>LR990629.1:10875885-12196006 GCA_905147815.2 Phalera bucephala
TTATTCAATGGACGGACGATTTAGACGATTCGACGGGCGATTTAGCGCAGTGGTTAAGAGCTTAAGCCGCTCCGCCCACTTTGTCTAATAGTCGCGGGTTCGATTACCGCACGGGACAAATCTTGTGTGATCCACAATTATTTGTTCCGGTTTATAAACGCACCCACGACACAGGGAAATCCTAGGGTGGGGCTGTTAAAAAAAAAGGCAATAAGAGGCATGACCCGTTTCTATACTTATGGTTTTATGCCTTAACACCATTGAATTAAACATTAATTTCATTTGACAATTAGAACTGTCACTAGCCATCCTATGTGAAAAATATTATAGAATGCGCGGTCGGTAGGGCGGACGTGCCTGCCGTCCGAATATTGCACTGTATCCACATTAGTAAACATTTCAACAGAGCCAAGCTTCATATAATCATACTACAATGGTACACTATTTTACAGGGCGGTGTGTGCGGGCACTATGACCGACTAGTTCACGTACATTCCGCTCGAGTACAAAACCGGTTTACACCGGCCATTGTCCTCAGGCGATGTTCTTATATGGCTGGTTCCTATATTTAACTAAAGGATAGGTTTGCCTGGTAACCAGTAGAATTTTGACAGTAGAAAATGTATCAAAATGACAGTAAATTAGTTAAATATAGGAATTGGCCAGTGGTAGTGTACTATTGTAGTGGGGTTGTATGAAACTGTCTATTGGAATATTTCCCGTTATGCTATATCCGCGTACCCTACCTTCGCACCTCTTCAAACCCGCAGTCGAACTCTCACTTAACCATTACGCACACGATAACTAGCCTTGTAATTGAAGAGCTCGTTGATAGTGTTAGGTCGAGTAACGGCGATCAGGCAGCGGGTAGAGATCGGAAAGTGAAACCTGCCGAGTCCACAGCTCGGTGGCTTGCGGCGAGTTAGAGCGAGCCGGCGGCGAAGCTGGCGGACGAGTTGCTGTGCGCCAGCGACAGCATGGAGCCCGACAGCGACTGCTCCTCGTCGCCGTAGCCCTCCCGGCTGCTCTCCGCAATCGCCATCGCACTGCTCGACAGAACAAAACAATTATTTGTATTCTATTAACATATCACGAGGTGGTCGTTGAGGCGATCATAGCGCTGTGCGACCACGGTTTTCGAAGGGATCAACAAGGTTAAGCGTTCGACTCGGTCCTGAGATGGGTGATCGTTAATTCGATATTCGAGCGTCTTCGTGCTTCGGAAGGCACGTTAAGCAATTGGTTTCAGTTACCACTTAACGTGGCTTGATAAGTTTCAACAGCAGGTGGCCACAAACCAGCCTCCGCCAATCCGCACTCGGTCCGCGTGGTGGAGTATGACCTAATCTCTCTCACCTCGATTTGTGAGAGAAAACCTTTGCCCAGCAGTGGGACAGTATTATTATTGACATAATACAGATAAGGTAGATATAGTGCTATACGCATCCAGTTTTTATCGCAACCTTCATCGGATTATTGGTCAACTGTATGAATGATCTACCCGCGCAGTCTTCTAATACGAGGACCAAAACTATATCCTCGATGAAAATATAAAGATTGAGAACGACATAAGTATTTGAATCATCATTCATAAGCTTATGTTATAGATATAAAAATAGGCAGTGCAAGTATATGACGTTTACAAAACCACCACTGCTTGATTTCGCATCTAATTTCCTGCTCACTACATTGTCGTGCTGGCCAATTTCATGATTACTTCTCTGCTCAGTGTCATGTAAGAGACTTAATGGTTTTAGATGCAGCTTCACTGGGCATGTGGGCGAGCGTGGTTGTCGTATAAGTTAAATGGCGGGAGGAACGGCCTCAGCTGTCGATATGAGAAAAGGCATATGCTAGGTATCGCGCCGTGGTGGTCTGCGCCGGCCGGCCACTGGTGGACATAGAAGTCTTCGACCTCGCCGGCGAGGTCGGTATCTGATCATGTTTGCGGTATCCGTATCCGAAAGAAGTTACTAGAGTGACCCGCCTGTACTGGCGGTTACCTGAATCCGAGGCGGGCGCTCTCGTTGTCGAACTGCTGCACCTCGCGTTCATGGTGTTCGTGCAATAGCCGCATGCGGTCCGCACGGTCCGCCACGAACTGCGCGCACTCCGACTCCATCTGCATATGGTGCAAACAAATTCAAATATATTTTAAACTATTGTCATTTGATGTCATTGCCACCCCCGCTTGGGGAATATAGGCGTGACGGTGTTTATTTGATTGTGAAAGGATACAACGAACATGGTCTAAAGGTAATGTAAATTTTATTGACAAATTAAGTCTGTATTTGAACTAGATGCATCAAATACATTTACCAGACTCTACCAGGCATGCTTTTGAAAGATATAACAACACATATGTTGACATATGGACTCATTTACAGACCTCAAGTCTGTGCCCGACAAATACCGTGGTCTTGGCACCCGAGTTATAAATCGAATGAATATAAATCGTTATTTTCCATAATCCTGTGATAAGTCATTGTGATATATAGTAAACGTTTGTTGGGGATTCTATTCCTAATATTGTTCCTTAGTTCCTATTATAGACATGAGAAAAACATAACAAAGAAAGGAAACAAAATTCTGTCGGATAAATACGACACGACGGACACGAATATATTTGCCAGACAAATCTGACTGGGATGATCAATAAGTTAAGCAGAAATCATATAATTATTAAATAACAATTTTTAAGCATTCCAAAGCGAATATTAAATTTAGAATGGTGAGTATTGTGAAGCCCGCCCACCTTCTGCTCGAGCAGCGCCCGGCGCACGGCCACGCGGTCCTCGAGCTCGCGGCGCTCGCGGTTGCGCTGAGCCTCGGCCTGCATCTTGCTCTTGCTCTGGTACGCCATCAGCATGTCCAACTCGTGCTCCAGCTGCATCTTCAGCTGCTGGCACTCCATCTGCGGCCGGGGACCCACAACTGTATTACTCAGCGGAGGGTTAATACCTTCCCCGCGAGGGATCTTAATTATGCTGTTAGCGGGGTCGTTTGCGCTGTTGATTATATGCTCCTGCTCTGCCCTCTAAGGCGTTCAAATAGAGCGTTGCCCTATGTCAATTAACAAATAATATTTTGAAGCATTACGCAGATACACATATGTATCCGAGTATATCGCCAGATAGCTTGTGAAATAGGTGGTGGCGACACAGGTGGAGCAAGAGCATCATATTAAATAATTAGAAAAAGCGGTAGAGCTATGACGTCATCTATGCTGCCCTCGTTATAGTAAATGCAGTACCTCCAAAATGGCGGTGACGAGCAAAAAGCGTTTAAATGGTTTTATTTATAAATCTCTAAATAAATTGATACTATAATAACTTATTATTTAGTTTAGTATACATGTTTTTAAATAATATAAATAGACATTCGTTAAAATCTAGATTACTACATAATTTATTAAGAGGGCAGTACAGCGGGCTTTTAAAAATGGTTGTGGATAAGTCAGAAAATATGTTCCTAACTCACCATCTGGCTCTCGTCCAGCCTGACAGTCTGCTTCTGCAGCATCTCCGTGATGCTCTGATCGTACTGCTCGCCCAGCAGAACGAGTTTGCGACGCTTCTCGTCCTTCAATGTCTTTATTACTTCTTTTTGTTGTTCCTATAATTTATACAAGCATTTCAGTGGTTAATGTGTCTTTAATATGTATGATATGATGGTCTATTAATGAGGATCATTTTTTCAAAAGAACTATTTCCATACTTTAAAAATAATCCTAAGGCAATATGCATTTTCTATTAAAAACATAATGTCAGTTTCACATAACGTACTTTCAGAACAGTAGTGACTTATCTCAAAAAATCAAGTTTATGGGAAACAAATCGCGTCCCTTCAGAATCGAGCGGCGCGGGTACAGGGAAGGAAAGTGAAAGAGACCGAAGTATCGTATTCCTTAATTCTACCATAAAAACTCCGCTGTTTTAATATTCACCAGATAGAGCGCACCTTTTAATGGTAACTCGATTTCTTGGATTTTTGAGTTAAATCTATACCGTTCTGAAGGTGCGATAAGTGAGATTTACTAAATAAACGCTCCTCAAATGTAACACTATGTCCTCACCAAGGTTGGCTTAGAATAGGAAGAAGTGGCGTAACAGGTAACCTTATGCCCTGTAGTGGCCAGAATAAGTTGGAAATGATGATGAATTATTTTAGAAACAAGAAAGGAAAAAAAATAATTCAGCACAGCACGGATAGGAACCTCACAAAATATATGAGCAGTTACAAAAAAATAAAAAGGAAGAAAGACAAACTGCTACTGCTACTTGTGACGTTTGCCCCGGTGTGAGCTGTGCCGAAAGGCAATGGGCTCAGCAGGGGAACAAAGTCTCCCCCAACGCTGGTTTTCAGCCAAAGCCGTTAGTTATTTTAGTAAAATGATGGCCACAATCATCTTTAATATGGCCCACATACCATTAAGAAAGAAACATGAATTGTTAATCATAAGTATAAGTAAAGGTTACCTTAGCTGTCATCTGCAGTATCTGCGCTTTAAGCGCCTTGTACTGGCGCGTCTGTATCTTGCACGTCTCCCGAAATTGTTTGCGGATCTGCATCTCCTTTTGCTGTAACATCAGACATTTTGTGTCAATATACATTTGGTAGACACTTGCAGCGCTGTGCGACCGCGGTTTTCTTAGCGGTCACCAAGGTTAAAAAACCTCCGGTTCGGACGGTCTGAAATGAGTGGCAGTTTCTGTCATTTTTATATTCGAGCGTTCCGGGCTTCGAAGGCTACCAACACACAAGTGACCACTTCATTCGGCAGTCGTTAACCCAAGTTGGAAGCCTCATCGGCTTGAAGAGTGCCAGCATTTGGTGGCCACAAACCTGCCACCACCAATCCGCACTGGTTTGCATGGTGGAGAAAGATTTAATCTTTCACACCTCGATTTATGAGAGAAGGCCTTTTCCAGTAATAGGACAGTCTCAGTAACCGGCAGCGTGCGTTGGAACTCTGTACTCTCTGCCTACCCCGCGAGGGAGCTGGCGTGATGATATAGATAGATAGATACGACAGCATAGGCTAATTTATTATAATTATTAAACACTGGCAGTTTCCCGCGACTTCGTAGCCGGTCGACAACAGCGCCACCTACCGGTCTCGGGTATATGTTATATAGCCTATGTTACTTTTACTAAAAGATGGCTTTACAATGTTAAAAAAATCATTTAAATCGGATCAGTAGTACCGGAGATTACCCCGAACATCCAAACTCACAAACTTTTACATCTTTATTATAAAGATTAGTACAGATAGTATAGATTTTGATGATAAAATAAAGAAATTGAAGGTACCTTAAGACTTTTGGGCTGTTGTTTGAGCTGCGTCGCGTGTTTCTTCCTTAGCTCGTGCTCGGCGCGCTGCATGTACTCGCGCTGGTTCGCTAGCTCCGTCGTATGTTGATTCGACAGCTGCTCCTCTCTGTAAACGATACAGGAATACTTCTAACAATATTACATATTTTGGAAACTGTTGCTGCTTTGGTGACGGCTGCAGGGGACTATATATAATATACCCTGATATCTCGGGGATTATTTATCAAAGATATTAATATTAAAAAGCATTGTTAGTTCTTAGACCCCCTATCAACCTACATCACCTCTATGAATCATCATCATCTTAACCTATACCCGTGCACTGCTGAACATAGGCCTCTCCAATCCCTCTGCCTCACCTGCATCTAACAACTTCCTGCGATCTTCACAAGATCGTCGGCCCATCTGGCAGGCAGCCGTCCCACGCGTGATCTCCACTCTAGAATATTTCTGCCCAAACGGTCGTCCAATCTTCCGACCTCTATCAATACAAATTCTAGATTCCTCACGAAGAGCAAAGGCGACATCTAGAAGGTGCCACTTCTCTTAACATCGCTGACACACGATCGAAGTGAACAAGTAATAAGAATACGATTTTTTGAAACGCACCTATAGATATTGAAACAATTCTTAGCTAATTTTCAAAAGTTTACCTGAGTGCGTGCACGCCTTTCTGTTGTCTGTACTCAAGCTCCTGCGTTTTCTCATGATGACGTAAGAGCATTGCGTGCGCTTGCTCCAGCTGGTTCTGCCGTTTATTCAACTCCTGAAAAATAAAATAAACTTCTTTATACAAGCTGTAACATAATAAACGCAAGACCTGAAAGTAGTTTGTTTTAAATCGGTAACTGAATCGATTCCAAACGCACTCCTAAAACGTATTTCTCAAAACGCACACATACCCGTACAAGTTTCATTGTTAATTGGAGTATATAAGTGCATCAAAAAAGGGTAAAAACCTTTAAATTTGAAAATTTGGTTTTCGTTATGACTTTATGAAGCAATTCTCTAATCGGGGTGTCTGAGGTCTTGCGTTTATTATGTTACACCTTGTATATTTCGTAGGTAAATAGGTTTGTTAATAGTGGGGCTCGCAGATCAGTTCTGGCTATAGAAATGATTGATTGCAGATTAACATAATACGGAAACAGGGCGCAATTATGAGGGAAGCGGTTTGGAGTGCGAATGAGTATTCTAATGGCTGGCCGAGGAGACTATACAGCTTTACTGAGTAAGAGGGTTATCGAGCAACAACTACGTTCTAGACCGAACGGCAAGGAGGCAAATAGCAAGGGCGCCTCAAGACGAAACAGCGTCGGCATGGATATAACACAGGTGTCTTAGCGTAGTTCTATACACCGAGCAGCGGGCAAGTGATTTTTAAGTCACCATTAAGGTTGGTAAAAAAAATTAAATAAACCCCGTCACGCCTATATTCCCCAACGGAGGTGGCAGAGGGGCACTGAGTACACCCACTTTTCGCCGACGGTAAGTCCCATGTAATAGGGGGCGAGCTTATTGCCATATACCGGGCACAATTCCAGACTCCGGACTCATACTGGGATGCTTTCGTCAGAAAAATTACATTTATCTGACCTAGGATTTGAAGCGAGGACCTCGGCATCACGACGCCATGCGCTTTGCCACTAAACCAGCGAGGCAGTCAAAGGTAAGGTTGGTGTTGATACTTTCGTTTCGCATAATAAATAGCAGGCAGTGTTGGGCATTTTTCAATTGTAGGATCAATCAACTGAAATTTCATTTGCAATTAAAACAAACTTCGGAGTTACTCCAGAATAACAATACCTTTTGGACGTCAAACGCCTCAATCACTTCCGTGATCATGGGTACAGCACCCAGAGCACTCGAAAAGTCGGGAACTTTAAATCCACTAAACGGCGAAGAATCCGAAATATTAATTGACACTTTATTTTTTCATATTTAATTTAGCCCCAAAGTAGACAGCAGGTGTGTATGGAGTACCTCGGTAAGCAGCTCCTGCTCCTTGTGCTGCCGCGCCAGCATGCGGTGCCGGCGGAAGCGCCGCAGCTCTAGTTCCAGGTACTCGCGCTGCGACCGCACTAGCCGCGCCTCTTCGGCCGCCTCCGCTTGCTTCAGGTTGTCCTTCTGCGACCTGACATAAGGAATATTGCATCATTTATACATTTCCAGTGGTTAAGGAGCTTACGCCGCTCCACCTACTGGGTCTAATAGTCGCGGGTTCGATTCCCGTACGGGACAGATCTTTTTGTGATCCACAATTATTTCTATCGGTCTAGGTATTTGTGTATGTGAATATTAATGTTTGTAAACGCAGCCACATCACAGGAATAAAGCCAAGTGTGGGGCTATACTGTATAAAAAAAATCTTTTATAAAAAAAGGTAAACCGACTTCAAAAAGCAAAAAAATAAATATTTGAAGTCGGTGCTGGTTGGTGCAGTCGGTTACTTGGCACCGACTTCAAATATTTATTTTTTTGCTTTTTAAAGTCGGTTTACCTTTTTTTATAAAAGATTTTTATTTTACAATTTTAAGTGACCAGTGAATTATTCTATAGTAGGGTACCCAAAGGATTGACGTAATACCCATAATATCTCAATTTACACATGCCTATTGTTTGTCGTTAAGGAGTTCCCTGGTGTATCTTCTAAGTCCAAGGTCCAATATCAATAAAATTAATATGGGACCACCTTCGAGATATACTGAACCCAATGCAAAAAAATTTATCAAAATCGGTCCACAATTGACGGAAATATCGCTGAACATACATAAAAAAAAAAAAAAAAAAAAAAAAAAAAAAAAAAAAGCATACATACAGCCGAACATAGAACCTCCTCCTTTTTGAAGTCGGTTAAAAAGAAATGGTCTCAGCCTATACCCATATTACAGTAGACTTCAACTGAGGCAATTAATTGAAGCATATACAGGTCATTATGACACAATAGAACATCTACACAAGAGGAACCTATCAAGCGACGTGGTATGCAGGAACTGCGGTACAGAAACTGAAACTATGAAGCACATCCTCTGCAACTGCGACGCACTAGCGTCGCGGCGGATGAAGCTACTGGGAGTGGCCTATCCAACTCCAGAGAAATTGCGGCTCTTCCCCCCCTGCTGGAATCTACAAGTTAGTACAAGGAGTATGTGGATCTTCAGGATACGTAAGAGCACCAGGGCAAAGACAGCACAAAAGAATTCCCATCCCATGCCCATCGGGTCGAAGTGCGCCTGACGTCTCCTCAGTCCGCCAAGCCAACAATAAGATACCCATGTTGCGTAGTTCTGGGCAACAAACACATCAGCGGTTGTCCTTCTGCCAACCGGGACAGGTGATATTGATTCCTCCGCATCATGTTACTATGTACACAAGTCGCGTGAGGCGGGAACCAGAATTCTGGACAAAAAATGCATGGGTGGTTTTCTTCTGCAAACCGGCACAGGCAATATTGATGATCCCCCGCGTCATGTTAGCAGGTATACAAGTTGCGTTCGGTGGGGATCAGAATTCTGATTAACGAACTCATGAGTGGTTGTCCTCCTGCAACCTGGCACGGGCAATATTGATCACTCCGCATTATTCATGGTCAGTCAGTAAAAAGGTCACATGAAACGAATTAGAATTCTGCCTAACGAACGCTAAAAGAATGTGTGCAAAAGTGAATAGGACCAGAACTCTCCCTAGGTGCATTCCGAATGACGCTAATAACGGATAAAAATGCGTACCGAAATGACCAAAGCGTGCCATCAATTTTAAGCGCTTACACTATTTTAGACGGCGGTTATTAGCATGATTCGGACTGCGTTTCGTATCAACTTAACTGTCCTTAGCCTTTTTAGCTTACGCGGATTCTCATGCCAGCATACACTTTACAATCTATGCTGGCATGAGAAGACGCGTAAGGGATCGTCTTCTGCGCGTCCATTATGTCCCAGAAAGAGGCTAATGGGATCAGCAGAGGGCCGATTCAGCTTGCCGGGAGTGCCTATACCTCAGGGCCTAGCGACCTACGGGATAACACCTACTAAATGAGGTGCTAAGAAAGCGGGGTTCGTGTTTGTAAAAAGTACTAACTGCAGAGTGGCGTCGCGCTGTCTCTTGGGCGTCGCGTCATCCATACTAAGTTCCTTTTTCCACCGCTCCTTGTTGGCCTTGTACTCGCGTTTGCGCTGCGCGTCGAACGCCTTGCGGTCCTGCTCTTGTCGCGTCGTTATATCCTTTATCAGTTTTTTCTCCGCCGCCGCGTTCTGCTTGTTTTTACGTTCTAACTCTTGCGAGTGCTTTGTCTGAAATTAAAATAGAAACAACTATTTAGCTAGCTAGCTTTGTCTGAAAACTTTTCAACGTAATAACATAACAACTATTAAGTTAGTCAATATACAAATAATGTGGTATAATGATGTCACAGTATGATGATGTTAGAGTCTCCGTAACCGGCGAGCGTGTATGAGACGAATTTTGAGAGTGGAGGAAGCCAGAGAGGTATGCAAGGAAAGAATTTGTTGGAACTCTGTACTCTCTGCCTACCCCGCAAGGGACCTGGCGTGATGATTTAGATAGATAGATAGATGATGCCACATTCGATTTTTTTTCGTGTGACGTGGGTGCTTTTACAACCATGAAATTTAAATACACACCCAGACTCAATCAAATAATTGTGGGTCACACAAAGATTTCTCCCGTACAAGGATCGAACCCATATCTACTAAATCCAGTGCTCTAAGGGACCTATGCCTAAATTACAAGACCAAGCTGTCGTGAAATTAGATGATGTAATTCCCTTTTATATATTATTCCCTTCCGCAAGCTTTGATCAAGAGTCAAAATAACAAATCTTTAACAAATTTTAACGTTCACGTCGTCTTCTATACCCAGCCAGTTAGCTAAGTAAAACCTCTTTTAATATAATAATATTAGCCCAGTTAAGAAACAGACCCACTGGGCACAGGCCTCCTCTCAAATTGAGAGGGTATAGGCCATAGTCCACCACGCTGGCCCAGTGCGGGTTGGCGAACCTCACACACCTACGAGAAACTCATAGGCATGTAGGTTTCTTCACGATGTTTTCCTTCACCGTTGAAGCAAATAATACTTATTTTTAATATGCACATATTTTAGAAAAGACAAGAGGTGCATGCTTTGATCCCGAGACCTCTGACTTTGCAGTCCAACGGTCTTACCAATAGGCTATCACTGCTATTCCAACGGTCTTACCACTAGGCAATCATTGCTAGCTCTTTTAAAAAACTATTTTTATTCTTTCTTTGATGTGATAAAGAGGCAGGCCTATAAACTGCGTATATCAACATCTCTATCCTACAGAAAAGAAAGAATATGATAGCTTTCTTAAAGAGATGGTAGTACGGGTCCTGATCACCTGTTTGTGTATTATATACCTGCAGCCGCTCGAGCTCCCTGGAGAGCTGCTGCAGCAGCGCCTCGTACTCGCGGTCGAGCTGCGCCTTGTGCGCGTCCACGTCGGCCTTGCAGCGCTCTTCCAACTTAAGCAGCGCTGCCTGGTGCTCGCGGCGCATACGCTTGTACCCCGACATTTGTTCGTGCATCTCCTGGCCACAAATTACAACACTATATTGGGAACACGGACAGGATATAACGCCGAAATTAACTATATTACAGCATATAAAGGGACAGTATATAAAGGCGGAATTAACTGTATTTCAAGACCAGGTCATACAAAAATATAATAATATCAACCTATAATGTGCCTCTACCTCTTCTCTCACAAATCTCTCTCACCTAGATTTGTGAGAGAAGAGGTAGATTAGGTCATATTCCAGCGAACCTAGGGTGGATTGGCGGATGCAGTTTTGTGGCCACCTGCTGTTGGAACTTATCAAGCCGCCTATAAGACACTAGACTATCACATTAGGTGGTAACCGGGACAAACGACTTAACGTGCCTTCCGAAGCACGGAGACGCTCGAATATGAAAATGCCATAAACGGTCACCCATCTCAGGCCGACCGAGTCGAACGCTGCTTAACCTTGGTGATCACTAAGAACACGGCGCTCTCACCGCGCTACTAGTGCGCTAGAATATATTTATCAAAAATGTTAAGTTACCACGTTATGCACGTTCCACGTTATGTCGTAACAAGGCTTATCCTTTTTCGTTGGGGAGACTTGACCAACATTATCAGCCCTTTAAATTTATAATCCTTACTAATATTATAAATGCGAAAGTAACTCTGTCTGTCTGTCGGTCGCCCTTTCACGCCAAAACTACTGAACCGATTTAAATGAAATTTGGTACACAGATAGTTAAAGTGAAAGGATATAGGCTACTTTTTAATGCGAAAAAGGGTTGTAACGGGTTGAAAGGGAGGGATGAAAAGTTGTATGGAAGTATCGTCATTTTTAGAGCTAGAAGCTTGAAACTTATTTTTTAGGCTGTTGATTCGATATAAATAAATATGACATTAAAGTTTGTAAAAGTTTTACCCTCAAGGGTGTAAAATAACAAAAGGGAATAGGGGATGAAAGTTTGTATGGAAATATGTAAGGTTTATGTGAATATTTTATAAGTTTGCGACAAGAGACAAAATATTAGAGCTAATCTGATGTAACATTTACGAAGTCATTACAAAATGTGAAACTGAAGTTAACGCGGGTAAGAAACTTGTCAAGCACCGCGCTGTGTGTGTGTGTGTGTGAGTGATGTACGCTGTTGGCCGCGAGGCCTTTACAGCTTCACCGGACTTAAGGGCGAGCGTGCAACCACTCCGCTCGAGCCAGAAGGGCAAGGGGCGACATACTCGAGGGCGCCTTGAAGAGGAGCCCTCGGTTGGGACAGTTGCTGTAGGGGGACGGGTGCACTACTAAGTGCACCGGTCAACCGCCGGCTATGGGAGGGGATCTACTACTACGTCGTCGTCGTCGCCCGTATTCTGAGCGGAAAGAAGGAATGACAAAGCATCGGGGGGGTCGGTGAGAACATGTCGCGGCTGGCGGTGGCGGCAGGGGTCGGGGGGGAGATCGTAGTCGGCGGTGGCTACGATTAACGGATTCGCATGGGTAGATGCGTTCGCGAAGTGACGTGTTGACGCCTTTTTAATAAAGGCGCGAATAGGTTCGAGACCTAGATCGGAGTGGAGGTCGACGTTCCGTACGAACCAGGGGGCTCCTACGGCTTTACGGAGGAAGCGGTTTTGAACCACTTGGAGTTTATCGATGTGAGAGGGGGCCGAATGCCCGAACACAACACACGCATAAGTCATGATGGGTCGAACGCAAGTTTTGTAAAGTGTCGCCTTATTTCTAAGGGACATTTTACTCCGCTTCCAGATTAACGAATGGAGACGACCGAGCACAAAGGATGCTCGGTGACGGACCCGCTTGATGTGCGGGCCGAAGGACATGGTGCTGTTTAGGGTGACCCCTAGATATTTGACCTCTTTGACCCAGGGAATGGGTCGGTGCACCGCGCTGTACACGACGAGCGCTGTGCAGTGGTACGGCGCAGTGTAGGTGGGGAAATATGCCTAAGTGTGCTACACGCATTTGTCTTACTTGTAAAATAATTAGCCTAAATAATTAAAAATGCTACCCAAAGACACTATTCCGCGCGGGCGAAGTCCCGGGCATAGCTAGTAACTTTAATATAAGGTGGCTCTGGTTTCTCTCGAAAAATATTGAAGTGTGAATGATCTACGATGTTGGCCGCGGGGCCCTTATAGCTTCACTGCATAAGAGGGCGAGCGTGCAACCACTAAACTCTCATTCTCTGAATGCTACGCCACATTGTTGTAAACATTTTGTAAAAGTGTGTAACAAAAGACTACTTAAAACCACATAGAACATAACGCTTATGGTAATTGTATGGACCGTAGAACTAAATTTGCGCTTATATCATTTACCAGTTCCATTTCAGAATAAGTAATAATTCAATTAAAAAGATAAAGTTAATTAAAATTGACTGCCTAGTTGGTCTAGTGGCAAAGCCCATCGCTTTGTGATCACGAGGTCCTGGGTTCAAATCCTAGATCGGACAAATGTAGTTTTTCTAACGAAAAATTCCCAGTATGAGTCCGGAGTCTGGAATTGTGCCCCGTATATGGCAATAGGCTCGCCCCCTATTACATGGGACCTGACATCGTCGGCAAAACGTGGGTGCGACACCTCTGCCACCCCCGCTTGGGGAATATAGGCGTGACGGTATTTTTAAAAAGTAACTATCCAAGCTCTCTAGGTAGATAGTTGGTATTTTATAAGAAAGATGGCTACCTGGTTGTGTTCCTTCTGCTGCTTGGTGACGATGCTGGTGGTTCGTATCGTGGCGAAGTTGTTCGCGCCGTGCTCCGACACCAACGACATCGCCGCCGACACGTTGTTGCTTATACCTGAGTTAGAGAACATTTATTAGACTCACAAAAACAAATTTCGATGAATTTTGCGCGTTGAGAAAACTCGCCAGATAAGATTTTCGATGAACCTATGGTAATCAATAAATAAACACCAACACGCCCTCATACATATTTCCCAAGCCGAGATGGCAAAACTGTAATACACACACTCATATTTGGCTGAGGATATAAGAACCCAGTGTAATAGAAGGCGACTCTATTGGCAATGGCCATACAGCGAACAAAATTCCAGGTCTGCCACTGAAAAATATTCTAAAGAAAAAAAATCAATAACTAGGGCGGACAAACTTAGACTGACCGACTGAACTATGATACATATTGGTATTTTCAAAAAATTACAGCAGCAGTTTAATCAAAATCCCTTCAGTACTTTCTGCGTGATATGACAATAAACTATACATGCATCCTCACAAACTTTCGCGTTTATAATATTCTATATATTTATATCATCACGCCAGCTCCCTCGCGGAGTAGGGAGAGAGTACAGAGTTCCAACAGGTTCTTTCCTTACAGACGTCTCTGGCTTCCTCCACTCTCATAGTTCGTCTCATACACGCTCGCCGGTTACGAAGACTCTTGACTTGCCCTTCAGATAAGAACATCACCGTCTATTTGGTAATGGTAAGATAGTCTAGGTCTTTCCCGGTACCTACATCCTTCCAGTTTATAATATTAAGATGATCAACTAACTTCTACTAGGCTGCCGCCGCTGCGTGTTCCTGTTGTCATCGCCGGCGTCTTGCTGCCACGCTGCGGGCGCGTTCACATACTCGCGGTACTCGTTAGCCTGCCGCTCGCGTTCCCGCTCCCGCTCCCTCTCACGCGCCTCGCGTATCGCCTCCCGGTTGGCGTAGTCGTCCCCGTAGTCGTCGCACAACGAGTCCCTATTCGCGTAGTCTCGTAGCGCGTCCCGATTCACGTAGTCGTCATTCGCGGCCGGCAGAGGGCTCTCGCTCTCTCTGCGTACGAAACAGCAACATGAGTAAAGCCAGCTCTTGCGAACTCTGAAAGGCAATGCGTGTCTATCTAATGCGTGCGTGCAGACTAAAAGCTCTACGTACAGGGTGCAAATTATCCAATGTTGAAATCAACAGGCATATCTACTGTTCATATGTATAGCTTAGACAAATAATTGATCCATTCCGATATCAGTCACTATAGTATTTTTCATGAAGGAAGGGTACTTTGACAGTTATAAGTGTCGAAGAAAATTATACTTTATTCAATGGCAATAAGAGGCATGACCCGTTTCTATAAAAATATATTCTTCGTTTCTATACTTATGGTTTTATGCCTTAACACCATTGAATTAAATATTAATTTCGGTTGGCACTTAGAACTGTCGCTACCCATCTTATGTGAAAAATATTATACTGATCTTTTATCAATAACAATCTCAACCAGTCATTATGTACTATGTACAAGAGAAGCTACTTTTAACAAAAATAGCGCGTAACTTGATGATCGCGGTATAAGGGTGTTCATGTTTTCATAGATAATAAAATCTGTTTCTCGAGTTGTGAGTGCATATGGAGGCATATTTTTGAAATAAAACTTAGCACTTAAACGTCATTTTGCGGCAACCACCTGGCACGAAGTAAGCAAGAGTATGCACTCTAACTTTTGCTACAAATATAGCTGAGATGTCTTCTTTAGTATGTAGTACATAATGACTAAATCATCACAACTAGGGTTATTTAGTATATATTCGTGCGATTTTATACACAACTAGCCGTTACCCGCGGCTGCGCACGGGGTTATTTTGTAATTTGACATAGGTATAGTAGTCTTTTATCTTTTCGAGGTAAGATTTTTATATACGCTGAAAAACGTAGCCCTTTATTTCTTACCAAATCTCTATGTATTAATTTATGCCTAACTTGAATAATGATGGGTTCCCCCATATAAACTTTCATCCCCCATTGCATACCCTTAAGTGTACTTTTTCGAGTTAAAAGTTAGCCTGTGTCCTTCTCCTGGTTAAAATGTATCTCCATGCCAAATTTGATCAAAATCTGTTCAGCGGTTTAGGCGTGAAAAGGTTATAGACAAACAGAGCTACTTTCGAATTTATATTAGTACGGATTATTAGCGATTATTCGTTAAACTTAAAAACATTTTTTTTTTATGTTCACAACATACATGCAAATACTACAATATCAAGCAGTTCTAAAAGCATCTACTACAGCAACAACGGCTGTGATACCCGGTACACTATAACTGGTAAGACATAGTGTAACTCTTCGTAAGTGCATTATCTACATAGAACATTCCAAACGTACCTAGCGGAGTGCGACGAGTGCTGGTGGTTCAGGTGTTGGTACTGCGGCTGCTGCGGCTGACCGTGATGGTTCGCGTTCACCTGTCGATAAACAAGAAAATAATAAGTAAATCTTGCATTTTGATGATAGGAATTTCGGGGCTTGCAAAGTCATGTCCTTTATGTCACGGTCTCCACCATTATAAGTCACAAATACCGCCACCTTATCTATTGATTTCCATCATCGACCGTCGCTAGCCCAAACCTTTCGAAATAGCGCGTGTGAGGATTATTTATTAACGCTACTTTTTCTCGTAGTATTAACGATATTCATAGTACACATTGAGGACACTAGACAATATATGGTGAAAAACAATTTCACAATAAATAAAACCATCTTTTCGGATTTTATCGCGGTTTATTTTGATTTTTGAGTTCCCGACGTTTCGAGTGCTTTGCAGCACCCATGGTCACGGGAAGGACTGAGGTGTTAGACGAGCGACATTCTGCGTAGATCGGACCAACAAAAACAAAAATAATTAAGAAGTTTGAGGGTACCCCGGAACCTTTTGGACGTCTAACACCTCAGTCCTCCCCGTGACCATGGGTGCTGCAAAGCACTCGAAACGTCGGGAATTCAAAAATCAAAATAAACCGCGATAAAATCCGAAAAAATAGTTTTATTTCATGTGTAATATTCGCCTAAATCTAAGAACTCAATTTCACAAGAATTTAGGAAATTATTATTCCAATTAGCACTCTAAAGTTCATAACTAAAAAAATCTTGCTTTGCCTTGTTCTTGCATCTTTTATGCCCGGTCTCAATATTCAACCCAAGGATAGATTTATTTACTATCAGTAGAATTTTGACAGATTTTTCATACAAAATATGTCAAAATTCTATCTGTAGTTAGTAGTGCAAACCTATCCTTGAATTAAATATTGAAACTGGCTGTTAGTCGTCGTCGTAATTCATTTCCCCAGCAATATATCAATATCGTCCACTTCCTTGTCCATCATAATAAGGAATATAACCACTGGTTAACATTTACCCCAATCAGGTAGTGAGTAGAGAAGTCTACATGGAAGTAGTTATGGCAAATAATATGTAAAGCAGTGTACTGACCGGGTGCGGGCGGCGGCGCAGGCTGCCCGAGGACGAGCTCTGGCTAGAGGCGCCAGCCGCGCTGTGCTCGGACGTGGCCGAGTTCGACTTGGAGCTGTCGCCGCCAGACCGCTCCTCTGCCGTCTCCTCGCTGTCGCCTGACACACACATCAATCATTTATAATTTTTACATAGCAAAGATATTAATTAAATATCCTACCAACCCCCTCGGGCATAGCAAATTTAAGACGAAGAAAGTTTAATTCTAAATTTCCTGTTTGAATAACAGTTAACAATCTTAGTACTAACGGTCCAAATTAGTCGTGCTCTAAGCAACTTCGCGGCCGTATACAGCGGCCTCAGAGACCTTCCGAGAAGCCGCGTAGAGCGCGTGTCTGCGTGCATGCATCTATTTAATATGTTAACTGTGATTTAACCGAAGAATTTAGAGTAAAATTTTCTCTGTACTACATTTGCTGTGCCCGAAGGGGTCAGTAGGATATTTATTTGCCATGTTTAAGATGTAAAAATTAATGGAAAGCAATAAGAATCCCAGGGTTAAGACTGGCTAAGATTAATTGTTAGTTTAATATTTAAAATTGCATACATTTATAAAGTCTTTCTTCAATAATGCCGAGGCCTTATTTCAATACAAAAATTACTCGTGCGTGGAGTTACAAGAGCAAGGACATTCATTGAAGAACCGAAAATCAAAATATAACAAATCGTGTGGGGACATGATTAGAATAAAAATATCAAGTTAAGACAAAATACCGTCTATCGATATCTGAATGAACGATAAAAAGGTCAGACAATAATGCGACGGCATTACAAAAACTCGGTCAAGTGTTCCCAAATATAGTAGATAAATGTTATCAGCGTACCAATAGCGCTCTCGTTATCGCCGTCGACCATCAGAATCTTCTTCATCTTCCTATAGTTGAGATTGTCGAGGTCCCGCACCGCCGCCTTCGTCCGCTGTATGAGGTCCACGAGGACGTTGGGCGAGCGGGGCCGCGTGATGAACGGATGCGAAAGAAGCTTTTTGGATGACGGTCTATCTTGAGGATTTTTCTGAAGGCACGCCTCGACGAAGTAGCGAAAGGTGTCCGTCCACTCTGGGGCCTGTTTACAATATTGCTATGTGAATTAGGGATTCTGAATAGTAAGAAAAACATATCACTATGCTGAGACGCTCCAAACACTGAGCTACGGAAAAAAGTAGTTTTTCTTACTGTTAAGAATCACTATTCTATACTTTAAATGCAGATGTGTCATCACTACACATTATAAAACTAAGTCCCCCCGCTGCGCCCGTCTGTATGTCTGGATGCGATAAACTCAGTAACTACCGAACGGATTTTCATACGGTTTTCACTAATGGACGGAGTGATTCAAGAGGAAGGTTTATGTGTATAATTCACCGGGGCAAAGCCAGGGCGGGTCGATAGTGTATTATAAAACTTAGCTACAAACAATGTGTAATTCCCGTGTTTGCTTGCCATAAGGCAACGAAAAATAAAGCATAGGCCCATAACTGTTTAAGTTACAAAATGTGCAAGAAGAAAAAAAATACTCCGTGTTACGACAAAATAATGACATCAAAAAATATACGTGATATTTACTTGTAATGTGGGTGAATCGTTCTGCGCAATGTGGTAAAGGGCTGACATGGCGTTCATGTTGAAGTATGGCGGCTTGCGCTCGGCAAGCTCGATACATGTAATGCCAAGCGACCACACGTCCACCTGGAGAGATAAATGAATGTAAATAACATGTATAAACACAACTTTGACCTTCATAAACTATAACTTTAAATAAATCAGGTGCACTGATGCAGTTTAAATTCAAATACATTTGTTTCAGGCATGAAACACTCATATAATCAACATTAGAATTCTATCTATCTATCTATCTATAACCTCACGCCAGATCCCTTGCGGGGTAGGCAGAGAGTACAGAGTTCCAACAGGTTCTTTCCTTACATACCTCTCTGGCTTCCTCGACTCTCATAGTTCGTCTCATACACGCTCGCCGGTTACGGAGACTCTTGACTTTTCCATCAGATAAGACTCGGTTTATTTGGTCGTGGTAAGATAGTCTAGGTCTTCCCCGGTACCTGCATCCTTCCACTTTCACATTGTATATCTGTTTTGTCATTCTTTCCTCTGGCATTCTTTCTATATGCCCGAACCAACGGAGCATGCCCTTTCTCATCTTTACACCGATACTATCTTTCATACCTACTCGCTGTCTTACTATGCTGTTGCTAATGCGGTCGGTCAGCTTCACTCCGCACATCTTCCGCAGAGCTCGCATTTCTACCGCATTTATCCTACTTTCATTCTCCTTCTTACATACCCAGCTCTCGCTACCATATAACAGCGTTGGGACAAGAACTCCGTTATGTATGGCCAGCTGCGCCTTAGGGCTTAAGTGCCGGCTCCCGAGTAGCTTTCCCATCGCACCATTCACTCTGTTCCCTGCACTCACTAATTAGAATTATTACAAATAAATTAAATAATCATAAAATAATATCAAATAGTCACATTACATTTTCAAAAGTCAATACCCTGAGTTGTTCCCTTTCAATACTTTCTTTCAGGCATTAGTACAGCGACATGTCTTCTGGAACAATGCCGGATAAAAGGGCAATCTAGCCTATCCGCGATCATTGCCAGGACTGTGTTAGAGCTGGCCCGTACTCTGCGCATCAAAGACGCGGCGCGCTTGTACATGGTTGCATGAAAACAGTCGGTGTGCGCCTTCGCAAACATGCCCGATGCGCTGCAGAATCGGGCCAGCCCCACCACCGCCCTAAAAGCGTTATTGTACTGGACGCGGAGGGCGTTATAACTCCGTTTATTGTTATCAGCCCACAGGCTGCACTGGTTCTGCAGTGACAACCATAAAAACCAAAGAACTGCTGATGTCTAAGCTGTCCAATATTGGCGTGGATGTCGAGATATTCCAATATTAAGATAACATGCCCATTATCATGTCCTATAAAGAAGAAATTTTCCGTTTTACATGGGATGAACAATTCAAGTGACACATAGGCAGCATACCTCTATTTTGAACACGGTTTATTCTAGTAAGAAACCAGATGGATATCACTAGGCTTTAAGCGCTAAGCTTATTTTCTGTACGAACGTAGGCTAAGACTTCAGTATTTCTAGATCCGAATACAGATTTCATTAAAGCAGTCAGTGTTACCAACCTTGCCGTCGTATTGTCCCTCGTCCATTGCCAGGATGACTTCAGGCGCCATCCAGTACGGCGTGCCCACGAAGCTGTTGGCGGGACACTTGATGCTGGCGCTGCCAAAGTCCGCAAGCTTCACGGTGCCATTCTCCGTGAGTAGGATGTTGCCAGCCTTGATGTCGCGGTGGATGCGCCCGAGACTGTGCAAGTACGAAAGCCCGCAGACTACGCCCTCGCATATTGCAGTGATTTCTTCTTCGCGCAGCGGCCGTTTGTGCACCTAGTGTAGTATTTTACAGTAAGAAAATTTGTGGCTCTTGGAACTGAGATCGCAACACCTTCCTTCCTTCTTCAGAAGACTAATGGAGTAATAAATACCAAGTATCAAGAAGCAGATTACCATTACGGTAATATGGTTAACATCCATCTCCTTGTCTATTTCGGTAATGTATAGATTAGCATATTTTCATATTTATAACAAATAAACGTAAAAAGCAGTGATAGCCTAGTGGTTAGACCGTTGGACTGCACAGTCAGAAGTTTCGGGTTTAAACCCAGGCACGCACCTCAGTTTTTTCAAAAGCAAGTGCGTATTAAAAATTAAGTATCACTTGCTTTGACGGTGAATGAAAACATCGTGAGTAAATCTGCATCACAAAGAGTTTCTCGAAGGGGTGTAAAGTTCGCTAACCCGCACCGGGCCAGCGTGGTGGAAATATCCTAAACCCTCTCAGTTAGAGAGGAGACCCTTGCCCAACGATGGGACAGTTTCTTAACAGGGCTAATATTATATAACAAGTAACTAAGTACTATACTCTGCCTACCCGCAAGGGATCTGGCGTGATGATATAGAGCGAGAGAGAGAGAGAGAGAAAGTAAATAAGAGTCACTGTAAACAGCGAGGGTTTGAGATTAGGTGGCGAAAGCCAGAAATTTGTATAAAGAACGTGTTAGTACTCTACCCTCTGCCTACTTCGCAAGGAAAATGGCCTGATGATATAGATAGATATACGAAATAAATAAATACATGACGTATACCTATCACCAGATTTACGTAAGTTCCTATTGGCTCTCTTGTAGGCTGTAAGAGAGAGGAGGATAGTATTGGGACCTAATATGGTCGCCGAAATGTGAATGTTTACAGTACACCTCTGCTACCCGCGACGGTGTTTATTTTATTTATTTAGCACTAACGCGCCGCCCCCGCTTCGCACGTGAGAATTATACACACAAACCATCTCATTCATCTTGAAATTCCATTGGTGAAAACCGTATGAAAATCCGTTCGGTAAATATTGAGTTTATTATATTTTGAGTTGAAAAAGACCTTCATGAGCGAGGAGTTCTGGCCGAAGGGTGTCGTCCTCAGGAGATTTTGGGGAAGCTTACGAGACGCCCCTGCTCAGAGCAACATGTCGCCGTCAACACTTGTGTCTTAGTTTATATATATTATTATATGTATGTTAGTCTATAAGGTAAATATATTCTATGGGCCAGTAAGTTGTATAAAAATATTTTAGTCAATTTCTGTTGCCTGAATTAAATAAATTATTCTTATTATTATAAAAAGGCGGGGGGACTTTGTTTTATTAGATGAAGTGATAGCGAATTATGGCTTGTACTTACAAGGTATGAGATTAACTATGCTTTGCTACCTACTTAGGTATTAAATTATTTACATAATCCACTATGTCGGAAGTGGGTGTGTGTGTGTGTTACGTAACACAAAAGCAGGAAACCATGTGACATTATATCATATTTATTTAATTTGCAGCGAGCGCGTGCGACGGCATGCGCCGTGTATTAATTACGTGGTGAGTGGTAATGGAACTCCTTAGAAACATTAGACCACAGTGAATGCCTCGTTAGGCAAGTGCTGGGTTTAAATTTTAGGTCGAGAGTCAGGAATTGCCCCCTCGTTACATTGGGACTTAACATCGTTCTCAAAATGTGGATGTACACGGTACATCGGTTTAGGGTATTTAGCTGCTCTCTATCGCTATCCTTATAACGCCAAAAAATAAGAGTAAATAAAAAATCAGCAGTGGCACTCCGGAAGTGCCTACAGAAGTGAAAACATACATATATACAGAGGTGTTGGTAACGGTAACAGTGTCGCGAGTTCGATGGTTTCTTCCCATCTCAAAAAATGCCAACGTGCATGTGTATCTATGTACGTACATACACAATATATGTACATACTTATATACAGAGGTGTCGGTAACGGTAACAGTGTCGCGAGTTCAATTGTTATTTTTCCATCTCAAAAAATGCCCAACGCGCCGCGTTTTCACTTCAAAAAAAAAATAAAACGTAATCCTTTCACTTCATTATCACTACATATTACAAAACAAAGTTCCCCCGCCGCGTCTGTCTGAACGCAGTCCCGTCCTTGGGCATTATTGAGTCCAATAACTAACCGAACGGATTTTGAAACGGTTTTCACCAATGAACGGAGTAATATATACAAGAGGAAGGTATATGTGTAAAATTACCCGTCCGAAGCCGGGCCGAGTCGCTAGTATTTACTAAAATACTCAGGAGCAAGGGCACCTCGCAGTAATCCATGTTTTAATAATTATTTTAATTACGTTCGTTGGTAAAACTGCTACTCGTATACATTTATATCTGATACCCATAACATAACGGATCTCCATTGTTATCGTGATACCGTTTTTATGGGAAGTTTAGTCTCACAATTCGTAGTCAATGTAGAGATTTGAAATAAATAAATAAATGTAAATTTTTCGGTGTAACAACATGTCAATGAATGACTATCAATTTCAAAATATAAGACAAATTTCACGGGCGAGATATTTGTCCGGAATTGGGACAATTAAGTTATAATATCAGCCTATACTGCCCACTGCTGGGAAAAGGCCTTCACTCACAATGCGAGGTGAGAGAGATTAGCTCATACTCCACCACGCGGACCCAGTGCGGATTGGTGGAGGCAGGGTTGTGGCCACCCGCTGTTGGACTTATCAAGCCGCCTTTAAGGCTTCCAACTCGACTTAACGACTATCACATTAAGTGGTAACCGGGACCAACGGCTTAACTTGCCTTCCGGAGACTCGGAGACGCTCGAATATGAAAATGCCACAAACGGTCCCCCATCTCAGGCCGACCAAGTCGAACGCTGCATAACCTTGGTGATCGGTAAGAACACTGCGGTCGCACAGCGCTACGAGCGCCTCCACAACACAATTAGGTTATAACTTTATATACCATATACTATAATGTCTTAACTGCTGGGCAAAGGCGTTCGCTCAAAAATCGAGGCGAGAGAGTATGGCTCATACAGTCCCCGCGCATATTGGTAGAGATAAGGCACAAAAAAATTAATATCGATAAAGCATCGTAAATAATTATTTCAATAGACTTGCTTCCTTAATTTTGAGATACAAACATTAGGAATGTCGAAGCATTAGTGTAAGGCTTCGGTTTAGTGGGTACCCTAATGCATGAGAGTTTTTTTGTATGCCGCTTAAGTCGCTACAAGAATCGATGGTGCACCTACGGTGCGATTTCGTACCTATGCTAACGCCAGAAGACGGACGATTTAGAGCTTAAGCCGCTCCGCCCACTGTTTCTAATATTCGCGAGATCCACAATTATTTGTTTCGGTCTGGGTATTTGTGAATGTGAATTTTCATGTTTTTCATGTTTGTCAACGCACCCACGACACAGGAATTAATTCTAGTGTGGGGCTACGTTTTTAAAAAAGAAAAAGCAAGAAATGTATACAAAGACGGGTAGCTATTGCCGAGCACCCGCTTATCACGTTCGATCAACGGACATCATGCACGTCGCGTAATATATACACGCCAGGTTCTATACGGAATAATATAGTGTGTGTTACAAAAATAAAGGTCTATAATCCCCGAAACTGGGTGGCAGAGGTGTACTCTGCACACCGACTTTTCGCCGACGACGTTAGGTCTCAACCTAATAGAAGGCGAGATTATTGCCAGTATACTACTATGCCAGATTTGGTTACTATGCTAGACTCGGTACTGATGCTGGGATTTTTTCCATTGAAAAAGAAAGCGTGTAGGGATGTAATATAGTATCGGTGTAAATATGAGAAAGGGTATGCTCCGTGGGTTCGGGCATAAAGAGAGAATGTCGGAAGAAAGCATGACAAAACACACATAAAATGCAAAAGTGGAATTATGAAGGTACCAGGTAAGACCTAGACTATCTTACCACGACCAAATAGACCGTGTCTTATCTGTAGGGGAAGTCAAGAGTCTCCGTAACTGGCGAGCGTATATAAGACGAACTATGAGAGTGGAGGAAGCTAGAGAGGTATGTAAGGAAAGAACCTGTTGGAACTCTGTACTCTCTGCTTACCCCGCTAAGGATCTGGCATGAAGATATAGATAGATAGAAAAAATACACAATAATTGTGTACAACTTAGGATTCAAAACTTGGACCTCGTGTCCACTAGACCAACGAGTCAGTCCTATAGTTCTATATAATCCTAAGGTTTTAATAAGTGTGATTCAAATGAGCGAAACTGTAGAAAAAGTACCATAAATCTATTCTTCTA
Source organism: Phalera bucephala (assembly GCA_905147815.2). NCBI lineage: Eukaryota > Metazoa > Arthropoda > Insecta > Lepidoptera > Notodontidae > Phalera > Phalera bucephala. The sequence goes on from LR990629.1 coordinate 10,900,731, forward strand.
TATTAATATAACAAAGCTAACGACTTTGTTTGTTTTTTGTCTGAACGCGCTAATCTTCCGATGTACCAGTTGGATTTGAAAAAAATCCTTTTTTGCATTTGATAGCCCAATTCTTCAGGAAGATTAATTAACACCAGGCTACGACCCTGAGAAGTCAAGCAAAAAGAAAAAGGTTAGAACGCTACGCGCAAACGATGTATCAGCGCGGACGGGCGATGCGTTACAACCATTGTGGTAAACGGCGGGGCATAGCTAGTATAGAATATTTTACGGCACTATTCTTCCAGGTCCAGTTCATTTGTCTTTCCATATATAATGGTAGTGCGTGTCGTGACAGAACCGAGTATGAGTATGAACCTGGTTTAGTGGGTATAACTCTTTAACCAAGGAACGGATGAAGGCGTGGCCATGGACAAATGTCCTCGGCCACGCCTTTACTAATTATAGTTTACCAACTTAGATAATACGTATGGTCTATTCCAATGACATCGAAAATAGATTCTTATGGCGCTGAACAAACGACTGATAATCGCACACGCTTGTTTCACACACATACCTACGTCCGCAAAGTTACGAATTAAAAAAGAACTTTGTAGAAGACATTATTCTGCGCCCATACATGATTTGCCCCAGAACCAACAGCAATGAAAAAATACTTGTATAATTTCAAATCACCCATAAATTCTCATAAAGAATTTATTATTAAGCGGACAAGCGGGGAATCGCAATATTGCACAAAACGTATTAGTTTTTGAGTTTATAATTTAGTAGCCATTAATATGTATTAGGTTATATTGTGTCGAAATACATTGAGTGGATTTAAAGATTTATTATATTTTTTATAGTTGCCTATCGACACACTAAGGAACTATCTATATAAGTATTTAGTCGAACAAGACAAGCTATCTAGATAGCCAATAGGTAGAATTGACATCTCCAATCGTAATTCGATGACCACGTTGCATTCAGTAAAGATGTCGGCGACTTCGATATAAGTACTAACAATACTTTGAAATATTCGTTTTAGATTACAAATTGTCCGGTAGATACAAATATTTGCCATTGTTTTAATAAAATAGATAAATAATGATGGTATGGGTCAAATGTTTGTTGGTTCTGGGGCAATTTTCGACAATGTCTTTCCATAGCCAACGGCAACTCTGCGCCTGTCATGAAGTGACATTTCACTTGAATACAGTGTTAGTTCTGATTTCAGCCGCGGGCTAAAAGATCCTTGTACCAGTTGTACAATAAGTTCCATTCCAATGACATCCAAAAATGGTCCTTTTGTCCCTTAACAAATGAATGATAATAGCACACGCTTGTTTCACACACCTACCTAACTGACACACGCATGCTCTTCAATATATTTTTTTCGTTATCTTGTTTCCTATATTGTTGTAAAAATAAATCGGTAGATTAGAATACTGTTATTGATAAAATTCCTATAGATGACTCAAATACAGTTAAACGCGAGTTAATAGCGTTTTTCCGAGAAATTGATGATGATAATAAGCTCATAAAATTATAAGTTGTATCAGGGCTTAGGTTTTCGGATGTAAGTTAGTCATTCTGTTTCGAAGAATGTTGATTGTACAGGGGACTTGTGACGTAAGCGGCACTTGCGTTTAGTGAGTTATGCACTGAAGTGTCAATGTGGACCGGACATAAATAAGTGATATCTGCTGACGTCATAATTACAAGACTCAGAGGGGTTTCTCTTGATGGCATGATTTGTATATAGCAAATATCACATAAACGGTATAATTTTTTTTCACTAGGATTTATTCCTGTGTCGTGGGTGCTTTTACAAACATGAACATACACAAATACCCAGACCGAAACAAATAATTGTGGATCACGCAAAGATTGGTCCCGTGCGGGAATCGAACCCACGACTATTAGACACAGTGGGCGGAGCGGCTTAAGCTTTTAACCACTGCGCTAAATCGTCCGTCAAAACCGTCCGTTTTGTGTTGTAAAATTACTGAAACCGGATTCTGTTTATTTTTTTTTATTATCTTTTTCCTTTAGGAGATTTTGAACATTTGTTATGCCAGCTCCATCGTATCCTAAGTACAGGGTTGTCCTTAATTATTTCTTATTATACACCTATTTAATTATAACTAAGTTATATAAAATGTTTGCTTCATCCGACAATGGTTCCGCAAGGAAGCTAAAAAATGATCCTATTTTTTTTTTTTTTTTTAAAAACGTAGCCCCACACTAGGATTTATTCCTGTGTCGTGGGTGCGTTTACAAACATGAAAATTCACATACACAAATACCCAGACCGGAACAAATAATTGTGGATCACACAAAGATTTGTCCCGTGCGGGACTCGAACCCGCGACTATTAGACGCAGTGGGCAGAGCGACTTAAGCTCTTAACCACCGCGCTAAATCGTCCGTCTCCGAATTTGAGTCCCATTTATTTTTAAAATATTTATTACGTTATTTCTTTCAGCTTGGTTCTTTACATATTCCACCAAAATATGCTGCACATCGTCCACCGTCCCACAAACTTCCCAAGATTCTGTTTATTGATTTGTATTCAATACGCAAAGCTTAGACTAGAAGGAGAAGAGAACCTTATTATAAAGTTCTGCCTCCATTGCGGAGTAGGTAGTGTTGTAAACATGAGCGCTGAAGTCGAGCGTTTAGCTCTGAGTCGACGCTTACGAGCGAGCCACGAGCCTTTTAAACGCCGACTTGCGCGTTTTTACAACCCTAGAGTAGGTTGTGCTTGGACAGGCTACGCTATGCAACTGTGTGAGTCTATTTGTCTACGTGTGTCCGTCTTTACCACAACCGCTGCCGTTTTTACTACAGTACACACGGTAGATATCGCTGGCAGAATGAAATACCGACACAAAAACAACAAGCGAATTAAGCTTTAGTTTTCAAAATTAGAGTGCTTACTAACATAATACATACTTTTAAGTTGGGCCACTATTCCCTTTGGCTGGCGATAAAGTTGTTTTCTTTTTAATTTATCTCCACACTAGGAATTACTTTGTGGGTGACGGGTAATCGTGTGTGCGTTTACAAACATGAAATTTTAATACACAAACACTCAGATTGAAACAATCATTTGTGGGTCAAGTATTTGTCACGTGCGGTGATCGCACCCGCGACAACTCGAGCCAGTGGGCACAATGGCTTGAACTCTTAACCAAGCCGTCGTCAAATAGTCAATATACGTGAATAAGCCAAGTGTCAGTTATAACGGTCTTTGGGGGAGCCTTTGCCTTGCAGAGGACGTCCTTCGGTTCTATGTCGAAATCTTTTTCTAAAATAAAAGTAGCCTAAAATACTCCTTATTACATCAGCTATATGACAGTGAAAGTCATGTTAAAATCGGTCCAGCCGTTTCGGAGATTAGCCGGAACAAACAGACAGACAAAAATTTTAAAAATCGTTTCTTTTCTATTAGTACCGTATATACTTTCATTTGTATTTAGTAAGTACATTCTTCAGTTCTAGTTCAAAGGTCGTATGAGGCTATGTCTGTATAGCTACGCTGCATAAGCTATGCATCCGAGCCGTGCGACAATTCTAACAAAATACCGCAGAATCGAATTTGAACCAGCACTGAACAGCATCACGCAGTTTTTTTATAATTTTAATATGAAGACAACTCTGCAATGCAGTAGTTTTTTTCTTTAGCATCCGATCCATATGCTTAAAACACCTCAAGTCATTGTGTTTGACTGATTGTTTCACTGACCTTAAGATTGCCTTTTGAGCCTCGGTTATCTCATTAATATTATAAATGTGAAAGTTTGTATGTTTGTTTCTCGATCGCGCTAAACGGCTGAACGGATTTGGATGAAATTTGGCACAGACAGTTTATTACCTAATCAGCTAGGTGATAGGCATTGCTATAACACACTACATAGAAATAAATTAGATCAACCGCAGCTTCGTCTGTCAAAACTTCACACGCCTTTCATGGGGCACTTAGATTTTATAACAAAATTCCAATTGACGTCACTAAATTTAGTGAAAATAAATTCAAAGCTTGTGTTAAACGAACACTTTGTAAGCAAGCTTATTATTCAATAGAATTTTTTAAAAGATAAAAATGCGTGGATAGATGCTATTCCAGCTCCATTTGAGTCATGACAACGTATTCAACTGTTATTAGTTAACATTTCCTCTCTTCCTTCTATTAATTTAACATAATGTCATTGTTGTGTACTTTTTTTTGTAAATGAGGGAACCATGTAGCCATTCTCATAAATAGTATAATTTGCTTTTTTAACTTAGACTCGCCTGATGACCAACCTACATTGTTCTCCCATACCCCACAACAAAATGTAGATGAAAAAGTTTGTAAAATTTTAATTTAAAAAGAGTAACCGTGGAGATTCTTGCCCTTCTTCTCTACAGGAATAACATTACAAAGTGGCGGTACAGTCTTTGTTACTTTTCTAACGTTTCATAAATACTATAATGGTTTACATGAATAAAAAATATTCTGATTCTAACACATAGCACACATTTTATCCCGGTAAAATGTTAGATTCATGTCGAAAGTTGCGGGAAAAATTTAGTTAGCCATATCTACGTAAGGTAGGTGGTGGTGTTGGAATAATCGATAGATCCCTACGTCTAAAATTCTTAGATGAGCTACTGAATATGAAGGGCGACCTCCCCTTAACATTGAAGCATAAACTTATCAACATATTGAGCGCTTTGCCTGTTCTTACTTCCGAAACTATCATATATGTAACTTCATGACACCATAACTGGTCCCGAAACTATTCATATATGTAACTTCATGACACTATAACTGGTCCCGAAACTATTCATATATGTAACTTCATGACACTATAACTGGTCCCGAAACTATTCATATATCTAACTTCATGACACTGTAACTGGTCCCGAAACTATCATATATGTAACTTCATGACACTATAACTGGTCCAAAAACTATCATATATGTAACTTCATGACACTATAACTGGTCCCGAAACTATTCATATATGTAACTTCATGACACTATAACTGGTCCCGAAACTATTCATATATGTAACTTTATGACACTATAATCGGACCCGAAACTATCATATATGTAACTTCATGACACTATAACTGGCCCCGAAACTATCATATATGTAACTTCATGACACTATAACTGGTCCCGAAACTATCATATATGTAACTTCATGACACTATAACTGGTCCCGAAATTATCATATATGTAACTTCATGACACTATAACTGGTCCCGAAACTATTCATATATGCTTTATGACATTATCGTCTGGAGAGTCGTAAGGTGCAGTGTCCCGAATAGGCACTTGGAATGTACGAGGTGGTATGTAAGATAAGATGCATGAGGTGATTGTTGTAATGAAAGAGATATGCCTGGATGATGTGTAGAGTGGAGGAAGGTCTGTAAAGAAAGAACCTGTTAAAACTCTGTACTCTCTGCCTTCACCGCAAGGGATCCGGCATGATGATATAGGTAGAGATAGTAGAACCACAAGGAACCATATATATTTTATCGTAATTCGTTCATAAGGTTCCTACCAAAATTTTGCAATAAGTAGGTACCGATCACATACTCGAAAAGCATAGCATACAGCATTTCGGAAGCTCCGTCATGTCTTCTCGTTACCCATCCCGCAAAATCTAAAGACGAAAGTCTTTGACCAGTGCGTCTTGCCGGTTATGACCTACGGAGCTGAGATGTGGACTCTCACGATGGGACTGGTCCGTAAGCTAAGAGTCGATCAGTGAGCTATGGAGAGAGCTATGCTTGGAGTTTCTATGCTAGATAAAATCAGAAATGGGACTACTCGGCATAGAACCAAAGTCACCGAAAACCATACCATACCTCTAAAAATCAGCAAGTTAAAGAGGCAATGGGCTGGTCACATTTGCCGCAGAACGGACAACCATTGGAGCAGACGGGTTTTGGAGTGGAGACCACGAACTGGCAAACGCAGTGTAGGACGCCCCCCGCGAGATGGAGTGACGACATACGTCGAAAACCGGTAGGAACTGGATGCATAAAGCTGAGGATCGGGCACTGTGGCGCACATTGGAAGAGGCCTATGTCTAGCAGTGGATTAATTTGGGGTGATAGTGATGATCACATACTTTCGTATTTCATCATCATTGTTGGCGGTGTCATAATAAACTTAACAAGCAATATAATATATAAGAATTGTACATAAATCATAACTATATTAATTATGTACAATTCTGAATACCATAGAAATGCTGCATTCACTAAAAAACATATACATATAACTAAGGATCTTTTAAGTAGGGGTATATTAAACTGGCTTACGGTAAAAAATCATACCAAGAACCAACCAACGATTGATTATAATAACGCGACAATTTAAGAATATAGTCATACAAAATGTGCATAAGTGTTCTTAGGAATATTATGTCACAAGTTATGGTCTGTTATTAAGTTTTATGGTAATCCAAATAAATAATTATCAATTAATTACCTCTATGATATCCGAAGCAGAACCAACACAGTACTCCATCACCAGCCATGCTGTATGTTCCCGTTTGTAGCATCCCTTGTACTCTATCGTGTTCGGGTGTTCCAACTGCTTCAGAAATCTAAACAAAATAATAAGGGAAAGATATATTTTGATATATTATGAGAACTGAGGATAGGAGAATTTGTAGAAGTATTTATGCATGACATATGCCTTATAATATATTGCTATTTCTTCATTGCCATTCAGCTTAATTTATCACACATATTATGTACCTTAGGTATAGTGAATAGTGATTATAAATAGGGATAACTTCTTTGGACATACATATCAAAAAACGAGGTATTGTTAATATATTTAAACAAATAGATGTTATGAAAATAAGGCATACTCACTTTATTTCTTTCAAGATATCCTGCCATTTCTCTTCACTCTGCTTCCCTAAATAGGACATCTTCTTGATAGCCACAATCTCTTTAGTGAGATTGCAGCGAGCATAGTAGACTGCCCCAAAGGATCCATGGCCAATCTCGCGGAGGTCCTCGAAAATCTTCTCAGGGTCATGTCTGCTGAAAAGCTCAGCAATGTCTGGATCCTTGAGACTGCCAGGCCGTGGCATTTTTATCTGCAAAGAAATGAATAACTAGAATATTGATCCCACCAAAATTATCAATAAAGGCATGAAAAAAATAAAACACATGCAGGCTCAGACTATTAAGGGATAACAACACCCTCTTTACAAAACAAATTTGATATTACTTTGCAGTGTGATAAAGAGCTGGAGCTAAAAAAATCATATAACTACATCTTTTTTCTTCTTTCTAAGATTTTAAATTTTTATTCTTTTAATGTGTACATGCCCTGGTCACCAATAACAAATTATACAATAAGGCTAATAGTATGTTAGTATAAGTTAGGATTTTTATATACTTCTAAATTGTAAAAGCCACATAACCATTAGTGCCACATTGTCTTATTTTTTTATTGTGTTTGATTTCCTATTACTCTACTTTTTTATTATTACTAATTATAATTAAGAGTTGTTTTAAAAGACTAGGCAAAGATATAGTAAAACATATTGAATGTTTTACATAATAATAATCTGATGGAAAATCATTAAGAGAATCAGTTAAGAGGTAAACTAGAATATCACTTATACATATTGTCTTATGATTCAGCACTGTCAATTCTGCATGATGAAGGTTTCTGGGCAATATATAATAGAAAACACTAATAATATAATCATTACAAAAATGCTAAGTCTCAATTAGAGTTCGAAATATTCATTTTTATAATTATTACTAGCATATAGTTGAAAAAACAATGTTGCTGATAAAAATGATTAATCAATTAATGTAAAAAAATGTTTTACATCATTTCAATAGAAATTGCAATTATTGTTAAATAAAATGCTTCCTTCAAGTTCAAAAATATTGCCATCAAGTTGTGCTATAGGCTGTATAGAATAAATGAAACAAACTTCTATGAGAGTAGCGGCATGAGGGATCACTAGGAAAAGAATCTCTTGAAAATGTATTATCTGCCTCCTTCATGAAGGATATAGCATGATAATTATAATGAAAGTTGCACAACAAACCTAATGTTAACATCTATATGAAATGACACTAAATTTTAGTGACAAGTAATACAGATGTCATTTAGTGTGGTTTAATTAAACATGTTTATATGTAAAAAAATATTTAAAGTTTACTTTGATTCTGATTAATTTTATTATATTATAGAATCTCATAATACCATAAATGACTGATTTATTGAGTACTTTTTCCTTATGACATATAAATATTGCAATTATAAATTCTATGAATTATCCTCACTATGAAAAAGAAAAACATCACAAATAGATCTTTCAACATGTTTAAGACTATAATATAAATTCATGAACCACTAAACAACCTGAACATATAAATTACCTAACCACAATCTTTAAGTAATTATACTATACTCTTACCATTAGAAAGAAAAATGTTAGTCCATAAGGAATACATATATTCTATGGCCCTGGTAAGTGGCACAAAATTATTTCTGTAAAATTTCAGTTGCTTGGAATGACTTGCTATGAAATGACTTATTATTATTGAGTATGTATCTCACTGATATTCATGGACTTTACCCAGACCTTTGAAATGCTTGTATGGGGACATGGGTCCAACATGTAGAGACCCTTTGCGAGAAGTTATGTTATTATTATTATATACCTATATAATCATATCTAAAAGACATAAGCAGAAGAAGAAAGGAAAGACCTAGACCTAGACCTCTTATCTGAAGGACAAGTTAAAGATTATCCATAACCGGCGGGTGTGTATGAGGCGAACTATGAGAGTGGAGGAAGCCAGAGAGGTATGTAAGGAAAGAACCTGTTGGAACACTGTACTCTCTGCCTACCTTGCAAGGGATATGGTATGATAATATATATATATATATATATATATATATATATAGATCATCATACCATAACCCTTATGGGGTAGGTACAGAGTACAGAGTTCCAACAGGTTTTTTATTGCATTCCTTGTCCTCCTTCCTTCCTTTATTAATATTATATTAAATATAACTTGGTCAAGGTTGCAGGTAAAAGCGGGATGCATACAGCATGAATCCAGTAGGTATGACAATTTTTGGGGAGGCCTTTGTCCTCCAGTGGATATCCAGATCCAGATTCAGCAGATAAGTTTAAATACATGGAGCTTTAATGTCTGTTCCTTTTACACAGTAAAGTAATATCAGTATAATACTACTAAACAGATTGTGGTAGACGTCCCATGTAATGATTTGTTTTTACTTTAAAGGATTTTGTTGGTGAATAAATGTAATTAATGTTATATGATACAATTTGTTCTCTCAGATTAATTAAAAGTAACCATTTTAAGCCAAGCAAAGGTGGGGGATTCATAGTTATAATTATGAAATTATACATTAAATGACATTGCTTCCAACTTATAGCCGCAGACCATAGAGATCCTTCATGGAGCCAACACATAGTTGTACAGACAAGTTCTATCCTTATTGCTAATCTGGACATGTAATGAACATATAACCTATTGTTCTTCTATTGTCTGCATTTATATTTCTCAAGGTATCCATGCAGTGTACAATCCCCCTAGTGGCATCGCATGAAGCTACCCTTGGGTTAATAAAAAAAGATAGGCTTAGCTGGGCACAGTTTTGCAATAAAGCACCAATCATTAAAACATATTAATGTAAATTGTATTTTATTTCTAAGCAATTAATATTCTAAATCGAATGTCACATTGATTGTGGTTTAAATGCTATTGCTTATTAGATTCCAATTAGGTTAATGATTTTTTTTATGCATTCTGCTTTTGATTGGGTGTCTTTTTTAAAGTAATGCTTTATATAAACATTACATTTGTTTATAGTACAGAACTACAGACTAAACAGCTGTATTATTTATTGGTCTATGTGAATTATGACCATTTTGAAAAAGCTATATTGACATTCATTAATTTCAATGGTATGTCTGAAATTAGCCTTTATTACCTAGCCTATTCCCAACCCTTATTACCTAGGTGAAAAAAATCATTGAGGTATGTCATATTAATAAGTAAGAACCTAACTAGAATGTTAACAAATAAGCTCAGATGAGATAAATGATCCTAAATGACTACACGTAATTTACAATCAAGATATGAAAAATCAATGTCAAATTTGGGTATTGTGTAGGATATAATTGTTAAAAATACAATGCATGGGACATACTGCTTGCGCCAGCTGAAAGCCGGCAGCGTCCGTCAGTTAATTAGAACGCTCCCGTCTGCCTGGGCCATCCTCCGCGACACTCGCTATCTGCAACAGTCGGAAACGCCACCGATAACACTCGCCACTCCGAATTGCACTATTCCGCAGTCTCTACCAGTGTCGTTTCAAATCAATTAGCCGACACTTATCTACCTACTGAACACTTCGTAAGCACACAGTTTGTCAGTTCAATATACCACTAGTAATTTAATTAATGCGAGCTCCAGATAAACGGCGCCGCAACCCATCTCATCGCACCACCGAGTCTGCCTATCCGTCAATGATCTTGATTCCGTGCTGACACCTCTACGGTCACGTCTTACGTCCACCCTTATCGTAAATTATTAATCTTACCCTCTTTATGAGGGTGAGAATTGAGAATATTGCGAAATACTTGGCACTTACATACAAAAATTCGCTTCAAAATGGCGTTGGGGTATCGTGCGCAATGATAGTTTTTTGTTTCATAAGGCACACCGTATTCGGTTTCCCATCACATTTAAGACTCACTTTGTAATCATTAGGTCACTTTTTATTTATCATTAGCTTCTAATAAAGGAGCCTCGTCGAAAAATTAATGAAAATTATTTACAACTTTCCCGTACTGAGACATACATAGACAATAGACACTAGACACCATACACAGATAAATATAATATTCATTACATCCAACTGGCGACATGGGTAGTCTATGGTCTAAGTGGCGTTTTGGTGGCGAGCGGTGGCTGGTGGCTGCTTTTCTTGTGGCGGCGGTAGTGGCCGCTATAATTAATTATCGCAACAAAAATATAGATATAGAAAAAGCAACCAAGTTCGATAAATCTAACTTGAATGTTTATGGTGTAAGACGGTCCAGATGACCGAGGTATTACCCCCTGTTCGTACAAGTGCTTTTTCAACGTTCGTTATTATGGCTCTGGAATGAAATGAACGGTTAACTGACAGTCCATTTATTTTAAAGCATTTACAGCGAATCACCACCCAGCGTTGAAAAAGCACTAGTGCGAGTAGCTGGCTTAGTTGTATTAATCTGTAAATGGCCGCATAATTGGATGGCTAGATGTTGTAGGAGAGGAAAAAAAAATGTTCATGAGTTCTCATGTTAGTGTACCTCCTTTATACAACCATTGTACACACGTAGTGAGTATATACTCTTTGATTGTACATTTAGCAATCAAATCGAAAACATGTACAGTAAAATATCAATGTGCGGGATTTACACGGACCTCACCAAAGCTTTTGATTGTGTAGATCATTCAAGTTACTTCAGACATTCATGCGTATGGGGTGAGAGGAAACGTTTTAAATTTAATAGAGTCTTATCTTTCCAATAGGTAACAATGTACTCAAGTAACGAGAATATGTCTTGTTTTAAAAAAGGAAAACCATGTGTATCTGCCTACAGAATAGTTAGGTTTGGTGTTCCTCAAGGAAGCGAATTTGAACCACTTCTGTTTAATATCTATATCAATGATCTTCCAAACGTGATAACAGAACAAACATTTTGATTTGCAGATGATAGCACTATAGTTATAACTGGCACAAATAAAGTAGCACTTGAGATAAACATAAATGAAACTCTCTCTATAATTATTCAATGGCTGATTTAATATATCTAAAATTAATTTGGAGAAAACTTACATTATGAAAACTAAAACTATAATTTCACATTAATATAACCTTAACATTACCTATACGGGAACATAAATATTGACAACTTACTAAATTGGAAATTGCATGTTGGGAGTTTGTGTCTAAAAGTAAGTCAACGTGTCTGTGTGTGAATGATGTACGCTGTTGGCCGCGAGGCCTTATCGGGGGGGTCGGTGAGAACATGTCGCGGCCGGCGGTGGCGGCAGGGGTCGGGGGGGAGATCGTAGTCGGCAGTGGCTACGATTAACGGATTCGCATGGGTAGATGCGTTCGCCAAGTGACGTGTTGACGCCTTTTTAATAAAGGCGCGAATAGGTTCGAGACCTAGATCGGAATGGAGGTCGACGTTCCGTACGAACCAGGGGGCTCCTACGGCTTTACGGAGGAAGCGGTTTTGAACCACTTGGAGTTTATCGATGTGAGAGGGGGCCGAATGCCCGAACACAACACACGCATAAGTCATGATGGGTCGAACGCAAGTTTTGTAAAGTGTCACCTTATTTCTAAGGGACATTTTACTCCGCTTGCAGATTAACGAATGGAGACGACCGAGCAGAAAGGATGCTCGGTGATGGACCTGCTTGATGTGCGGGCCGAAGGACATGGTGCTGTTTAGGGTGACCCCTAGATATTTGACCTCTTTGACCCAGGGAATGGGTCGGTCGAACATGGTCACTTGGCCGAGATTACTTCTAGGGCAGCGCAGAGAGTGGCGCGGGGTGGCACCTCTGGAGAAGAACACCGCAGCGCTCTTGTCCGGGTTCACCTCAATACGCCACTTCCTGAACCAATTCCCTAGGGAATTGGCGGATGCCTGAGGGTTCCTGGTAATGAAACCCTTATATCTATGCGAGACGTAGAGAGCGGTATCATCCGCGAATAGGGCTAGATGCGCCTTACTCGAACGAGGAGAGAGAACTGAGCCCTGTGGGACTCCAGCACTAATGGAGTGGGAAGTGGAGCGCGTCATTTCGACGCGATAACGGAAGACGCAATTCGACAAGAAGTCTCGTAAGATGAGCACGAGTCTGTCCGGCACACCCAATTGGTAGAGCTTGTAGATCAAGCCGTTGTGCCAGACTTTGTCGAATGCCTTCGCGACATCTAGGAAGAGGGCGCCCGTGTCGATGGGTTTGGGTCTATTGAGACCGGAGAGGATGTGCTCCGTGATGCGGTGCACTTGGTGGACACAAGAGTGTTTGGCTCGAAAGCCGAACTGCTCGTCGATAAGGATACCCCTGGACGTTACGAAGTCTTTGAGCCTCGCCAGAAGGAGGCGCTCGTATATCTTGGCCAGGGAGTTGAGGAGACTGATAGGGCGGTAGCTCGCGGGGAGATTGCGAGGTTTGCCGGGCTTGGGAATGCCCATGACGTCCGCCTCCTTCCACTTAGCGGGGAAGGTGCAGTTCGTCATGGCGGCGTTCAATATGGCCACTAAGAGGCAGATGAGTTGGGCGGACAGGCATTTCAGAACGCGATTCGAAATGCCGTCAGGGCCGGGGGCTTTTTTAGATTTGAGACTCATAATCAGATCTTCGACCTCCGTTTGCGTGATAGGAGGTAAGGAATCGACGGGGGGGAGGGATGCCCTGCGCTCGACTCCTCTGTCGACCGCGTCGACGTGGGACTAGTCGACGGACTGAGAGCTGGGGGCGCACTGGCTCTCGAGGGAGTCGGCGAGAAGCTCGGCCTTTTCGTCGTCGTCGAAGGCTGGGGGTGCGCCTGAAGGGCGGAACAGCGGGGGCATGTCAGTCGTGGAGTCGGATTTGAGGCTACGCGCCAGCTGCCAGTAGGCTAGATGCGATGGCGCGATGCCCTCTAGGAAGTCACCCCACCGTTCCTCCCGGACCTCAGCGACACGACGCTTTACCTTTCGTTGTAAAGCGCGCATCCGGGCCCGATTGGCTTCGGTGGGGTAGGAGTCGTACGCTCGGATAGAAGCATTCTTGGTACGAATGAGATCCCTAACATCGTCCGGCAGTCGAAAGCGGTTGAGGTAGAGATCTTCCACCTCGACTTGCTTGGACGATCGACTGACAGCCGATCGGATGTGTTCGGTGAAGGCATCTACGGCCTGTGGTCGTGGCGGAGTCGCTGGAAGATCTAGGACGAATGCTCGGTGACCTCAACAGAGTATCTCAACAAGTGGGTCTTAAAATGAACATGGACAAAACGAAAATAATGTCTAAAGTCCATGTCGTACCCACCGCACTCACCGTTGGGAACTCTACTCTTGAAGTTGTCGACGAATACATTTACCTGGGACAGGTAGTCCGGTTAGGTAGGTCCAACTTTGAGAGAGAGGTCAATCGACGAATCCAACTCGGCTGGGCAGCGTTCGGGAAACTGCGCAACATCTTCTCATCCAAAATATCTCAGTGCCTTAAGACTAAAGTTTTTAGTCAATGTGTGTTACCAATGATGATTTATGGATCAGAGACGTGGTCTCTTACAATAGGTCTCATAAAAAAGCTCAGAGTTGCTCAGCGAGCTATGGAGAGAGCTATGCTCGGCGTTTCTCTACACGATCGACTCAGGAATGAGGAGATTCGTAGAAGAACCAAGGTCACCGACATAGCCGTTAAGATTAGCAAGCTGAAGTGGCAATGGGCGGGCCACATAGCGCGTAGATCGGACGGGCGTTGGGGCAGAAAGATTCTAGAGTGGAGACCACGTATTGGCAAGCGCAGCGTGGGACGACCGCCTGCCAGATGGACCGACGATCTTGTGAAAATCGCAGGAAGTCGTTGGATGCAGGTGGCATCGGACCGGTTACGCTGGAAAGCGATTGGGGAGGCCTATGTTCAGCAGTGGACAAGTATAGGCTGAGATGATGATGATGATGATCTACGGCCTGCTCGGTGTCCTGAGGGGACGGGATGGAGTCCGAGCTGAGAGGGAGGGGGGGGGGGGGGTCGGCATCCGCCAAGGCCGTGCTTAGCGCATGCCAAACCACCGCCGTCTTTTTGGGTCGCTGAGGGGCGGAAGGGGGGGAACCGAGTCTCATGACTACAGGTCGATGGTCAGAGTCGAGTTCCTGGACTACTTCCAAGGAGTGCAGCCGTAGGGTGACACCCTTCAGAAGCGCCATGTCCAGGACGTCGGGTCGGTGGTTGGGATTGATAGGATAGTGGGTAGGGTGCATAGGTGCGATGACGTCAAAGTCGAGAACGTCGACCAGGGCGTCAAGGCTCCTACCGTTAGGGGAAGTGGTGAGACCATTCCAGGCCACATGCTTACTGTTGAAGTCGCCCGCCAGAATGACGGCGCTTCCCAGATTAAGGATGCTTCAAAGTCACTCCTGAGAACGGATTTAGTGGGGGAAAGGTATACTGAGGCGATCACGATGGGCTAGTGCCCCGTGAGAGAGATGCGACAGACCGAGGCTTCGATGTTGGTGAGTGCGGGGGGATCAAGAGGGATGCCTAAAAAAAAGAAAGTAAGTCAACAATCATATGCACTTTATAGGCTTTATAAGGAACGTGTATTTATATGCCAAAAAATGAATATGAGCTATTTGCAATCTACAATGAACAGATCGTTGATGACATTACTTTAAAAATTTAAAAACCTTAACAAGGCTCTGTCTGTACATACATGAACTGGTTATGTTACCAAAGAAAAATATGCTGCCAGCCTTTTGGGTACACTGCCAAACGGCGGCGATTTAGCACAAATATATTTTTTGTAAATGTTAATTTTATTCGTCTATTTGAACTTTTTCAGGTATTTTGTGTAAATGGTTTTTTTATTTATTTTAATTTAACGGTGTAAATATGTAATGTTCCTAATATATTAAGTTGCTCTTGTAAATAAATAGAAAAAAACTTATTTGAATACTATAGCAGTAAATGACTTGCATAGAAAATCAGCTGCTTAACTCATATCACAGCCCTGTTTAATAAAATCATGTTTTGTATGGGACCTTGCATCTACAACCATCTGCCAAAGCATATATTAGAAATAACTGATGAGTATTTTAGATGAAGACTAAAACGACTTTTAGTGGAAAAAGCTTACTATAGTGTTTATAAATACCTGGTTGACAATACAGTATGATGTTTTTTAATGATACTACAAATTTCAATTGAATTCATGAGTCCCAAAATTATTTTAATTACTATTATAAATTAACATTACTGTAATTAACATAATTGATATCATTAAAACAATGACTTGGAATTAATTTAATTTTACATATTTTATTATATATTTAAATTTTAATCAAAGAATTTATGAATGTCGAATACAATTATTATGTTGTCTTCATTTTTAGGTACATTGAGTTCTTGGATTATTCCTTACTAGTTTTTGCTCGCGACTTCGTTTGCGTTAATTTTAGACAGGAACCATTTTTCTGGGATAAAAGTATCCTATCTGTTAATCCAGGTAATAAGCTATCTGTGTACCAAATTTCGCCCCACAAAGCGTTATTATTATCACATACCTATTTGTACGTGAATAAGTAGGTACTCGTGTACCGTGACCACGCGCCGGCGATAATTGAAGGGGAGGAAACTTCTAGGCACTTTAGCACTTAAGCGCGGATTCTAGATCTTTCTTAACGGATCGATAGGGTGTGTAATGCGTTTTTAAATTATTATCCCCCGATGAGGGGTTCAGGAGATATCGAGGTGTATTGGAGTCGTAACAATATTAGTGGGATGATATTTGGATTTTGAATGCCTAAAGGCAGAATATGGCGTACGACCAATGTAATTTTAACATCCACTGTAACCCACTGCCTCGTTGGTCTGGTGGCAAAGCACATCACTTTGTGATCACGAGGTCCTGGGTTCAAATCCTAGGTCGGACAAATGTAGTTTTTCTAACTAAAAATTCCCGGTATGAGTCCGGAGTCTGGAATTGTGCCCGGTATATGGCAATAGGCTCGCCCCCTATTACATGGGACCTAACATCGTCGGCGAAACGTGGGTGTACTCAGTTCACCTCTGCCACCCCCTCTGGGGAATATAGACGTGACGGTGTGCACTGTAACCAATTTTAGCAAATAAACTGATTTTTGACAACATTCATATATTTTTTCATTTATTCATGCACTCTAATAATGATCGAAGCGTAATTTTTTATGTACATCTTTTATGTACTCATAATAATATAAATCAAAGGGAGACTACTCTTCTTCGCTCGTACTATATACATTCGAAGACAAAGAGTGTGATTTTGATAAAGTTTACCATTGTTAGTTTATAAAAATAACTGGACAAGTGCAAGTAGGACTCGCGCTCTGAGGGTTTCGTACCGGGTTCAGTTTCGGCCAGTTTCAGCGCCAAATTGTAGTTTCGTTGGGTCTAGAGAACTCGTCAAGACAAATCCAATGAGCCCAAACACGGCGACCGTAGACCTTCGTATTTGGTATAAATTTTAATACCTCTAGACGTTCCTGAGAAAAAAAACCCTAAAAAAGGTGATAACCGTCGGACAGACGGACAACGAAGTGATCCTATAAGGGTTTCGTTTTAGGTACGAAACCCTAAAAAGAGACTGTTTGAAGAAATGAGTATAGGCTTTTCTTACAGATCTCTTTGGCTTTTAGATTACTAGATATTACAAATAATGTTACACTTTTTCCGTTCTAAGCATTGATCCTAGAACCTAGTATATTTTTTTTTGAACATAGCCTCACTCTAGGATTTAATTCTGTGTGGTGGATGCGTTTACAAACATGAAAACACATACACAAATACCCAGACCGAAACAAATAATTGTTGGTCACACAAAGATATGTCCCACCGTTGGGCACGGGCCTCCTCTCAAACTGAAAGGGTTTAGGCTATAGTCCCCCACGCTGGCCCAGTACGGGTTGGCGAACTTCACACACCTTCGAGAAACTCTCAGGCACGCAGGTTTCCTCACGATGTTTTCCTTCACCGTTAAAGCAAGTGATAATTTTTAAAACGCATATGTTTTCGAAAAGAGAGCGGTGCGTGCCTGGGTTCGAACCCGAGACCTCTGACTTTGCAGTCCAATGGTCTAACCACTAGGCTATATATGCTTCACACACAAACTTCGTTTATTCATGTGTCGAAAATATGAGGAAGGCTTAACATTTTTTTGTATGAAAGACATCGCTGCCTGATCGAGGAGCCTTTACAGCTTCACCGAATAATAGGGCGAGGGTATAACGATTAACGCCCACTGATTGGGCAGTCGCTATGGGACTAGAGAGTATATACTAGGTATGTCGCCGCCGTGCAGTAGAAGGCGGGTAAGGTATACTTCAGCCTAGCCCACAAGGTTGGAGTCTGGTCCTGGAGAAAGGAGTAAAATCCGACCACTTGCACTCGGTGTCGGTATTAGGGAAAACGTTATTCTCAAAATTGTAATTGATTTTGTCGGGAGCGATGACGACTTGTGTATGAACTCTGTGTTCGTGCTAAACTCGGATTCGTGATTTGTTCGTACCCCTGCTCACTTTGTGTGTGTGTGAATGATCTACGCTGTTGACCGCTGGGCCTTTACAGCTTCACCGGACAAGAGGACGAGCGTGCAACCACTACGCTCAAGCCAGAAGGGCAAGGGGGCAACTAACTCAAGGGAGCCTCAAGGAGGAACGGCCTCGGCTTGGGCAGTCGCTATGGGGGAGGGCGTATACTAGGTGTCTGTGCTCTGCACCGGCCGTGTGCAGTATCTGTATTGTAAAGATGGGATGTAAGGGCATCGGGAGAATCGGTGAGAACATGCCGCGGACGGCGGTAGCGGTTGATAGGAGGGGAGTTGGGTTCGTAGTCGGTGGCGGTTACGATTAGCGGCTTACTATGATTGGACGGGTTCGCAAAATATCGGGTTGTCGCCTTTTTAATAAAGGCGCGAATAGGTTCGAGACCGAGATCGGAATGGAGATCGACATTCCGTATGAACCACGGGGCTCCGACGGCATTGCGGAGGAAACGGGATTGAACCGTTTGGAGTCTATCGATGTGAGAGAAGGCGGCGTGCCCGAACACCTCACAAGCGTACGTCATGATGGGCCGTATACAAGTTATTTAAAGTGTCACCTAATTCTATTCCTAAGGGGCATTTTACTTCGCTTGCAGATCATCGGGTAAAGACGACCGAGGACAAAAGCTGCTCGGTTACAGACTCGCTTGATATGCGGTCCGAAGGTCATGGTATTGTTTAGGGTGGCTCCTAGATATTTGACCTCTTTGACCCAGGGAATAGGTAGGTTGAACATGGTCACTTGACTGAGAACCCGTGCTTACGATAACATTTGTTTGTGTGTGATTAATTGGATGGTGGAGTATGATCTAATTCCTCTTTTTTTATTTCGAAAAACTTTGCCCCACACTAGAATTTATTCCTGTATCCTGGGTGCGTTTACAAACATGAAAATTCACATACACAAATACCCAGACCGAAACAAATAATTGTTGGTCACACAAAGATATGTCCCATGCGGGAATCGAACCCACGACTATTAGATACAGCGGGCGGAGCAGCTTAAGCTCATAAACACTGCGCTGAATCGTTCATCAAATTGTAACGCAACGATACAAATAAAAAAAATGTCCTTAATTATTAACTTATAAAAAAAATAAACATTATTAACTTACTGCTAATGGAATCGCGTTTCATTTTAAGAACCTTCTTAATTGCGTCTATTTCTTTTGTTAATATGTATAAAGATACATGTTACCGCATTTTATAATCTCTTACTGAAAATTTACCCCAAAAAGTGGTAAATCATTTTTAACTAGCAACATTATGCGGGTGGGAAGTGCGGTGAGTGAGGGAGGTCTGTTGATTTTTTGGCTTCACCGCGCGGTGTTCAATTACGACTGACCGCGGCTTCTGGATTATTGTTTCTTGATTATTCTAAGGGCTGATAGTATATTTATTTAAAGGGTTGTACAAAACTACGGCACCGTGCGTTGATAGAGCGTCTATGCGAACGCCCGCTAAAAGTAGGGTAAGTGCTCTAGTGAATGGACAAAACGCAGTTTTGTTTCTAAAAAATAAGAAATTAGGATATTTCTATGCAATGGATATACCTATATCGTATTAAATTAAATTTCTTACTTTAATGATTCGTTTTAAAATTGTGATCATTTAAATTAGTAGATGTAGAGATTTTAAAAACTTGTACGATATGGATGTGTGTGTGTGTGTGTGAATGACCTACGCTGTTGGCCTCGAGGCCTCTACAGCTTCACCGGATTTTAAAGGCGAGCGTGCAACCACTACGCTCCAGCCAGCCAGAAGGGCAAGAGGCGACATACTCGAGGGCGCCTCGAAGAGGCGCCCTCGGTTGGGACAGTCGTTGACGATATGGAATTAACTACTCCGGTAAGGCCTTTGGGTAAGGCACGAAAACGTAACTTTTAGCCATAACAGAAGCAATACTACTCTTTGAACAGAAGTGTTTGTGTGTGTTGTAAAGGACGGTTGTGTAATTCGTTTTAAATAAAATTGGTTGCACATTAAGCCAGTTTGTAGCGAATTTTTGGGTGTCCCAGGAGTGTAAATCCAGAAACTTTAGTTCATTTATGGAGTAATGACAAATTCTTTTTTTAGTTATCAATGTAATTAATTCTTGTGTTAGAAGATTTATATTTTAGGAGTAAGTTTAAAAATGGATTTAGAATATTTTGACCAGTATTGGGACGGGTATATTTATTTACTGGTTCATAAAATCCAGTTAATGATCTAGGCATTTTTATTGAGATCCTTTGTTAGTTCTGTATAAATTGTATGTTCGCTATATGTAAATACAACATATTTTAACTAAATGTTATTAGTTTAAAGCTAATTTTAATATTTTATTCTCATTTATTTTCTTATTACTCCTTTACATGGCAAGAATTTAAGCAAGTACCTAATAATATCAAAGGTTTCGATATACTCATCAAGAACTACAAACAGCACTTGAGGCTATTGTTGATGGTCAATTGACTATTAAAAACATAATATCCTTTTTGATACTCCCATATCTATCCTTCATGTTGATATATGTTATGAAGTTCTCTGACAAACCAGTCTTCGAGCAACACAAAAGGCTGAACTTGCTCTGTATCACCCAAAAGTTTGTTTTCCGGTTTTATCTCGCTACGTTTATCAAGTCATAGGTCCTACGAGGCATGTTCACTCGAGGCACGTTATTCGAGAAACTTTCTGCCACAACGTTTATCAGTGCTACGCTACGAGTCACCTTACTATAGTCCGTTCATTGCCACTTAAGTTTGGCAATTTTAAAAACTATGTCAGTGACTTTCCTGTGGATCTCTTCATTTCCCATTTAATCCTACAGAGAAACTCCAAGCGCTGCTCTTGTATTAGCATCTGGGTGATTTTAAGCTTTGTTATGAGAATCATCGTAAGTGATCACGTCTCAGTGCCATCATAAAAACACTAATTAAAGAGTTGTCTGGGGACACTATGGCATTTAGGAAAAATGTGGCGTAATTTAGTTGGACTATTTTGCAAGGTTAGTTCTACCTAATTAGACTATTTGTCTTGGTATGCTTGGTATGCTCGGTCGCCTACAACTTTGAGGGTAGAGCCTCTAACTTATAAAGTAATGCATATAACGTCGATGCTAGACATGATCTTTATATCCATTAATTCTATTCAATGTTCATTTTAGACCAATTAGTTGTGAAATTTTACTGTGTTCCATACTAGTTTTTGATATTACTGCTTGTCCTCTCTAATACAGTAGCTTCTAGCCATAGTCCACTGCAGTGTAAAACAGTTTCAGGGATATTATATCCTCCGGTCACAAACCTTACTGTAACCTCTATGCTCACTAAGTTACAAATTTGTCCCCAAATACTGCTGGTTTAAAAAGTCCATTCTAGTATGAACACGTGATCTTGCAGACATACGGTTTGTTCGGAAGAAAGATGGCCGAGTTTACGTTCTTTATTTTGGTGTATAATACTTGTCATAAATGTCTGTAAGCGTCGGCCATTCATTTTTCAAAAGTCGTTAGAAAAGACGCGCGTCAACAGTTTTTACGACAAAATAACTATTTTGATTAGAAGGTGAGTGAATTATGTAATAACTGTATTATAGAAATATGTATTGGACGTTTAGGGAAGTTATTTGAATAGAATGTGCAGTAAAATATTAGTTTTTTTTTCATTTTAATTGTAATAGTAATGGGTTTTTTTTTGCGTTCAGAGTGTTTTGCCGGCTATATTATGACCTAAATAAAAATTTGTTTGTGATATGAGTGGCATTGTAATGCTTAAATAATATCCTTCTTTATATTTTTGCCTATATTTTAGATTGAAAACCACACATTTTTGTAAATATGTGCTTTTATTTGTAAATGCGCGATATGTACGACCGCCATTTTTTCATACAAAATTGTACTTGCTTTGAACATTGTTTTGTTTGATTATTTGCTTGAAATGCATAATACTAAATATTTCAGAGCAATAAATCAGTATTCCACTATATAATATCTTGTTTTATTTCACCTAAACACCACCCCCGTATGAGTATAGGAGACGAAAAAGAAACTAGGTGCAAACTAGATGACTTTCACATTTTACCTTATTTATCTTTTTCTGTTGATTATTTATCTATTTCAATGTATGTAACAATAAGATAAGTATATTTCCTTCAAACTTATCTAATGTTTTTATCTATAAGTTTCAAGATCATAAATTTCTTGATAGTACAAAAGGTATCTTGCCATCTTACCATCAGAAAAAGGCCTTTCTTCTCTAAGGCGTTGTGGGCGATTATTTTGTTTAGAAGACATAAAACTAGACATGCAGACTTTTAGCTACTTATCCTAGATTACAAAAAGCATAACTTGTTATTCCAAAGTAGCGTAATATTAAAAAAAAAAATATTTTCGTAAACACCCATTATTTTTTCTCGTATGTATTTTTTTGTCTGAAAATGGTATTTGTTAGGGGATGAATCAAATAAATGTATATACAAATAAGACACAGTAACATCATAGATGAAAATACTTTTTATTTCAATTCAAAACGTTAGGTAGTTTTTGAATTATCGTCGTTTTTATAAACCTCGGAAAATTTCTGACCGCGCTGCCGCGACCTTAATGAGCATACTGGTATAACGTCTTGTTGGTCTGGTGGCAAAGCGTGTTTGTGATCACGAGGTCCTGGGTTCAAATCCTAGGTCGGCCAAATGTAGTTTTTCTAACGAAAAATTCCCAGTATGAGTCCGGAGTCTGGAATTGTGCCCGATATATGGCAATAGGCTCGCCCCCTATTACATGGGACCTAACATCGTCGGCGAAACGTGGGTGTACTCAGTACACCTCTGCCACCCCCTCTGGGGAATATAGGCGTGACGGTGTAATTAAAAGAATTGTATATATTAATAACATCAGGAACTGACAACTTTGATTTTAATCCTGCTAACTGCATTTAATGTTACCTACTAATTATAAGGTATTAATATAGAATTTTTTGTTGTATACTAGGCATACGAATGTTAATAATTCTTGCATTTTCTTAAAAAAAATACACAAATTCCAATGAATATTACTGGTTTAGAGCCATCATTACCTGTGAGATACTTTCAACTATTACAAACAATATTTCATCGAAAATAACTTTTCTGTTTTATAATTATCGTAAGTTTATAACGTTTCTGTGTAGTTAATTTTCAAAACTATTTATTTTACTATTACCCTTTTTAAGCAAATGTAAAATATTCAAAATTATGTTCATTAATTGGCTTTATGATGTTCACTTACTGATAAATATCGTTCATTTAATAAGGTTTTTGGGATCATTTTGGATTTAACGCTAAATAACTAAATAAATACACTTATAATAATATAGGTAATTTGTCACAAATAAGGCTAAATTCTTAATGTCAAACGTTTTCCTAATACTAAAATATAAATTTGATCTGCATCCCATTACGGTAACACACCGAAATAATTTTTAAAATTGGAAGATTTATTAATGATTCCTTCACTGGAGCGCTTATCCTATATTATTGTTATATAAAATGTAAAGCGACAAAGCAGAAAATAAAAAGATGTATATAGTCTATTCCAATCAAATTTTAAATTTTTTTTAACAGACTTTTACCATTTTGGATGTTTTAGTTGTGATTGCAATCTATAACAACTGAAATATGAGGACCACAGCATTTCGGAAGACATCGAAATGAAAAAGTTTAATTTCAATAGACTATAAGGCATATAATGACGCGCTTTTAGTGATTAACATAGAGATGGACTTACAAGCTGTGATTGAGGACACCATCGACATGGACAATACTATCCTT
This sequence comes from Phalera bucephala, assembly GCA_905147815.2. Taxonomy (NCBI): domain Eukaryota; kingdom Metazoa; phylum Arthropoda; class Insecta; order Lepidoptera; family Notodontidae; genus Phalera; species Phalera bucephala. The sequence goes on from LR990629.1 coordinate 10,924,888, forward strand.
CCGATATCGCGTCGAAATGACGCGCTCCACTTCCCACTCCACCCGAGTTGGAGTCCCGCAGGGCTCAGCTCTCTCGCCCCTCCTGTTTAGCCTTTACACGAACGACATTCCTCGTTCGAGTAAGGTGCATCTAGCCCTATTCGCGGATGATACCGCTCTCTACGTCTCGCATAGGAATAAGGGTTTCATTACCAGAAACCTTCAGGCAACCGCCAATTCCCTAGGGAATTGGTTCAGGAAGTGGCGTATTGAGGTGAACCCGGACAAGAGCGATGCGGTGTTCTTTTCCAGAGGTGCGTCCACCCCGCGCCACTCCCTGCGCCGCCCTAGAAGTAATCTCGGTCAAGAGACCATGTTCGACCGACCCATTCCCTGGGTCAAAGAGGTCAAATATCTAGGGGTCACCCTAAACAGTACCATGTCCTTCGGCCCACACATCAAGCGGGTCCGTCACCGAGCATCCTTTGTGCTCGGTCGTCTCCATTCGTTAATCTGCAAGCGGAGTAAAATGTCCCTTAGAAATAAGGTGACGCTTTACAAAACTTGCGTTCGACCCATCATGACTTATGCGTGTGTTGTGTTCGGGCATTCAGCCCCCTCTCACATCGATAAACTCCAAGTGGTTCAAAACCGCTTTCTCCGTAACGCCGTAGGAGCCCCCTGGTTTGTACGGAATGTCGATCTCCACTCCGATCTAGGTCTCGAACCTATTCGCGCCCATATTAAAAAGGCGAGAACACGACACTTCGCGAACGCATCTACCCATGCGAATCCGTTAATCGTAGCCGCCGCCGACTACGATCCCCTCCCCCGACTCCTGCTGCTACCGCCGGCCGCGACATGTTTTCACCGATCCCCCCGATGCTTTGTCATCCATTCTTTCCGCTCAGAATACGGGCGACGACGACGTAGTCGTAGATCCCCTCCCATAGCCGGCGGTTGACCGGTGCACTTAGTAGTGCACCCCGTCCCCCCACAGCGACTGTCCCAACCGAGGGCGCCTCATCAAGACGCCCTCGAGTATGTCGCACCTTGCCCTTCTGGCTCGAGCGTAGTGGTTGCAGTCCGGTGAAGGTGTAAAGGCCTCGCGGCCAACAGCGTACATCACTCACACACACATGGACAATAGTATCGTCGATCACCAACCTTTTTTCGGTGTATGTTAACCGAAGGGGCAACGCGGCGATCTATGCCCTGGCCTTCTTTGCTTTAGGAGTGAAAGTGTTAAAGGGCATAACTCTTCGAATAATATTGGAGAAAGCGCAACACCAACTTAGCTCTCGACGCCCCTGAGCCGTTCGGCATATGACAACCAATTTGAAAAATAGCTCGTGCGTATGCGGGTTTAGGTGATATATTTTCTGGCGTTCGTAGATACCCTTAGCGGGCGTTCGCACTGACGTTTTTTCAACGCGAGCTGTTGAAGCGCTGTACAGCGATTTAAAAAAATTTACGCTCAGACATTTATTTCATTCCGGCGCTTTACAAACACGCCTTGAAAAAGCGTCCATACGAACGTCTGCTTACAATTGTACCTGGGCTTTATGGCGTGGTTATTCATGCCATAGATCCATACTCTATGGTTTTTGCAGTATTTCCAGTCGCAGTTTTGGTTTACCCTGGTTTTGTTAGGAATTGAGCTTAAAAATATTAGAGGTAAGAATTATTTAACCTCTTCAATTATCAATTTTAATCAATATGAGACGTCAGTTATGATGGCTATCACTCTTTAGACCAAAGATTTTAATAATATTGCTCTAGAGTACAATTCGTTTATTTTTCTTATTAGATTATATTTTTCTTTTACCGAAGTATAATAATCTGCTTGTTTTTGGCCCATAATCATTCAAAAAAATACCCTCTTAACATGTCATAAGTCCTAAATTTAGGGGCTTATTTGAATAACATTACATACTATCACGTATTAAATAATAAAATGCGTGAAAATATGTATTGTTTTTAAAATTTAGAAGATCAGAAGCAGAAACATTACTTTAACACCATTTCAATATAATATTACTCTGTTGAATCCAAAAGTTGAACAACTGTTTTGCTTCCGAAACTTTGTAAACATTCCCCAGATCTGTAAAACCAAGGTGTTGAGGGTTTCGTTTGAGTGGATCCCATACTATGACACCTCAGTCTTAAATGACACCCAACTCGAAACGAAAGGGTAACGACCAAGTTGTCGAAATGGAGTCGATGTGTAGAAGTTTTTCCGCCCGCCCTACAAATAGGAGTGTTCGCAACGGCTATATATTAAGAACGCGTTATAACGATACGCTACTTTTAAAACGCCTATTATTTTTTACGCTATTAATAATAGTTATTTCTTCGCTTCGTTGAACGACGCCTTTTGATTATTGTCGCAAAACACGCCGCGCCGCCGCCGTGAGCTGTTAAACGATAAAAATGAAATATATATTTAATAAATTAATTATTTACACGTAACTAAAACTGACTTTTATTTACAGTTATTACAATAAACAAACCAACGATTTATTTGCAAACAATTTGACACGCGACGCCGCAATCCCTCACAAACCCACGATAAATGCATAAATACGTCATCCAAGATCACGGCAGTGATCCGCACTGATTTTATTAAAAAAATAATCTAACGTAGGAACCAACACGTTATAAATAGGAGTGTTCGCAACGGCTATATATTAAAAACGCGTTATAACGATACGCTACTTTTAAAACGCCTATTATTTTTTACGCTATTAATAATAGTTATTTCTTCGCTTCGTTGAACGACGCCTTTTGATTATTGTCGCAAAACACGCCGCGCCGCCGCTGTGAGTTGTTAAACGTTAAAAATTAAATATATATTTAATAAATTAATTATTTACACGTAACTAAAACTAACTTTTATTACAGTTATTACAATAAACAAACCAACGATTTATTTGCACACAATTTGACACGCGACGCCGCAATCCCTCACAAACCCACGATAAATGCATAAGTACGTCATCCAAGATCACGCCAGTGATCCGCACTGATTTTATTAAAAAAATAATCTAACGTAGTAACCAACACGTTATAAATAACGTATAATACGAACAAATATATTGGCGCGGAACATAATAAATAACCTAATAATATATTACTTTCATTACTGGACACTCATTTAAAAATAGATCATATGTAGTTGTCTTAGAGCATAATATAACACGTGACTTTTGACAAAAATATTATACGTCCAAGTGAAATTGACCTTAAGTCCAGTCAGTCAGTGTCGCTGTGTCGCGTGGCAGGCTGGTAGGCGGTTTTGGTCGGACAATATGTAATATAAGTAACGCTTAAAAAATAACGCTTGCCTAAGGTAATAAATAATAGGTGATTTGATTATTTATTAATAATAGATTATTTTTTCAGTTATGTAATATAACGATCACTCCTAGTTATAAATAACGTATAATACGAACAAATATATTGGCGCGGAACATAATAAATAACCTAATAATATATTACTTTCATTACTGGACACTCATTTAAAAATAGATCATATGTGGTTGTCTTAGAGCATAATATAACACGTGTCTTTTGACAAAAATATTATACGTCTAAGTGAAATTGACCTTAAGTCCAGTCAGTCAGTGTCGCGTGGCAGGCTGGTAGGCGGTTTTGGTCGGACAATATGTAATATAAGTAACGCTTAAAAAATAACGCTTGCCTGAGGTAATAAATAATAGGTGATTTGATTATTTATTAATAATAGATTATTTTTTCAGTTATGTAATATAACGATCACTCCTACCTACAAAGTGAGAGATTCCTTAAAGTGGGAACACTGGAAGTTCAAAATCATTCATTCTTTATTCGTCATCCATGTCATGTCGTTCATTCTTGATTCATTCAAAAAGTTGAATAAAACGCGAGTGTTTTAAAATTACGCCGGTTTTTATTTTCGTCAATAAAACAGAGGTAACATTTTGTTTTACTACAATTTCGCAAAGTTTATAGATTATATTAGTAAAATGGAGTGGAATTAATATTCTGGCTATACAGTGTATTCAGGGAAGCCCAATGAAATCTTTGTCTCGTTTACGATACTTTCACGAGTCAAAATGGCGGGACGCAACGTAGAATTTGTGTATATGTCCCTTGTTATTGTGATAGATGCTTGGCCTAATGCTTTACCATTACCTTTTATTACCCATTATAATTTAGAAAATTATAACCACTAAGAAATTGTAGTAGTTACATATTGTTGATAAAGGTTAGATGGGCACTCCGGCCATATTGCCAATGTGCATTTTTTTTATAAACTGCGATTTGTTTGTGGCAGCTTTGCGATGATATTTATGCAATAATAATGGTGTAAATTGTTCGAATAAATGCTATGAATAATTGCGTGCTGATCAAATTATGCATTAATTTTGGTTAGTACAAGATTGTTTACATTTAGCAAGTGCAATGGGTCGTATCAATAACCATCCAGACAGTTTACAGTGTAGCGTTATTGCGATTTTTAAAGAAGACGCGGCAAAGGGGGCTTGGTGTTCTGCATGGAAAACTATAATAATATTAAAATAGCAAGGCTCTGCAGAAACAATATCGACATGTACATTATTCGTACTATTGCCGGTTGCCGCATGTTTAGAACTCTAAAGGATTCTATAGTCTTAAACACCATTAATTATGATGTTTGTAATTAAGTTGCTAAATGTCCACCTAACAAAAAAACCTAGCTAAAAAAGTATTTAAGGTGACTGCTTAGGCCTGATTTATTCATTTAGCCGAGTAGTTTAGTATCTGTTTGGTAAACAATGTTTATTAAAAAAATAAACCTGTGGAATGTAAATACTGGACTTCTGGTACTTATTGGGCTTGTATGTGTCTATTAATATCTATTTATCTATATCATCACACCAGATCCCTTGCTGGGTTGGCAGAGAGTACAGAGTTCCAACAGGTTCTTTCCTTACATACCTCTCTTGCTTCCTCCACTCTCATAGTTCATCTCATACATGCTCGCCGGTTACGGAGACTCTTGACTTGTTCTTCAAATAAGACTCTGTCTATTTGGTAAGGTAAGATAGTCTAGGTCTTTCCCAGTACCTACATCCTTCCACTTTCGCATCGTATATCTGATTGGTCATTCTTTCTTCTGACATTCTTTGTATATGCCCGACCCAATGGAGCATACCCTTTCTCATCTTAACACCGATACTATCTTTCATGCCTACTTGCTTCCTTACTATGCTATTGCGAATGTGGTCGTTCAGCTTCACTCCGAACATCTTCCGCAGAGCTCGCATTTCCACCGCATTTATCCTACTTTCATTCTACATACTCTCGCTGCCATATAACAGCATTGGGACAAGCACTCCGTTATGTATGGCCAGCTGCGCCATTTGGCTTAAGTGTCAGCTCCCAAGTAGCTTTCCCATCGCACCATTCACTCTGTTCCCTGCACTCACTCTTCTCTATATCAGTGGTGTATATTCCATCCTTACTGAATGTGCATCCAAGATGTTTAAACTCATTCACTTGCTCCAGCACATCGTTACCAACCACAATCCTTGCATTTGTTCTGGTCTATTAATAAATTACCTATAAGTCACAATTTTTACCTTGTGTAACTGAGCTGAAGACTACTCCTTTTAGCTTGAAGATTAAATCCTCTAAATACATAAATTGCTCTTTCAGTTTGTAATATAATTTGTTACAGCATAATGGCTGAAAAGAAGAAGGAAGGAGAGCCTGAAGGTGAGGAAGAATTTTCAGTGGAGAAGGTGTTGGATCGACGTGTTAGAAATGGCAAGGTAACCATTTTAATTAAATTTATATACTAGTGCAAGTTGTAATTTGTTCACATAGGATGGGTAGTGACTGTTCTAATTGCCAAATGAAATTATACTTTATTCTATCTATCTATCTATATCATCACGCCAGCTCCCTCGCGGGGTAGGCAGAGAGTACAGAGTTCCAACAGGTTCTTTCCTTACATACCTCTCTGGCTTCCTCCACTCTCATAGTTCGTCTCATACACACTCGCCGGTTACGGAGACTCTTGACTTGCCCTTCAGCTAAGACACGGTCTACTTGGTCATGGTAAGATAGTCTAGGTCTTCCCCAGCACCTACATCCTTCCACTTTCGCATTGTATATCTGTTTTGTCATTCTTTCTTCTGGCATCCTTTCTATATGCCCGAACCAACGGAGCATACCACTTACTTATACTTTATTCAATGGCAAAAAGAGCCTTAACACCATTGAATTAAAGAAAAATTTCATTTGGCAATTAGAACTGTCACTACCCATCCTATTTGAAAAAATACTGTAGCAAGGGATTACGATGTGATATAGTATACTTAATTGGTACTCAATTTGGTAACATAACAAAGTTAATAGTTGAAAGTTTTATGTGCAAAGTTGTCTTTAAATTTTCCTGGAAGGATGTGGTTAACTATATAACTTCTCAGATTTGTGTGTGTGTGTGTATGAGTGATCTACGCTGTTGGCCTTAGGGCCTTTACAGCTTCACTGGACAAGAGAGCGAGCGTGCAACCACTATGCTCGAGCCAGAAGGGCAAGGGGGCAACTAGCTCAAGGGCGCCTCGAGGAGGAACGGCCTCGGCTAGGGCAGTCGCTATGGGGGAGGGCGTATACTAGGTGTCTCGCCATGGTGCTCTGCGCCGGCCGGTGGGCAAGGGATTCTTCGACCTCGCCGGTGAGGTCGGTCTGATCCTGTGTTATTTAGGTATTCTTACAGAAGGCTTATAGACTAATAAACTTATGTAATAAGATACATAAATATATCATAGTTTGCTAATTACAAGCCCCTATTATAAGTATATACCTTATTAGGTATGCACCTTAAAATGTGAAAAAAATAATAAAAAATAGAACATGGTAAATATGAAAATGGTGTTAGGGCATAAAACCATAAGAGGCGCTCGTAGCGCTGTGCGACCGCAGTGTTCGTACCGATTACCAAGGTTAAGCAGCGTTCGACTCGGTCGGCCCGAGATGGGTGACCATTTGTGGCATTTTCATATTCGAGCGTCTCCGTGCTTCGGAAGGCTAGTGCTAAGCCGTTGGTCCCGGCTACCACTTAATGTGGTAGCCGTTAAGCCGAGTTGGAAGCCTTAAAGGCGGCTTGATAAGTTCCAACAGCAGGTGAACACAAACCTGCCTCCATCAATCTGCACTGGGTCTGCGTGGTGGAGTATGACCCAATCTCTCTCACCTCGATTTGTGAGAAAAGGCCTTTGTCCAGCAGTGGGCAGTATAGGCTGATATTATTAAATATGAAAAAGAAATAAACATAAAATTAAGAAAAGAATGTAGATTTAGCACATATGACAACAACTGCAGGACTAGTAAACTATAACCTACCCAAAGTATTTCTTTATCAATGTATGAAATCTGGATTATTTTAATTGCAACTGAATTTTTTTACAATTATATTTTGCCCAAATCTGGACCTTAGACTAACTTAACATCAAATGCCTTCTAAGACTATTATAACGAAAAATATTTTTTTTATTTTTCAGGTTGAATATTACCTTAAATGGAAGGGTTACAGTGATGAGGACAATACATGGGAGCCTGAGGAGAATCTTGACTGTCCAGATCTTATACAAGCATTTGAAGAAGCTAGGAAAAAAAAGGAAGCTGGTGAGAATTATATATATTAAAAAAATAATGTTTTGTATATTGTGTGACAGATGGAAGTTAAAAATTGCATATATCCATGTCTCCTTTTCACAGAAAAGTAAGATCCATGTTTTTTTTATCACAGATTTTAATAATTGCTCTGAAACAGTTAGTGGTTAGCCAAAGAAAAAATTGTGTAAAGTTCAAAGAGCTTGAAAACTAGTTTTAGTTGAGTTGTGAGTTATTCAAAACACTTTTTTAATTGGAGTCTGGTTAGCTTTTAACCCCTGTATCCGGATCCTGGTTTTGAATGCTTTAAAAAAGTTACAATGCATAAATTACTTTTAAAAAAGGTTGAATATGAATAAAGTTTCTATGTTGTATCAAACAATAATGTTAAATTAGATGTGTCACGCTGTAAATAATGGTGATGGTATACATCCTTATATGGAATTGAACAAGACTTTTTTCCAGAGGGTAAAGTTGTGAAAACAGACAAGGATGTTAAAAAACGGAAATCTACAGCTGCCACACCAGATCTCAAAGGTGCTAAAAAGTCTAAAAGTGATGACAAAAAAGCTTCTGGTTTTGACAGAGGACTAGAACCTGAGAAAATTATTGGTGAGTATTTTGACTATTTAATAAGAAAAAGGAATATGTTAATATTTCTAAATAAACACTGTCACAATGTGTTATGTGTATGTATGTACATCCACATTTTGTTGATTAGGTAAGGCCCTAATATAATAGGCAGAGAGGTGAGGAGTCATGTCCAATTATATTCAAAATTTGTTAATTTTATAACATCCATATTTTTACTATAATAATATCCAACAGCAACATGGGAATAGGAGACATTGTTGTCATATTTAATTTGTTATAATATCATAATAAACTTCAACGCAAATAATTTATTTTGTATAAACTATGCAGGGGTATTTACAAATTGTCATATTTATGTTATTTTTTCTTAATTTACTAATCTACCACCGGATCGGAACGCGGCCTCCACTGAGAAGATCCGGCGAGAAACTCAGCAGGCTTGTCTTTTTTTGTCTAATTCTCTATTCATAATGTTTTCCAGGTGCAACGGACAGTAGTGGTGAGTTAATGTTCTTGATGAAGTGGCAAGGGACAGACGAGGCGGACTTGGTGCCAGCCAAGCAGGCCAATGTGCGGTGCCCTCAGGTTGTGATCCAATTCTACGAGGAGCGGCTCACGTGGCACACGCCCGCGCCGGACGAGGCGGGCAACGAAGACTAGACTTCAGTCTGTAAGTCCCACTTCCTGCTAATATCATAAATTATGAATTTATGGGTGTTTGTTGCGACCCCTATACATCGCTACAAAGCTGTGATTTACTCAAAGATATAAAATATAAAATCGACAACGATTCTCCATACATGTTTAACACGCGATATGAGAGTTTGTACGACGCGGCCTTATCCAGTGAAGCTGTAAAGGCCCGCGGCCAACAGCGTAGGTCATTCGACAAACATCTCTGGCCAACCATTCTTTCACACAAAAACTACTGAATGGATTTTGATAAAACTACAGTAATATAGCTTATACATCAGAATACCATAGGCTATTATTTACAAAGATGTTACAAAAGAAACACGTGCGCAGCCATAGGTAACAGTATCAATATACCTCACATAAGAAAAGGGACACAGAAAGCTAGGTAGGTAGGTAGGTGTTTTTAATGTTATTAGACAATTTACTTTTTTAATAGTTTTTCTATTGAAAAACCCTTAAGGTTTGGTTAGATAGCTGACGGAGCGCGGCGGGAGCGCGATGAAAGCGCTCGGCTACGCTCAGCCGGAGGTCGGCAGCGCGGCGGGCACGTCACACTGCAGAAGCAACGTCGCGCGGGCCGGGCGGCCGCCCGACATTAGCGACCCGCTCGCACGCGTATTGGCGTCTCGCTGCCCCAGTGCTTCATTTGTCGTCGCGTCAAGCGGGGGCTGCGCTGAATGGCGTCTCCCGTCCCGTCGCGCTCCCGTCGCGCTGCGTCGGCTATGTGGCGAAACCTTTATCCTCTAGAGTCTGTTATTATTCCTGGTATAATGGCGATAAGCCTATCGCCCTTTTTTTATATTGAAACCTAACATTTATCATTTTAAACCCCCTCCCCCCCCCCCCCCCCCCCCCCTCCTGGTGACACGTGTTGGGGTTTTATACTACACTTTTTGAGATAGTTAAAAAAAATTCTCTTACAGTAGACTGTTATTTTCTAACATTGGAAAGAGTTTTTGATTGGTAGAAATTGCCGCTTTTACCGCTATTTATGATGGCTTCGTAATATTAGAAATTAGTATCAAGCATAATAAAAAAAAAAAGATATTGGATAAAATTATCTTTATACAACAGTTATGTTTTTCTTTTTAGGTTTTTTAATTTTACATGCTACGGGAGATTTTTAGTGCCTCTAAATTTGAAAAATTACGACACCAAGAAGAATCCCGAATGCGTACAATTCCATAAAATAATGTCCTGTTGCCAGAAAAAATCGCTGAAAGAGAATTATCCTTTCGTATCGTAAGCTAAATAAAATTAAGAATTATTCATTAAAATGTGAAGGTGAGTTGTGGACAATTGACCATGTAGATAATTGACTCCTATACATTACTCTGTGTAGAGTCATGATTATTTTTTATACTTTTGAGTATAATTAAGGATTTATTGAAAGAATGTAAAATCAGACCTACATTAGGCGTGTGATTCTGTAAAGAACGGCAAACTGTGTCATTTGGCGTTTAGTTTTTTATTCATTGGTTCACACTCATATATAAACCTTACTATTAATTTTTGTGTGTGAGACATTAGGAAGAAAGAGGGGCAAGAAAAGTTGTTATAAAATATGTTCTATCTGTCCACTCATGGGATACTGTTCCAGTGATGTATGAATGAGAGTTCTTTTTGATTAATAGAAGGATTAAATCAATGATGTTTAAAAACAAAGAAGCAGTCATAGATTGTTCACATGAGTAAAGACCGTACAGAGCTTGAACTTCATACAAGATTCTGTTGTGGGTACAGTCACATGGCGATGAGTGTGTAAGTTCTCGTTAAGATTTATATAACCAGCTAAATACAATAAATTTTCCATAGTTTGGAAATCAATGAATGAACAAAATGAATGAGTTTTGTTTACTGGTTTAATTCCCGTCATATTTCTTTATAAAGTTTGCCACATAAGAAAAAAAAACAGTATATGCGTACAGTCCCGTCGGTGTTGAAACTGGTTTGCGGCGTTATCGCCCCGCATCACGGCGTTATGTGTGAGTGTACCCGCAGCGAACCTTTGTCCGGTGAAGATGTAAAGGCCTCGCAGCCAACAGCGTAAAACTTTCACACACACCCGCAGCGGACCGTCTGTATAAAAAAGCTTTAGCTCTGTTCGAGTTTTTTCACATGTAGATTAATTCTCGAAGACGCGTCCCACCGTTTCGTCTGATCGCTTACAGTAAAGCGTGCCAATTTTCTATTAGTGTGTCGGTTCTATCATTACACATATTAGTTACATGTGTGTTATTAATCGATCGTTCAAATGATATGGCAACACCTTAATACACGGAACTTTGGAACGATTGTAAGCACATCAGAAAAAGGATGAACCTGGTCTTCGATTGAACAATATTTTTATAATATTTGGATCGTGTTGTGCAGAAATGATCCAATCCAGAAACTGGCCAAAATTAAGATATTGATGCTAAACTGTCGAAAATGATCTGTATTCTAATGCGTAAAAGATTAATTTCATTCTGAGAACTGGTAACATACGAATCATGGTGAAAGATGGGTACCATCACAAGAAAAATGCATTTATTTATTATTAAAATCTGAATAACTCCTATAAATGTTTTTGTGGTTTGAAACATTTCTGCACAACACGGTCCGTTTAATGTAATGATAAAATTGGTTCGGGTAGACACTTAGCTAGTACAGCATATTTCTTATATTGATACAAAAATTAGACTAATGTTGCGTATGTGTTTTTTTTTTCAATATGACCAAATATAAAAACGATGCATTTTTTTCCTAGGAAGTGCAAATGTTTTGTTTTTTACGAATAAATAACGGATTATATTCAATGTCATAGGATTATACCCTTTGTGTCAACCTTTTTCCGATTAATTTTGTTCTCTTCAATACATAATTGTAGTATGTATATAGAAATAGAAAAATATATTATGTTTATAACGCAATGAAGTATAGTAATGTTTTATATTAAATTTCAACAACAATCCTGGTGATGTTTCTTACGACACTTGGGAGGAATTATCATATTTTATTCGTTTGTGATAACTAACGCTGGCACACACTTTGTGTACTAGCATGGCATTCTACCAAAAGTATACGGTGCCAGGCATGTGTGAGTCCGAAGGGAATATTCGACACTATAATTAACTCCAACAGACATGGCCTTACCAATAAAATAAACGTAAAGGACATTGTCGAAAGCTGCCCCAGAACCAACAAACATTTGACCCATGCCATCATTAATTCGCTACTTTATTAAAATAATGGCAAATATCCATATCTAACGGACAATTTGCAATCTAAAACGAATATTTCAAAGTATTGTATGTACTTATACTTATATCTTAGTCGCCTACATATTTACTGAATGTCAACACACACCATATAACCCCATATGTGTTTAATGGCTACTAAATTATAACCTCAAAATCTAATAAATTGTGCAATATTGCAATTTCCCCGCTTGTCCGTTTAATATTAAATGCATAAAGATAATTTGCAGGTAACTTGAAATCATACACGCATTTTTCATTGCGTTGGTTCGGGGGCAAAGCATGTCCTTTGTTCTCTTATATAAATGCTTGGGTATCAGGAACAAGATGAGACAGCTCATCCGCTGTGATAACCTATTGTTATCGTAATGGTAGAATAGCGTATTAATCTCTAGAATCAATTTAAGACTGTGCAAAGTATGAAGGAATGTTTTCAAATAAGTTAGCTTATTATATATTCTGGATGCCCGATAGAGCGCTAAAATTGCCTCAGTAATTTTTAGCAACTATATCAATATCAAGCTATTAGCCGCCAATTATAACACCAAAACGTGTGCGCACAAGCGGTATTCTACAATTACTGATATTACAGGGGTTGGCAACCAATTTAACTATTTTAAATTCTATGTACCTATTATTTGCTGCCTGATTCGGCTCAGATGATATGTTTAAGAGAAATTGACGTAACAATGTTTTGTTACTATATCAATGCTTGTGTATCAACTTTAAGGAATGAATGATTGTTCTTCACTAGTTTTAAGTGTACAGGCAATAAAGTACATTATGCCATGAGTGTGTTTTTAATTTTATTTCTCATAAAAAAGATTACAATATTTATTAGATTCTTAAATTAGACGGTTAACCTTTGAGCTACGAGGCGATTCAAACAAATTGCTAATATTATGCTCTACGAGGTAAGGTATACAATGCTACACATAGAGTCCAAATGTTATATCTATTCATTGTAAAAAAATATATACCGTAGCGTACGCCGCTTGTCTTTACAGAGTACAACACGATACAACTTGTTTTCAGATTACAATCAAATAAAAGGACGTGAGGAATATCAATATGTTAATTTATTATGAAATACTATCAAGCTATGGTATTTTTCACATATTATGGGTACTGTCAGTTCTAATTGCCAAACGAAATTAATATTTAATACAATAGTGTTAAGGCAAAAAATCGTTAGTATAGGAACGGGCATGCCTCTTATTGCCGTTGAATAAAGTATAATTTCGTTTTTATGTAAGGAACCTGATGGAACTCAGTACTCTCTGTCTACCCCGCAAGGGATCTGGCGTGATGATATAGATAGATAATTTCGTGTGGCAATTAGAACTGTCACTACCCATCCTATGTGAAAAATACTAAAGCGACTAACCTATATCATTATTTAAACGTAGAAAGTGAGTGTGAATGTTACGTTAAATTTATGATTAAGTCTGACGTCGTAGGTATAACATAACATGTTTACAAAACCACCAGTTACACTTAGCCTTACTTACTAGTACTTTTACCAGTAGGCTACCGACATAGGCTAGTATATTCCATATCTAATAAGTGTTCAGGAATATTACGACAAGAAATCATATCTTTATAAAAATAAATAAAAAACCATTTATTTGCAAGTTTGTAACAACAATAGTACACAAAATTTGAATTGATTTGAATATATTTTATAAGAACCTGGAACAATTTATATTGGAAGAGTACTGAACGAACTGGTCCTCGGGTCATGGATAGCTCATACAATGTGGATGAGTACGGCCAAACCAATGCGTCCAGTCGTCCGCGATGGCGTGCACGGTGCCGATCAGTTCTTGCTCTCTCAGTAGTATTTGTATGGAAATCTTCACACCAATCTGGGCGGTGTTGCCACCGGGGATGCCATCGCGGACGCGGTTGGACACGTTAGCTTGGCCGTGCCTTTACTTATTAAAACCAGACGTATTATTATGACTAGAAAAAACAGCCCTTAGACGTTGATATATGTACTTAATAATTATATATAACTGACTGCCTCGTTGGTCTGGTGGCAAAACGCATCGCTTTGTGATCACTATGTCCTGGGTTCAAATCCTAGGTCGGACAAATTTAGTTTTTCTAACGAAAAATTCCCAGTGTGAGTCCGGAGTCTGGAATTGTGCCCGATATATGGCAATAGGCTCGCCCCCTATTACATGGGACCTAACATCGTCGGCGAAACGTGGGTGTACTCAGTACACCTCTGCCACCCCCTCTGGGGAATATAGGCGTGACGGTGTGTTTTTGTTTTATAATTATATATTTCTTTTCATGATTGCTACAATAACAATAAGCAGTCATTTAAGAAAGTTGCTAGACCCATCATGCCTGATTTTACAATCCGACTTACATGTCCTTAATAAAAAGTTAACATAAACTATTCATATTTATGACAGGGTAGATGAGTACAGTGCTATAAAATTAAACAAAAATGTTATTAATTCATTAGTAATCAGCTTGTGCAATGGCCCGACTACATTATAGTCAGGCCATTGCAGACGATATTATCGTCTCGCTGCTGGGCAAAGACCTTTAAAAATCCACACAAATTTAAAAGGTGTTAGTACGAGTTTTACAAGCAAGAATAGTAAATACATTAAAGTAACCTATATACCATATTAGTATTAAGTAACTAACGTTAGTTTCTGTCGTATTTAGGCACTTCTTTATTCCGAGGTATTCACGCACCTTTTTATCTCTTAAGATCTATGGCAATTAGCGATTTATTTTCTTGCGTAGGTATTCGTTAAAAAATTGTAGACGAGTTCGATGACGATAAGGAGCTTTGAAAAATTGTAACTTGTAAGTTATCTTAGAGCTACGTTCCGGGCCATTATTAGCTATAACCAAATGCGGTGTGGTACGATATCTTTATGACGGTATTCTGTACTGCTTGAAACGAGTAATATTAAACAATAATTTCATGAAGTTTTAACTCGTCGCGTTGCGTGTTTAGTTGAGTTTAATAATCTCTAATAATGGCCCGGGATTATGCCAAGAGCACATATTTTATAACAGTTTTAGGTATTTACTTAATTTTGTAAACTGTTGACTATCCTGTATACAAACTGTAACCGTGTTGCTGATAAGGACAGCAAAAGTACCAATGTTTGTTTAAGTTTTTAGACTTAAAAAATCGCGCTGAGTAAAAAATGGCACGAGATGAAAGTCAGAAAATTAGCTTTTTTAAACAGACTTCATTATTCCTTCTATCGCTATACCTATGCGCTTTCTATGCCTATGAAGGAAGGTGATGTATACAGGCTTTCATGGGTTTCTTGTTCTACGATACGTAAATTCATGACGTTTTATGTACAGATTCGGTTACCACAATGAAACATAACTTCAACAGAGTTATTGCTAATCAATAATTCCTTTATATTTTCGTATTTATCTGCACCAAGTCGAATGGTTACCAAGTAAGCTGGTATGAACTCTTCATCGGAAAGAAGTTGTTCGTAAAATTTAATATATGAATATTCAGGTATAAATGTGAGCATAACGTTATGTAATGCTTTTGCAAAAAGTAAATAAATACAATTAAAGTGTACTTTTACATCTTCTTTCATGTATTCTAAGCAAATTTTTCCGAACTCTGTTACTATTCGACCACAAATTGTCGTCCAATCATAGCAAACGGCGTAAGGTGCTTCTACAAGTTTTGTTAAAGCTACAACTAATTTCCATGTAGTTAGCAGCACATAGTTTTTCTCCATAGTTAGGGATTTGTTCAACTCATTCTGTATGTTTACTAACATTTTTGTAGGAACGATAAAGTTATTGCATACAACATAATATCTTAAATCACGCAACAAGTATAAGATCAATTTTTGGAAGTTAAATATAATGAAATCCTTCCCATCAGCATCTTCATTCCACATTTGTAATGAACGTTGCATAATCGGCACTAACATGTCCTCATATCTTTGCGTTTGTGTTTGTTCATCGCTAGCGCTCAATAAATACGCAGAAATCACCGGTATCATACCATGAGCGCTTACACTTTGCTTATAGTATTCTTTATCGAGAAAAGCATTCACCAAGCCAGTAACGAAGTCGGTGCTTAGAAATTCCATTACATTTCGCGAATATTCACAAAGCCCGGAAATACGCCGTTCATAGTTTTCATGAACACTTGTTGCGTTCGGAAGAAACTTTTGCAAGAAATTGTGGCTTTTCATTAAATACTTCCCTCTGACGACAAGCGGCACTTTTTCGACTTCAAATAACAATTCGTATATCTTTTTGTCTTCCTTAAAAGATAAATTGTCAATAAAAGTTTCTATTATAGCCCACAACTGTAAGATTTTAGACTCGTCTTTCTCGTTACATAAACGCGTATACGTAAAATTAAAAAGATGTGATCTGATGGTAAGGTTTTTAGACGTTTGCCAAAAATTCAGGAATATATCTCGAAATTCGTTGAAATTAAATCTAAGGAAAGTGAATCTTAGGCCATGTTTCTGTAAAGAAACTGGTACATCGAGAAGCTTTGTAATATGCATCCGAATCGAAGAAGGGGACAGGTTATAATATATGGCTAGCACGGACGGCAGAGCAAATTTTATGTAGTCACCTTTAGTGTACAATAGGACAGCGTCGGGAGACGGCTGCGGCCGAGCGACGTGCATGTTGCCGGCTAGATACCTTCTTAGAGAGATATCTTGTTCTAGCTCATTCCAATCAATTTTAGCCTTTTCTGGTGCACATTCCTTGATTTTATTCATCAGTTGTTCTTTATTAAGCAACGTACAAAATCCACGCAGTAGAGTTTTATGAGCGGTAATATTTTCCTCTAATGCCTTTGTGTATTCGTCAGTCCACTCCTGTGCGATAGTATGGGGCCAGTAGATGCGCATCTTGGCAAGTAGGCGGCGTGGAGTAGCGCGTTCCTGGGCGCGGAGCGCGCGCATCTCTGCGATGTGACGCTCCAGCAGCCGTGGTGAGTGCTTTAGCGCGTTAAGACACGACTGCTCGTTGCACCACAACGACAACGACTCCTCAAATAGAAGCGGCCTCCATTTCTTATTCATATTATAAAACGGTGATAAGTCAACTTCCCATGAATTTTCTTCATTAAGTTTCACGTATTTCTTAATTGTGTTAAGAATTAATGGATAATCTATAAGTTCCTTTTGCCAGTCTACAAGTAAATTTAAAACGGCTTTGAGTGTTTCGATTGATTTAACAAAGTCGTCTTTATTATCAATATGATCTATTAATTTGGAACTGAAGTTCATATACAAATAAGAAAATATCTTTTCTTTTTGTTTCACGTTCAATATTTTTTGGTATGACTTTAAAGTATTAAAATTATTTTTTTTCTCTATTACTGCCGGAACTGTAGTCTGGCTGTGAAGTATAGTGTATACGATTATAGACTGCACACATTCACTGCTATCTGATACATCTTCCTCGTAGACTTCCATGTCTATAAATATTTGATTCAACACATTCCACGTAGCTTCATCATAATCATTAATGTTTGTAACCAAGAGTATATGCTTCAGAAATTCAAATTTTATAAAAGTCAAATCGGGCCGATTAGGGGTTTTTTTGTGCTCGCCGTGAAAATATAGAAGCACAGTACGTATGTGTTGTAAGTCTTTGCCAGCACACGTCACAAGTACCTCCAGCATGGAACATTTACTTTCGAAGTGCATATCGTCAGTAATTTCTTGCTTAAATGCTGTGTAAGCAGTTTCAAAAGTAGCGTACTCATACCATTTGAAGGTATTATAATGTGAGAAAAGTCTGTCTAACATCATCTTTCCGTGTACTTCTGTATTAGGTAATACATTTTCGGTGGGAACATTTTTATAAACTTTCTCAATAAAGACTTCTTTTACAAATTTGAACTGCTCATCATTGGGCAATCTTTTTAAGATATATTTTATGTTATTATCCTGGGAAAGATAATAGTTATCATTATCAGCTTCGGTATATAAAAATGTTTTGAGGCAATCCTTTTTTAAATATTTAGCGAACGTAGGAAAGTGGACGCAGTGACTATAATCTTTGAAATTATCTATAACTTTTTGCGGTGAATGTTTCATTATTAAATCTGTAGCTTTGTCGCTCAATATGATAAAACATTGATTTTCCATTGAGATTTCTAAAACTTTAAGATATAGATCTGCATTGATGTGCAACAAGAACGTGACTGCCTGTAAATAACGGTGTCGATTCCACAAGCTCAATGTGTTTATCACGAGTTCGAATACGCTTGTGGTTTTCTCACAAATCTTTTTAAAATCAAGTTCAGTAAGATGGTCTATGTGACTTTCTATATTGTGTTCAACGAAGGTAACTGAACAAAGTGGCAGCCATTTCAAAGCACGTTTTGGATCATTTTCGCTAGAATAAAATTTTTCAGCGCGGCTTTCGTCTTTAAGTGTAAGTTTTATATGTTTTATAAGTTTGATGTAGTTTTTCGTAGTCATATGTGGGAACAGGTGTTCTTGAAGGTATTGTGGGTTGATGATATGAGCGTATTCCTGCTCGGTGACAAGCCACGTAGAGCTTGTCAGAGCGCGCGACACGTACAACGAGTCCTCAGATTTTAATACGCTAAGAATGTAATCTACGTCTCTTTTATGACTCGCTACGTCTATTTTCATTAAGTTTTCCGTGTCATCGCCGCTCGGTATGAACGTTGATTCAAGAGGCTGAATATTATTCAATAAAACTTCTTTTAATTTTGAGTTATACTCTCGATGTATTTCTCCCAGAGGTTTGATGTCTACGGCCATGTTGTAAAACTGAAAAAGAAAAATAGGCAACATTCATTATAAACCACCTCTATCTATAAGTACTAGTGGTCGCCCATAGGTCGATATTCGACCTACTCTTTCATCGTTTGCTGGTTATGTTTGACATTCAGTAAGACTATAGACAAATAATATTAAAGACAAACTTCAATTTGACGTGTATTGTGTCAACTACATGGTAGTGTGTGTAATGTTTTTTTCATTGATTTAATGTATGAATTATGCATAATTAAAAAAAAATATTAGCATTCTGCACTCCTTCTCTATATAAACTATAAGTGTGGGAAATTTCATACTCCTCCGTCCGCGCAATTTTCATAAAAATGTGTACAAAGTTTTTGCTTCACGTATCTGATTTTGACAGTTTTGATAATCTAGTAATCCGTATAACTTAAAACATTTTTCGGTATTTGTTAATAATATAGATATAAAAATAACTATAAAGCATAAGTAGATTACCGACTTAAAAATAATTGTAATTGAACGAATATTGTAGTATGTCATAATTACAAACCACTTGAAAATAGCAACCTTGGGGCCCAGACCGCAATATATACGGGCGGCAGGGTCTCACAAAGATTAATCCCGTGCGGGAAATTGAAATCGCGACCACTCTATTCAGTGGGCGGAGCTGCTTGAGCTCTTAACTGGACAAAACTGTCGTCGATATTCTCCATATATCTTTTACGAAGCTTTTGGATTGCAGGTATTATATCGCGATGATAAACGTAACGTATTGATAGGTAGGTAAAAGACAACTAAATTAATTAATAACGTAATTATAGCTCGCGCTAATAATTATGACCGCTCTGAATGCAGCGGGTACCACTGCGTACTGATGAGTTGTGTTTGCGTTCTGCGCATTGGTACGCGGCTACACTCAGAGCGGCCATAAAGACGGACGATTTAGCGCAGTGGTTAAGGGCTTAGCCCGCCCCGCCCACTGTGTCTAATAGTCGCGGGTTCGATTCCCGCACGGAATAAATCTTTGTGTGATCCACAATTATTTGTTCTGGTCTGGGTATTTGTGTATGTGAATTTTCATGTTTGTAAACGCACCCACGACACAGGAATTAATCCTAGTGTGGGGCAACGTTTTTTTTTTTAAAACGAAAAGAAAGAAAGATTGGCGTGAGCTGAAAAAAATTGTGAATAACTGATTGCTTAGCCCGAGCGTAGGCAGTTCGGTGGACCTAGCTAAGTCACCATTTTGTATGTATTCTCCTTCTGCCATTGAGGTAAATACACTTTCTGCAAATAGCGACTTGTTTGCCCACGTGACTTTTTGTTGTTAAATGTAATTTTCGAATTTTTTTATTTTCTATTAGCGTTAACGACTATAGAAAGTCAACTTTCGGCTCACTGGATGATGTAGTAGCGAGTTCGATATCCGAATGGTGTCCCATAACATGGGGGACGAACTTAATAACCCGTGTGACTCGCAGATATTTGTTTCAGACAGAGGACAGAGGTTATGTACGTTAAATTCGTATTGTAATTGAGGAACATTTAAAATAAAGAAAGAAATAATTTCAACGTGTTTGAATCACATAATGCATCACCTTATTTAAATAAACGTATTTATAGGGTGTAAAGGAAAAAGCTTGCTTATTGGAATAAAATTTATTGGTTAAAGTGTAACTCTCTGACCTCAGTACATATAGGTAGGTATTTATAATAATAGTATTGGCGGTTCAATAAAATTTGAGGGTTAAGAGGTTTTTCACAACACTGCCTTGCTTATATTTTAAGAATTTACGACGATCTGTATCATTTGAACGTATTTAGGTACGTTTATGAGTACGATGAGAATGACTAAACAGCTATGCAATAGGAAGATTGGTAAGAGTTTTATAGATGGGTAAGTAATAAAGAGAAATAAAGTGTCTTCTACACGTGATTTGGAATTTGTGCATTTACATATTTTGGACAGCTAAAAGTTTTATTTTTTTATGTGTATTTCTTTACACGCATGTGTACATATTATGAAAGTCTGGAATATATTATTTATATAAAACACAAACTTAATTAGTACATGCCCGCGAAATTTATTTTAATCTATTCTGACTTTGGGTGCGATTCATAGGTAATCGAATATCTAAACATTAATAAAGTCTAGAATAGAGGCTGGCATTTTGAAGTTGCCATTTCGGTTCTGGTTGAATGCCTTAAGCCGATTAATAAATGAGTTGTTCTACAGAAATAATTAATTTCTTAATCTTTTTCTTCCTGGTCGGGAAGTCCTCCTGTTTCGTCAAAGGCCTTAACTCCATCTTCTTTTTCTTTCTTGTTTACACTTGGAATATTCCGAAATGCCTTAATGAAATGCATTTTAACTTCCTCGGATGGATGGGCTGATAATATTTTTCGTATTTCTTCACGTATCGCTTCCGCTTCATCGGGAACATAAGCAGACATTTTTTCGCAAACCAGTAAGTAGCTCGGGATAAACTTCTCAGAGTTTAGCATGTTTTTTAATATTTCTAGCGTCATTAGCGAATTATCTGATAGCATTGTACTGACTACTTCACTTAATGCTTCCGAGAAAATGCAGTATATCGACGGATAATACTTTTTCACGTCTTCTTTTAGAAACTCCACATATATTGGACCAAGGGAGTTGGAAATTTTTTTATGCATTTCGTACCATATTTTCTCATAATTATCGGGCATGTATTGATTTCGGTAATCCCAATCCGGTATTGGATCCGCTATGGCCTCAGACCACTTATGTTCGTCCACGAGCTTAACATAAGTTTCGATTAATTTCCAATAAGTAAACCATAAGTATTTTTCAAGATTCGGAAATTTTTGTTCAAATTTGTTTTTTATTGCTGCAAATAAATTGACAGATCCATGAACTTTGTTTTGAACTACGAGAGCTCTGTAGTACCAAATAAAACTATTTGACAACGCGTTAAAATTATTTTTAGTCACATACAGATCATCTATTACTGTATCCCAAGACTGAAAAGCGCGTTCCATTATTGGTACTAATACTTTATAGAATCTCTTAAGCTGTTCTTCGTCAGTATTACCGAGAAGGATAAATGTGGCGATCACGTCGTTAAGTTTAAAGTTCTTTGCGCAAAATTGATCAGTAACGGATGCCAACAAATGATCGACTACGAAGTCAGGATCCAATAAATCCATGATGAGTACGGCGTAATTTATCAAGTTGCTCAGATTCGACTCTTGGTTGTTTTTGGCAGGTAATGACCGCAAAAACTTATAACTTTTCATGTAAAATTCTGCTCGAACACTTGTATGAACATTTTTTGGCTGACCCAATTTAATGTAAATTATTTTGTTTTCGTCGTTAGACAAGTTATCAATAAACGTACTGAGTACAGCCCATATATCTTGTGCAGCAGTTGGTTCTGTAACTTTGCACAGCATTTTAAACGTATTACTGAATAACAAGGCTCTGATTGTCGAGTTCTTGGTGGTTTTCCAAACGTTTAAAAACATTGATTTCAGATCTTCGTACGGAACTTTGTTGAAAGCGAGGCTAATTCCAAACTTTTGTAACGAAACCGGAGCGTCAAGAAACTTGGGTATATGTTTACATGCGTCTGCTTTGCTCAAATTCTGTAATACTGCAGTAAGCGACGGTACTGCATAATGCAAGTAATCGCCTTTAGCATACCATAGTACTACATCTACGGGGGGCAAAGGCCTAGTTGAATGTAGATTCTGTGCAATATTTTTACGGATATTGAGTTCTTTTGCATCGGTTCTAACCCAATTGATTTTCGTTTCTTCTGGTACATACTTTTTTGCTATATCTACCGCTTGTTTTTGGGAAAGAAGTGTGAAAAGTCCAATAATTGTGGCTTTATGCCCGGTAATCTCATTTAAGCGTTCGAAATACGTGTTGATCCACTCTTGTGCGATGGTGTGTGGCCAGTAGATGCGTAGCTTGGCCAGCAGGCGGCGCGGGACGGGATGCTCCTGGGTGCGCAGCGCAACCAACTCAGTACTGTGGCGCGCCAGCAGCTGCGGCGAGTGTTTTAGCGCATTCAGACACGACTGCTCGCTGCACCACAGCGACAACGACTCGCTGAACAAGTGACGTCTCCATTTCTTATTCATATTATACAACGATGACAGATTTGTGTCCCATGATTTTGACTTTTTAATAGAGATCACTTGTTGGATCTTTTGAACCAAAATTGGAAGATCTTTAAGATCTTTCTGCCAGTCTTTTAATAATTGCAGTATTTTCATTAACAATTCTACGTTTATTTGTAACTGAGATTCGTTCTCGATTGTTTCATTTTGTAATTTTAACAAAAGGTAATTAAGCAAATAATTATATAATTTTCCTTTCTGTTCCTGGTTTAGATGAGACTGGAAATTTTTAAACGTATCAAATGTAAATTGTTTTTCGATGACTTCAGGTATTTCATTATCATTAATAATATTGTATAAGATAATAGATTTCAAGCAAGTTTGGACGTTTTTGTTTG
Organism: Phalera bucephala; assembly: GCA_905147815.2. Classification (NCBI taxonomy): domain Eukaryota; kingdom Metazoa; phylum Arthropoda; class Insecta; order Lepidoptera; family Notodontidae; genus Phalera; species Phalera bucephala. Next base: position 10,948,312 of record LR990629.1, read on the forward strand.
ACTCTGCATATATCTCTGCACTGTAAAACAATTGATTTAAAATATCCCATGTTTTACCATCAAATTTGTTTACGGAATTCGGTGCTAGCACATTGTTAATAAATTGCAATTTGAACTTGAGTGGTTCATTCATGTGTTTGTCATGGTAGTACTGCAGTACAGTGAGGAGGTGCTGCGGGTTGCTTCGGGATACGTTCAGCATCACCGCTAACATGTTACATCGCTCAGAGGGCGAGGTCTCTCCGCGAATCAGTTTTTTTAAATCACGGAATGCCAAATTAAATGGCGCGTATTGGTACCAGCGATAGGAATCTTGAGACGTGTAATCGTATGAACAACATGACATGAACATAGCATTGCCTACCGGTTCGTCAGTCTTTTCGGCAACCAAAACCTTTTTAAGAAAATCATATCTATTTTCTTTAGGAATATATTTAACGAAATGCTTTAAATTATCATAGTCAGTCAATAAGTTTTTTAAGTTATTGTTCTTAATATGTTTCAACAGAAATTCTATAATTTCTTCTTTCTTCAAATGTCTTGCTATCACCGCTAAATCAATGTTCCTAGCGTATCTTTCGAATTCATTCATTATTCTGTGAGGACATTTTTTCATGATGAACTCTGTAGGTTTTTTCCCAATAGACGGTACGTCATATTTATGAAGACTGTCCATAAAATCTAAATACTCTTCAGTGTGATTATATATAAGAAAAGTTACTTGTGCTAACACAGTACTGTGGAAGTGGCCTGCATTCTTATAATACTTGATAAAATTAAATGATCGTCTACACAACCGTTTGTAGAAGGAAGTCGGTATTTTAGTTCCGCTTTCGCAGACATTTTCTACGAAACTCAAAGAGCAATTTTGAAGCCATTTGGCCGCATCTGTTGATTTGTGTTGCTTGATGTAGTCATAAAATTCTTCAACACGTTTCTCTTCTTTTAAATTAAGTTTTATGTGTAAAAGCAGTTTATTGATCGCTTTTGTAGTCATGTGGGGAAAGAGCTGTGTGTGCAGGTACTGCGGGTTGATGACGTGCGCGTACTGCTGCTCGGTGACCAGCCACTGGCAGCGCTTCAGCGCACGCGACACATACAGCAAGTCCTCGCATTTCAGTACTTCAAGTATATAATCCACATTTTTATTTCTACTCGCTACTTCAATTTTCAATAAATTATCTATATCATTCTCATCGAAATTGATTTTAGTTAGTTCTCTTTTATTATTTGTTACAGCATCATCGACCAGCTTGTTGAAATGCTGATGTTTTTGTCCCAGGGTATCTCCTTCTAGCGTTAACGGTGGCATTCTGAAGCAAATATAAGGCGTATTATAATATCTTACGTGTTTGAATTATTCGTTGGTTGGACTGCGCCGATTCTGCAGCATTCCTCGCACCACGATAAAAATAAATCATAGTAATATATGTATACCTACCCAGTGCAACTAGAATAGCAACATTTCTAACGACTGCTGATTGCCACTGATGACTTAGTAAGATACCTGTATAATAAAATACGTAAGTAGGTATAATTTTCGTTCATTGATATATTAATCATACCGCTGTTCAAACTTCTAAACTGTTGCTTAAAAAAGCACATTTAAGCAAATTAACTAAATAAAAACCTCTTCACACCTTTTATCTCTAGAAAGATGGGGACAAGCAATGTTCGTCATTGATGAGATATTTTCATCTCAATGTGACAGGGCTGGTAGGTTGTTAGTTAGTTGTAAAATCTTGAGGCACTCGAGGGATTTCATATTGTCTTTCGTTGAACAAATGATGAATAGGTACAAATGGAATGTTTAGGGATTTAAAAGTACTTATAGACTGTTAAATCGTTTTTATGACCATAATATCGACCGTCGTCTAGTCAGCTTGTTGTATCTCACGGAATACAGAAAGACTATGTTTGTTTATTTATTTTTTTCCAGTATGTTGTAAGAAATAGAACGGTGGTCTTGTAGTTTTTCCGCTGTCTGTATTACCGAATCCGAGAGTATACATGCGGTTAGGATACGTGTATGATCTTACAGAGCTACTTATTGACATAACTCTAGACAATATGTCTTAATTTTTTTTATTTTTTTTAAAAAACGTAGCCCCACACTAGGATTTATTCCTGTGTCGTGGGTGCGTTTACAAACATGAAAATTACAAACAAATACCCAGACCGGAACAAATAATTGTGGATCACACAAAGAATTGTCCCGTGCGGGAATCGAACCCGCGACTATTCGACACAGTGGGCGGAGCAGCTCAAGCTCTTAACCACTGCGCTAAATCGTCCGTCGAAATTGCAAATAAGGAAATAGGTACGTGTATGTGTGTGACCACATGGCCCTAATTTAGTATCGGGGCGGCTCGTAGAGGTCATAGGGGTCATGACCTCTCGCTTTTCCTCAAAGTCATACACTCAAGTTTGAAAACCATGAAAACTTGACGGCTCTAAGCTTTAGGGACTAAAGCATACACTATACTAATAAATAGCACTCGGCGGATTTTGGGACTGCATCGGAAGAGCGATCAAATCTCGAACACCGAGCTTTGGCTCGCTCTCAAACTTTGGTCCGAGGTATGATCGTGTGTACACAATTACACATATATTTATAAACTTTCGCCTAAAACTATCCGAGAATGAAGGATAAACATATAACGGGAAAACCGGTGACGCATTTTTTTTGTGATTTATTTAATTGATTCAGCTCGGTGCTCGGTTTAAGCGTACGACGTAGCGTCTGTGTCCTTCGAATGTTTAACCTACTAATTGATATCGACCTTGTACAGAGGACGAGTCGCCCTCATTCCAATTACTTTTTTTGTAGAATATTATTGAATCAGCAAAGGAACAGCATTAGCAATACAACAACAGGAGCAACAGGATCAGCAAGACAAATATTTCTGATCATATTCAATACCAATTAATTAAAGGTGTTATTTAGTTATAATGAACAGATTATAATAAATATTATTATATTCTATTCATATTATGTAATAATAAATGAAAACATTACACTATCGATTGTTAAAATGTTGGTTACCCCTCAATAAGACTGAAAAAGTTCTAGCTCATTTCTTAAGTAGTTAGTATCGCTTCTCATTTCCCTTATTTTACACGTAATTTTTTCTTATAATCGCCTATCTATTTATAAACTTACTGTGAAATTTATGGAAAACCTCATCACATAACACTTAATATTATTACAGCACCTATTTATCTATTGTTTATCAGAAATAATCTATTTGATATAAATACTCGAAGCTAGGAGCCTCCAAGTTTAAGAATAAATTATAATTATTGTGTATATAAGTTTCTGCAACATTTCACACTGAAACCAGACCCTGCAAAAGATATTAGGTACCTATAATAGTCATGTACCTATGGTGTTAAAATTGGTAAAGGAAAACATGTTCTATACTGTACATAGAATCATATAAAAATTCCGAGAATCAAAAAAAATACATACCTGTACCGACTAATTCACAGTTCTTAATATATTTTCAGCAAGTGTGTTCAGTCCACCCAAATCCAGCCTTTAAAAATAGTTCCTCCAATAAATATAAGTAGTCAATACGTCTATACGGTATAAGCTATAACAGGTAATGCAGTCTAGTCACCGGCCGGGCGGTCGACCGGCACCACAATCTTAGCACTATGCGCAGAACGATGACGTCATTTAAAAACAATCCAGATATTTACCTTCTTACGTGCAGCGTTTAGAAAATAAATAGATCGATATTCAATCTATACAAACAAAAATATGGGTTTGATTGTAATGATTAAATGCACTGATTATCGTTATAACACTGAACTGATATTGAATTTTATTTATACACCGCGATTCCACATAGATCCTTAAAAGTGATTGGTCAGTTGAGTACGTAAATTGAAAGTTCTAAACGCCAGATTGTATTTTGTTACTTACAACCAAGATGTTAAGGTCCAATTTGAAATGCACGTATTGTTAGAGGAGTAGTAAACATGATGTGAATGAACGCAGGAACGAATGGTAAAAAATAAAACTCGAATCATTCGAGGTCAGCTACGTTATCGATTAAAGTATCGATAACATCGTTATAGCAACGGACATTGCATATGACGAATATGTTATGCCGGAATCTTGTAGTTACTTTACGTTCGTTTAGTTGAATAGCGTCATTGCCAATATCTGTGAATATCATAAAAGGTAACTGAAAGTGCAAAAATTATTTGACATCGATTAAGCACTTGAAGTTGCGTTATAAGGTCATCTCCTGTTATATATAGAGCTACAAGGATCTTATGGCCCGTAGATGACATTGACAGAGGAGCGTTGGTGTGAAATTAGGGTTATCATTTAGTAAAAAAATTTCAACTTCCAGGGAAATATTTCAACAGGTGGGTCTGCACGGTTGCTTTTTAAAAAAAGAATTTGGGGTAAATTACATAGCAAACGGCAATTATGCGACTCTCATGAAGTGAAGTTTCACTTGAAAACATCGTTAGTTCCGATTTTGGCCACGGGCCAAAGGTTCCATGTATGACTCTAGGCGGTTTGTGACTAGTTTGATGAAATGTGGACGTCTGAAATACTAATAGTGTGGGAATATGGGAAAAATAGGGATTTAGATGATGTGTGTTATCCATAGGATTTATATGACCGAGGTCCACACCTATAACACTATATAGTGCATACCCACTTTAATCTTTTATTTTAGTGGTTACGAAAACAGGAAACAAGAAAAAGACGTAGGTTCTCATTTATTTGAACTTCGGTGATACAACATTCGGACTTCTAGAGATGGATGTGATACAATTACTTTACTTATTTCATCCTTCTTTTCACGTGTTGAGTAATTATTATGGTTATTGGGTATCAAGAGGATTGCTAACAAATAGCTCTGCACTAAATCTTTATTTAAAATATGCTCTATTATATTAAGTATAACTATGTCGTCTAAAGGTATATAATAAAATAATTTATAGCATGCCTTCGCAAAAAGCATGTATATAGAGGGAAAATGCTTTTCTACATCTTCGTTCAACTGTTTAAAACAAATTTCCCCAAACTGTGGACACGATTTTAACTTTATCTTATCCCATGTAATATCCGTTTTTAAAGAGATTTGATGTTCGAGTACTTTTATAAAACCTAATGTTAGTTTCGATTGAGTCAATAATACATAATCGTGTAGTATCGTCAAGTGCTTCTCAAAAAACTCATGGATAATTGTAAATATAGACACTGGAAGAACCATTTGCCGCTCAAACACGTATTTTGGAAGGTGTTGACAAAGAAATTTTAGTAATTCATGAAAACTGTTTTTGACCGTTTCTTTTTTTTCTTCCGTCCATGATGATTCGGAACCTTTAAAGATACGTCCCATAACATTGTTCATTTTTTGATTTAGTATGTGATTCTCTTTAGAACACAGTAAATATGTAGAAATTAGAATTAAATATACCTCTTTGCGTTCTATAAATTTGTCGTATACATTATCCAGCAGAACATCTTCGACAAAATTGTTGTCTATATATTCTATTAATTTAGGAGAATATTTTATTAATCCCATCATGATACCTTCACAGTCTGCTTTTTCAGGGAGTGACTTTAATAAAGTGTAGCCCTTCATTAAAAATTCAGCTCTTACGTTAAGAGGCACGTCGTTCACTTTACCGAGGGTGCTATAAATTATCTTATTATCATCCTGAGTCAAATTTTCAATGAAAATTTTTAAAAGTTTCCACAAATCATTGATTAAATCTGTTTCGTTTTCTTTGCATTTGCAAAGTAATCTGTACGTTGACGTGAAGAGTACTTCCCGAATTGAACAGTTTTTGGAAGATTTCCATGCATTATAAAAAACTACTAACAGTTCCTCTGTCTCAAGTTTATGGAACGCGAGACGAATGCCTTGTTTTTGTATAGATACAGGGGCGACTAAAAGTTTCTGTATATGTTCACGAATTTGAATAGCTTGAAGATTATAATATATTGCATTTAGTGAATATTGTGCATGTTGCAAGTAATCACCTTTAGCATACCACAACACCATTTCTGTAGGTATCAACGGTCGCACTCGGTACATGTTCTTTGCAATATGTTTTCGGAGACTAATTTCTACTTCATTGGCTTCACCCCATTGTATTTTGCTCTCAACGGGCGTATATTGTTTTATAATATCGATTGATTTATACGCCGGTAAAAGTACGAAAAGTCCTTGTATAAGAGCCTTGTGTTCTGCAATTTTATTCATTTGTGCATAGTACTCTTCAGTCCACTGTTGGGCGATGGTGTGTGGCCAGTAGATGCGCAGCTTGGCGAGCAGGCGGCGTGGCGTGGGATGCTGGGCTTGCAGAGCGCGTAGCTCAGCGCTGTGTTGCTCCAGCAGCTGCGGCGAGTGCTTCAGCACGTTCAGGCACGACTCTTCGCTGCACCATAGCAACAACGACTCGCTGAACAGTTGCCGACGCCACGGTCCCAACTTTTTATACAAACGTGACATATTTGCACACCAATTATTTTGTTTCTTGACACGTAGCATTTGTTTTATATTTTCCAATACAATATCGATAAACTGTTGTTCTTTTTTCCAATCTTCCAATAAATTCCATAAGTTTTCTAGTACATTAATAATGTTTTTGAATTCCGTTTCAGTTTTCAGTTCTAGTTTTTTTAACTTATTTATCAGGTAATTATATAAATACATAAAAATCTTATCTCTCTCATCTGAATTCAATTTATTTTGACAGCTTTTTAACGTATTAAATTGGAAATTATTTTCTATCATTTCGGGAATGCTCTCATCATGTATCACTGAGTAAATGATTATTGTTTCACTACACACTTGAAGTTTGCTATCGCACTTTGCGTATATTTCCATGCTGCGAAAAATATCATTAAGAAGGCTCCATGTTTTCGTGTCGAAATTATGAGTATCAACTTGATTAACCAAATCAGTAACAAACTTTATTTTATTTTTAAATGGTTCATTAATGTGTTTGTCGCGGTAATATTGTAAAAGCGCTTGTATGTATTGTAAATCACGACGTGCACATGCCAGAAGTACTAACAGCATTACATGACGTTCGTCAGCGCATGATTCAGCATTAATAAGTTTCTGTAAACCCTTTTTAGCAGCTTCAAAAGGTGCAAACTGATACCATTGATAAGGTCGCATATAGTCTTCATTGATCGCGTAATAAATATCAAGTAATGACTTCTTTTTCTCCTGACCGCAAATCCTGAATATCCTTATTAATATTTTAGTTGTGTGCTCTCGTGGTATCGCATCGAGAAAAGGTTGTAGGTACTCAAATAGAAACCATGATTCCTGTATTGTGCGTTTGCGGTATAAAAAAATTTCGATGTCGTTTGTTTTATCTAGATGTTTGACGAACGTTGGTATATCGATTTTATAAAAATAAAGCCCAAAACCCTTAACGAGTCTGTCAGGACATTTATACAACATCTTTTGTGTAATTGTACTATTGCAAGGCTGTGCATCACAGCACCAAACGCAAAAACAACCTAGTACGTCTAAAAAGGCTTCAGGGTATCTTTTTGCTAGCAACCTAGCGACATGGGTCGGATAGTGATTCTGCTCTAAGGCTCTTTCAATGTATTTTGTTAAAAATTCGGGAGAATGTTTGTACATCCTCTTATAAATATATATGGGGATGTCCTTATCTTTAGAATTCAGTACAACTTCCATTTTGAAGTCAAATGAGCAGTTTGGTAGCCATTTGTATGCAGTGGCAGGGCGTGTATCATGTTTGTAGTCGTAGAATTCTGCTAAGCGTTTCTCGTCTTTTAGATGTTTTCGTATGTGTAGCATGAGTTTCTTAATGGCTTTCGTATTCATGTGGGGGAAGAGCTGTGCGTGCAGGTACTGCGGGTTGATGATGTGTGCGTACTGTTGCTCGGTGACCAGCCATCGGCAGCGCTTTAGAGCGCGCGAAACGTATAGCAAGTCTTCACCCTTCAACACTTCTAGTATATACTCAACGTCTCTCTTATTACTAGCAATATCTATCTTCATAAAATTATCTATATCGTTGTCATTATAGTTTATTCTCTCTAAAATATAATACTGATTGTTAGTGAGAGCGTCTTTTAATAATTGGTTGTAATGACGATGTCGTTCACCGAGTGTTTCGCCTTCCAGGGTTAGAGGTGCCATTTTTACGTCCTGGAAGAAAAATAAAAAACCTTATCACGATACAATAAAGCAAATAATTAATTGTGTGACACATGACATCATCTATTTAGATTATATAGGACAGTTTAACTCGATGCAAAACAGCGTAAAATCCCGACATTCAGACGATAACGTATTAATATAAATATGATAAAATGTGTCAAATGTGAATGTGATCACTTGAAAAATGGTTTTATAACCTTTGTACTAAAGTTCGAATTTGGATATTAGGTATATTCATGATTTAATTTAAGCTTCTAATATTGCTCATATTCTTTCGTACTAGGGCACAAATACCTCAACGAAATGGACGTCAGAGGTACCTATGCTATGTTATATACTTAGACTAAGAGAGAATTCAAACCACATATGAGAGCAAAAGCTAACAGGCTGATACTATTGGCGATGCAATTAATGTTATGGGTCGAGTTTTATTGTCATGGCAAGCGGCTTAATAAGTCAGCCTGTACCCGTTATCCCATTGCTAGACCTTTGCCTTTTATTCAAAAATCGAGGCGAAGGAGAATAGATCACACTCCACCACGAGGACCCAGTGCAGTTTGGGGGATCCATTTAGTGCCGATTGGTGGCTTGATGGTGGCAAACAGCTTGATCGATATTAAATGTTTCATACTTAATCATAAAGTGACTCTACGATATCCATAGTAAAGAATGAGCAATGTATTTCGTCGGCCTGATGCAGGTATTAACCGGACCAAAACCCTATTTTAGTCGCAAATGATTTTTCACTTGGATTTAAGTGTAGACGATTATCTACCGAGCTGCAAAATAACGTTCCTATTTCGTTTAATCGACAAAAAAACTAAAAACAAATATTAAAAATTATTACACACCGTCACGCCTATATTCCCCAAGCGGGAGTGGCAGAGGTGTACTAAGTACCTACTTTTCGCCGACGCCATCCCATGTTATAGAGGGCGAGCCTATTGCCATATATCGGGCATAATTCCAGACTCCGAAATTATACTTGGAAGTTTTTCGTTAGAAAAACTTCCAAGTATATTTGTCCGACCTAGGGTTTGAATCCAGGACCTCGTGATCACCAAGCGATGCGCTTTGCCTCTAGACCAACATTTTACACAAAATTTTAGAATTTTGGAAAAAGAAAATAATATATTACATTTTTGCCAAAAGAGATTGAGTAGGTTAAAATATTAGCCTGACTAAATTCTCAGGCTAATAACACATTAAAAATTCCTAATACCTGACTACAAGGATCTTGATAGCCAAACGCAGTAAGTTGTTTATTATATATTGAAAACATACCTTATGACCAGTTATTTATGTATAGATGTAATTGTAACCGTTGCTAAGATTTGTGCCAGTGCCAAACATCGGCTTGTTAGTATCTGTGTCTTCGTTTTGCGGCAATAGTGTATTTTAACTTTAATGTCAAGCAAAGAGTAAATCGCCGCGCGGGTGCTACGAATGAACTTGGAATGAACTGTGTTGTGAATTGTCAAGTTTGAGAATTTAAGGTTATGCAATAATGTGCTGAGTTATCGATTCACTGGGATAACTATCGATATTGCACTCTATCGTATGGTAGACTTTCGCAGTCAAAATAGAAAATTTAAAACATTACGATAATAATCTTAGTTGTAACATCAGAACTATTAAAATTCATCACCATTTTGAAATTTAATTAAAAAGCGAATGAACTAAAACAAACTAGTCACATTAGTGCCTACTCACGTTACCGAATAATTTACTCACTACTATACTTTTTACATAATGGACCGTCAACTAAATAGTTACAACAAGTTACAATATCCATGGTTATATTGGGCTCATAGATTTATGCTTAAAGTGAAGCCGTCTGAAGCTTTATAAAGCGTTGTGGCATTATGGTGTGGTATTATCTTTGATTAAGATTTGACTTAGAAGGAAATATTATCATCATCATCATCTCAGCCTATACTTGTCCACTGCTGAACATAGGCCTCCCCAATCGCTTTCCAGCGTAACCGGTCCGGAAATATTATAATAGAGATTTATACAGTTATTAACTGCTCATATTGTTTTTTTTTGTAAGGAGTCATAATAAATAGAGGTAACAAAAATAAGTTGTTTTATAAAACACAATTTTGGCTTTATTTTGTACCAGTATATTAAATATATTAACAATTCATTCATTGAAGTTTAGCAAATAATGCATTTTCACTTCGACAGATTCATGTGTGTATATTTTTTGGCGTAGTTCGTTTCGTTTTCGCTTTTTTGCTTCATCCCACATGTACCTCGGCAGTATTTGCATACCTAATAAATATGTTTGTATTATTTCCTCATCAAGTATCCATCCTATGAGCTCCATGGTGAACGTGTCACCAAAGCCGAAAACTTGAAGAAGTTGTTTCAAGGAATCTCCAAATAATAAGTAAATCGAAGGAAAATATTTATTCATATCTTCTAGCAATTGTTGCTTGCAAATTTCCGCAAAGTATGAGATTGATTTGTGTATGATCTCATTCCAGGAGTAGCCATTTTCAGAGCCTTTACTCGTATTAAGATCTTCTAACATCTTTATAAAAGATATAGTCAATTTCCAACTTGTAAAGCTCGTATAATTCTCTTCAATAGTCCATATTTTCTCAAAAAATTCTAGGATTTTTGTAAAAGCTAAAACGGGTAGGACCATTTTCCGGTCGAAGATTTTGGGCATTTCTCTATAGAGATGTTTTAAAAAATTATCTATGGTAAATCTAAGATGATACCGCTTGTTCCACTCGGCCCAACACTTCTTCAATATAGGATCCAAGAATTGTTCACATTTTTCAGCATGTATCTTTTGATTTTGTGAACATAATAAATATACTGACATCAGTTGCAAGTCCGTATAGTCTCCGTTTAAAAACTTGTCACAGAATGATTGTAACAAATTATTAACTACAAAATCATTATCCAAATACTCCATTATTTCTACCGCATAACTTATTACACTGCTTATTTGATAACTGCATCCTGTTTTCTGAGGTAAACTTTTCATAAACATGTAACTTTTGACGTAAAACTCAGCTCGTATACAGAGAGGTACGCTACTTATATTAGCTAGTGTATCGTAAATTTTTCTATTCTCCTCATATGTCAGTTCATCAATAAATAAGCTAATAACTTTCCAAAGTTCTTTGATCAAGTCTAATTTTGTTTCTTTACAGAGCAATTCGAAGGTCATTGTAAATATCATAACTCGAATAGAACGATTCTTAGTTGCTTTCCACACTTGCGAAAATATGACCGTTAGTTCTGATGGTTTCATTTTATGGAATGCAATACGTATTCCGTATTTTTGTAGCGAAACACGCGCTTTTAACAGTTTTTGGACGTATTGTTGGGAATTGGCTAATTTATGATTACTGCATAGTGTGTTGAGGGAGAGTTGTGTGTTCTTTAGGTACGGCCTCTTTGCGTATTCTAATACAATATCTATGGAAAGTGTAGGCCTAGCGCGATGCATGTTCTTAGCAATATGTTTGCGCAGACTGACTTCTATTTCGTCGACTTCTTTCCATTGTTTTTTATTCTCACCAGGTGCATGTGTCTTTATAAAATCAGTTAATTTTTGTGCTGGTAGAAGTCCGTAAAGTCCTTGTATAAGGGCTTTGTGTACTGCGATGTCGTTGATGCGTGCAAGATATTCTTCATTCCATTCGTGTGCAATAGTGTGTGGCCAGTAGATGCGCAGCTTAGAGAGCAGGCGGCGCAGCGTGGCAGTTTCGTGAGCGCGTAGCGCGCTCAGCTCAGCGCTATGTCGCTTCAGCAGCCGCGGCGAGTGTTTTAGCACGTTCAGGCATGACTGCTCGCTGCAACACAGCGACAACGACTCACTGAACAAGAGCCGACGCCAGCGCCCCATCATGGTATACAAACATGACAAATCGACAGTACTAGAGATCCTTTCCTTGACATGCATCAATTCTTTTATTTTATCTGTTACAACTTGGTAGTAATGCTGTTCTTTATCCCATTCCTTTATCAATGTCCAAATATTCTGCAGTAATGTGACGTTTTCATTTAGATCAGTTTCATTCGCCACTACTTCTTTAAACATACAAGTCTCGTAATCATAAAGGAAATTAAAAATCTTCTCTTTTTCATCTTCATTGAGCTTTTTTTGGAAATATTTCAATGTATCGTATTGAAATTTTTCTTTTATAACATCTGGTATATGGTGACCGTGCAGTGATTTGTATATTATTATTGCGTCAACACAATATGCCACTTCATTTTCGGATTCGATGTAAACTTCCATACTGTGAAATAATTCATTGAGCAGGTCCCAAGTTTTGTCATCAAACCTGTGGTAGTTGGTCTTATCGAGTACATCGTTTACGAATGTAATTTTGAATTTGTACGGTTCGTTAATGTGTCTCTCGTGATAGTACTCCAGCACGATTTGGATAAGATGCGGATCCCGCCCAGCGCAAGCTAAGAACACTGACAGAATTGACTGTCGTTCTTCTGGGGACGATTCAGCATAGATAAGTTTTGGTAATTCATATTTGGCAATATGGAAAGGTGCAAATTCATACCAACGATATACATTGGCAGGGGTCATATTATCACTTTTTTCTATAGCGTAATATAAGTCAGACGTTTTCATATCATCGTCGTTGATTCTGAAGATGGTTTTCAGCAAATCAAAGGTTTCGTTCCGCGGAATTTCCACCAGAAAATGTTTTAATATATTGAAATTAAACCATTCCTGTTTTCCTTTAATCGATTCATTGAGTATGAAATCTTTAACTCCTTTTCTCTTAATATGTTTGAAAAAAGTTGGTAAATCAATATAATCTGCATAATGTGCAAAATTGTTTATAATTCGATCTGGACATTTTATTAAAAGATATTGCGTAGCCTTGACCCCAAAAGAGCTGAGATAATATGATGCAGTTGAGTCTATTATATCTAAATATAGGTTTGTATTACTTTTAGCTAAAAACGTAAGAGAGCTTAATACTTTATCTCTATCAGGAACGTATCCCGCTAAGTAGTCTTTAAGGATCTGTGGTGATTTTCTACACAAGCGTTTGAGTACATGTATAGGAACTTCTTGATGATGTCGTTTAACACCTCGGAGAATAAAATTTATTGGACATTTTAGTAGCCATTTTACAGCAGCTTTTGGATTTACTTTCAAATGATATGAGTAAAACGCTTTAATACGTTTTTCGTCTTTCAGGTTCAGTCTTACATGTAACATGAGTTTCTTGATGGCTTTTTTGTTCATATGTGGGAACAGATATTTGTGTAAGTAACTGGGGTTGATAATGTGCGCGTACTGTTGGTCTGTGATTAGCCACGTAGACTGTTTCAGCGCTCGGGATATGTATAACATATCCTCGCTCTTTAGAACCTCTAGTATATACTCTACATTCTTTTTATGACTAGCCACGTCTATTCTCAATAAATTATCTACGTCACTGTCATGATAATTAATATTATCTAATTTCTCCATTCGATTGTCTGTAATAGCTTTTTTTACTAGATTGTTATAATATCGATGTCTTTCCCCAAGCGTTTCGCCTTCAAGCGTAATATGCGGCATAGTGATGGCCTGAAACGTTAACAATAAAATACTTGAACACGGTATTAAAATCACGTAAATAATTAGGTTTAGTGGAGCACCACTTCTACTTCCTTTTTTGGTGGTTAAAACTATTCTTCTTCTTCTTCAGCCGAAAGACGTCCACTGTAGGACAAAGGCCTCCCCTAAAGACCGCCAAAACGACCTGTACGCATCCAACTTCTACCCGCGACCTTCACCAGGTCATCGGTCCATCTTGTAGGGGGCCTACCCACTCCACGTCTTCCGGTACGTGGTCGCCATTCGAGAACCTTTCTGCCCCAACGACCGTCAGTTCTACGAGCGATGTGCCCCGCCCACTGCCACTTAAGTTTAGCAATTCTGAGTGCTATGTCAGTGACTTTCGTCCTCCTGCGGATCTCCTCGTTTCTGATTCGATCCCGCAGGGTAACTCCGAGCATAGCTCTCTCCATCGCCCTTTGGGTGACCTTGAGCCTTCTTATGAGGCCCATCGTAAGCCACCATGTCTCAGTGCCGTAAGTCATCACTGGCAACATACACTGGTCAAAGACTTTTGTCTTTAAAACTATTAGTAAAAAATAATTTACGTTTATAAAGGAAACAGATTCCAAAAATAGGAATAGTACCTAAGATAACTAAAAAGCAAATAATAAACGGTTGAAGTCGGTGCCAGCGGGTCGGAGGGGTCGGTTATTTGGCCTATAAGTTAAAGCAGAAATTGGTCATCCTTAAATTAATCGTAATTCATCACGATATGATTAACGGGAGGTGCATAAAAAATAACAGAACAAGCGCGAGTAGAATTTTCACTTTGATGGTTCCGTATAAAGGCCACTAGATAGTAGTATTTAAATTTTTCATCGATTTTGAGGATTTATTCTGTGGTATATGTACAAATTCATAATTTTCGGATTTTTGCCTTTATTGTAATTTAATTGTAAGCTTACTTTTTGCCAACTTTCATGATTCTAGGTCAACGGGAAGCCCTACAGCTTTTGATGAATGTTTTAAAGTCTTTTCATCGCATTCACTACTTCAGCTACATTCGACTAGCTAGGATTTGACATAAATGTCAACTTTAGATATCTACTCGTTCCTGAGAAAAAGGATCTTAACCGTCGGACAGACAGACACACAGACAGACGGACGGACGGACGGAAAACAAAGTGATCCTATAAGGGTTCCGTTGTACCGATTGAGGTACGGAACCTTAAAAACGGAAAAAGTAAATATATTGTGCTTTTTAAACAAAAAATCTGAAATTAAGGTAACATTAATATAAATAACTTTGACGAACGATTTAGCGCAGTGGTTAAGAGCTTAAGGCCTCGGTCACGAAGTCAGCGGGAGCGGGGCGGCTGCGGCGGCGTCGCGGGGAGCGTCGGGGCAACGCTGTACCCGGTCTCGAAGCCAGCCGGCAGACCGCTCCGCGCTAGAGCGGCGTGGAGTTGTATTATGAGAAATTAGTATCTTTGTTCGCGAACGAAATGTCTAAACAGCGACGACAACATCTTTTTGGTACTAATTCCTTCCTAAAGTTTGATTTATTGTGGGCAAAAGAAGATGTAAATTCCTACAACCGGGCGAGGAAGCAAATCTATCAAATCAAATTCTATCAAAAATCATTGTATTAATTTGCTCCAACACGTCGGCGGGCATTTTGAAACTTCGGTCGTAAAAAAACAAAAAAAGAATACTACAACTCAACACTACGTCAATGCAGACGCGCGGGCACCGCTAGATTGGTACGCACCGCTCGTACGCCGCTTGCTGCCCGCTCCCCGCGCCGCTGCCTTCGAGGCCAGTTCCATATAAATATATGCATTGAAACGCGCCGCTCCCCGCGCCGCCGCCGCCGCCGCCCCGCTCCCGCTGACGAAGACCGCTCTAGCGCCGAGCGGTCTGCCCGCTGGCTTCGAGACCGGGTACAGCGTTGCCGCGCCGCTCCCGCTGATTTCGTGATCAAGGCCTAATGGTCGCGGGTTCGATTTCCGCACGGTACAAATCTTTGTGTGATCCACAATTATTTGTTCCGGTCTGGGTATTTGTGTATGTGAATTTTCATGTTTGTAAACGCAGCCACGACACAGGAATAAATCCTAGTGTGGGGCTACGTTTAAGAAAAATAACTATCCACTCATTTAGAGCAAATAATAAATTATTTTTTCGTATTCAGAGATAAATTGTCTTATTACATTATTAGTCATTCATATCGATATAGTAATAGTGATATTGTTACATGTCTAGTATATATACATACATATATTACCTACCTACTAAAGTATTTTAGGCATTAGCATTGTTAGAGATTTTACTTAAGTAAATATAAAAAAACGTTAAATCTTGTTCACTAGGTGTGTTACACACCCACACAAATTACTTATTCATCATAACATAATAGGTATTACGAAATTGAAACTTACCATGTTATTATTTTATTTTATATAGTTCAAATATGCAGATTCTTTGATATGAATAAAAACAATATATACGTGTCAAGTTAGAATAATTGACTCAAATAGTTACACACTTTTTGACTGTCTTCTCTTTATTTAATTGTAATTTAATGAAGCGTATTTCCCAATCACAAATAATATATGAGTACTAACACAAATTGATAATAAATCGGCTTATCGTCCTTACGGCAAAAACCCCAAGCTAACTCAATTTTCCTTATAAACATTGCTATAGAGTGAATGAATGAATGAATGATTTTAGAGGTTATTTTAGTGATGTATCTAATAATAACGAAACAATATTCATATCGATATTACATGCTACGGGATACCATGCTAAAAATACCGTATTCATATTAAGATATTGCTGCCACTCCCCACATAGAGCCCCACATAAAGTAAGTCACTTCGTATTCCAAAGGCAAATGTAAACACCTGGCTGTACTCTGTATTACTCTTTATCTTTATGAAATCTATTTCACTACGTCACACTATTCCAGAAAATCATACTTTTATTCATAAAAATGTACCATAAATCTACATATATATAGGATATAAAACAAGATCGGGTTAGTTACACTATTTATAACTCAAGAACGGCTAGACCGATTTTAATGATATATGATTTGTTGGATTCGCCTTCGCCCCGAATACTAGAATAACTATTAAAATATCGGAAAATTTCACAATAAAAAAATTCAGAAATAAATAAGGTCAACAACTTTCAAATAGATTGGTCTGCATCAGTCAGTCATCCTGTCAGTATATAACCCATAAGCATGCCTATAAGTCGCGATAGTGTAACAAAATTTATTCAAACAACATTTTTACAAACTTTTTATTCGGTTGAACCAAGCCAAATTACGTTGGGAAGAGTATATCCATTTACGCAATGCAATTAGCACCGAAGGAGATGCAGCTAATGTTGGTCGATTGACTATTTTACCGACGTATACTGGCAGCCCGCGTCATATGCATGAATATGCGCAAGATGCAATGACATATGTTCGTCATAACGGTCGGCCAGATCTATTCATTACCTGTACGTGTACTCCAATATGGATATAAATTGTTTAAATGCTGCTTCCCGGACAAACATCAAGTGATCGGCAGGACATCACCGCACGTGTCTTCAAGCAAAAAATCCGATCGCTGATGAACTACATTGTTAAGCAACACATCTTTGGGAATACTCAATGCTGGATGTATTCAATCGAATGGCAAAAACAAGGGTTGCTGCATGCACACATTCTTATTTGGTTAGTAGAAAGAATTCGACCAGAACAAATAGATGAAATCATAGCAAGTGTTCAAAACGTTATCCATGAAAATTGACGGCGGAGACCATCACTGGCAACGATGGGTATCCACTGTGTTGGCGTCGATCACCAGATGATAACGGTCAAACTATCACAACGAAGGTGAAAGAAAATTAATTCGTGGTCGATAACAGTTGGATTGTTCCATATTCGCCACTTCTTTTAAGAACATTCAAGACACATTGCAACGTCGAGTATTGCAATTCGGTTAAGTCGATCAAATACATCTGCAAATAAGTGACGAAAGGCAGCGATATGGCGGTTATTTGGCATCCAAACTATCAACGATGAAATTACGCGCTATCAAGTTGGTCTATATGTGAACTGCAATGAGGCAATTTGGCGTATATTCTCATTCCCAATTCGCGAACGTCATCCCACTATTGTACATTTGGTGGTGCATCTGGATAACGGCCAACAAGTATATTTCACCGCGTCGGATGTTGCTGAACGTGCTGTAACACCTCCAGCGACGACATTGACCAGTTTCCTTGCGATTTGCCAAAGCGATCCGTTCGCACGAACGTTGCTTTACTTGGAGATGCCACGTTAGAACACTTCATTGAAGAAATTTCAACGTCGGAAGAAAGGCGATGCGGTTCCTGGTCATCCGGATGTGCGTTCTAATGATGCTCATGGTCGTATTTACCGGGTGAGAAAGCTGATATTTGTGTTTAGGAAGTTGAGACACTGTGCTGATCCGGAAACATTAACATGTGTATACCATGCTCTTGCACAATCAGTCATGTTATATTGTATTGTAGCTTGGGGTGGCATAGGTCCAACCTCCATGATGCGACTAGAGCGTGCGCAAAGGGCAGTTTTAAAAGTAATGACCAAGAAGCCCCAACGGCACAGCACTATACTCTTATATAAAGAATGTTCGTTCTTAACCGTTAGACAACTGTTTGTCTTAAATGTTGTACTGCGTCGTCACTCAGGTTTGTCAGATGAACATGATGTCCGGCGGACAGTACGAAGTAAGAAGAGGGTCTGCAAAATAGAAACCCATAGAACAGCACTTGCGGCGTGACAATACTATATAATAAGCACTCGTATTTACAATACAATAAATCAGAAACTTAAAATTCACAGACTGTCAATCACCCTTTTGAAAAATAAGATCAAACCTTGGCTTCAAAGTCTCACTGAAACAGAAGAACTGATTAAATAGGAAGTGAGTTACGCATACAAAACGCACTACACACTCACGCACACACACACACACACACACACACACACACAAACACACACACACATGAATTGTTTAATTTGTATATTATCATTATTTCATTCTTTTAATTTTGTTTTATTTTTTTTACATTTTTATTTTTGTAGTTTTAAAAATATGTTTTTCCCGATTCAATGTGATTATTATTATTTAACCAATCAAATATTATAAAAATATGGAGTAACTACTTAAGGATGGAGGGCGCTGACAGCTGCCATACAGTTAATACTAGTTCAGTTGTCAACGTGATCCAAATGGAATTGAATTTTACGTTTTTTAGACTCTAAGTAGAACCATTGTGAATCAGTTGTTTTTAGAAATCAATTAACTATTATTAAAAAAAAAACTATTATTATTATTAGTTAATTCGAAAAATGATGAATGCTTCTATTTGCGA
Organism: Phalera bucephala; assembly: GCA_905147815.2. Lineage (NCBI taxonomy): Eukaryota > Metazoa > Arthropoda > Insecta > Lepidoptera > Notodontidae > Phalera > Phalera bucephala. The sequence goes on from LR990629.1 coordinate 10,967,467, forward strand.
TTGTTGCTGGTAAATGTTCGTGGGCCAATATTATTTGAAACACTCCAACTGTTAATGGTATAGGGTGCCCAACTTTTCATGCTGCATGTCAAGAGCTCAATTTGATTGAAAACGATTCTCATTGGGACATCATAATCGCTGAAGCAATTATTTATGCATCTCCAAGTCAAATACGCACATTATTTGCTCATCATTTCTACATGGTTCCCATTGAATCCTCATGACCTGTGGAACAAATACAAGGATAACATGTCAGAAGACATTTTACACTGAATTAGTGTCAGTTCAAGAAATCCCGATCTTGAGGTGACTGAGGAGAGGCATAACCAGGCCTTGCTCTTGATCGAAGATATGGGTTCGTTAGTCAGGTTAGGAATGCCAGCGCCGGATCGCGAAATGAATGACGCATTTAATCGAGAATTGGAACGTGAACGTGAATATGATCGACATGAATTAGACCAATCAGTTCAAACGAATGTACCCCTCTTGAACCCCCAACAGAAGGAAGTTTATCATACATTAATGAAGGCAATTGATGATGGAAATGGTGACTTATTTTTCCTAGATGCCCCCGGTGGAACTGGGAGGACAATCCTCATGTTATTAATTTTTGGCCACATCATAGATGTCATTTTAACATGAAATAAGTTACACTGCGTTTTGTTATGGTTCTCAAAAAAGGTAGAACCACTACTAATTTCACAGTCGAAAGATTCGATTAAGTGATTAGGGGCTGTTGGTTTGAAAAATATTGGTCAAAAAGCTGGCTACTAATCTTAAATAACCCCCATCAGGGAATACAGGTGTGAGTTAGAATTAACTAATTTTAAGGTTTTTATTTCACGTGAGGAAACTACCAAGATGATGATGATGATGATTTTGAGATGAATCGACACTGCAGACAACTATTTATTGTGATTTCGTCGAAAAATGTGGTATATCATAAGATGCTTCAATAAAGATGATTAACCCGAGTACCACCCATGCAGGACAATACTATTATTGAATTTTTATTTTCTTTCAATATATTATCCCTATAATCTATTGAACTTAAAATTTTTGAAGAATTAATTGTATTACGATCATAAAAAACATATAATTAACCAAAAGTTATAAATTTACAACTGTATAAAATGAAACATTACGTAAGTTATTCGTTTTTGTTCTAGAGCATTGCTAATGTTGATTAGTTAAAAGTATGGAAGTTATATAGTGTTAGAGAAGTTTTAATCTTTATTTTAATTTAATATGCACAGTAAATTGACACTGCTTTGCATTAATCACGGACAATTTGCAGTTTGTAGGAATTGATGATATGGGGAGAAGGTTTTATTTCTTTAAATTTGGCACTGTATCTGGCATTTCTAATATAAAATTTTAAAGTTGAAAAAGCTATTATTAAAAAAAAAGATCCGAATGAAATAATCGTTACTCAACGTTGAGGGATGTCCAATTAAAACGATATACTTAGCTTGGTTATTTGGTTATTAATAATTAGCGAATTAGCATATCTATGGTGCTAAGAGGTGTAATAATGTTTGTTTTTCTTTGTAGAATAAATAGTTACTTATTATGTTATATTAATTATACATTTATTTGTGAATTTTTTGCCACTTTGCTCAGCGTTTAGTGCTAATAATGGGGTAATATCAGAACGATAACGGCTGTAAGTACGACACAAAAGCTTGTATGAGTCGATAAGGAGTTCAAGGTTAGCATAACAAAACGATATACATATGATACGGGAACACTTGTGCAGTATGCTGTATGGCGTGCGTGCGTGCGTGCGTGCGTGCGTGCGTGCGTGCGTGCGTGCGTGCGTGCGTGCGTGCGTGCGTGCGTGCGTCTGTGTGTATGTGTGTGTGTGTGTGTGTGTGTGTGTGTGTGTGTAAATATTACCAGTCATGTTAATGTGACAAGTATTATGCTCGATTAATTAATAGTTCTTCTGTGTTGTCGTAGTTTAGACGAGAGAGATACTTGTTAATTGCACTTTTGCAGGAGTATATAGTTAGGTCACGTAACTTGATAGCTTTAGATATATGGTTGTAAAGGTATGGTCCGACAAATTTAGGGAAATTGCGTAAAAACGATGTTTTACATTTAGGGACTGAGTAAACTTAATCTTTTCTGCGTTTAGTTGTAAATTCAGGAGGGTTTTTATGCTGTAGTAAAATGGTCTTCATGATAAATAGTTGCCTTACAGTAGGGACAGACGTCTCTTCATATAACAGGTGAGTAGGATGTGTAAGCTTTTTGAAATTCATTACCTTGAGAATGACACGCTGAGCTCTATCAAGTGTTAATAAGGTGGTTTTATGTGCTCCACCCAAGACTGAAATACAATATGTCAAGACAAATTGGCACAGAGCATAGTAAACAGTACGTAGTAGTTGAGGACGGCAAGAAAAACAAAAAAAAAATAGATCTTCTATTTAGAATAATCTATCCATGGCGTTTACACACCATGTGAGTACATATACACATGATAGATACAGATTGGGGCACTTACTCTTACCATGATTTTCATGCATAGCGTTTTTACTAGCCAAGATCAAGGCGCGTACCGTAATTTCTATCTTTATACTCGGAGTCGGCTCGCAGGATATTTTTGGCGCGCGATTTTTTGTTGCCTACGTTTGTGAAATGAGTAAATGAAAAGTAAACGCCTTTATGATACTGACGTGTTTTATAGACGCACAATTTTAAAAAGTTTGTACTCTAACACTATTAACATTATTAGCTCAAACATAAACACCCGGAAAATCTAAAATAAAATACCCTATTTTCACGTAAACAAATATATTTAGGAAAATTTTCATAACACTTAGACAAATGGTTTATTGCACTTTCTAATCGTAAATAACTAATAAATAAGCATGCATGCCTAATTTTAGGTCATCAAAAATAAACATTTAAAAATACCTCGTAAGCTACCAAAAAACTTGCCTGGATTTCTTGTCTAGATAGGCCGAAATCTAGGCAAAAGATTTAAATATAATATGAAGGTTTCCGACTTTATTTTTAGCAAAAATAAAAAGAATACATCCTATTATACTATTATACACATAAATAAACACAAATAAACGTTTATTTTACGTAATTAGACATAAATTGTGACAAAGGTGATTTACCGCAGATAAGGTTACTCTTTCCGTTGAGAATCTCAAACAAACACTTTTTATCACTCGCACTTTTCAGGGGCTTGTAACATTTTATACACAAAACTATTACTAGCAAGTTTGAATGACGAATTTGTTTATTTATACGTACGACACTTAAGGCGCTCATAGCGGGAACGCGCGTCTGACTGATGTTTACGTTATCCGATCACGTAATCACAAACACAGACTAGCAACTATTATACATCAACAGAACGTAAATTTTATCCTCTAAATTTCGATAGAACATTGTCTATGGCTACAATTTAGAGTTGGCCCACACTAAATCGAAAACGCAATCGACTACCGAAACGTATGAAACCATACGTTCCCGTGTTTAGGGGCAAAGCTATCAAAATTTTAAGTAAGAGAGAGATGTTTTTTGCTGTAAGAAAGAGATGTGGATATACGCAGTTTATAGCTCTTTCTTTTTCCGGCAAAGTAAGAATATAATAGTTTTGCTGACAAGGTGGTGGGAAGCACCAGTCCGGTGTTGATGTACTTTTTACTGATTTCAAGCACTTAATTTCGGCAGATCAACTATATGACATTAAATTGTCTCAAAAGGCCACTCTCCGTGTTGAACCCATGGCAGAAATGGATTCGTGAAGGCCTTTTAAGCCAGTAATAGCCCAACTATTTAATGGTCGGTTTCAATATGTAACTTATGGATAGATTTGCTTACTGTCAGTAGAATTTTGACAGAATTTCCATACAAAATATGTCAAAATTATATACGTAGTAGGCAAATCTATTCTTGAGTTAAATGTTGTAACCGGCCGTAAATAGCTACGTATGATGATTATTGTATCTCATACTATTTTATTATTTTAGTAAAACATACAGTGTAATATTGACATAGAAAAATGAATAACGAATTAGATAACAAAACACCATTTACATGTTTCCGCATGTGAATTGCTATAAAGCTTAAGAAAAAACTTATATAAAGAAATAAAAAATTAGATCGTTTTCTTATGACAAGAAACCGTACTAGCGAGAGAACCAAACCAAGAATCAGCCAGAGATTTTTTAAAAGCATATGGTTTACAATTGAACAAATCAAGTTCAGGAAAGACAACCAGTTTGTTTAATTCATTAACAGACCTAACAAAAAATTAATTCTGTCTGTAATTAGAAAAACTTTGAGGAATATCCAAGTATATCGGCCGCCTCATTATTCTACTTGGAACTTTAACATTGATTTCAGGCAACAAGAGCGGCGAGTCATACATATTCTGTGCAATTTTTACTAATGTCAATATATCAGCTATTTTTCTTCTTTCGTGCAACGGCAGTGTGTGGTATTTACGGCAACGAGATTCATAATTAGAGTCAAAACTTTGGCATTTGAACTGCAAGAATCTAAGAAATCGGCGTTGTATGGATTCAAGCCTGTTTACGTAAATATTATATTGCGGGTTCCATACTTGAGAGCAATACTCGAGGATGCTACGCACCAAAGAACAATAGATGATTTTGATCACTTTTATGTTATTAAATTGTGAGCTAGATCTAATAACAAATCCTAATGCTTTGGAGGCTTGTTTAGCTACGTGGTCGATATGTTTCTCATATGTAAATTTAGTATCATGTATGACGCCGAGGTCCCGGATTATATCCACCTTTTGCAGCTCCAGTCCTTGTCAAAAATATTAACTATGGATAAATTTAATTTAATTTTAATTTTGGACATTAACACAGGAAGGAGCTTTTTTGTAAGTAAACGTAGTCTCACTCTAGGAATTATTCCAGTGTCGTGGGTGCATTTACGAACATGAAATTCACATACACAAACAGCCAGACCGCAACAAATATTTGTGGGTCACTTAATGATTTATCCTGTGCGGGGACTGAACCCGCCAGTACTCGATCCAGTGGGCGGAGTGGCTTGAGCCACTTAAAGACTAGACCAAGTCGTTGTTTGGAAAACACTTAGTTGCTACATACAAACAACTTATTCATTAGAACATTCTACGGTATTCTTCAACCGAAACGATGTCCCCCCTTATATCGTGCTCCGCATCCCCTAACGCCTGTACGCAGCAGGACTTGATGGCTGCCTCCGAAAAATCCTCAATGTGGCTGCATTCTGGGCTGTTTCCGTATAACTATTGCATGTTTGCCGTTGAAACGCTAAGAAGAAGAAGCAGAACATTCTAGACGTTTGCTTGATTGGTCTAGTGGCGAATAATGCGTTTGTGATCCCGCGGTCCTGTGTTCAGGTCGCAGGACGGACAAATGTAATTTTTCTACAGGAAAGTTCGCAGTATCAGGCCGGAATCTGGAATTCCGGTATATGGCGATAGGCTCGCCTCCTCTTAGATGGGACCTAACATCGGCGGCGAAAAGAGGGTGTACACAGTACACCTCCCCCCCGTTTGGGGCATTTAAGCATATAATATTAGCACTGTTAAGAAACTGTCCCACCGTTCGACATGGGCCTCCTCTCAAACTGAGAGGGTTTAGGCTATAGTCCACCACGCCGGCCCAGTGCGGGTTGGCGAATTTCACACACCTTCGAGAAACTCTTAGGCATGCAGATTTCCTTACGATGTTTTCCTTCACCGTTAAAGCAAGTGATAGATATTTTTTCAAAACTCACATGCTTTCTAAAAGACAGAGGTGCGTGCCTGGGTTCAAACCCGAGACCTCTAACTTCACAGTCCATCGGTCTAACCACTAGGCTATATGTCTAATTTCGATACTTTCTTTTGATTATAGTATATACAAACCCTATATATTTAAACTCGATTCATCGAGCCCGACATTTTAAGATAATTTCCCGAGAAAATCCCGTAGGAAATTTATAAATTTTCCCTACATTGACTATTTTTTGAAACTTTAAACACGAAATTTGCCGAAATTTTCTTCTGGACAGAGTCCAAATTTGGTATCTTCGTATAGCCCTCGTTGAACCCTATCCGCAGACACCCCATTTATAGGGGTAGCGCGAAAAATCGACCCCCCGCCCACCCGTTCACAACGCACTACGTTAACTATATCGATCCACGTGTTTAGGTAAAATATAGTTAGCGTAGATAACCCGGTGCAGGTGGCGGTAACGACGATAGACGTTCCTGTTAAAGGAATATAGCTTAGTTATCTTGACCCCAACCCCTTTACAGCTGGGAAAAAAGAACTGACTTTGTGTAAATGTAACATTTTTTATAAAAATAAGTAAAATTTGACTCAAAGTACTCACGTACTAGATCTGACACGCGCGTGAGTCTGCGGGTGACAAAGAGGCGCGACGACAGCAACAAGGTGGAAGTCCTATTGACCCAACCGCTATACAGTTGGATATTGACATTAAACATCAAATATAGACGTAGCTAATTCAAATAGCTTTAACACATGACATTTTAAATAATAATTATAAGGTAAATAATTCAATAATATAATAATCTTTACAATTTAATCCCAATCAATATTTTAAAAATTATAATACACAATAATCAAACATAAATTGAATTCTAAATTATTAATAAATTACTAACTAAACCCCCGCCCCCCATTTTAAAACAGAACGTCATTACACAGCCCCTTTACAGCTGTAGTAAGTTCATAAATCCCAGAGTAACCCCTTCACATTACAATATGTTCGGCTTCCGTACCCCTATCAAACCTTCACAAAGTGAACAACAGACGTTCCTAAAAGCACCGGTGAAGCCTCACACCACCACCAGCGTGAAGCGAAGCATCGGAGAGTGGGAGTCAGCCGCAGAAGTGTCGGAGGGGACGTCTGGACCAAAATACTCGTCAAGAGCAGCCAAGGCCAAGGCCTGCCTCAACAAAGCCAAACTCCATCTAGGCAATTCTAGAAATTTAAAAACCGATATCAAAAACGCCTGACGCAGGCCGTGGATCGGCTGTATCAATTAGTGAAGGAGTCGGAGGCCGTAGGAAAAAAGAACAGGGAGTAATCCGAAAAGAAGGAGGAAAAACTGGTAAAAAAAAAAGCATAAACAGGAGATGGAGCAGCTCCGTCAGGAGATGGGGAAATCGGCTAAGGCAATCGTAGAGTCCGCAGAATTAAGATCAGCCTGCGCGGAGTCAAGACCTACCTATGCCGAAGCACTAGCAAACAAGATGCCACCCCCCCAAAGTCCCACCACTCTATCCTGGTGTCATCCACCAAGGTGGAAGATACCAGCGATGACGTGGTCATGAAGCTGAGGACCACCTTAAGAGCTCGAGAAACCGGAATCCAAATAAACTCTCTGAGAAAAGTGAAGGACCAAAAGGTGGTCCTCAGCTGCAGGACCAAAGAGGAAGCGGTGAAAACAGCGAACAAACTAAAGGAAAACCAACATGTGAAGGTAGAGGAAGCTAAAAATAAAAATCCTCTGGTGATTCTAAGGTATATGATGGCCTACAACACCGACGATGAGGTGCTGAAGGCCATCATAAATCAAAACACCGAATTGACGCGGGGCCTGTCTGCCGAGGAAATAGCAGCCACAACGGTAAAATACCGGAGACGGGTAAGGAACCAACTGCAGTGCCACATAGTACTGCAGGTGGCACCCCAAATGTGGCAGCGAATGACTTCGGTGGGCAGGCTCCATGTCGACCTTCAATTCCTGCAGGTCGAAGATCAGTCGCCGCTCATCCAGTGCACCAAGTGCCTGGCATTTAGCCACGGCCGTAGGGCTTGTAAGGAAGAAGAGGATTCATGCACCTACTGCGGTGGCCAACATGTCAGAGCGGACTGCCCCCAGCTGGCGACTGGTCAGGCGACCAAATGTAAAAACTGTTTGCAAGAAAAACCACAGGATACCGCCCACGGGGTATATAGCGAAGACTGCCCCATTCGTAAAAAATGGGACAGCCTCGCTCGTGCAAGTGTGGCATATTGCTAAGGACTCAAGCAGAATAAAAATGGCTGTAAATTCGCGGGTTGCGTCGGGGAGAGGATAGGCGGGAAAAAACCGTAGGAGAAGAAGAAGACTTACCATCAAGAAATATAGAATGACGATCCAGGAACGTGTAAACCGACCTACCGCTCCACGCCGCAGCTGCCGCGGACTCGCCTTAAACCTGGAAGTAAAAACAAAACACAATCATAAACTCGGAAAAACCAATGCCTCATCTCATGGAAGCTTGCAAATGACAAGAATGAAAGAAAGAATACGGAGAACGAAAACAGAAATGGATAGAGGCAAGACCGGGACGCGTTACACGAATCAAGTCGATCTAAAGGCGCCAAAACTCACAAAAGCAAATAAATTTAAATATGAAATTAAATTTCATACAGAATTTAAAAGAAATGCTGAAGAATCCGCCTTTAAATCCACTCCGTAATTGATCCGACACGCCAGTGTATCTCTCCAACTTGCACTTGATATACAATTAAGTATAACAAGAAGAAAGGGAAGAGGGAGACATACCTGGAAAACACCCAAAAACCAAAACGGAATCAGGCACGACCTCGGGTCGCTTGCCAACTTGAAAGTTGATAAAGCAACATCTTGCAAGATGTTAGCCGAAAATGGGGACCCGAGGTCGAGCCTGCAGGAATGAAGAACTGAGGAATCTAAACAAGGAAGTGCACGGAAATTTACAAGTCGCCACCAAGACCCCTCAGTCCCAGAAAGCGTAAAAGAAAAGTAAATAATAAAATGCAGAAAAAGAGTACAATCTAGTAAAGACGAATATCCCAATAATACAAAAAAACCAAATGTTACAGTCGCATAAAAAGATAAGATAAATAAGGGCCCTGACACATATTAGGGGAAACTCTTAAAAAAAAAACCACTAGGCTATCACTGCCACTCAGCATGACGGTGTTTATTTTATTTAACACTAGCTGATTCCGCAACTTCGTTCGCATTATTTTCAGGCGTGTATTTCACACCCTTAAGCTTTTTTTGAGACAAAAGGTAGCCTATGTCCTTCCCCCGGATAAAATCTACTACTTTGCCGAATTTTATGAAAATCTGTTCAGCGGTTCAGGCGTGAAACGGCAACAGACAAAGAGCAGCCTGCTTTTATAGCGCCTTGAGAATAGTTGTAGCAAAATTTCCATTCCGATCTTGGTCTCAAACCTATTCGCGCCTTTATTAAAAAGGCGACAAACTGATATTTGGCTAACGCGTCCAATCATAGGTATCCACTAAACGTAGCCGCCGCCAACTACGAACCTTACTTCCCTCCTCTCAGCCGCTACCGCCGTCCGCAGCATGTTCTCACCGACCCTCCCGATGCCCTTACATCCCTTCTTTCGGATACAGATACCGCACACAGAATCAGACACCGACCTCGCCGGCGAGGTCGAAGGATCTCTTGCCCGCCGGCTGGTGCAGAGCACCACGGCGAGACACCTAGTATACGCCCTCCCCTATAGACGACTGCTCAAGCCGAGGCCGTTCCTCCTTGAGGTGCCCTTAAGCTAGTTGCCCCCTTGCCCTTCTGGCTCGAGCATAGTGGTTGCACGCTCGCCCTCTTGTCCGGTGAAGCTGTAAAGGCTCCGCGGCCTACAGCGTAGATCATTCACACACACACATACACAAGATGTAGCAAAATAATGTACATGTGTTTAAAACAGTGTTAACACTGTTTTAAAATATGTATACGGCTATTGACTTCAGTCACATTATACATGCGTTTGCTTAAGTCTAGGATTGTATGGCTACGGAGGGGGTGCTGTTTGTGATTATTCTGACGTTTCCTATTGGCTTAAGGGCCTATTTCGAGACGCCTCTGGTGCCCAGATGCACCTCTGTTATTTAGCTTTAAGACTGACAGTGAGAGGTCTGTAAGGAAACCTGTTGGAACTCTGTACACTCTGTCTACCCCGCGAAGAATCTGGCGTGAGCATATAGATAGGTAGAAGACACTGACCATCTTATTTAGTGAAATCATAGAAATGTTACGGAGTTCTTTAAAGGTGAATCTTAATTAATAGTTTCTATGGTGCGACTATTCAAGGTCACTCTTGCTAAAGACATAAAGAAGAAGAATAACTGCCGCAAGTTGCACTGTTATACAGGGCTCCAATCACACATCAGATGTTATTGTTAAAGTGGAGATTAAAATATAACATACTAGTTTTTGCCAGCGACTTCTTCCGGGGTGACTTTAAACAGAAACCTAACATTTTTCCGAGATAAAAAGTATCCTGTGTTAATCCAGGTAATAAACTATTTATGTGCCAAATCTCATGCAAACAGTTTTTGTGCGATTGAGTAACAATATCCAAACATCTAAACATACCAACTGTCATATTTATAATATTTGTAGGTTAGTAGGATTACTAGGATTACACATATAGCTTTGTGTGTGTGTGTGAAGGATCTACGCTGTTGGCCGCGGGGCCTTTACAGTTTCACCGGACAAGAGGGCGAGCGTGCAACCACTACGCTCGAGCCAGAAGGGCAAGGGGGCAACTAGCTCAAGGGCGCCTTAAGGAGGAACGGCCTCGGCTTGGGCAGTCGCTATGGGGGAGGGCGTATCCTAGGTGTCTCGCCGTGGTGCTCTGCACCGGCCGGCGGCTTACATATAGTAGATTTCACATTACACTGTAATGAAAGTGGGTAGTTAATTAATATCAGAATATGAAACATGCGTAGTGTAGTAGTTACGGATCTATATATATATATATATACCCTTGTAACCCATGTTATAAATTTAGAATAAACCTATACTTTGAAGAGGCAACATCTTTTATTGCTGACAAACACCGAACCTTACATGGCGACCATGGCGACAATTATTCTAGTGTCGTGGGTGCATTTACAATCATGAAATTCACATACGCAAACAAATATTAGTAGGCCTATAAAGATTTATCCCATGCGGGGATCGAATTCGCCACTGCTAGATCCTGTAAGCGCATTGGCCTACGCTCTAACCACTATCAAAAACAATATCCACATTTTTTTATTTATGTAGACCAAAATACAGTTATGAATAATCAAAAATAGAAAATTATTCATTACTTAAGACTCTACCATCCGTTCGGAAAGTCATTCCTGTAGAGAAGAAGGGCAAGAAACTCCACGGTTACTCTTTTTAAAAATGAGAGTACTTTCATGGGGTATGGGAGAACAGTGCAGAACGAGCTAAATAGATTTGCTTAAGTATAGATTAAACATACAACATAGTCAGTGTCTACATAGTCTTCTCAGTTACAAAATAGGAATATTAATAATAGTAGAGAAAGGGTTATTATAAGATATGTAAATGGTGCGTACAAAATAATTGGTTATAGCTCCAGTGTGATGCCGAACGAGACAACATTCGACAGTACTACGGTACATGTTTAATCAGTCAAAGGATAGAGGACGGACCAGTCCCCATCATCAGCACCCGTTCACGAGTATGACTTGAGAAGCAGCCATCAGTCTCCCCGACCATAACAGAGGGAAAAGAGTGACCCGCTCCAGTGCCGCCACTAGCAAAGACATTTTAGTGTCAACCCTGTCGACATCGTTCCAAGTATACCAAGGCGTTGTCGTTTATTTAGTTAGGCTTATACCATTACTGTCTAGAATTTGATCTTTATAAGCGAAACTTTTGGCCAGTACAATAAATAATACAAGATGATGTTTTTCAAAAATCAATGGGGTTTTCGACGAGAGTGGAGAAAGCCAGAGAGGTCTGTAAAGAAATAGCCTGTTTGAACTCTGTACTTTCCGCCTACCCCGCAAGGATTCTAGCGTGATGATAAAGATAGATGGGTTCGGTTTTCGGCTAGTTAAACTGATTTGTTAAAATCTAATGATGCAACTTTAATTTTCATTAAAACCGGCCCCAATCTCCACTAAGAATTTTTGCTCATGTTCGCATTTAGCGCACTTCGCCCACTTGAAAAATTAATTCTGTATAAAATTTCAAATAAGGTTAGTATGATCTTAAGTAAAGCGTAAGTTATGTATGTTTCTTCTGATTTTAATTTAACCTATGACAGTACAGACTGACACAGTGGCCTGGGCCACTCTGTTGTATTGTCGCAGGATTAGGTGACAGAATACTCAATTGGTTTTCGTTTAACCACTGTGTAAATATACTCTTTAGCCACTGTGTGATATACATTCCCACAAGGATCTTTTGGCCCGCGGCCAAAACCGGTGCTAGCACTGTCATTAAGTAAAATGTCACTTTATGATAGTCACAGAGGTGCCGTTTGCTTTGAAATTTACCCAGTTTTTTTATTAGTATTTATGCGGACCCACCTGTTGGAATATCTCCTTGGAAGTAGTAGTACTAATTTTACACCAACGCCCACTGTTAATGTCATCTACGGGCCAATAAATCCTTGTAGCACTATATCTTTGTTGTAAGTCTGTATTGGGACTGATCTGTTGTAGGACTTGGCATCAACATCAATGGCGAATACATCACTCACCTTCGATTTGCCGACGACATTGTGGTCGTGGCGGAGTCGCTGGAAGATCTAGGACGAATGCTCGGTGACCTCAACAGAGTATCTCAACAAGTGGGTCTTAAAATGAACATGGACAAAACGAAAATAATGTCTAAAGTCCATGTCGTACCCACCGCACTCACCGTTGGGAACTCCACTCTTGAAGTTGTCGACGAATACATTTACCTGGGACAGGTAGTCCGGTTAGGTAGGTCCAACTTTGAGAGAGAGGTCAATCGACGAATCCAACTCGGCTGGGCAGCGTTCGGGAAACTGCGCAACATCTTCTCATCCAAAATACCTCAGTGCCTTAAGACTAAAGTTTTTAGTCAATGTGTGTTACCAGTGATGATATATGGATCAGAGACGTGGTCTCTTACAATAGGTCTCATAAAAAAGCTCAGAGTTGCTCAGCGAGTTATGGAGAGAGCTATGCTCGGCGTTTCTCTACGCGATCGACTTAGGAATGAGGAGATTCGTAGAAGAACCAAGGTCACCGACATAGCCGTTAAGATTAGCAAGCTGAAGTGGCAATGGGCGGGCCACATAGCGCGTAGATCGGACGGGCGTTGGGGCAGAAAGATTCTAGAGTGGAGACCACGTATTGGCAAGCGCAGCGTGGGACGACCGCCTGCCAGATGGACCGACGATCTTGTGAAAATCGCAGGAAGTCGTTGGATGCAGGTGGCATCGGACCGGTTACGCTGGAAAGCGATTGGGGAGGCCTATGTTCAGCAGTGGACAAGTATAGGCTGAGATGATGATGATGATGATGATGATGAAGTCTGTATTCGTTTGTATTCATTTGATAGTAAATCAGGATAATCTTTTGATGAGGTGAAGAATTGCAAACCCCGGCATGCTTTCCTTGGATTAAAAGCGCGGACGTGTCACCACACTCATGGGGCAATAGAACACGATTTGAAAGAAAACTTCAAATCACGTTAATTTCATTTCTTGTTTTTTTTTGAAGACAAGTTAGACCAATTATCCGATGAAGGCCGAGGAATGCGTTCACTAAAAAGTCGGTCGTTGTAGCAATTTTTGGGAAGGGTTTAGTCCTCCAGACCACGTCTTTCGGCTGATAATTTGATTACCAATAAATAAGAAAACGACAGTCTGTATATGGACCAATGACTACACGAGCTAGCCTAGACTTGTACCAAATAAGAAAGTACTGTGTGGTCCTACCTTAAATTTGTAAATAGGTCATAACGCTCCAATCGGTAATGTTTGAGGGTGTGGTGTAAAGGTCGAAATGTGGGTCAATCTTGTTTAAAGGTCGAATGCTCGAGATTACAGTTAAACTAGCAGTTAGCCGCGGCTGCGCACGCGTTTATTTTGTAATATTTTTATTTGTAACTAGCTTCCACCCGTGACTTCGTTCGCGTTGGCTTTAGACAGGAATCTTAGATTTTCCCAGGATAAAAAGTATCCTATGTGTTAATAGTGTTCCAGGTAATAAACCATCTGTGTGCCAAATTTCATCCAAATCCGTTAAGCCGTTTTTGCGTGATTGAAACGACCAAACATCTAAACATCGATTAGTAGGACTAGCTCCGGGACTTGGCACGCGGTCGACAACTGCGCCACCTATCGAGTCTGTATATTATATAGCCTATGTTACTTCTGGATAAATGTAGCTATCTAAATTATTAAATCGGTTCAGTAGTTTCAGAGTTTATCGACTACTCATAACTGCCCGCCGGGAAAAAAATCCTATATGTTATTCCAGGTAATACAATATCTGTGTGCCAAATTTCATCCAAATACGTTCAGCCGTTTTTGCGTGATTTACTAACATACTATAAACATCCAAACATCAAATAAAACTATTTTTTTTTACGCCATACGATTTATAGAAAGAAGACCCATACTGATAGGTACTTAAACGGTGAATCTCACTACCATACAACTCAGTTAGCTACCGTGGGTACACAAGGGTTCTGTAACAAGAAACATCTGGCTGCCGAGCTTCAACATGTCAAGCAAGTCCTGCACGACAATAAGCTTCGAGTCCCACGCCAACGTCACCGAGTGAAACCAGCCACAGTTGAGCGTCTCCTGGCTGTGTTACCTTACATGAGAGGAGTCACGGATAAGATTGGCTACATCTTGAAGCGTGCTTCAATTAAAACATTTTATAAGCCGCCGAAGAAGATCAGTCAATTTTTACCATCTGTCAAGTGTCACATCCCTCTACAAGATGCAGGAGTATACAAGCTTGATTGTGAAAGTGGTTTCTCTTATATAGGACAAACAAAAAGACCGGTAAAAACTCGGGTTAAAGAACACATAGCTGACCTAAACCACAGGCGCTCAAAGAAGTCTGCAGTCTGTGAACATGTCCTTGACCGCACCCGCCATAACATCAGATTTGATAGACCAGAAGTCCTCGTGAAAGAACACCGATTCCTACCAAGAATGGTTCGCGAGGCTATCGAAATTAAAAAAAACATAATAATAATATAAGCCCTGTTAAGAAAGTGTCCCACTGTTGGGCACGGGCCTCCTCTCAAACTGAGAGGGTTTAGGCCATAGTCCACCACGCTGGCCCAGTGCGGGTTGGCGAACTTCACACACCTTCGAGAAACTTCTAGGCATGCAGGTTTCCTCACGATGTTTTCCTTCACCGTTAAAGCAAGTGATAATTAATTTAAAAAAAACCATCCTAATTTCAATAGAGAAGTAGTGCTACTTCTCTCCTTCTTCGTACTCCTCTTCATTCTTCCAGTCGATATGATAAGTCTTTTACTGTTCGTGGTGTCCGTCTTTGGAACTCACTTTTCGTATTTGTGTAGTGTATATATACAATTTATATTTATATGTAGGTATTTTATATATATTTAATAGTAATATAAGCGGACCGCTTGCGCATAGATGCTGTTGAAATGTGGTGCTGAAGAAGACTTCACCGAGTACCATGGACCGAGCATAGAACTAATGCATCCATATTGGCCGAGCTCAAGATCACCATGAGATTACACCATCTGCACTCGAAGGATTTTCGTGATTTTCGGCCACATAGCCAGGAAAAAGGGCGACAACCTCGAAAAGTTACTGGTCACTCGCAAAGTAGAAGGTAAGCGACCAAGAGGTTGTAGCCCTATGCGCTAGTCCGATCAGATCCGATCCGCCGTGGGCACCACAATTTCTGATGCGATAAACACGGCTGAGAACCGAGCTGGTTGGCGGAACATAATACGCGATATCGTTGTTCCTGGAGGTCACGACCCTGAACCTTGAGAATATCGACGCAAGGAGGAACCTAATTTCATCTATATCCATTCAACCGTTTTGGCGTGATTAAGTAACAATGATCCAAAAATCTAAACATACATACTTTCACATTTATAATATTTTTCTGTCCGCGACTTCGTCCGCGTCACCTTAGACAAGAACTTAACATTTATTCGGGATAAAAAGTCTAATGTGTTAGTCCAGGTAATAAACTATCTGTGTGCCAAATTTCATAAAAATGCTTTCAGCCGTTTTTGCGTGATGGAGTAACAAACACCCAAACATTTAAACATCCAAACATACAAATTTTTCACATTCATAACATTAGTAGGATTAGTAGGACTAGCTCCGCGGCTTCGCACCAGGTCGACAACGGCGCCACCTACCGGGTCTGTATGTTATATAGCCTATGTTACTTCTGGATAATGCAGCTAACTAAATTATTAAAATCGGTTAATTAGTTTCAGAGTTTATCGACTATAAACAAACAAACAAATCTTTCCTCCTTATAATATTAGTATAGAGGTATAAATTAAATAGCTATTGGGCTCCACAATGAGGTACATTTGTTGTAAAAATATGCGGATACAGCCCGATTATGTTCTGTTTGCCCTTTATGGTAAGTTAACAAGAAGGTGCTTGGCCACTTTTGTGATGCAATTTAAAATTATCTCTTTATTGTTCTAGTTTCGATGTAGTTTTTGTCTTTAATATGTCGTCATCAATATGATTCTATATATACATTTACATATGCCACTAGACATAACACAAAAAAATAATATCTATTCGTTTATAAAAAATAAATTTGTGCTAAATCGCTCTCGCTCGGCAGCGTGCATGCGTTTTATTAATATTTTATATTTTTTTATTAAATTAATGTAACGTATAAAAAGTTTGTGTATAATAAATATATAATACATTTGTGTTTCTCATGACGTGGAAATTGGAATTATAATTTCTTTTTGAACAGTATAATAGATTTTTTTATTCTTTTATATTGTTTATTTTTATTTATTTATTTATTTAGGTCAGTCAACAATTGTTTACAGTGCATACATAGCATTGTGTAACAATTTCTTACAGGCTAACACCGCATGCGCAGAAATATGATTGACTTACTAAATACACTACTAATCCAAAAATATGTTCGATATTAGTATATAAAACACATTTCTAGACCAGTAGTGTGTTATGTTAACAAAATTCTAGGTAGCAGAACAGATTCATCATTTTGTATCTGGATTTTTTATACATTTTAGCACCTTCTAAATACACAACTGCTGATATATTTATCGAACGTTCTATAATAAGTAGCCCTGTAGGGCGAGTCCGTTTAACACCAGTAGTGGGTCTCCGGCAACCTTGTCTAATGATGTATTGGGACAAATTGCTGCAATTGCACCGAGCCGTAAAGGGAACGGTTCGATCATTTAACTGTATTGTAATACATTGCTGTCTTTGATAAGATTGTAATTAACTTCTTGAATAGCGATTTAAAAGATAGCAATAAAGCAGAAATAGGTCTTTATTTTAACGAAGAATAAGAAGCGGCCAAAAATAAGCTTCTCTCCACGCAATTCTTTTCCCCAAAAATATACCTATTTTTATTCAGGACAGCAACTGCATTACATTGCAATAACTGAGCTATATATCTATATATTTATCTATATCACCACGCCAGATCCCTTGCGGGGTAGGCAGAGCGTACAAAGTTCCAACAGATTCATTCCTTACATAACTCTCTGGCTTCCTCCACTCTTATAGTTCGTCTTATACACGCTTGCCGGTTACGGAGACTCTTGACTTGTCCTTTAGATAAGACTCGGTGTATTTGGTCGTGGTAAGATAGTATAGGTCTTCCCCGGTACCTACATCCTTCCATTTTAGCATTGTATATCTGTTAATAAATAATTGATACGACAATAATAACTAAGAATCCAAGCCTATTAGGCTTTCAAGTTCCCCATAATATTATCATGCCCAGCTAAACTAATTAAACTAATTTTACGCAAAAGAATAAATACTGGCATTTAGTTAAGTAAAATAAAGTTTGTCCACAACTTTTCGTAAAAATAGTCCTCAATCAGGAGGCACTGCAATTCTATCATACTTGATTTTCAAGCTATCCAATTTATTTTCCTAACCTGTTTGACTGTCGCACTTCTAAGCCAAAGGCTTACCCTTTACACAGCTGTCGATCCATTGCTATTTCGGGCCACTAAGCACCCGCAAAGGTGTCCAAAATATCGCGTCACTTTTTTCTAGGTCGACCTCGTCGTCTGCGACCTCCACTTAGTATCCAATTGGTGATGGTCTTTGCCCACCTCTGAGAGTCAATATTTAAACTAAATATAACGAAGAAGAATGGATACAGACATAATTTTGTGAACCGAAATGACGTTTTAAAAAGATCCGAAATCTGGAGCCACTGAGATCTTATTGTTATTGGACCTAATATGACAGGTGAACTCTTACTATATAATACTCCGTACTGAGGGCTTAGCACTAAAATTGTTACTTTAGCGTGACGCTACCGAGTCTATATACCATCCTTGTCATACTACAAATTATTTGATAAACATCGTTTCATCATTTGATGAACGTGACAGCACGCTTACTCGCTATCTTTTCGTGCTTAGCCCTCTGGATAGAACGGACGAAAAATAAATTCTTTCAATGGATCACGGCCATTCGCAGAGCAACGCTCCGGGTATAAGGCCCACGCCTATCGCGTTCTTGCCCTAATATCTGCGCCGGAGAGCCCGCCGCGCCCTGCCAGGGGGCTATTTTGTAATTGATCGTGGGGTAACACGCACCGACAAGTGTGCTATGTCTATCACGTTCTCGTGAAATGCAGGTATTTGTAATATTTGGAGGTCGCGAGGCCGTTACCCTTTTGTTTGAGCGCAATTTTGTATGTAATTTGTTCTATGCCTTTCAGCGACTCGTGTTCACATGTTTAAGTCATCCAAAGCCTATTCTCTAAGGCATAGAGATATACACGTAAATGACCCGATAGGGGGCAAGTTTATTAATAGAATACTGGGTACAGTTCCAAACTCCGGAAAGTTATTGAGGATCTTCAAACTCAAATAATTTATTTTGAATAAGCCCTGCGGGGGCGCTTAGAAATTTATATTTTGTTTTTAAATCTAATTTAACTACAGATCTACCACCGGATTGGAACGCCACCTTCACTGAGAAGATCCGGCCAAGATCTAACTCAGCTCACTCAACTTTAAACAGAAGAACCATACTTTTATCGACCTAATCAACCGCTTTTATATTCTCCACTAGATCATATATACAGTGACGAAATATCAGACGAGTATCCCAATATAGACTCTGCGCAGCTTTGGATGTTTATCCAGTTCTCGGTTGAAACGAGCAATCAGATAATAAGCAATTCTATTCGTTGTTATTAAAAGGTGCAACATTGATTGTGAAACGTTCATTCTCTTTTAGGTTTTTCATGTCATGCTTCCAATGCGCCTGACGTCATTTGAATAGACGAATATTTTCGAAAGCGAAATGCCAAGATCGTTTGTTGCCCGTGTTACTACCAGTTGTATTGCCAGTAGTAACTAGGGCAATAATACTTTCCCCTATTATTAAGCTAGTAGTAATACGGGAAACCAATTATGCCCGTCGTACTACTAGTAAGTAACACATTAGTAAATATAAGCTATCGAAAGGACATTGTTCTGCACCCATATATGATTTGCCTCAGAACCAACAGCAATGAAAACATACTTGTATGATTTCGAATCACCCATAAATTCTCTTAAGGCATTTATTATCAAACGGACAAGCGGGGCAATCGCAATATTGCACAAAATATAGTAGTTATATTGTGTATTGACATTCAGTAAAGATGTCGGCGACTTCGATATAAGTACTTACAAAACTTTGAAATATTTGTTTTAGATTGCAAATTGTCCGTTAGATACGAATATTTGCTATTATTATAATAAAATAGATGAATAATAATGGCATGGGTCAAATGTTTGTTGGTTCTGGATCAATTTTCGACAATGTCCTTTCTGTACCTTCGGTGAAAGATCGAACATTGTAGTTTTGAGAAAATCGACTTTAAAATTTACTGCACTTAATTCAATGTTGTTTAAGGTTATTGGTAGATACTTATTCGAAGATATTTTTTTACTCAAATACTCAAAAAAGTATTTTAAGTGGTTTTCTTAATATTAACTTAAATGTACACTTATATTGTTTGACACGGTGACTTTTTTCATACTTTTTTTGTGTAAATTGATGTTATTTTACATGAATCATTATACATATGGTTTTGGTTTAGTGTCGAAGTGGTGCCGAATGATATAAGTATTTCACATGTGAAACGCTATTTAAAATGGCTTCATCTATTGAATAACATTAGTTTACATTGATATATATCAGTTTGCATCAATTTTAATCTTTTTCTCCTGAACGAGGAGATCTTTTTCCTACAGTAGACGAAGATCAACACATAGAGGCCCTTTGTACTAATAATTCAATAAAATCAATAATTTTTTTTTCTCATTGCTTTCTCTGCAAATGAGAAATTGGTTATATTAATTTAGACTCACCTACGGTTCTTATATTGTTCTTCCATACCCCACAACAAAAGGTAAATGGAAAAAAAAGTGAAAATATTATTTTAAAAGGGTAACCGTGGAGTTTGTTTGCCCTTCTTCACCACAGGAATGACTTTCCCAAGTAGTGATAGAGTCTTTGTTACTTTTCTGATGATCCATAAAGACTATAATGGCTTACATTAATAAAAAATATTCCGAGTCTGAAGTTAATGTTATGTAAGTCACCTGCTGAATTTAATAGCTGAAACTGAAATAATTTTAATTAAAAAACCTTTTTTATAAACAGGCTTTAATAGTAAATAATAATATTATAATATTAGCCCTGTTAGGAAACTGTCCCACTGTTTGGCAAGGGCCTCTTCTCAAACTGAGAGGGTTTAGGCAATAGTCCACCACGCTGGCCCAGTGCGGGTTGGCGAACTTCACACACCTTCGAGAAACTCTCAGGCCGTTCCTTCACCGTTTAAGCAAGTGATAGTTAATTTTTAATACGCACATGCTTTCAAAAAGACAAGACTATCACTGCCCCCTTAATAGTAAATACACGACGAAAATATCTTGCTTAGTTGAGGAGTTCCTATGGCTTTCTTCCGGCTCCATCATCAGATCCTGGACACCATACGGATCTAATGTACTCGTCAAGAAAAATCCACCGAGCCCAAACACGGCGAGGTTATATTGAGTAGTCGGGTGGTTTCATTGGCTACCTTTCAGCTTCATCAACAGACTGAATACTATCTGGTTGTAAAGTACACGCCACTACCAATCTAACAACATTAAACACGAGGGGGTTACGTTGTATAGTTCCCATGTTCCTATGGCCACCTTCCGACTCCATCATCAGACCAGATCCATGGTAACATATTATTGCGTTATCGTCGCCTTTACATACGTATGCCAAATTTCAGCTCAAAGCAAATGCTTGAAAAATGTATCACAAGACTTGAAATAGAAAGACAGACAGACAGACATAAGAACATTGCAAGTTATATAACAGCTTGTGAAAATACGAAGAACGAACTGATCCTAGCAGGTGTAAGGACGATTGTACTCTCAAAAATTCAAAGGATTATCACCACAAGGGTGCATTTTATGTGCTTCAAAAATCGCGGATAATTCGCCAGATGAGAAGTGTTTCAAATTTGTCGATTGTACATATGGAAAGGGAATAGTGATTACAAGAATGAAGTTTCAATGCCCAGAAAGTGGGTAGTATCTAATTATCCGTGGTCAGCAGTAATTCGCCGTCTACGAGATGGACCCTCAATGAGATATAATAGAAAAAGGTAAGGTATTATTGTCCGTTCACAATATTTTGATTGTTTATAGGAACTTCTCGTTCGTGCAAATTGCCTAGCGAAAATCGTTTATGTGAACTTGTAAGAACTAAAGTGGTATTGTTAGTTACATAATCGTTATCTCGTCGAACCGCGTACAAACTTACAACAATAACAACGTTTAGTATTTGATAATAGGTACTGTCACGTTCAGAAGTGGTGGCAGGTGAGTTCGAAAATCATTAAAATTGTAAAAAATGTAGGGATCGTTCTGGTACTTCATGGCTTTATTTTATGACTCGCTTTTTAATAACTAAAGTTCTTTTACCCTTAAGTCAAGTGGTCAGAGATCAGCTTTATCAAATAAATGCATGACCATAAGAACTAAATTCTCCATTCCGATCTCGGTCTCGAATCTATTTGCATCTTTATTAAAAAGGCGACAACCCGATATTTCGCTAAATCCCATTCTATCAGCCGCTACCGCCATTCGTTCTGACCGACCCTCCCTGCCATATCTTCTTTCGGATACAGATACTGTAAATAGGATCAGACACCGATCTTCCTGGCCGGTGCAAAGCACCACGGCGAGACACCTAGTATATGCCCTTCGCCATAGCGACTGTCGAAACCGAAACCGTTCCTCCTCGAGGCGCCCTTGAGCTAGTTGCCCCCTTGCACTTCTGGTTCGAGCGTTGTGGTTGAACGCTCGCCCTCTTGTCCGGTGAAGCCGTAAAGGCCCCGCGGCCAACAGCGCAGATCATTCACACACACACAGAACTAAATGATAGTGGAATAGAATACTCTTTATTGTACACCAAAAAAATTATAAAACAACATGTAAAATAAGACACTGATACAATAGGCGGTCTTATTGCTAAGAGCAATTTCTTCCAGACAACCTGGTTAAATACAAAATACTAGAAAAAAAAAAATAAGGGCAGTTGGTGGCGTACGCTATCATTGGTATATACAAGTATTAAATATGTATAAAAGATAAATTAATACATATATACGTAAATAAGTACAAAACATATTTAACTACATACATACTTACAGAAAAGTATAACAAAAAGGGACTGACTATGATGCATCTTATTTTGATAGCAAGCAGAGAGATTGACCATCTTTTTGAAGGAAGCTGACGACTGTGCACGTCTAACTGATACAAGCAATGCATTCCACAAGCGGACAGCTTGAACTGTGAAGGATTTATCAAAGAAATTTGTGGAATGCATTGGCGTTTTCAGCTTTAGATTCTCCGACGACCTTAGGGACCTCAAATGGGTCTCGTGAAGGAATTCAAATCTTCAAAGAGGAGAGTAAGAGGGAGTTGACGGATTAAACAGGATACTGTACAGAAGAGATAATATATGAGCATTCCGGCAAAGGCGAATTGGTAACCACTTGAGCTTTGAGCCAAATTCTGAAACATGGTCATATTTGCGTAAACCAAATAGTGTTTCAACATAAGCTCCAAAGATTTTGAACAACATGTGAAGTTAAATAAAAGCTTGTAAAAATTATGGTTGAATCACTCTGGGGTTAACTAAACGAGGTTTTCTTTGGTAATATGATAAAACATGTGATTATTTATTATTTTATGTATGGATTGGGCAGGCCCCCCGTATGCTGAACTGATTATCTAACAAAGGTCGTGGAAAAAACTAGATGCGTAGGGCACAAACCCGCTCTGGCGATCTTTGGGGCAGGCTCATGTCTTGCAGTGGACGTCTATAGGATAATATAGTAGTAGGCAATCCTACTAATATTATAAATGGGAAAGTTTGTATGTTTGTAACTCAATCACGCATAAACGGCTGAATGGATTTGGATGAAATTTGGCCCACAGATAGTTTATTAACTGGATTAACATATAGAGTGTTCTGCCGGAAAAATATTAAGTTCCCGTCTAAAGTCCATGCGGACGAAGTCGTGGGCTAACAAGTATAAAAAAATAAACATCGTCACGCCTATATTCCCCAAGCGGGGGTAGCAGAGGTGTGCTGAGTACACTTACTTTTCGCCGACGATGTTAAGCCCCATGTAATAGGGGCGAGCCTATTGCCATATACCGGGCACGATTCCAGACTCCGGACTGATACTGAGAATTTTTCGTTAGAAAAGCTACATTTATCCGACTTAGCATTTAAACCTAGGATCTCGTGATCACAAAGCGGTGCGCTTTGCCACTAGACCAACGAGGCGGTCTAACTAGTATGTCTATAATTTACTACCTCACTGCTGGGCAGAGGTCTTCTCTCTTGTCTCGTAAAACGAGGTACGAGAGATTAGATCGTATACCATGCGAGCTCAGTGCGGACGGCTTGATCCAGTGGTTAAGAGCTTGTGTCGCTCCGCACACTGCATTGAGTAGTTGCCGGTTGATTCCCGCACCTGACAAATCTTTGTGTATATATAAATAATATTAGCCCTGTTAAGAAACTGTCCCACTGTTGGGCCTTCTCTCAAACTGAGAGGGTTTAGGCCATAGTCCACCACGCTGATCCAGTGCGGGTTGGCAAATTTCACACACCTTCGAGAAACTCTTAGGCATGCAGGTTTCCTCACGATGTTTTCCTTCACCGTTAAAGCAAGTGATAATTAATTTTTAATACGCACATGCTTTCGAAAAGACAGAGGTGCGTGCCTGGGTTTGAACCCAAGACGTTTGACTTTGCAGTCCAACGGTCTAACCACTAGGCTATCACTGCTTTTTGTAACGAAGACTTTATGTGACCCAAAAATATTTGTTTCGGATGTTTCTGTATGTTAATTTCATGTTTGTAAACGCACTCACCATACCGGAATAATTCCTGTTGTGGGGCTACGCTTTTCTTGAAAATAAATTTAATAAGGAAAAGAAAAACTGATGAAGGCAAGTATGTAGCCTGGCGTTGGAACTCATTGTGCCGCATCTAAGGCTTCTGATTCGGTTTAACTTACATTCCAAAGCCCGGAGACGCTCGAATATTAATATAAAATATTACAAATGATCACCCTGATGATGAGAGTGGAGGAAGCCAGAGAGGTATGAAAGAAAACAACCTTATGGAACTCTGTACTCTCTGCCTACCCCGCAAGGGATCTGGCGTGATGATATAGATAGATAGATAGATCACCCTCACAGAACGAACCAAGCGAACTCTGCTTAACTTGGTACTCGCTAATGACACCGCGGTCGTACAGCGCTACGAGCATCACGATTATGAACGAATTAAAATTAAAAAACAATGTTTATCATTATAATAATACGTGAAGCAAAAACTTTGTACCCCTTTTTACGAAAATTGCGCGGACGGAGGAGTATGAAATTTCCCACACTTATAGTTTATAGTATAGAGAAGGAGTGCAGAATGCTAATATTTTTTTAAAATTATGCATAAAAAATACATTAAATCAATAAAACAAACATTACACACACTACCACTATTTGACACACACACGCATATATACTCTTTTGTTAAAGTCTGTGGTCAAATTGAGAGTAGATTAATATTGTTTGTCTTTAATATTATTAGTCTATAGTCTTACTGAAAGTCAAAGACAACCAGCAAACGATGAAAGAGTTTTTACAAAAAAACATCGTTTACAGAGAAGTTTTGTATCATTAATTAAATTATCGCAATATGTATGTCAAGTTCAATGGACAGCATTTTTCTTTATCGAATGGTTTTTTGTATCAATAAAAATATAAATAAAAAAAATTATTCTTTATTTTAATCATTTTTTGGATTTTTTAAATTTAAATTTCATATAATTTGTTTAAAAAAATAGGCAAATTAACAGTGTAGCCTTGGCGAAATCTGTGATTATAGAAGTATAGTCTTTGACAATAGAACCTTAATAATGTTTAAACTTATAATTTAAATTAATTATGGTCGAATTTCGACCAATAGGCGACCACTAGTTTGTATAAATGTGTTACAGACATCTTAACAGTAAATGGGTTTTTCTAGTAAATTTTATAAAAAACTTGCGTCAGAAGTCCCTGATCTTCTATACTTCTAACAAACGTAAAAATAAATATTTGAAATTAATTACAAATTAATAAGGTAGTTAAAACACCGTTACGCCTATATTCCCCAAGCGGGGGTGGCAGAGGTGCACTGAGTACACCCAGGTTACGCCGACAATATTAGGTCCCATGTTATAGAGGACAAGCCTATTGCCATATACCGGGCACAATTCCAGACTCCGGACTCATACTGGGAAGTTTTCGTTAGAAAAAACTACATTACTCCGACCTAGGATTTGAACCCAGGACCTCGTGATCACAAAGCGACTTTGCGCTTTGCCACTAGACCTACGAGGCAGTCAGGCTTTGAATAATAAATTTAGCGCAGTGGTTAAGAGCTTACGCCGCTCCGCCCACTGTGTCTAATATACGCGGGTTCCATTCCCGCACGGGACAAATCTTTGTGTGATCCACAATTATTTGTTCCGGTCTGGGTATTTTTGTATGTGAATTTTCATGTTTGTAAACGCACTCACGACACAGGACTAAATCCTAGTGTAGGGCTACGTTTTAAAATAAAATAAAAAAATAATATATATTATACATATTTGTGTGAAAACACTTTAGTTATCGAGATTCCGCACGCAGTGGGCAAGTGGGCGCGGTCCGGCAAAGAATTGGCGGAGCACTTACGCTAGTTTATATTAATGTAGGTACAGATATAACGTTGCGACATCGCCGTCCACTGCCGTGGCGCAACCAGAACATTTTTATTTAATGAATATATTAATCTAATCATAATCATATGAAATTGTTCGTACAGTGAGGTTGCTAACGGTGAAAGAATACATAATGAGAAAACAACTTCCATGACTGCCTCGTTGGTCTAGTGCGCGAATAATGCGCTTTGTGATCATGAGGTCCTGGGTTCAAATCCTTGGTCGGACAAATGTAGTTCTTCTATAGAAAAATACTCAGTATCGGTCCGGAGGTTGGAATTGTGCCCGGCATATGGCAATAGGCTCGCCCCCTCTTACATGGGACCTAACGTCGTTGGCAAAAGTGAGTGTACACAGCACATCTCTGCCACCCCCGCTTGGAGAATATAGGCGTGAAGATGTTTATTTTATGTCAGGACAGGAAGGTTGTTTTCTCATTGTATTCACCAGTACCGTTAAAAATCATGATGTGATGGTGATCGCTTGGTCGATTTTACGTTTTCGATGACCACGGTCGAATGGTTAGAGTATAGCCCGCTCCGCCCAATGGATCAAGTAGTCACGAGGTCGATCTCCTAACAGGAAAAATCTTGGTGAGATCCACAAATATTTGTTTCGGTCCAGGTGCCTGCGTATGTGAATTTCATGTTTGCAAACGCACCCACAAAAAAGGAAAGAAGGAGAACTCTATAGAATACTAACGATAAAAGAAAACATAATGAGGAAACCTCCATTCGGTCTATGTTAACGGACCGTGATAATCCAAAATCCAGGTCCATGACACGTCAGTTAAAATACGACGGGCAGACCCGAGATCTCAGGTCTGTTAATCAATAGAACCGTAATTGCCTAATCAGAGGCTATTAGCTCTTAATCTACATACTGTCTTATAACTAGTCAATAATTGCTGCTCATGCCTTCGAAATAGATTAAAATGAATACGTTTAAATGTAATTGAAATGCGCGAGCCATAAGATATGTTTATAACAACTCCTTATTCCCTTATAATCATGATCAGCCGAAATACGTCCTCTGTAGGACAAAGTCTTCCCCCAAACAAGAAGTAGAGTAGGCAGGCCCTCCACAAGGTGTTCCGATGGCCTGGTGAAGATTGCAGATAAAAGTATGGTGCATAAAGTACAAATCTGGTCGTCGTGGCGATCTTTGGGGAGGCCTTTATTGCTTACACCAACTATACAATACAATATACTTTATAGCACACAAAAAAATTACAGAAAGAAAGAAAAGTATTGGAAATAGCTATCAGTACAGCAAGGCGGCCTTATCGCTTAAAGCGATTTCTTTCAGGCAACTAGTCTAGATGTTTAAGCGTAAGCTGCTTGTATCACTTGTTCGAGTAATCACAGTTTAGATCACATGGGAGAAATTTGTATGTGACCTATACTTATGTGTTTCGACTGGGTGTTTGTGGGAAGCACACCTACGACACAAAAACAAACCATTAGAACACTAGGTAGTGATTCAACGTTTTTTAAGCAATCAAATTATTTTATCACACCATTCGGAAATAAAGTCAATCATATTATGTACCTATTTACTATTGCCCGACTACTGATCGTAGTAGACAACATAATGGAGCGGTATTACATCTCATGTTGCCATTGCGAATTGCCTTTTATCCACAAATTGCCTTAAATTGTGTCGATATTGCTCCACATCGCTCTACTAATTACGGCGAGTTTGATGATTGTCGTAAACCTATTTTCATAATAGCCCTATAGGTTTATAGGTATGCGTCCTACTGCTGTACCAAAGACCACCACATTTTGACAGTTTTATTGCCTTGAGAAAATATTTTTTTTTATTCTATACTATCTATACTCGCAATTTCTTTCGCGTTATCTTAAGACATGTTTTCACACTCGTAAGTTTAGACAAAAGGTAAGCTATGTCTTTCCCCTGGATAAAATCTACTACCTTTCCGAATTTGATTAAAATCTGTTAAGCGCTTTGGGTGTTAAAAGGTAACAGAGAGACATAAAGACAGAGTTACTTGCGAAGTTATAATATTAGTATGGATTTTTATTAAAAAGTATTTAGTTGACTATCTTGCTGGTTCAGACCACTATCTCGTAGTTGCGCGGTTTAGTGGTCTGTTCAGGAAGTGGAGGCACTGGCGAGAGCGTATCCCCTTCGGAGACCTTGAAAGAATAAAGGTTGAAAAGTTGCAAGATGAGAGCGTGAGGAGAATGTATGGAGACAGAGTCCGGGACAAGCTTTTGACAGCAGGCTCTTCGGACTCAAATGAATGCTGGAATAGCCTGAAAGAGAGTTTGGTGGAATCCGCGAAAGAAGTGTGTGGTTGCTCAAAGAAGCAAAGTACAGCAAAAGGTGATGCACGGTGGGATGCGGAGTTGCAAAGCTCCGTAGAAAGTAAGAAGAAAGCGTGGCAGGACTATGTATCTTCTTTGAACCTGAATGCCAGTATGACAGAGATAAGGAAAGAAATATACCGACAATGCAAGAATGCCACTAAAACTTTAGTGAAAGAAAAGCGTGAAAGAGCCAGTATGATTGAGGAGGAGAGGCTGGCGAAGAACTTCGAGAACAACACCAAACTCTTTTGGAGCAAGGTGAGAAAGGCTCGAGGTGATTCGTCAGGCTCCAGAATGGAAAGGATAAAATCTAAAGATGGTGACATTCTTGCAGACACACAAGCTGTGCTAAACCGGTGGAGTGAATATTTTGGAGAAATGTATGGAGATGACCCGGATGCTGATGCCGCAGACGTGCCTAAAGGCGAGATTGCGGCACCAGAATCAACGGAGGACATCACTATGGAAGAAGTTGAATGGGCGATAGGAAGTATGAAAAACGGTAAAGCTGCGGGAGTAGACATGATATCTGCAGAGATGATCAAATATGGTGGAACTTGCATCCGGGACGCTTTCCGGGCCCTTGCGAACCTTTGCTGGAGGACCGGTAGAGTCCCTACAGATTGGCGCCGCGCAGTCATAGTACCCTTGTATAAAGGCAAGGGTTCACAATATGACTGCGCCAATTACAGAGCCATCAGTTTGATCAGCTTAGTAGCCAAGGTGTACGGTAAAATTATTGAACGGAGAATGCGCGTGAAGTCCGATGGAATGTTGTGTGAGGCACAAGGGGGTTCAGGTCTGGAAGAGGATGTTCGGATCAAATCTTCTCCCTCCGCAACATCGTAGAAAAGCATCTGGCCGTGGGACGGAAGGTTTTCTGCGGATTTGTAGATCTGGAGAAGGCATTTGACAGAGTTGTGCGAAAGAGACTTTGGGACATTTTGCCAGAGTATGGTATAGATGGCACTCTGTTGCGAGCCGTCCAGTCCACTTATGTGGACTGCAAGGCATGCGTACGGGTGGGAGGTAACAGGTCACCCTGGTTTGACGTTAAAATCGGCGTCAAGCAGGGTTGCGTGTTGTCCGCTAGACTGTTTATAATATATCTGGATAAAAGTCTTCAAAGGCTGAAAGCGATGAATGAAGGTGTACAAATGGGTGACTTAGTGGTAAACCATCTACTTTATGCAGATGACGCGGTTTTAATAGCGCCAACAACCACTGATCTGCAAACACTAGTCACAGTTATGAAAGACGACTGCATGATCAAAGGCTTACACTTGAAGTAAAGAAAACCAAGATTATGGTTTTTGAAAGGGAAGAAGCCAGAACGAATGTAAGGATTGTGATTGGTAACGATGTGCTGGAGCAAGTGAATGAGTTTGTATATCTTGGATGCGCCTTCAGTAAAGATGGGACACTGCTGACATAGAGAGAAGAGTGAGTGCTGGGAACAGAGTGAATGGTGCGATGGGAAAGCTACTTGGGAGCCGGCACTTAAGCCATAAGGCGCTGCTGGCCATACATAACGGAGTTCTTGTCCCAACGCTGTTATATGGTAGCGAGAGCTGGGTATGTGTACTGAGGTTTGTCCATCGATATATTCTCAGAGTAACAGTAGGAAGTGTCTAATTGTGTTCGTTATTGTGGCAATAGAATTGTACCTTATTACATTGGGACCTAATATTGTCTGCGAAATATTGCCGAACAGAGTACACCTCCACCATACCTAATGTGGCGGTGTTTACAAAGTATTTGACAACAGCGATTAATGTAACGTCGTAGTAAGATCGATAGATAAGCCAGTATATTTAAACAAAATATCTGGAGTTATCCGTACATTCCGGAAATGGTGGCTGTAATAAATGTTTTACCTTACTCGGAACTGACTAAATTAACATCCACGAAGAAACTTCTGATAATTTACAACGTTTGATAAGGTTTTAATCCAATTAGCGCAACGCCGCGCGTGCGCGGTGGAGCGGTGCGCACGCGAATATCGACATCGCTGATTAAGGCTGCTATTTCACTCCAGTGTAATGTACAATGGGAAGTTTACCCAGATATTATGGAGTCAAGGAGAACCTATTAACAAAATATACATAGGATATTTTGGTTTTGAAATACAGCCAAGTCAACTTTACCAGTACCTATTTGTTAGGCTACTCTAGTTGTCATGGTCTCATATAATAGTATTCCTGTCCGCTTATGAACCACATCACTTTTTGTTTTCTTTCGGTAGCAATTGTTTCTGTGATATTTCGATCTTTAATATAGTTAATAATGTTATTGGTAGCAAAAGCAATATTACAGGCGTACCCTCGAATATGATGTCAGCTGGGACTCTGAAAACAGCCTTAAACTTTGATTGAAAAGACGATTTAGCGCAATGGTTAAGAGCTTAAGCCGCTCTGCCCACTGTGTCTAATACTCGCAGGTTCGATTCCCGCACGGGACAAATCTTTGTGTAATCAACAATCATTTGTTCCGGTCTGGGTATTTGTGTACGTGAATTTTCATGATTGTAAACGCACTCAGGATACAGGAATAAATACTAGTGTGGGGCACGTTTTAGAACAAATTTAGGAGGAAAGAGCAGCAACTACACGAGTCTACACAGGCAAAAATAATAATCTTAACAAAATTGTATAGTCTTGCACGAACAATTTGGCGTTATCAGGAAGGCGTGCTATCACATTTATCTTTATAGTAAATAATATTTAGAAAAATTGTGACAGAGAAAAAGAACGTCAAATTATTCATACTTGGGCCTCTATATAGAATACGAAGGTATTCATAACTTTGTATTATGACGTTTAAAAAATGCTCTAAGTTCCATCTAAGTGAGTTTATTCCCTTACAATGAACTTTCGAGTCGATAAGTGCTGCATATTTTTAAAATAACATTAAGTATATTGTTTACGATGATTACAAATTGGGGTAACAGCCGTGTTAGCTCGGACGTTGTGTGTTAGTAATATTTCGAATTTTTTTCACTAAATAATGTAGCGGGATCCAGTATTATGTTAGTATATTAAATTTACCTATTAAGTATGATATAGCAGTGATAGCCTAGTGGTTAGACCGTTGGATTGCTAAGTCACAGATCTCGGGTTCAAACCCAGGCACGCACCTCTGTCTTTACGAAAGCATGTGCGTATTAAGAATCAGAATCAGAAATCATTTAGTGCTGGAAACATGGTTACACAGATATTACAAGCTTAATTATAATTCAACATGTTTCGCCAAATAATTGGCATGCAATATGTAATAAATAATATAATAAGAATACAATTAAAAATTAACTATCTTTCTATCTATCTAAAGACAGATAGATAGAAAGATAACGTATGTAATAAGTTATCTTTAATACGGTTTATAAATTTTAGAAGTCGTAATCCCAATATCTCGCTTCAAATCTATATTAGAATGTGCCGTCTATACAATGATCTGGTGCGTAGGCATAAATCTCTCTAATAAATTGCAAATCTTTCTTTAGTACATTAAGATAAATTTTTTTTCATACAGGGTAATTGGATGTATTCATATGTCAATAATATTTATTCGTTTTAGTTTACTTTTATACTTTAATATTATAACTGTCATTCTCATTTTGTTCCACTTAATTATGTACTAGCTGTTACCCGCGGCTGCGCGCGCGTTTTTTTTTAATTTGACATAGGTAGGTCTTTCCAAGATAGCATAACCTAAGACACCTCCATACTAAGTTTCTTGGGTACTTTCCTTTTGAGAAGGATTACCAGTTCATCTATTTATTATACAATTATTGGTAAAATGGCTGATTTTAGTCTTTACTACCTACCCTGCCAAGGATCGTTAGCTGGCGTGATAGTATTTAAAAAACGTACATTAAGTTAAGTATGTTACAAAGTAAGATATCTTAAATAAATTAATATACAGAGTTTCGTGTCCGGGCTATTCATCGTTAAACAGTTCTCTCCAGAAAACACAAGCCTTAATGCATCATCGGTTAATGCACGAAATCATGTTTGAATGTTAAAACTATCGTGTATGCAAAATTTCAAGTGAGTGCTTTTAACCACCGAAGATTTCTTGTGAGGAGACGACCCTAAGTCCAAGATAAGTTCTTGGAGGAATTCATGTGTAGGCAAAATCACACATTTTGAGGTAAAATTTCAGCTCGATGCAACAATAATGAAAATAATAAAGTTTTATGGTTTATCCCGCCACTATCCAGAATCGGTGCTTGGTTTCGGGGTAAAAAGTATTTATTATTTTAAGTTAGGGTCTAACTTATTACCATACCAAATTTCATTGCAATCCATTTAGTAGTTTTTGCGTGATTGATACACAAAGATACAGACAGACAGACAGACAATAATTCCAAAAAAAAATTCGGCCTCTATATCGATAAGGAAGTGGGCTCCACTTAAATTTTCAAAAATAATGTACAGATTCTGCTTGGTTACAGTTTTATTATATATCTACTATAGTGTATAGATTAGTACTAAATTCGAACACATTTAGGAATGCAGTCTAGTTTTATGGTATGTTTTGTGTTTTTTGTTATATTTGATTGTATTCTGTTTTTTATTAATAAATAAATCAACAATAAATAAATAAATAGGACCTAACGTCGTCGGGGCAAAGTGGGTGTACAATGTACACCTCTGCCACCCCCGCTTGGGGAATATAGTCGTGGCGGTGTGGTAATGTATAAATTTCTTTTTGTTTAGTTCTTGGTCAACATTGGAAGTAACATACGTACAGACTAGACGTGGCGCCGAAATCAGTTCCATTCTAGAAACATCTATAAATAATCGTCTGGTTTAAGGTCGTACAGACGGAGGCGGTGTTGCTTACTTCGAATTGGATACGACCTCAGCTATGCGGAAGTATTCAGGGATATAATACGTAGATGAAACAGTTATATAAGGTAGTATTATTACACTAATTTATTTTTTATTTGTCCGTATGTAGACTACGACGCAGTCTAGTGGCGTATGATGCGGCTGACGATCGCGAGATCCTTTTTTTTAAACTGAAGGCCAATTCTCGTATTAAATTGGCACTGAGACTGAATCTTGACAGAACTGACATTTAATTATGAATTGACTTACATTTGGTATTTTGCTCAAATAAAGTATCGATCCGATTCCAGTATCATCTCAGTCTAATTTCGATAGAATGTCAAGTTGTTTAATTTAAAATATTAATTATCGTTAATCATTTGTAGATCACATGTTAATCTCAGCTGCCACACTCTAAATGAAAAATATCTTTCTGAAATCTTCAATTTGACGATGTTATGTATATTTGTATATTTGATATTGATAGCCTAGTGGTTAGACCGTTGGACTGCAAAGTCAAAGGTCTCGGGTTCAAACCCAGGCACGCACCTCTGTCTTTTCGAAATGCATGTGCGTATTAAATATCACTTGCTTTAACGGTGAAGGAAAAACATCGTGAGGAAACCTGCATGCCTAAGAGTTTCTCGAAGGTGTGTGAAGTTCGCCAACCCGCACTCGGCCAGCGTGGTGGACTATGGCCTAAACCCTCTCAGTTTGAGAGGAGGTCCGTGCCCAACAGTGGGACAGTTTCTTAACAGGGCTAATATTATTTATATATACACAAAGATTTGTCAGGTGCGGGAATCAACCGGCAACTACTCAATGCAGTGTGCGGAGCGACACAAGCTCTTAACCACTGGATCAAGCCGTCCGCACTGAGCTCGCATGGTATACGATCTAATCTCTCGTACCTCGTTTTACGAGACAAGAGAGAAGACCTCTGCCCAGCAGTGAGATAGTAAATTTTAGACATACTAGTTAGACCGCCTCGTTGGTCTAGTGGCAAAGCGCATCGCTTTGTGATCACGAGATCCTAGGTTTAAATGCTAAGTCGGATAAATGTAGCTTTTCTAACGAAAAATTCCCAGTATCAGTCCGGAGTCTGGAATCGTGCCCGGTATATGGCAATAGGCTCGCCCCCTATTACATGGGGCTTAACATCGTCGGCGAAAAGTAAGTGTACTCAGCACACCTCTGCTACCCCCGCTTGGGGAATATAGGCGTGACGATGTTTATTTTTTTATACTTGTTAGCCCACGACTTCGTCCGCATGGACTTTAGACGGGAACTTAATATTTTTCCGGCAGAACACCCTATATGTTAATCCAGTTAATAAACTATCTGTGAGCCAAATTTCATCCAAATCCATTCAGCCGTTTATGCGTGATTGAGTTACAAACACACAAACTTTCCCATTTATAATATTAGTAGGATTGCCTACTACTATATTATCCTATAGACGTCCACTGCAAGACATGAGCCTCCCCCAAAGATCACCAGAGCGGGTTTGTGCCCTACGCATCTAGTTTTTTCCGCGACCTTTGTTAGATAATCAGTCCAGCATACGGGGGGCCTGCCCACTCCATACATAAAATAATAAATAATCACATGTTTTCTCATATTACCAAAGAAAACCTCGTTTAGGCACGCACCTCTGTCTTTTCGAAAGCATGTGCGTATTAAGAATCAGAATCAGAAATCATTTAGTGCTGGAAACATGGTTACACAGATATTACGTGCCCAGCAGTGGGACAGTTTCTTAACAGGGCTAATATTATATGTATATTTGTAGATCATGTCAGTTCAAAATTTTATCGGAATACCGTTTACGTTTTGTTCAACTTTCGGTTTGATCTCGATTCGGTCGATGTAGATACCTTACAACAGTACCATTTGTGTAGTGGATGTGTTTACAAAAACAAAATTCACATACGCAAACACCTAGACCGAAACGAACATTTGTGGGTGACACAGATTCGTCTCGTGCGGAGATCTAATCAGCCACTACTAATTCCAGTGGGCAGAGAGGTTTAAGTTCTTTTCACGGTTCAAGAACCAAGCTGTCGATATAGAGGGTTTCATATCGAAAGATCTCAGTTGCATTCAGAGTTTGGAATGGTACCAGAGTTGGGCAAAATGAATTGTAAAAATATAAAGTTGCAATTATAATATTTCGGTAACTGATTTATTTTTGGTTTTTAAGTTCCCAGCGTTTCAAGAACTCTACAACATCCATAATCACGGGATGAACTGAACCGTTTGACGTCCAAAAGTTATTGTTATTCCGAAGTACTTAATAGGGATTAATTTAATTGCAATTAAAGTTTCAATTGATTGATTCTACAATTAAGAAGAGGATTAAATAATGCCCAACCTGGTAAAATGGCACGAGGTTTGACACCTTTTCAATATCTACCGGTCCTAAAATTGACATTGACAGCGAATTGTAGGTGTACACATATACTGCTGCCTATATTTTCCAAGCGGATACAGGTTTTATAAATACTTTTTAATTTGTATCACGCAATGGTACAATTTATCTATCTATCAATCTATCTATCTATAACCTCACGCCAGATCCCTTGCGGGGTAGGCAGAGAGTACAGAGTTCCAACAGGTTCTTTCCTTACATACCTCTCTGGCTTCCTCGACTCTCATAGTTCGTCTCATACACGCTCGCCGGTTACGGAGACTCTTGACTTTTCCATCAGATAAGACTCGGTTTATTTGGTCGTGGTAAGATAGTCTAGGTCTTCCCCGGTACCTGCATCCTTCCACTTTCACATTGTACAATTTGTTTGGGTATATAGTGGTATATAGATCAATAAGCGAATGATAACGAATATCGAGACATGATGACATTAACATTTGAATGATACGGTAATAAATAATAGATTGATATAAGAGCGTGACTGTTTCAAATTGAAATAGAAAATGATTTCTTTGTATAGCAATAGTAATGTAGACTCTCATAACAATGCTCTCACATTGACAAATGGCTTGGTTGGTGGATAAGACCCTTAGTTCGATTCTCGTACGGGATAATTTTTTGTGTGACCTGCAAACATTCGTTTTGGTCTGTGTCATTGTGTATGTGGACTTTATGTTTGTAAACGCACCCAAAACGCAGTGCCTGCGCTCGAAGAAGTGAGACGGCGGGAACGACGACGCGCTCTGGAGGAGTGGCGCGCGAGGCTCAGTCAAGAGCCGTCCTTCGAAGCCTGGCACCAGCGGAGGAGAGGGCGAGTCACCTATAGACTTATTCAGCTAATCACCGGTCACGGTTGCTTCGGTGATTATCTGAGGAAGATCGGACGCGAGGCGACGACGACCTGTCACCACTGCGGTGGGGACCAGG
Source organism: Phalera bucephala (assembly GCA_905147815.2). NCBI lineage: Eukaryota > Metazoa > Arthropoda > Insecta > Lepidoptera > Notodontidae > Phalera > Phalera bucephala. The sequence continues at coordinate 11,004,316 of LR990629.1, forward strand.
ATTCCGCCCAGCACACGCTCGAAGAGTGCCCAGCGTGGGCCTCCGAGCGGCGGATCCTGGTCGACCGGATCGGACCGGACGTCTCCCTGCCGGCAATAGTAACGGCTATGCTGGCAGGGGAATCGGCGTGGGGGGCCGTATCCTCCTTCTGCGAGACTGTAATGCCCCAGAAGGAGGAAGCTGAGCGGGATCGGGAGAGGGCTGATCCTGCTCGACGAAGGCGACGGCGCCGGGGCGGAGGCACAGCCCGCCCAGGCCCTCCAGCCCAATAGCCCGGGGCTTAAGAATACGGGCTAACTCACGTCTCCCGCCGTAATATCTGGCGGGGGACCCCCCCCTGTACCAACATCACCAGGGGGGCCTTCGGGGTCGTGGACGCAAGGGGCGGGGGCCTTGAGCGTTCTTCACGAGCGACCCCGAGGAGGACGGCGGCGTGGTGGGGGCCACGTCGCCGTGAGCACCGCGTTGGTGCGGGGGGGAGCGTGTCATTAAGTCTCCCCCCGAAGGCGGGCTCTTCAGAGCGTGGCACAAGAGGGGCACCGGTGCGTTCCATACGGAGATCCCGGAGCCCCTCCAAAGTGCTGATGTCGGCCACCCTGGGGTTTTTAGTCGGTAAGAATCCGACACACCCCGCGAGTTTCCCCCGAGGCTCGCGGAAGTCCTATGCAGGATTTCCCCAGCTAAAACAAAAAAAAACAAAATTTGTATAGACAACAAAAAAATATATATATAAAAAAAGAAACATTCTTATTACTTAATATTAAAATTACTTATAATACATGTCGCAGCCGGTAGGATTCAAACCCAGCCAAATATTTTTATACTTATTAACGCGGAACTAGTGCGGACTGGTGAAGGCATGTTTGTGGCCATCTCCTGTTGGAACTTATCAAGCCGCCTTGGCTTAATGAGGTTTTACCCGCGACCTTCCTGGGTCATCGGTTCACCTTGTGGGCGCTTGCCCACTCCACGCCTTCCGGTATGTGCCCCACCCACTGCCACTTGAGTTTGGCAATCATTATTAGCGTTTTGTTAAAAAAAAATCATTAAAGTTTACAAAAAACAAGTAACAGTAGAATAAAACTTACAAACATTATAGGATTAGCTTATACTTGTACCAGATGTATCGTAAATAACGCAAGACCTCAGACACCATGATTAGAACTGCTTCACAAATTTAATACGAAAACCAAGTGTCCAACTTCGATTTTTTACCTTCTTTTTAAGCACTTTTATACCCCAATAAACAATGAAACTTGTACGTGTATGGGTGCGTATTGAGAAATATGTTTTAGACATGCATTTGAAATCTCCGTATTGCTTCGAATCAAGAATATATTTAGTTTGTTATAGCACACTGAAAAAGTAAGAACATTTTTTTGCAATTTAAAAAAACACTTTGTATATATAAATATACAAATACATATATGATGCATACATAAAGGATTATAATATACAAATATATCTCGATGATAATCGATAATCTAGATCAAAAGTATTGTTTTTGTTGTACTGAAGAAAAAAAAGAGTGAGATTATTTCGGAACCTTGCTCTAATTTTTTGTAGTTTATACTTTCACGACAAACAACCTTTTTAACCTTTAATTCTATTGGAAAAGGTTAGTTTCATTTTATCCGTAACGACTGTAATTAAAGATAGCCGAATCCGTTTACATGGCAGACCCAGTTTAGGAGCAACTCTATTATATATTTCAAACTTAAATACGCGTTTTCTAGATCTTATTAGTAGTCCGGTCATGTTATTTCTAAATAAGAATATATCTACAGTGATAATATAAAACAGCTAGAAGAGATTTGTTAAGAAAATAATTATATAATGTAATCATTATATTATATCAGTCTACACTGGCCTATATATACTATACCTAAATGCCTTGCCATAAGGGACAGAAGGCATTTGCCTTCTCTCACAAATCGAGGTGCGAGAGATTAGGTCATACTCTATCACGCGGACCCAGTGCGGCTTGGTGGAGGCAGGTTTGTGGCGATTTGCTGATGGAACTTATCAAGTTGTCTATAAGGCTTCCAACTTGGCTTAACGACTACCACATTACTTGGTACGTAAATATTACGTAAATATGAAAATACCATAAACGGTCACCCATCTCAGGCCGACCGAGTCGAACGCTGCTTAACCTTGGCGATCGCTAAGAACACCGCGGTATCACACAGCTCTATAAGTGCCTGATTAAGAATAATACTATATACTACATTTTAGTTCACCCTAGTTTAGCGACCACGAGGAAGGATCCCAACACGCTGGACGGATCAGATTCGCACAGCTCTTAATACCACCGTTCACGATGCTCTACACTCGGCTGCAGATAGGAATATATAGTGACTACTGATAGATAGTGAAAACTGTTCCGAAGAAATAACAATGACCCCCAGTAATGAGGAAACCGATGTAAGGATGAGGACATTTTAGTTCTTTATTACAGCATCCTAGGTCGGACAAATGTAATCTACATTTGTTTCTAACGAAAAATTTCCCAGTATGAGTCCGGAGTCTGGAATTGTGCCCGGTATATGGCGATAGGCTCGCCCCCTATTACATGGGACCTAACATCGTCGGCGAAACGTGGGTGTACTCAGTACACCTCTGCCACCCCCTCTGGGGAATATAGGCGTGGAGAAGTGGTAAGAAAGCTGGCTGCATCCCTTCGTTGGATGGCCGTACTTGATATTTGCTTTACTAAGGTTTTAGTGCATATAGTGTTTATAAGCATTGCAACAACGTCTTATTGTGGACTAATTTATACTTGACCGTTTTCATAAAATAATGCAACGTTTAAACGTTTTACGATATCTAGGTATCTGTATCTTTATATGGTGGTTGTATCTTTATAACTGTACTTAGATGCAAATGTGCAGCTCAGTCTTGTGTGCAGGTACCTCTTAGCTAGTGTAGACGTTTATTTTAATGTGTCAACTTTCCGTGGCATTAGTCCATCACCTTGTATTTAGTGCGGAGCCGTGGCCCCGCCTGGCTAGCAGACATTCAATTACCACAGTATTGCCACCGTCAAAATAAATTATCGGCATATTAAGGCGATGTATAGATAAACACAGACGCGCGAATTAAGCGCAGTGGTTAAGAGCTTAAGTCGCTCCGCCCACTGTGTCTAATAGTCGCGGGTTCGATTCCCGCACGGGTCAACTCTTTGTGTGATCCACAATTATTTGTTCCGGTCTGGGTATTTGTGTTAGTGAATTTTCATGTTTGTAAACGCACCCACGATACAGGAATTAATCCTAGTGTGGGACTACGTTTTGTTTTAAAAGAAAGAAAAGAAAAAGAACAGATTTATTGCGGGAAACGCAGCGTAGGATCACGACATCGAAATAACGAACGAATGTTTTAGGAACGATTTAGGAATTATTTCTAACTCAAATCAGTTATTATAAATAATAAAATAAAAAATTAAAATTAATATACTACCTACCTATATACGTAACCAAACCAGGCCATATGACAAACTATGTGAGTAGGTAATGGAAGCGAGAGGTTTTTAGGGAAAGAACCTGTTGAAACTATGTACATTGTGCCCAGCCCATAAGGGATCTGGCGTGACGATATAGATAGAAAAGAAAATCTATCTATATCATCACGTCAGATCTCTTGCGGGGTAGGCAGAGAGCACAAAGTTCCAACTGGTTCTTTACTTAATGACCTCTCTGGTCACTCTTCTAGTTCGTCTACTGCACTTTTGCTGGTTACGGATACTCTTGATCTGCTTTTCAGATAAGACATGGTCTTTTTGGTCATGGTCAACAAAAAATATATTAAACTAGCAGTTTCCCGCACTTCATACCCGGTCGACAACAGCGCCATCTACCGGGTGTATATTTTATAGCCTATGTTACTTCTAGATAATGTAGCTTTCTAATAGTGAAAGAATCATTGAAATCGGTCCAGTGGTTTTTGAGTTTATTCGTTTCCAAAATACATTTTTTTTAAATATATTAGTGTAGTTAAATAGAAAATGTTATTTCTAAAAGAAGAAGTGCTTATTTTATAACTAGTTCCAAGTTCCGGTGTGATAGGAAAAAACTACACACGTTTATTTTGGTGAAAAAATCGTCTTGTCTGCCTAAGGCCTACGCGTTACGTCTATCATAAAAATACTTCGCACACATATTATTAAATGTGTAAAAAATATACTCTTTAACGGCCATTCAAAGTGAATTACATTGCTTGTTATTGCGGGTGATTATCGCAGGTATAGCTGGTTGTTCCGCCTACATAAATATATACTATTGCGTTATTAGTCAAATTAATAAATGTGCATGTTTTTTTTGTTTTGTTGAGGCACGTCCTGTTGTTATTTTGTATTGAAAGTTAATCCCAATGGCCACTGCATCGTGATATTGTAGATGCGTTCTCCAAAAATATTTTAAGTAAAATCTTTTAAAAACAAGTTCACGTTTTTAAACTATTCGACTGAAAAGTAAACGCTTGGGCACATGTTTTTAAAAAGCACCGTCACGCCTATATTCCCCAAGTGGTGGCAGAGGTGTACTGAGTACACCTACGTTCTGCCGACGATGTTAGGTCCCATGTAATAGGGGGCGAGCCTATTGCTAAATACTGGGCACTATTCCATACTCCAGACTCATACTGGAAATTTATTTCGTTAGAAAAACTACATCAGTCCGACCTAGGATTTGAACCCAGGACCTCGTGATCACAAAGCGATTCGCTTTGCCACTAGACCAACGAGGCAGTATATTTTTAAATCGGTAATAATAAAATATTTTAAAATTATTCGACTGAAAATTATAAGCTTGGGCACATATTTTTAAATCGGTATGACGTCGAGGTTGAATAAGGATGTCTTTGGAGTAAATTCTGCAGCGGAGATGGGCAAAACGTAATCAATCATCATTACGATTATATTTTGTAATCTTTAATCATGACTGAAGATTAAAAATGGAATATGATAATAATGATTAAAAGTGTTACGAAATGTAATCGCAATCATTAATCTGAATACATTTTGCCCATCTCTGTTCTGCGGTGCTGTTTGGCACGATCCCTAGAGACGCAGATACAAAGCGAAGCTTATCCACAATTCTATCTATCTATCTATTTATATCATCACGCAAGCTCCCTCGCGGGGTAAGCAAAGAGTACAGAGTTCCAACAGGTTCTTTCCTTACATACCTCTCTGGCTTCCTCCACTCTCGTAGTTCGTCTCATACCCACTCGCTGGTTACGGAGACTCTCGACTTGCCCTTGCCCTTCAGATAAGACACGGTCTATTTGGTCATGGTAAGATAGTATAGGTCTTCCCCAGTAACTACATCCTTCCACTTCCGCATTGTATATCTGTTTTGTCATTCTTTCTTCTGGCATTCTTTCTATATGCCCGAACCAACGGAGCATACCCTTTCACATCTTTAGACCGATATTATCTTTCATACCTACTCGCTTTCTTACTACGCTGTTGCTAATCCACAATTAATATAGCATATTAACCTTTATCTTTACAACATAATGGACAAATTTCTATCGAAGAAAGAAATGCTCGCTTGTGCACATTCTTGGGCGCTGCGAGTGAAAGAGAGCGTCTTTTTTAACCGACTTCAAAAAGGAGGAGGTTCTACTTTTGTGTCCGAAAAAAATTATACATTAATGTATGTGGTGAAGATGTGGCCAATCCTACTAATAAAATAAATGTAAAAGTTTCTTTTTTTTTAATAAAACCTAGCCCCACACTAGGATTTATTCCTGTGTCGTTAATGCGTTTAGAAACACAAAATTCACATATACAAATACCCAGACCGAAACAAATAAATGTGGATCACACAAAGATTTGTCCCGTCCGGGAATCGAACCCGCGACTATTAGACACAGAGGGCGGAGCGGCTTAAGCTCTTAACCACTGAGTTAAATCGTCTGTCAGTTTGTATCTATAGATGTTTGGATGTTTATTACTCAAGCACGAAAAAAACGGCTGAACGGATTTGGATGAAATTTGGCACACAGATAATTTATTACCTAGATTAACACATAGGATACTTTTTACTTTCCCGGAAAAATATTAGGTTCATTTCTAAACTCAACGCGGACGAAGTGGTGGACAGAAGCTATATACAATTTTAGATTGTCGCTTCGCTTCGACGCTGCATCAATGGGGCTTGAACCTGGAGGATTTCGCTCGTGGACTTATTATATAGGTATGTTAGATAGACGATGAAGGGCATCGTGTGAAAGAATGCGTTGAGTAACTAATGAGATTTCTATCTCCCGCCAATCGCCCTACGCACTCATGCGCATCTCCAGCTGTGGGTTTTCATTTGCATTTTTTTATTGTTGTCTATTTTGCAATAGCCTCCTATCCATAAAATGTTATTTACAATGGTGTTTTAACAAACTTCGATATAGGAGGAAGTACTCTCTGTCTACCGCGCAAGGGATCTGGCGTGATGATATAGATAGATAGATAGATAGACGAAATAGGAGAAGTTATTCATTAGCGGTCTGGAAACTGGAATTGAATAATCAAAAAATAATACATTCTCTCACGCTACAAGATTCGAAACAGTTATGCAGAAAAAAAAATGTTCATGATTTGGTCATTTGTATCTAAATCTCGATCTTACATTCACCAATCAACATAGTATACACATACAGTACTTACAGTATTATATACAATATCTTGCAGAACAAACAAAATAATTCATAGTTCATTCCAATCTGAATCTCAATCTTACATTCACTAAACTTGACGTCTCACAGAAGCGAACGAATACGCGGCGCGATGTCGGTCGGTGGGCCGGATGTTCTTGGATTTAGCTGATTCAAATGTTCTAAATGAGACATAATGGGATTCAAATCTTTGAGTGAGACACTTTGGCCATGTCTATTCGCCTCTATACGAACGAAGCAGTCCAGTACGGGCAGTCCAATAAGGCAGGCAGTGTTTCGTTTCGGCCATGAATATTATGGCGCATAAAACGTTGTGTGGAAGGTGCAACGTATCTCAGTCTAGATAATAACCACTGAACCACATTTTAAGCACACTTCCGCATATGCGTGAGAAAAATAACAATTATAGCCTGTATGTTGTACACACCTTCGTAATCTGCGACTATTGTATGTACTTAATTAGGGTTGCTCCCTCTTTTGCACAGCGATTTGTACTTTTTTTTTTGTAAAAACGTGGCCCCATACTGGGATTTATTCCTGTCGTGGATGCGTTTACAAACATGAAAATTCACATACGCAAATACCCAGACCGGAACAAATAATTATGGTCACACGAAAATTTGTCTCGTGCGGGAATCGAACCCACGACTATTAGACACAGTGGGCGGAGCAGCTTAAGCTCTTAACCACTGCGCTAAATCGTCCGTCTATTTCGTCGTTTTATTTATATATTAGGTTTATTTAAGGCCGGTAAAATATTTGATACACTGTGATTGCAACTACAAAAATAACTAATTGATGTACCATTTCATATACATTGATCGCTATAATAATAAATATCTAGCGGCTTAACCAATTACAGATAATACCTTATACCTTAATATAAATTTAAAAAAGAGACATGAAATACTAAAGCTTTAAGGTAGAAAAAAATTGACAAGAAATGAACATTGAAGCGTATTACTAACGTCAATAACCTTGACAATTTTTGTTTGAAATTTTGTCTTGTCTGATGACCTTGACAACAGTGGAAGAAACGGAGGACCTAAAATGCAGGGTTTTTTCAAATAATTCACATCTATATCATCACACCAGATCCCTTGCGGGGTAGGTAGAGAGTACAGAGTACCAACAGGTTCTTTCCTTAGATACCCCTCTGGCTTCCTCCACTCTCATAGTTAGTCTCATACACTTTCCCGGTTACGGAGACACTTGACTTGTCGTTCAGATAAGACTCGGGCTATTTGGTCATGGTAAGATAATCTAGGTCTTCCCCGGTACCTACATTCTTCCAATTTCGCATTATATATCTGTTTTGTCATTCTTCCTTCTGACATACTTTTTATATGCCCGAACCAACGGAGCATACCCTTTCTCATCTTTACACCGATACTATCTTTAATACCTACTCACTTTCTTACTACGCTGTTGCGAATACGGTCGGTCAGCTTCACTCCGCACATCTTCCGCAGAGCTCGCATTTCCACCGCATTTATCCTACTTTCATTCTCCTTCTTAAATACCCAGCTCTCGCTGCCATATAACAGCATTGGGACAAGCACTCCGCTATGTATGCCCAGCTGCGCCTTTTGGCTTAAGTGCCGGCTTAAATATAATTCACATATAATTAATTAAAATAAAAAAGTCATCCGTAAAAGTTAAAGAGCATAACTTAAGCTTTTTTTTCTCGTGTATATGTTTTCCATATCCAATCTACCATTGAATAGAACATTTGCAATATATATTCAAGATAGATTTTTTTAAGTGTTATTTCGGGAAATTTAATACGAAACATTTAATTTTATTCCATACTAGCGATCATTTCATCTTAATTTTTGTATATATTTCTTATAACAAATTCGCAGTAGATTCATTAACAATCTTCTGTAAATAATTTTGGGAGTTCGGGTTCCTCCCTAAATTACGTTTACTTATTATTATAGATAACGCCTGAACAGTTTTTAGACGATATTCTTGTAATTTATGACGAAAATAAAATGAACATTTGGTACATATTTTGTTTTTTACTCCTTTTATCTCGAAACCAAGAGCAAAAATATCATATTTTGAAATGTTTATATTCCTATAAAATATAGCATATATGTTATTTTAGAACAAAGTCTATCTCAGCTGACCGACCGCATTAGCAACATCGTAGTAAGAAAGCGAGTAGGTATGAAAGATAGTATCGGTGTAAAGATGAGAAAGGGCATGCTCCGTTGGTTCGGGCATATAGAACGAATGCCAGGGGAAAGAATGACAAAACAGATAAACAATGTGAAAGTGGAAGGATGCAGGTACCGGGGAAGACCTAAACTATCTTACCACGACCAAATAAACCGAGTCTTATCTGAAGGAAAAGTCAAGAGTCTCCGTAACCGGCGAGCGTGTATGAGACGAACTATGAGAGTCGAGGAAGCCAGAGAGGTATGTAAGGAAAGAACCTGTTGGAACTCTGTACTCTCTGCCTACCCCGCAAGGGATCTGGCGTGATGTTATAGATAGATCGATAGATAGATAGTCTATCTCGTTGTTAAATTCTGTTTAGACGTGATTCAGATATAGAGATCCATATGGGTATTTCTAAAGTTCGAAACTTTAGCACTTATTTCATTATATTGGCAGGTTAGTGAGAATAGAGATAGTGACAGAGGCCTGTACGAATCTGTTGAGATTCTTACAGGTCTCTCTTGCGTTCCCTACTCTCATATTCCAACGACCTCTGTACGTTTTGCCTATCCCGTAAATAGTCTGGCATGTTTAATAATTTCTCTGACTGGTTGTGTTGTTCAGACGAAGTACAAATAGACTCTAGTTACTAAATGAATGGCTGAAACAGTCACAGCCCTACGAAACAGTTGATCGAACGCATTGTTATGGTTACGCATCCGGGAACCGAACCCACGACCTCGACAGTCGAGACGAGCTCGCTTTATGCTCCGCTGCACTGAATATGGTGATGATTGGTTTGACATTTCAATAAAATACTTAAAAACATGCTGTCCATTGATGATAAATATTTCAATTTAAACTATACCAGGAAAGATGCAGAGTCGAAATTGCTATTTTAATGTATTATATTGAAGTTATTTGCTAGGTGATGCCAATTTAATATGACATTGTTTCTGTTAATTAAAATGGAATTAAAGGTTACTCGATATGAAATCAATTCGTACAGTTTTTGCGTTGAGAAGTAAATATTTAAAATGCCAATTACGAATTATTAATTAATGCAGTTTGGGATGCAGATAAGGGAATTGAAACCAAATGTTGTAAACAATACAGTTTAGTTTTGATTGTGCCCTGCAGCTCTCAACGCGAAGTGTGTTCCAAACTCCAATTATTTATTTTGTATAAGTTCTGAGAGGGCACTTGCAAATTGTTGAGCTTCCATTTTTTAACTTATTATTGTACCACCAAGACATGGATACTACAGACCTAGGACTGATTTGGAGGACCGGACCTAGGAGGATTCTGGAGACGACAAGCGGAGGCCATTGCCCAGCTGTGGGATAAATCGCTGGTTTGATCCCCGCACGGGACAAATCTTTGTATCACTACAAATATTTGTTTTAGTGTATCTATCTATCTATATCATCATCGACATTTGTTTTAGTCTTATATAAAAATAATCTAGAAGCCGCGTCCAGTCGTAATTGCACACCGCGTTGTGAAGCCAAAAAATCAACACACGTCCGCGCTTTCCGCACTTTTCACCCGCAAAATGTTGCTAGTTAAAAATCATTGACCACTTTTGGAGTAAATGTTCAGTAAGAGATAATAAAATCATTATTGTTTATTTCTAGCTGTAACATATATATCTATATATATATATATATATATATATATATATATATATATATATATATATATATATATATATATATATATATATATATATATATATATATATATATATATTAACAAAAGAAATAGATGTAATTAAGTAAGTTCTTAAAATAAAGCACGATGCCAGTAGCAGTAATTTTCTTTTTCATAAGTTAATAATTTTTTTTTTATTTGTGTCGTTCCCTGCCTGGTCCCATTAGTCTGGTGAAGAATACTCGTAATGTGCGTTACAATCTCGAGGTTCTGGGACCGATTCTTAGGACGAAAAAAATGTAATATTCATTTCCTGAAATGTGGGTGTGGCCACGTGGCGAAATATGTTTTTAATATCTAACATCATCGGCAAAATGTAGGTCTATGATTCATCCGGCATATCATTATTCTACTAGGATTAAAATTATATCCCGGCTTTAACTATCTTAATGCGCCATACATATAAAAGCGCCATTCTATACAGCTCTTAGTAATTAAAAGTAGGAAAAGTACTTTCGTCATCGCAACTAAGTAGTTAAATCATTATGTAATAAGTAGCTAAATTAATAATATTTTATACTATAACAACTTGGGCCCATAGTAAATAAAAGTAGAAAAAAATTACACTGTGCTATTGGCAACACAGACAAAATGCACGCATAATTTTCGGTGACAATTATAAATGGAACATTAAATTCAATATTTAAATAATACGATGTCCGATTGCGCTACTTATACATAAAATGTAATCCCATCCTGTTTCCTTTTGAGCTTGACAGAATTGTAGGAACGACGCAAGACGCCGAAAATCAATTAAATTTTACACGCGTAGAGTACGTTATTTCGCACGACGGTCGCAAAGTGACTACTCGCGTAAACGCGTGAGTACTTGCTACGCAGGTATTAATTGTTGCTTCAACTGGATACGCGCCCGCGGCTTCTAGATTATTGCTATAGTTAGTAGTCTAAGGTTAGGTATATCTGTAAGTTAATTTCATGTTTGTAAAGGCACCCACCACACAGGAGTAATTGTAAGTGAAGGGCTAGGTTTTTGAAAATTAAGAATTAATTAGATTAAAGAATAGTTCGTTGGTCTGGTGGCAAAGCGCATCGCTTTGTGATCATGAGGTCCTGGGTTCAAATCCTAGGTCGGACAAATGTAGTTTTTCTAAAGAAAAATTTCCCAGTATGAGTCCGGAGTCTGGAATTGTGCCTGATATATGGCAATAGGCTCGCCCCCTATTACATGGGACCTTACATCGTCGGCGATGGGTGTACTCAGTACACCTCTGCCACCCCCTCTGGGGAATATGGGCGTGAGGGTGTAAAGAATAGTTAAATATTGTACATTTCAGATTATACTGTAACGTTCTCCAAAGCCAAATACTTTGTGGGTTCGTTATTTGTATTTTTTGTATATATTATTGGTGCACCAACGCAGTTAAACTCTTACATTTTAATAAAATATTGAATATATAGTAAAATTAGGTGCACTGTTACATAAATGTAAACACTACATGCTTGTATGAGACGAACTATGAGAGTCGAGGAAGCCAGAGAGGTATGTAAGGAAAGAACCTGTTGGAACTCTGTACTCTCTGCCTACCCCGCAAGGGATCTGGCGTGAGGTTATAGATAGATAGACTACATGCTTAAAAATTCAAATTTCTAATCTTATAATTATTAATCTTATTAACAAGTGACTTATATCTATTATCTCAAGATCAAAAAAGAGGATGGACAGATTGTTTAGGATTGTGACGATAATAAGCGTTTAAGTGGTATTTCGATCATATCCATTGATTGGTCACATGCGTTGTATATCTTGTACAACCTGGCCAGAGGTGAATTACATCCGAGCACGGTTCTACGAATTGGTCCATAAAGTAGTTATATGGGATTTCTAGGAGGACGACGTGGTACCCTGAAACATACGCAAGAAAGAAGTTCAGGCAATCAAGTTTATTATTAATTATTTTCTATAGGAAAGTTAAGTCTATTATATCTCTTCTTCTATCCAGAGATGCCATTTTGAATCAATTATACCAGATTCGAATGTTGATGACTTCGTATTACCAGCTGCATATGCTAGATGGTACAGAAATCTTTTTTGGATCCTCTTTAGTCTGAGCATATGAGTTGCATAGTGTGGTCTCCATACTGTGTTGCAATTCTCCAGTATACTACGCACTAGTGTACTGTACAGGTGCATTTTGGTTTAAGAATTTTTGAAAACTTTTGCAATCCTCAAACCGAAATCCAACATTCGTGATGCTTTTTTACTAAATCATTTATATGCGGAACAAAATTGAGCATTCTATCAAATAGTATCCCCCAGGTTTCTGGTTGTATCCTTTTCCAATAATAAAATTCCTTTGACATGGTATTGCGACCTTGTCAGATTTTGTTTTTATTGAAAATTTAACAAACGAATATTTGTTGACATTCAACTCTATTCCATAATTATCAAACCACTTGGTTAAAAAGTACAAGTCTCTGTGAAAATTTTCCACATCGGTAAATGTTTAAATAACTCGAGAGATCTTTAAGTCATCTGCGTATAAGTATGATTTGGAGTGCAGAAGACATAAAGGGAGGTCAGTAATAAATATATTAAACAGGACAGGACCTTAATGTGAACCCTAGGGGACCAATGAGGTAACCTTTTGCAGTCATGAACAAAACCTTTAGCGGTAACATAGAAATGGCTGCCTTTAAAATGTAAATCTCATCTCTCTTAACCACTTAAGAACGGAACCACTATACCGTAAATGGAAAGTTTACTACATAGAACATTGTGAGGCACTTTATCAAATGCTTTACTGAAATCAGAACGTCGAGTTTATGAGCGTTTCAGGGTGGCGGACTAGGTAACTACAGGTAGATCTTACTTTAACAAAGCCGTGTTAATGACGTGATTAATACTTTGCAAAATAAGATTATATTTCAGGGCAAACAAGGGATTTAAACATTTTAGCAAGTGCCGATGAGACAGAAAAGATCTATAATTGATAATATGTTTGTTATCATCAGATTTTAGTACAGGGACTGTTCTAGCTATCTTCCACTGTTTCGGAAATATTCCCAAGTGTAGAGATGAGTTACAAATTTCCTCTCCTATCAGCCGCTACCGCCGTCCGCGGCATGTTCTCACCGACCCTCCCGATGCCCTTACATCCCTTCTTTTGGATACAGATACCGCACACGGGATCAGACACTAAGCTCACCGGCGAGGTCAAAGAATCCCTTGCCCGCCGGCCGGTGCATGATCTGCACCGGCCGGCGGGCAAGGGATTCCACGGCGAGACACCTAGTATACGCCCTCCCCCATAGGGACTGCCCAAGCTGAGGCCGTTCTTCCTTGAGGCGCCCTGGAGCTAGTTGCCCCCTTGCCCTTCTGGCTCGGGCGTAGTGGTTGCATGCTCGCCCTCTTGTCCGGTGAAGCTGTATAGGCCCCGCGGTCAACAGCGTAGATCATTCACACACAAAGAGTTACAAATTAGGACCAAAGGTACTGCTAAATTTTCGGCACATCTACCCAGGAAGAGTGGAGAGTATATAGTCGTGGCCAGCTCATTTGTTAACATTTACAGATTTCGGCTTAGTTATCATAGATTTATAATTTATAGTTAGGGTGATAAGTTTCATTTTGTACATAATACCCTGTAGTATACAAACTATAACACAAGTCCATTGGTAAGCTACAAGTAATGATAAGTTAACTTTGAAGGCAATACAGCGTTTTGGGCGCTAGATTTTTGGATCTTTTCTAAAGACTGAATTAACGTTCAAAAAAATTATACAGTGCTCAGCGCCCAATCATTGCATTTTTGCGCTTTTGCTGTGCAAAGCCACTGATGCAAGAAATTGATATTTTACATAAAAGTACTGTGAATATTTGCGAATCTTATTTTTTCTTTTTTTTTTAAACGTAGCTCCACACTAGAATTTATTTCTGTGTCGTGGGTGCGTTTACAAACATGAAAATTTACATACACAAATACCCAGACCGGAACAAACAATTGTGGGCCACACAAAGATTTGCCCCCTTGCGGGAATCGAACCCGCGACTATTAGACACAGTGGGCAGAGCGGCTTAAGCTCTTAACCACTGCGCTAAATCGTCCGTCGATATTTATGATTACTATTTTATTTATTATTTATGATTACTGACCACGCCATTTATTATTTATTTATTTGCTATGTGCTATTTGTGATAATTACGTAACTGATTGACGTGTTAAATGGAGGTTAGATTTCAACAGAGTTGAAATTTTATGAATCCTCTAGATCCCGATATAAAACATTAATTTAATTAGTTTCCTGGTTTATGCGTTATCTTATCATGTTAAATCTACATACGTTAGTAACATGCAGTAATTATGTTTCATAATCGAACATTTCAACTGGTGCTGATAAAATCTGATGATTAATTAAAGCCGAACCACGGCTAGAACAATTAACAAATATTTGTTAAAATTTTAATGTTAAAAATAAAAGATGATTATATTTACAACACTTTTTTGCGTTTGTGGAATTATTTCTTAACTTTGAATTGAGAGGGCTGTTAAGTAAGAACCCGTTGGAACTCTGTTTTTTATGCCTACCCTACAAGGGATCTGGTGCGATGATAGAGAGAGATTTATTGACATGTAAAATTTAAGATGGAAATTATTTTCATTTAGGATGCTTCATAAGAGTACAATATTGAGATTTAACTATTATGGTGAATAACAAATATTAATCTCATTTATAACAACATTCGATAGTTTCATATTGATTATATTACTATAATATAATAACAATATCAGCCTATACTGCCCACTGCTGGGCAAAAGCCGTCTCTCACAAATCGAGGTGAGAGAGATTAGATCACACTCCACCACGCGGACCCAGTGCGGATTGGTGGAGGCAGGTTTGGCCACCTGCTGTTGGAACTTATCAAACCGCCGTTAAGGCTTCCAATTCGGCTTAACGACTACCACAATAAGTGGTAACCGGAACCAACGGCTTAGCGTGCCTTCTGAAGCACGGAATATGAAAATGCCACAAACGGTCACCCATCTCAGGCCGACCGAGTCGAACGCTGTTTAACCTTGGTGATCGGTAAGAACACCGCGGCCACACAGCACTACGAACGCCTTATATTACTATTACAACATTTTATAAAACAAAGTTATTAGTTATAGAACGGATTTTCATACGGTTTTCAACAATGGACGAAGTGATTCAAGAGGAAGGGGTATGTGTATAATTCAGCCGTGCAAAGCCAGGACCGGTTCATAAGTTTAATATATAAGCTAAAATATGAAACCAAATAAAAGGCGTGGTGGACGCCTTTATCCCCCAAAATGGGATGGCAGAGGTGTTCTGTATGAGGCGAGCCTATTACAACTATACCGGGTGAAATACCTGGTAGGAAAAAGAGGAACCCAGAGGTCCGTAAGAGAAGCGGGTTTTGGAACACTGTATTTTCTGCCTGCATCGCGAAGAGTCTAGCGTGATGATGAAGATAAAAAATTGTCTTGAATTATACTTTTTCTATAGAAAAACACCTTGCCCGATCTAGGTTTCTTTCTTTCTTTCTTCGTGATCACCACGCGCACTAGGCGTTTTGAGTGCTGAAGAGAGGAGATATTTAACTGGTTTTGTATTCCCACGTTGTAATTATACTGCACTAATGTGTACTGGGGCGACGTGGAGTATGACCTAATCCGTCATACCTCGATATGTAAGAGAAGGCCTTCGCACAGTAGTGGGATAATATATACTGGTTTTATTTTATTTTATTGGCTAACCAACAATTGATTACACATATACAAACATAGAAAACTTAGATCAATACATTCGTAGTGTATCAATCTATTACAGGTGTGTACAGGATGCTCTACAAATCTATACTAATATATCTATCTATCTATCTATAACCTCACGCCAGATCCCTTGCGGGGTAGGCAGAGAGTACAGAGTTCCAACAGGTTCTTTCCTTACATACCTCTCTGGCTTCCTCGACTCTCATAATAATACTAATATATATTAGAGGTAAAGTTTGTGAGTTTGGATGTTCGGGGTAATCTCCGGCAGTACTGATCCGATTTTAATGATGTTTCTTACCCTTCTTACTTCCAAAAGTTCTTACCATTTCAAATTAGAATAGTTCTAGCTCAATCTTTTCTTCTATCGCTTGTAGACTACGCCGATGTCTGTTTCTTTGACGCTACAGAGGAACCCCTTAACGAACTCGAACGTCTGCGAAATTTGTGTATCTGCTTCATTTTAGGTCTACGTAAATACGATCATATCTCCGAGTATCGAAATAAACTAAAGTGGCTACCTATTAGGCGACGTAGGGACAAGGGACTTACATATTCTCTCTCTTCTGTACTCTATGCTTCATTACCCTAACCTCACCCTACCTCTCTACTTCTCGCAACTCCTTGTCATACTTCTAGTCTTTATGATGGCTCCTTTACTGTGTATGCGGTGAAACTTTGGAATGTTATTAAATTAGTATGTAGTATTAGTATAATGCATATATGTAGTAATTTCGTCAGTTCTTAAGTAACTCATAGATTGTTGTGCAATTGCCCTCACTACAATCAAAGGTTGACTGGTAAATAACTCAAATTGAGTTAAGTGCGCTTTTGTACATCATCTGTGTAAATATGCTAACAAATTTGTATTTCTTTTGTACAATAAAGAATAAATAAATAAATAAAAAATTCTTTCACCATTGGAAAGCTACCTTATCCAGAAGTAACATAGGCTATATAACATAGACCCGGAGGCGCTGTTGTCGACCGGGTACGAAGTCGCGGGAAATGCTTGTTGATGTTAAAAGTCTACTTAAAACAGAATATGAATATGATTAATTTATTATAATCATAAGTGCGTGTGGATGAAGCCAGAGATCTGTTGGAACTCTGAATTCTCTGGACAGAGAGCTGTCTACACCGCAAAGGATCTGACGTGTGGATATAGTAAATAGAATAAGTGTAATTATGTATTCAAAATATATTTTGCTTTTAAGCTATTTATTCTAATATCTTGTTCAATCGCAAAACCAAGGCTTGCGAAGCTAATTTGACATTTAACTGACCCTTGGGCCTTGCCGGCCAATAGAATAGGGTTCGAGTTCTTCCTGTGAACGTATTGAAGGCTAACAATGTTGTTAAAATTAATAATAGGTACGTAGAATGATTTTGATTGATTAAACGTTTGTTCGGAGAGCGGTCCAGGGTCCCAATTCTGCAGAATCGAATCTTAACCGATGAATATCGCTTATCTGTTTTCGTATATTTATTAGTAGAATAGTTTTATATGTATAACGACTGAATATATCACATTTACACTGTAAGCGACTGGGAAACGGTGGGTTCATTTTCGTAGACGAACTTCATACAGTTTATATCTTGTACGGGTTTATATCTTGACAAATAATTTAAAAACTAAATTGTTAAATTATTTGTCACCAACTTAGCCAATTGAAAAAGAACTTACACACACAAATATTAACCTAATAGAAATAAGTATATTGCTACTAAGAATGAATACTGTTCAAATCATGATCAATTTGATCAATCTATGGTCAAGTGTATAAATAATTAAGTACCGAACCATAAATTTGAAGCCATTCCCATCATGGCCTAAAATTTAAGGCTGCACTACATACTAGAGAAGACATTGTGATTTTTATATACCCACTCTAGGATTTATTCCTGTATCGTGGGTGCGTTTATAAACATGAACATTCACATACAAAAATACCCAGACCGGAACAAATAATTGTGGATCGCACAAAGATATGTCCTGTGAGGGAATCGCACCCGCAACTATTAGACACAGTGGGTAACCACTGCGCTAAATCGTCCGTAACTAGTTTTTTTTTAGCAAAACTTGGAGTGCATACACTCAAGCTCACTTTGTGCCAAGTACATGCCGCAACGTGACACGTTCAAGTTCTATGTTTAAGTTACAAAATATGCTTTGATGGGCACTGAGACTCTGTTTGAACAACTCGAGTAGCATAAGATTTTATTAACTACTAGCGACCCGCCCCGACTTCGCACAGGTAAATTATAAGAAAGAAAGAAAAAACATTTTCCCCTTCCGTCTGTGACACATTCGTAACTAGACGTGTTTTGTGCTGCCTGAAAAAAAAAGAAAAAAATATCATTTTCGTAAATCATTTAATATTTAATTATTAAAATATAAGACCGTCCTGCTTACTCTTAAGGATACTTTCATATAGCCCCGCGGCCATATTTGAGGTGAAAAAGAGAAGAGATCCCTGAGGATTCAATCTGGATTTATTGCAAGATTACTTCGCTACCGAGAAAACAGTGCCTTGAAGAGGTGCATTGCAGTTGCTGTCACCCAGGAAGGACAGATTCCGTAAGAGCGAGACAACATATTTAATTCTTCTTCTTCTTCTTCTTCTTCTTATTTTAATTAATGGCCGCACACTTTAACAGTGTATTTCGCCAATGTCAAGTAGTAATAGAGTATAACAGTAAATTATAAATATTGGCTTCTTGTCGCCATTACGGCAAAAAACATATTTAATTCAGGTCCTACCGATTGTATTCAAAGTACCAGGGTCTCATAGCGGAAAGGATATAAAGTGGACACTCTTTAATAACATGAGACAAGTTATTTCGCTTTATTAAAACAAGTGTCCATAGCGGTGTATTGCTTGTCGTCCGTCGTGTGTCTTTTAGTGTGCACGATCGAGTCCGACCAAATGGTTCTTTTTGTTTGCACATTTTTATTCTTTGTGCAATTACTACTCGCTGAGACTTTTTTTTTCTTTTTTTTAAATATACAAAACCCTGCTTCATTATGCCGCTCAAGCGTACGCCACCGTCCTCACCAGCCATAACTCCGAGTGTTGCTCCAGTTACATCAATTTCTTCTACGATTGATGCGCCTATGGTTACATTATCATCCCCAACTTTCACAGTGCCCAGCATTCGGACATTACAACAAAGCTTCTCAGAACCGAATCTGGAGTCTAAAACTGACAAAGCTAATGTTACCCTTCGTAAACGCAAGCGGTGTGATGATGAAAAGCTTAATGATTTCATGAAAGAAATGAGCAAAATGTTCAATGCTTTCAAGAAAGACCAGGAAAAGATGTCTGATAAATTGTGTTCTATGGTTGAGGACATCCATTCGATGTTTGAGATTCTGTCAGATAAATATGATAAGCTGCAAGCCCAGTTTGACAAAATGGCGGCAGCGCGAAATGAAGACAGCCAGTACATCAGATCTCTGGAAGAAAAGATTGAAAATCTTGAACGTAGCTCCTGGTCTACCTGTCTAGAGATTAGAAACATCCCTGTCTCACCCATGGAAACTAAGCTATCGCTTTTAGACACCTTTATTAATACTGGTAGGGCACTCAACGTTCCTATACAACTGAACGAGGTTAAGGACATCTACCGAATAAGAACGAAGAACCCTGCAAACAGAACAGTAATAGTAGATCTAAGCACCACTCTCCTCAAAGATAAACTCATAAAAATGTATCGCACATTTAACTCGACATCTAGACTGACAACTGAACATCTAAAAATACAAGGGCCTGTAAAACCAATATTTATTGCGGAGAACCTTACTTCAAAAATGAAGAGGCTTTTCTTTTTGACTCGTGACTACGCCAAATCTAATGACTTAATAATAATATAAGTTTTGTTGGGGATCTCGCGGCAAGATACTCCTACGCAAAGTAGAAAACGGTCCTTTGATCCGCGTAACGTCTGAAGCTTACCTAGACCAACTCAAAGCTTCTAAGTGACTAGAATATCATATTGCACTTATTACTTCTGGAAGTCTTAAAGTGAGTTACCTGATACATATGCATATCATTCTGGTAATACCTAGGCTTATTATTTTAAGAATACTCCACACACTAATTGCTACACAAATCATCCACATTAAACAAAAACTCTTGACAAATAAATACACACACTTTCACTTACCCTTTCAGTCATCTATCACACTGAATAGTAGTGCGCTTTCGACATATTGCATATCTGTGCTCCCCTCAAGTATCGTGTATTGTGTTTCTATAATCCTGTTCCACTGTTCCTTTTCTCTCTCTTTAATGGATGAACTAAATCACGTCAATAATGATATTGAAGGGTTGTCAATATCTGAATCTTTCCAGTGTTACCCTGAAGAGTGTTTTAAATTTATTAAACATGAGAATGATGCTTGTAGAATACTTCATGTGAATATCCGGAGTATAAATCGAAACTTTGATGGGCTCCTGGTTCTTCTGGATAGAATAAAACTCCAGCTTGACGTGATCATTCTATCAGAATGCTGGTTGAGCAATTCGCCTATTATCCCGTCACTTGCCGGATTTCAGTCTTTTGAGACAACCTACCTTAATCAGAACGATGGCTTAGTAGCATATGTTAGGGAGGGGGTCGATTGTAAGATTGAGAGACCACATTTTCGGGATGCAAATTGCTTAATTCTAAACTTCGCAAACAAGTGCGCTATCATTGCATTGTATCGTTCTCCCTCCTACAAACATTAGGCCCTTTTATAAATAGCCTCGATGAAATTCTAAACACCCTAAAATCGTTCTAATTTATTGCAATAATCGGGGACATTAATATTAACTTGATCGGAGAGAGCCATGTAAATTTGGCAGATGAATACCTCAACCTGCTCGCCTCTCATTCTATGCTTCTAGCCCATATGCTCCCCACCAGAGAGGGTAACTGTCTCGATCACGTGATTCTTCGAAGTCCATACTCTTCTACTACTTTGGTACTTGATTCATTGATCACCGATCATGCACCCATCTTATTTTGTTGCAATTATAAGTTTAAATTTAACATGGCGTCGAAGCGTTTTCTGACACGTACTGACATCCCCAGTGTAGTTAAAGATCTCGAAAACACAGATTTTTCTCCAGTACTTATGTCCCAAAAAATTGATGTATCAACTACCACTCTAGTAAATATTGTCTCAAAAAGTGTTAAAAATAACTCTCAACTATCTCCTGTTCCCAGCAAAAAACGTATTATCAAACCATGGATCACGCCTGGCCTCTTCAGATGCATCCGTCATCGAGACAAGCTTTACCATTTATCTAAAAAAGATCCATTAAATGCAACGCAAAAAAATATTTACACCCGTTACCGTAACTTCTGTAATAATATTTTAAAAAGAATAAAGCGTATTTATGATCATAAAGAGTTACAGATGGCAAAAAAGAATCCTAAAGAAACTTGGAAGATTATAAAGCAAATTGCTAACCTTAATCAAAGTCACTCGTCTTCGATAAACTTGTTGAAACTACGCGACGATCCTTTGTTGTTCTTCGCAAATGTCGGCAAAGATCTTGCGAAAAAAATCGTCCCGGCTACTAACTTTTGCAGGAACAGTACTCAGCACTCTTATATCTCCTCTTCCATGTCTACTCCACCGCTAAACTCAATGGCCTTATTTAGCGTAACTGAAGGTGAGATCGAAGCAATAATAGTAAATTTGAAGAATAAGAGCGCGGCCGGCTGGGACAACATTTCTACCCCGTTAGTAAAATCTGCGAGGCATATTTTCATCCCCATACTGACACATATATTCAACACAGCCCTTTCTTCTGGTGTCTTCCCGCATGCCTTTGAAAATGGCAGTTGTGCACCCTATTTACAAGAGTGGAGATAAGGACAGTGTCACAAACTATTGACCTATTTCCGTTCTAACTGTTTTGTCCAAGATTTTTGAGAAAGTATTAAATACCAGACTTCTAAAATTTCTGAATGAAAATAGTGTCCTATCGGCAAATCAGTTTGGCTTTCGCAGTGGTACGTCTACTGAAGACGCGGTCCTTGAACTAACTGATGCCGTGATCAAGAATTTTGAAAAGAAGCAAAAAACAGTGGGCATATTTCTGGATCTATCGAAGGCTTTTGACACTGTGTCTATCCCCATACTGCTATCCAAACTCGAACTACTAGGTGTCAGGGGAGTTGCGCTCGACATTTTTCGCAGTTACCTGACGAATCGGACGCGATGTGTCATGATAGATGGCTTCAAAAGCAGTGTGGAGTCAATTCATTTTGGTGTCCCTCAGGTTAGCGTCCTTGGCCCTACTCTCTTTCTCGTCTACATCAATGAATTGTGCAACCTATCTCTCCCAATTTATAGTGAAGAATGTGTATCTATATTGTCTATGAACTCAAATCCATATAACACAAATTAACATGACGAAAAATGTACGACAGTACTAGCTCCTCTAGGCTACCTATATAGTTTGAACACTCAACAAATAACCTCCAACACAGAACGTGCATAATTTACTTGTATATGTCTTTATATTACTGTTTTTGTTTTATACACATTTTTTTTAAAAACGTAGCCCCACACTTGGATTTATTGCTATGTCGTGGGTGCGTTTACAAACATGAAAATTCACATACACTAATACCCAGACCGGATCAAATGATTGTGGATCACACAAAAATTCGTCTCGTGCGGGAATCGAACCCGCGACAATTAGTCACAGTGGTTGGAGCGGCTTAAGCTCTTAACCACTGCGCTAAATTGTCCGTTGTGACACAATACCTCTTGAATCACTACGTCCATTGGTAAAAACTATATGAAAGTCGATTTGGTAGTTATTCAGTTTATTGCGTTCAGACAGACAGACAGACGCGGCGGGACTTTGTTTTATAATATGTTGTGATGAAAACACAAACACCTTCGCTAACTCCGCAGTCATCAAGTTGTGCGCCATTTTAAGTTGGTTCTCGCGTCGGTTCTCTCAGATCATCATCAATCACCCTGTATCGTATTTGACGGACGATTTAGCGCAGGGGTTAAGAACTTAAACCGCTCCGCCCATTGTGTCTACTAGTCGCGGATTCGATTGCCGCACGGGACAAATCTTTGTGTGATGCACAATTATTTTTTTCAGTCTGGGTGTTTGTGTGTGCAAGAGGCGCTCGTAGCGCTGTGCGACCGCGGTGTTCTTACCGATCACCAAGGTTAAGTAGCGTTCAACTCAGTCGGCCTGAGATGGGTGACCGTTTGTGGCATTTTCATATTCAAGCGTCTCCGTGCTTCGGAAGGCACGTTAAGCCGTTGGTCCCGGTTACCACTTAATATGGTAGTCGTTAAGCTGAGTTGGAAGCCTTAAAAGCGGCTTGATAAGTTCCAGCAGCTGGTGGCCACAAACCTGCCGCTACCAATCCGCACTGGGTCCGCGTGGTGGAGTATGACCTAATCTCTCACCTCGATTTGTGAGAGAAGGCCTTTGCTCAGCAGTGGGCAGTATAGGCTGATATTATATATTTGTGTATGTGAATTTTCATGTTTGTAAACGCACCCACGACACAGGAATAAATGCTAGAGTGGAGCCAGTTTTAAAAAAAAAAACTATCTGCCCACTGTTGAGTGTAGGCCTCTCCTCTATCAAGCCATTCGTTCCGGTCCTGTGCTTGCCTATTTCACATTTTCCGGCCACCTTCACGATGTCATCATCCCCAGATACAGTTATCGAATCGAGACACCAAATTCCGTACTATAGGACAGTGCGCGCATGAATAATTCTAAAAAAAACCTGTTAAAACCTCGTTATTGACCATGTTACTATTCATTACATACATATGGAGAAATATAATTTTAATTGCAATTAATTATTAAATAATCTTATTTTATTAGAACGAGGTTATTGAGGTATTAAAATGTAGCTCTATCAAGATCTATTTATAAAGCTATAAACATAATGGAAACATTAAAAGTTGTAATTGATGAAAAGCTTACTTGACATTTTATTGAATTGATTGTACTTGATCATTAAGCTGGCTTCATATTAACGAAAATTGTAAAACTTGTTACAACTTAATTAAGAAAAAAAGTTTGTCATAGTTTTAACACGTTAGCTGTCCAAATCGATTTCTATAAGTGACGTCTATACTTAGAACCCAATTTGTGTCTGCTTTACTGAAAAACCACTAAGGTATGCATGGTAACTAAGGTATATATGGTAACTAAGGTTATGGTAACAAATTTGCCATGGTTTTAGTTATTTATTTAATCCTTTATTGTATACAGTACATTTAAAGTTTTAATTTTACGGTGATATACAAAGGCGAGCTTAACTCAGAATATGAGTTCTCTTCCAGCGAACCTTTAAGTGTTGATAGATGAGAATGTCAATAAGAGGACAGCTATACAATCACACATTCAAACATACAATAAAAAGAAACATAAATATAATTAAAATGCATAGTATACAAAAACTAAATGCATATAATTTATAAAATAAACATACATAAAAATACACATAGTATATTATATTATAAATATAATATACTATGTGGATACTGTTTTGACGGACGATTTAGCGCAGTGGTTAAGAGCTTGAACTGCTCCGCCCTCTGTGTTGAATAGTCGCGGGTTCGATTCTCGCACGGGACAAATCTTTGTGTGATCCACAATTATTTGTTTCGGTCTGGGTATTTGTTTGTGAATTTTCATGTTTGTAAACGCACCCACGACACAGGAATAAATCCTAGTGTGGGGCTACGTTTTTAAAAAAAAAAGAAAAAAAAAAGAAAGAAAAGAAAGAATATGTATTAACAATCAGATAGGAAATGTTTCCTGATTCTTCTCCTAAAGATGTCCAAAGAGGAGCTTGTGCGTATAGCGTATGGGAGTGAGTTCCAAAGACGCACTCCACGAACAGTAAAATACCTATCATACCAACTGGAAGATTGAAGAGGAGCACGAAAAAGGAGAGAAGTAGCAGTGCGACAGGGCCTTTCCTTGGGGACAAGAAAGTCAAAACGCTCACGTAGATAAATAGGAGCTTTGGGTTATAAAGGACGGAAAAGAGGAGAGGAAGGATATGTGAGTCCTGGCTTTGCCGAATAGGCAGCCACTTCAATTTTCTTCGGAACTCTGATACATGATCATATTTACGGAGACCGAAAATGAAGCGGATACACAGATTCTGCAAACGTTCCAGCTTATTAACTAGCTCTTCAGTGGCATCAAGAAAACAGACATCACCATAGTCTAGAAGTGGTAGGAGGAAAGAGTTTTTAGATATTATCTGTCCAAATCCATATGGTTATTTAGCGTTTCTTATTTGATTCTTAATCCATACGCCCCTCTAAAACAAGTCGTTTTTTAAATCTAGCTTAAGACATTGTGATGACAATATGAGTGGCAAATGCTAACCTTTTCAAATTGTTTATCATTCCATGAGCATTAAATATTTATCCTTACACTCAAGATAACTTCAAATTATCTAGTTAATTCAAAACAACAAAAAGTAATGTTCATTGACTCGTCAGATTAAGTCATAACCATAAATCAAACTTGTCAAGTCGCCAGCTATCTTTCTTCAATGTAACGAATGATTCATTTTATTTGATCTTGTCCAGTTCTTATTTCATTAAGTTCTATAATTTACTTTGTGTTACAATACGGATTTTTAATATAGCAAACATTTTATTTTATTAATTTTTATAAAATAAAAATCCTAATTGGAAGTTGCTGAAAACTAACGAACCTAAATATACTTATCTACCCAAACCATTCTTATTTTTAAAAAAAACGTAGCCATGGGGCACTAGGAATTAACCCTGTGTCGTGGATGCATTTACAAGCATGAAATTAACATACACAAACACCCAGAAAAAAAGTATGTGCATTTCTAAATTCATTTTAATGGAATTGAATTTCTCTTTATTGAGAATATAATACATGAACAATTATTACAAATACTATAGGTACTTATATAAATATTAGGCCCAGGAAAAGTTATAGTATGTAAATTTTTTTTTCATAATCTACTTGCCTTAAGTATACGTTTTACAATCGTACCTTTTTAGAATTCGCCTTGGTTAGACTGATATAGGCTTTGTGAGAATTAGCTCTTAGAATTTTTAATTACCTGCGCATTTAAGGTTCTAATGAAGAATTCATAATGGTGCCTTGTTTAGACGATGTTTTTATAGTAGTCCCATTGACCTAGTCCGTTATAGACCTTGTTTGCTATCTTATTGAGGTTACGTTGCAAATAATCGTTGTGAAGTAAATAATGGAACTACTGTATCATGTCGATATAATTAATATATCTTTGTATTTTATTAATGTTGGTAATTACCGCATACTTGCTAAGTCCGGCAATCAATAGACTAATTTGTAACAATCTCTTAAGTTATTATATGATAGTCCTACAAAGAATTACTGTGAGATGGGAATTGGGTTGGGTAGCACTTTGTATTTAAGAGTATAATAAAATAACACTTGATTATCTAGTTTTGATGACTAACGTTATAGAGTTCGTCACAGATATTTAAGTTACTTTGTCAGCCTTAGCCTCCAAAAAATTTTGAAGCCTTAGGGTAACTTATTAAGGTTAAGTCAATATTTCCACCTTTGGACGAGTTTAGTTACTATATTCGAATTCCTGGCTTCCTTTGGATATCATAAAAGACGTCTAAAGAAGTAAAAAAACATAACGCATTGACCAAGTACCCTTTAAATCGTGGCTTACCCTTTAAATCGTGGGCTGTGACAAATATTTTTTTTATCTTTTTTATTGTTTATTGTACAAAATAACATAAATTAGTAAGTACACTTACAAGGCGTACTTATGCCAATTTGAGTTAACCTTAAAGTGCAAAGAGAATATTTAGCGTATAAGTGAGTGTAATTGTAAATAATAAGAGAAAAAATAAAAAAAACAAAACAAAGATGACACTGAAAATAATTTAGTTTAAATAATTTAGGTGTGTGTGTACGTGTGCACGCGCGCGCGCGCGTGTGTGTGTGTCTGTGTGTGTGTAAATGATCTACGCTGTTGGCCGCGGGGCCTTTACAGCTTCACCGGACAAGAATTAATTTAGGTGAAACACCGTCACGCCTATATTCCCCAAACGGGGATGGCAGAAGTGTACTGCACCAAACCGGAATTGTGCTCAGCGAAAAGTGCGTGTACCTACTTTTCGCTATCGATGTTAGATATCTAGCACAATTCCGGACTGATACGGGATTTTTTTTTTTGAATAACTATTTTTGTCGACCTAGGATTTGCACCCGTCGTGATCGCAAAACGTGAAACGAGGATATTTTAAACTAATCGTATTTCTGATTACGCTCGTTATAGTATGGACCATCGAACATTGCTAGAGGATCTAGGGGAGGCACTCGTAGCGCTGTGCAACCGGGGTGTTTTTACCGATCACAGGGGTTAAGCAGTGTTCAACTCGGTCGGCCTGAGATGGGTGACTGTTTTTGGAATTTTCATATTCGAAGTTCTCCGTGCTTTGGAACGCACGCGAAGCCGATGGTCCCGGTCATCTTTTAATGTGGTCGTCGTTAGGTCGAGTTGGAAGCCTAAAAGCAGGTGGCCACAAACCTGCCTCCACCAATCCACACTGGGTCCGCGTGGTGTCCGGCCCAGCAGTGGGCAGTATAGGCTGGTATTATTATTATTATAGAGAACCTTAACCATGATGTGATTTTCATTAAACACACATGACACAGAACAAAGGCGACATTAATTAAGTACAGAAATATGACAATTATTAATTATAGCACTAACCGACCTTTGCGGGCGTCAAGCGGAGACAGGCGCTAAGATATTAGTCAGAGATAAACAAATTGATTATACCCATTAGCTTGTACTTAGGCTTGGCAAACACCACGACTGGATCTATATACATTAACTGTCGTTTGTACGTGTAGTAGCACGTTTTATGGGCAACATATCTACCTATATAATCATTATATTGATACGTGGAGCAAAAACTTTGTACCCCTTTTTACGTAAAATGCGCGGACGGAGGAGTATGAACTTTCACACACTTATAGTTTATATAGAGAAGCAATTCTAATATATTTTTAAATTATGTATATAAAATACATTAATACAATAAAAAAAACATTACACACACTACCAAGTATTTGACACACACACACACACACACACACACACACACACGCATATATACTCTTTTGTTTATTGTTAAACTCTGTGATCAAATTGAGAAGAGATTAATATTTTTTGTCTTTAATATTATAATCTTACCGAATGTAGGTAACCGGAACCGACGGCTTAGCGTGCCTTCCGAAGTAAGAAGACGTCCGAATATTAAAATGCCACTAACGGTCACTTATCTCAGGCCAACCGAGTCGAACGGTGCTTAACCTTGGCGATCGGTAAGAACACTGCGGTCGGACAGTGCTACAAGTGCTTTGTAATTTACCTATTGTAACGCTGAGTCACTTGCTAAGCCAAGCTGAGCCACGCCACGCCAAGTAAAAGCCATGCCACGCCATGCCAAGCTACGCCACGATAGTCAATTCTCCCATAAATCGGTATCAGCCGGGCCGAGCCACCATGTTGACACACCCCTTGACGTACCGCCAAAATGCCACTGCCAAAGTAGTGGGGATGTGTCTATAATAGCCTTAGCAAAGTCATTTGTAATGCCCCCCCCTACCCACAAAACTCAATTCCCTAAACAGCCCGGTGGTGTTTGATCGTCCGCTAGGACTTTCTAGCAGTCTTGTATCGCGCTACCGAGCGAAGAAAGAAGAGAGGACTCAAGAAGTCGCCGCCTCCTTGCTGATCGCTTTGTCGGACTACCTTTAGTTCGCCATAGGTTCCACCTGACAGGGTTGATCGCGCAGGCGACGTGAACGTTCTTTTGATGGGGATGTCAGAGGTGGTCTGTGTACACCGTATTTTCGCCGACGATCTTAGGTCCCATGCAATATGGGGCGAGCCTATTGATCCTGGGATCTTGTGATTGCTAATGTGTGAAGCCAACTTCGAAAAAAATAGGACGTAGTACCGGCCGAGTTATATTTCTATTCTGTTATAAATAGCTTTAAAATGTATTGAGGCATGCACACACGTGGTATTTCTACTACAGATAATTGACTTGTATGTAAAAAAACTTGAGTGGCAATGCTTGGAATAGTGTGCTTAGTACCAATATACATTAGGTTATATATTTTTGAATTTGTCACATAAAATCTATACAATCAAATTTTACATTTTTTTTTAATCTTTTTGACTTTTACCTGAAATCGTCGATTTCTTGCTACCGGCTACTTCATTTCAATGTCTTCAGAAATACTGCCGCTTTCATTTTACACTTATTATAGATTGTAATTACAACTAAAACATCTAAAAGTGGTAAAAGTTTAAAAGTTACATTGGAATGAACCTTCAGGTTCAAAAAGATGAATTTGCAAAATGTTGAATTTTCATTATGTTGAATTCCCAAAATGGTGAATTCTCATTATGTTGAAAAAAAAAAAAAAAAAAAACACCGTCACGCCTATATTCCCCAGAGGGGGTGGCAGAGGTGTACACCCACGTTTCGCCGACGATGTTAGGTCCCATGTAATAGGGGGCGAGCCTATTGCCATATACCGGGCACAATTCCAGACTCCGGACTCGTACTGGGAATTTTTCGTTAGAAAAACTACATTTGTCGGACCTAGGATTTGAACCCTCCCGTGCTCACAAAGCGATGCGCTTCGCCACCAGACCAACGAGGCAGTCTCATTATGTTGAATTTTAGAAATGTTGAATCCCAAATTGTTGAATTCCTGTAATGTTGGGATTCTCATAATGTTGAATTACCGAAATGTTGAATTCTCATTATGTTGAATTTTTCAAATGTTGAATCTGTTCTCATAATATTTTTTCCGTGTGGTTCCGTACTAAGAATATATCTACCCATATTATCCCGTGGGTGGGCACCCACGGGATAATATAGGATTACCACAATATTTGTAATAACTCCATCTACAGATTTAAGTTACTTGTCGTTAAGAAGTTCCCGTGTGTATCTTCGAAGTCCAAGATCCTGAAGCTATACTGAACCCAATGCAAAAAGAATCATCAAAAGCGGTCCACAATTGACGGAAATATCGGCGAATATACATAAAAAAGCATACATACAGACGAACATAGAACCTCCTCCTTTTTGAAGTCAGTTTGGAAGCATTAGGATTAATGAAAAAAACATTTTGCAAATTCAACTTTTTGGACCGAAGGGGAATGAATATACCTCAAGATCTAGTCGTGGGTCAAGATTTAGTCGTGCGACAACTTAATGCCAGCGTTCTAATATGTAGCTGAAGTATAACCAGCCTTATAACAGTTTCGTTGATCGATTACTGACCGATTGTGATCCAAAACACTTAGTCAATACAAGATATGTATCTGGGGTAACTATTTGAGAAATTTATCGCACACCCTGTGGATATATTGTAAATTGAATGTAATGATCGATAAATCGCTGATAACGTAATTTATTGATGTTATTAAGGATATCGACATATTTGGAAGAAATCCTACTAATACTATAATTGTGAATTTGTATGTCAGATGTTGGTAACTCAATCACGCAAAAACGGCTGAACGGATTTGGATGAAATTGGGAACACGGATAGTTTATTACTGCGATTAATACAAAGGATACATTTTATCAAGGAAAAATGTTAGGTTTATGTCTAAAGTCAAAGCGGACGGAGTAGTTGGCAGAAACTAGTATTATAAATGTGAAAGTTTGTATGTTAAGATGTTTGGATGTTTGTTAATCAATCACGCAAAAACGGCTGAACGGATTTGGATGAAATTTGGGACACAGATAGTTTAGTACCTAGATTAAAACGAGTACTTTTCGACTGCCTCGTTGGTCTGGTGGCAAAGCGCATCGCTTTGTGATCACGAGGTCCTGGGTTCAAATCATAGGTCGGACAAATGTAGTTTTTCTAACGAAAAATTCCCAGTATGAGTCCGGAGTCTGGAATTGAGCCCGGTATATGGCAATAGGCTCGCCCCCTATTACATGTGACCTAACATCGTCGGCAAAACGTGGGTGTACGTGTGGGGAATATAGGCGTGACGGTGTGTGTGTTTATCATGGAAGAAAATTACATTCCTGTCTAAAGTCAACGCGGTGAAGTCGCGGGTAGAAGAGATTGCCTCTGAAAACTCCTTTAGGGGAGGCCTTTGTTATGCAGGGGATGTCTTTCTGGTGATGAGAATCATGATGATGATTTCACTACAAACCTAAACTTTATTTGAAGTGCTTATATCCTTAAGAAATAGTAGCCTAATTGTTACCCTTCCAATCAGAGGATGTTATATTAGCTTATAGATTAGTAAGATTAGTATGATTTATAAATGTAATAACCTCTTTTGACAACATAAGCTCTTCATCTTCATGGGAAGGCGGAAATTTTATTTACCATTTGCATTAGCGAGTTGTATTGCAGTTGGAATGCAGACCGCTTGTCAACAAGTTAATCTACAATACCTTACTCCACAAGTTTCATTAAATTCCCAGGCTGTAGTTTACAAAACCCGTATTATCATTGCTATTGTTTACCTGCATAACCTTTACGGAAGAATTCGAGAACAATCGGGTTGTTTCTCCGTATGACTCAACTCAACGCTAAAGCAATACATATCCTAGAGCAATCATTAAAATTCCTATCGCTATGCCGTTTAGCTCAGCATTGCGGTTGGTCAAGAAAATTAAGGCATTTAATGCTTGATAATCGTATTTCGTAATAGTTCATGCCGTTCGAATGTTTACAACCTATTTATTGTAGAGCATTCAGATTAATATGATAAGATAGATTGAATGTGTGGAAGTAACACCGAAGAACATTAGCATGGTAATTGTTATAATGGAGTAAACCATATTTCGACCACTGACCCTACTGTAAGCTAGGATCCACAATGGCCTTCATCGATGACGCTAAGGCTTGAACCAAGAGGAATTTAAATTAGAAGAAAGAAAACACGAGGGGTATGATAAAATAGTACAAAGCGGGATACCGAAGACAAAGAAAAATCGACAAATTAGTCACATAACAACGGATTTTAAAAGAATATCGAGTTCTACCAGAAAACTGATTTTATTATTATCATCACGCAGACAAGACACAAAGACAAGTAGCCGAGTATAAAATGAAAGCATAGTAAAATTGTCATAATTCATCACCTTACACCTTACCTACCTGATATTATCCTACCTATTAAGTTGATGTATTTGAAGCAGTGATAGCCTAGTGGTTAGACCGTTGGACTGCAAAGTCAGAGGTTAAAACCCAGGGTTCAAACCCAGGCACACACCTCTGTCTTTTCAAAAGCATGTGCGTATTAAAAATTAACTATCACTTGCTTTAACGGGGAAGAAAAAATGTCGTGAGGAAACCTGCATGCTTAAGAGTTTCTCGAAGGTGTGTGAAGTTTGCCAACCCGCGCTGGGCCAGCGTGGTGGACTATGGCCTAAACCCTCTCAGTTTGAGAGGAGGCCCGTGCCCAACGGTGAGACTGTTTTTTTAACAGGGCTAATATTATATTATTTGAATTGCATGCTTAAAAATATATCACCAACATCAGCCAAATCATGTTTATTGCAGGACAACGGAAAAAATCACCAGGGAAAATCTGCTTTGAAAAATCTGTGCTTAGTACTATTTATCGACCTGGGGTTACATAAAACACGAAAGCCAGATAAATAGTGTTATAATTATATCTCTAAGATGCGCTACATATTTGTGGTTGAACAAAAAGCAGCGTTCGATCTATTTATCTTGTTGATCTGGCGTGTTACAGGTTTCGTTGGACACTGTGATCGGTGTCGGAACGCGTTAACACTCGGAAAGACGTAGGCTGGTACACGCGTAATATAGTGGTCATTTACAAAGGTGCAGAACGACAACGAGACGGGAACGAAAGGTTTTAACCATTTATTTATGCTACACACAATACAGGCAAGAAAAACGAGAAAAAAAGTGAATAATAAAAAAAAACATTTTAAAAACAAGCTTTTATACAGCAAGGTTATGGTGCAATTCAAAACGCCAAATTAAAATGCCGTGCTTGTACTGTTAGCCGTTCGAGAACTACCTTCCTCTGGAGCCAATCTTGGGTGTCACACACTCAGAAAAATGGTATTAATCAAGTCATACTTACAATAAAAATGACCGTAAAAACCCTTTTTAAAAACAAGCTTTTATAATAAAAATACAACGAAGATATCTTGCTTAGAAGAGGAGTTTCTACAGCTTTCTTCCGGCTTCATCATTTAACATCACCTTGGACACTTTCTGGTTCTGAAGTACTCCTTAAGACGTATCCGACGAGCTCAAACACGGCTGGGTTATATTGAGTAGTGGGGTGGTTTCATTGCCCACTTTTCGGCTTCATCATCAGACCCTAAACACTATTTTGTAGAGTTCTTGTGAATAACTATCTAACAAGCCTAAACACGAGGGGGTTACGTTGTATAGTTCACATATTTCTATGGCCACTTTCTGACTCCATCATCAGACCAGCTCCATGCTACCATGGTATTGCATTGTCACCAAACTTACGTACGTATGCCAAATTTCAGCTCAATCGGATATTCGCAAGTGCTTGAAAAATGGATCACAAGATTTGAACCGGTAAGACAGACGGGCATACGAACATTATAAGTTAAATAAAAGCTTGTAGATAAACATTGTCATCGGAATTGAATCAACATGTCAAATTCTAACCTGGCAAGATGGCAGAAAGTGGTTTAGCTTACAAGATTTGAACTTATAAACCAACAAACATTACTAGTTAAATATAAGCTTATAAAAGTTAAGTGGAAAAATTACAGTTGCTGTATTAAGTGTAAGTAGCAATAAACCAGCTCAGTATAGGCTGTATAGGCACTAATTCTTAGCTGGTCCCCGCCATCATCCTATAATAGTAGCTACTTACTTATAATTGTTAATCAATCAAGGTGTATCAACAGCAAAATATGAAATGCAACGATTCCATGTGCTTACTATGTAATTATTATTATTATAAGCTTACACTGGGCCATTGCAAGTCAAAACCCTTCTCTCCCTTCTTTCATTCATATCGGTTTAGTTCAAACTGATGCCTATCTATCTATCTATAACCTCACGCCAGATCCCTTGCGGGGTAGGCAGAGAGTACAGAGTTCCAACAGGTTCTTTCCTTACATACCTCTCTGGCTTCCTCGACTCTCATAGTTCGTCTTATACACGCTCGCCGGTTACGGAGACTCTTGACTTTTCCATCAGATAAGACTCGGTTTATTTGGTCGTGGTAAGATAGTCTAGGTCTTCCCCGGTACCTGCATCCTTCCACTTTCACATTGTATATCTGTTATGTCATTCTTTCCTCTGGCATTCTTTCTATATGCCCGAACCAACGGAGCATGCCCTTTCTCATCTTTACACCGATACTATCTTTCATACCTACTCGCTGTCTTACTATGCTGTTGCTAATGCGGTCGGTCAGCTTCACTCCGCACATCTTCCGCAGAGCTCGCATTTCTACCGCATTTATCCTACTTTCATTCTCCTTCTTACATACCCAGCTCTCGCTACCATATAACAGCGTTGGGACAAGAACTCCGTTATGTATGGCCAGCTGCGCCTTATGGCTTAAGTGCCGGCTCCCGAGTAGCTTTCCCATCGCACCATTCACTCTGTTTCCTGCACTCACTCTTCTCTCTATGTCAGCGGTGTATTTCCCATCCTTACTGAAGGCGCATCCAAGATATACAAACTCATTCACTTGCTCCAGCACATCGTTACCAACCACAATCCTTACATTCGTTCTGGTTTCTTCCCTTTCAAAAACCATAATCTTGGTTTTCTTCACATTCAAGTGCAAGCCATTGATCATGCAGTCGTCTTTCATAACTGTGACTAGTGTTTGCAGATCAGTGGCTGTTGGCGCTATTAAAACCGCGTCATCTGCGTAAAGTAGATGGTTTACCACTAAGTCACCCATTTGTACACCTTCATTCATCGCTTTCAGTCTTTGAAGACTTTTGTCCAGATATATTATAAACAGTCTAGCGGACAACACGCAACCCTGCTTGACGCCGATTTTGACGTCAAACCAGGGTGACCTGTTACCACCCACCCGTACGCATGCCTTGCAGTCCACATAAGTGGACTGGACGGCTCGCAACAGAGTGCCATCTATACCATACTCTGGCAAAATGTCCCAAAGTCTCTTTCGCACAACTCTGTCAAATGCCTTCTCCAGATCTACAAAACCGCAGAAAACCTTCCGGCCCACTGCCAGATGCTTCTCTACGATGTTGCGGAGTGAGAAGACTTGATCCGAACATCCTCTTCCAGACCTGAAACCCCCTTGTGCCTCGCACAACATTCCATCGGACTTCACGCGCATTCTCCGTTCAATAATTTTACCGTACACCTTGGCTGCCAAGCTGATCAAACTAATGGCTCTGTAATTGGCGCAGTCATATTGTGAACCCTTGCCTTTATACAAGGGTACTATGACTGTGCGGCGCCAATCTGTAGGGACTCTACCGGTCCTCCAGCAAAGGTTTGCAAGGGCCCGGAAAGCGTCCCGGACGCAAGTTCCACCATATTTGATCATCTCGGCAGATATCATGTCTACTCCCGCAGCTTTACCGTTTTTCATACTTCCTATCGCCCATTCAACTTCTTCCATAGTGATGTCCTCCGTTGATTCTGGTGCCGCAATCTCGCCTTTAGGCACGTCTGCGGCATCAGCATCCGGGTCATCTCCATACATTTCTCCAAAATATTCACTCCACCGGTTTAGCACAGATTGTGTGTCTGCAAACTGATGCCAGTCCTTGTCATAGGAGTCCAGCTCGTCTCGCCACCTTTCTGGGCCTGCTGCACTGTCGTTTCCCACCGGGGACGGAACCCACTCTAGCAGTTTTTGCCCAAAGTGCATCTAACATACGACAGATATGTTCAGCCCAGTTCCATTCGAGCCTTGCAACTGATTGGCCTACATTAAAGACTTTTGTTTTCGAGCGTAGGACCGAGTCTCTGATACGATCTGTTAACTTTACTCCAAAAATACTGCGCTTCATTGCTCGTTGGCAAACCCCAAGGATGGACTTTTGACGATCGGTTAATAACCAACACCGAAAATTGGCCCTGGTGACATACAACGCACGCACATTGAGGACGGATGAGAAGCTAGTTGAGCTGGAAGAAGAGTTAAACAAGTTGCGGTGGAGTATTGTTGGTTTATCGGAGGTCCGAAGAGAGGGCGAGGACACGATAACCTTAAAATCCGGCAACTTGTTTTACTACCGGGAGGGCGAACAGCAGTCCCAAGGTGGTGTCGGATTTATCGTCCACAAGTCACTCATAAACAACGTTGTGTCCATCACTAGTGTGTCGAGCAGGGTAGCGTACCTGATACTCAGAATATCCAAAAGATATTCGCTGAAGGTCATACAGGTCTACGCACCGACCTCGGCATACTCAGATGATGACGTCGAAGTTATGTATGAGGACATTAGTAGAGCCATACATACTTCCAAAGCACACTTTACAGTAGTTATGGGTGACTTCAATGCGCGACTGGGCAAACGGGGCGATGATGAGTTGAGAGTGGGGCAATTTGGATATGGGCAGCGCAACCCCAGGGGTCAGAGGCTGGCCGAATTTCTGGAGAAGGAGGGACTCTTTATGATGAACTCTTTCTTCCAGAAGCCGTCTCATAGGAAATGGACCTGGATGAGCCCTGATGGTTTCACAAAAAATGAGATAGACTTCATCATGAGCACCAAGCGACACATATTTAATGATGTCTCCGTGATTCACAGGGTAAAAACCGGCAGTGATCACCGAATGGTCAGAGGCACATTAAATATTAATGTCAAAATGGAAAGATCGCGTCTGATGAAGTCTACGCTCCGACCTTCTAATGCACATATCCAAAACCCCGAGAACTTTCAACTCGAATTGTCAAACCGCTTCGAATTGCTAGACAGCAGCGCATCAGTGGACGAAATCAACAATAGGTTGGTAGAGACTGTCCATACGGTCGGGTCTAAGCATTTTAAGCCCCACCGTAAAAATAGGCCTCAAAAGCTATCCGACTACACCCGAAACCTTATGGCTGAGCGACATACCATGAGACTCCAAACCTCCGATGATGCTAAGTCCTATAGGCAGCTCAATGGACAGATATTGAAGTCCTTGCGACACGATCTACGGTCCTTCAACACAAGACGTATTGAGGAGACCATAGAGCAGAACAAGGGCTCCAAAGTGTTCGCAAGAGCCGCGTCGATTGGGCAAAGCCAGTTGACGAAGCTGAAGACGGAGGACGGAAACGTAACGTCGAATAGGTCAGAGGTGCTCAGGGAGATAGAGAGGTTCTATGGACAGTTGTATACCTCAGTAGCTGAACCTATTGTTGACTTGGTAAAAGACCCAAGAGCCAAGCTAATCCGACACTACACTGAAGATATCCCGGACATCAGCCTGTACGAGATTAGGATGGCTCTCAACCAACTTAAAAACAACAAAGCGCCGGGTGAAGACGGAATTACCGCAGAGCTTCTGAAAGCGGGCGGATCGCCGGTACTTAAAGTCCTTCAGAGGCTGTTTAATTCCGTCTTGCTAGAAGGAAAAACGCCGGAAGCATGGAACAGGGGTGTGGTGGTACTCTTTTTCAAGAAAGGTGATAACACTTTATTAAAGAACTATAGGCCCATCACACTGCTGAGCCATGTTTACAAGTTGTTTTCGAGAGTCATCACGAATCGTCTCGAACGCAGGCTTGATGATTTCCAGCCTCCCGAACAAGCCGGTTTCCGGAAAGGCTTTAGTACCATAGACCACATACATACGCTGCGGCAGATTATACAGAAGACCGAGGAGTATAATCGGCCACTATGCTTGGCGTTTGTGGACTATGAGAAAGCCTTCGATTCGATCGAGACTTGGGCGGTTCTTAGATCTCTCCAGCGATGCCGCATTGACTATCGGTACATCGAAGTGTTGAAGTGCTTGTATAATAACGCCACCATGTCAGTCCGAGTACAAGGGCAGTGCACGAAGGCGATCTCCATAAAAAGAGGAGTAAGACAGGGAGACGTCATTTCTCCGAAACTGTTTACGACCACCATAGAGGAC
The DNA here is from genome assembly GCA_905147815.2 of Phalera bucephala. Classification (NCBI taxonomy): domain Eukaryota; kingdom Metazoa; phylum Arthropoda; class Insecta; order Lepidoptera; family Notodontidae; genus Phalera; species Phalera bucephala. Next base: position 11,042,779 of record LR990629.1, read on the forward strand.
GCCTTCAAGCTCTTGGAATGGCGAGGACTTGGCATCAACATCAATGGCGAATACATCACTCACCTTCGATTTGCCGACGACATTGTGGTCATGGCGGAGTCGCTGGAAGATCTAGGACGAATGCTCGGCGACCTCAACAGAGTATCTCAACAAGTGGGTCTTAAAATGAACATGGACAAAACGAAAATAATGTGTAACGTCCATGTCGTACCCACCGCACTCACCGTTGGGAACTCTACTCTTGAAGTTGTCGACGAATACATTTACCTGGGACAGGTAGTCCGGTTAGGTAGGTCCAACTTTGAGAGAGAGGTCAATCGACGAATCCAACTCGGCTGGGCAGCGTTCGGGAAACTGCGCAACATCTTCTCATCCAAAATACCTCAGTGCCTAAAGACTAAAGTTTTTAGTCAATGTGTGTTACCAGTGATGATATATGGATCAGAGACGTGGTCTCTTACTATAGGTCTCATAAAAAAGCTCAGAGTTGCTCAGCGAGCTATGGAGAGAGCTATGCTCGGCGTTTCTCTACGTGATCGAATCAGGAATGAGGAGATTCGTAGAAGAACCAAGGTCACCGACATAGACCTTAAGATTAGCAAGCTGAAGTGGCAATGGGCGGGCCACATAGCGCGAAGATCGGACGGGCGTTGGGGCAGAAAGATTCTAGAGTGGAGACCACGTATTGGCAAGCGCAGTGTGGGACGACCACCTGCCAGATGGACCGACGATCTTGTGAAAATCGCAGGAAGTCGTTGGATGCAGATGGCATCGGACCGGTTACGCTGGGAAGCGATTGGGGAGGCCTATGTTCAGCAGTGGACAAGTATAGGCTGAGATGATGATGATGATGATGATGATGATGATAATAACCAAGTCTGTGCTCCGTTAGTGAGGATGGGGAGAATGCACATGTTTATGAGTTATCTTTTTATTGAAAACGAAAAAGTTTTCTTCATTAATCGTTTCATTTACTCTTATTACTATGTTATACAGATTAATACTCGTATATTAGTGTAACTTCGAGATCTTGAATCACTTTTTCATTTGCAATGTGTCAAAGTATTACAAACATAAATCGTGATATTTGGTATTGTAAAACATATATACACACCGATATGCCTTGATTTCCCAAGTGGCAGAGGTGTACTGTGTATACCCACTTATTTCCTACAATGGGTAGTAAAAGGAGGCATATTGCCAATATCCCGGGCTTAATTCTAGACTGCGGACTTGTTGGGGGGCCTGCGCACTCTACCTCTTTATCTCTTGTCTGGTGAAGCTGTAAAGGCCCCGCGGTTAACAGCGTGGATCATTCACACACACGTACACTCACACGTACACACACACTCACACACACGCACAAATCTACCTCTTTAGATAAGTATATTTTTGTCATTTAAGAAATGACGTGCGTTCCAGTTCACATTACTACTCTTTAATTTTACATGCCTCAATAAATCTATGTTCTTTTTTCTATTTGCGCAATTAAAATCAAACATTAGCAAAAAATAACCTGACACGTAATTGCATACTTTAGTCAACCAATCAAAATACACAAATGTAATTGTGTATTACAATGAATATGTAAGAGTATTCTGTACATTTATCATAAGGCTAGTGCTATTTCATTAGCCGCTAGTAATAAATTGAATTAGGCAACTTTATAACTGGGCTAACTAGCTCTTGCATAATGTTGGCATGACAGGTGCTTGATCATTGTCTCTTAATAAGGAAGTTTTTTTTATTAATTGTTATATTCAAGATGGCGGATGTGAGAAATCCGTTAATATGCGAATAATAAATTAGCTTATACGGCCCCACTTCTGGCCTTCTCTGTAATATTGAGGTTCAAGAGATTAGGTCGTTCTTCACGACACGGACCCGGTGCGGTTGGGTAGAGGCAGGGTTGCCAGCTGCTACGCGAGGGTCTACGACCGAACTCGCGTCGTCCGCCAAAGCGACGAATGCGTGCCCGCGCTCGAAATCAGACGGCGGGAACGACGACGCGCTCTGGAGGAGTGGCGCGCGAGGCTTAGCCAGGAGCACATCGCGCGCAAGCGCGTCGTCCAAGCCATCCCGCCGTCCTTCGAAGCCTGGCAACAGCGGAGGAGTGGGCGAATCTCCTACAGGCTTGCTCAGATAATCACCGGTCACGGCTGTTTCGGTGATTATCTGAGCAAGATCGGACGCGAGGCGACGGCGATCTGTCACCACTGTGGTGGGGACCGGGATTCCGCAGAGCACACGCTTGTCGAGTGCCCAGCGTGGGCCTCCGAGCGGCGGATCCTGGTCGACCGGATTGGACCGGACCTCTACTTGCCGGCAATAGTAGCGGCTATGCTGGCAGGGGATTTGGCGTGGGGGGCCGTATCCTCCTTCTGCGAGACTGTGATGTCACAGAAGGAGGAGGCCAAGCGGGATCGGGAGAGGGCCGATCCCGCTCGCCGAAGGCGAAGGCGCCGGGGCGGAGGCACAGCCCGCCCAGGCCCCCCAGCCCAATAGCCCGGGGCTCTATAATACGGGCTAACTTGTGTCCCCTGCCGCAACATCTGGTGGGGGACCCCCCCTGCACCAACATCCGCAGGGGGCCTTTGGGGTTGTGGGACGCTGGGGCGGGGGCCCTAAGCGTCCTTTACGCGCGACCCCGAGGAGGACGCCGCCGTGAGCACCGCGACGGTGCAGCCCCCCTGCAGCAAGCTACAAGTTTCCCCTCCCGAGGCGGGCTCTTCGGAGCGCGGCACAAGGGGGGCACCGGCCTGTTCCACTCGGAGATCCCGGAGCCCCTCTGACACGTGCCAGTGCCGGCCACCGTGGGGTTTTAGTCGGTACGAGTCCGACATGCACCGCCAGCTTCCCCCGAGGTTGGCGGAAGTCCATGAGGATTTCTCCACGAAAAAAAAAAGGGTTGCTGTTGGAATATATGAAGTCAGCAATAATGTTTTCAATTAAGCATAACGACTACCATATGTACGATAATTGGGATCAACATTATAACGCCATTTCTGAAACACAAAATAAACTGCAGGAAGTATTATACAGTTACCACACGGCAGACACTAAAGGTACGGTCAAACCAACGCTTCCAGGCGCGTCCGCGATGGCGTGCCCGGTGGTGATCAGTTCCTGCAGTAGTATTTCTGTGGACGTTATCATCAACGTGGGCCTACAGGCGCTAATTGTGCGGCGTCAGCACGCGATCATAATATGGAAATACTGATCGCCACCGCAGGTGCCATTGCGGACATGGCTGGACGCGTCGTTTGGCCATACCTTGCGTGTTAATGCGCCTTCCCGCCCTCTCAGCCGGACGCAGTCGTGGTTACTTACCTGTTATCAAGACGTCGTCCTGTAATTAAAAAAAAAAAGGAATTAACTTCATTGCACCATATAAGCATATAAAAATTAGTGAAAAATTTAAAACATGTGTAACGTGTGCGTGTGTGTGTGTGAATGATGTCCGCTGTTGGCCGCGAGGCCTTTACAGCTTCACCGGATTTAAAGGCGAGGCGCCCTCGGTTGGGACAGTCGCTATAGGGGGACGGGTGCACTACTAAGTGCACCGGTCAACCGCCGGCTATGGGAGGGGATCTACTACTACGTCGTCGTCGTCGCCCGTATTCTGAGCGGAAAGAAGGGATGACAAAGCATCGGGGGGGTTGGTGAGAACATGTCGCGGCCGGCGGTGGCGGCAGGGGTCGGGGGGGAGATAACGTGTGCATTGCAGCGTACCTACTATTCAGTTTGTATCTAATTTCTTAAGTTTGTCATCACCGGTTTCCTTACTGAGGTAGCTTAAGGCCACTGCCTTCTTGTCCGGTGAAGCTGTAAAGGGACTGCGGCCAACTAGAAGAAAGATCACTCACACACACAAACGCACGCCACTTCGTTCTTCCGTGGTATGCACCCCTTCATATAAAGATTAATATTCTTGGTTAATCACGACGTTTTTACACATACAAAATAGCTATTGTTAATGCCCGAATATGAGAGCACACACGCCCTCGGTTGTTAAATATCAATCAACGCTGAGTGATGTCAATCAATCAATCACTAATCGATCAACAATAATCATTGGCTTGCGCATTCGACTAGTAGTTTCGTAGCGATTGCGAGTGGCTTGGCTTGCGATCACTCTTCAAAATTTTACCCCGAAACGTGATTAGATCTGTCTATATAGAATTTGGGGTATGTAAGAGTATGAAGATGTCCACTGTAGAACAAAGGTGTCCGCATAGATCGCCACGACGGACGCGACCACCGTTTTTGTGCTTCTCTTTTTCTTCTCTTTACCAAATAATATTATATAGCGCTCTGTAGGTAAAAGTAAGTGAAATTTTAGAGATTTAAATATACGCGCTCGTAGCGCTGTGCGACCGCGGTGCTCTTACCGATCACCAAGGTTAAGCAGCGTTCGACTCGGTCGGCCTGAGATGGGTGACCGTTTGTGGCATTTTCATATTCGAGCGTCTCCGTGCTTTGAAGGCACGTTAAGCCGTTGGTCCTGGTTACCACTTAATGTGTTAATCGTTAAGCCGAGTTAGAAGCCTTAAAGGCGGCTTGATAAGTCCAACAGCGGGAGGCCACAAACCTGCCTCCGCCAAACCGCACTGGGTCCGCGTGGTGAAGTATGAACTAATCTCTCTCACCTCAATTTGTGAGAGAAGGCCTTTGCCCAGTAGTTGGCAGTATAGGCTGATATTATTATTATTATTATAAATATACCTAACTCAAATAGTCAAAGTATACAAGGATTGTCAAGTAATAAAAATGTAATTACTGTCAATTTCTTTTACAAAAGCCTCTATGACCTAAATAGATTTTTATGAACAATCTCTTCCACCTGAATAAAATACAAAATAATAATAATATGTAATAATGCATTCTTTACGGCGGTACTTACAGACTAATCGCTAAAGTCTGGCATTACGTTAGTCCATATTTTGGCTTAATCACTTGTGACAGACAGTGACTTATAACCGATAAATCGACGTTTAATCAACCAAATATCAAAGTACCTTATATTTTATTACATTTGGTATTACTTATCTATTTTATTATTAACATAGAGGTCTAAAAGTTGTAATGACCTTGCGTAAAGGTCTCGAGTGTCGACCCTACCGAACCACCCAGATAGTTCTATACTATGTGGACCTCGATATACAATGTTTGTAGGTCCACATGTGTTTAACACATGCTCATTAGAATGAATAATTAATTGGTTCGTTTGCACCTTCATCCGTGTAGTAATTGCGTTATGCAGCTAACGACTTACTAGTTAACGATAATGAATATAGTAAATATATTTATTGCTCGGAAATGGTTCTGCAGGTTGCATTTTCGTTGCGATGGTTTCGATAGTGTGTAGTATGATTAGTATCATCATCATCAGGTTATTATCAGTGATAAGTAAGGTTAGTTAATATATATAATAAGTTGATGAACCGTTTTCAGTTTATTGAATTACTTGCACACATTTGTGTATAAAATCTATTATTTTTACTCACCTAAAAGATATTTAAAGCTGCTAAGATCAATTTAAAAGCTTAAAGCTGCTAAAATCAAAGTTTTGATAGATCAACGTTTGTAAAAAAGAAGTATTATCTAATATTTGAGTTTTACAATGTTTGCCAAAATATGTAAGCTGTTACCCATTTTAAAAATTAAGAATATTTAGTTACTTATGGCGCTGCTGTAGCGATGCTTCTATTTTTCGGTTTGCTTTAAAAATATCCTTAATCTGCGCTATTGTGATGTTGGAAGAGACAACTAGCTCATGAGTACCCATGGCACCCATGTGCTAGTTGTATGGTACTACGAACGAGGAAGTTACAAAGCAGTTTCAAATTTCTGCCAGATATAATATGATCCTCTAAGAAAGTAAAATATACATGTGTAACGATAATGTTACTATATGTATAATAATAGAAATAATACACTAGCAAAACATTGCATTATGTCTTCGTTGATTCAGCGATTTATATTACTACATATGTAAGTAAATTATTACCTACCTTGAACCGTTGCCATAAAGAAAAACCAAAAAAAAACTTTAGTTAGAGTGTATAAAAAAATAAATGCAGGTATTATAAACTTCACACACGGAATCCTAAAAATCAAATAGAATACTTATCTTACGAGTAGTTGACCTTGCACTCGTTATAATAATTATTTTACGGCCATTTCTCATTTCTCACTCTCCCTGAAGCCACAAAGCCGTAGTAATGATAACCTGCTGATCCGAAATATACATGACACTACCAAATATGTTGGGATTCAGGCTTTTTCGAAGTATCATTAAGTTAATTAAATCCTATTTAAGTGAAAATGGATATATGATTAATCATAAATTGGCATGCCTTTATTCGCCAAGCGCGGGTGGCCGAGGTTAACTATGTACACCCGTATTTTGCCAATAATACTTGGTCCTAATATAATGGGGGTGAGAGGTCCAAAATTGACTTCAGATAGACAAATGACAGATTCCGAAATATTGAGATTTATTCAGTAGTAAAAAATTAATAACATTTTATAAAGCAGTGATAGCCTAGTGGTTAGACCGTTGGTCTGCAAAGTCAGAGGTCTCGGGTTCAAACCCAGGCACGCACCTCTACCTTTTCGAAAGCAATTGCGTATTAAAAATTAAATATCACTTGCTTTAACGGTGAAGGAAAACATCGTGAGGAAACCTGCGTGCCTAAGAGTTTCTCGAAGGTGTGTGTAGTTCGCCAACCCGCACTGGGCCAGCGTGGTGGACTATGGCCTAAACCCTCTTAGATTGAGAAAAGGCCCGTGCCCAACGGTAGGACAGTTTTTTAACAGGGCAAATAAAAAATCCTTTACATTTCAACAGGTGGCCAAAAATCTGCCTCTACCAAATTAGCACTGGGTCCGCGTGGTAGTGTATAACCTAATCTCTTTCACCTTGTTTTGTGAGAGAAGGCGTTTGCCCAACGGTAGGACAATATAAGCTGATTTATATATTACTAGCTGTTCCCGCAATATTATTTCACACCCTTAACCTTTTTTATAGACACAAAAGGTAACCTATGTCCTTCCTCGAGATAAAATCTATACCCTTGCCAAATATGATCAAAATCTGTTTAGCGGATTGAACATGTAAAGGTAACAGACAGAGTTACTTTCGAATTTATAATATTACTAGATATGAATAGATAGATGAGGGGGCAAAGGATCTTGCAACCGCACCTCTGGCCTGATGGTAAACAATCATTGCCACCCATGTACCGCAACGTAAGTTATTCATTGCCAGCCGATTTCAGATTCGAACATAGGATCTCGTGATCGCCATGTATGGTACATGGCATACGAGCTTTATGTGGGTGTTTGAATGATCTACGCTGTTTTCTGAGGGGCATATACAGCTTCACTGGGCAAAAGGAGTAGCCGGAAGGGCAAAGGGCCAACTAGCTCAAAGGCGCCTCAAGAAGGAACGGCCTCGGCTTGGGCTGTTGTTATGGGAGAAGCGTCGTACCATGTGGTTCCAGGTCATAAAGGTAGACGTATCGTATTGTACTTATTGCCTATGTATGCCGGGATTCCTGGTACCTATTGAAGCGGTGAGGAGTGTCGATACATTAAGTCCTTTTTTAAATTTCGTAGTGTACACGCTTGTGAAACCGTGGTAGGTATGTTTACTGACTAATTGTTTGCTAACTCGAAGTACGTAATTCATATTACAATGTCTAAGCTACCTAAACATTTATACATAGGTTTATTTCAGAAATCCGGTATATTCTTGTTGGTAAGAGAAATCCTGTTGTAAGTAAATGTTACACATACCGTCAAGTCGTTATTTCTCAAGTAAAGGTAGCAGAGGTGTGCTATGCACACCCAAATTACGCCGATGATATTAGGCCCTAATGTAATAGATAGCGAAGCTATTGCTATTATACTGGGCAATGTTCTAACTTTGGGACTTTTATTGAGAATAATTCATCGATACAAAAATATCAATAACACTTGCCGAACTAAGGTTGGAAGCCTTGGCTTCCAACGTAGTGATAGGCAGCCATACTATTCATATTAGATCAACACCGTAGCATTTCGGAGCTGCTGTCCCGCTTTCTATCTCTTGTAACTGCACATCCATTGAACGTGTCCCCTGCTTGAAATACCTTGGTGTTATTTTGGATGGCACTCTAGCTTGGAAGCTACAAATTGAATCCACATTGTCTCGTGTTAGAAAGCTTATATTTGTTTTTAAGAAGTTAAGTAGAGTACTAGATTTCAAATGTTTAAAATCTGTTTATTATGTACTAGGTCAATCCATCTTATCATATTGTGTCATCTCCTGGGGCGGCGCAGCTAAGACGCACATGTTAAGACTCGAAAGAGCTCAACGAGCTATTCTTAAGGTGCTTAGTAATAAACCAATACGATTTCCCACAAGCGAATTATATTCACACTGCCAAGTTTTAAATGTTCGTCAACTTTTTATTCTAAAAATGATTACTCGAAAACATACCCAAACAACATACGACCTAAAAATAATAAATTCGAAGCGTAAACTGAATAATCCATGTCCAACACACTCCCACCGCACGGCTATAGCGGGGCGGCATTACTATTATGTTAGTCCAATCGTATATAATAGAATAAATAAAGTTTTAAATATCCACTCTCTGTCACTTTTTAAATGTAAGTTAAAATGCACGGAATGGCTAAATTCTTTGTCCTATGAAGAAACCGAAAACCTTCTTAAGGCGTCTGTTTTATAAGCACGTCAAAATATGATCATACATATAAATGTACGACACATGTTCATACATGCGCACACATCTTAACATCTATACAAATACATACACACACACTCTCTCACACTCACACACACACACTCACACTCACACACACACTCACACACACACTCACTCACGCACACACACACTCACGCACGCACACGTACATGTACACAGAATTGCACATTTATTAATATTACGTTCTTATGCATGTTTTTTTCTTTTTTTTTTTCACTTTTGCTTTTATGTAATCGGAGGAGGGCGTTGATATCTGCGACACAGTTTTTAACTTCTGCAGATGTCATCGTTTTTCAATTGAAATTTGTATACATTCCATTTTTGATCTAAATAAACTATTTTATTATTTTTATTATTTTATTTACATATTTAAAGAAATCTTTTTCTAAGAAGGCGTTACTACAATTTGCCTTATGAAGTTTTTCAAGAATTCATCTATCGAGAATAAATTACTTTTTCACGCATTTCAAGCTATACAAATAACTACATCCATTAATGTTACTTACCAGGTATATAGCCAATAAAATGTTTTAAGAACGTATTTCACAAACACGTCGCATAGTATATAAAAAAAGTAAGAAATCAACGAGGATTCCGATAACAGATTTTTTTCGAAAATGTCCGTTGCAACAATTAAGAGAATATAGCAAATACAAGTTTTTTTTTCCACCCGATACATTATTAATAAATAATCTATTTAAAATTTGATTATATCTGAGGGCTTAGCACGAAAACATTGACTGATATGTCATGATTGCTCGCTAGCGTCACGTTAACGTCAAACTTTTCGTGCTAAGCCCTCTGGTCAATTCCAGACTCCGGACTGATACTGGGAATTTTTCTATAGAAAAACTCCAACAGCGCTTTGTCCGACCTAAAATTCGTCTTCAATTTCTTGTGATAGGAGTCAACAAAGTGGGTATATAATATGTACATATGAAAACTCAAGCTGACCAACCGTATACGCAACTGCATAGTAAGAAAGCAAGTAGCTATGAAAGATAATATTGGTGTAAAGATGAGAAAGGGTATGCTCCAGAAGTTCGGTCATATAGAAAGATTGTCATAAGAAAGATTGACAAAACAGATAATGGGAAAGTATACTATACCACTGTTGGGATGTTGTTGGTTGGGAGGTGAGAGAGAATACCACACTCCACCACACCGACCCAGTGCGGATTGGTGGAGGCAGGTATAAACTCTGGCCATAAGGCCACCCGCTTTTGGAACTTATCAAGCCCCACTCGGCATAGCGACTACCACATTAAGTGGTAACCGGAACCAGCGACTTCACGTGCCTTCTGAAGCACGGAGACGCTCAAATATGAAAATGCCGCAAACAGTCACCATTTATTTGTTTTTTATCTGGGGAAAATCCTGCATAGGACTTCCGCGAGCCTCGAGGGACGCTCGCGGGGCGTGTCGGATTCCTACCGACTAAAACCCCAGGGTGGCCGACATCAGCATTTTGGAGGGGCTCCGGATCTTCGTATGGAACGCACCGGTGCACACGAACAGTCACCTATCTTAAGGCGACCGAGGCGAACGCTGCTTAACCGTGGTGATCGGTAAGAACACCGCGGTCGCACAGTGCTACGACCGTCTCATATAAGAAAAAAACATAAAAGAAGAACATTTAATGGAGTACATAACAAAAAGTGACAATGGCATTTAGCCATATCTTATCGTAATCAAATAGATCGTATCTTATCTAAAGGGCACGCGAAGACTCTCTGTAACCGGCGAGCGTATATGAGATGAACTATGAGAGTGGAGGAAACAAGAGAGATCTGTAAGAAAATAACTTAATGGAACTCTGTATTCTCTGCCCACCTAGATACATAAACAAATATACAAAAATGTCGTTTATATAAAAATATGCATGCTATAAACTCCAAGTGTTGAACAATTAGTCGTCTCGTGGCATGTAAATCGACCTCCTAAACAAGCGGTCGGCATGACACGCTACTTGGCTTTATGTCTTATTCTATAATGGGCGTTGTTCGGCGGTTTTCGCGCTCGCTTTGAATATAATTAGTGAGAAATAGTTAAGTAATACATCTCGCAATTATTACCTTCAAATTGTAGTGGAATGCAGATCGGAGGTTGCTTGTTATATATGTTATAATTTGAGATATTTTTAGAACTACCTACGTACGGTACCTAGGTTTAACTACGGTATTTAGGCAGTTGCTTATTTTATCAATGTTTTTTTTAAATGTGTTGTTTGAAAGGTGTAGCTGCGGACACAATACTCTTAAAAAAAAAGCACTGTCACGCCTAGATTCCCCAGAGGGGGTGGCAGAGGTGTACTGAGTACACCCACGTTTCGCCGACGATGTTAGGTCCCATGTAATAGGGGGCGAGCCTATTGCCATATACCGGGCACATTTTCAGACTCCGGACTCATACTGGGAATTTTTCATTAGAAAAACTACATTTGTCCGACCTAGGATTTAAACCCAGGACCTCGGGATCACAAAGCGATGCGCTTTGCCACCAGACCAACGAGGCAGTCGTATTCTTAAAATACAGTACAAATTAAATTTTGCGTTTAAGATAACGCATAACTTAGAAATCCTTTTTAAAAATAAAAGGTTCGAAGGCCCACTTTGTTTCGAATGTAAGTCAATTAAGGTCGGGTTATCAAAATAGGTTTCGACAACCCATCTCATAGACATCAGGGCGTGCCACAATCTCTCTAACAAAATTACCATAATAGAGCTTTACTGTAAGAACAAGATGTGGATATACGCAGTTTACAGCTCTGTTTCTTTTACATGACAAAGTAAGATTAAAATAGTTTTGTTACAGAGATTGTGGTAACCCTCCTGTTTAAGGTAATGTTTTATTTGTAACAAAAACTTACATTTAATTCAGGGACATTTTTACTTTCAACACATTATACGTAGATTCTGGGGACATTAGTGTCCTTAAAATGTCCACTGTCACAAGAGTCCTAGCTGTTATTAAAAAGTGATGTCAACTTTTTGACTATGAGTCAGTACAGACTGTAGGCGGTGTATAATTAGAATGTCTCTAACATTGCCTACGGGATTAATTGCCTAACTGGCTGGCTTTCATTTCTCCAGCCAGTTTTAAGATACTCAACGGAAAATAGTGTCATTAAAAAGATTCTATTCACCATGTTATAGAACACAAAAGCAGGAGGAAAAACAATCAGATTTCCCACAGCAACACTGAAATAAAAAAATTATTCATGCCTAGTAAAAAACTGTTGTAACATGTAAATCTGATTAATAGCTCTTTATTAAATAGAGCGCGAAATCAAAGAGTCACTCACACGCATATAACACTCGCTACGGCTAGACAGACAAGCAAACTTATAGAGCATGCGTAGACGATCTTATTGTTATGGAATAAAGTTTAAAGAGCCGTGTATTTTGTGTTTTCGTCGTTGTAAACCGATCTGTTAGCCGTGTGACGGACGCAATGTTAGTTGCCAAAGTGCATGTAATGCATGAAAGTAAGTAACAGGTGTTCTATAGATACAATTATCGTTCCTTTGTAATTAAAATTTTTTGAACGGCTACGGAATAGATATGGCATGAAGGTTTCAGTGAGAAATTGTTGTTGCAGATTTTTTGGTAGAATTATTCCTATTTGAACCAATGTAGAGTCTTAGAAGAACGACATAATATGTGAGACGAACTATAAGAACGAAGGAGGCACATGAGATCTAATTTGATGGATGATTTAGCGCAGTGGTTAAGAGCTTAAGCCACTCCGCCCAATGTATCTAATAGTCGCGGGTTCGATTCCCGCACGGGAAAAATCTTTGTGTGCTTTGTTTCGGTCTGGGTGTATGTACATTTTTATGTTTGTAAAACGCAGCCACGACACGAATAAATCATAGTGTGGGGATACGTTTAAAAAAAATAAAAAAAAATTGTCTAGAATCTGTGAGCATTTTGTGTTCTCTGCTTATATATACGTTTATTATGACAAAAATACAGCCTCCATAAAAAATAAATCAACAAAATCCGATCAGTTAACAGCTTAGCATGAAGGCTTTGAGGTTAGCGTAGCGATTTTGAGAAAGCGTGCATACGTTCATCTGTATTTCGTTAATTTGTTAAACGTAAAGGATGGAATACCAACTTGAAAGCTTCACGTTTGCGTCAATGTCTTCATACAAAGCCCTCTGTTTTGTTCAAATCTACGAGGCATTTATTTTCTTTCTTCTCATTTCTGTCTCTGTAATTGGTGGGTATAGAATTATATGTCTTTCTTCGGAAGGCCTATAAAAAGCCAACCTAGGCCTGCCCGAATTGATGCCTCGTTTATCTAGTGACATATGATGCGGCTGGGCATCGCGTGATCCTGGATTTAAATCTTAACTTGTATTATGATATTGAGGTTTCTTGTCGGTATAATAGCAACAGGCTTGACTCTATATATATTATTTTATTATTTTAGCCCCGTTAAGAAACTGTCCCACCATTGGGCACCGGCCTCCTCTCAAACTGAGAGGGTGTAGGTCATAGTCCACCACGCTGGCCCAGTGCGGGTAGGCGAACTTCACACACCTTCGAGAAACTATTAGGCATGCAGGTTTCCCCACGATGTTTTAGTTAAAGCAAGTGATAATTAATTTTTAATACACACATGCTTTCGAACAGACAGAGTTGCGTGCCTGGGTTTGAACCCGAGTCTAACCACTAGGCTATCACTGCTGCACTTGACTCTACTTGTTCGAGTGTTCATAATATACATCTGCCACCCGGCTTGGGGAATACAGGCGTTACGATGTAATATCAAGGTCCCTCAGATCGGTACACGATTTTGTTATAGATGTCATCTGGAGGCGTGATACCTGCCGACATGACGAATAGTTACTACGATGTAAAACACGATACAGTCACCAAATGACTCATTATATAGATTAGTTCTTTGTTTGAATATAATATAATTCGTATCAGACCTAGTACTAGACCTGTATTAATCACAGGCATTAATCAATAAAATCGAAATGCAAACTTGATCGTGAGAACAAATCTACCGTTGTAACAACGTGTTACTCAATTCATAATTATAAATAAATGACGTTTTAATTATGTCAAACACCTAAATAGCTAGTAATGAAAGGAATTTGCACGAGGTTTCAATCTTTTATACAGATTTATGTTTTACATTTTATTCAGGGATATATGTATGTAGTATAAGGTCGCATTCAGCAACGCCCAGATGACCACATAGTCAAGCTAGCCGTTAATTTGCCAACGACAAAACGTCCCCGTGGAAGAGCACCCGCTACTTGGTTGGCGGCGGTCGACAGAGACCAGAAAGATTCTCAACTCGTCACAAATACAATACAAAATCGTGCTCAGTGGAATAAAAGGACAAGGAAGGCCGACCCCAAGTAAATGGGGCACACGGTCTAGTTGGAAGAAGAAGATATGTATGAAAGATAAATATCATCACACTTATACCACAGTTGACATATGTATACAGTTGAACATGTACTGGTCCGAACGTTAATCACGCACACACACGCTGCTTCTCGATAGGACAGAGGGTCACTTCCTTCCCCCTACGTGACTCGTACTACTCGTGAACGGGTGCTGCTTGTGGAGACTGGTCCACCCAGAATCCTCTAGCTTTTCATTATAACAAATATTCTAAAATAGTCTTATATCTCAGTCGTAAGGCAGCACACTCGAGCTGGATCGCATTAATGATTTTGTATAACATAAAAATATATGTATCTAAAAAGACAAGCTCGCTGAGTTTTTTGCCGGATCTTCTCAGTGGAGGTCGCGTTCCGATCTGGTGGTAGATTAGTAAGTTAAAATGTAAATATGACACTTTGTAAACACCCCCGCAGGGTTTATGCAAAATTAACGATTTGAGTTTGAGTTTGGTATTACCTGCTAAACACTTCCGAGATGCCCCGTAGAGCGCGCGTCTGTGGATTCTTATTTGAGTAGCTAGTTCTGAGATGCTCAACTGTTAACATATTATGTAGGGCAGGGGTTGACAAAGGTGTGGACACCCACATTTTGCTGACGAGGTTAGGACCCAATGCGATAGGGGTGAGTCTATTGTTCCTGGGCGCAATTTTAGACTCCGCACTAGAAGAATTTGTAGACAAAAAAAGGATAACACTCGATCTGGAATCTCAAACCCAAACCTCCATGATCGGTATTCGCACCATGCGCGCGCGATTACAAAATCATATCATAAAAAAAAATTAACTAGTGTAAAGGAATGTAAAAACCCAAAGTACGTATTACTTATAATGAATAACATTTTTTGTATAGAGTTATGTACACACATTTATGGATGATATGTAAAGTTTAAAATAACAAGAATAGTTTTAATATAAATATAGATATACCTTATTCTTAATGTATCACAATTACGTCTGTGCTTTGTTGCGTAAAATCCAACGCATTCATCAGGTAGGTAACGTAAACCTAGTTCTTGAACGTGCCTCGAACGAGTACTTCCTCTAAATAATAGGATATACGGTGACATAATAACAAAAGTGGAATATTACGTGCGAACAGTGGACATATGGCGTAATATCCACCTTAGAATATATGTGAACTAAACACCTGCGGGTTTAAGAGCCTGCTCACAACACTTGTAATCTTTACCAATATTATAAAGAGGAAAGATTTGTATTTTTGTAACGAATAAAGTCAAAAAGTACTGGACCGATTTCAAAATTATTTTTCCATGATTCTTTCACCATTAGAAAGCTACTTTATCCAGAAGTAACATAGGCTATATAACATAGACCCGGTAGGTGGCGCTGTTGTTGACCGGGTACGAAGTCGCGGGAAATTGGTAGTTAAATATAAACATAAACGCCGTCACTCTAATATTCTTTAAGTGGGAGTATCAAAGGTGTAATGTAAACCCTCGTATCACTGACAGATGTGGGATGACATCCCGGGAACAATATCAGACTCCAGACTGTTATTGAGAATTTCTCGATAGATAAACCACACATTCTACCTACTCACCTCGTTTTTGTAATTAGAAGATGGATATTTGAAATTTGCATGCCTAAGAGTTTCTCGAAGGTGTGTGAAGTTCGCCAACCCGCACTGGGCCAGCGTAGTGGACTAAGCCCTCTCAGTTTTGAGAGCAGGCCCGTGCCCAACGGTGGGACAGTTTCTTAACAGGGCTATATTATTATTATTCTTTTATTGTAAATTATGCCGTAAGCTCCCCAAAAAAATAAAAACATAAAATAAGCTGTTTTTTTTATCAATGTTATGGATTTCTATCAGTTTGGAGCACGAAGAAAATACGAAGGGGAGATGGTCTAGACAGATTTTTCTATAGAATGAAATGTGTCGTTGCGCGGGGTAGTACAGGGCGAGAGGGACGTCATGCCCAACCTATATTTGTATTTGCCATCTAGCGGAGACTGGTAAAAACTAAACGGTTCGTCTATGTTAATGTTATTTGTAAGTTCAATTATAAAACGTAGATGGAATTTTTAAAATAGAAGTATGAAAAGAAGTCAAAGAAGTCTGCAGTCTGTGAACATGTCCTTGACCGCACCCGCCATAACATCAGATTTGATAGACCACAAATCCTCGTGAAAGAACACCGATTCCTACCAAGGATGGTTCGCGAGGCTATTGATATTAAAAAACATCCTAATTTCAATAGAGAAGATGGCTGGGTGCTTCCATCGTCTTGGGATCCGGTAATTAATATAATCAAATCCAAAACCAAGCATAACACTGCAAGACCTCAAGACACCGTGAGCTCATTCTGCGTAGATCGGACCAACAACAACAAAAATAATTAAGAAGTTTGAGGGTACCCCGGAACAACTATGCCTATAGGACGTCTAACACCTCAGTCCCTCCCGTGACCATGGGTGCTGCAAAGCACTCGAAACGTCGGGAACTAAAAATAAAAAAAATAAACCGCGATAAAATCCGTAAAATAGTTTTATTCATGAGTAATATTCGCGTAAATCTAAAAACTCAATAAATAGAAGTATTCTAAAAAATTAGGAAAAAATACTTACAAGGGAAATGTGATATTATTTTTGTGACCAGAGTGTCGATTCAAGTAATTTTTGCATATTAAGATACAAAAATTCATTTTAAATGTTTTATTTTTAGTAAAAATAGATAATATTTGATAGCTATGCGAACTCGAGCGGACGTGTGAATGGTGCGAGTAACTATGACAAACTGAGGTAAGCCACGCCCACCACGATGACGTCCAGGCTTTTATGAAATCACAAAGCTCGTTAGCTTAGGCCATCTCCTCTTCGTATTTGCTTCACGGTTCGGAGTCTAAAATTCTGCAATCTTGGTCTATGGATCTACTTAATAACTTTTATACTTGTCATCATTATTTAAATAAACTAAAAACTCTCTGAGAAGCCAAACACAATGCACATGTGTCATATAATGTTGGTATGCATAAACATGCATAAGGAAGTGGTTTGACCTAATAAACATCATGTTTTATTAACCCCCCTCCCCCCCACTTAATCAAGATTAACCAAGGTGAACCAAGGTCCACCCACTCACAAAATATCTTCCAGTAAACGCGAATAAAGGGCAAATTACATTGTTGTTGTATTACATTAACACAGATATGGACTTATGAACCCTTTAAAATGTTCTACGTGTGAAACGATAAATGAGACGGGTAAAACGACCGAAATGATTTCACACATAATTTATCATGAGGAAACAATTTAAGTCAGTATTACTTACTGAGCGCTAAGCACAAAAAGATCTACGTTCCAGTGATACTAGCGAGTAAGCGTGTTGTCGCGTTCATGTTTGTTCAATAAATATGGAGTATGACAAAGATGTCATATAAATTCGCTCGTCAATCTTTTCGTTATAAGCCCTCTGTATAAATCAAGTGTGGAGCGAGCTGTATTTTGACATAATCGATTCATGTCCCAAGGGCTCGATTGTACCTACATATATGGGGAGCGTAATTATTTCTCTAGCAAGCTGATTGACCTTCGGTAAATGCATCGGTTTCGAACATTGTATTGTGATAAAGAAGTTTAGTTTTGTTTTTTAAAAACCGTTAAAACGAGCTACCGTTTATACAAGGTGTATCGTAAATAAGGAAAGACCTCAGAAACTCCGATTAGATAATTGCTTCACAAATTATATATAAAAACCAAATTTCATAATTTAAAGATTTTTACCCTTCTTTAAGTACGAGTACTTTTATACCCCAATTAACAATGAAACTTGTATGTGAATGTGTGTGTATTGAGACATATGTTTTAGAAATGCATTTGAAATCTCAGAATTGCTTTGAATCAAGAATAAAATTAGTTTATTATAGCGCACTTAAGGAGTAACATCATTTTTTTGCAAATTAAAAAAAATGTAAGATACATTAAAAAATGTTGGAATCTATTCAGTTACCGATTTAGAAGAAACTACTTTCAGGTCTTGCGTTAATTATGTTAGTTTGTATATCATAACTCGATGCGGGCTACGTCATTTTCAAATAAACGGGGCTGCATATTAGGAATTATTCCTGTATAGTTGGTGTGTTTGCAAACATGAAAAACACATATACAAACATCCAGAACAAAACAAATATTTGTGGGTCACACAAAGATTTGTCTCATACAGGGATCGAGCTGGCGACTTCTCGATCCTGTGGGTGAAGCACCTTAAACTTTTTACTATTGGACTAAGCTGTCTGTAACGGTTACTTACTACGAATGAAATTCGAGGGAAGTTCCCATCGTCTTCTTCTTTTCGTGTCAATGGTTCATATCTGTACCGCTAAGTAAGGAGCTAGCTCAATCGCGCTATTTCTGGCTGTACACAGCTCTTCTATTGTAAAGGGAGTGGGGCATAAGGGGCAGACCAGCAGGTGTGGCATAGTCTGTGAAGTCGTACCACAATCGCAGACTGTTAAATTTGGATCTCGGAACCCCCATGTGTACAAATTGTAATAAATAATAATAATCATTTATTTCAGGCTACGTACAGCCCATACATTTAATTACATTTAGTGTGTTAGTAAAATATTCTGATAATGTAATGTTAGCTTAACCTAATAGTTTATGACAGGAACTGGGTTCCAACCCTGCACAGGCTCTCTTGCAACATGTAAATGTATTTAGCGTTGCAGCAGGGAAGAGTCCCACCTGTCTGATAATATGTTCAGGATACTGTTAGTGCTCGCTCTTACTCGATTCAACAGCGAGGCCGATCGCTTACGAGTTAAGGCCGGAAACCCATAAACTCGGGCATCGGCAAACATGCCCAAAGGCCTACAAAATCGTGGCAGCCCCATCAGCACCCTGAACGCATTATTATTATTGCACACGAAGAGCGTTGAATGCCCCCTGTGTAAACTCTACCCACAGGCTGCACGTGACATTGATTGGCAGTAAGCAAAGTGTGGTCCTAACAGACTTATTGCAATGTGCGAACCTGCGGGCTAACATATTACATCGGACTGTCATGCTCACTCTTCGCTCCCTCTCAATGTCTGCATTGTCTTTTAAATCCTCTGAGACCCAGCTAATTTTACCGGCATCTACCTACTTGAGTGCGGAGCCTATTTAAAGATTTCCACACCGCCATGGTAGTTGGTGCCCTGGGAGTAGTTGGTCCTGACTTGGGACAAAGTAAGGCGATGGGGGGTTTCCTTTCTCTCCATTGTCTAAGTGTGGCAGTTGTGGCAGATCCTGCAGGGTCTGCGTGAACTTCAGAAAGCTTTGGCGGATCTTGAGGCGGACCCCAGGGATTTGGTGGCCATACAGGCCACCATTGCCACGCCAGTTCCCATAATTGATATATTTATTTATATATTCGGTACACCATCAGACGCTATTTATGAGTCACCTACATCTATTGTTTCACGATTGCTCTAATTTTGTGTCTGTGGTTTTCACGATATTGACTAGTGTAGTGTATCAGACCACCAGAAAAGTATGACCACATGCCGGTGCTACATCTCACTTCTCCTTAAGGCTTGCTAGTGAAAAGAAATGAACATCTTATCCCAAATCCCCGTATTATTAAGAATTTTTGTTGGTTTCGATATTGTCCTAGGATAAGGCCAAGTTAATAATTGGTCTAGAAATAAAAATTTAACATTCTCCCAGCTAGAACTTAGGTAATACGTAGATCATACAAAAAAAGACTCATGATGCTGGGCCTATGTCGCTTCAGATTTTTCAATTTTCTTTGCCGAAATACTTAATTTTCAATTCTTAATGTTTGGCATATCTTTGACTTATTTATCTTATATACTGTCCCACTTGGAGGTGAGAGAGATTAGGTCATACCACGCGGACCCACTGTGGATTGGTGAAGGCAGATTTGTGCCCACCTGCTGTTGGAACTTATCAAGCCGCCTTTAAGGCCTCCAACTCGGCTTAACGACTATCACATTAAATGCTTGCATGGAGACGCTTAAATATGAAAATGCCACAAACATTCACCCATCTCAAGCCAACCGAGTCGAACACTACTTAACCTTGGTGATTGGTTACTGGGGTTACACAGCGCTACGTATGGGTATGAGGCAGCGATATGTAAACATTTTATTGCTTAAGGCTGCTTAATTGTCTATTTATTGCTCATTGTGCATCTATTTCAGCAAAATTTTTAATAATCGAATTAAATAATATCTTGATGGACCCGCAGTTTAAGTATGGCTGAAATACGGCGTAACCTAGGGACGTTTACCTAACACTACGCATTGTGACTGTGCTGCGACCGTGGCCTTAAGGCACTATATCCACATAATATATGTTCTTTTCTCATGTCACCATTGGCACCACAATAAATATCCCACGAAGGCACAGGTGGGTCTGAATGTCAACAGTCACGGCGAGTGTTCGGTATTCGCTCCGCCAGACCGCCGCAGGAATAGCTACATGCCACAGGAATGTAAGATATATGGTGTCATGTAGGTACGATTAACATTCTTTTTCTTCGTTAAAAAATGTAGTTCCGCCATAGGAATTATTTCTGTGTTGTTGGTGAGTTTAAAAATAAGAAACTCACATACACAAGCGCCAAGACTGAAAACAATCTTTGTAGGTGTCATATAAATTTGTCCCGTGCGAGGATCCAACCTGTGATTATCGCATGGGCGGAGCGGCTTGATCGTCCATCAACTAGGGAGGTATATTGTTTAATGATAGTGTAGACTTTCTACCGTTCGCTACAATTATCCTGGATAATGTCGGCGAAAATTGTTTACTTAATAATTTTAAATAAATAAAACTATTTTACGGATTTTATCGCGGTTTATTTTTGATTTTTAGTTACCGACGTTTCGAGTGCTTTGCAGCACCCATGGCCACGGGAGGGAATAGTTTTATTTCATGTGTAATATTCGCGTAAATCTAAGAACTCAATTAATAATTTTATATTAAAAAGACCTTTTTATATCTTAGTTGAGTTATAGCTTAGTTATAGTTTAGTTGAGTTCCTATGGCTTCTTTCCGGCTTCATCATCAGACCATGGACACTAAATTCCTGCTACTCCTGCATATAGTAATAGTTGATCGTATGGATAGTGAATATCACCTCTTTGTTTAAGGCATCTATCCCTTACATCATAGGATGTATACAGTACAAAATCTGAGAAATAAACCAAATTTTCAAATTTCAGACATTGTGCAACATGATTGTTCTAGTATATCGGTTTCAATCCCGTAAAATATACAATATAAAGATAATAATTTCGTATCGTTTTTACTATAAGGGCATTGATATAGTGCCAATATCGCTTTTAATGAAGTTATTTCGCTTGGTTTTGTATGCTAAAGTTTAAATCCATTCATAAATTATTCATATCTCTTCCTGGATTTAAAAAGGCACTTATATGGTCACTCTGCCCTTTGTCGATGGTATGTGGATGAATGTGGAAATAATTCCACTTGATTATTATGTGATTTCGATAATTATTGGACTATGTTAATGTTGTTTAAGTGCCCACATGTTTTAAGGCGTCAATTTTACATACCTATTCTGAGAGTTGATATTGTACAGCAAAAAACACCATCACGCTTATATCTCCCAAGCAAGGGGTGGCAGAAATGTACTGTGATGCACACAGTACGCATGTCGCCGATACTGTTTTGCGCCAGTGTAATAGACCTTTCTATAATATCAGCCCCAGATACAGATTGCAGACTGCGACTGCGCTTTTTCTCGAGAAACACACTACTCAGTATTCAAACCCAGGACCTCGTTAACGGCACCCGCGCTATGCGCTATTGGAATACCGAGACTTACATTTAAATATAAGCCCGCATTCGCACGAGCGCTTTTCAACGCACGTTAATTAAGCGCTGGAATTATACATAACAAATAGCTTACAGTACATGTTTAAAAAGCATTCACAATGCTTCGGTTAAAACTCGCGTTGAAAAAGGCTATTTAATCTACAAAGAAAGTATTGAAAATGAATAAAGGAACTTATTCGGATAACTCGATACACTATTGCGTCGTTAATGATCTAGAAAGGTCTGAATATTTTGTAGAAATTATAGACTTCCTGACGCGACCGGCTTCACGGCAACCTTGAATGTCTGAACAAACTAGGCACCCGCCTATAAACTCAGGAAATTATACTGAAGTATTTTGCATTCTTGATTTAATTTCATTGAGTGCGATCAACGACGGCAATCAATAAGGAGCGAAATTCGACCATATTGCTTCTCTACCACATTCAGAACCACAGAACAGATTACCTTTGTTTTTCCTTTTTTTCTTTTGAAAGGGTATTTCTGAAGAGTCTCAGTCACCTTAAGGGAAGACTGAGGAATGTGGGGCTTTTGATGGCACAGTAAAAATATCTTTTTTTATCCTAAAACGTGGTAGGCACCTCTGAATAGAGCTTGCATTCCGGACACTTTCTCCAGCCGGAATTTTGCGGGAGATAATCCAAACCTGCGAGATCTTGCATTATTAAAAATAAAAGTTTCTCTTATGCTAACTCGAAGGCAATAGAATCTTATATTGGAATATTTTTAAGTACTAAATTTTTTTTAGTTATTACTCTTTGATTGAAGATTTTTTCGATTCGGAGACTCGGTAAAGGAGAAGATATAGAGGAGTACATACATACAAATGTCTATTTAAGATTTGTGGTTAAATAAAATACTAAACAATCCCGCATTTTTCCCGCACCTAGGGCGAAATTCCACACGTCCCAAAAGCATGCGGGATTTTGTCGGAATACGGAATTCTGCATTCTAAAATCGCTACCTCTGCCTCTGACTATCCCTCCAGAGATCTATAAATCATGCATTTGATTTAAAAGGCTAAGTCTTATAATCTCGTTTCTATGTTACGATATATATAATATATAATATCAGCCTATATTGCCCACTGCTTAGCAAAGACCTTCTCTCACAAATCGAGGTGAGAGAGATTAGGTCATACTCCACCACGCGGACCCAGTGCGGATTAGTGGGGGCAGGTTTGTGGCCACCAGCTGTTGGAACTTATCAAGCCGCTTTTAAGGTTCCAACTCGGCTTAACGAATACCACATTAAGAAGTAACCGGGACCAACGGCTTAACGTGCCTTCCGAAGTACGGAGACGCTCGAATATGAAAATACAACAAACGGTCACCCATTTCAGGCCGACCGTGATGAACGCTGCTTAACTTTGGTGATTGGTAAGAACGCCGCGGTCGCACAGCGCTACGAGCACCTCGCTAAGTACGATGTTACAATATATTAAAAATTATAACGTTTTACCAAAAAAAAAAAACAATACGTATCCTATAGCATGAAGTATTATGAGAATTACATTGTTTTCATTTTATGTGAGACATGGCTCTATAATTAGGTATGTACAATCGTATTCATATATTACAAAAACATTACACAGAGGTAATATTCATAAACACTTATGCAACCGTAAACAAGCAATTTAATTTCAAACACAGTTTAGGTTAGGTAATGCAGTTGCAGCAGTGCATTCATAGTAAATGTACATATTTTTTTTCTATAATAGTAGACTGAAAAAAATAGAATTAAGTTAGATTATCACTTATAGACAATCAGGTGCAGTAAGAATTCGGGTGACAACGTTTATTGTATTTTTGGGGACAATCTAGTACGGGTTATATAGTTTATTCGCGTGGCAATGGGTTGGGAAGTGTAGTAAGTAGTGTTAACTTTCTTGCATTGCTCAGTTTCATGTTGGTGTATCTGTCATCATTTTAAACAACACCATCATCACATTATCGTCGCCGCCACATTAATATAATTATTATCAATAATCACTATCATCATTATTATCGTCGTTTTCGTCATCATCATCATCATTAACACCATCATCATGATAATCATCGCCAGCATAATCAAATTTAGCGTCATCATTATCGTCATCATCGCCTGTCTAACGATTTGTTATTATTTGTTGCCGACGCAATATATCTCATTCTTCATCATAAGATACTTTCCAGGATTATTTTTCATTTCCTTGCTCATTGATAAACGTAGACCAGATGTTAAATAATTTTAATTTATAAATTCCGTTTTAAAAACAAGCTTTTATAGCAAAAACACAACGCAGGTATCTTGCTTAGTTGAGGAGTTCCTATGACTTTCTTCCGGTTCCATCATCAGACCCTGGTTACCATCACGGTCTCAAGTACTCGTCAAGACAAATCCAACGAGCTTAAACTCGGCGGGGTTATATTGAGTACTTGGATGGTTCCATTGACACCTTCTAGATTCATCATCAGATCCTCAACACTATCTGGTTGTAAAGTACTTGTCAATACCAATCTAACAAGCCTGAGCCCCAAATACGAGGGGTTTACGTTTAGTTCACATGTTCCTATGACAACCTTCCGACTTCATCATCAGACCAGCTCCATGGTACCATATTATTGTATTGTCTTCGAACTTACATTCGTATGCCAAATTTCAGCTTAATCGGATACCCTTAAGTGCTTGAAAAATTGATCACAAGATTTAAACCGGACAGACAAACAGACAGACAGGCATACGAACATTATAAGTTATATAAAAGCTTGTAAAAAATAAACACGGTCACACCTATATTGCCCAAGCAGGGGAGGCAGCGACTGTGTACAGCCACATATGCGCCGACGATGCACAATTCCAGGATCAAATACAGTTTTTAATGAAATCGGGCCTTTTGCCATTATATAGGACACAATCCTAAGGATCTAGAATCAGAAGTCAAGACCACGATGATTGCTAGCTAAACTATACCCTGACTAAGCAAGGCGGTCGTTAGCAATATAATATTAGGTTGCTCGGCCTTGAATACCACGTAACAGTTTTGCGACCGAAATCTTATCTCTATGAGGTGGTACGTAATTTAATAGTGTAATTATTTTGCTAATTATTGTATTGTGTTGAGAATGAAAATGGGAGTATGAAGCCTAATCGACTAGACCTAGTTGAATATTACACATTATTCTTTGTATAATCTCGCCTCTCGAACATCTTAATAAATGAATTGAAATCATTTCATAATTTCGAAATGAGTTGTGCTCTGTAGAATAGAATAAAAGATGTGAGTCATGTAAAAGCATAACTAGCAACATCTATATCAACCGATATGGATGTTAGTGGTTGGCTTCGGCAATGCTAATATCTTGTAGTAACACCGTCATGCCTATATTCCCCAACCGGGGGTAGCTGAGGTGTATGAAAATCAGCATCATCCATATCGAAGGATATGGATGTTTCTGATTTTGCTTCTACATGACTCATGTATTAGATTCACCAACACCCGAATATCTGTTGTCTCTTTCTATATCATCGCACCAGATCCCTTGCGGGGTAGGCAGTTTAATAGTTACATGTAACAAAAATGTCTAAATTGACCTATACTGTCCCACTGTTGGAGAAGGGGCTCACTAATCGACGTGAAAGAGTAAAAGTAATACCAACACGTGAGCCTGGTGCAATGGCGGCAGATTTGTGATCATCTGCAATTTTGGAGCTCCACAAGCTGCCTATAAGCCGTCTATCTCGGCTTAACGACTACCACATTAAATGCCAGCCGTAGCCAACCCCTTACTGTACCTTACAAAACATGGAGACGCTTGAAAATTGAAATGCCGCAAACGGTACCTTAATTTTCACTCAGAGCAGCACGATCCCAAAACGATACGAGCGCTTATATGTGTATCAATATAATATGAATTGTTTACAACCTTGCTTTAATTATATTATAATCATAGGTAGATTCATGAAATATGATAATATAGGTCAACACTTAGTCATCATCATCGTCGCCTATAGTAGTCAATTGCACGGTACTAAGTACGATCCACAGCACACTAAAACACTACATAGTATTGTAACAAAATATAAGTCCTGTCCTATTGTTACCATAACGCATGGCTACACTAGTTCGTAGTCACGAGTGCCCACGGAGTATATAACATTTGACATTTGCGGCAATTTTAGTTAAGAATCAAGAACATTCTTCACGAACAATCGACACAGACGATTAGAAAAATCAAGGGCGTGAGTTCGTGCTTGGTTGCTTAAACGTGGACTAGATCTAGTTTCGTCTGGCGACCTGCGGGTGTTTCCGCCTAAGCCACAATATCGATAAATAATCTGACTACTAAATATTTTTCACATGATTTTATATATCTGGCAATGTTTGTTAGCTTAGGTCAAATCTTGCACCAGCCCAATAGCCTAGGGCATAATAATACGGCCTAACTTGTGTACTCTGCCGCAACATCTGGCGGAGGACCCCCCTGGATCAATATCCGCAGGTGCCTTTAAGATCGTGTGCCGTTGAGGTGGGGGCTTTAAGCGTCCTTCACGCCCGACCCCGAGGAGGACAGTGGCTTGGTGTGGCCCACGCCGCCGTGAGCACCGCGACGGTGCAGGGGGGGAAACAAGTTATAAATTTCCTCTCCCGAGGCGGGCTCTTTGGAGCGCGGCACGAGGGGGGCAACGGTGCGATCTACTCGGAGATGCCAGAGCACCTCTGACACGTGCCAGTGCCGGCCACCGTGGGGTTTTAGTCAGTAAGAGTCCGATATGCCCCGGCAGCTTCTCCCTAAGGCTGGCGGAGCTCCATGAGGATTTCCCCACGTAAAAAAGCTAAAATCTTGCAAACTGAATTAGAACCACTTCTTCTTATTGTATGGAGTTAAAATTTGACATGTTAGTTTAATTACGATGATAATGCATTTTTATTGTAAGCATGATCTTATTCTACATCCAGGATTGGCTCCAGAGGAAGAAACTACTCAATGGGTAACAACATAGATACGTAATTTTGAATACACATTCGACTTTGATTGTATTTTTTTTTAATAACATCCCCACACTATATTTATTGCTGTAACGTGGGTGCGTTTAAAAAGATGAATATACACATAAACAATTATCCAGACCGAAACAAATAATTTTGGATCACACAAAGATTTGTCCCGTGCAGGAATCGAACCTGCGACTATTAGACACAGTGGGCGGAGCGGCGTAAGCTCTTAACCACTGCGCCAAATCCTCAGTTAAGCATGTTTTTAAAAAAAAATTATTATTACCTTATTAAAAATCGTATCCCCGTACTAGGATTCATTTATAAACATTTATAAAAACGAACACTACGAACCAGAGTGACCAGAGTGGCTTAACAACTATACCAAGCCTTCATGTCCATGAAGCTTGGTCAAGTGTTTAAGAGCTTCAGCCACTCCGATGAGTCTTAACTTTTTCTCCATAAAAGTTTGTTTCGGTCTGGGAATTTATGTATGCGAATTGCGTGTTTGTAAACGCACCTTAATAATTCTAAGTCGCAAAAAATTGGTTTCGAGATTCAGCTCTAAGTGGACTACGCACAGGTGGAGCAGCGTGGAGCAGTTAGTATGAAAATAAATCATTTATCTTATAATGGAAACTTGGACTTAAATCATTAAAGTGACTTCTGGTGCAACAACAACAAGGAGACTCTAGCTATATAGGTGTTATTAATTGAACATACCTATTTACAAAAATACCGTTCCAATTATCGGTAATGTAAATTTTCTGTTTTTTACTGTGTTGACAAATGCATCACTATTAATATTTAAATCAAGGCCTTTTGGGAGCGGCCAGTTAGATAAAATTCAAAGATTATGATCTATGTTGTAGTCTTTGTTTTGTAATGTTATTACAATATTATTGAAGGTGTGGTCAGTGACTTTCAAACACTAGCGAACTCGCGAATTTAACCAATATAGTATACGGTTCATTGTAGCTACTTATATGCGGTTATTAGGCCAGAATATCAATAATCATCATAACATATTATAAAAGAAAGTCCCCCCCCCCCCCCCCACCCCGCCTTGTCTGTGTGCCTGAACGCGATAAACCCAATAACTACCGAACGGATTTTTATACGGTTTTCACCAATGAACGGAGTGATTTAAGAGGAAGATTTATGTGTTTAATTCATATGTGCGAAGCCGGGAGGGTCACTAGTGCAGTTAAATACGCATTATTTAAACCTGATATAATGCTTTTGTCTATTCAGTTAAGCTTATGGTGTATGTAATTCAACTCCTGAAGCCAAGTTAATTTTTTATAGTCGGAAACACTAATAGAAAACGGAATATTTGATTGACATTTAAAAACGAAGAGTCACGTGGTCAGAACAAGGCGCTAACTTATACTATGGCAGAAAGAATCTATCAATTGCAGAAAGAGAATACATCTCATTGCAATATGGCTAGGCCTACAGAGAGGAATGCAGTTTTGTATAAAAAAAATACACTCCCACACTTTTAGGCTTTTTAGCCTGGCGAAGCAGCCGGACAGAAAATTCATAAAACTCTTTGTCTCCTAGTAGTGATAGCTTAGTGTAGACCGTTAGACTGCAAAGTCAGAGGTCTCGGGTTTAAGCCCAGGCACGCGCCCCTGTCTTTTCGAAAGCATGTGCGTATTAAAATTTAATTATCACTTGCTTTAACGGTGAAGGAAGACATCGTGAGAAAACCTACATGCCTAAGAGTTTCTAGAAGGTGTGTGAAGTTCGCCAAACCGCATTGGGCCAGCCTGGTGGCCTATGGCCTAAGCCCTCTCAGTTTTGAGAGCAGGCCCGTGCCCAACGTTGGGACAGTTTCTTAACAGGGCTAAAATTTTTTTTTTTTTTTGTCTCCTACTTCCTACTGCTATTATTACTATTTTATCACGTTAGAAGTCCCTTGTCCCTCGCTTCTTCTCAATGTTTGTCTTCATAGCCAACTATCTAAAATAGAGAATTAATTAAAGCCATTTCGACGGACGACCTAGTCTTGCGGTTATGAGTTTAAGCCGCTCTGCCTACTGAATCGAGTGCTC
The DNA here is from genome assembly GCA_905147815.2 of Phalera bucephala. Lineage (NCBI taxonomy): Eukaryota > Metazoa > Arthropoda > Insecta > Lepidoptera > Notodontidae > Phalera > Phalera bucephala. Next base: position 11,071,852 of record LR990629.1, read on the forward strand.
GTGGGTTCGATTCCCACAAAGGATAAATGTTTGTGTGACTCAAAAATATTTCTTTCGCTCTGGGTGTTTGTGCGTGTAAGTTTTATATTTGTAAACGCAACGACGTCATAGGAATAATACTGAGTGTGGAGCTAGGACTTTTTTATTATTTTTAGCTTTAAACACATATATATGTATGTGTGTTTAAAGTGTTTTTATATGTGTGTAAGTGTATGAGACGAACTACGAGAGTAGAGGAAACCAGAGAGGTATGTAAGAAAAGAACCTGTTGGAACTCTGTACTCTCTGCCTACCCCGCAAGGGATCCGGCGTGATGATATAGATAGATATATGTATGTAATCCTACTTAGCATGTGCGTGAACATTACATATTTGATTACATCTTAAATATCTGACAATTGACGATATGATGAATTATTTATCACGTATCATGACAAAGAGAGGTGTCTAAATCAAAATAGGTTCGATGTCAATCAACATAGCGAGCTGCGTTCACTTGTGATAGTGATGTATCGAAGACATGAAAACAAATGTTCTGTTCAAATCTATTCGGATGGGCAAAAATTTGGACCAATTTTTAATAGCTCTACCATGGGTAGCTTAATTTCAATTATTGAGTATAAAAGTCATAGCGTTTCTAATAAAGTCTTTTTTTTCTAAGCAATTAGCCGTATACGAGGTATTATACTTGGGTCATGGGTGCGTTTACAAAGATGAAATTTACATAAACAAATACCCAGAATGGCACGAATATTGGTGGATAACGCAAAGAACTATGAGAGTGAGAAAGCTAGAGACGTCTGTAAGAAAAGAACCTGTCGGAACACTTGCACCTCTTTGCATACCCCGCAGGGGATTTGACGTGGTGATTTAGGATTTAAGGTACAACAATTGTAAATTATAAAGTGAACAGCACTAGTCTATTAGCACCACGGATGCGTGACAATAGAACTGCGCAGTCTAATCTGTGCCTAGCTCTTACAATTAGACTAAATATTTTGAGCCACCCACTCGCATAATAACCGTTTTAGATATGTATCGGCGAGGTTACGCCCTTTATGTGATGAAAGACATATTCGTTTGAATATTTGCGCAGTTTTAGGATGGTGAATAAATTATGTGAATGGACCCACTGTTCTATTTTGAAATGGTTACTAAACTACATCCATATCCTTCTATGTCATAGAATGGGAAATAAATTATGGACAAACTGTTTGGAATATTAAAAATACTACTTACTTCTCTTATATCATATCATCATTGCGAGGTAGGTAGAGTACAGAACTCCAACTGGTTTTTTCCTTACAGACCACTCTCGCTTCTTCCGCTCTAATGAATTTTGACTTGCCCATCCGATAATCCTCGAATTAATTTGAAAAGAACTATATTATATTATTATTAAATTATATTATTATATGTATCTCGCTGAGATTCACGGGCTTTACCCGGACCTTTGAAAGGCTTGCATGGGGACATGGGTCCAACACGTAGAGGCCCTTTGCGAGAAGTTAATGTTATGTAAGCCACCTGCTGAGATCACTTGCTGAAAATGAAGAAACATAACCAGCGAACTGACCCCGGCAGGTGCAAGGACTATTGTAAATTATGGAAAGAAAACAAGGGCTATGTAAATGAGGTTTGATGGACAAAAGCTGGACTATTTCAAAGGGGACGGACACCAGCCATAATTAGTGATACCTAATTACCCGTGGCCGGCGGTGACTCGCCGCTTACTAGATGGGCCCTCAAACGGTCGTCCTAGGACAACTGAGGGCAACACCGGTGTGAGCGGCTCAGGGGTGTAGAGAGGTGTGCTGCGCTTTCTCCGAAGTTACTCGCGGCGTTATGCCTTTTAACACTTCCACCCCTGGAGTACATCGACGTAGGAACGCATTATCTTCCTACGTCGATATAGCTCTCACGGCTCCTCTCTGGACGGCCAATTAAGGCTAGCCAGAGCCGAGAGTCCTGCGGGCACCCTTCGGTTTCCACTCGACCGACGAAGACACACCGAGTTGGGGGCCCTGACCGACTCTCTGAAGCACTCGGGTCCGTGGTGTCGTTACTCACCAACAGCTCGCCACAAGCTGCCCTGCGGGCATATTATTATTATTATTAACTTAAATTTATAGCTTAGTTATAATGTCCTAAAGAAATCCAAATTCAAGTTAATTGTAAATTATATAGCAACTTACAGCAGTGATAGTTCAGTAGTCAAAGACCACTTCATAATCACAAAATGCATTGTCCAAATCTTAGCTCGTACTAAGGGGTCGTCCATTAATCACTGATGTATTTAGCAACTTTTTAAATGGTGTTACGTTGTGAGGTTTTAGTCTAAAGCTCCCCGGTAAATTCTCGTGTATTTTTCTGGTACAAAGTATCTTAAAAAATTTTAAGGTGCCGCTTTTCGGTTTAGTAAACGCGCGTTGAACGAAAAAATAAATACACATGATATTTCACTACACCCCCCTCGCCCTTGTGATATTTCATGATTTATTCCCCCCTTTCGAGCCTAACGTGATTAATGGACGATTAATGGAATTTTTCAAATCTAAACCACTTTCATTTTATAATTCATTATCAGCTGAAGGACGTCCACTGCAGGGCAGAGAGCCTCCCCCAAAGACACAAACCCCAGGACCGAGAAATCTGAATTGATCATGACCATGTTACACGGTTAAACATACGTAAACCATTCTACGTAAAACAAGATCGTTGGAATATTAATATGTGCAGAATAAAACGGCGGCGAAGCCTAGCTATAGATATTGTTACTAAGATTATAATAATAATAGCCCTGTTAAGAAAACTGTCCCACCTTTGGGCACGGGCCTCCTCTCAATCTGAGAGGGTTTAGGCCGTAGTCCACCACACTGACCCTGTGCGTATTGGCGTACTTCACACATCTTAGAGAAACCCTTAGGCATGCAGGTTTCCTCACGATGTTTCCCTTCACCGTTAAAGCAAGTGATAATTAATTTTTATAACGCACATGTTTTCGAAAAGACAGAGGGTGGGTTTGAACCCAAGACCTCTGACTTTGCAGTCCAACGGTCTAACCACTAGGCTATCATTGCCTGCAAGATTATAGGTATCCGAAATTGTCTAAATACTCGTATAATAAAATGTGCACGATGGAAAGTATAATTGAAGTATATTTACGCTTTCTTCATTTCGTGGCATGCAGTTATAAAATGAACAGATTGGAATGGATTTATGAAAAAATGATATTGTTAATCGGTTTGTCTGTGGATTATGAGACTGTTAATTCTGACGTGTATGAGGTCTGTACATTTTTTTATGCAAATTCTGTCTATTTTTTTACAAAAGTTATGAACAATAACCATAAATTGTTTGAATTTTGTAAATTATTGTAAATGCTTGAACAGCTGTGAACGCATCGGTCCAGATGTGAAAGGTACTCTAATATAGCCACTTGAAGAGATCTAATTCTATACTGTTCCATTGTTGTGTGAGAGATTAGGTCATACTTTACCACCTGGACCCAGGCGCATCCAACTGGGCTTAATGACTATCACGTTATGTGGTAACCGGGACCAACGACTTAGAGAGTCTTTTGAAGCACGAAGACGCTCAAACATGAAAATACCGCAAACGGTCAACCATTTCAGACCTTCGATGATCGCTAAAATCATCGTGGTCCTACGAGCACTACGAGCACCTCATTTATTTGTAAATCAGATAAGAATTTTTATGAGAAATACCTTAAATATGTAACAGGAGTGGTGTATAAAGTAGTTCATAACGTCAATATTATTGATAGCCGAGTAATAAACGAGATAATAACAGTCAAAAGTAAATTTAATCTCGATCAATGGCTGGCGTCGTAAAACGTGTAGTTGTTTATTTGAGAATTATTGATTATTTCCTTTTATACCTTCTCGAGTATTTTAAGTGCTAGAGTTAGTTAGCGGTTGGGATAGGATTTACGGATCTCTGGTGGACCCTTGATGTCCAGGTCCACTATGAAGAGCTGTTATTGCGAATATTGACCTCTACCTCTAAAATAATAAATGCAAACAACGCCAATATTGTCACCTACTGGGTCTATGTTACTTCTGAATAATGTAGCTATTTGATGGTGAAAGAATTATCAAAATCGTTTTAGTAGTCACAGTCAGAGTTTATCGATTACAAATCAGAGAAATAAATAAAGCTTTCCACTTTAGAATATTAGCATAGATTCAGAGCGGCCATAAAGATTGGCGCGATAAAAAAAACAAATAATTGAGCTGCTATAAGATGCCCAAAACTCAATCGATTGGCATCGTTAAGCAGCGTTTGAAGCGATCCGTACTTAGAGGGGTAGCGGCTAGCTACACACATATGATTATAAAATGAATTACCAAGAAAAGTAAAAAAATGATATTTTTGTGTATTTATGAACGAATTTATAAAATTGCTTATCCCGCAAGGATCTGGCGAGATCATATAGACTACTTATCTATTTTTTCAATTAAATTTTTACTATGTCAGTTTCATATCTACCTAGATAAGATGCTTTCGAAAGAAAATTCGCTAGAAATTTCTAGAGCTTCCATGACGAATGGTCCATCCTGTTAGCAAGGTCACCGAGAACATGAGCTAGCCCGTCGTCTACTTCTTGTCCTTATTTAAATTGCTTTTTAACTGTAAATGTAGATATTACGGCGTTAGTCACTACCCAGATACGAGGTAGTTAGGGTTGGCACTCCTAATTTGGATATGCACTATCTATCTATCTATATCATTGCGCCAGACCCCTTGCGGGGTGGGCAGCAAGTACAGAGGTCTAACAGGTTCTTACCTCACAGACCTCTCTGGCTTTCTCCACTATCATAGTTCGTCTCATACACGCTTGCAGGTTATGGAGACTCTTGACTTGCCCTTCAGATAAGACATGGTCTACTTGGTCATGGTAAGATAGTCTAGGTCTTCCCCGGTACCTACATCGTTCCACTTTCGCATTGTATATCTGTTTTGTTATTCATTTTACCGACATTCTTTCTATATGCCCGAACCAACGGAGCATACCCTTTCTCATCCTAACACCGATACTATCTTTCATACCTACATGCTTTCTTACTACACTGATGTGAATACGGTCGGTCAGCTTGACTCCGCACAGCTTGCATTTCGACCCCATTTATCCTGCTTTCATTCTCTTTCTTACGTACCGTCTTCTGCCATATAAAAGCGTTGGGACGAGCCCTTCTTCTTCATATTATCCTTAATTTAGAGCTTTTCATATTATCTTCAAAAAACACTCCTCCTCTGCACATCTTCCGTAGAGCTCGCATTTCTATTGCATTTATCCTGCTTTTATTCTATTTCTTACACACTCAACTCTCAGTGCCATGTTACAGCGTTGAGACAAGCACTCCGTTATGCATGCTGCGCCTTTTGGCTTAAGTGTCGGCTCCCAAGTAGCTTTCCCGTCGCACCATTCACTCTATTCCGTGCATTCACTCTTCGCTTTATGTCAGCGGTATATTTCCTACCCATACTGAAGGCGTATCTAAGATACACACACTCATTTACTTGCTCTAGCACATCGTTACCAACCCCAATCCTTGTACTCGTTATGGTTTCTTCCCGTGCAAAAACCATAATTTTGGTTTTCTTTACATTCAAATGTGTTGTTCTCGATATGCACTAAATTTTGTTTGTATAGGCTGATATTATTATTATCTATGATGATGAAGATAGAGATATCCTGCCTTGGGAATATGTGCTTTAAAATAAGAGTTCTGGGAAAAAGCAATCCAGAAAAATATCGGATTATACATATATTTTCTTGGAACGTGCTTGTGCGACAAAATTGAAATATTTAGAAATTGGTTATAATTTTAACCCATTTTCATTATTACCAACATTCTACTGCTCCCCACTATAGTCATATTAATCTACTATAATATGTTATTTACATCGACAGCCTAATCCTTTTAGCCCCCTAAAAATTGTGGCCATTTTTAGTATTTATTTTTTATGACAACCCTATCCGATCATAAAAACGCAAAACATGTCAATCACATTCAACGTGGCATTTAAATTCGCACTCTAATTGCATAGCAATAAAATGTAATTATTTCTAGAATAATTTAATGTTTAACACGTTACTGCTTATCTGTATCGATGTATAGTTAATATTCACGTTTACCGGAAAATTATTAAAGCTAGATACGAGAGCTAACCGGATTTGTCCCAATGTGCGTAATACATATCGTGGCCAACGAGATGAATTCACGCGATAGAGTAATTAATCTATCGTATTAATTGACGGAGGTGGCAATAGCGTAACGCTGCATTGGTTCGCAAGGTCGCAGGTTCGAAATTGACGTGAACCCACTCTTAGGGATCGGACATAATGAGGAGTTAAAGCGAGAGCGGCAGCGGGTGCAAAATACGAGTATCAAACGTATGTTACGTATAAAATTAATAAGTTACGGTGACAGTCCTAATGTATGTAGTGAATTCAAACATTCCTATCAGTTGCCACATTGAAAGATCTAGCTGTAACTACCGTCAAAGTTATTTTTTGTTTTACAAAAACGTAGCCCCACACGAGGGTTTATTCATGTGTCGTGGGTGCGTTTACAAATAAGAAAATTCACACAGATATCCAGACCGAACAAATAATTTTAGGTCACACAAACATTTGTCCCGCGCGGGAATCGAACCCGGCCCAGTGGGCTTAAGCTCTTAACCACTGCGCCAAATCGTTTGTCAAAGCCACCAACAAAGGCAAAGTTGCCAGCCATCATCATCAACCTAAAGACGTCCACTGCAGGTCAAAGGCCTCCCCAAAGATCGCTACGACTGGTTTTGGTGCTGTACGCATCCAGGTTTACCCGCGACCTTCACCGGGTTTTCGGTTCACCTTGCCACCCATATTTACAATTTTTGTTACATAAATAAATCCTAGGTTTTATTCCTATGTCGTGGTTGCGTTTACGAACATGAAAATTCACATACACAAATACCCAGACCGAACAAATAATTTTAGGTTACAAAGATTTGTTCTGTGCGGGAATCAAACTTGCGACTATTAGGCACAGAGGGTGGAGCAGCTTAAGCTATTAACCACTGCGCTATATCACCATGCCATCTGGCATAGAGAGAGTACAGACTTCCAAATGGTTATTTTCTTACAGACCTCTTCGACTTACTTTACAATAATGTATTAAAGTTTATTTCGATCGATAGAATAGAATAGAATAGAATAGAATAGAATAGAATAGAATAGAATAGAATAGAATAGAATAGAATAGAATAGAATAGAATAGAATAGAATAGAATAGAATAGAATAGAATAGAATAGAATAGAATAGAATAGAATAGAATAGAATAGAATAGAATAGAATAGAATAGAATAGAATAGAATAGAATAGAATAGAATAGAATAGAATAGAATAGAATAGAATAGAATAGAATAGAATAGAATAGAATAGAATAGAATAGAATAGAATAGAATAGAATAGAATAGAATAGAATAGAATAGAATAGAATAGAATAGAATAGAATAGAATAGAATAGAATAGAATAGAATAGAATAGAATAGAATAGAATAGAATAGAATAGAATAGAATAGAATAGAATAGAATAGAATAGAATAGAATAGAATAGAATAGAATAGAATAGAATAGAATAGAATAGAATAGAATAGAATAGAATAGAATAGAATAGAATAGAATAGAATAGAATAGAATAGAATAGAATAGAATAGAATAGAATAGAATAGAATAGAATAGAATAGAATAGAATAGAATAGAATAGAATAGAATAGAATAGAATAGAATAGAATAGAATAGAATAGAATAGAATAGAATAGAATAGAATAGAATAGAATAGAATAGAATAGAATAGAATAGAATAGAATAGAATAGAATAGAATAGAATAGAATAGAATAGAATAGAATAGAATAGAATAGAATAGAATAGAATAGAATAGAATAGAATAGAATAGAATAGAATAGAATAGAATAGAATAGAATAGAATAGAATAGAATAGAATAGAATAGAATAGAATAGAATAGAATAGAATAGAATAGAATAGAATAGAATAGAATAGAATAGAATAGAATAGAATAGAATAGAATAGAATAGAATAGAATAGAATAGAATAGAATAGAATAGAATAGAATAGAATAGAATAGAATAGAATAGAATAGAATAGAATAGAATAGAATAGAATAGATTTTTATTTTGCTGAAAACATGGTGTACAATAATTATTACGGTTTTAGTTATATAGAGATGATCTACATGTTTTACCATGGTCTGGCATGCAAAATTCATAGTATCATTAAATTTCTCAACTAAAATAACTATCTCTTTCTTGAAAATATTAATTTTAAATCGGCTCAGAAGTTGAGAATCTAGTGATACTACACACAAACATTATCAAAATGTATACACTAAGCCAAGTTAAGTCATAATTAATTAAATAGCATCCGTATGTCTTTGTTATTAAAATTAGCTATCATTATATAATTAGTAAAGTCACATTAATAAAGTCATAAAGTAGAATGCGAGAATTGATAAAATAATAATAATGTCATAATATAATTATTTAATACAATGTCAATAAAGAAATATTTAAAGTTAGATTTTATCTTCGAGGAATTCTGCTATGGTATAATATGCTTTGGTCTTTAGAAGTTTCAATAAATTATCTTTTAAAAAATGGGAATTATGTTCTCTCCAGGCTTTTGGGAGTTTATTATAAATTACTGGAGCCATGCAGAAAATGCTTTTTCGCATGAGCATGGTTTTTGAGCTGTGCAGGCAAACTGTACTATTATCACGTCTGTTCCTTTTTATGACATCCGCTATACGTGGAAATAAGCTAGGATTAGAATGCACAAACATAGCAGTTTCGAAAATATACAACGAGGCAAGTGTTAGTAACTTGTACTTAACAAAATATGGCTTACAGCTATCTATCATATCTAAGCCGAACATTGTCCTGATACATCTCTTTTGGGCATTAAATACAATTTTTGTGTCCGTTGAATTGCCCCAAAATATTATACCGTATCTAAGATTACTGGAAATCAAACCATGATATGCAGTAAGCAATGCGTCAATATTGAGTAGGGGAGCTAATTTATATAATGCATATGCGGAAGAACTTATCCTTTTTGTTAATAAGTCTATATGTGCTTTCCAGTTAAGTTTGCTATCTATAGTTACTCCGAGAAATTTTGCATTATTGACTTCGTTAATATTTTGATTATTGTAGTGTATTCCAATATTAGCTGGTCTTGATATTCGTTGACTGAAGTGCATAACATTAGTTTTACTTAAATTTATTTTTAGGTTATTGTTCATTAGCCACTTTATTGCCGATTTTAGGGAATTATTAATGTCTGACTCATATTCATTATTTTTCTTGAATGGGATTGTAATTGTACTGTCATCAGCAAATAGTGTTACTGACTGATCAATACTTCTCGGTAAGTCATTTATATACAGTATAAACAGGATATATTTGTTTTATACAACACATACGTACATTTAGGCACTACAATGCGCACTGTAGCTACATATTCGCTCCCACTACCGCACCCGCTCCCGCGCTCGTTACCGCTCCTTCCCTCTGACCAAGGCTTTAGAGTATGGGTGTATTAACGGGGTCAGGGATAATAAACCTTACGTGGAAAGTCCTATTGTATTGTATATTTTTACATATTTAAAATTACTCTTGAGAAAAGCTTACTATAATATTGTTTAAATGTTCTCTAAAATGTCAGAGAAATACCGAAATTTGGAATCATCAATATGCCCTTAAATAATCGCAATGTACGCTATTACTATATTTATTATACACAAGCTTCTGCTTTCGACTGCGTCCGCGGTGACTTTAGACATGAATCTAACATTTTTCCGGTATAAAAAGTATCCTATATGTTAATCCAGATAATAAACTATCTGCGTGCCAAATTTCATTCAAACAAACATCCAAACATATTAGTAGGTTTTAGCTAAAAAGTGAATGAGTTCAATAATCTTTATATCCGAAATTACTTTAAAGATTTTTTTTTAGAAAAAAACAAGTCTCTCACTAGGATTTATTCCTGTGTCGTGGGTGCGTTTACAAACATGAAAATTCACATACACAAATACCCAGACCGGAACAAATAATTGTGGATCACATAAAGATTAGTCCTGTGCGAGAATCGTACCCGCGACTAATAAACACAATGGGCGGAGCGCGTTAAGCTTTTAACCACTGCGCTCAATCGTCCTTCATAAATTACACGATTATGTTGAAAATATTTCCAGAGACAAAAGTATTGTAAATAACCCTTGCTATGTTATTTTATTTTATAAACACCGTCATAGATGAAGGGAAAGAGGTATGTCAATATTAATATATGTATGTAGCAAACTGTAGTCTCTGCCTACCCCAGTGGGGTAAAGGTGTATGTATAAACACCGTCACGCCTGTATTTCTCATGCGGTGGTGGCAGAGGTGTACTATATACAGTATTACGCCGGTAATTTTAGATCCCAGAGAGCAAACCAGGATTACAATTCCAGACTTTAGACTATTAAATAAAACTATTTGTTCGGATTTTATCGCGGTTTATTTTGATTTTTAAGTTCCCGACGTTTCGAGTGCTTTGCAGCACCCATGGTCACGGGAAGGACTGAGGTGTTAGATGTCCAAAAGGCATAGTTGTTCCGGGGTACCCTCAAACTTCTTAATTATTTTTGTTTTTGTTGGTCCGATCTACGCAGAATGAGCTCACGGTGTCTTGAGGTCTTGCAGTGTTTTGCTTGGTTTTGGATTTGTTTATATTAATTACTGGATCCCAAGTCGATGGAAGAATAATCAAAATAAACCGCGATAAAATCCGAACAAATAGTTTTATTTCATGTGTAATATTCGCGTAAATCTAAGAACTCAGTATTTAGACTATTAGTTGGATTTTTTTTCCAATAGAAAAACAACAAAACTTCATCCGACTTAGGATTTGATACCAGGGTGTGATATATTTTTTTTAATTTGTTTTTCAATTAAACGTAGCTCCATACTAGGATTTATTCCTGTATCGTTGGTGCGTTTACAAACATGAAAATATACATTCACAAATACTTGTATATATGTAATAATTGGGGGTCACACAAAGATTTGTTCCATGCGGAAATCGAACCAACTGTGTGTGGAGCGGAGTAAGCTCTTAACTACTGCGTCCGTCCGTAAATGACCCTCCTTTCTTTAAACTTCTATTAGTTGAAATAATTACTACCTCGCAATTTAGCCTCTTAAACAGCTTTCGATTACAACATAACAATATAGATTAAAAAAGATGTAGGTGGTTTGCCTACAATCTTATCGGCGATAGAAAGTTTCAGTTAATTAGTACATCCACTGTGTAATTAAAAACGTTCGACACACACGACATTTAGCGACGGCGGTGCCACTGCGTACTCAATTAGACGCGGGTTCGATGTTGGCTTTGCAAAAAATGTAATATGCATTATCAATCGATTCGATTGATCGCAAATATTTCGATTACGTAAGATGGAGGCCGCCAGTTGCTTGAATCAAAAATACTTTTATCCAATGGTCGAGATGCCGATCCTCTCACAAGATTCGATATCCGCAAGAAACAAATCTTTCGACGATGTAGATACATTATCGTGCCAGATTCCTTGCAGGGTAGGCTGAGAGTATATTGTTCCAACAGGTTCCTTGCAGACCTCTCTGGCTTCCTCCACTCACATAGTTCGTCCCAAGAAAGAAATCTTTGAATGTGTCAAATGTTGATTTCCGTATGAGTGTTGGTGTATGTGTATGTTATGTTTGCAAACGCTCCCACGACACAGGTATAGTGGTGCTATGTATTAAAAAAAAGAAGAAAGAACGTGAAATGTATTTAGATCGAATCGATTGATAGCAAATATTTCGATTTTGCAAGACTATGGGCCGCGGTTAGTTGTTCCATTCAAAAATTGTTTTGGAACAATAGCCCACATTAGGTAATTTAGGCTACGATTATCGGTAAAATATTTTTATTTTAAGTAGTTAAAAGGGGTTTTGAATCGATTTTATTGGTTGCATAACAGTCTTATGTTAGAATTTAGAGGACACGTTGGAAAAATGAGATCTGCGAGAGTGATAGTACAAAAATCAGTACATTCATAAAAACATCGTTACGCCTATATTCTCCAAGCAAGTGTGGCAGATGCGTACTGTGTACACCTATATTTCGCTGACGATTTTAGGCTGCAAACTAATAGGGGGCGAGCTTATTACTATTACACCAATTGCAATTCCAGGGTTTGGGCTTGGAGATAAATATAAAAAAAAATTGTCTGATATAGAATTCGAACCCAAGATCTCATGATCATCAGCCGCACTAGGCGTCACTAGATCAATTAATCATTACATTATAAAAAGAAACATTTGAGGTTAAAAAAGAATACTGTCCTTTTAATTATTTTAACGAAGCAATACACATAATACATAACTCTACTGAATTACCATAATATTAATTATAAGTAGTTAATGTAGTTATTATCAAAGAATTCCACTTATTTTCGTTCTGACATTACACACGTAAAACATCCGTAATAAAGACATCAACGCGTCACCGTGTGTACGTCACATATAAATGAGGTATGCTTTACAGCATAAAATAACTTATTACCAAGAACTGATACATATTTTATACGGAACAACTAGAACAAAGGGAAATGAACCAAATCCCCTAAATATTTTCTAAATATACACCCCGAATTCCTTCTCCTCTGAAAAAAGACCCAGTTCCAAACTAGGAATTCTTGCGTTATGGGTGCGTTAAGAATCAAAAGAAATTTAAATACACAAACACCCACACAAAAAATTAAAATTCTGGCTCACCCAAAGATCGAATCCGCGAATATTCGATTCAGTGGGTGCAACGACTTAACCACTGAGCCAAGCCGACCGCCCGGTCCTTCCGAACGGAACCACTAGGACAATGGGAAATAAATCTAAATACTTTAAATATTTTCTCAATTATCCCCCTTTGCAACAAACAGGATCAAATACTGTTACCACAAAAGTATCAGTTTCGTCCAAAAAACTCTTTAAAGTTCCTTGGGCTAACACTTAAAGTTCAATATTGGTAGTTTTAACTACATTTCCTAACCACAAAACGTATCTAGTTGTATGTAGCAACAGCAATATAAAGACAAGTAACAAATGGCAATATAATAGGGGAGTTCCATTATCTTACTCAACGGGTGCTTAAACATCTTTTATCTCCATTATAGATTATATTGACAGAGCAAATAGCGTTTAGTTGGTAGTATTATATGTAATATATAAAAAGTATATTTATATAAATTTTCGGGAAAAGTGTTCCAGAATTTGAACACTTTTCATTCGTTGTTCCGGCGGAAGAGTGTGTGAGCATCTCACAATTAAAAAATTACAGCATTGCACTTGCCAGTAAGTTAATTGTTTCCAATTACGAACCGCCAAAGCGGGGTGTTTCATATATAAGGGGGCGTACTGTGGCCAATCGACATTCCGACTCGGAAGGTGGTTGCGAACGCACGTTCCTTAGACGAAAATTTCGAGGCGAGTACTGGCTATCAGCAGCGCCTACGCTAGTTCGTTTGAGATCTCGATACCTTAGTAAATACACACAGTAATCATGCAGTCTATGGTAAGTGACGTTTTTTCTTTATATTGTTTTTTCATTTGATAGAGTTTCGTTCTTTGAGTTATAGACTAATATTGGTAAAATTTACGTTTAGTTTCAATACTATTTTGTATTTGTTTTGCTATTAGTTATCTACTTATTTTCATATACGAATTTCATATAATATTTTGAAGAAGTCATATAAATTTTATATAATTTTCCTACTTAATATAGTTTGCTATATATTTCGTAAAGGTATTTTAACTTCACAACTATATCCATGTTGCGATAGTCGAAGATGATCGTAACAATATATGAAATAACATCAACCCCCTTATTTTTTAATATTGTAAAATTCCTTTATGCCTACTGTCTGCTTTCCCCCTTCGAACTATAAAACAAGTGTAATTTCCTTATAAAGAAAATTGTTGACACGGATTTATTATACTCCTTACGGACACAAAGTACACGACATGGTGACATTTCCGTCCATTGATCAAGATAACAATGCTATTACAAAATTAACAATACCATGATAAAGTGTCTGGACTAAGGAAAATTTAAGGTAAAACTGTGTTATTTAAGCATTTTAGAGTGTTATTTATATATATGTAGTATAACACGCATAACGGAAAAATCAGTACATTTTCTAAATTTCCATATTCTCTACATAATATTACTAAAAAAATTATTATACACATCTGCTCATATAATAAAGAGTAGGTGAAGTCCTCTTTTCTGCCCATATTTTGAATAATCCGCCAATAAAAATAGTGTATATATCAATAACGACAGGAACTATAGAAATATACACAAAAAGTGTTAAATAGTCCGCCCTAAATAAGAACGAAATATCCTACAGCATCAAAAGTACAAGTACTCTTATAAGTCTCTATTAAAAGCTAAGCCTAAATACCATGTTTACAACAGCAATATCCTTAAAATAACGACCGCGCTATTTCAATTCTAAAACCTCTCGAATTTGAATTACAAGTTGTTAATGAATGCATACAAGTAGGTACAACCCGCTCAGCCCTGCCCACAATTTAGTCCTACGATATATCTACATATATCCTTGGTTCTTTAAAATCCTAGTCGGATATAACATCGTGTCAAGGTCTTAATAAACAATACAGGTGATGATTAATACAATGCATTTTCTCATATCACCTACATAAAGCATTATGTGCATTTTGTGTAATACGCTTAGCTATTTAGCTTCTATGTAGTCATATGTTGATAGAACATGTAATTAAACGTAAAATTTAATAAGTCAGTTGTAAGATTAAGTATAACGAAACTCAGATTAAAAACCGCGGAACCAGGGGTTATAAAATACATCACACTGCAAATGAATTATG
Source organism: Phalera bucephala (assembly GCA_905147815.2). Taxonomy (NCBI): domain Eukaryota; kingdom Metazoa; phylum Arthropoda; class Insecta; order Lepidoptera; family Notodontidae; genus Phalera; species Phalera bucephala. The sequence continues at coordinate 11,086,858 of LR990629.1, forward strand.
ACCTGAAAATGTTAAAGATGCGTCAGCGCATTGGGCGGGCGCGCGTCTTGATTCTAATGAGCGGGCGGCGATACGATTCACTTAAGAATATCCGTTTTGCCGCTTCTTTAATTAAAATTAAAAAAAAAATCTGACAAACATGAAAATACACATACACAAATACCTAGACCAAAACAAATAATTGTGGGTAACACAAAGATTTGTCCCGTGCGGGAATCGAACCCGCGACTATTACACACAGTGGGCGGAGCTGCTTAGGCTCTTTACCACTGCGCTAAATCGTCCGTCAAATATCCATTTGGGGAATAGATGAAACAAAAAACATTAAACGTAGTTTCACTCGACAACTTTCATACGGTTACATGGCTACGATTGCAAACACGCGTAATCATAACACCGGAAAAAATACAGATCGATCTTAACAAATGTAGCGTGACCACAATTTCTATTCTTAATGTCCACGCAAGTGCGCCTGACCTTCGACCACCATCACACTTCCTCGCGCCCACAGCTTCCTCTTGTGTAACCCGAATTGCAATAGCTTGGTTGTGCACCAGTTCGTAGAATGATAATTTCGATCTATTGCCAAATGGCTTGCAACAGAATGCAAAGGCGAGCCGATATGAGGCCCACGCCCACAAATTATGGGCTCGCTTTGTCTGATGTCCTTATATTTTCTTTAATACCATGAAATCGGTATCGATCGCTGGAAACTAGTTTACCTGTTGGCTGTGTCGATTACCTTAATTGCGAGTTCTACATGCCGTAGTTACATTTTTAATTTCAAAAATACATTTTTTGACGGACGGACATACCATTACTTATATTAAGAACATATTTTAATTTTAAATTACGAAGCGTTTTTACAGGGTTTGAATTTAGCTAGAACAGCCAGAACTTTCGATCCAGTTTCTTATTAAAATCAAACACCTACAATAAATAGCCTATAAATACCATTAGACCAGACCTTTCAGAAATGTTGGGCTGTGGCCATTCGTTGCGCAAGATCCAATTGTTTAGACGGCCATACTATGCACTGCCGATCACTTGTCGGACTATTGGGTTGCATTCGTGCGAACAGGTGCTGTGATCTCGATAATTCACCTTCCATATATTTATTTACCTTTACGGTTATACCTTTTATATCATTTAAATTAATTACAGACATTGCCTGAAGGTATAGCAGATCATTAATATTATTAATCCAGTAAGTTGTGAGAGTGGAATTATATTAAGATAAATGTACAAAAAGTAGATCGATATTTGTTCTTTTACGATTTTATTACGGGTGAGTAGGTACTACTTTTTGTTAGTTTCATTAAGTAATATAAAAAGAATTCTATATTCAAATTCGTCTTGCGATCGGTTACAGCGGGCCATTGATAGAGATAATGTTTGTTTGAAGTAAAAAATAGTTTAACGACTCAACCGCTGTCCGTAATTGAAAACTAAATTAATTCAAATGAAAAAATATTCTGGAATCTCAAGTCATGTCAACATGTTGTAAATAAGTTTACTACATCAATGTCGATAAAAAAAGTATGTATGGTAATTTTAGGTACGTTTAGCCACTCGCCACTTATAAAATTAGAATATTTCATTATGAAATGTTGAACTAGTTGAATATAGTGTAGGTGGAAAATGTTTGCTTTAATTATAATTTACTGTAGCTTGTTATTTATTTAGTTATGTTATTGTCACGACAACTGCTTATATAATAAAAAAATATTATTACATAATAATGACTTGGAAGTTTATTTTAAAATATTTTTTAAGTGCTCTACATATGTTATGTCAGATGAAGTCATTTTTCAAAAAAAAACTTTTACAACTGTAAAAACACTAGCTGTTTTAATTTCAATTTATAATTATTTGATCGAATGCAATAAAATAATCAGGCCTGTGGTTTCAATTTGGTGTCAATAGTAAGTATATCGTGTTGTAAAGCTGCGTGCGTTGTTATTGGATTTTGTAACGTGATATAAAGGAAAAATAGAGTAAACCACACCCGATCGTGTTTCATACCGCGGTCTGAAATTTGAATATGGATAAAAAAAATAGAGTTCTCTGTTGTCTGTACATTTTTTTTTAATAATATTGGCGGGTAAAAATATCTAAAGCACAGGCAACTTTCGATGTTTAAAATGAAAACCGCGCTCGCGGCCTCTTTGTTTCATGTTATCTGTGGTGTACGATATTATCGGTGCGTTCATTACAAAGCGTTGTTATTTATCTCTCGCTTTATATAATTTAATGCTTCGGAGGTTGTTTATCTGTCATCTGCATTAGCTGGTGCGTGCGGTAATGCCACGCCCCGAGTAAGATCAAGAGTTTTGCAAATTCGCCCAGTTTTCTGTGAGCTTGCCGTGCAATAGTTGGATTAAGTAATTTACGAGTATTTGGAATGTTTAAACTGAATAATAGAGCAATAAATTTGTAGTTTATTCTAAGATTTAAGGACAGAGTTGTTTAAGCAAAATGTTAACTTGTTATACCTACCCATGTTTCGGTTTAATTAAAAACTAAATTGATTTGATCTTGTCCTAACTCAAGGAGAATTTGAGAGGACTTAAACTGAAGAGTATACGAAACACTCTATACTCTGAAAAAATCCTTTCTAAAAGTTTAAAATTAATATATTAAATTTCTAGACCCAGTAATTAATTAAAAAAATAACACTAGTTGCACAAGTTTATACGTATTAATTTTGTTGAAATTATGAAATAAAGTTAATCTTACTATACAATACTGTAATGCTTGTTACTTGTTAGACCACGACACAGTTTATATTAAATGCAACGTCCCGTGTGAAATCAGATTGAAGTAACAAAGTGACTATTCATTAGATAAAATTATCATAAATATGGCGAAATTAGGTTAAATAATAATTCTATGCCACACTGCGAGAGTGTGTTGGATTATGGTTTGAAAAACCATTGGCTAGGCAGAAAACTTGTGCTTAATTTAGATGCATTACGTAGACTACTATGCTTCTTTGTGCGAGACATACCGTGCGTTGTGAGGTTTGTGCTATCCGCACGAACACGCCGTAGGAGATATCTGTGCGGCGTATCTCGTTCCAAGCAAATTTTTTATAATGACTTCTACGTCCTGTTGGGATCGTTCCTTTTCCATACTGTAGATTATACCTACTAGTCACTTTGGCATCATTCGAGTTACGCGATGATTCTGTAATAATTAAATTAAACTTTTAAGAATCGAAGCATTCATCTTTAAACCGCTTACGACCTACGTAATGGCAGAACCATAAGGTAACTAGTGTTGTTTTTTTTTTTAAAATTGTGTAATGGAAGTTACAGAATTTCCGAAATCACGTATTTCATCTAATCTTTATAGAAATCTACGGATAAAATCTTGGTCACGGGCTAATTGCGAGGACATAAAAAATGGTGATAAAATTTGTGCCATATAACGACACTATTTTTGCTTTGGATGTCAAGGTTAGTTTGATAGTGTCATTTGATTTCTCTCTATAAGGTTATATAACTTATCCAGAATATCAGTATTTATCAAGTATACTACGGTAGAGCTCTAATAATCCTCTTCTTGGAAATATGCAACAAGACTTCAGACAAGGGTCCAGAAGCTGCTCGCAAGCTACCAACAGTATTTTGTGGTACCAATCGCTCTGAGAATACTCGTAAATCTATAGAACATCTTTTTCGATGGCAGTTGAAACATTTCTAGGCTTCGCTTCCATTTTGTACAATATCGAATTTGACTAGTTATAACACATAGATATACCAATCCGCACTCAGCTCCCGGAGAAGTATATGATCTAATCTCCCTCCTCGAATTGTGAAAGAAGGCATAGAAAAGAACAATGTCTGGAGCATAAAAAGCAAAGGTATAGTCTGGTTTATTTTTTATAAGTTGTTTATGGTTTATTAGTTGCTCTCGAAGAATTAAACTTTGATATCACGTTTTCTCGACTTACAGAAATATAACATTTTCTCCTGTTTTCCAAACGTTTCGATATTTCACGCGACGCGGTGATCCGTGTAATAGACATAACAACATGGATATGTCAACATTGTTGCACATTTTTCTGCGCGTACGCCGCCGCCACTGAACCGTGGCATATAATAGGTCAGTAGAAGTAATTGCGGACTATGTTCGGTATTGCACGGACGTACTATTTATTTGTGGCATAATCCATTATTAAAGTTAACGTGATCAATAATATGGACATGGTCGACTGGTATTTTCATTGTATAATTAGGTAGGTAATCTAATTGGCTTTGTATATTAACAAGGGGTAGTTTAATGATTGATTACTAGCTCTAGCTTTGTCGATGCCACACATAGATAAACTATGACGTCTATATTCCACAAGAGGGAGTGGCAGAGGGGTACTGTTTACACCGATATACGTATAACCGATGTTATAAGTTTAAAGGTAATAAGTCGATAAACTGAAATTAAACAAAAAAAAAATCAGGCTCTGAATATTTATCGATAGAAAACCATCGTTTGTCTGACCTAGGATTCGAACCCAGGACCTTGTGAGCGCTATTCACAAACGGCGCAGTTACACCTATAGACCAAGCAAGCAGTTGGATAAATAAACATACAAACAAATGCAAGTGCTGAAACCAAAAGTATCTTTAAATTTTTGTACACAGTACAGAAGCTATTTTAGCCAAACCGTTTTATTTTTTCCAATATTTTATTAACTGTATTGCCAGTATTTGGAAAATTCTTGGGCAACTAACCAATTTGATACGCCGAGAGAAATGTTCTAATAGCAATTTTTTACATTTCTTAACAAGAGGAGGTGCAGACAGTTACTTCAGACCTTACTTTAGTGAGGTTTTTTCTCCTGACTCTGAAATTGCGACTGTCACTTAGTCTTTTGAAAAACAATTTTCTATCCCCTACTAACATATTAGAATACGCAACAATAGTGGTTGTGTAAAACTCGAGCGTTGTAGAAATTCTAAATACATATTTACGTGCGGATGGATTCGGTGCTATGTAAATGTCGAGTAATTTGTGACCGTACCGTGAAAATGTGAAACCGATGGTTGCGCTCCGTTAACCCGCCGCGGCCAATGTCAACTATAATATTTATTACTTAATTATTTTATAATTTCCTCGTTTTATAACCTGTGGCACAAGACAATTGGTTGCATCGGCAATGGCGTAATTGTTTCGCCTCATTTTCGCGTCGTTTAACGCAACGCGTAGTTAAGAAATTGATGATTAAACAACCGGCTGCATTTTTTACTAATATATCACCTATTCTTGAATAACTCGGGTTTTAATTTAGTATGTACATTGTACAAACCTTTTTTGAAATAAAATGTTTACATTGTCACGCTTATACTCACCAAGCGGGGGTGGCAGAGGTGTACTAAGTACACACAATTTTCGCCGACGATGTTAGGTCCCATGTAATAGGCGGCGAGTTTATTGCCATGTACCGGGTACAATTTCAGTCTCCGGACTCATACACGGAGTTTTTCGTACATTTGTCCGACCTAGGATAAAACGATTATTGAAAAAAAAACATGACTTTTTTTGCGTTTATGCGCTTATATGAACTTTAAAAAGATACTAGGGGATATGAATGGCATAGCTCCTATAAATCTTCAGCCAAATCACGTCCACTACAGGACAAAGACCTCTCCCAAAGACCGCTACAACGACGGACCACATTTATCCTTATTAATTAATAAACTACGAGCATGACATTTAAACAGAGCATCTATTCTTTCCAGATTATCCTTGCCGCCACCCTCTGCCTGGCTCAGGCTTCCTTCTACGCCGGCCCACCAGCTCACATCCAACTGTCACCCGACGGCAAATACGTTCTGGACACGCCCGAGGTTGCTCACGCTAAAGCCGCTCACGCCGCCGCTCACGCTCAAGTCTCCGCTTCCAGCGCTCACGGCGCGTGGGCTCCCGCTGGTGACTACCTGGCCGGTGGATACGCTGCCGGTGGATACGGTGCCGGTGGATACGCTGCCGGTGCCCACTACGGTGCCCCTGCCGCTGGTTAGTTTCATACACAATCACGACATAAGTACTGAAAAGATAGTTTAAATATGTGTCTTAATACTACGGATTAAGGTTGTTAAAGCTACTCAATATTCTCAGATTTTCATACACATTTACATGTTAAGACTGCAAAAGTTACGTGTCTGTCATAGGTTTCCTTTACATGGACGCATGACCTCGTCGAAGGATCGAGACGGGTCCGGTGGGAATCGGTTGACACCGATCTAATAAAATGGTAGCGTAACCTTCGCTTGTGACATTATAATGTTTAGAAGGCAGGAATTTGAAGGGAAGTTTTTAGTGCAAATTTAGAAACATGCAAATTTTTAAACATTATATCAGTTCACCAATTATTTTCTAAGCTCGAATCATTTGCCAGATCAATCCTATCTTCTTGTTTTTGTTCTCGGAAATAAGTACGAAATTAATCCGTTTTGTCCAGTGTGGAGTAGTTTAATAGTTATTATATCAAGTTCTAAATTAATTGGATTCCACCATAAATATTACGATAACGATGTTAGTAAAATTGATAAATATCCACACCATAAATTATTTCACCCTAAACAATGAAGTGGCGCGATGGATCCATTACAGATCAATTCCGAGGGGTGTTTAATTATTCCATTCTGCACCAGGTCTCCTGAAATACGGGCCCGCTCCCCTCGCTCACGACGGCCGCGTGGTTGACACGCCCGAGGTTGCTCACCTCAAGTCCGCCCACATCGCCGCTCACGCTGCCGCTCACGCCAGCGCTGCGCACGGCGGGCTCGCTCACGGCGGCGCCATCGCACCCCTCGCGTACGCCGCGCCCCTTGCTCATGGTGCTGGCTATGCCGCCGGCTACGGCAAATGGACTGGCCCTGCGGTAATTTAACTTATTACTATAAAAACAAATAATCAGTAGATAGTATGATATGAAAAAATCTCGCCTTTAGTCCCCAAGCAGCGGTGTAAGAAGTCACTTTACACCTATAGCCACATTTTGCCGATGATGGTAGGTCCTAACATAACAGGGGTGAGCCTATTGCCATTAACCCGGACAACGCTGCGGACTTATATTGCGAATTTTTCTACAGAAAAAGTACCTTTGTCCGTGTTAAGATTCATACCCAGGACCTCATGATCGCTATCGGCAATCGCTACTAGACCAATGAGGCAGCAAGTATGATATCTTGTAAATAAAAGACTCAAAACCATGCAACAAGATGTTTTTTTAACATGCCTGAATAGGAAGAATACTTTTATTTATACATCAGAGAAATTACTCTAAGCAAACACAGTACAATTTATATGACAAAGGTACAGACTACCAAGTCTTATTGCCAAAAGAAATCTCTTCCACACAACCAGTATTGAAAGAAGCAACATAGATAATAACAGAAGGCCGCTGGTAGCATACACCTTACCTTTCTCTAGTTCCATAATCCATTCAAACATCGTCCAGATTTTAATTGCATCAAATTCTTAAACTATGAATTTCTCCGCAGGCCCACATCCAGCTTACCCACGATGGACAGTACGTAGTAGATACCCCCGAGGTCCAACACGCCAGAGCCATCCACCTCTCCCAGTACGCGGCCGCCGCCCACGCCGCGGCCTCTGCCCCCGAAGAGCCCTGGGGCCACCAGGGAGGCTGGCACTAAGCCCCTACCTCTGACCCCTGCCTCAACACTGCCAGACATTTTATTATTTTTATACAAAACAATCCAAAAAGCACAAAAAAATGTTAAAAACTGTATAAAGTTGAATGTGAACTGTGTATAGCAAACTCTTGTAGAGCGAACTTGAAAATGTATAAATAAAAAAAATCTACATAATAATTTTATGTTTTATTGTTTTATTCTTGTTTAGTTGCTTTTGAATTTCATTGGGGGTGATATTAGCAAGACTATAATATTCAAAAAAATCTACTCTCAACGCCTATTAAAGAATCTAAAAAAATAGCATGATCGTGAATGTAGTCTTTATTATATCGGGCAAACAATCAATAAAAACTTAGGTGAAAGAACACACTGCTGACTTAAAACACCGTCGTTTAAAGCAATGGCAATCCGAGAACCTGTCTGCCAAAACATCTATTAGAAAGAATACGAATCATCGCGAAGAAACACGATTCCTACCAGGATAAAATTTTAAAAAAACACCCTAATTTCTAAAGAGCAGATAGCTGGTTGCTTTTTTCGACTTGGGCTCCTGAAATTGATAAAATTAAATCTATAAAAGCGTAATACTGCATGACTCTAAGGCTCCATGTTCTGTGTAGATACAAAATAGTTATAAAGAACTGGAAGAAAAATAATTAAGAAATTTAATTCTGAATTCGAATAAAAATTATTAAGAAATTTAAAGGCACCCGAAATAACAATGACTTCTTATTGGACACCAAACAACTTAGTCCTTTCCGTGACCATGAATGCTGTAAGTATTTCAAAAGCCGGGAGTTTAAAACTAAAAATAAACCGCGATAAGATCCGTACAAATAGTTACTATTGAGCCGATAACTGACACTGCTGTAAGAACAATTTTAGCTGAGGATCAGAATCAGAATATTTGTTTATACATGTAAACCATTGTAGTATTTACGACTATAAAACGTTAGAAACAAAGACTCTACCACCACTTCGGATTATCATTCCTGTGGAGAAGGCTAAATTTTAAAAAAAATCCCATCTACATTTAGTTGTGGGTTTGGGAGAACAATGTAGGTTGGTCATCACGTGTGTCTAAGTTAAATTAACAGCTTATACTGTTCATGATAATGGTTACATGGTTCCCTCATTCATTTACAAAAAAGGAAACTCTCCACATGGCCAACCTCATACCTCCAAATATTATAACAGTTTCAGAAGATTATTATCATGCCTGACCATGACCTTAACTACCATTACACGATGCAGCGATCGATCTATTATCAGGATATAGTCCTATTCGTGATAATACAGTCGTAGTGGAGCGTAATCTTACCTTTAAAAACCAATATAGACTGGTATTGGTAGTATGGCACTTGAGAATCTACAAAGCTGTATTTAGGCCATTTACTGATGAAGGGATGCCTCAAGACTAAAGTTTTTAGTCAATGTGTGTTGCCAGTGATGACATACGGATCAAATACGTAGTCTCTTACAATAAGTCTCATAAAAAAAGCTCAGAGTTGCTCAGCGAGCAAGCAAGGACTATGCTCGGCGTTTCCCTACGTGATCGAATCAGAAATGAGGAGATTCGTATAAGAACCAAGCTCACCGACATAGCCCATAGGATTAGTAAGCTGAAGTGGGAATGGGCGGGCCACATAGCGCGAAGATCGGACGGGCGTTGGGGCAAAAAGATTCTAGAGTGGAGACCACGTATTGGCAAGCGCAGCGTGGGACAGCCACCTACCAGATGGACCGACGATCTTGTGAAGATCGCAGGATGTCGTTGGAAGTAGGTGGCATCGGACCGGCTGCGCTGGAGAGCGATTGAGGAGGCCTATGTGCAGCAGTGGACAAAAATATAGGCTGATATGATGATGATGATAACTGATGGATAATCCTGGTTAACTGGTTGTCTATATAAGTGCTATTTGTTAGCAAAACGAAAACGACCAAATCGACGTGTCCAACATGTGTCCATCGAACAAAGTCCTATAATCCAGTATTTATCTTTGGCATACGAGTAGTCAAGAGTCTTCGCAAGCGGCGACCGTGTATTGAGACGAACTACGAGTATGAGAGTGGAGGAAGAGGTCTGTAAGAAAAGAACCTGTTGGAATTCTGTAATCTCTGCCTACCCCGCAAGGGAACCGGTGTGATGATATAGATAGATAATTAGATATATTTAGCATAAATAATCTTAGCGACGGCCATGAAAGTTGCAAATGCCATATTGTTTTGTTTGGCATATGTAACTTTGTTCTGTGGGATCGTCGAAATACTATATTCCTGTAGATTTTCCGGGACGGTGGCATGTCAGACAAATCGTTAGTCGAATGTCAGAGTGGCACGACTAAAACAGCGAGAACAAGAGATGTAAATCTTTTTAATTGATATTTTATTGACATATGATAAAATTAGAGTGCTCATTCAAATAATTATATTTAGAGTTCCAGTATTATTACAATAACCAATGCGAGTGGAGAAACCGAGGGAGATCTGAAAATTATTTGGAACTCTGTACTCTCTGTCTACCTCACAAGGGATCTGGTGTGATGAAAGGCAGATCAATATTACATTCGATCAGCGAAATCTCAACCCTACCATCGTTTAAGATGTGTTTCCTGTAGCTATACCGGACGGTTAGGTTAAGTTATATTGTAACATTATGTAGTAAAAGTTTCTAGGTAGCGGAGGAAATAAATATGGAACATGGTGGTTTTTTAAAGACATTTTTGGATTTGATCTCCTTTAATTCACTTTTATATAAGCGGTAATAACCTAGTCAGAGGTCAAAGGTCTCGGGTTCAAACCCAGGCACGCACTTCTGTCTTTTCGCAAGCATGTGCGTATTATGGTATGAAAGATAGTATCGGTGTAAAGATGAGAAAGGGCATGCTCCGTTGGTTCGGGCATATAGAAAGAATGCCAGAGGAAAGAATGACAAAACAGATATACAATGTAAAAGTGGAAGGATGCAGGTACCGGGGAAGACCTAGACTATCTTACCACGACCAAATAAACCGAGTCTTATCTGATGGAAAAGTCAAGAGTCTCCGTAACCGGCGAGCGTGAATGAGACAAACTATGAGAGTCGAGGAAGCCATAGAGGTATGTAAGGAAAGAAGCTGTTGGAACTCTGTACTCTCTGCCTACCCCGCAAGGGATCTGGCGTGAGGTTATAGATAGATAGATAGATGTGCGTATTAAAAATTAATTATCACTTACTTTAAAGGTGAAGGAAAACATCGTGAGGAAACCTGCAAGCCTAAGAGTTTCTCGAAGGTGTTTGAAGTTCGCCAACCCGCACTGGGCCAGCGTGGTGGACTATGGCCTAAACCCGTTCAGTTTGAAAGGAGGCCCGTGCCCACCGGTGGGACAGTTTCTTTTTATTAATTCACTTTTGATTTAAAGCTACATTTTTGCACATCATTGGTCTTGCTCTCATCTGGAATGCGATAGAATCATAAAAAATATGCAAGATGGTTATCATGCCAGTAGAAAAAAAGGCGACCACTGACGTAAAAATACGACAACCTTAAATATATTAATATGCTCCTTCTAGGTGTATTGTATATTATATAAATTCTTTTATATTTAGAGAATAGTTTCTCTTAGATTAAGGTCACAATATTTACTTCAGACTTTATTATTAAGGATTTTAAAATACCAATATGAAAACAAAACATACAGTACTTCCCTAATAACAGTTTTTCAAGCATATACGCATAGCATAGCATAGCTCTTTTTCTTGATATATCTATAATCTCCACGACACTCGATCGATTAAGAATACGCCTGAACAAAATAGTACAGCATTGAAATAAGGTACCTACGCCTGACAAATATGTCACATATTAAGAAATAGTAAGTAAAGGTGAGCTTAAATAGTGTTTCTAGCTTGAATTACTAAACATTATCTATTAAGAAAGCGAAACTACAGTAAAAGCACGATATGTTAAGATTGGCTCACCCACAAACGATTACACATGAAACTTAGGCCAATACATTCATAATGTATCAATCTATTACAGGTGTGCACAGCGTGCTGCAATATTTCCAGTAGAGCTTGTCCTAATCAAAATGTTTAACCCCTTTGTGATATATCATAGCAAACTTACAATTACTATTGTCAGATTATAAGTTGGCAAGGAACTAGTGTCCGACCGTAGGTTGGTTTTTGGCCAAAGTCGAAGCCGATTAATAGGCCATCGCCAAAATTTCGGCAAAAACCGAAGGTTAAATAACCCTAAGAAATTTGGTTCATGATTGGCTAAATAAAAAAAATATATATGTTGGGTGTATTAACTTAACGAAATCTATCTATCTATCTATCTATAACCTCACGCCAGATCCCTTGCGGGGTAGGCAGAGAGTACAGAGTACTTAACGAAATGATTAAAGTTACCTGCAACTGAATAGAATAATATTATTTATAATAGTTATTTACTCAAACGCATTCCTAAGTAGTAAATCGTAATAGATCGTTAAATTTCGGTGCTTGTTGGAAACCTTCGGCTTTGGGCAAAACTTCGGCCTATTTTTTCCCAAAGCCGAAGGATTGGCTGAAGGTGGTATTTTAGGCCGAAGGTGACCGAAGCCAAATGATTTGCCGAAGGTGGTATTTTTAACCGAAAATGACCGAAGCCGAAGGACTGGCCGAATTTGGTATTTTTGGTCAAAGGTGACCGAAACTGAAGGATGGTGGTATTTTTGGCCGAAGGAGACCGAAGCCGTAGGATTGGCCGAAGGGGGTATTTTTGGCCGAAGGTGACCGAAGCCGAAGAATAAGCTGGAGGTGGTATTTTTAGCCGAAGGTGACCGAAGCCGAAGGATTGGCCGAAGGTGGTATTTTTAGCAGAAGGTGACCGAAGCCGAAGGATTGGCCGAGGGTGGTATTTTTAGCCGAAGGTGACCGAAGCCGAAGGATTGGCCGAAGGTGGTATTTTTAGCCGAAGGTGACTGAAGCCGAAGGATTGGCCGAAGGTGGTATTTTTAGCCGAAGGTGACCGAAGCCGAAGGATTGGCCGAGGGTTGTATTTTTAGCCGAAGGTGACCGAAGCCGAAGGATTGGCCGAAGGTGGTATTTTTAGCCGAAGGTGACTGAAGCCGAAGGATTGGCCAAAGGTGGTATTTTTAGCCGAAGGTGACTGAAGCCGAAGGATTGGCCGAAGGTGGTATTTTTAGCCGAAGGTAACCGAAGCCTAAGGATTGGCCGAAGGTGGTATTTTTAGCCGAAGGTGACCGAAGCCGAAGGATTGGCCGAGGGTTGTATTTTTAGCCGAAGGTGACCGAAGCCGAAGGATTGGCCGAAGGTGGTATTTTTAGCCGAAGGTGACTGAAGCCGAAGGATTGGCCAAAGGTGGTATTTTTAGCCGAAGGTGACTGAAGCCGAAGGATTGGCCGAAGGTGGTATTTTTAGCCGAAGGTAACCGAAGCTTAAGGATTGGCCGAAGGTGGTATTTTTAGCCGAAGGTGACCGAAGCCGAAGGATTGGCCGAAGGTTGTTTTTTTGGCTGAAGGTGACCGAAGCCGAAGGATTGGCTGAAGGTGGTATTTTTAGCCGAAGGTGACCGAAGCCGAAGGATTGGCCGAAGGTGGTATTTTTAGTCGAAGCTGACCGAAGCCGAAGGATTGGCCGAAGGTGGTATTTTTAGCCAAAGGTGAACGAAGCCGAAGGATTGGCCGAAGGTGGTATTTTTAGCCGAAGGTGACCGAAGCCGAAGGATTGGCCGAAGGTGGTATTTTTGGACGGAGGTAACCGAAGCTGAAGCTAACGCCGTATCTTTGGTCGGACTCTATAAGGAACTCTGACGGACGATTTAGCGCAGTAGTTAAGAGCTTAAGCCGCTCCGCCCAGTGTGTCTAATAGTCGCGGGTTCGAATCCCGCACGGGACAAATATTTGTATGACCCACAATTATTTGTTTCGGTCTGGGTATTTGTGCGTGTGAATTTTCATGTTTGTAAACGCACCCACGAAACAGGAATAAATCCTAGTGTGGGCCTACGTTTTTTGAAACTAAAATCAGAAAAAAAAACTAAATCAGTACTGTAATAATTTAACGGTTATTCTTTAAAATTACATTTATTCCAAGAGCCAAGAATGACAACCCATGACCATCAACCATAAACCAAACCACTGATAACTAAAACACTACAACAAGTACATACGTGTAAAACATGTTTTGATACAGGTAATGTTAATATCTAGTCAATACATTTCAGCAAGAAATGTTTGCATAACTTCCCCTTACTAGAATTCTTCTGGAACTACTTAAGCAGCTAACATGCGTACGTTGGTTTTCAAAAGTACCAAACAGTCATCGTTACCGTACAGTTTTACAATGAAATGAAATGAAAAATGAAATGAAAAATGTTTATTCAGCACAACATAGATAAAGCGGTTAAAAAAAAGAACAAAAACAAACAGACAATGAATAAAATACAATAAGGTACTATTTTATGTATTGTTGTTTACTACGGTGTGAGCTGTGCCGAAAGGTGTTTGGCTCAGCATGTGTTGGAGAGGGATTGGGGTCTCCTCCAACGCTGATTTTGAGCCAAACCCTTCTTCAAGTGGTTTTTACGTAAACATGGCTACCCTGAATGGTGACTTAATCGCACATACTATGTATACCCTTAATAAATATCGCATTTTCAATAAATAGAGAAAGACGGAAGAAGAAATAAAGTACAATATAAGTAATAATATAAATAAATAATAACATTAACAAATATTTTTACATTATTATTAGAATAAATAAATAAATAATAAAGAAAAAAAATCAAATTGAATAACATTTACAAAGTATTCATTTATTATTAACAATATATTTCATTCTGTTATTAATAAAAAAGATACTGTTGCGTTAAGTGAGAGGGAGGTGTTTAAATCCCAAGAAACCGGTTCGTACAATAATATAATAATTTATTTATTTCAGGCATCAGCTTTAAATACTAACATACATATAATCTATTAAACTCATAACCTAAGTAGCATGTAATTCAGCTAAATATCTATGCCTCTCTCAGATGATGTGAAAAATAAAATTTCTTTCTTTTATCTTTCTCTTTCTAATTTTGGCGACATGTTGTGATGTATAGGGGCGCCTCGCAGTCTCCAATAAACTCCCATAAACATGACGACACCCTTCGGCCCTAAATATAAATTTACATAATACTCAGCCCTTTCGCCATTTTTAAGGCACATGCCATAGCGTTCGTTTTCATGGAACGTCTTTACGTTAGGCGATATCCCGTACATATGTCTTCTAAATAATGTCAAACAGCTCGGATGTGGAAGTGAGCCTTTGGTTGTATATTTTAAACTCATGTGAAATTGGCGACGTTTTGTTTAATGATGAGACCCACGAAGCTTCGTCGAAGTCCGACCGTGAGCCGCTCTGTTGTCACTGGGACGAGTAGTCGCGGTTCGGTCCTCGTATGTGATAAATCGCGACCTACAAACGTGTTATGGTATGGGTGTTAACCTTCCTTCTATGACAATTATCTTTACGTAGAGCAAGAAATGACGAAAGGCACACCTTCTTTATTTATATCCTATCTAAGAATTTATATCCTCTATAGATTTTTGAAAAACCCCACGGTGGTCTCCTTTGGCATGGTTAGAGGGGCATCGGAATCTGAAAATTTCTCTCCGTTAAAAGGGTTCTTCCGCACCCTCTCGGTGCTTACGGTAGTGCGGGGCTATTGACACCACCATTCTCTATAACACCATTCTCTCATATCATCAGCTAGTCGTCAAGGTCCACAGCCAAGACCTTTGCAATTTCTTAGGGAGCACACTAGTATTTACATGCTACATTAAAAACCAAATAACTTAAATTATTTACTGACTCATTCGTTTAGTTGCGAATCATATGTGTATTGATCATGAGGTCCTGGATTCGAATTCTTGGTCAGACAAAATGTAGTTTTTCGATGGAAAATTTACAGTATCAATCTGAATTCTGGGATTGTGCCCGATATAATGGCAATAGGCTTGCTTCATTTTTCTTGGGATCTAACATCTTCGCCAAGTGAGGATAGCTGAGGTGTACACCCAACCTCAGCTATCCTCACTTGGCGAAAAGCGTGAATTTTCGTATACTAATTAAAGCATAAGTAATGTACATCAGTACAACTAGTTCAAAGTCATATTTAGGATATACAATATCTAAGCCGGTTAATCACGAAAGCGATAATGATACCGAAGGCAAAATCAGAAATACGAGTAGATCTAGGCAACCTAAATACCAGTGCTGATACCGATATCCAAGCAAGTGTCA
This sequence comes from Phalera bucephala, assembly GCA_905147815.2. Taxonomy (NCBI): domain Eukaryota; kingdom Metazoa; phylum Arthropoda; class Insecta; order Lepidoptera; family Notodontidae; genus Phalera; species Phalera bucephala. The sequence continues at coordinate 11,102,803 of LR990629.1, forward strand.
ATTGGATTGGTTTCCTCAATATTCAGAGCGTTGTAACTAGGCTGCGGCGCCCCTATGCCCTCCAGATTGCAGGCATATACAATAGGTACCTACTAACTGTTATGCTCTTTGTATATCACATTTTTAGCAGTTGGAAATTCGCATTTATCATAGTGTCTGCGTCTTTTATGAATAAGAGAGACCCCCTAAAATATTGGGGTTGACAATTCTGAACGGCGTCGTTTTAGATGCAACCTAATTAAAAAAAATATGTTAAAATTTTTCTTTCTTGTTGTGTCCGTTTGTTCGGAAGATTTGTTTTATTTATTACAAAACTAGTTTCGACGACTTCGTCCGTGTTGGCAAGAAACTTTCATTTTTCTGGGAAAAAAATAACCTATATGCATCCAAGTAATGAACTATCTGTGTGCCAAATTTCATCTAAATCCGTTCAGACGTTTTTGCGTGGCTGAGTAACAAACATCCAAACAGATCTAAATATACAAACTTTCACATTAATAATATTAGTAGGATTATTTATTGATATCGATGAGATCCTCCCGTATGTATATTTAATCAAACTATACAGATTTCTTTAAAATTCGGAGATACATCATTGAAAAAAAAACTCCATAAAATATTTAAGCTGTGTGGGACGTTCATCCCAAAACAAAATTTTCACGTATTTTTATCCTTTTATCTATTAACCTACTGCAGAATCGTGCGATTAGTGTTAAGGAAAGTCACATATCTCCGATTCACAGTAGGAAAAGGAAAAAGAACGTAGTGGACGTGACGAAGTTAGTACGTCATGGGCTTCGTTGCAGATTCTGGCCAGTATGCGTCAAGGATAAAGATTCAAATGAAAAGCCAAACAAATCTTGAAATAGTGCTCCATCTCCCAGTTGTGACCCTCTTCACGCTGAGTTTCTTTTTCATAATATATGTGCCCAGTCGCTCCAAAGCACGCGGCGCGATTTCGCGCACTAAGGTAGTATATTTTGGGGTCACAACTAGCGGGCGTTGCAGTGAGCTTTATTGTCATTAAACACCAATCATATTGTACAATTATCGGTCTCTATCTAAGGTTACATCTTTTCTAATCTGTCCCTTTCTAGGGTTACACTCTTCTATCATTATTTATTTATTTATCTATTACGTAACTTAACTATTATTTCTTAAGTGCTATAAACTTAATCTATTACATACTTATTATTATACTTAATCTAGTTAAATCTAAATAACAAGAAGGCGTCATACTGAATAATTAAAATGCATTTCTGTGTACCCTTTAAACCTTTACCGGATACAAAATGTTTTATCTCTTCATCTTTTTAAATTAACCTCATTCTTTATTCCTTTGACTGTTAATGCAGATATTATTATCAGGTTTTCGTGCACGAACCATATCCAGACTAATACCATTAAGTGGGTCTTTTGTATATTGTGTCTCATATCGTACAATGACAAATTGACCGCGAACTTGAGTGCGATTTCAAATGGATGATGCACATCGATCCGGGTTTTTCCATATCGGGTTCTTTTTTTTTTCAATAATCTTTACAAAATACCTTTGCCGCAAAAAAAATTGCCATAAGGTTTGCCATTATGTAGTCAGTCAGTTATTATCTTGTATTGTCCTGTTACTTTTAATGTAATAATTGTGTTAAATGTGCACTGTTCTGTTAGTTCTATTGTTACAAATGTATCACGATGTAACGATGTGTTTAACGATAGAACCACGAAATAAGGAAGTAAATCTTTTTATTGTAAGCGACTTGGTAAGCGTAAGGTAGGACGGCCCCCAGCTAGATGGACCGACGACCTCAAAAAGGTCGCTGGGACAGACTGGATGCGGAAGGCGTAGGACCGTGTGCAATGGCGCGTGCTAGGAGAGGCCTATGTCCAGCAGTGGACTGCGATAGGCTGATTGATTGATTAATTGAAATCTTTTTTGTTCTGTGGGTGTAGTCTTTCTTTTTTCTGTAGTTAGAACTAATACAGAAGTACAATATTACACACTTGCACTGTAAGTTTTTAGGAGAAATAGTTGGGCGCGTCTTCGGTTTTAGATTTTATTTTAGATCACTTTAGGAAAATCCTACCTATATTATTATAAATGCGAAAGTTTCTGATAATAGATGTTTGTTTCTTTGTCACGCAAAAACTACTGAATAGATTTGATGAAACTTTACAGCAATGTAGCTTGTACATCAGATAACACACAGGCTTATCATTTATAAAGATTCATACGCAAAAAACGTCGTAAGCAGGCGCTAGTTTAAAATAAAAATAATGTTCCCATTGTGTACGTATTAACTTATATTGTTCTAAGCGTCTCTTATCACCTTTGGAGAATTTATGTTTTGAAGGTAGACGAGGTGTGTCCCAAAAGTATCTGACCTACATTCATATCTTAGTGCCACAACACTCAGGCGACCTCTATAGGGTACGAACGTCACAAGAAACTCCTAACCTCCTCCTCAGATGTCTTAGTTCCCGCGCAGCGTGTATTTGTTTACTACGTCTTTTTTACGTTCGTCGGATTTTGTTCATTGCTAAAAGGCGTTGTGCACCACGAAATGCTCCTACAGGTCAGACGATCAACAAAGAGTACTACGTTGAAATTTTGAAAAGATTGCATGATGCAATTAGAAGAAAACGGCCGCACTTTTGGCAAACCGGTGACTGGCTTCTTCACTACGACAATGCTTCAGCGCATACATCAAACATAGTGCAGCAGTATTTATAAAAACACAGTATTGCAAGCTTCGCCAGTCCATACAGTCCCGACGTAGCTTCCTGTGACTTTTGGCTATTTTTTGATTTAAAATGCCCGATTTGATAACAAAGAGACTGTTGAAACTAATGCGACGAATTCACTAAAGGCAATTGCAAAAACTGACTTTCGAGACTGCTTTAGGAAGCGGAAGCATCGATATGAGCGTGTTGTTCAATCAAATGGGGCGAATTTGAAGGATGCCACCAACCGGATGACGAAGAGTAAGTCCGCGCCGAGAAGTCGATGTAGGTCGGATACGTATATGTAACTAACTGATACAGAATGTTCTATCTATCTATATGTATATCATTACCCTAGATCCCTTGCGGGCTAGTTAGAGAGTACAAAGTTCCAACAGGTTATTTCCTGACAAACCTCTCTGGCTTCCCCACTCTCATGGTTCATCTTATACACGCTGGTCGGTTACGGAGGCTCTTGACTTGTCTTTCAGATACGACTCGGTCTATTGGGTCGTGGTAAAATAGTCTAGGTCATTCCTTCTTCTGACATTCTTTCTTTGTGCCTGAACCAACGGAGCGTACCCTTTCTCATTTTTACACCGATTCTATCTTTCATACCTACTCGCTTTCTTACTACGCTGTTGCGAATACGGTGGGTCAGCTTCACTCCGCACATCTTTCGCAGAGTTCGCATTCCCACCACGTTTATCCTACTTTCATTCTCCTTCTTACTTCTTACAAAGCTGGGTACCTCTCGCTGCCATATAACAGCGTTAGGACAAGCACTCCGGCATGTATGACCAGTTCCGCGTTTTGGCTTAAATGCCGGCTCCCAAGTAGCTTTCCCATCGCACCATTTACTCTGTTCCCTGCTCTTCTCTCTATGTCTACAAAACATGAGACTCTAAAAATAAGTTGCCATTTGATCAGCGCCTGTAAATAAAATAATAAATTACAAAAACTATAGAAGGTTTGCTATTATCAAAATTAAGGTATATTTTAAAAGTTTGCACCATATATTTCAGTGTGGAACTACATTTAAAAATATTACAGATGATATTATCGACTTAGACAAATATGTATTTTGAATTAATTAATAGGACTGCTTTCGTTGCCAAGTGATCACATGGTTCTGGGATCGGTTCCCAAATCGGAAAAAGTGTAGTTTTTCTATTGAGAAAATTCCAATATCAGTTCGGAGCCTGGAATTGTGGCCAGTAATAGACTCGCCACTATCACATGGGACCTAACAACTTAGGCAAAAAGTGGGTGCACACAGTACACCTCTGCTACCCCCGCTAGAGGAATATGGGTATGACGATGTTTATTTTGCTTATGGATTTTGTTTATTTTGTTTATTAGATTCAAGTTTCTTAACATTATTTTCCGTCAATGCCAGCTAGTGACTTCTCCGAAATGATTACGTTAGTTCTCAAAATTGGCCACAATGATATCACAACACTGATGAGGAACTATCAGTTTCCTCAATAGTTTAGCAGAATAGGAAATTTGATTTTTACTCAACTTTTCCTCGTGTATGAGTGTCGTGGTATATAGTCGAATAGTGTCTATGGCAGTGATCCATACGACACTATCCCCTCTATATATTCACTCTATGGTCGCAACGGCGTCCTTTGGTTATGGTTATCTGGCTGTTGTTACAAAAATAAAAAGTCGAGTATTCATTAATTACGGAGTTATATTGTGGCACTAGCATAGAATATTATCACAACGTGTTGATGGATTATTTCAAAATATCACAGTTGGCGACGAGGAGTATGTCAGCATATATAAATCATTTATCTATCTATCTATAACCTCACGCCAGATCCCTTGCGGGGTAGGCCGAGAGTACAGAGTTCCAACAGGTTCTTTCCTTACATACCTCTCTAGCTTCCTCGACTCTCATAGTTCGTCTCATACACGCTCGCCGGTTACGGGGACTCTTGACTTTTCCTTCAGATAAGACTCGGTTTATTTGGTCGTGGTAAGATAGTCTAGGTCTTCCCCGGTACCTGCATCCTTCCACTTTCACATTGTATATCTGTTTTGTCTTTCTTTCCTCTGGCATTCTTTCTATATGCCCAAACCAACGGAGCATGCCCTTTCTCATCTTTACACCGATACTATCTTTCATACCTAATCGCTGTCTTACTATGTTGTTGCTAATGCGGTCGGTCAGCTTCACTCCGCACATCTTCCGCAGAGCTCGAATTTCTACCGCATTTATCCTATTTTCATTCTCCTTCTTACATACCCAGCTCTCGCTACCATATAACAGCGTTGGGACAAGAACTCCGTTATGTATGGCCAGCTGCGCCTTATGGCTTAAGTGCCGGCTCCCAAGTAGCTTTCCCATCGCACCATTCACTCTGTTCCCTGCACTCACTCTTCTCTCTATGTCAGCGGTGTATTTCCCATCCTTACTGAAGGCGCATCCAAGATATAGAAACTCATTCACTTGCTGGATCGTTACCAACCACAATCCTTACATTCGTTCTGGTTTAATAAATCATTTATAAATTATAATATATATTAATATATAATCATTATATATAATTTCTTTATTAATCCCATACCCATTAATCTGGTGGCAAAGCGCATCGCTTTGTGATCACGAGGTCCTGGGTTCAAATCCTAGGTCGGACAAAAGTAGTTTTTCTAACGAAAAATTCCCAGTAGGTACGAGTCCGGAGTCTGGAATTGTGCCCGGTATATGGCAATAGGCTCGCCCTCTATTACATGGGACCTAACATCGTCGGCGAAACGTGGGTGTACTCAGTACACCTCTGCCACCCCCTCTGGGGAATATAGGCGTGACGGTGTTTTTTTTTTATTTATATGTAATCATTAATAATTATAATATCATTAATAAATGCAAAAAAAAGAACTACAACAATTATTACAAGAAGAAAACATAAGCTTTTCGCCAAATGAAAACATAGACTGTCTAAGGAAACGTCTAAATGATTTTTATAAATCAAAAACATTGAAAGTGAAAAAGATGGCGGCAACCTATTGCGGAGACATAAAACAGTTTGATGGTGAAAAGTGCGAAGTTTTTCATCAGCAGCTTGAATGTATTATGAAACTAAATGATATAACAGATGATAAAAAAGTACCAATGCTCATCACATAACTGTAAATACCATTATTATAAGTCACGTGCAGTCGTGTCGGTTATTTCAAATTTAAATGGAAACTTATGTTAATTCCGACATTATTCTGCTTGTTTTTGAAAGAAGAATAAAAGCCACACACACCAGGATGTTACAGTGAAATATTTATAAGAGAATTTAATCACGGAATAATAGAATATCTATCTCTGTCTTGATAATTACACTAGCTGCCTTGGCGGGTTGGGATATGCCTATAAAACACAGATAATACTAAAATATTTAATTAATAAAATAGTTTTTTACCTAAATTTCACATGTTTACTAAGGGTAATATAGGCTGACCAATGTATTAAGACTAATTATATTATACCCTATTTTATTTCAAATAAATGAATTTAAATTTGAATTCCAGTAGGTTCTTTCATAGATCTTCACATACATGCTCGTCTGTTACGAAAACTCTTGACTTGCCCTTCAGTAAAACACGGTTCAATCTTTAAAGCTACATATTGTAACGACTATGCCAGAACAAATAGCACTCCTTAATGTTCCCCAAAATTACCTCAAACAACTCATGACATAACTGTTGTGACGGGCCCCCGGGGATGACAAACGATTTTTACTCCTTTAGTCGCTGTTTATGTGATATTTACTGATTTCTACGCTGTTTATAAGATTTTGCCTCCTTTCGTAGTTGTTGTAAGGAAAGAACATGTTGGAACTCTGTACTTTCTGCCTACCCCACAAGGGTTCTGGCGTGATGATGTGTTGTTTTTGTTCATAGATGTTTATGTGATTTTTACTGCTTTATTCGCTGTTTATAAGATTTTTACTCCTTTAGTCGCTGTTTATGTGATTTTTACTGTTTTATTCGCTGTTTATAATATTTTTACTCCTTTCGTAGTTGTTTATGTGATTTTTACTGCTTTATACGCTGTTTATACGATTTTTACTCCTTACGTAGTTGTTTATGTAATTTTTACTGCTTTATTCACTGTTTATAAAATTTTTATTCCTTTCGTAGTTGTCGCTGTTTATATGAGTTTTACTTCTTTAATCGCCGTTTATGTGAGTTTTACTTCGTCAGTCGCTGTTCATGTGAGTTTTACTTCTTCAGTCGCTGTTTATGTGAGCTTTACATCTTAATTATCTGATTATGTTAGTTTGACTTCTTAAATGAGATGCCAATGACGAAGTTTGGAAATTAGCAATAATTACAAAGCGTTAGATGTTAATCCTCAGACGAAGAATTAGATAGAATAGCATAGATGTGCACGCGTATGTGTTTGCGTGTGTGTTTACGTCTGTGTGCGCGCGTGTGTGTGTGTGTGTGTGTGTGTGTGTGTATGTGTGTATGTGTTTTAGACGTAGAATATTGGCATAATGATGGTGAAAATTTATTTATAATCTGATAATATTCTTATGATATTTATTTCATAAGTGTTGCGAGAAGAATTAAACAGGTCAAGAGATGAAAATTTATTGTTGTACAGTGCTTGTTATCTATTACAAGGTGAGAATTTGGTATAATTATGTGATGCTTGGGGGTTGGGAGCAGTGGAGTATTCTTGGTTCTTTAAGGGGAGTATTGAGATTAATTTTATCTAACAATTGTGGACAGTCAAATTTTTTTTAAGATTAGCATGTAAAAAATCAAGTCTAAGAGTTCTTGTTTTTCTCTTAAAGTGTTTATTTTAAAACGGGTGCATGAATTCAGGTAGTCCTGATTAATATTGTTGGCTTTATAATTAAGGTGCTTTATGAAAATGTGCTGATTTTTTTATTAATTTTTTGCAATAAGGTCGCCATAGTGTTACTTGAAAATTTTAAAATGCTAAGAGCATTTATAGCGTAGCAGTAATATAATGTTTTTTTAGTTAGTTTTACTTCTTTAGTCGTTGTTTATGTAAGTTTTACTTCTTTAGCCGTTGTTTATGTGATTTTCACTCCTTTAGTCGCTGTTTATGTGAGTTTTATTTCTTTAGTCATTGTGTATGTGAGCTTTACTTCTATAGTCGCTTATTATGTGATTTCTAACTTTTTTTGTCGCTGTTTTGTGAGTTTTAGTTTTTTTCCATTTTTTTTTACCTTTTTTTAAAAACCGTAGCCCCACACTAGGATTTATTCCTGTGTCGTGGGTGCGTTTACAAACATCAAAAATTCACATACAAAAATACCCAGACCGGAACAAATAAATGTGTATCACACAAAGATTTGTCCCGTGCGGGAATCGAACCCGCGACTATTAGATACAATGGGCGGAGCGGCTTAAGCTCTTAACCACTGCGCTAAATCGTTACTCGCTGTTTATGTTATTTTCACTTCTTTAGTCGTTGTTTCTGTGAATTTTACTTCTATAGTCGTTGTTTATGTGAATTTTACTACTTTAGTCGCTGTTTATGTAGTTTTTAATTCTTTAGTCGCTGTTTATCTGATTTTCACTTATTATGTGAATTTTACTTCTTTAGTAGCTGTTTATGTGAGTTTTACTTCTTTAGTCGATGTTTATGTAATATTTATACTTTAAGTCGCTATTGCTGTGACTTTTACCACCAAAAGAAGTAGAAATTCATATTGGACATCATCAACTCCTACGTAAATAAAGTGGCGATAACGGGGATAAAGTGTATTTCAAGGAAAATATAATAATAATAATAATATTATAAACATTTTAGGATATCGTGACACTCATTCTTCTAATTCCGATAATCGCATAATGTATAATTTTAATTGCACATAAATAATTTTAATGTGTACATGAACGTAATGTGTATTATTATCATTATTAACTTCCGTTTCACACGCTATTATAATAGATTTTATTTTTAAGACCTACCTATTACAGTTTAATTAATATGTTAATTCAAACATTTTATTCATTGCCGACGATCAAGGAACAAATAATGAGGATCTATATTAAAAAAAACTTACTTTTGTATATTCGCTGGATTGAGACCGTGGCTAATGGCTTAATTTTTTACTCATCGTCATAATTAATCACGCTGTCTCTACCTACTCTTGAGTGTAGGCCTCTCCTTTATCACGCCATTCGTTCCGGCCCAGTGCTGGTCTATCTTACAATTAACCGGCCACCTTCGCAATCTCATCGCTCCATCTGGCTGATGGCCTGCTTTTGGGCCGTCGTCCCTTTCTGGGCCACTCTGCCATCAATTTTTTATTCACTTATACCAAAATATTTTCGTGTAGGGTCATAGGGATGCGTGCATCGTTGTTTTGTAATCTATACAATCAGAAATTAATCTAATTATAATAATTACAAAAATAAATATAACGCACTGTCACGCTGGTACAAAGGATTTGGTGATCACGAGATTTTACGTAGTATTAGATCACACAAACACATATGTTATTGTGTTATTTTTTATGGAAAAATTGTTAATATTAGTCCGGAGTTTCAAATTGTTAATGTTCAAGTCTAAAGTCAAGTCAGAGGCCAATAAATAATCACTTACGAATTATATTGTAATAGGCACGCCGACTATTACCCCTCATTCACACGAGCGCTTTTTCAACGCGAGTTAATAAAGCGCTGGAATGAAGCAAAGAGCAACAGTATATTTTTTTTAATAGGGCTTACAGCGCTTCTACAATGTTCGTTGGAAAATCGCCCGTGCGAACGCTGACTTACATTGAGATATAAAATCATCAGCGATATCTGAACGCAAGACCTGAAAGTAGTTTGTTCTAAATCGATAATTCAATTTTTTTTAATGTGTAAAAAAGCTGTTACTGCCTTAATGCGCTATAATAAACTAAATTTATTGTTAATTCAAAGCAATACGGAGATTCCAAATGCATTTCTTAAACGTATTTCTCAATTCGCACACATACACGTACAAGTTTCATTATTTATTGGGGTATAAAAGTGCGTAAAAAAGAGATTAAACATTTTAAATTTGGAAAATTTGTTTTCGTATGGAATTTGTCTTGCGCGAAGGCTCGACGAGTTACAACCCCGGGAGCAGACCTGGTTTCGAAGTGGCTACGGCACCATAGATACCATCCACACAGTGTGGCAGATTATACATAAGACTGCAGAGTATAATCTGCCCCTATGTCTAGGCTCCGTGGACAATGAGAAGGCCTTTGAAACTGTCGAAATCTGGTCAGTTCTGGACTCCTTGTAACGATGCCAAGTCGATTGGCAATATATCGAGGTGATGAAGCCGCAACGATGACCGTCCAAGTACAGAACCAGCGGACTGAACATATCCACCTGCGCCGCGGAGTGCGCCAGGGTAATGTCATTTCACCAAAACTGTTCACCAACACACTGGAAAATATGTTCAAGACGTTAGACTGGAAAGGTCGCGGCATCAATATCAATGGTGCATATACGAGTATCTCTTACCTGTGATTTCCAGACGACATCGTCATCATGGCTGAAACGTTGCAAGACCTACAACATATGCTGGACAGGTTGCTAATTCGTCTTCTAAGCGAATCGATCTCCAGATGAACTTAAATACAACCAAAGTTATGCTTAACAAGCATGTTGAGAACTTAAATAAAACCAAAGTTATGCTTAACCCGCATGTTGACCCGAGACCGATCGCCGTAAACGGAGTCTCCCTCCCGTATACCCAGGGCAGTTGCTCCAACTAGGTAAAAACAAGTTCGACAAGGAAGTTAAGAGACGAATACGGCTAGGCTGTGCAGCATTTGGAAAACTTCGTCGAGTCTTCTCATCGCCCATACCCCAATGCCTAAAAACAAAAGTTTTCAATCAGTGCGTCCTACTTGTAATGACATACGGAGCCAAAACGTGGCCACTCACCGTACGGCTTTTCCAACAGTTCAAGGTCTCTCAGCGGGCTATGGAGAGAGCTATGCTTGGAGTTTCTCTTAGGGATCGAATCCGGAACGAAGTTATTCGCCAGAGAACCAAGGTTACCGACATAGCTCAGCAAACTAGCAAGCTAAAGTGGCAGTGGGCAGGTCATATATGCAGCGACGCGACGCAGAAGCGACGGCCATTGGTGCAGACTGGTTCTTGAGTGGAGACCGCGTGTCAGCAAAAGTAGTGTAGGGCGCCATATACCTAGGTGGGGCGACGATATTTGTAACGCAGCGGGCAGAGATTGGAGGAGGAGAGCTGAAGATTGAGCTCAGTGGCGTGCCATGGGAGAGGCCTACGTCCAGCTGTGGACTGACACGGGCTGAATTTGTTAAGCCATTATCTAATCGGGGTGTCTGAGGATTTATGATACACCTTGTATAGTACACCTCGCTACCACACCACTTGGGTCATATAAGAGTAACGGTGTTTATTTTTATTTTATACTAGCTTCTGCACGCACATTCGTCCGCGCTGATTTTAGATAGGCACCTAATTTTTTTTCGGAATAAAAAATATCCTATGTGTTAATCCAGGTAATAAACTATGTGTGTGCCAAATTTTATCCGACAGCCGTACAGCCATTTTTGCATGATTGAGTAACCAACATCCTAATATCCAAACATACAGACTTTCCCATTTATATTATTAGTAGGATCAGACAGTACCGCTCGTATCAAAAGGATTCCTGTTTGATTTACAAAGCGTTGTGTACTCGGCAAACGTAGACGCGGCGCGGCGTGACGAGAATCGATTTGCATGGGAATACGAATTATTTTTGGAGCCTTACCGTCGCATTTTAAATCGAACTCGATGTTAAAATTTATCAGCAGAAAAAATATAACTAAAAACAAAAAATACGCCTATATTCCCCAAGTGGGAAAGGCGAAGTGTACTATGTACATGATGTTAGGTTCCTATTTAATAAGGGGAGCTATTACACAACACACTGTACTTTAGGCTGCCAATTAAAAATGTTGATAGAAAACCTGATTTATATATACCCGATTATACAAAATAAATTTAATTTTAACTAACAGACAACTTCGAGAAGCATTAGTAGTGGTATGTCAACGACTTTGCAATAACCTTAAGCCCAGGTTCACATTAGGTCGAAACGACACATTTGTCGGGACGATAAATGAGTCGGACGTATGTTGGCGTAGAGGAGCGAGGGATTGTTATAACATGTAGTAACAGTGTTTTTTTTTAAAAAAGAATTTAAACTTTATTAACCTTTTTCTTTCACTCAATCTTATCTTTATATCGCATATTATTATGTCGTCATAGCCAATATCCAGACGGCGCAGTGAGTAGATGTGTGCGCACGTTTCAGTTTGGCCAGGTATCGTAAAATTAGTGTCGTAAATTTTTGGGTGGCATTTTTATTTTTAACGAAATTTAAACATTAAGTTTTTTTTATGATTACCTAATTGGTTAAATAGTTATTTTGATAAATAAGTTAATAAATTAATAAATATTAATATTTTTAAAATATTAATATGAAGTTAGGTGTAACAAAATCTTGGAGCTTATTGTAACCTGTTACAACTTGCCCCTGAGTTTTAGAAATAATGTTTATTAAGATGTCAATAAAATCCTTCCCTTTTAAAATAAGAAATTATAAAAGAAAGTCTGAATGGGTAACAATTGGCTGAAGCTGAAGATTTAGAAAATGACTTTTCTATTCGAAAAGCAAGTCAAAACTTCGTTCTGTGTCACGTGTCTCTTTACAGATATATTAAAAAGAAAACGAATAATTTAAGTCCAAAAATTGGCTTTAGCCTAGAAAAGTGTTTACTGCAAAAGAAGAAGATGAAATGTATGCATATATTTTTAAATGCGCCGAAATATATTTTGGATTACTTCTTATGGAAGTAAGGAAACTGGCTTACCAATGCGCAGTGCAACTTATTGTTAAAAATATTCCCTTTTCTCAGCATCAAACATGGCTAGTCTGGACTGGTTCCAAAATTTCATGCAAAGAAATTTTCACTTGTCTTAAAGTGCCATATTCGTCATACCTATTAGCTAAACAATAAATATATAAATAATGTTAGCCCATACAGTCGCACTGCTGGGCAAAAGCCTTCTCTCACAAATCGAGGTGAGAGAGATTAGGCATTCTCCACCACGCGGTCTCAGTGCGGATTGGTGGATGCAGGTTTGTGGCCACCTGCAGTTGGAACTTATTAAACCGTCCATAAGGCTTCCAACTTTTCTTAACGACTACCACATTACGTAGTAACCGGGACTAATTGCTTAGCGTGCCTTTTGAGGCATGGAGACGCTCAAATATGAAAATGCTACAAACGGTCACCCAACCCAGACAGACCGAGTCGACCGTTACTTAACCTTGGTGATTGCTAAAACACCGCGGTCGCATAGCGCTACGAGCGCTTCTAACCAAATAAGATGATAAGATGATTTTTGTAAACTTAAATATTTAACGTTGATTAGTTAGAAAGTAAAATTCAGTTAATTACTTATTTGAAAAGATTACATATTATTTTTGTTAATTAAAAGCTAAAAATAAATGATTCGTCATCATCATTATCTCAACCTATTCTTGTCCACTGCTGAACACAGCCCTCCCCAATTGCTCTCCAGCGCAGCCAGTCCGATGCAACCTGCATCCAACTACTAAAAGATCGTCGGTCTATGTGGTAGGCGGTCGTCCCACGCTGCGCTTGCCAATATGTGGTCTCCACTATAGAATCTTTTGATGATTAAAGTTTATTTATATCCTTTTTTATTATTGTTACAAATTGTTCCAATAGATGTTATACCTAACCCTAAGCACGCGGTAAGTTGTAAAACCGGACTTTTTTTAAAAAACATGTTAATTGAGAAATAACTACCTACTGTTTCGTTTTTTTTTAGCAGAAGAGTTAAAATATCAGTCAATGTATAACTACTGGTTATTTAACTGATATATCTCAAGATATATTAGTTTATCTGAAAATTTGATATTTTTTTTCAATGGCCCTAGTTATTATTTCCTTAGTCGGAACTGATAAAACTAAGCCGCGACACAGCTACAGGTGTTCTGCTACGATGTATCTAACGGGTTGGATATTATTTGCATACTGCGCTGTTCACAATAGTCGGTGCTACGTGTCCATCCACCCACCCGCACTTACCCGGTCACCCGTTATTCTACTATTCACTAGTACTAGTAGATCCCGGTATTCACTAGTACTAATAGAAACCAACTCACAACGGCTTTACTAGCCTGCAAACGATATAAGTGTAGGCACGACACAAAGTGAGCAGTGCGACAAAACTGTCGGTCCAACTTAATGTGAACGAGTTAAGTGGAAATAAGGAATACCACCGCGGCTCCTACCGACCGGCACTAACGGTATTTCAATAACACAGAATTAAAACAGCGAGATAGACGTCACTTGAGAGAAAGCTGACAAGAAGACACGGTTTTGAATTTTATACAAACAAGTATTTAGGTAACCCAGTAGGTACATAAATCTCAAGGGATCGGTTTGTTCTTATAGCGGTTATAAATTTAAATATTTTGCAAATTTGGGTTTAGCAATATGGTGTAAGTTTGGGGGTATTTAATGGACGATATGTCATATTTTGCCGAAGGGCATGCAAAAACTACTAGGTCTATCTATATCATCACGCCAGCTCCCTCGCGGGGTAGCCAGAGAGTACAGAATTCCAACAGGTTATTTCCTTACATACCTCTCTGGCTTCCTCCACTCTCATAGTTCGTCTTATACACACTCGCTGTAACATACATACAAACTACTAGGTAATACTTTTTACATCCCCTTGAGCATGCAAGATGTATTCTTAAATAATTTTTACTATATAATAACATTATCATTAGTACTATTTCTCAGTCATACGGCATCACTGAAGCTAGATCGTGTACTGGAATTTGTATAACATTGTATGTGTGCAGAAAATGATGGAAAAAATGAGTAGAGATTTAGTCAGAAAAGGGAAGCCTGAAGTTTTTCGCCGGATCTTCTCAGTGGAGACCGCATTGCAATCCGGTGCTAGATTTTTAAGTTAAAAAACTTGATGAATTGTATGTGACCTGTATGAGGGATCATACAACATAAATGACTTGAGTTTTGAGTGTTGAAATCGCTACGATGACAAGAAGTTTTCGTTACAAACGCCGCTGGGCAGGTACCGGGCGGCGTGCCATCATCATCGGCGTACCATCGACACGCGATGATAACCCGGAACTTCGATTCGATATGGAGCACTATTGTTATGGGACACTACTGGGTGTTGCGCGTCAAATTATTTATTGATTTCCGTATATTAGATAAACCTAGTACTTAGTAGACACTTACACCGTCACGCCTATTCATATATTCCCCAGAGGGGGTGGCAGAAGTGTACTGAGTACACCCACGTTTCGCCGACGATGTTAGGTCCCATGTAATAAGGGGCGAGCCTATTGCCATATACCGGGCACAATTCCAGACTCCGGACTCATACTGGGAATTTTTCGTTAGAAAAACTACATTTGTGCGACCTAGGATTTGAACCCAGGACCTCGTGATCACAAAGCGATGCGCTTTGCCACCAGACCAACGAGGCAGTAGTAGATACTTATATTATTTTTAATCACTGAAGCGACTGTTGAAGCTTTCTTCTTCATCTATCTAGCTATTTATATCACCACGCCAGTTCCCTTGTGGGGTAGGCAGAGAGTATCCAGTTCCAACAGGTTATTTCGTGACAGACCTCTCTGGCTTCCTCCACTCTCATAGTTCGTCTCATACATGATCGCCGGTTACGGAGTCTCTTGACTTGCCCTTCAGATAAGACCCGGTCTATTTGGTCATGGTAAGAGAGTCTAGGTCTACCCTGGTACCTACGTCCTTCCACTTTCGCATTGTATATCTGTTTTGTCATTCTTTCTTCCGATATTCTTTATACAAGGTGTAACATAATAAATGCAAGACCTGGGACACCACGATTAGAGAATTGCTTCATAAATTCAAAACGAAAAACAAATTTCCAAATTTAAAGGTTTTTGCCCCTTTTTAAAGCACTTTTATACCCCAATTAACAATGAAACTTATATGTGTATGTGTGCATTTTGAGAAATACGGGTTAGGAATGCATTTGTAATCTCCTTATTGCTATGAATCAAGAATAAATTTAGATTTTTATAGCGCATTGAAGGAGTAAAAGAATTTTTTGCAAATTAAAAAAAATATGTAACGTACATTAAAAATAGTTGGAATCAATTCAGTTATCGATTTAGAACAAACTACTTATACGATACTACTCGTATCTTTCATACCTACTCGCTTTCTTACTACGCTGTTGCGAATACGGTCGGTCAGCTTGACTCCGAACATCTTCCGCAGAGCTTGGATTTCTACCGCATTTATCCTGCTTTCATTCTCTTTCTTACATGCCCTCTTTGCCATATAACAGCGTTGGGACAAGCACTTTTTCTTCATATTATCGTATTCATATTTCATAGTTTTTCGTATTCTATTCAAAAGAACATTTCGCAAACGACAAAAATAAGGCTTTTTATAATTAACGCAATTATATGTATATACAAAATTATCAATAAAAAGGAAATGTAAAAAAATACTTACAATAAAGGTTAATAAGGTCGAAGAAAGTGTGTAAGGAACAAAAAAGTATAATAGCAACAAGCTCGCCCTTCATAACATTGAGACCTCTAGTGCGACAAGGATATTTTGGGCCATTGACGACATTGACAGGGTAGCGATGGTGTTCATCATCATTATCATCATCGTATGGTGGTGTATTTGTAATAATGCGAACCACGATCAAAACTTAATGTCAGAGTGGAGGAGCAATTGTTTAGCCTCTGGTGTAGCCCCTTGAATCCACCGCTGAATTTTCAAGTGGGACAGTCCTCCACGATGTGCTGGACAGTCTGCACTGAGTGTCCACAGTCACAACAACGAGACTCAGTGATGCTCCACCTGTGAAAATGATAATTTCATCGCGACTCCGGTTCTGATTCGGTTGATGGAGGATCTCACCAGCCGTTGCTCTTTGAAGCGATGGTATTAAATTAGGGTTAACATTTAGTAAAATTTTCCTACTGCCTACCAAGAAGATATTTCAACAGGTCCGTATGATTACTAAATAAAAAAGAACTTGGGTAAATTTTTTAGCATACGTCAATTCTGCGAGAGTCATGGAGTAACATTTCACTTGATGACAGCGTTAGTTTCGATTTTCCGCTGGCCAAAATGACATAGACAAATTATTGTGAATAGTTTTATCGTGGATCGAAAATAAGTTTAATTTGTTTACTCTAACCGTGTACTAGCAACATGACTAGCCAGAAATCGGCATAGTCATATCGTCTATCAATCATCATTACATCGCAATTAATAATGATTTTAAGAAATAACTATATATCATCATAAAACGTCGCCAATCTGTTTTTACTAGGCAACAAGACATACGCAAATGTTTTTACGCTTGGTAATGCCCAAAAACCTGTTTTTTGCGCGAAAATTCTGTTGCGAACCGGCATACAGTAAGCCCACAAGCTCAAGGTTTAGTTGGCATAGATTGATTACGTATGTACTACGTAAGCAAATAATAGTTCCCTGTAGTCTTAAAAAAAATCTCGAAATTCTATGTCGAGGCGCTAAAGGACTAATTTACATTTTTATTAAAAATGACATTTTGAGCAAAGTATCACTAACAAAATTGTACATTAATATTTCAATCATTGAAAAATTATGAAATCTTAAGTCTGTTTTTCAATTTGACAAATTTATGTTTTTAAGCGCTTCGCTTGGTGATCACGAGGTGGTGATTCAAATCCTAGACCGGACAAATGAAGTTTCTCTAAGTAAAACTTCCCAGTATGATTCCGGAGTCTGGAATTGTGCCCGGTATATGACAATAGGCTCGCTCCCTATTACATGGGACCTAACATCTTCGGCGAAAAGTGGGTGTACTCAGTACACTTCTGCCACCTCTGCTTGGGGAATATAGGCGTGACGGTGTTTCAACCAACGGCTTGGTCCCAGTGGTTAGGAGCTTAAGCCGCTCCACCTACCACATCGCGGTTCGAGCTCCGCACGGAACAAGTATTAGTGTGACCCACTTTTTCTGTGTTTGTAAACGTATCCACTACACAGGTTACCGTAAAAATCTATTCAGGAGGTTTCGCGTAAATATACAAGCAGATAAACTGAAAAATAGACACAATTTTAACATTGTTTTGTGTCCTGACTTCCAAAACCTTTACATATAATTTCTTTACAATTTTATACCTATAAGATGAGAAATAAATATACCAGTATCACCATAGTATCACGTTGGAAACACTGAAACATTATTGAAAAGTTACAGTTACAGCATGTTGGCACTCCGATTTTTCTTTCTGCGTAAGATCTGACCTTTGTGTAACGTTTTTTATCTTTGAATATATCCTAAATTTATGCCTAACCCGCAGTTAAGGAAAACCCAACACAATTGCTTGTCCCGAGATATTATCTGATGAATATCAATGAGTTTACTTAAACATACGTCACTTCAAACCGCACCCAATATATAAGTCATCTCTCAGACAATTTTTTTTCTTTTCGATATAGATAAAAGGCTTTTAATACATACACTAGATGCCTTTCGGGGCAAGCAGAGAGTAAGGTCCGACAGGTCTTTATAGACGTCTCTCGCTTTCTCCACTCTCATAGATCATCTCATACACGCTTACGGGTACGGGGACTCTTTAATGTACTCTTTAACAAATCAACGAGGCAGTGAGTACTAATTTTAGTAATACTATATTAAGACTCACTTCTTCGTTGATTTTTTTTTTGTGTGTGTGAATGATGTATGCTGTTGGCCGCGGGGCCTTTACAGCTTCACCGGACAAGAGGGCGGGCGTGCAACCACTACGCTCCAGCTAGAAGGGCAAGGGGGCAACTAGCTCGAGGGCGCCTCAAGGAGGAGCGGCCTCGGCTTGGGCAGTCGGTATTGGGGAGGGCGTATACTAGGTGTCTTGCCGTGGTGCTCTGCACCGGCCGGCGGGCAAGGGATTCTTCGACCTCGCCGGCGAGGTCGGCGTCTGATCCTGTGTATCTGTATTCGAAAAAAGGAATGTAAGGGCATCGAGAGGGTCGGTGAGAACATGCCGGGCTCGTTGATTTAATAGCGCAAGTACGGCTGGATATCACGAGGTCCTGGGATTGAGTCCTAGGTCGGTTAAAGTCTGGTTTTTCTATGGAAATATAAAATCATGGAAATATAAATAAAGGAAATAAAATCCTTAATAGCAGTTTAGAAGCTGGAATTGTGCCCAGCAGTTATAATTGCAATATAGGCTTACACCTTTGATTTGGGACCTAATAAGCGTTATATGTCGCGTATAGTCGATGTCAAACCAATATCTGCTATGTGACTATTTTACTAACCAATTTTGTATAAAAATACTGATATATGACTCTAAGCATTATACGATGAACTGTGGTCGCTCGCCTCTCATACACGCTCGCCGGTTACGGAGACTCTTGACTTGTCCTTCAGATAAGACTCGGTCTATTTGGTCATGGTAAGATAGTCTAGGTATTTCCTAGTACCTACGGATGAAGGTACCAGGGAAGACCTAGACTATTGAAGGAAGAAAGGAAGGATTTCCGGTTTTGCATTGTATATCTGCGTCAAAAAAAATTTGCTTTAAAAAATATAAAACAGGAGAACGTTTATTTTCAATATTAGCTGTGCCCGCAACTTCGTTCGCGTTGTATTTAGGCGTGTATTTCACACCCTTAAGTTTTTTTTGGAGACAAAAAGTAGCGAAATTGATCAAAATCTGTTCAGCGGTTTGGGCGTGAAAAGGTAACAGACCGACAGACAGCAGTGGCGGATTTACACATTTGCCGCCAGTAGGCTATTCAATTTTTGCCGCCCCTACTAACCTCTGCAATTCAAATACCCTAGTTCACAATCATATTAATTACATTTAATTTGTCAATAAAACTGCAATTTTATGGTTTGTGCTCTATCGTCATCATTACATCAGCTTTTTCCCATTATTAGTATGATTTTGAACTAAGGGATCGTTGTGTCAGTTCCTAGATTATTTAACTCAAGATTTAGTTAAGTTTACGCAAGAAATAGTCTTTGGGTATAATTTTCAGCTAAGAAAAGCTCAAACATGTACTACTTTTAAAAAAGCTTTATTTACCCCACCCCCTAAAATTTACCGCCCTAGGCTCCAGCTTACTCAGCCTGCTGGTAAATGCGCCACTGACAGACAGACTTACTTTTGATTAGACTTAATTTATAATATTAATATGGGTCTCAAAGTTATAATTTTTGTACATAGCAGATATGGGTTTGACAACGACAATATAAGACGTGCACACGGCAAATCTCTTCGCCTCTGCTTTAGATAATATAGGCAGGATGGTGTTTCTTCTTTAGTTTTCTTGTTCAATTATCGCATTCTCGACCAAGCTTACTTGCATGCCTATCACGTTTTTTCATACGATTATGATGAAGGAAAATATTGCAAACTATAAATCCGGGAAAATGCAATCGGTAATCAGAAGATAGATGATATAAATGTTCCAAAATAAAGTTGTTCCAGTGGAATAGTCTATTTAAAAGTCTGATTCAACTAGCATACCAGGAAAGTTGCCAGAATTACTTTAACATTAATATTATAATCTTACTTTGTCGTGAGTAAGAAACGTGGAGCATCATCATCAGAGCTGAAAGACGTTCACTGCAAGGTTATCTTGCTGTGAACGTCTTTTACCCAAACACCTTCCCCTAACATGGCCACGACAATCCGCAAGCTGGGGAGGCGACCTTTTTTTTACATGCTGAGAAAAGAAATTACAGACATAAAATTTTAAAACTAAATATAGAATACAGTACTTAACTAGGAAAAAATTAAATTAACAGAAGGTGAGTCTACTTAATTAAAAAATTAACGAAAGGTAAGTCTGTAAAATACAGGAGTTACTTGTGTCTACGTCAATAGGCAAAGCCTGTCTCGTAGAAGCGACATTTATCACAGTGTTTTTATCAAAAAATAAGTTGCCGTAATCGATGTCGATTTAATGTTATTGATATTTTAGATAGATAGATAGATAACTCTTTATTGTGCACCAATTACATAGATATTAAAATTCAAAAAAAAAAACTTAAAGTTACACAAAGGGCGGCCTTATCGCTAAAAAGCAATCTCTTCCAGGCAATGGATTTAACAAAATGATGTTGTTATATTGCTAAATGTTAATATGGTTTATTGTTCCGTCTCTTTTTACGAGAGAGTAATATAACAAAAACACTGCTAAAGATGTTGCGGTAGCCTAGATTTAACAAAACTTAAAAGGAGACGTACATCACCCAAAAATCGGCAAGGTCGACCGCTGATCTGATTTCGATCGCAGGCAAAATCTGGCCTGGGTAAAATACAGCACAAAGCCCGTCGTTGTGGCGATGTACCTAGTTTAGTGAAATTTGTGTCACTACCATGAGAAATGAAAGAAAGAAAAGCGACACAGTCTGAACTAATGTGTCTATTATCGTACGGAATTCATTTTTTTTTTACATTGTTATGGTTTACATACTGAGTTCTTATATTTACGCGAATATTACACATGAAATAAAACTATTTTTCGGATTTTATCGAGGTTTATTTTTGATTTTTAAGTTTCAATGTGCTTCAATTAAAACATTCTATAAGCCGCCGAAGAAGATCAGTTAATTTTTACCATGTGTCAAGTGTCACATCCCTCTACAAGATGCAGGAGTATACAAGCTTAATAGTGAATGTGGTCTCTCTCATATAGGACAAACAAAAAGACCGGTAAAAACTCGGGTTAAACAACACATAGCTGACCTAAAACACCTTCGCTCAAATAAGTCTGCAGTCTGTGAACCGCACTCCTGGACAGCACCCACCATAACATCAGATTTGATACACCACAAATTCTCGTGAAAGAACACCGATTCCTACCAAGTATAGTTCGCGAGGCTATTGAAATAAAAACATTCTAATATCAATAGAGAAGATGGCTGAGTGCTTCCATCGACTTGGGATCCGGTAATTAATATAATCGAATGCAAAACCAAGCATAACACTGCAAGACCTCAAGCCACCGTGAGCTCATTCTGCGTAGATCAGACCAACAAAAATAATTAAGAAGTTTGAGGCTACCCCGGAACAACTATGCCTTTTGGACGTCTAACACCTGAGTCCCTCCCGTGACTATGATGCAAAGCACTCGAAACGTCGGGAAATTAAAAATCAAAAATAAACCGCGATAAAATCCGAAAAATAGTTTTAGTATCCAAAATAAATAATTTGTCATTTGTATTTTATTTGACCAACACACTAGAGAAAATAGAAATTAAGTACACGAAACAGTAACAGAACAAGTTGTGTGGGACCAAATAGGACGCTGTATCAGCATAATGCTGCTCTATACTTACAGTTCAGAGCAGGGAAATGGAGTGTTACGGTGTCGTCGGGAACTAGGTAGGTATATATTAAATGTTGCCGTTAAAGCGCAAACCAGTTACTTTACAGTTCACACAATGTAACTATTTCTTTTACCCGTTATCCCCTGGAGTAAATAGGGTTGACTTGGTAGACTAGATTTTAGTTGTGTAATGTATTTAGTGTAATTAGATGTCGAGTATGATCATCTCCCGTACACATACAAAAATATTTATTTCGCCTACTTAAAAATCATAACACAATTAAGCCGTATTTAGAGACTCCTTTTAAGTGTGTAATACATGCACTAGGAGTCTCTGTTCTTCCGTAACTTACATTATTCGTATAATATGATTATTAATATAAGTATGAGTTATAAAAAATATTTTTAAAAGCAGTGGGTAGACAGTTGGACTGCAAAGTCAGAGGTCTCGGATTCAAATCCAGGCACACACCTGTCTTTTCAAAACCATGTGCGTAGTAAAAAATAACTATCAGTCGCTTTAACGGTGCTGGAAAACATCGTAAGGAAACCTGCGTGCCTAAGAGTTTCTCGAAGGTGTGTGAAGTTCGCCAACCCGCACTGGGCCCGCGTGGTGGACTATGGCCCAAACCCTGTCAGTTTCCGAGGAGGCCCGTGCCCAACGGTAGGATAGTTTCTTAACAGGGCTAATATTATTATTATTATATATAATTTATGTGCGTAAGCGTGCATGCCTATGTATATATGAGTAATATGTATGAGTTATATGATTCTTTGTAGGAGACTTTCAGTTTGATTGTAATTTTTAATCTTAAGCCATTCCAATAGGGATGTTTTACAGTCACGATAGGTAAGCGCATGGTGTACGTAGATTTATTTATTAAGAGGCCAAATAAGGACGCCGATAATATTTTGTATTGCCGCCTAGCAATTGTAGTCACAAAAATCACTGGAGTTACAATATCTTTTCTTCTTCTATTTAATTTACTATTATGCGAAGGTAAGGTCTTCCGAAATTTTAGAATAGCTTGTAGTATGTCAAGTTTTGGAACCGTTAGTAACTGACAAATTGAATTTTCAGTTTCAATCTATATGGTTTAAAATACATAACTTTTATTAAGGATCGCTGTGCTCTGTCTAATTCTAAAAAAAATTGTGGCTTCTTCCCAGACAGGTATACTATTTCCCATGAGTCTAATGTTTCGTACATATGATCATAGGTATTTAGAGAGATTTAGTTCAATTGTTATAACGAAAAATCACATTTTACTAAGTTTTTTTATATAGATTTATTATAAGGCATTGTTCCACATTAGGAATTATTTTATGTTATAGATATTCATTAGACTGAAGATTTTTTAATGTCTTCTTGAAGTCCATATAAAGGAGCGGTAGGTATATTTGATCCTGAAAAAAATATCGGAATTACTTTTTTCATTTGAGCGTGTTTTTTTGAGTTTTCGAGTTAAGATTCAGGTAACAGAATAGATTACATTTTGTTATTTGGCAAGAACTTAAATGTTTAGTTCTTCAAAATGACCTTCTTAGAACAAAGAATTGCCACTAATGATTAGAGCCCAATAACTCATGTTTGCAAGGCAAGCTTTACACCTATGTACAAAATACATACCTATATTTTTTTAAATACCAAAATTGTCTACCTAAATACTTCGACGCGAACTGCCAGTGTGAATGAGTCTCAACTCCGAACGGCTCATCACCATATAAACAAAACCTGCGCAGGCCCAGTCTGCGCTGTCACCTGCGCGTCTTCTCACGTGCGGCCGGCTTTGATCTTTGAAATATTCTAGTGAACTATCAGTGTAGTGTATTAGTGCGATTCACTCCATTCAGGTAAATATTTTTTTTACTTGCTTATTTTATTGTTTCACACGTTAACTAAGACATTTTCTATTTAAAAAATACTGGTCCCGCTCTAGGAATGAATCCTGTGTTATGGGTGCGTTTACAAGCATGAAATTTACATACATAAACATCCAATTTGAAATAAATATTTGTGGGACACGCATAATTTTTTTTTTTTTTATTTTAAATGTAGCCACACACTAGGATTTATTCCTGTGTCGTGGGTGCGTTTACAAACATGAAATTTTACATACACAAATACCCAGACCGAAACAAATAATTGTGGATCACACAAAGATTTGTCCCGTGCGGAAATCGAACCTGCGCGTATTAGACACAGTGGGCGGAGCGCTTTAAGCTCTTAACCACTGCGCTAAATCGTCCGTCAACATTTGACCCGATCGAACCCGCAACTACTCGGTCCAGTCGGCTAAATCTCTTAATAACTGGACTAAGCCGTCCGCCCACAGCTGCCAATCTAGTGGTAATATATTATATACGTTATTTACACATAGGAAGCTTCACTTTGACCTAATTTTTCAGTAATCAGATAAAAGGTATAAAATCAACGAAATCATAACCTGACTAAATATCATAAAATCGACCATATATATATATATATATAGTCATATAATTACTTATTATTATTTTTCATTTAATTAGGAATGGCTTTAATAATGACGGAAAAATCATTTATATATAAGTAGCAAGGAAAGAACCTGTTCGAACTCTGCACTTTCTGCCTACCCCGTAAGGGACCTGGCTTGATGATATAGATAGATGAAATAACCGACTGAATCAGCGCTTAAGTTTAAAATATTTTTATATCGTTTTTCTTATAACACCTTTACAACCTTCGGAAGGTTTATATTTAAATATATTTAAGTATAAAATATAACAGCAATAAAGCATGCATCTGTATTCTAATTTATGATCGTTGCATGGAAATTAGTCTGTGTTATTTACAGCACGGTTGCAAAGGAGTTTTTAGAAAGAATAATAAATATTTTTATATTGTTCTGCTTGCAGAATGCCTTCTTGAGCCCCCTCCTATAAGCCGCTACCCTTGCATCCCTTCTTTCGGATACAGATACCGCACACAGGATCAGACACCGACCTCGCCGGCGAGGTCGAAGAATCCCTTGCCCACCGGCCGGTGCAGAGCACCACGGCGAGACACCTAGTATACGCCCTCCCCCATAGCGACTGCCCATGCCGAGGCCGTTCCTCCTTGAGGCGCCCTTGAGCTAGTTGCCCCCTTGCCCTTCTGGCTCGAGCGTAGTGGTTGCACGCCCTCTTGTCCGATGAAGCTGTAAAGGCCCCGCGGCCAACAGCGTAAATCATTACACACACAAAAAACCCTTCTTAATAAAGCGGTGACATCTACTTGGCATTTGATAAAAAATGTAAAATTCATGAATTGAAAATATTTCAAATTATAGTTTTGCATAGTAGAGAAATAATTCTGATATGTTGAGGATTGGTTTCAAAATCCGACGTGGCGGCTCGTTTTATCTTAATAATACAAGTAGAACTAAATGCGGGTACAGTATTGCTAATTGGACGTTTTGCTATTTAGGCGTATTCAACGTGAAGCCGTAAAATTAGAAATATGGACTTATATATGCATGGACACGTATTTCTGGACATGTATAATCGTGTTCAAAAATACATATAACTTGGTAGCCACTTGATGACAAAACAAAAGGAAAATTGCCAGCTTAAGGCAAATAGTGTAGAACTAACGACTAAATCAATCAACAAATAATATCGACATATTGAATTATTAATTGAATATATTTTGAATATAAATACCGATTTTACTTACTTACTAAAAGATTTTTAAGTAATACAAATCGTGAATAAAATAAAAGTAAATAAAATAAGTTTAAGTTGTATTAGATTAATGCTTATTTAATATCTATTATCGACAAAAAGTATATTGTGGAACATGATTTTTTTTAAATATCACATTCTAACAATCCTGTAAATGTCAATTCGTTCGTGGAAATGTGAACACGACTAATAATCTTTATTACTACCTACTAATACCTAATAATCTTTACTCACATAAATCGTTATTTCGATTACATTATCTTTAAACAGTGATGTGACAAACATTTGAATGCTGATATAAAGTGCATAGGCAACTAAAAATAGTAACGATCCTTTTAAATGTTTTTGAATATTTTTATTAGGGTTGGAAAAATGACAGCCTCTATCTAGAGTCTGAAATTGCGCCCGGTAAAATGGCAATTAGGCTGGCTCCCTATAAGATTGGAACCTATCATGGTATACAGTACATCCATGCCACCCCTGCAATGGTGTGCATTGCATATAGGCAATTAAGCAGTGCTTACCTCATAGCAATGCAATTACACTACTTTTAAATATTACTACACAAATAAAATGATGTAAATCGTCATACTTACTTAATTATTGTAACTAGTGGTCGCCCATTGGTCGAAATTCGACCATAATTAATTTAAATTATAAGTTTAAACATCATTAAGGTTCTATTGTCAAAGACTACAATCACTGATTTCGCCAAGGTTACACTGTTAATTTGCCTATTTTTTTCAAACAATTTATATAAAATTTAAATAAAAAAAAGAAAAACAAAAAATGATTAAGATATAGAATACGTTTTTTTTTTATTGATACAAAGATCCAAAAAGAAAATGCTGCCCATTGAACTTGACCTACATATTTCGATAATTTTATTAATGATACAAAACTTCTTTGAATACGATGTTTTTTGTAAAAACTCTTTCATCGTTTGCTGGTTACGTTAGACATTCAGTAAGACTATAGACAAATAATATTAAAGACAAAAAACATGAATCTATTCTTAGTTTGAAGTGTATTGTGTCAAATACATAGTAGTGTGTGTAATGTTTTTTTATTGATTTAATGTATTTATTATGCATAATTAAAAAAAAATGTTAGCATTCTGCACTCCTTCTCTATATAAACTATAAGTGTGGGAAATTTCATACTCCTCCGTCCGCGCAATTTTCGTAAAAAAGGGTACAAAGTTTTTGCTTCACTTATTAATATCTATCTATATCATCACGCCAGCTCCTTCGCGGGGTAGGCAGAGAGTACAGAGTTCCAACAGGTTCTTTCCTTACATACCTCTCTGGCTTCCTCCACTCTCATAGTTCGTCTCATACACACTCACCGGTTACGGAGACTCTTGACTTGCCCTTCAGCTAAGACACGGTCTATTTGGTCATGGTAATTAATATAATGATGATTAATAACGTATTCCTACACTTAGTATTTAATACTGAAGTAAGTACTGTTTATTCCTACTTACTTACGACTAATATTACAAATGTGAAAGTTTGTATGTTTAGATTTTTGTTACTCACACCGTCACGCCTATATTCCCCAAGTGGGGGTGGCAGAGGTGTACTGAGTACACCCACGTTTCGCCGACGATGTTAGGTCCCATGTAATAGGGGGCGAGCCTATATACCGGGCACAATTCATACACACATATCACGCATAGGATACTTTTTATTCCGGTAAAATGTTAGGTGCCTGTCTATAGTCAACGCAGAGTAAGTCGCGGGCAGAAACTAGTTGCTTATATGCAATGTACGCCACTGCACCCCAGCCACCCTTGTTTAGGGTATATAGGTGAGACAGTATTTATTTACAACTAATTTATAACCAGGCATTTTTATCTTCATGTATTTACTGCCCCGGTTTACATTCTCACGTTAGCCCACTGGCCATGGCTATTTCTAAGCTTACTGCGGTGCGCATTCACTCAATTTATCCAGAGGGTCCAGCACGAATAGATTGACGTAGCATCGATGTACAGGATTGTTTGTATATAGTGTTAGCGTGACTGCCTCGTTGGTCTGGTGGCAAAGCGCGTCCTGGGTTCAAATCCTAGGTCGGACAAATGTAGTTTTTCTAACGAAAAATTCCCAGTATGAGTCCGGAGTCTGGAATTGTGCCCGATATATGGCAATAGGCTCGCCCCCTATTACATGTGACCTAACATTGTCGGCGAATCGTGGGTGTACTCAGTATACCTCTGCCACCCCCTATGGGGAATATAGGCGTGATAGTGTTTTTTTTTTTTCCACGCTGTAAGCTACAGTCCATCAAGGATCTTCTGACCCGCGGCCAGCATCGAAACTAACACTGTCATTAAGCGAATTGCTATGAAATAAGCCCAAGTTCTTTTAATTAATAACCGTACGGACTCATCCCTTGAAATATCTTCTTGGTAGTGGGAAAATTTTACTAAATGTCAACCCTAATTTCACACCAACGACCCTGTTAATTTCCATGGGCTAAAAGATCCTTGTGGTCCTCTAAGTAAAGCTGAACGTGGCAGCTCTTTTTCTCATTACTATAACGTTAGATTGGTCGTAGGTACTTTGGTCTCAAAGGGCACCAATAGATTGTCATTGGCGTATCGCGATCTCGATAGCGTGCTGTCACGTTCGACTTTATGTCTCAAGCTGTAGTATGAAAGGGATGGCACGACTGTTCGTGTTTCGGCTTCTGAGGCTTTAGCATAAACAAATTGATGTTAGCGTAGCGCTACCGAGTTCATATACTACCCTTTAACGGTGCCGAGCACCACTGCGAGATACCTAGTATACGCCCTCCCTCATAGCGACTACCGAAACCGAGGCCGTTCCTCCTTGAGGCGCCCTTGAGCTACTTGTCCCCTTGCCCTTCTAGCTCAAGCGTAGTGGTTGCACTCTTGCCCTCTTCTCCGGTGAAGCTGGAAAGACCCCACAGCCAACAGCGTAGATCATTCACACACACGCACAAAATCTACAATGAAAATATAAATGCATGTGACGGCTCGCTTTTCCGACGTTATAATAACGTCAAATAGTTTGTAAAACCGACAAATAGGAAGGTGCGATACAAATACAACACTGATAACACAGAAATCATCCCATACATACGCATAAAAACTAGATTTATAAAAAATGTTTGCATTAATTTTCTTATACGCTTTCATTTTATTCACCAAATATCGCTTTTATTCGATACAAATAACGGCAAACGTGAACTTAATGTCAAAATGCTATCGTTGAAACCGGTATATTTAACATCAAAAATAGGATTAGTGTCAAAATAAAAATAATTTAATAAAAGTCAAAAGTATGTTATAGTCTTTTATTTTTAACTGCAATATCCTAATTGGATTGACTAGATAATAATATGTTGAAGACTGCTTAATTGGTTCAGTAGAGCTATATGTGGGTAGATAATACGAGGTTATTTTTAGTACAAGTTTTGTTGCAGAAATCATGGGTTCTGGGTATGTTTTCATTTGGAAAATTTTCACAATCTGGAGTCTGGGATGGTGCCCTGGTATAATAGAAACAGGCTCACCCCCTTAATTAATACACCTTAATATTGGTTAACCTGTATTTAAAATATACGGGTTAAACCGTGTTTTATGAACGTACTATTACTGTTAATCCCTTCACCCGGTTAATCATGGATATAAGCAAATAAATTATCTAACACCGGATATACACGGATAACATCTTCGACGCGCTTTACCCACTCGATCTCCAAATGAAATAATTAAATTCCATTCAAAATCGGCCATTGCCATCATTCAGAATTTGCTCATTTAAAAATGGCCAAATTCTGCTTTAAGAATTGCTAGAAAAAGCTACGGATTGCGTAGCTTTTTTTTTAAAACGTATCCCCACACTGGGATTTATTCCTGTGTCGTGGGTGCGTTTACAAACATGAAAATTGACATACACAAATACCCGGACCGAAACAAATAATTGTGGATCACACAAAGATTTGTCCCGTGCCGCAATCAAACCCGCGACTATTAGACCCAGTGGGCGGAGCGGTTTAGGCTCTTAACTACTGCGCTAAAGCTATTAACACTAGCAAGGCGGTAGGGGTCATTTGACCCGAAATAAATCTTGTATATTGTATTTTGTAACTATTTATTAATTCAACTTTATATGTCGTGACTTTTAATGAGTTACTTTTCTTAGTAAGATAAAAGCATTTGCATTGTAATATGTTTTTCTAAACATTAATAAAAATAGTATTCACCAACAAAGGCGTCTGGGTCATTTGACCTATTCAATAAACGAAAGGATTACTGTTGTGGGTGGGTTCATACTATTTACAACGCATGCCTTTTAAGTTTTGTCGTTTGAAGAAATAACACAACTAGAACCTTATAGTACTTTTTATTGTTTTTCAAAGTATTCACCACGTAGCTTAATACACCTTTCCATTCGCTCAATCCAGTTATTATAACATTTATTCCACTCTAAAGTAGGGGTGTTCAAAATGGCTGACTTGAAAGCGTCGACTGCTTCTTCACCGGACTGGAACCTTTGACCACGAAGACTTTTCTTAATTTAAGGAAATGTTAAGAAATTGTTAGGGCTTAGGTCAGGACTGATAGGATGGTCAAGAATTTCTACTTTTTCCTGCTTCAAATACTCAATCGTTTGACGAGCGCTGTGTGAGCTTGCGTTGTCGAGGTGCAGGATGATGCGTCGCTTTGAGTTAGATTTTCGAAGTTCGGCGATGAATTGTGGTAAACAAACTGTGGTATACCACTCTGCGTTAACCGTTCTATGATCTTCAAGTGCAATAGTCGCAACATGGCCGGTTTTTCCAACGAACGTGGCCACCATCTTCTTTGAAGTGCTTCGAGAACGAACAACTTTAGTCGGCTTTGGCTCGTCTTGAAAGACCCAGATTGTAGATTGTTGTTTGAATTCGGGATCGTAGGCATAGATCCAAGATTCGTCACCACTGATGATGTCGTAGACCTGATTTGACTCTCCTCGGTTGAACCTTTACAGAGTTTTCTTACACCATCTGACGCGGGCCGCCTTGTGATCGTCGGAAAGCAGATGCGGTATCCAACGGCAAACTAGCTTTCTCACACCAAGTGCTTCATGCAAGATCTTCTGAATGGTTGTCCCTGAGATGCCTAATAGAGCCTCTATCTCTCGATACGGCACATGACGATCTTCGAGAATTAGTTGTCTCACAGCAATGATGTTATCTTCAGTGAAAGCGGATTTTGGGCGTCCTTCGCGAGATTTGTCACTAACACTAGTATGTCCACGCTGGAATTCTAAATACCAGCGTTCGACAGTCCGCAGACATGGGGCTTCATCACTGAACACAGATGTTAGCTCTTCAAAACACTGAAGCCGTGTCAGGCCTCTTCTAAATTTCTAGAAAATTATTGCACGAACATTTTCCTTAGAAAGATTCATTTTCGTACGTAACCTGACAGATTCCAATCGACGCTGTGACTAAACAATAGCATTAATCCTAATACTTTCAACTGTTTTGAGATTCAAAATTTAAACACATTCGAATATAGAACAGTTCAAAATTGACGGGAAATATGGAAATGACAGAACTTAAAGTCTCCGCAACCGGCGAGTGTGTATGAGACGAACTATGAGAGTGGAGGAAGCCAGAGAGGTATGTAAGGAAAGAACCTGTTGGAACTCTGTACTTTCTGCCTACCCCGCGAGGGAGCTGGCGTGATGATATAGATAGATAGATAGATAGACAGAACTTAAAAGGCATGCCTAGTACTTTAATTTTATTGACAGATCTTATTGCATATACCTACATATTTTTAGTTTGATGGTCATTACTCTAAGCGTAGTCCTTGAGGCGATTTATATTTTTTGGTCTAATATTTCGTAAAATGTCCAAGCGAGTCCGTGATACACAAATACTGTCATTATTGCAATCTTTCCTGGAAAATCAATCGGATAGTAAAAACGAAAGTGTACTAATGCCAGCCGAAGCTGAAGAGAGTGTCAATGATTCATATATTCCTGCTTCAGAATCTAGTTCTAGTGATGATTCAGACAGCAACATATCACTAGGTGCCACTCAACAACAAACTAAAGGAAGAACATGTCGGAGACGAGTACGTTATGCTCGAACAGCATTTTATGGGAGTACCACTCACGATAATATGATGTCACCGATTGGAATATTGTGGGAACCTGTACTTAAAATGGGTCTGAGGTGGAAGGTCGATGAAGAAGTCATAATGTTTTGACTGAACAGGCAGGACCTACAGCTTCTACATGAAGGCAAGTTGGAGAGAAATTTATGACAGCCTAGTATCTTTTGATAGATGATTCGATTTAACGACATATTAAAAATCGTACTGAGGTCCCAATGGTCATCTTGGTCATACAAGGTTTATTTCCTTAGAAGAACATGTTAGGAGATGTTTTAAGAAGAAGAAATATATCAGTGAATAAAGAAATAGGCGTAATTGCTATGAAACTACTTGTAAAAATAAAACTAATGAAGTGTGTGACTCGTGCAAAAAACCTTTTTATGGAAGTTGTAACCAAGCAAAATAATGTTTGTCGTAAAAATAAATAGGGTTTTTTTAATTAAAGTTTATGCCATTATGCTAAAAATCTAAAGTTATTTAAATTTCCTTTGTTCTGTAACTGCCTCGTTGGTCTGGTGGCAAAGCGCATCGCTTTGCGATCACGAGGTCCAGGGTTCAAATCCTAGGTCGGACAAATGTAGTTTTTCTAACGAAAAATTCCCAGTATCAGTACGGAGTCTGGAATTGTGCCCGGTATATGGCAATAGGCTCGCTCCCTATTACATGGGACCTAACATCGTCGGCGAAACGTGGGTGTACTCAGTACACCTCTGCCACCCCCTCTGGGGAATATAGGCGTGACGGTGTTCCTTTGTTCTAATGAGTATCGCTAATTTTTCTAGGATTATATCGCATATATTTACATAATCAAATACTAGGTCAAATGACCCCAGACCACCTTTGTAGGTTATATGTTTTTCCCGTCTTGCTAGTGTTAATAATTTTCAATAAA
This sequence comes from Phalera bucephala, assembly GCA_905147815.2. Taxonomy (NCBI): domain Eukaryota; kingdom Metazoa; phylum Arthropoda; class Insecta; order Lepidoptera; family Notodontidae; genus Phalera; species Phalera bucephala. The sequence continues at coordinate 11,135,675 of LR990629.1, forward strand.
ACTTTAGTTATTACTAGCGGCTGCCCGCAACTTTGTATGTGTGCATACGTGATGTTGTAGATACATTTCTATGTAATATAGCCTTTGTGTTATTCTGATGTATAAGCTATATTACTGTTAAGTTTTATCAAAATCTGTTCTGTACCATCCATACATCCATCCTCACAACTTTTGCGTTTATAATATTAGTAGGATTTTGCTACTCAATCAATTTTTAAATGGCGCTTGTGTTTGATTGTAAGAACAAAACCCGTATATAAATTAACGGTTCAGAACGAATCTAGCATCCACGTCTCTCCTCTGTACTAAGATAATAATAGATAATACATTGTGAGGACCTGTTTCCATAAACTTGAAACTAACCCAGAGTACAGCGAACTCAAATGAGCCACGTCAATCCATCTATATCACTATGAAATATAACTTGTTATTTGTTTTGTAGCTGACAAGCACTTTGCCGCGGCTTTGCACTCGGCCGACAACAGCGCCACCTACCTATAATGGATAATGTAGCTTTCTAATAGTGAAAGAATGATTAAAATCGGTTCGGTAGTTTCAGAATTTGTCGATTACAAACTAACAAATCTTTCCTCTTTAAAAAATTAGTATATATGTTACCGGAAATGTATATAATCCGTCATTACATACTTGACCTAAGAAATGTACAAAATGCCCAAAATCGCCAGGAAAAGTGTAAAATGTATTTTCTCCATTTCCTAGGAATTCTATACATTTCCTAAACAGCAACCGGAAACGTCACGGTCTATAATAAATATATTATAGACCGTGTCTTATCTGAAAGGCAAGTCAAGAGTCTGCGTAACCAGCGAGCGTGTGTGAAACAAACAATGAGAGTGAAGGACGCGAAAGAGTCGACGCGAAAGAGAGGTATGTAAGGAAAGAACCTGTAGGAACTCTGTACTTTATGCCTACCCCGCAAGGGATCTGGCGTGATGATATAGATAGATATAGTCTTCGATGTAGTAGTTGGACCCGCAACTTCGTTCGCGTTATATTCAGACATGTATTCCACACCCTTAAGGTTAAGTCAAATAGCCGACGAAGCGCGACGGAAGCGCGACGGGAGCACTCGGCTTCATTCAGTTGTGACGTATGCCGTCGCGCCTAAAAGGGGCTGCGCTGTGTGGCGTCTCCCGTACATTTCAGTACGGCGCCACCGTCGCGTTTCCGTCACGCTGTGTCGGCTATGTGAAACCTTTAAGCTTTTTTTGAGACATAAGGTAGCCTACGTCGTTCCCCTGGATGAAATCTATGTCCTTGCCGAATTTGATCAAAATCTGTTCAGCGGTTTGGGCGTGAAAAGGTAACAGACAGACAGATAGACAGACAGACAGAGTTACTTTCGAATTTATAATATTAATAATATAAATTCCAATCTCCAAACTTTAAAACTTTGTTTTACAAATAAAAAACGTCGATTTCTTGCTAACAGCATTTTCATTGCGATGTCTTTGGAAATACTGTTGCCTTGTACTTGTTATAGATTGCAACTAAAACATCTAAAAATGGTGATGCTTTGTTAACAAAGTTTTAAAGTTTGATTGGAATAGACTAAAGATATATACAAGGTGTAACATAAGTAACGCAAGACCTGAAAGTAGTTTGTTCTTAATCGGTAACTGAATGGATTTCAACTATTTTTAAAGCATGTTATATTATTTTTATTATAAAAAATTGCCGTTACTCGTTCAGTTGCCTGTATTAAACAAAATTGTATTACTATTCAAAGCAATGCGGCTATTTTAAATGCATTTCTAATACATATACTTTAATACGCACGAAAAAGTACAGATTTCGTGGTTAATCTGGGTTGGGTACCCAAAGAGCTTAAAAAATGGTAGAAAACTCCTTAAAATTGGAAGTTTGATTTTCGTATTGAATTCGTAAGGCAATGATCTAATTGGGGTGTGTAAGGTCTTGATTTATATATATGTTACACCTTGTATATATTTTTGTATGTTTTTTTTTGTTTAATATATGTATTATGGAATGGAACATTACAAGGTTGTAATTAGCGATAATATCAATCAATCTCTTTAACTTAACCAAAATACATCGAAAGTCACAGAGAACAATATAAAGGGTAATTGTAAATGATGTCTAATGGTAAGGGTAAATTGGAGGCGTACATATTTTATATTTAATTTACAACACCTATTCACATATCTGTGGTGATCGTTATTTATTTATTTATCTGAAGAGCAAGTCAAGTCTCCGTAATCAGCGAGCGTGTATGAGAAAAACTATGAGAGTGGAGGAAGCCAGAGAGGTCTGTATGGAAATAACTTGTTCGAACTTTGTACTCTCTGCCTACTCCGCAAGGGATCTGGCGTGATGATATAGGTAGATAGATAAATTAATATTAGGCACATTAACAATATTCACATATCACCTTATAAATAGCATTGTACAATATTAACAATCTTATGTGAATATCAATTATATATGTACACACACCGTCACGCCTATATTCCCCAGAGGGGGTGGCAGAGATGTACTGAGTACACCCACGTTTCGCCGACGATGTTAGGTCCCATGTAATAGGGGGCGAGCCTATTGCCATATACCGGGCACAATTCCAGACTCCGGACTCGTACTGGGAATTGTTCGTTAGAAAAACTACATTTGTCCGACCTAGGATTTGAACCCAGGACCTCGTGATCACAAAGCGATGCGCTTTGCCACCAGACCAACGAGCCATATGTACACATTCCTTAATTTTACAATTAGCATGTCAAGTTATTAGACATAACATAATTAAATGGTGCTTTTTGCGCTGCGGTTCAGCAGCGTTGGGCTCGGTCAATCTACAGATGGTGACCGTTGGTTGGTGGACCGAAAAATTTGAGCGTCTCCGGCTTTATAAGTTCCAACCAAGGAAGAAAATTTTGTTTTTGATTCGTCTGCGTGTTTAAGTTCATTATGACACACAAATAATTAATAGTGTGGTTACTTTTTAAAAAAATCTTTGGAAAACCATTAGCTTTGAGCCGCAGTAACGACAATGCGCTCTGACAGTACCTAACGGGTCTTATATGCGCGGTGAATCACTAACAAGAACCGCCAACTTTCTCAAAGAAATGCATTGTGTGAGACACATAAAGCATTTTTAGGAATGCTTATTGATTCTGACAGTAATTTTCTCTTCGATGACGTAAGCAGTCGGACTGCCTTGTCGGCCTTACGACTGCCATGTGAAGTGATAACTGGATCTAGGAACTAGCGCCTAAACGCCTTTAGCTAACGGTCACTCATCTCAGACGTTAGTCTGACGTAAGACAAACGTTGCTTAACTTGGTGATCGCTAAGAAAACCGCGGCCAATCTGCGCGAGCGTCTCTTTCTAACTAAGCAGTCAGACTACCTTACTCGACTAGTGGCGTAAGATGCGGCTGCCGATAATAAGGTACTTAGTTTGAGTCTAAGTTCGGACCATTTAGCGCAGTGGTTAAGAGCTTGAGTAGCTCCGCCCATTGTGTCTAATAGTCGCGGGTTCGATTCCCGCACGGGTCAAATCTTTGTGTGATCCACAATTATTTGTTTCGGTCTGGGTATTTGTGTATGTGAATAATCATGTTTGTAAACGCACCCAGGACAAAAAAAAAAAGTTAAATTGAGGTTCTCAATAGGAATCCGGGTAACCTCGCTCCTAATTATATACTTTTTGGTTTTGTTATACCACGAAACCCCAAACTAGGTATTATTCCTGTGCGTTTACAAATATAAGATTCACATACACAAATACCCAGACTGAAACAAACATTTGTGGGTCACACAAAGATTTGTCTCGTAGGGGATCGAACCTGCGACACGTGGCTTAAGCTCTTAACCACTGGACAAAGCTGCCCGCCAAACATTAGAGCTCTATCTATATCATCACGGCAGATCCCTTGCGGGGCAGAGAATACAGAGTGCCAACAGGTTCTTTCCTTACCTCTTTGGTTTCCTCTAATCTCATAGTTCGTCTCACACACGCTCGCCGGTTAAAGAGACTCGACTGGTCCTTCAGATAAGACTCGGTCTATTTAACCATGGTATGATAGTAGACTATCTTCTCTAGTCTTTCCGGTACCTACATCCTTTCACTTTCGCATTGTATAGCTGTTTTGTCATTCTTGCTTCTGACATTCTTTCTATATGCCCGAACCAACGAAGCATTCTCTCTCAAGAAAGGGTTTCTTATCTTTACACCGATACTATCTTTCATATCTACTCGCTTTCTTACTTCGCTGTTGGGGATACGGTCGGTAAACTTTACTCCAAACATCTTGGATTCATCATCCGCAAAGCTCGCATTTCCGCATTTATCCTACTTTCATTCTCCTTCTTACATACCCAGCCTTCGCTGCCATATCAAAGCGTTGGGACAAGAACTCCGTTATGTATGGCCAGCTGCGCCTTTTGACTTAAGTGCCGGCTCCCAAGTAGCTTTTCCATCGGTGTATTTCCTTACTGATAGGAAATATACCGTACAATAATATATTTTAAATGCTTATTACCTAGTTAAGAAGTTAACTATATTTTTGATGACTAAATGCGTATAAACCAAGAAACAAATTCCACCGTTATATAATTAAACTTACAAGTAACATTGACATAGACGAACCGTTTAGTTTTTACCAGTCTCCGCCCGATGGCAAATACCAATGTGGGTTGGGCGTAACGTCCCTCTCGCCCGCCCCCCGCAATGACATATTTCAAGCTACTCGTATAGAAAAATCTGTTTAGGCCGTCTCCCCTTTGTATGTGCTTCATGATATAAACAATGAATTATATTAAGCACTACATTCATTCACATAAAATTAAGTTAATTAGAACGATAAATCCACAATAAGTGTGCAGTTATTTATGATCATAATAACAACATAAAGTTCTCTTTTTCAGACCCCCAAACACATTCGAGATGATAAGAGCGGCAGAGGTAAGCGATTTTCAATGTCCTTTCTTACGTATTAAAGATTAAAACTATAATAATTTGTATTAGAACTGCATTATTCAAACTTTATAAAGATGGCAGAAAAATTAACTATTCCATTGCATTTATAAATTTTATGCTTGAGGGAATATGTACATTTTATTTTGATAAGCCGATAAAATGAGTGGATAAATTAAAAAAAAATGAGTTGCTTAGTTGTGGATTGTATAATTGGTGTGTTTTTCTTAGTTTGTTATTGCTGTAAACATGATAGTGCAAATTGAAGTAGACAAAACGAAAGTTTTGTTTTTAATCTTCTATCTTTCTATCTATATCATCACGCCAGATCCCTCGCGAGGTAGGCAGAGAGTACAGAGTTCCAACAGGTTCTTTCCTTACATATCTGTCTGGCTTCCTCCACTCTCATAGTTCGTCTCGTCTCTTACTCACTCGCCGGTTACGGAGACTCTTGACTTGCCCTTCACATAACACACCGTCTATTCGGTCATGGTAAGATAGTCATTCCGGTACGTCCGTCTGATGTCCGGGATGTCTTCGGTATAGTGTCGGGTCAATTTGGCTCTTGGGTCTATGGCCGGATTGCAGATAGGTGGTTGTGAATGCGAATGAACGTTTTGGTAACAGGAGATCTAAATGCAAAAAACAGGTGCTGGGGGGGATCGATTACTGACAAAAGAGGAATAGACTTACTGGACTGGGCAAATTCGTTAAATCTCAACATCTTAAATGACGGAAAACTACCGACACTGACGAGATGGAACGGTGTCTCCTACATCGATATGACCCTAGTTAATGACGCTATAGCAACCAAAAAACTTAAGTGGGAAGTTCCTAATGACGAAGAATCCCTAAGCGATCACCAATTCATTACAGTCTGGATACCCGAAGCCCCTATAACAGTCCCGAGTAAATATGTGTACGGCGTAACTGATGGAAAGAAATTTGTTGAAATTTTTTGCAACCTCACACGGAGCGTCGGTATCTCCGCAGAAAGCTGCAATAAAGCACTACGGATAGCATACAAAAACAGCACTCCTCGCCTCAAATGTGATGAGAACTACAAGCTACCATATTGGTGGAATCAGGAATTACAAGAAATGGTAAATACAGTCAAAGGAAAAAGAAGAAAATTCCAAAGAGGACTACAAGGCTACTATAGGGAAAAACTAAAAGGGGACTACAAAGCAAGTAAATTGACTCTAAAGAAGACTATTGCCGCAGCAAAGAACCGGGAATGGGATAGGCTATGCAATAACCTGGAAGAAGATATCTTTGGGGACGGATATAGAATAGTGAAAGCGAAACTAAAGATGGCCCCTCCAAGGGTATCTATCCCACTGGAAAAGAAAAAAACATATCTTCAAAGCTCTGTTTATACCACCAACAGTAGAAATGCTGGAAAAAGAACCTATTCCAGAGGGCGAGGAAATGCATATTAGTATCGAAGATACTATTCAAGCGGCTGACAGGATAAGGCCAGGGAAAGCACCTGGGCCAGATGGCATTCCACCCGAAGTAATAAAAATGCTGATAAAGAAAAAGCCAGAATATTTCACCTCCCTTTTTGATATTCTTTTGAGGACAGGCGAATTCCCAGTAGAGTGGAAAACTGCTAAACTCCTACTAATCGAAAAGCCGAAAAACAATTCGAACGCAGAACCAAAATACAGACCGCTATGCCTAATAAATGTAATAGCTAAAGTCTATGAGAGCCTACTGAACGAGAAAATAGTTAAAGATATAGAGGAAAAAGGAGACTTCAGCGACAGACAGTACGGCTTCAGGAAAAAGCGGACTACAGTGGATGCGGTCGATCGAGTCATAGAACTCGCACGCAAGGCTGAAAGAGAAAAAAGGTGGAATGCACTGATCCTACTGGACGTCCGTAATGCATTTAACTCAGCCTCGTGGAAACTTATAATAGGTGCGCTTAAAAGGAAAAGAGTCAAAACTCACCTCGTGAACGCCGTAGTTTCCTATCTAACAGAACGCTCCATATACCTGACTAACACTAAGAAGATGGATATCGGTGGAGGAGTCCCACAAGGATCTGTCCTAGGACCAACTCTGTGGAATGTCCTATACGATGACGTGATGAAAATAGATGTGCCACCTGGAGTAGAACTTATTAGCTACGCCGACGATCTGGCAGTATCAGCAACAGCAGCTTCCATCATCGACCTTAATAATGCAGTAAATGTGACACTACATGCGATACATCAATGGATGAAGAAGAATAAACTTCAAGTTGCTCCGGATAAGTCAGCGGCTATAATACTCAATACAAAGAGGCTGCTCAAAGACATCAATTTCGAGCTTGCGGGGACCACAATCCCTATGAGCAAAATTGTCACATACCTGGGAGTTACGTTTGACAGAGGACTTACCTTTGGTAGACATTTGGAGCGAGTCTGCGAAAAGGCAGAAAGGGTAAGTAGAGCTTTAAGCGTACTTCTGCCTAACGTTAGAGGCCCAGGAGCGAAGAAAAGGAGAGTCCTTGCCTTAGCAACCCAGTCCATAATAACATATGGAGCACCAATCTGGGAACCAGCAATGAACGTACAACGCGCTAGGGAGCGGGTACTCAGAACCCAAAGAACTCTTGCCCTGAGGGTCTGTAGTGCCTACAAAACTGTATTTGCGGAAGCGGCACTTGTAATCTCTGGATTACTTCCAATTCATCTCATGGCAAAAGAGAGGAAGGCTATCTACCAGAGGAGAAGCGAAGCAGTGGAAGGAGTAAGAAAACAAGAACGAAAACTGACATATGAAAGATGGCAAAAGGAGTGGCGTGAGTCACCGAGAGGCAGATGGACACACGAACTGATAAAAGATGTGGAAAAGTGGGTGACAAGGAAGCACGGTGAAGTGACATTTCGACTGATGCAATGCCTGTCTGGACACGGAGTTTTCATGATCTATGCAAAATTGGAAAAGTGATAAATGCAAAATGCATGTATGAAGATAATGACAATGATAATGCAGAGCACACATTGTTTGAATGTGTTCGATGGAATGATATACGCACAGATCTCGAAACAAGCTTAGAAACTAATATAAACAAAGGTAACATAGTGCCCCTAATGCTAGAAAGTAAAGGAAATTGGGAAGCAATAGCAAACTACATGGAACAAATAATAAAAATTAAGGAAAATGACGAACGGGAAAAAGAGCAAAAGTGAAAGCATCCCCACCCTAAAGCAAATACCGAAAGGTGGTACCGGCGTGGACGGAGGTGGAGAAATAGGAGGGGGTTTAGCCGGTAAGAGTCCGACACTACCCAAAAAAAAAACTGGGTGTCCATGAGGATTTCCCCTCCTAGGAAAAAGAAAAAAAAAAAGATAGGTGGTTGTACTGATGTGTTGTACACTACCCTGCTGCTATAATTGTCCACGTTTATGCACTCACCCAGACCTTCGAAGCGATTCTGCAGTTCGAGCTGAAAGCTATCGGGCTCCTGAATCTGGACAGGTGCTGGACGGAGTATAGACTTAATCAGTCTAGACCTTTCCAGCTTGAAATTGATATTCAATGTGCCTCTTACTAGTCGGTGATCACTTCCAGTTTTAACTGCGTTGATCACAGAGACATCATTGAATATGTGCCGCCTCGTCGACATGATGAAGTCTATCTCGTTTGTTGTAACACCATCGGGGCTCACCCAGGTCAATTTACGGTGTTCCCGCTTCTGGAAGAAGGAGTTCATCATAAAGAGTCCTTCCTTCTCCATGAAGTCAGCCAGCATTTGGCCCCAGGGATTCCGTTGTCCAGTACCAAAGGTTCCCACTCTCAGCGCTCACTCACATCGTCGCCTCGTCTGCCCAGTTTCGCGTTAAAGTCCCCCATGACAACGGTGTAGTGAGTTTTAGAGGTATGTATGGCTCTAGATATATCCTCATACATAACCTCTACCTCATCGTGGGGTGTGTCGAAGTCGGTGCGTATACCTGTATAATTTTCAGTGAGAATTTTACTGGTTAATTAATGATTTTTTTTTTTTAAATATAACGTAGCCTCACACTAGGATTTATTCCTGTGTCGTGGGTGCGTTTACAAACATGAAAATTCACAAACACAAATACCCAGACCGGAACAAATAATTGTGGATCACACAAAGATTTGTCCCGTGCGGGAATCGAACCCGCGACTATTAGACACAGTGGGCTCAAGCTCAAGCTCTTAACCACTGCGCTAAATAGTCCGCCAATGAATACCTTTCAGTTATTTTGCATATCAGGTACGCTACCCTGGTCGACACACTCTCGATCTTGACAACGTTGTTCACGAGAGACCTGTGGACTATAAATCCGACACCATCCTGGGACTGCTGGTCGCCCTCCCGGAAATAGAGCAAGTTACCGGATTTAAGTGTTATCGAGTCCTCACCCTCTCTTCGGACTTCAGATAATTTTATGATATCCCAGTGTAACTTGCCCAATTCTTCCTCTAACTCGTCGATCTTTTCATCAGTTCGCAGTGTGCGCGTGTTAAAAATTGCCAGGGCCAATGGTCTTCGTTGTCGGTAGCCATGCCTCTTCCGGGGATTCTTAGCATCCCCCGCCCCGCCGTTACCGTGGCTGCTACCGTGGCCAGGACTAGCGGGGCCGCCGGGGACTGGGGGTCGTTTAATATTTGTGGATATCATTAGGGGGATGATGCCACAATCGCCACGCTTGGCAGGCGGGTTGGTGATCGCAGTATATCGTTAGTAGGTATTAAGAGGACGCTGCTCCCCATCCTCTTGTCTTTAAAGCCCCTTAGGCACCTCTTACGGTACCTGTGGGCTATGGTCTCCTACTGCTTCGTTACTCTAGTGGAAATAGTGCCCGTAGCGATCATAAAGTCCTGGGCTGGAAACTTAAGTTTAAGAAAGTGGAATTTTTCGATAGAATAATTTCCAGTACCATTGCGAAGTCTGAAAAATTAATAGTCTCGCTTACATTGAGACCTAACATCGTAGATAAAAAGTGGGTGTACACAGCAAGCCTCTGCCACTTTCGCTTGGGAAATGTGTTTTAAATATTGGAATAGTACCATATCCCACGCCTCTGTTGACTTCTCCAATCTCAACATACTCGAATAGTCAGACTGCCTCGTTGGTCTAGTGGCAAAGCGCATCGCGTCACCACGAGGTCCTGGGTCCCAATCCTAGGTCGGACAAATGTAGTTTTTCTAACGAAAAATTCCCAGTATGAGTCCGGAGTCCTGAATTGTGCCCGGTAGATGGCACAAGGTAACGTCGTCGGCGAAAAGTGGTACTCAGTACACATCTGCCATCACCGCTTGGGGAATATAGGCGCGACGTTGTTCACTTTTTTTCGAATAGTCGGTGGACTATACTAACTACCCTAAGCGGTATTAAGTATTTACCGTTACATTCAATCAATGCAACTCAATAATTATTAACCTTTAGGCATGCAATCAGTCGACTAATGAATGTCATTACTACAATTAATTTCAACTTAGCTAACCTCGTCAAGGCTTACGATAGGAAACATTCTTAAGTTGCGTGCGCTGTGTTAAGTTTTTGTGCTTCCTTGTGCCATGCTGCTACTTGTCATGTTGCTACTTATGCCATGTTACTTTGCAGGGAAGTGTGTACTGTTGATTTATATGTCCACTTTCTTGCTCACTGCTACAGTTTACATTCTCGTTCCAGCAAGGTTCGTGCCCATTTTTGTCACGTCAGTGGCTTAATGTTATCCAAGGGTTAAATATGATAATGGCAATTATATTAATGAATGTTCAGAGGCTCCGCACTTCCTTATTTAGTGGTTACAATCGTAATTAAACAAAAATAAATGACGACTATAACTCCCATTAAATATTTCTGTAATAAGATCACGCTTTTAAAACACCATTTCTTTTTTATTTCTTGAAAAGATCCCTCTCTCTTTGTGGAAGGGTTAGTTTTTACAGTATTTTCCCCATCGCAGTCTTCTGCACAATAATCGGTGGGGGATTCAGTGCCACTCTCTAGATGTTTAGTCGTTTGAGCACGTCTGGGGGAAGCCCTCGCGATGCTCCCAGCATCGTGAAGCACGCCATATGAAGATTGGAGTATTTAGGGGGAAAATAAGACGCGAAAGTTTTCTGGTTGTTCTTTATTAAACACAAAATCACCAACACTTACGCTGCTTCTAGCCCAGCCTAGCTGGCACGCGCGCGTAAATGCGGTGATACATTCTTACTATTTATTAAGACCGCTACACATAAATACATGTTGAAGCATTTTAGTAGAACGAACATTCTATGTTTCCATTTCTTTACAGGACTGCGGATGTCCAATCCTCGATGTAGGACCATCGATGGTGCCATCATGTCCAGGACAGTTTATGCTGTTCATGACCATACTAGAAGGATTCATCAAGGGGAGGTGTGACCTCGCTGATCCCTGCAACAGGGTCACCAGCAGGGAGCAACTGGACGAGAGCTACGACTTTATAGTTGTAGGGGGAGGGACAGCTGGGTCGGTCGTCGCTGGAAGACTGTCGGAAAATCCGCAATGGAAGGTAGGCTTTTTTGGACGTAGATTATCGTAGAACGTAAGAAACTAATATAATATTAGCCCTGTTAAGAAACTGTCCCACCGTTGGGCGCGAGCCTTCTCTCAAATTAAGAGGGCTTAGACCATAGTCCACCACGCTGGCCCGGTGCGGTTGGTGAATTTCACATACCTTCGAGAAAACTCTTAGGCATACAGGTTTCCTATTAGGATAGTTAATTTTTAATACGCACATGTTTTTGAAAAGACGGAGGTGCGTGCCTGGGTTTGAACCCGAGACTTCTGACTTTGCAGTCCAACGGTCCAAGGCTATCACTGCTTTTTTACAAGAAACTAATATTATGGTAAATATTATTTACTACAAGAAACTAGTATAGGTAATAGTTTCTCTTAAATAACTAATCACTAAACTCCTTATGGAAGGTAGGGTTTCCTAGTAGTAAATTACCTCTCTGCAAACAGCAAGGGGTCAGGCATGATGATATAGTAGTAATTAGAAGATACTATTATGACAAGTACTATTATACTTAATAACTGACCATTGATACCTTTTATGAATATTAATTAAATATATTCAGGACAAGTCAGGAGTCTCCGTAACCGGCGAGCGTGTATGATACGAACTATAAGAGTAGAGGAAGCTAGAGAGGTATGTAAGGAAAGAGCCTGTTGGAACTCTGTACTCTCTGCCTACCCCGTAAGGGTTCTGGCGTGATGATATAGATATATAGAATTAAATATATTAATCATTGAATAGAACCGAAACGGTACATTTTATAATACATGCACCTACTGCCTACCGCGCAAGGGATCTGGCGATCTATTTAAATCATTCATATAATTATATAATATTAGCCCCGATAAGAAACTGTCCCACCGTTGGGTGCGGTCCTCTTCTCAATCTGAGAGGGTTTAGGCCATACTCCACCACGCTGGCCCAGTGCGGGTTGGCGAACTTCACACACCTTCGAGAAACTCTTAGGCATGCAGGTTTCCTTACGACGATGTCTTTGCTTTAACGCAAGTGATAGTTAATTTTTAATACGCACGTGCTTTCGAATAGGTAGAGGTGCGTGCCTGGGTTTGAACCCGAGACCTCTGACTTTGCAGTCCAACGGTCTAACCACTAGGCCATCTACTGCTCCAGAATGAAATAATAAGAATAAAATATTTTTTTTCATAATTTTTACGGTGTTCAATAAAATGGGGGTCAATGTGTCATTAAATCATCTAAACGTTTCACTTGCCTTGAAATGTTGGCTATTATGCATTACTTCCTAAATATATTATAATAATCATTCATGGCCTTGTCCCTCGTAAACAAAAATCCTAAAAATATCAAATACTGTTCAGTAATTATGAGCATAGGTCAGGGCTGTATATATTATAAATTTAAAAAAGTGTGGCCTGAACGACTGAAAAAATGTTAAATATGGATAGTTAAGTTCGCCATTTGTACATAATTGTGTAAATATGTTAACTAATTAAACATAATAAAAGAAAATATTCTTTTTGTACAATAAAGCATAAATAAATAAAAAATATTCACGTATCAGTTGTCGATTTCTATGCCGTGAACGTGTCTCTTCACTAGTTAAATTTAATAAAATGGGGGTTTCCGCGGATTATAATCGCTGTGCAAATTAAGTTTATCTATTAAAACAAATTATTATATATATCTGTGAGACAAACATATTTGACTACTAAGTTTTTATATTGCCACGAATATTACACAAGAAATAAAACTATTTTTCGGATTTTATCTTATATCATCACGCCAGATCCTTTGCGGGGCAGGCAGAGAGTACAGAGTTCCAACAGGTTATTTCCTTACATACCTATCTAGAGAGATAGGATAAAATCCGAGGTGGGCCAGAGGGCCTACCTCGGATTTTATCCTGGTTTTATTTTTGAGTTTTAAGTTCCCGGTGTTTTGAGTGCTTAGAAATAAAAAAGGGGAACTTAAAAATCAAAAAAAGTTTAATTTCATATTTGACTACCTCAGACATTGGATCTGGGTTCCGATTCTACTCATAATATTTCATAACTGACTACTGCTGATCAATGTTTTCAAATTCTAGTCGTTGTTATACGAAAAATAACAGCTAAATGCCGTGAATAGGTAGCGGTTAAAATTCGTCTTTAGCGGAGTTTTGGTAATGGAATTGGAGCCCTGTTCCGTTTGGAGATCCGGGAATTACTTTTATATAGAAAGAGGCCATCCCTGAATATTTGTGCGGCAAATTTCTTACATTTTTACATTCTACTTCAGACCAGTGGCGTAGCTGTCGGAGGACTAGGGGGTAACGTGCACCGGGACCCACAAGCTCAGGGAGTCATTAGGACCCTTACCGAAAATTTCTTCCACCTGCAGAATATAAATATAACAGGTTGCAACACGACTTTAATCATGGCAATTCAGTTGATAGAAATTCGAAATTTGTAGGCAAAGGGCGATCGCTAAAGCTCACACAAGAAAACTTCTCTGAATTCGTGGAAATGGAGCAAATTTGAAAGAAAAAAATTAAATGTTATTTTCATCATGCCTATCAAAAACTACGCAATAAATATCCGTTATAAGATGGGATCACTTTTATATAGAGTGATGGTGAAGGAAAACATCGTGAGGAAACCTGCATGCGTTTCTCGAAGATGTGTGAAGTTCGCCAACTCGCACTGGGCCAGCGTGGTGGACTATGGCCTAAGCCACTCAGTTTGAGAGGAGGCCCGTGCCCGACGGTGGGACAATTTCCTAACAGGGCTAATATTAGTTTTTATTAACGTGATGGTAATGAAAACATTTAATGCGTTAATGAGAAATATATTATTTAACTAAGTATAATAATATTCATTTATTCGGTAGAGATAAAAATATAATTAACAAAAAAGTCTAAACAATTATTAAAATAAAGTTGTATAACGTATCTGTCTGTCTTTTCGGTTCAAATTTTGTGATTCATTTTTCAAGCACTTGCATGTTCCGATTGTGCTAAAAGAAGAACGCTACGGGACGGTACCAATTGCGTCACGACGGAATGATTTCATATTGTTATGCATATTTTTTAAAGTGTTTACCATTTTTTGTAGCTTCATAGTAGACAGGAATTTTAAAATCGGAAAATTGTAACACTAGCTCTGGCTATACTGGCTAACTTACCTCCGACCGCGATAGATGACGCTACGGTCGAATTAGATCGCGATATATAACGTATGTAATCTGCTCAGTAATGCACATCAGACATTCTTCTTCTTCTTCTTCTTCTTTAAGTTATGGCTTCACACTAATTTTAAGTGTATTTAGCCAGTGTCCAGTGAGATATATAATCGTGTTTGTTTAAATTAATTCGACTCCCCGATGAATTTGATGACAACGATGATAATAAAATTATTGAAATACCCCACCCTGGATAGTAAAGCGGTGGATACTTTACATACCAATTGCAACGGCCGTTTTGAGGGAAGTCGAAAAGGCACGTTTTATCACTTTGTTAGAATTGCCTTCACTCATGCACATATAAGAACACATAATGGTTAATATTCCACCAACATTACACATTATTAGTCGACATAACACAAGTTTTGGAAATTAAAACAAATTGTCAACATCACTCTTCGACTTCCCGCCAAAACTCCTTCAGACATTGTTATTTGGTACGGAGCGTCATACATTAGACGGCATTGTCATTTAGCATGTATTTACATCTTAGAATAACAATAATCCAGAAGCCGCGTCTAGTCGTGATTGCACGCCGCGCGGTAAAGCCACAAAATCAACAAACGTCCTGCACTCACCGCACTTCCCACCCGCATAATGCTGCTAGTTAAAAATGATTTACTACTTTTTGGGATAAATGTTCAGTAAGAGTTATAAAATCATTATTGTTTATGTATCTTTATACATATTAACAAAAGAAATAGATATAAGTAAGTAGGTTCTTAATAAACACGATTTCATTAGCAGTAAGTTAATATTATTATTTTTTATTTGTGTCGTTCCAGGCCTCATTGGTCTGGTGGAGGGTTACAATCACGAGGTTCTGGGATCGATTCTTAGTACGGAAAAAGTGTAATATTCATTTAATATCCTTTTTGTTGCACCATTTTTTTAAAAATTTCCTGAAATATGGGTGTACGGGTACACCTCGGTTTTTAGTAACTAAAATCGTCAACAAAATGTATAAACTCATCCGGGATATCATTATACTTCCACGAATAAATTAACTATCTTACTGCGTCATACATAAAAAAGCGCCATTCCATACAGTTCTTAGTAATTAAAAGTGGGAAAAGTACTTTCGTGATCGTAACTAAGTATTTAAATCATTATGTGATAAGTAACTATATAAATAATATTTAGTACTATAACAACTAAGGTCCATAGTAAATAAAAGTAGGAAAAATTACACTGTGGTATTGGCAACACAGACAAAATGGACGCATCATTTTCGGTTACAATTATAAACGAAACATTCAATTCAATATTTAAATAATACGATGTCAGATTGTGCTACTTATACATGAAATGTAATCCCATCAAAGTCAAAGTCAAAAATCATTTATTTGTATAGGCCAATACATAAGCACTTACAAACGTCAAAATTATTACATTTGTTACATCACCACCGGATCGGAACGCGGCCTCCACTGAGAAGATCCGGCGAGAAACTCAGCGGGCTAGTCTTTTAATTTAATTTGTTTGGCCTTTCTGATAACCACTTTTTTGTTTTTTTAAAAAATGTATCATCATCATTTATAAATGTTGCTGATTGAGGAGCTGCTCAAACCCAATCTGTTTTATCGTCAAGATAATCCGAAATTTTATAATACCCTTTCTTACAGAGTCTAGTTTTAATTGCCTTCTTAAACTTATTGATAGGCATGTTTCGGATATCTATGGGTAATTTGTTGTAGAAGCGTATACATGGCCCCATGAAAGAA
Organism: Phalera bucephala; assembly: GCA_905147815.2. Lineage (NCBI taxonomy): Eukaryota > Metazoa > Arthropoda > Insecta > Lepidoptera > Notodontidae > Phalera > Phalera bucephala. The sequence continues at coordinate 11,152,074 of LR990629.1, forward strand.
TTACTAATTCTGTGGAGACGAGTGGAATGTACAATAAGATCATCTTTGTTCCGTGTATTTACATAATGAATGTCGCTATATTTTTCAAAATTACTGATATTTTTTTAACATATAGAAGATTTTCATGTATAAATTGTGATGCGACAGTTAGAATATTCATCTCTCTAAACTTTTCCTTAAGAGAAGCTCTCGGGGCCAAATTGTAAATTGCTCGAACAGCCCTTTTGTCGAGAACAAAGATGGTATTCTGCAGAGCATCCCCAAAGTAGTATGCCATATGACATAATACTATGAAAATAAGCGAAATAAACAAGTCTAGCTGTTTCAATATCAGTTAGTAATCTAATTTTCTTTACCGCATATGCCGCTGAGCTTAATTTAACAGATAATTCATCAATATGGGGACCCCATTGTAATCTGGCATCAATAATGATACCTAGAAATACAGTCGACTCTACAAGGTCTAACCACGCCATTTATTTGTACATTAGTTGCAACCTGTCTTACATTTGGCGTTGTGAGTTTAATACATTTTGTTTTCTTCTCATTAAGGAGAAGATTATTCGTGTTGAACCAATGAACAACCATTGACAGTGCACTGTTTACATCGTCATAATTAAGCAGCTGTCTTTTAATTTTGAATAATAGAGATGTATCATCCGCGAACAGCACAATGTCCTGATTATCCCCTACATAGTAGGGTAAATCATTTATATATATGAGGAATAAAAATGGACCGAGAATCGAACCTCCATCCTATTTCTTTTTGAATTTGACAGAATTGTCACAGGTAGGAATACTACAAGACGCCATAATTCAATTTAATTTGACAAGCGTAGAGCACGTTATCTCGCACGACGGTCACGGAGTGACTACTCACGTAAACGTGTGACTACTTGCTTTGCAGGTACTAACTTGCTTAACAGGTGTTGCTTCAACTCTATGCGCTTCTAGATTATTATTATTCTAAGACTTACATATATGTAACTTCAATGACATTGCAAATTTCAATAGTTTCATACCATGTATCTGGTCTGATGATGAAGTCAACAGGTGGCCTTAGGAATATGTCAACTACACAGCATAACCCGGAGGAGATTTGGATCCATTAGACGTTGTCTTGATAAGTAATGTAGCTTTAGGTGGTGATAAGAATAATGATGAATCCAGAAGGTTGCTATAAACCTGGTGGAACTCCTCAACTAAAGAAGATATCGCCGTCCTTGTTAAAATTTGCTACGATAAAAAACGGCATTTAATGCAAAATTAATTAAAAGGAATTTATATAACACGTACGAAAGTACTCACTTTGAAAGAAAAAAAATCAATTTCATAACAGAAGAAAAACTAATGAACCCGCATATCAATATCCAAGGAATTTAACTATTATGCAGTCGGAAATTTCGTTTCACAAAATACTGATATTTCAATCTAGTAGAAACTAAAATTATTATTTCAATCACGATTATTTCAGCTTCTAATTTTGTAAATAAAACTATTCCTTCGTTCGTAAAAAACTACGTCTTTGACTGGCTATAAATCTTAGTTGCTTAATATTATTAATACTCTGAGAATTATTAGTTAATAATACTACTTCATTATCGAACAATAATGATCATCTTTTTATTTTCAAAAGAAATAGGTGGTAGACAGTCGAATTGGCATAGTTATGTCGTCCTGAGATTAAAATACTCAAACAAATTGATTGCTTCGGTCAGGCCAGCATAACATTTGTGTCTGCTAATACTTATCAATAGGACAAATATTTTCATTGTTGTGTGGTGGTCTATTATATTATAGTTGTCACTGTGGTTGTATAATTTTATAAAAACTACAGTAAATATAAATTTATTGAATTGAACAGAAAATTAAACATGATTACATTTTAACATTTCGCGAGTGACAATAGATACCTATATGGAAAATAAAAACTATCCACAATTAATTATGTAGACTTAAATATATAAGAGCTTGCTATCAACCACACAACTAAAGATTGTGCCTGTAAGTATTCGCCGAGTCGGAGAACCGATAGGAAGTATACCAAATAATACGATAAAGCAAAAAATACGAAGGATAATTGAGACTTCTTCATAGACTAACAAAAGTGTCAGTTCATGCTATTCATAAATAATGGTTTGCATTCGAATGCTATAAGGCCACTTCGGTTATTCCTATGATATCATAAAATATATAAAATACGGATGATTAGTTCAAAATAAGGGGAGATGTATAAATAAAATAAACTTGTAAAGTACACGTTTATTCGCACGTCGCGTTTTAAAAGGTAAAGTTTACATAAATTACAGTGAAATGCGATATTTACGTAGGTATCATATCCAAAACAAATACCTACCTGCATAAAAGGTTATTTACCTTACGTAAATAAATTAAAATTGGCCTATTGCTATAAATATAAAATGTTATGTTGAATGTGGCAGACAGCGACAGAGAAATGTGCCGCCATACAATTTATGGTTAAATGTAGCAAAAGTGCATAAAATATGTATAGCTGCATAACATAATTATAATTGAATACAGCAAACAGCTGTGTTAAAACTCGGGTACTGAAAACAAGTACAAAGTTTTAGTTATGATATGTTCCATTTCAGCGTATCGCAGTGTAGTGCTTTAATGGCTAATAAAAAACAAGATCCATGTGAGATGCAGCATACCTGCATAATTCATAATGCAAAAATAATACTTTGTGCAAAATGTCGGTAAATGTGTTATGCTATTTTATTAAGGAACAGGAAACATTTATACACATAATACTATATTACAATAATATACTAAGTAAGTATGTAACCCACTACGCTATCCACATATTACTAATTATTACACTAGCTTATTGCTTAAAATTAAGATATTAGTAAAAGGTCATGTATTTATGTCACAATCATATTATTATTATGGTAATATTGTATAAACGCGGTCTATATGTTACCACGTGAGAGATTTGGGATAGAATCTAAAACTTGTTTTTAAATGCTAAGAGACTCAAACCAAATATGTTGATATTTTCACAATAAGTGTTATAATGTTGTACTAGCTGCCGGAGCGGAGATCGCAAGCCAGCGTTAGTGTGACAAGTCACCGTAGCGAATAAACGATACTTGCGAGCTCCGCGCCGGTTTACAGTTCTAGGGACCACATATATCAGTTCCTTAATTAGCGCCATACAGTCTATCATGTTGTGTCACGTCTATTTTTTAAAGAAGTAAGGTTGTACCTTTTAAGTCAATCATTATAAGATGGATATCTATGAAAATACCTATAATGTATAACACACCAAAACTTACACTGGACACCTTCCATTGACGCTATATATTTTGAGTATATAGGATTTCAGATTGCAGTAGCGTATTCTAATTAAGGTCTAACTATGGATATGTAGAGATGTCTTTACGTGGATATACGACGAAAGCTTTTCAAGTTTCTCATAACAAAACCATACATACTGTACGCCTTGTTTACTATTGAGGTGATGTGGGTATCAGAATGGAGCTCTAAGCTCCGATCAACGATAACGCCAGAGTCCCGCAGAGCAGCAACTTTAGTTAAAGGATTATTAGAGAGATAATATATATGATTAACTGTATTTAACATGATAAAAGAAATGGCCCTAATATAGGTCCCTGCGGAACTCCTAACGTTATAATAACTTGGGAAGACTGATACCTGTTAATAACTACTTTTTGCGATCGATTAGTAACGTAGGAAATAAACCATTGAAATAAATGGCCATGAATTCCGTTAAATGCAAGTTTCTGCAGGAGTAAATTATGGTCCACCTTATCAAAAGCCTTCCGGTAGTCCTTATAAACTGCGTCAGTTTGCGGTCCATGTTATCAAACAAGGAGTTAGTGAAAAGCATTAAATTCGTTACAATAGATCTGCGTTTCATGAAACCAAGTTGTTCCTGTGTAATTTGACTTTGTAAGAGCGGATAAAGTTTACAGAGGACAAACCTCTCGAATAGCTTAGATAAGGTGGACAATATAGAAATTATCATGTATAAAATTTCCATCTTAGGACAGGTGTCAGAGATAAATCACAAAATACGCATGACCAGTCCAACTCCAGTGCAAAACAACAACAACTTTGTTTGACACAAAGGACTGGAGGCTGTTTCTGGTCCCGAGGTGCCTTAACATATTCTCTTGTTTCATGCATAAGAAGTTTACTAGTCATAAAATACCCATTAACATCTCTCTTCCAAATACACCAGATTAGGCATAGGCATGCCAGTTTTAAAACGCCAGTGCCGTTGCAAAATGATTAGTCGAAGTATTGATTTTACGATTGAAGTTGTGATTCCTTTTAAATCGATTTTAAACATTCAGTCGATCCACTGAATCTCTCGAAGTGGAATCTCAAACAGTTGTGATTCACATATGACACTTAATATAGTAAAGTATATATCTATTGATTTGAATAAATACCAAATACGTGTCTTCTTACATATCATTATTTTTTATGATTTCTGAAAGAGTTGTGTTTTATATAATTATTCAAAATTTTGCGCATTCGAAATGTACTTCTATTTAATTAGACGTTTTAGTCCTTGATTTAATGTATCATGGATTCTAGAGCGTTTGATTCAGGTATCAATTTCTTTGGAAGAGACATTCTAAGGCGGAATCTATTAACGCCTTTTATTTAAATAAAAACAAGATACCATAGTGATATTATGGATAGTTCAGCTAAAATGAGTTCCCTTACAAAGTCCTTAGAAAAAATATGTATGTATAATAATTAATGATTTGTACAATGGAAAGATAATCAATTTTAGAGACAACATTGTTGTGCGTAAAAAATTTAATTAAACTGATCAGAACAAAAATCAACAACTTGTTATAAGTGTGTACTTAAAACAAAATGTTAACCTAAAAGATGGCAAATGTGTTTCCGATACCAAACGTCATAATTCTCTATTCAGCACTTATCTAGGTGGAAACTAAACCATTCGAGAAACACATATTATATGAGAGATATATTAAGTGGCCAGACACTGTAGGAAATAGTAATTTTGGCACAAAATTTTAGTTATTTTCACAGAGTAGAAGGTACAGGCAGCTGGGTACCATTGTTACTACAGTTTGCTAATCTAAACATGATTTAGTCTAGGAAAACTAAACAGTTAAAAAATGTAGTACCCGGTTGAAAATAGGTAATAATTACACAAGTCGGTTTTGCCCAGCTGGAGCCAGTCGTATCTAGCATGACTCGCGTAATCTTAGAATTATTACTACGTTCACAATATTGAGTTCTTAGATTTACGCGAATATTACACATGAAATAAAACTATTTTACGGATTTTATCGCGGTTTATTTTTTTATTTTTAGTTCCCGACGTTTCGAGTGCTTTGCAGCACCCATGGTCACGGGAGGGACTTAGGTGTTAGACGTCCAATAGGCATAGTTGTTCCGGGGTACCCTCAAACTTCTTAATTATTTTTGTTGTTGTTGGTCCGATCTACGCAGAATGAGCTCACGGTGTCTTGAGGTCTTGCAGTGTTATGCTTGGTTTTGGATTTGATTATATTAATTACCGGATCCCAAGACGATGGAAGCACCCAGCCATCTTCTCTATTGAAATTAGGATGTTTTTTAATTTCAATAGCCTCGCGAACCATCCTTGGTAGGAATCGGTGTTCTTTCACGAGGATTTGTGGTCTATCAAATCTGATGTTATGGCGGGTGCGGTCAAGGACATGTTCACAGACTGCAGACTTCTTTGAGCGACGGTGTTTTAGGTCAGCTATGTGTTCTTTAACCCGAGTTTTTACCGGTCTTTTTGTTTGTCCTATATAAGAGAGACCACATTCACAATCAAGCTTGTAAACTCCTGCATCTTGTAGAGGGATCTGACACTTGACAGATGGTAAAAATTGACTGATCTTCTTCGGCGGCTTATAAAATGTTTTAATCGAAGCACGCTTCAAGATGTAGCCAATCTTGTCCGTGACTCCTCTCATGTAAGGTAGTACAGCAGGGAGACGCTCAACTGTGGCTGGTTTCACTCGGTTACTGTGACGTTGGCGTGGGACTCGAAGCTTATTGTCGTGCAGAACTTGCTTGACATGTTGAAGCTCGGCAGCCAGATGTTTCTTGTCACAGATCCCTTGTGCTCTCTGAAACAAAGATTTACCCACGGTAGCTAACTGTGTTGGATGGTGGTGAGATTCACCGTTTAAGTACCTATCAGTATGGGTCTTTTTACGATAAACCGTATGGCTTAAGGTGTTGTTGGGGTTACGGATTACTAACACATCTAGGAAAGCTAGGGAATTATTTGCCTCCAACTCCATTGTAAACTGAATTTTAGGGTTAATGGAGTTAAGATGATTTAGGAATACATGAATTTTGTCAGATGGTAATATTGTGAAAGTATCATCTACGTACCGCTTGTAGAAACTTGGCTTTACAGGTGAGGTACGAAGGGCTGTCTCCTCAAAGTCTTCCATGAATATATCGGCAACAATGGGGGATACAGGGGAGCCCATCGCCACGCCATCTACTTGCTTGTAGAACTGCTCCTTCCACAATAAGTAGCCAGATGTAAGGCAGTGTCCCAATAGTTCTAAGTATTCCGCTGGCATGTTGTTCTCCGCTAGTTTCCTTTCTACAATTTCGACACAGTCTTGTACAGGTAGGCATGTGAATAGTGACTGGACATCGAAACTGACCATAGTTTCGTTGTCAGTAAGATGTAGATTTTTGATCTCACTAACAAAATGGTATGGGCTCCCCTGTATCCCCCATTGTTGCCGATATATTCATGGAAGACTTTGAGGAGACAGCCCTTCGTACCTCACCTGTAAAGCCAAGTTTCTACAAGCGGTACGTAGATGATACTTTCACAATATTACCATCTGACAAAATTCATGTATTCCTAAATCATCTTAACTCCATTAACCCTAAAATTCAGTTTACAATGGAGTTGGAGGCAAATAATTCCCTAGCTTTCCTAGATGTGTTAGTAATCCGTAACCCCAACAACACCTTAAGCCATACGGTTTATCGTAAAAAGACCCATACTGATAGGTACTTAAACGGTGAATCTCACCACCATCCAACACAGTTAGCTACCGTGGGTAAATCTTTGTTTCAGAGAGCACAAGGGATCTGTGACAAGAAACATCTGGCTGCCGAGCTTCAACATGTCAAGCAAGTTCTGCACGACAATAAGCTTCGAGTCCCACGCCAACGTCACAGTAACCGAGTGAAACCAGCCACAGTTGAGCGTCTCCCTGCTGTACTACCTTACATGAGAGGAGTCACGGACAAGATTGGCTACATCTTGAAGCGTGCTTCGATTAAAACATTTTATAAGCCGCCGAAGAAGATCAGTCAATTTTTACCATCTGTCAAGTGTCAGATCCCTCTACAAGATGCAGGAGTTTACAAGCTTGATTGTGAATGTGGTCTCTCTTATATAGGACAAACAAAAAGACCGGTAAAAACTCGGGTTAAAGAACACATAGCTGACCTAAAACACCGTCGCTCAAAGAAGTCTGCAGTCTGTGAACATGTCCTTGACCGCACCCGCCATAACATCAGATTTGATAGACCACAAATCCTCGTGAAAGAACACCGATTCCTACCAAGGATGGTTCGCGAGGCTATTGAAATTAAAAAACATCCTAATTTCAATAGAGAAGATGGCTGGGTGCTTCCATCGTCTTGGGATCCGGTAATTAATATAATCAAATCCAAAACCAAGCATAACACTGCAAGACCTCAAGACACCGTGAGCTCATTCTGCGTAGATCGGACCAACAACAACAAAAATAATTAAGAAGTTTGAGGGTACCCCGGAACAACTATGCCTATTGGACGTCTAACACCTCAGTCCCTCCCGTGACCATGGGTGCTGCAAAGCACTCGAAACGTCGGGAACTAAAAATAAAAAAATAAACCGCGATAAAATCCGTAAAATAGTTTTATTTCATGTGTAATATTCGCGTAAATCTAAGAACTCAATATGTGAACCAGTACGGACTGGAAATTGCTAATAAAATACGCCGGTTAGAAGATCTCAAGACTAAGCGCGCAAGATTTACAACATCCTTAAATTTCTTGAAGAGATGCAGAGACCACAATCTTATTCCTACGTGTGTCAAGATATCCACCAAGAAAGGCATACGAGGAAGCGCTAAGATCCTAAACCAGGCAAGTAAAAAGTTGTTACGGACGGTGATTCATCAAACCCGTTCCGATCTACACCACCTCAGCAGAAATATAGAAATTTCATCCAATGAACTAAAGACAGTGTTAACTACATTTGATTTTAATAAATGCATTGATATCTTAAATAAGCGTGAAACATCTAAATATAATGAATGCAAAAATAAACACATAATAAAATATAATAAATTAACAACTAAATCAAATGTCAAGAACAAATCATTACGGTGTAACGAAACGCAACCGTGCACCATAGACAACGAATCACGCGCAGTCATCAATCTGTCAAAACAAACATTGGATGAAAACATCGTAAAGGTCCTATCCAAAGGTTTAAATTATGCTATAACACCTCGAAGGATACCGTATGAGGAAATTATCAGCGCCGTTGAAGACGTCCTATCCAAAAATAGCATAGGAAGGGAAGATTCGGAGGCAATACGTCAGGATGTCTCATCCATGTTACGTCGAAGTTCAGTGCCCAAACTAAATCTTCCTAAAAATCAATATTTAGCGTTGAAAACCTTACGCAATAGAAAGGATATTACTGTTCTCCGCGCGGATAAAGGAAATGCTACGGTCATTATGGATACGTCAGATTACAATGTCAAAATACAAGAACTTTTATCGGATGAAAATACATACAAAAAGGTCAAGACAGACCCAACCACCAATATATTAAAACAAACGAGTGATTTAATAAAGAAGTACTCCGAAACATTGAATCTGGACGTCAAATCGCTAATACCTTCGTGCGCAAAACCGCCACAGTTGTATGGGCTCCCAAAAATACATAAACCGAATGCTCCCCTACGTCCAATCGTTAGCCAAATTGACACACCAACCTACAGATTGGCTCAGCACGTAGCGAAAGTGCTCTCGGCACTCAAAGGACACACCAGAACACATGTTAAGGATTCATACCATTTTGTTAGTGAGATCAAAAATCTACATCTTACTGACAACGAAACTATGGTCAGTTTCGATGTCCAGTCACTATTCACATGCCTACCTGTACAAGACTGTGTCGAAATTGTAGAAAGGAAACTAGCGGAGAACAACATGCCAGCGGAATACTTAGAACTATTGAGACACTGCCTTACATCTGGCTACTTATTGTGGAAGGAGCAGTTCTACAAGCAAGTAGATGGCGTGGCGATGGGCTCCCCTGTATCCCCCATTGTTGCCGATATATTCATGGAAGACTTTGAGGAGACAGCCCTTCGTACCTCACCTGTAAAGCCAAGTTTCTACAAGCGGTACGTAGATGATACTTTCACAATATTACCATCTGACAAAATTCATGTATTCCTAAATCATCTTAACTCCATTAACCCTAAAATTCAGTTTACAATGGAGTTGGAGGCAAATAATTCCCTAGCTTTCCTAGATGTGTTAGTAATCCGTAACCCCAACAACACCTTAAGCCATACGGTTTATCGTAAAAAGACCCATACTGATAGGTACTTAAACGGTGAATCTCACCACCATCCAACACAGTTAGCTACCGTGGGTAAATCTTTGTTTCAGAGAGCACAAGGGATCTGTGACAAGAAACATCTGGCTGCCGAGCTTCAACATGTCAAGCAAGTTCTGCACGACAATAAGCTTCGAGTCCCACGCCAACGTCACAGTAACCGAGTGAAACCAGCCACAGTTGAGCGTCTCCCTGCTGTACTACCTTACATGAGAGGAGTCACGGACAAGATTGGCTACATCTTGAAGCGTGCTTCGATTAAAACATTTTATAAGCCGCCGAAGAAGATCAGTCAATTTTTACCATCTGTCAAGTGTCAGATCCCTCTACAAGATGCAGGAGTTTACAAGCTTGATTGTGAATGTGGTCTCTCTTATATAGGACAAACAAAAAGACCGGTAAAAACTCGGGTTAAAGAACACATAGCTGACCTAAAACACCGTCGCTCAAAGAAGTCTGCAGTCTGTGAACATGTCCTTGACCGCACCCGCCATAACATCAGATTTGATAGACCACAAATCCTCGTGAAAGAACACCGATTCCTACCAAGGATGGTTCGCGAGGCTATTGAAATTAAAAAACATCCTAATTTCAATAGAGAAGATGGCTGGGTGCTTCCATCGTCTTGGGATCCGGTAATTAATATAATCAAATCCAAAACCAAGCATAACACTGCAAGACCTCAAGACACCGTGAGCTCATTCTGCGTAGATCGGACCAACAACAACAAAAATAATTAAGAAGTTTGAGGGTACCCCGGAACAACTATGCCTATTGGACGTCTAACACCTCAGTCCCTCCCGTGACCATGGGTGCTGCAAAGCACTCGAAACGTCGGGAACTAAAAATAAAAAAATAAACCGCGATAAAATCCGTAAAATAGTTTTATTTCATACGTTCACAATACTTGAGCAATGCCGGAGGCGGTGTCTACTGCTAAGTAATCTTCTACAGTGCAGAAACTCTTGCGTCAACTACGGGATAGTTGTCATCCTGAAATCGTCACAATGGAGTCACAACTGCGCACAAAATTTTAGAATAGGCTGGGATGCTAAGACCAATTTTTTTTTATTTACTTCTAGACCTACGCTACCGAATCCAGACGAGAATCGTAAAATCCCTGTGCAAGCATGGGTGGACGTCGTAATGGAATTATAACAGTGGATATATTAATTATTTTAAATTATAAATTCATTTCTATATCGTAGTTTGGATTCTGTGGTTACACAGGTGGAATTTCACAGGCAATAAACCTAGGCATAAGTTGGTTGTGATCGTGTTCGGCTACGGATAATTAAGTACTGCAAAAAATGAGAACCTGGAGTAGACTTACTTATGTATCTGTAGTAAGCAAATTAACCTCAAATAAAGTGCGACATAAATAAAAATTGTGATTATAGTAGCTATCGTGAGGAAAAGTTGCAGAAATATATATATATATATATATATATATATATATATATATATATATATATATATAGTTATGACTTAAATCTTAAATCTCGTAATATATGTTGTGGTGCACTCGAAAGAGACACTTCTTTGTGGTGTTGTAAAAATGAGCGCTGAAGTCGAGCGTATAGCGCTGAGTCGACGCTCTCGAGCGTTGAAACACGTAGAAGACGGGAGCGTTTTAAGCGCAGACTCGAGCGTTTTTTTACAACACTACTTCTTTGGTTATCACCATAAATACACTGGATGCACAGACAACCGCTCATGGTGGCAGTCAACAAGTGAATGTCGCAATGGCTCACCATACGTGCTGTCCGCGTAGTCTATATGCCACATCTCTCTTCGTTGTTAAAAATAATTAAATAATGTTACACATTTGAGTGAGATAATATGACTAATTTAATTATCCGTAGCCGAACACGATCACAACCAACTTATGCCTAGGTTTATTGCCTGTGAAATTCCACCTGTGTAACCACAGAATCCAAACTACGATATAGAAATGAATTTATAATTTAAAATAATTAATATATACACTGTTATAATTCCATTACGACGTCGACCCATGCTTGCACAGGGATTTTACGATTCTCGTCTGGATTCGGTAGCGTAGGTCTAGAAGTAAATAAAAAAAAATTAGTCTTAGCATCCCAGCCTATTCTAAAATTTTGTGCGCAGTTGTGACTCCATTGTGACGATTTCAGGATGACAACTATCCCGTAGTTGACTCAAGAGTTTCTGCACTGTAGAAGATTACTCAGCAGTAGACACCGCCTCCGGCATTGCTCAAGTATTGTGAACGTAGTAATAATTCTAAGATTACGCGAGTCATGCTAGATACGACTGGCTCCAGCTGGGCAAAACCGACTTGTGTAATTATTACCTATTTTCACTCGGGTACTACATTTTTTAACTGTTTAGTTTTCCTAGACTAAATCATGTTTAGATTAGCAAACTGTAGTAACAATGGTACCCAGCTGCCTGTACCTTCTACCATCTTTTAGGTTAACATTGTGTTTTAAGTACACACTTATAACAAGTTGTTGATTTTTGTTCTGATCAGTTTAATTAACGCACAACAATGTTGTCTCTAAAATTGATTATCTTTCCGAGATTTAAGTCATAACTATATATATATATATAACAAAATGCAGTGGAAAATATCAACCTTAAAAAAATAATCATTATCTGCATTTCTGCCACTTTGCCCTCCTCATAAAAACTGAGGAGAGGAGCTGGTAATGTAATAGAAGATAATGGGATTTTACAGCTTTTTTGAATGGAACACTTTGAGTAATGGCAATATATGCATATAAATAAATACAAGAAATTCGGATACAATAAGAACTGTATTCAAAGTAATAACTAAAGAAATCCACACCAACCTACCGTACAATAGCCATAAATGTAATTAGAAATAAATTGTGGAAAACTAATCACGACACTTACTGATGTTTTGAGAAAAAAAACCGCAAGCCTCTTCTACATTGTTTATAGGCTGACTAATGAACATGCTTAAGGGGTTATTAAGTAAATGTACCAGTAGCAACTTAGTAAAATAGGGCGATACATATTTTTTGTAAAACTTGTTCAGTAGCCCTGTAAACCAATTAAAATAGGTATTAGCTACATAAAGACGTCGTTTCATGATTCATGAAGTCTATAAATAAACTAAATAACAACGTAAAGTTTAACCTGTCGTGTAAGGTTTAACTTCGACGTGTTTACCAAAGTGTATCAAAAGCATATAGTATATCTTTAATGAAAAGGACACTAAAGGTAGTGAGATTTGGACGTGTATTTTATTTAAGTCATTTTCACAAATCATTGTTATAGTTTTGTACGGAAACTATAACTAAGAAACTAAGCTATAATATAGAAAATAATTGGCTGCCTTAGAGTACAAACATTTTGTCATTTGATAGTTTAAACATAACCAGTTTAGATAGGGCCTCAATCTTTTTTGCAATGGGGCCTTTAGTTACCTATCTCTACGCTACAGCTCTAGACTCTCTCATAAAGTGTTAGTAGTCTTTCGAAGATTTTTCCAGCATTAATAAAATTAGATAGCTTAAAGGAATATGACTCATCATCCGGTTTTCTAACTCGGTTTCAAAATTAAAACACTCCCAAATGTGTTGGTCCGTGCTTAAACTTAAAATTCTGAATTGGTATTTAATATGTATTCCGGCTTTGTACTCTAAAACGTATGTTTGGAATAAAATTTGCATCATTAAAAACGAAGAATCGCAGACCATCTCGTACTTTTTATGGACCTACGTATACTATGACAATTTATATGAATATAGTATTTGTGTAGTATACTTACTAACGTATACTTTCTCATCGGTATAGAGACCTATATCGATAGGGAAGTATACGTTTGTGTGCCTGCCCCTTTGTGTTTCAATCATATAAAAATTACCGTACGGATTTCCATGAAACTTGTTATGGTAATAACTTGTACCCTAAAATAATATATTATATACTTTTAATCCCGGAAAAATTAAACAATTCGGGATTATCGCGGGATAAACCATAACACTTTATTATTTTTATTATTGTTAGTCGCAAGCTGCAATGTTACATTATAATGTGTTATTCCCTACACATAAAATCCTCCACGAACTGATAATGAACTCGGGTTCGCCTTACGCCTAAGTCGTCCCAAAACAACAAGCTTTGTGAAGCAAATTAATCGTTTAAGGCCCCCCATTCACGATGGGTGGTCATCCGCGACGGATTGCATCCGTGCATTGTGTGCTGGTGTCAATTGAAAACCTTCAAAGTTCAATTGTCTAGCACTTGATATGTTTAATGATCTAAGCTTGATTGATCTTAAGGGAACTAGGACACTGGCCATGATATAATAATACCAGCATATACTGCCCACTGCTGCGGGCCTTCCCTCACAAATCGAGGTGAGAGAGATTAGGTCATACTCCACGCGAACCCAGTGCGGATTGGCGGAGGCAGGTTTGTGGCCACCTGCGTTGGAACTTATCAAGCCGGCTATAAGGCTTCCAACTCCGATTAACGACTACCACATTAAGTCGTAACCGGGACCAGCGGAGACGCTCGAATATGTAAATGCCACAAACGGTCACCCATCTCAGATCGAACGAGTCGAACGCTGCTTAACCTTAGTGATTAAGTTGGTAAGAACACCGCGGTCGCACAGCGCTACGAGCGCCTCAATTCTGGCCATGATAACCCAACTAAATATTTAACTTGCCTTGTCGGTCTGGTGCCGAATAATTCGCGTATATATTACGAGGGTCCTGGATCGAATACTAGGTCGGCAGAAGTTTATTTCTTCGAAAGAAAAATGCCCAGTATTAGTCTGGAGTCTGAATAATGTCATAAGGCTCGTCGCCTATTGCACTGGGATCTACCAGCGTCGGCGTAAAGTGCACTTAGTACACCTTTGCCACTTCACACGGGTTACACTTTTAGAACCGATGTGTAGAACTATTTGAAAGGACCAATTCCTCCACATAATTTCATCGATTAGCTCCCAGAAGGCACGACGTTATTAGCATTTATTGATAAATATGTCAATTTGCATCAAATAATTGTAAATTATTGGTGAAAACCTAACGAAACTCCTCGTACTAGTTTGTGGGATTAGTTTGTACATAAACATTGAAAAAATGCGGCGGGCAGTTTCGATTTATTATACAGAGTGTAACATCTTCTAGAAATATAATGTAATTGTTAAGAAACTGTCCCACCGTTGGGCACAGGCCCCTCTCAAACTGAGAGGGTTTAGGCCATAGTCAACCAGGTTGGCTCAGTCCGGGTTGGCGAACTTCACACACCTTCGAGAAACTCTCAGGCATGCAGATTTCCTCACGATGTTTTCCTTCACCGTTAATGCAAGTGATAATTAAATTGATATACGCTTTCGTAAAAACAGAGGTGCGTGCCTGGGTTTGAACCCGAGACCTCTGACTTGCAGTCCCATAGTCTAACACTAGGCTATCACTGCCTCTAGAAGTAGAAGGAATAAAAGAAAGCCTTGTGTCGCAAATTAAAGAAAATGCTGTATATAATATAAATATAAGTATTATTTTTTCCCCGACTTCGAAAAGGAGGAGATTCTACGTTATTCTGTATGTATGTTCACCGATATTTTTATCAATTGTGTTCCGATTTTGATGATTCGGCATAACTCTAAGGTGGTCTAATTTTATTTTCATTGGGATTTGATTTTGAACTTGAAATACACCGTACCTCCTTAACGACAAACAGCACGAATATGTAGCTTAAGTTATTATGGGTATTATCTCTATCCTGTAGGTACCTTACTATAGAACTAACCAGAACAATAACATACAGAATATTAATTACTAATTCATTCATTACTTAAAAATGTAAATTTATTTATTTATACAATTCATGAGTGCTTTCACCCATAACAAATTGGCATGCGAGCCATCAACTAGCAGACATCGGCTGCTCAACAACAATAGCTTAAAATCTCTATACGCTAATTGCTTCAACAAGAGGAATTGGAATCAGGGCAGCTCCAAGCCTCTCCACTTTAACTGTATCACTGTGTAGAAACGGACTCCCCAGTAAAGTAAATAACTTTTTAAAAACAGTGAAATTGACTTTTCCATGCCTACACCTAGTATAGAGTCCCCAAAAGATTTAAATTCCCAAAGTTTCAAGTGTACGCCACCAATAAGTTTAAAATCTATCTGCCGCCAACCATATTAATTTGGAAAAAAAAAACAAAAATAAAATAAATTTTACGTAAGAGATACTTACTCTCATATTCGCTAGAGGCATCATACATGGCAAAGCCACATAAAATATTAATTATGAACATAAAATGTTAGATTAGTCTGGCCAAATTACTTCACGCTTCAAGTATTTTAATCGTTGTCTTAACTAGAAACGCATCCATAATTTTATTATGATCTAATATTATTATTTTTTTCTTATTGAGATGTAAAAAAACAAATATGTTAATGTTTTTTTTTCATGAAAAGTTGCAAGTATAATAAAAGACAAGAGAAAAAGACTGACCGGTAAAAATATTTACTGGTTTTAGGTGCTGTAGCTTTAGCTTTCGTGGTCCAAATACAAATGGAGACAGAAAAATCTCCGCTAAATTATTTATTGTAGCCATATTTTAGCATACAATATAGTGTAAGCAAATAACTTAGCACGAACAGATTTAATTGTGATTACAGTCAAGGAATAAAAGACAGACACAATAAATAGATAGGTAAAATAATTTTACGAATTGCATGATCCAGTCTTTCCTATCGTAACTCTTAGATCGACCATGTGTAGCACGATCGTCTTTATTATTAGAAATCGGACATCCTTGCCTTGCCTTAAGGGGCCACCGCGAATAAAACGTGTTTAGTATTCCATGCATTTCAAAAAGTATATGGATTAGAGACTAAATATTTCAAAATATGATTTATGACTGTAAAGTTTAGAATCTGGTACAAGGGATAAGGCGAGTTAAGGAAATTTCTCGATAGAAAAAAAAATCTAAAGTCGTCATTATTGCTTTACATTTTTTGATTCCAATTCGAAATGCTTAAGAACTAACAATAGAAATTACTTAAAAACATTGCAAATAATTGTAGCAAAGTTCTTGTAAAGCAGTTTTTTATTTCATATTGTAGTTTTGAAGAAAATGATAAAATTTGTTATTGCACATACGTCGTTTATTTACGAGCGCGCGCTCAATATAGCCGTCCTTTTTATTCTTTTGTAAAGTAATTGCATCACTGTTACTCTCCCGGTCGATAAATGGTCGATCACGGTAGGCCCTTAGGACCGGAGTTGGGAATGGTTAGAGAGAGAACGAGGAAGCCCTAAATAGCAGAGTTGGGAAATATAATTGTGAAATCAATTAAATTGCAATTTAAATATTTCAGATTTTATTGCGGTTTATTTTTCGTTTTTAAGTTCCGACGTTGCGAGTTCTCTACAGTACTTATGGTGGCGGGAGAGACTGTGGCGATTGACGTCTAAAAGTCATTATTATTCCGGAGTACCTTCGGAATTGATTCTACAATTAAATAATAATTGAACAATGCCCAACAATGCTAAATCGGCTATTAAAACCAAAAAGTTAGAAAGAAGGTGTGGTTCGTGCTTTACCTAACTTGTGATTTTGTTATTCAAACACATTACCGAGAGGAAAAACCTCGTTCTTCAATTATACATGGCAATTAACTACCATACATATACCCAGTATCTTCGTCTTAATAATTACGCTCATGTTGGTAAATTTTGCGGTTAGTTTTTTATATAACGTCATCGTACATACAGGAAATATATCACGATTAAATAATCTTTAGAACTATAAAATTGTGTGTGCTCACTAAACACGTTTCTGATTAATTATTAGTGGACTGATTATTGAGCATAAATTTTTAGATCATTTTAGGTGTGCGTGTGGGAAAGAGGGATAATAGGCTCGACTTTTTACTAATTGTTATTTTCTCAGGTCTCTTTCGAATATATCTATTACCTCATGTATCAGTACCTACTGAACATTCTTAATTTATACGTTGCGAGCACATAGTTTGTCCGCTGACCGCACATACTGAATTAAAGATTAGCGCTGCTAAAGACGTGATCACATTGCACGACCCCGAATCCGACCTGACAGCCTTGAGACGCCATTACATGGCCGTCAGGTCGGAGTCGGAGTTGGATCCAACTTCACCCAGCCCTGACTCCGACTTAGGACGTTTACTGATGCAGCCATCGTTATCATTAACATCAATGTATCGATATAATATGATACTGTTGTCGAGTAAAAGAATAATGTGAAAATGAATGTGATTGATGATGTATAGAAACATCAATTTTTAATAAGCTTTCTTTATTCGTATGTCACTCTATTTTTCTGGTCCGGATAAAATAGAGAAATAGGCAGACTAAAAAATAATTATCTAAGTCGGCGCGCGCGCTTCTTCACAGAGCACTAGGGGTGAAAACGATATATCGATGTTTTAATAGACAATACATCGACGTTTTAAATTGCGAGTTATTTAAGTATCGATTTCGCTTAAGGTTATACAATGCAGGAAACGGATGTAGAGTTTGCCATACATACATCTAAGAAACTATATTACTGCATTGTTACCGAATTTATATTCGTATGCTGAATTTTAGCTCATGCAGATGCCCGCAAGTGTTTGAAAAATGGATCACAAATTTTGAACCAGAATGACAAACAGGCATACGAATAAAAAAAAGTGTAATAAAAACTTGTAAAACATCGATTCATCGATACATCGATATTTTTAAAGCGATGTTTTTTTACAAAACATCAAATCATACATCGATACATCGACGCCTAACATAACGATGACCGCTTCACTCAATGTCCTAACTTGGATCCGACGCATGACTAGCTCTCCCTACTCCGACTCCGACGAGACGGCCTTATAATGGCGTCTCAAGGCTGTCAGGTCGGAGTCGGGGTCGGCAAATGTGATCACGGCTTAAGAAGCAGAACTAAAATTGAGGTAATTAAATAGTACTACATACTCAAGGGATCTAGACTGATAGTAAAAAACATCAAACAAGAAGATTGTTCCGATCGTCTTTGACTTCCCTCTGGGTAATGACATTTGTAATGAAAATGAAAATAAATACCATCACGCTTATAATCCCCAAGCGGGGGTGGCAGAGATGCACATCCACTATTGCCAAAGATGTTTTCCTATGTAATAGGGAGCGAACCTATTGCCACTTCGGGCTATTGCAACTTCAGGCTGAGTCTGGCGACTCAGTCCGATGTTTAAAGGATTTTTTTATTAAAATATTGCATTTTGTCCATCCTAGGATTTGACACATAACTTCGTGATCGCTTCGCGCAATATTCGCCACTAGAGCAACGAAGCAGTCTGAAAAGAAATAATCAATGTTTCCAGGTGTTGGTGATAGAGGCTGGTGGAGACGAGCCGATTGCTTCTGGCGTGCCGACTTGGGTGACCGCCTATTGGGGCCGAGACGATACAGACTGGCAGTATTACACAGAACCTCAGAAGAAGGCCTGCCTTAATGACGGCGGGAAGTGCTACTGGCCAAGAGGAAAGATGTTGGGTAAAACTGCTCTTAATATTCTGTCAACGTAATTTCATGATTTCATCATATGTTCTGTAATAACCAGCTTAAGCACCTAGTTATTTATGTGTACTAATTAAAGAGTATTATATGTAAGTTATCGTCACTTTAAGGTCGAAGAATTGTTTGAAGCGATTGACACTATCAATAGTGATCTTGAAAACATCAGTCTGTTTGCTAAGAATTTTGGACTTTTAGTTAATCCAACAAAATCGCAAACTCTCATTATTGGTGGCAGGGATTTCTACAATTTCTTGGACCATCAGTCTCTTCCCTCAGTTATTCTTGATTCTGTCCCTATACTTTATTCGACTAGTGCGAAAAATTTAGGTGTGTACATAGACTGCAATCTTTTCTGGAACATTTACATCGCGGAAGTCAGCAGAAGGGTATATTTCTCGTTTCAATCTCTCAAACGTCTCCAAAAGTTTTTACCCTTTCAAACTAGAGTAGATCTAGTTCAGTCTTTTATTCTTCCACTTTTAGAATACGCCGATATCTGTTTCATGGACACTACGGAGGAACACCTTAATAAACTCTAACGTCTGCAGAATTTGTGTATCCGCTTCATTTTTGGTCTACGAAAATAGGATCATATCTCTGAATACCGAAAAAAGCTGAAGTGGCTACCTATTAGGCGAGGTCGGGACTTACATACTCTCTTCTGTACTCTGTTCTTTATAACTCTAACTCACCTGTATATCTCCGCGAACGCTTCGAGTTTCTTATTCCTAGGGACGAAACTTGTCGTAAGGCTACCTCTCTCTTTCTACTCATCATACTTAGTCTATACGAAGGCTCCTTTACTGTACGCGTTATAAAACTTTGGAATTCCTTTTAACATTCTATATGCGATGGCTCTTCCTTAGATGTTTTTAGAAGAAATGATGATTATGTAGTGATTTCGTTATTTTTCTTTTCAGTAATTTTAAGTTTGTTGTGCAATTGCCCTTACTTCCTTATAACTGTTCTGTCTACACTCAGAGGTTAACTGGTAGATAAACCAAATTGAGTTAAGTTCGCCTTTGTACATCATATACGTAAATATACTTACAAATTTGTTCTCTTTTTGTACAATAAATAATGTAAAATAAATAAGTGAGTATATGTAACGAGATTTGTTGGAATATTAAGATCATTTTCAAAACGGACATGGACGTTCACAGTTCAACAACACTCTCTGAAACAGCCCGTATAATAGGAGATGATTCCGTAGCAGACGTTTAAGATCCTCTGGAGCCACCTTGAACATGGTAGAGAGGCTTTGGACTCTCCACACAGAGAGAACCGGTGTCTCTCTATAACGCTGTCTCGATTTAGTATATCTTGAGAGGCAGCGGAAATTGCTTCTTTCGTATCTTCATCGTACTTTCGGCAGCGGAGAGCCACTTAAATCGCATTTTCATGTAAGGGAAATCCTTCATAGGATACCTGCTCAATGAGGGATGGATTATACTATTCCTCCCATTCCCACAATGCTCCACTCGTCGCTGTGACTAAGGCAGGTTTTGACAACGCGTAAGCGTTCTTGATACCTCGGAATATCTAGTAAAACCTTGTTTTCCTAGGTGGATGCTCAACGATCAATGGTATGATGTACATGCGAGGACAGCCGGCGGACTATGATGGGTGGGCGGTGAACGGCGCCACGGGATGGTCCTGGTATGAGGTGCTGCCGTACTTCCTTAGGAGCGAAAACAATAAGGAGATAGGGAATGGAGTCTCGTCACAGTACCACACGACTGGAGGGCCTATGCCTGTGCAGAAGGTGGGTTTCAGAGAATATTATATCTGGTAACCGACATAAGTTACTAAACATTCTGAGTTTTGCACACTTGCACACTTTTGTTTCAAAATCATTATTTTCCTTGATCTGGATGATACTCTTATTTAAATATGTTGCCAAAATTTGGTTCTCACCATGTTGACAAACGTGTATGAAGTAAAAGATATTACTGATTTCAAAATTTTCAACCACTGATTCCTAGCTGTATTACTTTCAAGTCAAATACTCTAAAAAACCGATCACTGTTGTTAAACTGTTGATTGGTCTTTTTTTGGAACTAAAGCCTAGCTGCAGCGACGATCCTTACATTTTCAAGGTTACGAGTTAATCGTTAATCTTGTCAAATTAAAATTAAAGTGTTAGTGATCTTTCTGCAACTGTAAGCACTTCTCACATTTTCACGACTTAAGCTTCTGTATGCCAGGATCTACCTACATGTTTATTTTTTGGCCTGTGCAGTTCCGCCACGCGCCGCAGTTTGCCCACGACGTGGTGTCAGGATCAATCGAATTGGGCTACCCGCCCACCAGCGATCTGAACGGAGAAAGCATCACTGGATTCACCATCGCTCAAGCGTTTAACGAGTAATTATTTATTTGTATGCACACATTTAATGAGTGTTCCTCTATAGTACACCAATTTGCACTGCGTTCGCGTGATGGAGTGTAATCATCTCTCAATTCGTAGTGTGAGACACGGATATTTCTTAGCCGTGGGAGAGTATACTATAGGCCCGTATATTATTATATTCCCGTGAGATGTTAGGATTCTTATGACGTAGAGAAACGCCACTCTTACCTCTCTGTCGTTAAAGGCGATCAAGTAATAATATCTAGTCGGATAAGTTAAAATACTGCCTCGTTGGTCTGGCGGCAAAGCACATCGCTTTGTGATCACGAGGTCCTGGGTTCAAATCCTAGGTCGGACAAATGTAGTTTTTCTAACGAAAAATTCCCAGTATGAGTCCGGAGTCTGGAATTGTGCCCGGTATATGGCAATAGGCTCGCCCCCTATTACATGGGACCTAACATCGTCGGCGAACCGTGGGTGTACTCAGTACACCTCTGCCACCCCCGCTTGGGGAATATAGGCGTGACGGTGTTATAAGTTAAAATAATATCTAGTCGGATATCATAGCAATAGACTCTACAAATAAGTATTTCCAATTTCTTTCATATTACCTCTACGTGATCTATTAAGATTGTATTGGCGGAATTTGGACGTTTAAAATGTTACATTAACAAACGTTGAATATCAATTACATACCATCCCTTCTGGTAGCAGTCGAGATGTTTATACATTTACCTATGTAGTCGTTTAAAATGGTTCTCGCTGCTGGATATAGAGAAATGAAGTCATATTCTAGTAAGTAGTGGAATTTTAATTATATGTGGAGATGGTCGGGTATTATAGTAGCCGAGATAAGTCGTGACTCGAGAGCACGGCTCTTGGGTATAATACCAGGCAAATGATGGATGAATGGAAAACTTCTAATTATGGGTAATTTTCCTTATGATTTTTTTTTACTTTTTTCTTATATGTACACCGCCCCATACAAGGATATGCATGCATGGATCACCTATGGATTTTAGTGAACGGATAGGAATTAAGTGCCTGTGTCGTTGGTTCGTTTACAAATATGAAATTCGCATACACAAACACCCAGACTTAGATTTTAAATTAGGAGCCGCGTCCAGCCGTGACTGCACGCCGCGCGCTGAAGCCAAAAATTCTCCGCAAACAAACGTTCCGCACTCGCCGCACTGGTGGGAACCTGCATGATGTTGGTAGCTCGGAGATTTACCATTTTTTGGGGTAAATGTTAACGATATTAGAGTAGATGATAATAAACTCATTGATGCGGTAACGTGTATTTTTATACATATTAACTCAAAAAATAGATATAACTAAACTATTAAGGCTCCTAGTAATTTAATGTAAGGAAGTAATTTAACTATTATGTAGAAGGTAACTAAATTAATACCATTACTACAACTAATAAATCCTATAAAATTAGGGACAAATCAAATAGTTAATAGCAGCACTGACAAAATGGAAGCGACAATTATGGACCGAAGAAATAATTCTATAATTAAATAATAGGGCATCTGAATGCGCTAGTTATCAAATGTGATCACATCCTGTTTTTTAGAGCCCAACAGCATTTTTACTGAAAGGTACGACACAAAATTTAACTTGAAATGCGCAGAGCGATCACAGTGCGACTGCTCGCGTGTGTGTGTGTGTGTGTGTGTGTGTGTGTGAATGATGTACGCTGTTGGCCGCGAGGCCTTTACAGCTTCACCGGACTTAAAGGCGAGCGTGCAACCACTACGCTCTAGCCAGCCAGAAGGGCAAGAGGCGACATACTCGAGGGCGCCTCGAAGAGGCGCCCTCGGTTGGGACAGTCGCTGTAGGGGGACGGGTGCACTACTAAGTGCACCGGTCAACCGCCGGCTATGGGAGGGGATCTACTACTACTACGTCGTCGTCGTCGCCCGTATTCTGAGCGGAAAGAAGGGATGACAAAGCATCGGGGGGGTCGGTGAGAAC
Organism: Phalera bucephala; assembly: GCA_905147815.2. NCBI lineage: Eukaryota > Metazoa > Arthropoda > Insecta > Lepidoptera > Notodontidae > Phalera > Phalera bucephala. The sequence goes on from LR990629.1 coordinate 11,175,647, forward strand.
ATGTCGCGGCCGGCGGTGGCGGCAGGGGTCGGGGGGGAGATCGTAGTCGGCGGTGGCTACGATTAACGGATTCGCATGGGTAGATGCGTTCGCGAAGTGACGTGTTGATGCCTTTTTAATAAAGGCGCGAATAGGTTCGAGACCTAGATCGGAGTGGAGGTCGACGTTCCGTACGAACCAGGGGGCTCCTACGGCTTTACGGAGGAAGCGGTTTTGAACCACTTGGAGTTTATCGATGTGAGAGGGGGCCGAATGCCCGAACACAACACACGCATAAGTCATGATGGGTCGAACGCAAGTTTTGTAAAGTGTCACCTTATTTCTAAGGGACATTTTACTCCGCTTGCAGATTAACGAATGGAGACGACCGAGCACAAATGATGCTCGGTGACGGACCCGCTTGATGTGCGGGCCGAAGGACATGGTACTGTTTAGGGTGACCCCTAGATATTTGACCTCTTTGACCCAGGGAATGGGTCGGTCGAACATGGTCACTTGGCCGAGATTACTTCTAGGGCGGCGCAGGGAGTGGCGCGGGGTGGCACCTCTGGAGAAGAACACCGCAGCGCTCTTGTCCGGGTTCACCTCAATACGCCACTTCCTGAACCAATTCCCTAGGGAATTGGCGGATGCCTGAAGGTGTCTGGTAATGAAACCCTTATTCCTATGCGAGACGTAGAGAGCGGTATCATCCGCGAATAGGGCTAGATGCGCCTTACTCGAACGAGGAATGTCGTTCGTGTAAAGGCTAAACAGGAGCGGAGAGAGAACTGAGCCCTGTGGGACTCCAGCACTGATGGAGTGGGAAGTGGAGCGCGTCATTTCGACGCGATAACGGAAGGCGCGATTGCGAAATGTGATCACATCCTGTTTTTTAGAGCCCAACAGCATTTTTACTGAAAGGTACGACACAAAATTTAACTTGAAATGCGCAGAGCGATCACAGTGCGACTGCTCGCGTGTGTGTGTGTGTGTGTGTGTGTGTGTGTGAATGATGTACGCTGTTGGCCGCGAGGCCTTTACAGCTTCACCGGACTTAAAGGCGAGCGTGCAACCACTACGCTCTAGCCAGCCAGAAGGGCAAGAGGCGACATACTCGAGGGCGCCTCGAAGAGGCGCCCTCGGTTGGGACAGTCGCTGTAGGGGGACGGGTGCACTACTAAGTGCACCGGTCAACCGCCGGCTATGGGAGGGGATCTACTACTACTACGTCGTCGTCGTCGCCCGTATTCTGAGCGGAAAGAAGGGATGACAAAGCATCGGGGGGGTCGGTGAGAACATGTCGCGGCCGGCGGTGGCGGCAGGGGTCGGGGGGGAGATCGTAGTCGGCGGTGGCTACGATTAACGGATTCGCATGGGTAGATGCGTTCGCGAAGTGACGTGTTGATGCCTTTTTAATAAAGGCGCGAATAGGTTCGAGACCTAGATCGGAGTGGAGGTCGACGTTCCGTACGAACCAGGGGGCTCCTACGGCTTTACGGAGGAAGCGGTTTTGAACCACTTGGAGTTTATCGATGTGAGAGGGGGCCGAATGCCCGAACACAACACACGCATAAGTCATGATGGGTCGAACGCAAGTTTTGTAAAGTGTCACCTTATTTCTAAGGGACATTTTACTCCGCTTGCAGATTAACGAATGGAGACGACCGAGCACAAATGATGCTCGGTGACGGACCCGCTTGATGTGCGGGCCGAAGGACATGGTACTGTTTAGGGTGACCCCTAGATATTTGACCTCTTTGACCCAGGGAATGGGTCGGTCGAACATGGTCACTTGGCCGAGATTACTTCTAGGGCGGCGCAGGGAGTGGCGCGGGGTGGCACCTCTGGAGAAGAACACCGCAGCGCTCTTGTCCGGGTTCACCTCAATACGCCACTTCCTGAACCAATTCCCTAGGGAATTGGCGGATGCCTGAAGGTGTCTGGTAATGAAACCCTTATTCCTATGCGAGACGTAGAGAGCGGTATCATCCGCGAATAGGGCTAGATGCGCCTTACTCGAACGAGGAATGTCGTTCGTGTAAAGGCTAAACAGGAGCGGAGAGAGAACTGAGCCCTGTGGGACTCCAGCACTGATGGAGTGGGAAGTGGAGCGCGTCATTTCGACGCGATAACGGAAGGCGCGATTCGACAAGAAGTCTCGTAAGATGAGCACGAGTCTGTCCGGCACACCCAATTGGTAGAGCTTGTAGATCAAGCCGTTGTGCCAGACTTTGTCGAATGCCTTCGCGACATCTAGGAAGAGGGCGCCCGTGTAGATGGGTTTGGGTCTATTGAGACCGGAGAGGATGTGCTCCGTGATGCGGTGCACTTGGTGGACGCAAGAGTGTTTGGCTCGAAAGCCAAACTGCTCGTCGATAAGGATACCCCTGGACGTTACGAAGTCTTTGAGCCTCGCCAGAAGTAGGCGCTCGTATATCTTGGCCATGGAGTTGAGGAGACTGATAGGGCGGTAGCTCGCGGGGAGATTGCGAGGTTTGCCGGGCTTGGGAATGCCTATGACGTCAGCCTCCTTCCACTTAGCGGGGAAGGTGCAGTTCGCCATGGCGGCGTTCAATATGGCCACTAAGAGGCAGATGAGTTGGGCGGGCAGGCATTTCAGAACGCGATTCGAAATGCCGTCAGAGCCGGGGGCTTTTTTAGTTTTGAGACCCATAATTAGATCTTCGACCTCCGTTTGGGTGATAGGAGGTAAGGAATCAACGGGGGGGAGGGATGCCCTGCGCTCGACTTCCCTGTCGACCGCGTCGACGTGGGACTGGTCGACGGACTGAGAGCTGGGGGCGCACTGGCTCTCGAGGGAGTCGGCGAGAAGCTCGGCCTTTTCGTCGTCGTCGAAGGCTGGGGGTGCGCCTGAAGGGCGGGACAGCGGGGGCATGTCAGTCGTGGAGTCGGACCCACGGTCGGCATCCGCCAAGGCCGTGCTTAGCGCATGCCAATCCACCACCGTCTTTTTGGGTCGCTGAGGGGCGGAAGGGGGGGAACCGAGTCTCATGACTACAGGTCGATGGTCAGAGTCGAGTTCCTGGACTACTTCCAAGAAGTGCAGCCGTAGGGTGACACCCTTCAGAAGCGCCATGTCCAGGACGTCGGGTCGGTGATTGGGATTGTTAGGATAGTGGGTAGGGTGCATAGGTGCGATGACGTCAAAGTCGAGAACGTCGACCAGGGCGTCAAGGCTCCTACCGTTAGGGGAAGTGGTGAGACCGTTCCAGGCCACGTGCTTGCTGTTGAAGTCGCCCGCCAGAATGACGGCGCTTCCCAGATTGAGGAGTGCTTCAAAGTCACTCCTGAGAACGGATTTAGTGGGGGAAAGGTAAACGGAGGCGATCACGATGGGCTGGTGCCCCGTGAGAGAGACGCGACAGACCGAGGCTTCGATGTTGGTGAGCGCGGGGGGATCGAGAGGGATGCAGTGCAGGGACCTCCTGTAGTAAATGAGAGTACCGCCTCCGCGGGAGCCGATTCTGTCATTGCGCACGAGGTTATAGTTTGCGATCCTAGGATCGCGTTGTGCGGGCTTCAGGAAGGTTTCCTGCACGAGGAGGATATCAAGTTGGTGATCTCGGAGGAAATCAGCAACCTGATCTCGCTGGGAGCGAAGGCCATCGGCGTTAAAGAACGCCAGGGATAGGTTGTGGGGCTTTTGGCGGGGAGATCGTAGATCCATTATTGGGTGCGGGGGGGTTGGGTTTTGAGGGACGCCAGGACGTCATAGACGTCCCTGTATTCCGCGGCCAGGAGAACCTGGTCCGCCAAGTTGGTGGCGGCGCGGAGACGAAGGGCGAGTTCGCGGACTCTGGGGAACAGTGCGGGGCTTATAACCGCCGAGACGCTCATTATCAGGTCGACGTCCTGACTGACGTTAGTGGGCGGAGGGGGACAAGCCGCCACCGGCGGGATCGCCAGTGCGCGCTTCGGGGGGCGGGCGGGGCCCACTAACGCAGGGTGGGAGGCCGCGGTGTAGGGCAGCGGCTTCACCCACGCGTTGGCGCCGAGGGACGGCCTGAGCGGCGGGGGAGGGGGGGTCAGCTTCAGAGGCGCGGGAGCGCGGGGAGCCGTGGTCGCTGGCGCAGAAGGCACCGGATGAGGGTGCGCTGAGGGCGCGGGGGGGTGTTGCGCCTAGGGCGCAGAGGGGGGGGGGGCGGCGGCGGCCGCCGCGCCTCGCCCGGCCGCGCTTCCCCTTCGGGGCCTTGGGGCAACCGCGATAGTTCGCGGTGTGCCCCTTGGTGCCGCAGAGGACGCAGCTGGGGGGCTCGGCCGCCGTCTCCTTCGAGCGGGCGCACTGGGACGTCGCGTGGTCCCCGATGCACTTAACGCATCGAGGGCGCGCGTGACAGTTTCGGGCAGAGTGCCCGTACAGTTGGCAATTGTGGCACTGCCCGGGCGTGCCACGTTTGTGGGGGGCCTCCACGGAGAGGCCAGATATATGGCACACGGCCTTCAGGTCGAAGACCCTACGGCCGGACTCGGTGCGGTCGAGGACGACCAGCACCATGTCGTACGCCTCCTTGGAGCGCCCATTGACCATTCTGTGCACCTGGCCCACAGGAAGGTCCTGGGACTGGAGGTCGGCCTTGATGACGGCGGTGTCCAGCTCCCTCGGGACACCGCGGATTACCACCCTGAGCTCCCTTTCCTCCTCCAGGGTGTATGTGTGATAAGCGATCTTGTTGGATCGCAGGAACGCGGATAGCCGTCGGTGGTCGTCCGAAGACGCCACCTTGACGGCTATGCCTTGCGCGGTGGAACGCGCGTGCGTGTAGTTTATCTGGCGATTATATATCGCCTTGGAGATGCGCTCCCAGGCGCTCTTGTCCTGAATGACAAGCGGCGGGGGAGTGATGTTCGGACGTGCGGGGCGCGCGAGGGGGGAGGCCCTCGCGGCCGCGTCGGGAGACGGAGACGGCCGGGGGCCGGTGGGGCCGGGAGAAACGGAAACGTTTCCGGCCTTCTGGATTTTGGGTGGCGGCGAGTCGCGCGGTTTGCGCGCCCGCTTCCCATTCGCGATGGGAACGAAGTCGTCCTCCGACGAGAGCGACGGGGACGGGGACCGGGCGGGGGCGGCGCGTCGCGCGGTCGCGCGCTCGACCTCCATGTCTGAGTCCGAGAGAGGCTCGGACCCGCATGGCGAGACGGGGCGGTCGGCGGGGGTCTGGGGCGGCGCGACTAAGTCAGTTCGCGGCGCGGCGAACGGAGTCGCGGGGCGCGCAGAAGGCGCGGGGTGCGCGGGGCCGGGGGCCGACGCGCGCGCGGGCGACGCGTCGGGCGAGGCGGGTGAGTACGTCGCCCTGAATTCCCGGACTATGTCCGGGCAGCGTAGGACGATGTACTTCGTGAGCTCCCGGACGAACTCCGGAGGGAAGTCTTCCGCCATTTCCAGAGGGGAAATGGCAGGGCGAGTGAAATAAAAAAAATAAAAAAAGGGCCCTAAGACCCGGGCGTGAACGTTGCCCTGATCCCCCCACCGGGCAGCGGCAAGGGGGTGGCACTACCGGGGAGACGCGGTGTGCCCCTTCGCCTTAAGGCGAACGGGCGGCACCAAACCCTAGCTGCTCCGGGGCGAAGAGAACCGCCGCACGGAGAACACTAATATCGAAAACAGTTATGAAACTCACCGTTGAGAAAACAAAGACCGCGGGAGGGCCGGCCGCGCCGTTGGCCGACGCGGCTGCCTAGCAACCCACGTGATTGGTCACGCCGGGCGATACGCGAACCGTACCTACACGGGACGCAAAAGCATACGCACAGCGAATGCAAACACGTAAACACGCAAGCACAACACACGTAAGCACAGCCGCGACAAACCACGTAGGTCACGGAAACGACCGTTACTAAAAACGCGGGAAGGCCGACCGCCGTCAGAACGGCGAGTCTACCTAACGGCTCGCCTTGTTGCTACGCGCGAGCCAGACGCGGAGAAGTAACGTCGCAAGCCCGTATATGCGTACGTATACACGTATATGAGCCAACCAGATCACCACTCCACGCAAGCGCAGGCGTTTCCAACAAAGCAAGTCGAAATCGAATACTACGTAACACGAAAATAGCGAGCGGGCGAGCAGCGCAGTGACACGACCGAACGCGCGCGAGGCACAGCCAGAACTGCGACTGCTCGCGTCAACGTAAAACTACTCTCATTGGGAGTACTTATAGTCGCTTCAATTTAATGCGCGCTTGGGGCTTCTGGTTTATTGTTTTTATATTCTAAGTCCCCACATGGAAAAATGGAAGCATTTGTGGGACAGGAAGAGTAGAGCCGGCACCTGTAACCATTAGACTGAGTCATAACCATTTCATAACTCATATCATAAAAATAAACATAAATAAATACCTCCCAGGCCGGTTTCTTCAAAGGGGTATGCAGAGGTAAATGTAATATCTTACCTACACCTACATTTTGCCTTTTAAATTGTAAGGTGGCGGAATTGCAGACTATTCGGTTAGTGACTTAATTGATTGGGATATTATAACCGTGTTATGTATGTAAATATAAAAGTGTTATGATAAATATTACGAATTGCATAAGAGACGGTGCATTAAGGAAAATCTTTTAAAAACTGGAGTACTTACATAGCCACGATTTTTTCTCCACCATACACGTTTACATTCTAAATGGATACAACCTTTTTACATACTTATTTAACAATCTAGATATCCAAAAATAAACTATGTCCTAATGTGGTCCTAATCTCTTAAAGGATTTCTTGGTGACAGCTTAGTTAGAGTGTAGGCAGCTCCGCTCATTAGATCAATTAGTTGCGGACTTAGAATAACAATAATTATTGTAATTCTAAGGTTGCGGATTAGATCCTCGTACGGAACAGTTCTTTGTATGATCCACAAATGTTGGTTTCGATATAGATGCTTATGTGAATTTCATGTTTCTAAACGCACCGAAGACACGGAAATCATTCGTAAGGGGCAACCCTCTATATACGTACGTACGTAGTAACTTCATTCGTTGCCCTGTAAACCATTGTGGTGCCAAGAAAATATTTTTAACTAATAAAATTTTGATTCAGTGGCGGCATTCGCTACAGTACAGCTCGAGGCTATCTAAGGCCTGGCTCCAAGAGAGACAACCTCCACGTGCTATTGAACGCGTTCGTCTCTCGGGTCATCATCGACCCCGTGGACAAAAAGGTCACCGCTGTGGAGTACATTAAGGATGGAGTTACCAAGACTGTAAAAGTTAATAAAGAGGTAAGAGTTTATTTTATATCATGCTAGATCCCTTGTGGGTACGCAGAGAGTACAAAGTTCCAACAGGTTCATTCCTGACATACCTCTCTGGCTTCCTCCACTCTCATTGTTCGTCTCATACGCGCTCGCCGGTTACGGAGGCTCTTTACTTATCCTGAGAGTTTATCATCATCATAATTATTTCCTCCATAGGCCCGGCATAGGCATCCTGCCTTTTACGACGCGTATTTCTATCCTGAGCCAATCTTGGCATGGGTTTAACTATGCATTTAAGATATAGACTTATAGGTACAATATAATTAAAAACTTTTTATTCTGCAACTTGACTAGCAAATGGAGCAATGTCAATGGGGTATTTAAGTACCTATCCCTGATATTGTAGAAATCTCAAAAGGCCATGGAAACGTACTAATGATATCTATACTGTATGTATATGATTTGTTTTGTATGATTGATTGCACTTTGTATGACAAGACAAATTTTGTTTTTTGACTTTATAGTTGTTGTACTTTGGCACGTAGGTACTTTTCTTAATCGAATCCAAAAATATTGTCCATAGAAACTTTCATTGCCATTCGCCGCCATGTGGTATAAGTTGAATAACCTTTTATACGTGTACTTTAAACCTAGATGACAATACTTTTTTCCAGGTAATCCTCTCCGCAGGCACATTGAACTCTCCCAAAATCCTACTACTCTCTGGGATAGGGCCCAGGGACACCCTGGACAGGTTTAACATCCCCACAATCAAAGACCTGCCCGGAGTGGGCCAGAATATGCAGAACCACGTGGGACTCAACTTGGACTTCACGTTGATGAAGGAACCGGAGGTGCCCGATATAAACTGGGACGTGGCTGCCGAGTATTTGCTCAAAAGAGACGGACCGATGTCGTCATCTGGAATGTCGCAGGTAAGATGGTTACGGTGTAATGTGGATGTGTACAATTTAGGCTGGTAAAACAGCATGTCTATAGATTTACGCGTTGTAGTCAAAGTACACTGACTATATGTTACGTAGACTAGAAAAGGCCAATAGGTCAATCCGATAACAAACTAAAATATTTAAAGAGTTTGGAGAAAGTAGGGACTACAAGACAATACCGAATGACAAGAATAGCGTTTAGCGTTGCGATTACGATAACACTTAAATTTAAGAGTTAAGGAGAAGTATTGAAACAGGCGAATGGATATTTAATGAAGGTGTTAAATACTTAGAACCTATACCCAGTAAGAAGAAAATCGTACAAAATTGACGCTTAAGTTTACAGTTAAAGAGAAGTCTTGAAAGTCGTCAATTGATATCCAGCTAAGAGCTAAAATACAGTCATTAAGCACTACACATAATTCAATTCGTTAAGGACATAAAAGTGAAGGTAAATAGAACATTCATTCTTTTCTAGTTAACCGGCAAAATCAATTCGAAGTTTGCGTCATCTGGCGGTCGAAACCCCGACGTTCAGTACTTCTTCGGTGGATACTACGCGTCCTGCGGTGACGGAACCATCGTCAACCCCGACGAGCTAGACGAAACTGCCGAAAGAAGACATGTCAGGTAAGAAACCCATCGCAGTTTGGCCTGCCTATATTTTCTTACTTCTTAGAGTAATATAGAAGCCGCGGGCGCGCATTAAATTGAAGCAACATTACCAACGCAAAGCAGACTTACGACATAACGTGCACTGCGCGTGTCAAATTAAATTGAATTATGCAGTCTTGTGTCGTTCCTGTAAAAAAGCTGTTGAGCTGAACGGATCACATTTCATACCTAACGAGCGCATTCTGGTGCCGTATTATTTAAATATCGAATTAATTCTTCCGTATGTAATTGACATAGTAAAAGATGCGTCCATTTTGTTAGTGTTGCTAGTATAAAATTTTGTTTTTCCCTAAGTTTATTTGCTGAGGTATTAATATAGGTTACTACATCATGGTTTTAATATTTAGTTACGATGGTGAAATTATATTTTCCCCCATTAAATTACTACAAGTAGTGATAGCCTAGTGGTCAGACCGTTGGACTGCAAAGTCAGAGGTCGCAGGTTCAAATCCAAGCATGCACCTCTGCCTTTTCGAAAACATGTGCATGTTAAAAAATTAACTATCACTTGCTTTAACGGTGAAGGAAAACATCGTGAGATCATGAAACCTGCATGCCTAAGTTTCTCGAAGGTGTGTGAAGTTCGCCAACCCGCACTGGGCCGGCGAGGGAGACTGTGAGGGTTTAGGCCATAGTCCACCAGGACTATGGCCTAAACCCTCACAGTTTGAGAGGAGGCCCGTGCCCAATGGTGGGACCTGTTTCTTAACAGGGCTAATATTATGATTTTTTTTTTATATAAAAACAATTACTACAAACCTTAATAGTACATATTTCTTGAGTTTAATATACATTAAAATACACGTTACCGCAACAATGATTTTATTATCATCTACTTTAATGTCATCAACATTTACCCCTGAAAGTGGGAACTTTTCCGGGCTGCCAACATTACGTGGGTAGGAACTGCGGTGAGTGCGGGACGTTTGTTGAATTTTTGGCTTCACCGCGCGTCGTGCTATTACGACTTGACGCGGCTTCTGGATTATATTTATTATAAGTATCACTGCTAAGGGCCTTCTCACACAAATCAAGGTGAGAAAGAATGACTCACACTCAACTATTCGGACCCAATACGGATTGGTGGAAGTGCAACAATAAGGCCTATAATGATATGAGAGTACTTAATTTGCAATCTTTGAGATAGGTATTTTCTATCCATCTATCTATATCATCACGCCAGATCCCTTGCGGGGTAGGCAGAGAGTACAGAGTTCCAACAGGTTCTTTCCTTACATACCTCTCTGGCTTCCTCCACTCTCATAGTTCGTCTCATACACGCTCGCCGGTTACGGAAACTCTTGACTTGTCCTTCAGATAAGACTCGGTCTATTTGGTCGTGTTAACATAGTCTAGGTCTTCCCCGGTACCTACGTCCTTCCACTTTTGCATTTTACAAATTAATAATTTCGTAAAACACGATTTTTTTTTCTTACGTATTTTCTACTTTTTCTATTTTTGTCTGTTATGGGTTCAAAGATAATGTGCTCCACGGGTCTATCATAGGTGGAATCTTTCTGTATCGATGAAATATGCTTTCAGCCCTTGCTTAAGTGATATCACTTAAGGCAGTAGCGAGATCTAGTTTTGGGCTTTGTTCAATATAAAAATATCTACAAATTTTATACAATTGAATATATTCTTGCATCTTTCTGTCATGAGTATGATCATTTATTATATATCTCTCTCTATCTCTTAAAATGTAGGCAGATAGCAAAGAGTTCTAACAGGTTCTTTCCTTACATTCTGGCTTCCTCCAATGTGGTAAAAACGGTCGATTCGGCGCTTTAAACGCTCGTGTCTTCTACGTGTTTCAACGCTCGTAAGCGTCGACTCAGCGCTAAACGCTCGACTTCAGCGACTTCATTTTTACAACACTAATTATATACGCTCGCTGGCCACAATTGACCATCATTTATAATCCTGTTAAGTTATCAGTTTGTGTGTGTGTAAATGATCTACGCTGTTGGCCGCGGGGCCTTTACAGCTTCACCGGACAAGATTAAGTTATCCTTCTTCGGTGCACGACAAGTAAGATTTAATTCAATGACGACGCTTATATAGGCTCTCTATATTTCAGTATCAGACCAGTCGCCTTACAACCGCGCAGTCGTGGTTACGTGACGATCCGTTCCGTGGACCCCTTGCAACCCCCGCTGATGCAGCCTAACTACTTCATCGACGAGCACGAACTAAACGTCCTTGCTGATGCAGCCAGAATTGCTTATAGGCTTGCTAATACCACCGTAAGTTACCATAAGTTATAAATCCTTATTAAAGAGGTAGTATAATTTGGTTCGCCCTGAGGAGTTTATTCATAGGTTATGGGTAATTAATAACCTCTTGGAAGTACTTCTGTAAACCATGAGAAGCAAAGTTCTGATTTTTAATATTCATTTTATTTTATTTCACCACTCTTAGGTAGCAGGGTGCTTAGTAGCTCTATCATTAGCCGGTGTTTTGACCTATAGATAATAAATTTATTGTACTCCCGGTACATATTTTGATTACTCAAGTATCTTAAACAATTTTCTATAATACAACAAATACGCACCCGATCGAGAATTAGCTTCGTAAATAGGGAGTGAATCACTCGACAAACTTGATCTGAGATCGTACGAGCTGTTCGTTGTATATACACATCTTGTATATAGGGTGGCTATAATGCCACGAATATTTGTATCTATCCGTATCTATATCATCACGCCAAATCCCTTGCGGGGTGTGCAGAGCGGTAGCGGGGTATTTGTATGATTGTCGTGTAGAGAAAAAATAATCTTGGCTAGCACTACATTCAGTAGGTATTCAATATATATGGTCATTTTGTTTAAAGATTCTACGCGAGAAATACGGCATGGTACCAACCGAAGGTCACGGCAAAGAGTGTGAAGGCGGCGGTCCAAACCCCACGGACGAGTTCTTCAAGTGCCTGGCTAAGTATTACACAGAGCCCGAGAACCACCAAGTTGGCACGTGCAAGATGGCACCAGAGTCTAATCCCATGGCGGTGGTGGATATGCAGCTTAAGGTTTATGGAGTGCAGGGTAAGGATTAGTAGTACTTCCATACATATTCATCATCTTATCTTATACTCGTCCACTGCTGAACATAGGCCTCCCTAATCGTTCTTCAACGCTACCGGTACGATGCCACCTGCGATCTTTAGAAGATCGTTGGTCCATCTGGCATGTCTCACGCTGCTCTTGTCAATACGTGGTCTCCACTCTAGAATCTTTCTGCCTCAACGGCCGTCCGATCTATGCACTATGGGCTCGCCCATTGCCACTTTAGCTTACTAATCCTATGGGCTATGTCGGTGACCTTGGTTTTTCTACGAATCTCCTCATTCCTGATTCGGTCACATAGAGAAGCGCCGAGCATAGTTCTTTCCATAGCTCACTAGCAACTCTGAGCTTTTTTATGAAACCTATTGTAAGATACCATAATGTATCATGGTTGGCATGGCGCCCCCAGATGATCGCAGGGTTGTAGCGAGCTCTGTAGAGAGAGGTTAACGACCCACGGCATCCTATGCATAGCCACAACCCAGTGGAGCAAAAGCTGAAAAGCGGTAAGACCTATAAAGCACTTTATAAAAAACGTCGAACCATTAACCTTAGAGCCAACAAAAGCGAGGTGTAATCTCTGGAAGGAAGAAATATCCCTACCAAATCCCTTTGTTTCACGTGCTGAGTCTCCCACCTGGATATAAATTAGCATGGCCGGTCCGCCGCACACAAACTGGAACTGAATGTCTCTAAGTGTTACATGTGCACCTATAGCCGTAAACAAACCCCCATAATATTCAATTACAAACTAATCGGCGACCCCATAGCCCGAGTTCCCTTCATAAAAGACTTGGGGTTAACATTTGATTCGTTCCTTAGGTATGATATCCATATTAATGAAATTGTTAAGAAAGCTTCCAGAGCTTTGGGTCTAGTAATGAGACTGTCGAGCGATTTTAAAAATATTTAAACTATAAAAATTCTTTACCGTGCTTTTGTCCGCAGTCACTTAGACTATTGCTCACAAATATGGAATCCTAATTACAAAATATATATTGACCGTATTGAGAATATCCAAAAGAAATTTGTAAGGTACCTGCAATACCGATCAAAGACATTTCTACCAAATTATATTATTTGGTCGTGGTAAGATAGTCTAAGTCTTCCCCGGTACCTACATCCTTCCACTTTCACATTGTATATCTGTTTTGTCATTCTTTCCTCTGGCATTCTTTCTATATGCCCGAACCAACGGAGCATGCCCTTTCTCATCTTTACACCGATACTATCTTTCATACCTACTCGCTGTCTTACTATGCTGTTGCTAATGCGGTCGGTCAGCTTCACTCCGCACATCTTCCGCAGAGCTCGCATTTCTACCGCATTTATCCTACTTTCATTCTCCTTCTTACATACCCAGCTCTCGCTACCATTTAACAGCGTTGGGACAAGAACTCCGTTATGTATGGCCAGCTGCGCCTTATGGCTTAAGTGCCGGCTCCCGAGTAGCTTTCCCATCGCACCATTCACTCTGTTCCCTGCACTCACCCTTCTCTCTATGTCAGCGGTGTATTTCCCATCCTTACTGAAGGCGCATCCAAGATATACAAACTCATTCACTTGCTCCAGCACATCGTTACCAACCACAATCCTTACATTCGTTCTGGTTTCTTCCCTTTCAAAAACCATAATCTTGGTTTTCTTCACATTCAAGTGTAATGCTATCTATCTACATTTGTCTAAAAGAAAAAAGAGGAATGTATTTAATATGTGTGTCTCAGTTCTTCTGTTCCTTCTCTATTCTGTAACTATCTATTTGTGAAAACTTGTAATTGGCCTTTTCTATCTATTTTTTTATATTTTTTTCATGTATTAGCTATAAGTTTTCGAAATCAATAAAATAAAATAAATAAAAATAAAATGCAGTCAGTGTGGCTGCATTCTGGGCTGCTTCCATATAACTATAGCATGTCTGCCGTCGAAACGCTGAGAAGAAGATAATATATCCATGTACATTAAGGGATAAATAAGGAAAGACAGCCTTGTCTAGCCAGAGCATTGCTAACAAAAAATGGCGCCTAAAAGCGACCTCAGTTACGCACTATGTGTTGGATTTGTGCAAAATGTGTCAATGACGGATGATCTAGCGCAGTGGTTAAGAGCTTAAGCCGCTCCACCGACTATATCTAATAGTCGCGGGTTCGATTCCCGCACGGGACAAATCTTTGTGTGTTCCACAATTATTTGTTTCGGTCTGGGTATTTGTGTATGTGAATTTTCATGTTTGTAAACGCACCCACGATACAGGAATAAATCCTATAGTATTTTTCATATAAGGTGGGTACTGTGACAGTTGTAAGTGTCAAAGAAAATTATACTTTATTCAATGGCAATAGAAGGCATGACCCGTTTCTATACTTATGGTTTTATGCCTTAACACCATTAAATTAAATATTAATTTTGTTTGGGACTTAGAACTAGTGACAGTTCTTATGTAAAAAATATTAAAGTGTGGGGCTATGTGGCAGAGATGTGCTGAGTACGCCCACTTCTCGCCGACGATGTTAGGTTCCATGTAATAGCGGGCGAGCCTATTGCCATATACCGGGCACAATTCCAAACTCCGGACTCATACTAGAATTTTTTCGTTAGAAAAACTACATTTGTCCGACCTAGGGTTTGAACCCAGGACCTCAGGATCACTAAGCGATGCGCTTTGCCACTAAACCCCCGAGACAGTCATAGGCGTAAATATCACTTCACTCATCACTATTTAGTCCTTTATTAAATATTATTTTTATGTTCCAAATGAGTCAAAATAGTCACGGAAGATTTTACCTCCTTAACTCTTACATACAAACATGCATTGTCCTAATAAAAGAATAATTTATTATCTTTACAGGTCTCAGAGTTGTGGATGCGTCTATAATGCCCACTATAGTATCTGGTAAGTTTTCGCAGCTGTCGTCAAAATTAGTTTCATAATAATATCTATTGATCGTTAGACTATCGATAGCCCTTAGAAATAGTACAATATCGATAGTCACCACTCCGCCAGTATTCGATACTATAAAATGCGACAAAGATCTTTTCGCTTGTGGCCAAAATTGGAACTGACGCTGTCAAACAACTGAGATACTTCACTCAGAGTGTTGTTTATGAAATTGAGCCGTCTTTTTATTAATAACAGCGCAGACCAACCTAAAGGAAAACCAGGAAAAGTTTACTAAACGTTGTAAAACCTATATTCACACCAACTCCTGTCAGTCATCCACGTGCCAAAACATCCTTGTCGGACTAAAATTGCTTTAACGTGATACGAAATAGTATCTATACTGTCGATACTATTGCCTGTAATCAGTCATCAGCCGGCAGACGTCCACTGCGGAGCTAAGCCCCCCCCCCCCCCCCCCCTAAACATAGCCCCGACGACGTGCTTTGTGCTGTCCGCACCCAACTTTTAGCTGTGACCTTCTCTAATCGACATTGTTTGCCAATCTGCACTATCTATCCCTACAGTTATCGATATCATAACTATTTATCGAGGAATCGATAGACTATCAATAGTTCCACTATTACTATACAGCTCTAGTCATAATCAAAAGATAAAATTCCAATAAGTTTTACGTAAGAATGATCTTATTTGTGTACCATTCTGTCGCAACAACTATAGACGCGTATGCCCACTTTATGTGCTAGTCGTTAAGCCGAGTAGGAAGCCTTAAAAGGCGACTTGATAAGTTCCAACGGCAGGTGGCCACAAACCTGCCTCCGCCAATCCGCACTCGGTCCGCGTGGTGGATTATGACCTAATCTCTCTCACTTCGATTTGTGAGAGAAGGCCTTTGTCCAGCAGTGGGCAGTATAGGCTGATATTATAACTTAAGACGCTATAGTTAATTACCTAGAGCTTTTCGATTGTTTAACAAATTAAATCATGAAACACGTTTTGATCTATTTTGTTGTAATACTCAAAGTTTTAACTTAATTAACCTTCAGTGCTTCTGTAACTGTTTTTATAATTAGTTTAACAAGTATGCGGGCATATAGTTTAGTTTCTCATCGCTTCTCCTAGTATATTAGTAAAATATTTTGTTTCCGTATTAGGTAACTAGTTAATAATATTGTATCATTATTTGCCTTAAGTCTTTCATGTTTTCCTTTGTATATGTGGAAGAATAATTGGCATCCAGCTAATTCATTTACTTTATTTTGCAAACATATCCGTAAGGTAATAAAATAAAATCATGTGGTCAAAAAGTTAGAATTCTGCAGGTAACACAGCAGCTCCTGCATTGATGATAGCAGAGCGTGGAGCGGAATTCATCACAACGCGGTACCAGCAGGCCAAGAAAGCACCGGACGCGCTGGAGAACAGATTTGGTGCGGAGAGCACCACCGGGATCTTCCCGAGTAATGTGGGGAATCAGGACAGCAATGAGTCCGAGCATCCAAGGTGATTTTTTTTAATGTTGCCACACTACGAATCATTCGTGCGTTTCATCATCATCATCTCAGCCCATACTTGTCCACTGTTAAACATAGGCCTCCCCAATCGCTTTCCAGCGTAACCCGTCCGATGCCACCTGCATCCAACGACTTCCTGCGATTTTCACAAGATCGTCGGTCCATCTGGCAGGCGGTCGTCCCACGCTGCGCTTGCCAATACGTGGTCGCCACTCTAGAATCTTTCTGCCCCAACGCCCGTCCGATCTACGCGCTATGTGGCCCGCCCATTGCCACTTCAGCTTGCTAATCTTAAGGGCTATGTCGGTAACCTTGGTTCATTCGTGCGTTTACAAACATGATATTCACATACATAAACCACCCAACCGAAATAAATATTTGTGGGCCACACAAAGATATGTCCCGTGCGGGGATTACCAGAGAAGATTAACCAGGTTAACTTTTCAAAGTAAAGGATATTGCGCCCATACATGATTTGCCCCAGAACCAACAGCATTGAAAAAATACTTGTATGATTTCAAATCACCCATAAATCCTCTTAAAGCATTTATTATTAAACAGACAAGCGGGGGAATCGCAATATTGCACAAAAAGTATTAGATTTTGAGGTTATAATTCAGTGGCCATTAATACATATGACGTTATAATGTGTTGACATTCCGTAAAGATGTCGGCGACTTCGATATAAGTACTTACAATACTTTGAAATATTCGTTTTAGATTGCAAATTGTCCGTTAGATACGGATATTTGCCATTCTTTTAATAAAATAGATAAATAATGATGGCATGGGTCAAATGTTTGTTGGTTGTAGGGCAATTATTGATAATTTCTTTAAGCATTTAGAAGAATTTGATGCACTAAACTATCTAGTCAAATTTATTATCTTCCCATTTTCAGTTGGGGGTCCGGCAACCACGGCGGCTACTATAATAGCGGTTATGAATACGATGGAGGTCACGGCGGAGACAATACCAAAGTTCCAGAGAATCAGACGCAGAAGAACCACAGATGGGAGCACCGGTGGAAGCCATGGGACAAGAACTGGCAGTGGCAGAGCAAGCCGTCTAATTTCGAGCATAATGACTGGCACAAACCTGGCACAACCCAGAAATATCAGTCGCGGTAGTCCAAATTACGCTCTTTGTTTGTTCATATAAATAAATAAATATGTTTGTTCATATAAACCGGAACCGAGGGCAGAGCACGTTTTGATCGTATTTGAAATAGAGTTTTGGGACATTGAAATCCTACTAATATTATAAATGTGAAAGTTTATGCGAATTAATGTATTTTTGTAACTCTAGTATTTATTCCTGTATCGTGGGTGCGTTTCCAAACATGAAAATCCACACACACACAAATACCCAGACCGAAAAATAAAAATAAATTAAAAAAAGGTATATAATTTATAAAGATAAGTAAAGATCAGCAAAATAAACCCGTGTACAGGCGCGGCTAACGGCTAGTAAGATATATTTTTAGATTTTGTGTGAAATTTTAAACGAGTCAGACCGGCACCTCCTGTTCCCAGGACGTCTGATGTATGTGAGAAACGCTCTCTGATTTTCAGGCCCGTATTACAGAACGTAAATCAGTCGTCAATCTAGTTTTAAAATCAGATTTTTGTAGTAAATTTTAGTTTTAAGAGGGCCTTACGGGCGTCGGTATATATGAACGAACCCTTGATCAGCGCAGATTAGACGTAAAACTGCTTGAGTTTATTCATGTATGAACTGTACGTAGGATTCCTTGCGGGGTAGGCAGAGAGTACAAAGTTATTAATAAAATGATTAGATAGCAAGTCCAACTAATTACAATTATATTAAAATTGAATCATATGAATTTATTTGAATTAATTCTAGTTTAGTGAAAAAATGCTCCAACAGTTTTCCGTTTAAAATGACTGATCCATTATTTTTAAGTATTTCAACATTTTAATAAAAGACTAGGTAAGTGTAAAACAGAGTTTTATTCTACTTCTGCTTGCCTTTGCGTTTTCCTTTTTGAGGTATTTCTGGTTCGGGCTCGGATCTGTAAAAAAGATACGTTATTCTGCAATTGAATTTAACCCATCTAATTTAAATATAATGCGACAAGGATTGTTTGGCCCGTGAACGACATTGACGGGGTGACATTGAGATGTTGGTGTGAAATTAGGCACCATAACGCCTATATACCCCAAGCGGGGATGGCAGAGGTGTACTGAGTACACCCACGTTTCGCCGACGATGTT
This sequence comes from Phalera bucephala, assembly GCA_905147815.2. NCBI lineage: Eukaryota > Metazoa > Arthropoda > Insecta > Lepidoptera > Notodontidae > Phalera > Phalera bucephala. The sequence goes on from LR990629.1 coordinate 11,194,161, forward strand.
AGGTCCCATGTAATAGGGGGCGAGCCTATTGCCATATACCTGGCACAAATCCAGACTTCGCACTTATACTGGGAAGTTTTCGTTAGAAAAACTACACTTGTCCGACCTAGGATTTGATCCTGGGTTTAAATCCTAGGTCGGACAAGTGTAGTTTTTCCGCCTCGCGATCACAAAACGATGCGCTTTGCCAATAGACCAACGAGGCAGTCCGAAGTGTGAAATTAGGGTTATCATTTAGTAAAATTTTCCTAGTTCCGGAGAAATATTTCAACAGGTGGATTCCTACTGTTACTAATTACGAAAAAGAACTTGGGCAAATTTGACAGCAAACCATAATTCTGCGACTGTCATAAAGTGACACTTTTTGTGTCTGTAAAAGATCTACGATGTTGGCCGCGGGGCCTTTACAGCTTCACTGGACAAGAGGGATGAAGTGACACTTCACTTGATGACAACGTTACTTTCGATAATGCCAAAAGACCCTTGTCGGACTGTAAATACTCTCTTATCTAAACAAATTACCCTATTATTAAATTCAGCCCACTCGCGTGGCAGTGAGCAGAAAAATGCACATGAAATTGCCTAGCGCGGAAACGTACACCGCGGCATTAAGCGTGAACATAAACAGGGCCCTTATTCGCTATGACAATTTAAACACGAAACAAGACGTGTTATCAAACATACGTGTTATTGGCGTGGAATGGAATTCTGTATGCCACTGTCAGATTTGAAAACATGACAAGGCTCGTCACACGCCATGTTTCGAACTGTCAAAATAACACGCTCCGCGCTTGCGTGTTATTGAAAACATGTTAAAAACTTGCTAAGGTAGTTCAATGTAAACAAACATTTTTAAATAGTTTTATTGCAATTTAAATGATATATTATGATCATCGCGTCGTCGTCGTAGTAATAAATTATTACTCATAACCAGTGACATTGGAAAATTGTGGTGGCTCATCTATTAAAGTGAACTTCTCAATTTCAACAATAGTGTACACATTTATCTTAAAAATATGGTGTTTTGTTTTAGTTTGTAGTCACAATGAACCGGACGAAAGCTTCTACAGCCCAATTAGCATATTTACCCACCCACAGGTGGAATCTGGGTACACCAATTGTTCTCCTCAAGGAAGGTCATCGAGAAATGTGGAAAGACCTAACCTACCAATTAAATGCGTTAGGAGGCCCATTTAAAACTGTGATCATAAAAAACAGGTACGTATCTACTAAAATAAATGTGACTTTTGTTATTTTATAAAGACAAATAATTTGTGGTGTGCTACATTATTGATTTTGTGGTAATTTAAATATTTGTATCATTGATTTAATTATAGGGCATAGGTGGATGATGTTGACCTAAAATAACATAATAGGCTATTTTTCATTATCAATTTTCATTACAAGTAGAATGTAGGGTTATTATAATGCATTTTCTATTAGTGAGTGTTAATTGTTCATCAAATAATGTGTTGCATATATTATGAAGCACTAATTTTGCATCTAATATCATATCTTTCATATGAAACTTCTTTTACAGAATTGCTGATGGTTGAGAAAATTAGAACACCCAAGTTGACCCATTCTTATAGAGGAAGATGTGCGGTGATGTCATGTGTGATGGGAATTTTTATACTAATGAATTAAAGAAAAATGTTTTCATTTCAATTTGTTTTTCAATTATAGCTGCATAATTATGGTGTGGTAACCTTGGTAGCAAACTGGAACCATTACTGTGTGGTATACCAAACTGTATAATTTTGAATGTTTGTTGTTCAAATCAAATAAAATAGCATTTATTGTGGTCATAGGTTACAAAGATGGTATGTGTTGTTGTTCTGATGAGGACTTACAAGTTTCCATTTAACAATACCAAATGACTTGCATGTGATTATTGATTTGTTATTCATAAATAAAACTTGTTGATTTACCAATTACTTTTGTTTTATTTATATACATACCTGCCCCGCAGGGGATCTGGCTTGATGATGTTTTTATTATTTTATTTTTTATTTTCTTTATTAATTATTTAATTTAGATAGAGACATAATCTATGTATCTGTGTAGATAGATAGCTAGTAAAGATAAAGATACATAGTAAATAAACTAAATAAAAAAGTATACCTTTTAAATCACTGTATGTATATTTGCAAAACAAACTTTAAAACAAAAAATAAACACCGTCACGCCGGTATTCCCGGAGTGGGGGGCAGAAGGGCATAGGGGCAACTAGGTTCAGGGAGGACCGGCCTCGACTTGGGCTGTTGCTATGGGGGAAGGCATACATTAGGTGTCTCGCCGTGGTGAACATGAAAGAAACTTGTCCGCTGGCCAGTGCAGAGATGCACTGGCCAGCGGACAAGGGATTCTTCCACGTCGCCGGCGAGGTCGGTGTCTAATCCTGTGTGTGATATCGGTATCTGATAGGAGGGAAGTAAGGGCATTGTAAGGGTTGCTGAAAATATGGCGCGGGCAGCAATAACGGCTGATAGGAGGCGAGTCAAGTGTGTAGGCGGCAGCAGCTAAAAAGGGCTTTTATATAGGTGCGAATAGGTTCAAGGCTGAGATCGGAATGGTGCTAGGTTTAGTCTGGTTTTTCTTAAGTGGCCAATTTTATGAAAAAACATAGTGTGACAACTAAAGACACTAAAGTGGTCGGTTCGGACGAAGAGCAAGGATTGGGGAATTAATGAATGAATAAAATAAACTAATTTTGAACCAATTGTATTGCCTTAAGTTATCATACAATATTTTTATGTAAAATTGACCACTTAAAAAAAACAGACTATATATATGTGTGGGACAAGTCTTTGTTTGTTTAGGTGTGGGTATAGGTTATTGTATTTGACATTCGTACGTTCTAAAACTTGGATCTTTGTTTAATGTTAATTAAAGTTGCCTTTTTTATATCTGGCCCTACTTATTTACTTAGTTTTCAATAGACACATACTTCAAACCATGTTATCAGCACATATAAATATATTTTTACCGAAATTGAATAAGTTGAAACGAATATTCGAAAAACCGATACTTTACCGAAATTAACAGATGTAAGATTATGAACGAATCCAGCGAAATCTCAAATTAAAAATAAAATTGCCGTAGACAACATTCCTTACGGCATACCGAATACCATTTTGTAATTCCACGCGAAGGCTCGTCAAGGAAGCGTGTTTATGTTTACTGCTTGTTATGACGTCTCACGTTACTTGCGGGGAATCTCATGTGGCATAGCGAATAAAGGCCCAGAATAGTTATGCGCACGGTTTATTCTCTCTGACAGGGCCTTTATTCGCTATGACAATTTAAACAAGAAACAAGACGTGTTATCAAACATACGTGTTATTGGCGTGGAATGGAATTCTGTATGCCACTGTCAGATTTGAAAACATGACAAGGCTCGTCACACGCCATGTTTCGAACTGTCAAAATAACACGCTCCGCGCTTGCGTGTTATTGAAAACATGTTAAAAACTTGCTAAGGTAGTTCAATGTAAACAAACATTTTTAAATAGTTTTATTGCAATTTAAATGATATATTATGATCATCGCGTCGTCGTCGTAGTAATAAATTATTACTCATAACCAGTGACATTGGAAAATTGTGGTGGCTCATCTATTAAAGTGAACTTCTCAATTTCAACAATAGTGTACACATTTATCTTAAAAATATGGTGTTTTATTTTAGTTTGTAGTCACAATGAACCGGACGAAAGCTTCTACAGCCCAATTAGCATATTTACCCACCCACAGGTGGAATCTGGGTACACCAATTGTTCTCCTCAAGGAAGGTCATCGAGAAATGTGGAAAGACCTAACCTACCAATTAAATGCGTTAGGAGGCCCATTTAAAACTGTGATCATAAAAAACAGGTACGTATCTACTAAAATAAATGTGACTTTTGTTATTTTATAAAGACAAATAATTTGTGGTGTGCTACATTATTGATTTTGTGGTAATTTAAATATTTGTATCATTGATTTAATTATAGGGCATAGGTGGATGATGTTGACCTAAAATAACATAATAGGCTACTTTTCATTATCAATTTTCATTACAAGTAGAATGTAGGGTTATTATAATGCATTTTCTATTAGTGAGTCTTAATTGTTCATCAAATAATGTGTTGCATATATTATGAAGCACTAATTTTGCATCTAATATCATATCTTTCATATGAAACTTCTTTTACAGAATTGCTGATGGTTGAGAAAATTAGAACACCCAAGTTGACCCATTCTTGTAGAGGAAGATGTGCGGTGATGTCATGTGTGATGGGAATTTTTATACTAATGAATTAAAGAAAAATGTTTTCATTTCAATTTGTTTTTCAATTATAGCTGCATAATTATGGTGTGGTAACCTTGGTAGCAAACTGGCACCATTACTGTGTGGTATACCAAACTGTATAATTTTGAATGTTTGTTGTTCAAATCAAATAAAATAGCATTTATTGTGGTCATAGGTTACAAAGATGGTATGTGTTGTTGTTCTGATGAGGACTTACAAGTTTCCATTTAACAATACCAAATGACTTGCATGTGATTATTGATTTGTTATTCATAAATAAAACTTGTTGATTTACCAATTACTTTTGTTTCATTTATATACATACCTGCCCCGCAGGGGATCTGGCTTGATGATGTTTTTATTATTTTATTTTTTATTTTCTTTATTAATTATTTAATTTAGATAGATACATAGATTATGTATCTATCTATGTATCTGTGTAGATAGATAGCTAGTAAAGATAAAGATACATAGTAAATAAACTAAATAAAAAAGTATACCTTTTAAATCACTGTATGTATATTTGCAAAACAAACTTTAAAACAAAAAATAAACACCGTCACGCCGGTATTCCCGGAGTGGGGGGCAGAAGGGCATAGGGGCAACTAGGTTCAGGGAGGACCGGCCTCGACTTGGGTTGTTGCTATGGGGGAAGGCATACATTAGGTGTCTCGCCGTGGTGAACATGAAAGAAACTTGTCCGCTGGCCAGTGCAGAGATGCCGGTGTCTAATCCTGTGTGTGATATCGGTATCTGATAGGAGGGAAGTAAGGGCATTGTAAGGGTTGCTGAAAATATGGCGCGGGCAGCAATAACGGCTGATAGGAGGCGAGTCAAGTGTGTAGACGGCAGCAGCTAAAAAGGGCTTTTATATAGGTGCGAATAGGTTCAAGGCTGAGATCGGAATGGTGCTAGGTTTAGTCTGGTTTGACAACTAAAGACACTAAAGTGGTCGGTTCGGACGAAGAGCAAGGATTGGGGAAATAATGAATGAATAAAATAAACTAATTTTGAACCAATTGTATTGCCTTAAGTTATCATACAATATTTTTATGTAAAATTGACCACTTAAAAAAAACAGACTATATATATGTGTGGGACAAGTCTTTGTTTGTTTAGGTGTGGGTATAGGTTATTGTATTTGACATTCGTACGTTCTAAAACTTGGATCTTTGTTTAATGTTAATTAAAGTTGCCTTTTTTATATCTGGCCCTACTTATTTACTTAGTTTTCAATAGACACATACTTAAAATCATATTATCAGCACATATAAATATATTTTTACCGAAATTGAATAAGTTGAAACGAATATTCGAAAAACCGATCTCTACCGAAATTAACAGATGTAAGATTATGAACGAATCCAGCGAAATCTCAAATTAAAAATAAAATTGCCGTAGACAACATTCCTTACGGCATACCGAATACCATTTTGTAATTCCACGCGAAGGCTCGTCAAGGAAGCGTGTTTATGTTTACTGCTTGTTATGACGTCACACGTTACTTGCGGGGAATCTCATGTGGCATAGCGAATAAAGGCCCAGAGCTGCTTGGCACAACCTATTGGTCAGTATCTTATCTCGCATGGCACAATGCCAGACTCCGGAGTGATATTGGAAATTTTTCTGTGGAAAAATCACATTTTGTCCGACCGGATTTGAAGCCAGGGCCTCGTGAACGCTACGCGCATTATTCGCCACTAGACCAACGAGACAGTCAGTTTGAAAGTGAGTTACAATAACACAAATATCTTGTGGCCCGCGCTCAAAATCGGAACTAACTCGGAAATGTCACTTCATGGCAGTCGCTATGAAATTTACTCAAGTATTTTTTAATTAGTAACCGTGCGAACGGTTAGGTCCGGGCACTTAGTTGTTATAAAAAAAACAACTAGAGTACTAGACACTTATTTATTTTTGTTCCACAATTATTTTAACCGACTACACTTGTAACGCGGTACTTTTGTCGCTCACACGCGAGACCTCCTGAAGGTCTTTGCCGAATTCAGACCCCTTTGGTAGCTTAGCTTTCACTACTGAGCCAACCGGCAGGCAGAAACCAGGTCCGTAATTAGACTAATCACCTAATGAATAATGACTGCCTTTTGTTGAAAACCCGGCGTTTATAAAGGCATATATTGCTGATTTGCTTTAACGGAAATGGAAGAATGTGGGAACTGCAATTCAGCAATATAGCCGTGGGAGTTAGGCATATTACAGAACGAATCTAGTGAAATATTTCCTGTAAGTAGGAAAATTTTACTAAATCATAACCCTAATTTCACACCAACGCCCTGTCAATGTAATGATAAAATATCCTTGTCGCGCTATATTTGTAAAATAGAGTTGCGGGTTTTGCGGGCGACTAGTTTCGCACGCAGACACTACAAACCAATCCGCTAGCGGCTGCGGTCGAGCGCGACTGGTTGCTTAGAGCTTGTCCAAATGAGGCGATTTACGCGCAAGTCGAGTCGCGCGATTGTGAGATACTAGAGTTAGTGATGTGAATCGGTTCTATAAAACCGGAAATTCACCGGTAATTACTAAAAATACCGGATTTTTTTTAATTCATCCTTAGTCCATAATTTTGTCCATATAGGACAGGTACAAATTAATTAAGTATTGTTTTATTTGTCTACCAGATTTTTATTGATACTATAAAACTACGTACTACGTAAGTCCTAACACATAGTTAAATGAGTATTGTTCATTTCGTAGTTAATGTACACATGAATGTATAAATGAGAACTCAATCCCACCACTTTTGCTCATAACTGATACTTAAGTCGTGAAGATAGTAGTAGTAGATAATAAGGTAGGTATGCGTGTGTGTGTGTGTGTGAATGATGTACGCTGTTGGCCGCGAGGCCTTTACAGCTTCACCGGACTTAAAGGCGAGCGTGCAACCACTACGCTCTAGCCAGCCAGAAGGGCAAGAGGCGACATACTCGAGGGCGCCTCGAAGAGGCGCCCTCGGTTGGGACAGTCGCTGTAGGGGGACGGGTGCACTACTAAGTGCACCGGTCACCCGCCGGCTATGGGAGGGGATCTACTACTACGTCGTCGTCGTTATGAACTATTTGTTATATGTTAATTTTTTTTATTTTTTTTTTAAACGTAGCCCTACTAGGATTTATTCCTGTGTCGTGGGTGCGTTTACAAACATGAAAATTCACAAACAAATACCCAGACCGGAACAAATAATTGTGGATCACACAAAGATTTGTCCCGTGCGGGAATCGAACCCGCGACTATTAGACACAGTGGGCGGAGCGGCTTAAGCTCTTAACCACTGCGCTAAATCGTCCGTCATTTCATTACGTCGTTATCAACCGGTTTTTCTCCAGAGATTCTCCGATAATTGTTGTAAATTCTCCTATTATCTCCGGAGACTGATTTTGCCTCCGGTACACATCATTAACTAGAGTCATACATTCCTTCTACATGCAGTCGCGTGTAAATCGCGGGCAAGTGGCCGGAACCTCGACTCGCGGGATGACAGGCGTTCCGCGCGCGAGTCGAGATACTGGATGCCATTGTTCCGTCAAGGACACGCGCAACAGTGATTACTTCGACACGGAACTCTTTACCGATGAGGTGGAAACGAGGTGGCGATATCGGACATGGAATCTCTAGATTATTCTAATCGAAATCTAAAACGTAAAAGTATGATAAGAGATACTGTTTTCTGAAGTTAGTGATTCAGTCGAAAAGAAAAATAAAAGTCTCGGTAACTAAGTCCGTCCTAGAAAACTCGCGCGTATATCACCTAGTCTGGTCAAGCTCTTAATAAATAAAATAAAATTCGACCTTGATTGAATAAATACAATAAATAATTTATGTCGATTGATTTAGTTGTTAGTTCTACATTAGTCGTCTAAGTTGTCATTTTTTTGTTTTGACATTTGCACCAGTCAAGTTGTCCGTGAATTTGTGAACACGATTATAAATATCACACATATACAATGTGAAAGTGGAAGGATGCAGGTACCGGGGAAGACCTAGACTATCTTACCACGACCAAATAAACCGAGTCTTATCTGATGGAAAAGTCAAGAGTCTCCGTAACCGGCGAGCGTGTATGAGACGAACTATGAGAGTCGAGGAAGCCAGAGAGGTATGTAAGGAAAGAACCTGTTGGAACTCTGTACTCTCTGCCTACCCCGCAAGGGATCTGGCGTGAGGTTATAGATAGATAAATATCAAGGAACAACTTACTCTTCACTGGCATCAGGAGTCTCCGGAATGGTGACATTAGCTTTGGACTCGCGTCTGCTCCCCACTTGCTCATCGGAATCATTTAACACTGACTGCACCTGTAAATTAAAATTATCAGTAACGAAGGCTTTATACACGAATAATGTCAAATACAATACAATGGTTAAATCAGAATAATGACATAATATAAAAATCTGAAAAATGTCTGAATCTCTCATTTATTTAAGTAAAATTGTATCTAATTGATCTCTGTAGGACAGCCGACAGATGAAAGTAGCAGACGATCGTAGTATTGGAGCAATTTTCGATTTTTATATCTTTAAAAGTTTGGTTAAACAGCCGACGGAGCGCGACAGAAGCGCTCGACTAGTTCGGTTGTGACGTTTCCCGGCGCGCCGTGACAAAAAATAGTAAAAAAGACAAGTCAAGTTTCTCACCGAATTTTCTGGCTATGTCCTCGTGGTATATTAAATTGAGAAAAAAAATGTAACATTAACGATTTGTAAAAACCTCCGTAACCACACAATAAAAATGCTTCTGTTCAATGTACGTTTCACTTTATATAATCGCTTATGTCAGAGTTAAGTTCGCTTAAGTTCCAAATAAAGCTTTAAAAATATTTTTTTTTGTTAAAGGAAGGTAGCCTAGGGTTTACTCCTGTATCGTGGGTGCATTTACAAACACGAGAATTCACATACACAAATATCCAGACCGAAACAAATAACTGTGGATCACACAGACTTGTACCGTGCGGGAATCGAACCCGCGACTATTAGACACAGTGGGCGTAGCGGCTTAAGCTCTTAACCATTGCGCTAATGTAACGCAATACGACGAAGGTTGAGCAAAATCATAATACTCACTAATTCCTTCTCGTATAAGATGGTGTGCAAAGTGGTGTCATCGTTGGAATCGTCCAGAATAGAGCTATGAGAGCCCGCGCTGCTCCGCGCTGAATTGGTGGAGGCGCGCGTTGCTGGGCGGGCTGGCTGGCGCGCTGTTAATGTAATTTATAACTCACTGTCCATTACATAAGGCTCAAATTCGAGTAACTTCGTCTATCTACGGCTATCCATATACAAACACGGTTCGGTAGGCTGACATCTCGAAAAGAGGGAGAGGAGAGAGGGCGGGAGAGATAGGGGGAGATACATAGAGGGGAGAGACGATTTGAATTTTGCGGTTTTGCTGATAAAGGTAATAATAATGAAAAAAATTTAAATAACCCTTTAGATTTCTATCGATATATCATTACGCCAGATCTCGTGCAGGTAAGCTTGAAATTTTGCATGAAATCCTTACATATAAGAAAGGATTTTTGACAATTCCTCCCCAAACGGGTTAAAATTTACGGATGGGAAATTCCATTAGACATACGGCTAGTAAGACGTGTAAGAATTTTAGCTAGACAAACCTGTTTCTACTTTATTCTTTCCTTTTGCTTGAGTTGAGCCGTTCGAATCTGTACTGGAGCCTGAATGTAGACTCTTCGTTGACCTTCGTATTGTAACATTGGACGTGTCGAAGTCTTCTGGAGGTGAAGTTATTACAAGGTGTATGGTAAAATTATTGAACGGAGAATGCGCAAGAAGGCTGATGGAATGTTGTGCGAGGGGGGTTTCAGGTCCAAAAGAAGATGTTCGGATCAAGTTTTCTCCCTCCGCAACATCGTAGAGAAGCATCTGGCAGTGGGCTGGAAGGTTTTATGCGGTTTTGTGGATCTCGAGAATGTTTTTGACAGAGTTGTGCGAAAGAGACTTTGGGACATTTTACCAGAGTATGCACGCTGTACGCTGTTATATGACAGCGAGAGCTGGGTATGTAAGAAGGAGAATGAAAGTAGGATAAATGCGGTGGATGCGGAAGATGTGCGAAGTGAAGCTGACCGACCGTATTCCCAACAGCGTAGTAAGAAAGCGAGTAGGTATGAAAGATAGTGTCGGTGTAAAGATGAGAAAGGGTATGCTCCGTTGGTTCGGGCATATAGAAAGAATTTCAGAAGAAAGAATGACAAAACAGATATACAACGCAAAAGTGGAAAGTGGTATCTTACCATGACCAAATAGACCGAGTCTTATCTGAAGGACAAGTCAGGAGTCTCCGTAACCGGCGAGCGTGTATGAGACGAACTATGAGAGTGGAGGAAGCCAGAGAGGTATGTAAGAAAAGAACCTGTTGGAACTCTGTACTCTCTGCCTACCCCGCAAGGGATCTGGCGTGATGATATAGTTAGATTTTTGACAATTCATCCCCTAAGGGGGTTAAAATTCAGGGATGAGAAATTCCATTAGACATACGGCTAGTAAGATAGAATAGTAGCTAGACAAACCTGTTTCTACTTTTTTCTTCCCTTTCGCCTTAGTTGAGCCGTTGGAATCTGTACTGGAGCCTGAATGTAGACTCTTTGTAGACCTTCGTACTGTAACATTGGACGTGTCGAAGTCTTCTGGAGGTGAATTTATTTCAGGCGACGATTTCTTCGCTCCCTTTGCTTTTAAAGCTTTGGCTTTTTGAGCTGCGAATAAAAAATGAAAAAAAAAAGATTGTAATCAGTTTTGTATTGATATGTTTCAAAAAAACGTGGCCCACATTAGGAATTATTCTTGTGACGGGTGCGTTTACAAACATGAAATTCACATATAAAAACACTCAGACACTCGAGACAAACTTTTGTGCGTTACGTAAAGATTTTTCCCGTACGTGGATTGAACCCGGGACTACTCGATCCAAGGGGCGGAATGGCTTAAGCACTGGACCAATAAAGCCCTATAGCCCTGTTAAGAAACCGTCCCACCGTTGGGCACGCGCTCCAACTGAGAGGGTTTAGGCCATAGTCCACCACGCTAGCCCAGTGCCAGTTGGCGAACTTCACACACCTTCGAGAAATTCTTAGGGATGCAGGTTTCCTCACAATCTTTTCCTTCACCATTAAAGCAAGTGATCGTAAATTTTTATTACGCACATGCTTTCGAAAAGACGGAGGTGCGTGCCTGGGTTTGATCCGGCACCTCTGACTTTGCAGTCCAACGGTCTAACCACTAAGACCAAGCCGATCCAAATTTTAATATAGTTTAGTTACATTTGGAACTTTGGATGTGGAGTTACATTTGGATATTTATTGCAATTTTGCAACAAATTTGTCGAAATTCCAATTTTGACAACCTGTCAGTGAAAGCAATCCATAGCCGAAACAAAGAATTAATGTTGCTAAGTAACATTTGTATTCTCTGATGTTAAGATAAAAATACTCGTATATTTGGATATAATAATATCCAACTATTTTTGTCAAACTGGTGTTCCATCTGATGTTCACTAAATCTGCCGCTAGTATTGTTCAGTAAGTTATGTATGCTACGGCGTATAGGGATTTAGGAAATCTGGATGTAGTCATCGACTTTTGGTGCTGACTGTACATTTTTACACTAATGAATACGAGGCTTAAGCCAAGTTACTATTGCGAGCGGAACGGACACCGTACGGAGTCCGTTTAACTAGCAACAGTAAATTTCATAGAAGCGCTTCCACCAAGAAAGAGTTAAGCAGAAAGTTCTGAGCGAGTAAAAATAGTTAAAAATGGACCACTAGAGCAAATGGAGCGGACTGCGTACGGATTCCGCTTTCTTATTTTATCTTATCGTTGATTAAGCGGACTGGGGCGTCCTCAGGCGCACTTCGACCCGATGGGATCTTTTGTGCTGTCCTTGCCCTGGTGCTCTTACGTGCCCGAAGATCTACATACTCCCTGTACTAACTTGTAGATTCCAGCAGGGAGGAAGAGCCGCAATTCCTTTGGAGTTGGATAGGCCACTCCCAGTAGCTTCATCCGCCGCGCCGCTAGTGCGTAGCAGTTGCAGAAGATGTGCTTCATGGTTTCAGTTTTTGTACCGCAGTTTCTGCATACCACGTCGCTTGATAGGTTCATCTTGTGTAGATGTTCTTTTGTGCCATAATGACCTGTATATGCTCCATATTAATTGCCTTAGTTGAAGTCTACTGTGTCTTAGTAGTCTTTTGTCATTCCATGTGGAGATAAATTCCTCGGGAGTGTCTCAGTCCTGTGTTTTTATCCCATTCTATTCTGTGTTGTTCTTCGGCATATTTGAAGAGATTCCGCTTTACTCGCTACGGTATATTTCATAGAGGCGCTTCCACTGTCGGACCAAACGAGTAAAAATAGATGAAAACGAGTTCGCTGACGAGTCTATAACCCGCCCGTAATCTTCCTGCGCCTCCCGTCGCCTGCCGCTTGACTATTTCTCGCTCTACTAAACTCAACAAGTCAACTCACCTCTCTCGACGTCCACAAGGGAGCGTTGCGATCTGCTTCTCTTTACGCCACCTTTTTCACTGTCCTCTTTCGTTTCTTTACTTTTCGCAGCCTTTTCTTTGGTGTCGGAACCACTTGTCTGTCTGTTCATTGATAATTTTTTCTTTTTTCCTAAAGACATGAAACATAATTATTTCAATAACATGGAGGAAGCCAGAAAGGTCTGTAAGGAAAGAACCTATCGGAACTCTGTACTAGTGTTATAAAAATGAGCGCTGAAGTCGAGCGTTTAGCGCTGAGTCGACGCTCACGAGCGTTGAAACACGTAGAATACGCGAGCGTTTAAGGCCTCTGACACGAAATCAGCGGGAGCGGGGTGACGGCGGCGGCGGCGGCGCGGGGAGCGGCGCGGCAACGCTATACCTGGTCTCGAAGCCAGCGGGCAGACCGCACGGCGCTAGAGCGGCGTAGTGTTGTCTTACGAGAAATTAGCATCTTTCTTCTATCAAAAATCATTGTAATAATTTGCTCCAAACGTCAGCGAGCATTTTAAAACTTCGGTCGGCGCGGGCACCGCTAGATTGGTACGCACCGCTCGTACGCCGCTCGCCGCCCGCTCCCTGCGCCGCTGCCTTCGAGGCCAGTTCCATATAAATGTATGCATTGAAACGCGCCGCTCCCCGCGCCGCTGCCGCCGCCGCCCCGCTGACTTCGTGTTCGAGGCCTTAAGCGCCGGCTGGGGCGTTTTTACAACACTACTATGATAATTAAAAGATTAATTAAAAGTTACTTTAACAAATCTCTAATACTGACTGACTGATCGATATATTTTCATAGGAGAATACATACTAGTATTGCCGTTTGGCAGTCGACTATCGATAAACTAATGATTATTGACGCCATAAAATGGTATCGATAGACTGGCGATCTACTACGACTCTTTACATATAAATGTAGCGGTGCCCCGCGGTTTCACCCTCTGTTTACCGCCCGCGCTATTATTTCGTTTTCTCTTTCTTTCTGACTTTTTTCCTTTCTGCTCAGCTCCTAAGCGACGTAGTGTGATGTTAAATAGCATATAGCCTTACTTTAAGAATTGGGCTATCAAATGCAAGACATTTTTTTCAAACCTCTCAGGTAGTTCCCGAGATTAGCGCGTCCAAACAAAAAAAATATATAGATTCTAGTGTGCGTGTGTTCACAATTCTTCTTCTTCTAAACATAAGTTCTTAAAATAAGTTAGTTAATAACAAAATCAAAATTACCATACCTTTAGTGATTTTCGCCTTCTTAACGGGTGAAACTCCACTGCTGGAATCTGAAGGTACATCGCCAGTGTCGGCCGGCGCGGGATTGTTGTCTTCTGACGGCTTTCTGTTGGTCATAGTCGATTCAGCTTGAGGTGACCCTATAAACAGATTTTTTATAGAAACTTAGCCCCCACACTAGGAATTATTTCCGGTTTTGGGTGCATTTACACACATGAAATTCACATACACAAACACACAGACGGAAAAATATATTTGAGGGTCACACAAATTTTTGTCTCGTGTGGGGCGGCGTAGGCGATGCGGCTGTCTTGCTGGATCAAATTGTCCATCCGTCCAACCGTTTAGCTTGAATAATTGATTTGCAAAAGTAAGCTGAACGACCATTGTAATCCTACTAATATTATAAATGTGAAAGTTTGTATGTTTAGATGTCTGTTACTCAATTACGCAAAAACGGCTGAACGGATTTGGATTGGCACATCGATAGTTTATTACCTGGATTAACACATAGGATACTTTTTATCCCAGAAAAATGTTAAGTTCCCGTCTAAAGTGAACGCGAACGAAGTCGCGGGGAATAGGAATTATATTAGAAATTGACGAGGTTAACAAGCAGGCCCTCCTTAGACAGGTACTGTATTATTAAATAATAAATTAAGTTATCAGTACCTTCAATTCTTGAAACTATTTCAGTGGGCGAGGTCTCATCGATTTCGACCTCCTGTTCAACGGTCTCGTTGACTACTATGTGTGTACTGCGACCGATGGGTTGAGCTGTAAATAAATGCATTTGAACTTGTTGTAGCTCTTTGTGATTTTGCGACTGTTGATTTATTTACATTTAATAAAAGATTATGTTGTATTTTTAAATAATATTGATTATTTTTATGCAACATGTAACATAATTGTTGCATGACCTGAAACTTAGAATAAATATAATCTAGAAGCCGCGGCCGTGCATCCAACTGAAGCAACAATTACTACCTGCGAAGCAGGTAGTCACACGTTCACGCGAGTATTCACTTTGTGATCGTCGTGCAAAATAACGTGCTCTGCGCGTCCCAAATTAAATTTAACTATGCCGTCTAGTGTCACTTCCGCCCGTAAAAATGCTGTTGAGCTCAAGAGAAACATGAATGCGTGAGATACATTTCATACGTATCTCACGCATTCAGGTGCCGTATTATTTAAATATCGAATTAATTCTTGCGTCTGTAATTGTCATAGTAAAAGTCCATTTTGTTAGTGTTGCTAGTATAAATTTTATTTTTTTAAGTTTTTATAAGTTTTAGTATGAAATGGTATTAATATAGTTAACTACTATATTACGGTTTTAATATTTAATTAAGATAATGAAAGTATATTTTCCCTACATTAAATGACTATAAACCTTAATAGTACAAGTATATCTATTTCTAAGTTTAATTTACATTAAAATACACGTTACCGCAACAGTGATTTTATTATCATGTACTCTAATGTCATCAACATTTACCCCAAAAAGTGGTAATATTTCCGCGCTGCCAACATTACGCGGTTGGGAAGTGCGGTGAGTGCGGGGCATTTGTTGAATTTTTGGCCTCACCGCGCGGCTTGCAATTATGAATGCGCGCGGCTTCTATATTATACTAAGACCTGAAAGTAGTTTGTTTGAAATCGGCAACAGAATTCGATGTCCTATAAATCCTATAATCCAGTATTTATATTTGGCATAAATAAACTTATCAACGGGCACAAAAGTCGCAAATGTAATATTTTGTTTGGCATAAATGTAACTTTGTTCTATGGGGTTACCGTCGAATTGCTTGTAACTGTTATTAAAGCATGTAACATTTCAACTATCAAAAGTTGCTATTACTATTTTAGTTCACTGCATTAAACAAAATTTAATCATAAGTCACAGCAATGCGGCAATTTTTAAATGCATTTATAATACATATACCTCAGTATGCACACGAAAGTACAGGTTTCATGGTTAATTTAGGTACCAAAGTTATAAAATAATCTAATTGGGGTGTCTTGAGGTCTCGCGTTTTATGTGTTACACTTTATAATTCTAAAGTTCAGAACATAAATCGTGTAATTCTCTGTATAGTTTATTAGTTTTGTGTATAAGGCTCATTGTTACAAACTAATAGTATATGAGGCCAGTACAAACAGAGTGGCCTAAGTGATATTTAATTATTGAAATTAGAATATGTAGTACTGAAAGTGTCTTAATAAAACAAAGAATGACATAAGTTTGTTAAAAGGCTCCTTTCTTATGTCTTAAGAGAATGTCTAAACAATATGCTCCGGGTGAATGGTGAGTGAGGTAGATATAACTTACGTAAAAACGAAGTCGCTCTGCCTAAAGGTGCTAACGAATCTTCCTGCACCGTCCCTTCAGTTACACCTAAGAAACACCAATTTCATTTTAGTTACATTTTAATTTTTAATACAAATATTAGGTGTAATACCGTGTAATTTTAGTCGTCCTGGGGCGAAAGCCCAGGTGATGTATCGAATGCCTACTGTTCACTGGTACTAAAAATAACAAAACAATAACATTTCAATAAGTAACATCTCCATACCAATACTAATTTCGTGCATTAAACACCTATACCAAGCGCAAAATGATATAGAGGGGCGTCGCGGCGGTTGGTAGGTAGATGCTCCTTATTGAAGTGTTTTTCTTTATTATTTATTTATTACCAGTGAACAGTAGGCATTGGATACATCACCTGGGCTTTAGCTCCAGGACGATTAAAATCACACCTTGTATATCTGTTTCATTATCAACCTGTACTTGTCCACTGCTGAACATAGGCCTCCCCAATCGCTTTCCAGCGTAACCGGTCCGATGCCACCTGCATCCAACGACTTCCTGCGATTTTCACAAGATCGTCGGTCCATCTGGCAGGCGGCCGTCATACGCTACGCTTGCCAATACGTGGTCTCTCCTTTAGAATCTTTCTGCCCCAACGCCCGTGTGATCTTCGCGCTATGTGGCCTGCCTATTGCCACTTCAGCTTAATAATCCTGAGGGCTATGTCGGTGACCTAGGTTCTTCTACGAATCTTGAGGAGATTCGATCACGTAGATAAACGCCGAGTATAGCTCTTTCCATAGCTCGCTGAGCAACTTTGAGTTTTTTATGAGACCTATTGTAAGAGACCACGTCTCTAATCCTTATGTCATCACTGGCAACACACATTGACTAAAAACTTTAGTATATCTGTTTGGTTGATCATAAAAATATTGCCTGTTCAGACATTACCATGACATGGCTGTTGCAATAAGAGTTGGCTCCCGACAAGGTTACTCCTGAACGGTTGATAGCACAGACACGACTTTGCATACGCATTCAATTATGATAGCCTATTCTACGTACCACCATGACATGGTTGCTGCGCCCAGGATTGGCTCCAGACGACAGAGGCACGAAATGTTGATTGACTTTTTTAAATTGCACCATTACCTGACTGCATAGGAGCTTGTTCTTAAAAGTCTCTTTAATAAAAGTATTTTATTTATTAAATATTTTAATATGAGACTGCTGACATTCTTTCTATATGCCCGAACCAACGCAGCATACCCGTTCTCATCTATACACCGATACTATCTTTCATACCTACTCGCTTACTTACTACGTTGTTGCGAATACGGTCGGTCAGCTTCAATCCGCACATCTTCCGCAGAGCTCGCATTTCCACCGCATTTATCCTACTTTCATTTCATTCTCCTTCTTACATACCCGGCTCTCGCTACCATATAACCGCGTTGGGACAAGAACTCCGTTATGTATGGCCGGCTGCGCCTTTTGGCTTAAGTGTCGGCTCCCAAGTAGCTTTCCCATCGCACCATTTACTCTGTTCCCTGCACTCACGCTTCTCTCTATGTTAGCTGTGTATTTCCTATCCTTACTGAAGGCGCATCCAAGATATACAAACTCATTCACTTGCTCCAGCACATCGTATCGATATACAATGCGAAAGTGAAAGGATGTAGGTACCGGCAAAGACCTAGACTATCTTACCACGACCAAATACAGTGAGTCTTATCTGAAGGACAAGTCAAGAGTCCCCGTAACCGGCGAGCGTGTATGTGACGAACTATGAGAGTGGAGGAAGTCAAAGAGGTATGTAAGGAAAGAACCCGTTGAAACTCTGCACTCTCTGCCTACCCCGCAAGGGATCTGGCGTGATCATATAGACAGATGAGACTACTGCTGCATTATTATTCTCCCGTACAGTGCCAAATTACCAATATGTCATGTTATAATGGATATGTTATAATAGATATAATCATCATCAGCCCGTGTCAGTCCACTGCTGGACGTAGGCCTCTCCCAAGGCACGCCACTGAGCTCGATCTTCAGCTCTCCTTCTCCAATCCCTGCCCGCTGCCTTACGAATATCGTCGCCCCACCTAGCTACAGGGCGCCCTACACTACGTTTGCCGACACGCGGTCTCCACTCAAGAACCAGTCTGCCCCAACGGCCATCGGTTCTGCGGCATATGTGACCTGCCCACTGCCACTTCAGCTTGCTAATTCGCTGAGCTATGTCGGTAACCTTGGTTCTCTGACGAATAACTTCGTTCCGGATTCGATCCCTAAGAGAAACTCCGAGCATAGCTCTTTCCATAGCTCGTTGAGCGACCTTGAACTGGTGGACAAGCCGCACAGTGAGTGGCCACGTTTCGGCTCCGTATGTCATTACCGGTAGGACGCACTGATTAAAAACTTTCGTTTTTAAGCATTGGGGTATGGGCGATAAGAAGACTCGACGGAGTTTCCCAAATGCTGCCCAGCCCAGCTGTATCCGTCTCTTAACTTCCTTGTCGAAGTTGTTTTTACCCAGTTGGAGCACCTGCCCTAGGTATACGTACTCAGAAACAACTTCGAGGGGGGCTCCGTTTACGGCGATCGGTCCCGGGTCAACATGCTTGTTGATCATAACTTTAGTTTTATCTAAGTTTATCCGGAGACCGATTCGCTGAGACGAATTAGCAAGGCTGTCCAGCATCTGTTGTATAATGTATAATAGATATAAGCCACTTCTTAAATAATAGGAAATAGTAATAATAAATTTAAAAATATGAGTGATGATAATGACAAACTATGAGAGTGGAGGAAGCCAGAGAGGTATGTAAGGAAAGAACCTGTTCAAACTCAGTACTCTCTGCCTACCCCGCAAGGGATCTGGTGTAATGATATAGATATAATTTGAAAAGATCTTTTAAAAACAAGCTTTTATAGCAAACACCCTACCTATTTCGGTATTATTACTTGCTTGAGGAGTTCCTAGTGCCGGCTTCAATAGCAGGTCCTGAACACTATTTGGGTCCATAGTACTCCACAAGACACATCCAACGAGCCCAAATACGGGGGGGGCACACATGTTAAATATTTGCATGGTTTCATTGGTCACCTTTTGGGTTCATCATCAGAGCCTTAACACCATCTGGTTATATAATACTTATCAATAGCAATCTCACAAGCCTAAACACTCAGGGGTTATGTTGTGTAGATGACATCAGAGATGGGCAAAATGTAATCAGATTAATGATTACAATTACATTCGATCGTGTTTCAAGATTAAAAGTGTAATCGTAAACGTTAAAGATTACAAAATGTAATTGTAATCGTTAATCATTAATACACCATCACGCCTATATTTCCGAAGCGGAGGTGGTTAATCATTAATCTGATTACATTTTGCCCATCTCTGGGTGACATGTTTCTATGGCCACTTTCCGATCGCATCATAAGACCAGCTCCATGGTACCATATTATTGTATTGTCAGCGAACTTATCAACAATATATAATAATCGGATTACCGCAAGTGCTTGAAAAACAGATCACAAGATTTGAACCGGAAAGACAGACAAGAACATTGCAAGTTAAATAAAAGCTTATAAAAATGGTGATGATTACCTGTGTTGGATATTTTGTTGAGACTGGCCCGCTCGGTCGCCTCCAGAGCCCCTAAGTAGCGAGTTAGATTACGGCAAGACTGTTTATCTGGCAATTTCTAAAACAATATTTATTTATTAATTATTGGGTAAAGTGCGGAAGCAATGTTTATGAGTAAAATATAAAAGAGATCGTAACTCGAAATGTGAGCTAGAGTCTGTCTAATGAAAGCTGAGAGTGATTTCTTAACGTTTTCATAATCTGGCAATACTGAGAGTAATGTCATCGATTGTTCTAGTAAACCATACACATAGACGGATCTGGATCGGATGAACTCATTTTGATCATTAGAACACGCTAGACTTATTTAATCTTATGTTTTTATTCCATAAAATTCTACATGATTCAGATTTAAGAAATCTAAATGTGAAATCTTATTAATCCCGTGGCATTGCATTGATGGATTGCATAAGAGTCACCAGACAATGCGTATTTTAATTCAAACATTAAAAGACTTACAAGAAATTGATTTATTATAACAAAGCTTATAAATTCCCATAACAGAGAACTAAGGACTTATAAACCATTTACACCACAGAAAGTAATATGTTAGCATGCTATAATTTTTATGTAACTCCCTCTCTATTCTTTCTTCTCTCTCTTTTCTTCAATATCGTGTATGTATTGTAATGTGTTCCTTTAAATCATAAACTTATTTACACGATTTTTTGCTTTTGCTCCACTATTTTTTTAGTCATAAAAGTATTCAAGTATTAAATTCATTTATTCCCAGTTCATCCGGGGATGCACAATCTAATTTATTTAAATTTGCCGCCCTTTTCCACTCCCAGCTTTCATTAGATTCTTCTTTAGAGGCTTCTCGGAAGTTTTTAGCGGGTAGTACCCTCTGAGAGCTGTCAAGAAGCCGCTTAGAGCCCGCGTACATGCGTGATTCTTATTCGACCCACTTGTAGTAAAATGCTCAATTGTTTATAGTCGTGTCCGCAAACCCAAATTGACGTTTAGTGTCGTCAGAATTTGACACTTTTTAAATAATCATGTACAATTAACTTTTTTGTAATAATAGAAATAGAATAAAAATGAGTCTTATACAAACAAAACTTATTTTTAATTAAAATTCAAAAAGTCGTAAAATTCATTTATTTGTATAGGCCATACAATAGCCCTCTTTGTTTTAAAATTAGTTTAATTAACATTAATTAAAATTAGTTTCTTTTAAAATTAACATAGTAATGTTAAGAGAGATGTAAAAATGATATCCATTCATAATTTGTATTACTGAAAATCTTAAGTATGATCGGAATATATGTCCACAATAAATTCATTTACTACCCTTTTTTTTTTTAAATTAGCAAAATTCAATCTTAATTTGATAAAAAAACTGTAAATATTTTTACATATTATGTCGATAATTTATGTCCATTGATTTAATTGTTAACTCTTTACTAATCATCTTAAGCTAGCAATTGTTATTGTTCTGACATTTGAACTTGTCAAATTGTCGCTGGATTTCTGTACACGATTATAGATACAGTCCGACAAGGATCTTTTGGCATGTGGCCGTGGCGTTGCCGGTTTATTAATTAGTAACCGTGCAGACCCAACCATGAAATATCTTCTCGGAAGTAGGAAAATTTTACTAAATTATTGCCCTAATTTTACACCAACGTGCTGCTGTCAACGTCATCCATGGATCAAAAGTTCCTTGTCGCTCTTATATCATGGGTGTGTTATAACTTACCAAGCACAAGTCGCGCAGCATGCTTGCGAGCTCGGCGGCGAGGTGTGCGTCCCTAGGCGGCGACAGTAGGGCGAGCAGGCGGCATGCAAGGCCTACTTCGGGCGCCGTGGGCCGCCGCACTATATACTGACACACCACTGTCGCCATGCCACCTTGACTGTCTGCCAGCTGATGATCATTTACAAGAACTATTATTATAGAAAGAACATATTGGGACTCTGTACTCTCCAACTACCCCTCAAGGGATCTGACTTAATGACAGTGGCGTACATAGCATATAGACAATCTCAGTATAATAAACTGAATGTAGATATATGTTAATAATTATTATATACTTAAATGAGTATGATTATTGTTTTTTTAATGGCATCCTATATGTAATGCACGCCACTGTCATGCATATGTGTTATGTATGTCTTTAAAATTAATCTGGTTTTGAGTACGTTACCGCGTGCGCGTGTGTCAATATGACTACATTTAAAAGTGCGTGTATGCGTGCGCGCGTATGAAAGCACGCGTGCGTGGGAACGCGCATGTATAAAACGCGGGTGTCCTTTGAATGTATAAGCGTACGCGCGTACGTGCTCCTTTGTAGACAAAATCTGACTACCGTCTTTAGGGTTCTGGGTCAATATGGTTGAGGGGAGCGATGGCTTCTCCAGTAGTCATACTCGTGAATGGGTGCTTCGTGTGGGGACTGGAAATAATATCATTTGTCTCATATCTCGGTCGGACGGCATCACACTGGAGCTAGATCGTAAACTTCTAAATTGTAAGCTAAAAAATCTTTTATAAAATAAGGTAAACCGACTTCAAGAAGCAAAAAAATAAATATTTGAAGTCGGTGCTGGTTAGTGCAGTCGGTTACTTGGCACCGACTTCAAATGTTTATTTTTTTTGCTTTTAGAAGTCGGTTTACCTTTTTTTATAAAAGATTTTTATTTTACCATTTTAAGTAACGAGTGAATTATTTAGTAATATTTATATACTGATATTATATTATTTTGCTGAGTTGTACAGTAAGGTACCTACAAGATTAATATAATGACTATAGTAACGGAATCTATACATTCGTGCTGTTCGCCGTTAAAGAGTTTCCTCTTGTATCTTCAAAGTCAAAGGTCCAATACCAATAACATTAAAATAGGACCACCTCAAAACTATACTGAACCCAATGCAAAAAGAATCATCAAAATCGGTTCATAAGCATAGGAGTTATAAAAAAAGGACGAATTATGAACCTCCTTTTTGAAGTTGGCTAATATACTGCTTAGTTCTATAGTAGGGTACCTATAGGATTGACGTAATACCCATAATATCTCAATTTACACATGCCTATTGTTTGTCGTTAAGGAGTTCCCTGGTGTATCTTCTAAGTCCAAGGTCCAATGCCAATGAAATTAAAATGGGACCACCATACTAAACCCAATGCAAAAAAAAAAACATCAAAATCGGTCCACAATTGACAAAAATATCGCTGAACATACATATATAAAAAAATAAAAAATACATACAACCGAACATAGAACCTCCTCCTTTTTGAAGTCGGTTAAAAATGATACCCACCCAATTTTATTAAAAAAAATGTGACGATGTTTATGTATTTTGGATAAAGGAAATGTAGATTCCCGATTCCATAACTAACCTCATGGTTAACTCTAGTAAGCGAGACGATAAATCTCACGACGGCCTCTTGATCGATCTCGGCAAGTGGAGAACTTGCTGGCGCGTTCGCTAGCGTACGAAGTGTTGGTAGTGTTGCTTTCTGTGTAAAAAAAAATATTTTCACAATATACTCATAACGTGCTTTATAATTATATAAAACGGCAGGAACGAAATTATAAAAAGAATAAACTGAAAAGAGAAAATAAGTAAGTTTTTTTAATTATGGTTAGTGCCAAAATGGTAGTATAAAAGGAATTGGGTATCTACTAGCTTTTATTTGATACCTTTTTTTAATTGACATAGGCAAACGAACATACACCCTGACCTTCCATTTGGGACAGTCGGGTAAAAATAACATTTTCAGTATATTATATTTTACTTACTTGTATCTGTTCCTGCGCTCCATCCACAGTCGTGGGGAACGTTTGAAAGAACACGCCAATGGTTTGCCGTAGCATATCTTCATCAACTACAACAAAATATTAGACTATTATATCTTTCAATATTCAGCTTTATTTCAAAGCCAAAGAGTTCATCTTTACCTGTAGCCGGGTTGAACCAAAGCAGCAGCAATCTACTGAGGATCGTAGGCGATTCGAGATGCCCCAAGTGCAGTAAACGACAAAGGCCTTCCACAATAATCAGTCTGTATGCCACACACTGCAAGTTACCAACAAACCAATTAGTACATTAAGCGTATGTATTAAAGTCACTTTTAAAATAAAGAGCAGTAAATGAAGACTTTCTATGATAATTAGCCTGTATGCCACACACTGTGAGCTAACAAACAAACTAATTAGTAGTGTCCGACCGAAGGTTTGGCTTCAGCCATCTTAGGCCAATCCCTCGGCTTCAGACAAAATGGGCCAATTATGAACCAAGTTTCTTAGGGTTATTAAACCTTCGGCCAAAAATCGACCTTCGGTGAGACACTACTAATTTGTATCTTACGCTTATCTATTAAAGTTGTTTATAATATAAAATGTAGTAACAGACTTTCTTCAATAAGCAGCCTGTATGCCGAACACTGTCAGTCAACAATCCTATTAGAATCTTAAGCTTATGTACAAGAGTCGCTTTTGAAAAAGATGTGAAATAAACGACAAAACCCTCTGCAATAATCCGCCTGTATGTCACACACCGTAAGATAACTAACGAATTAGAACCGTATGGAGATGTGTTTAAATTGCAATTAAATAAACAGAATTCGGACTCACAGTACGGTGCATGATCTTGAGTCAATTTGAAACTCAAGTTAACATACTAAACTTGCTTTTAAAATAAAAATCCTGCAAGGTTTGTCTTCTAGGACATTGAACTAAGCTACATTTAATTAAAATGAGAACATAGCATCGTCCGGCTATAGGTTTTACTAAAAGTAAGGTACATATAGGAATTCTATCACATTTATTATTCAACATCCCAACTAATAGAACTTAAAGAAATTGATGATAATAAAATACAAAAATCTGACTTACGGTACTGTCCATAATCTTTAGTAGCAATTCAATAACGGTGCTGTGGTTTGGCGACATCGATATAGCCGATTCTGATATGTTACCTGTGGATATATAAAACATAGTATAAACTTTGCGGTTTCTATTTTGGGATTTCACGATAAGCGCCGCTTAAGTATGGGATAAGTGGCGAACGGTCACTTTTGGACAGATAGCTACTTAACTAATGCTTAACACATGACATCACATGAGGAATGAGTTCCCAAATGTTCATCTGTTTAGGAAAAAATAACGTATCTAAGACAGTGAATACTGGCCACTTGTATTTTATACGCTGAGAATAATAACGAATAAGAGTTGCAAAAAAGGTTGGGTCTACGCTTAAACGCTCGATTATTTTAACGTGATTCAACGCTCGTAAGCGTCGACTCAGCGCTA
The DNA here is from genome assembly GCA_905147815.2 of Phalera bucephala. NCBI lineage: Eukaryota > Metazoa > Arthropoda > Insecta > Lepidoptera > Notodontidae > Phalera > Phalera bucephala. Next base: position 11,219,430 of record LR990629.1, read on the forward strand.
AACGCTCGACTTTGTGTGTGTCCGAATGATCTACGATGGTGGATGCGGGGCCTTTACAGCTTCACCGGATAAGAGGGCGAGCATGTAACCACTACGCTCGAGCCAGAAGGGAAAACGCTCGACGTTCAGCGCTCATTTTTACAACACTAATAAGAGCAATACGCGTGTGTCATTTTTTCCGGCTCCGCAAAATTATTGCAGATAATTGCTTGATAATCTTGAGAATTGTCCATTTATACAGAAGTAACATGTTTGAATGCTTTCCAACTCAAATATCAGATTCATCTAATCCTATCCCTATTATATCCCTATATATTAGGGTTATTCAAATATTATCAACAATTATGTCACTGAGAGGAGTGGTAGAGTGGAAATAAGCCCTATTCACGGGTAGCTATCTGCATAATTTGCAGAAACTATGACACAGAAACTGAAACTATGAAGCATGTCTTCTGAAGATGTGACGCACTAGCGGTGCGGCTATTGAATCTACTGGTGATAGTTTACCCATCTCCAGAAGAGTACAAGCTCTTTCACCATCGTGGAATATACAATTTGTTTCAGATAGTATTTGGATTATCAGGTACGTTAGAGCATTAGCGCAAACAGCACATCAGATCCTATCGGATCGAAGTGCGCTTGGGACAACTCAGCCCATTCATATGCCAAGTAAGATAACTTTCCACATCAGAAACCATGTACTATGAACTATATCAACTTACCATCATCATTTACCGTGTCTCCATTATTGTAAGTGCTTCTCTTCCGCGTAGTGTTGGCTGTAGTATCATTATTCAGAGCCGTGGAGTCTTCCTCGAAGAGTCGTGCGCCGTGCACGCACAGCAGGTCGACTATGCAGCGAAGTACAGTGGAGACTGTGCGCTCGTTTGATGTGTCTATCAACTAATAATAAATAATATTAGCCCTGTTAAGAAACTGTCCCACTGTTGGGCACGGGCCTCCTCTCAAACTAGAGGGTTTAGGCCATAGTCCACCACGCTGGACCAGTGCGGGTAGGCGAACTTCACACACCTTTGAGAAACTCTTAGGCATGCAGGTTTCCTCACGATGTTTTCCTTCACCGTTAAAGCAAGTGATATTTAATTTTTTAATACGCACATGCTTTCGAAAAGACAGAGTTGCGTGCCTAGGTTTGAACCCGAGACCTTTGACTTTGCAGTCCAACGGTCAACTGTATCAACTATAACATAATAATACATATATTCATAGCATTCTATCAAACAGACGTGTGGCATCCATTGTTACAACCACAAGTATCAGCGGGGCAGAATTCATAATAGCTTTTAATTATTATCATCTCGATTACATTCATGGATTTATTTTGCATCATTATTAATAGTCGATTATGTAACATTGCGATTTTAGTTTATTTTTAATTTATATAATAGACAAGTAGGCCGGGTTTTATCTGAAGGACAAGTCAAGAGCCTCCGTAACCGGCGTGCGTGTATGAGACGAACTATGAGAGTAGAGGAAGCCAGAGAGGTATGTAAGGTGCCTACCCCGTAAGGGATCTGGCGTGATAATATAGATAGATAGATAGATTTAAGTTACAATATAAAAATTGGCAACACTGATTTTAAAATTGTATAAATTACGAGTAACGGATATTGCGAGCCCTTCTTGGCTGGAACAGCGAATAAAGAACATCTGGAATCAGCGTGTCTTCTTACTCCATGACTGTACCCTATGCTCCACGCAACCACGAGGAAATAAACCCATCACGCATAATGTTCGTAATACCATGTCACTGTGTATGCTTTTCAAAAGAGCAGGGAAACTCGCGTCACGGCTGGGCAAAGAACTCGCACAAAGCGAGGTGAGAATGGTATACAGGTGATTCGGAATTGGAGTGCCACGACGAAATGCATATACGCAAGGCTAAGCGACTTCTGTTCTACAACTTTTTATATTTATGTGGTTTTTTTTTTCACTACAAGTTCAAGAGATCAGCAAATCAATTTGCATGGAAAACGAAGAAGCAATTCTGGAAAATATAATCCACCACGCGGCCCCAATGTGGATGGACGCAGATTTATGGCCATCTGCTCTTAGAACTTTTATCTATATCATAACACCATATCCATTGCGGGGTAGGCAGAATACATAGTTGTTCTAACTGACCTCTCTCCTCCACTACACTTATAGTTCATCTCATACATGCTCGATGGTTATAGAATTTTTTTAACTTGCCCTTCAGATAAGACATGGTTTGCTTATGGTCAGTTTAAATGTGTTTACTTCTTTCTTAATTTTTTTGTTTGTCGTTAGTTACTTAATTTTAATTAGCTGAACGCACATGTTTTGGATTACAATCCAGATCTATGCCATTACTTTAGAACTAAGTGTTATGTTTTGATTGTAATCTGAGTTTAGTGTGAAAATAAAATAAATTTTCAACTCAAGGATAGATGGGCATAAGCAATAATGTGTCATACATTAACAATGCGCTATTGAAAATTAAATTTTGTTTTTATACAGTTAAAAGTATTACTTAAATGTCACATTGCATTTGGTTGACATGTTATTGCTTATTTGTGTACAGCAAATCTGTACACAAATAAGCAATAACATGTCAAGTCATTGTCAGTAGAATTTTGACAGATGTTTCATATGTCAAAATTCTATCCATAGTAGCCAAATTTATCCTTGAGTTAAATATTGCAAACGGTGTTAGTCATGGTAGGCTAATCTAGATCTTCCCTGGAACCTTTTACTTTTACATTGTATATAGTCTTGCCATTCTTTCCTCCGATATTATTTTTATATGATCCAGTGGGTTTTCATTTAAGCACTTACATTAGCAAAAAAGAAGGCTTTGTTCTCTTTGGCGAACTCCTTGTTTAACATCCCATATAAGGCGACAGTTTCCAAGGCAGTCTCAATTATTTCAGGGTTCTGGAATATGTCTACCTGTAAAAAATATATTAATTAATTCCTGCTAAATTCTTAGCGTTATGACTTCAATAACTAACACTTAACGTTAGTGTAGCCAATATTTAATGCGTTACTTGACATTAATTTTTTAACACCTTATTCAAAGTGAGTATTAAGTGACTAGGATCTTTTCTAAACTCAATGCAATTAAGCAAATTGTCATGATGTGATATTTCACTTGATGATAGCGTTAGTTCTGATTTTGGTCACGTGCCAAAAGATCCTTGTCGCACTGTAACAGTAACTCAGGTGAAGCAGGAGCATAACAGCTTAGCTTTTTATTTTAAAACCTCTTACTAGTGATGCACTTCCATAGAAAATGTGTTTTGTTCCAATGAAGCGAAGACAAAGCGTTAATTCCTGAAAATGATATTTCTGTAAGGCGCTTTAAAAAATCACATGGTAATTTAAGCCATTCAAGTATAGAAATAAAATAAAAAGTCGAGTGCGGTCCGCTGAAATACGAACGGTCGGTAAGGTTTATATTCGCACGAGCGCTTATTCAACGCGCGTTCATCAAACGCTGGAATGAAACAAACAGCTATACATTTTTTTTAAAAGCGCTTACAGCGCTTCAACACAACGCGTTGAAATAGTGCCTGTGCGAACGAGGGGTAAGAGGTAACTCTTCTGTTAATTAGTGGGCTAATGACGTGCCGGTACGTGAGGGGATAAAGGGCCACCGCGAAAAAAAACGTGTTCTTGTAGTCCATGCACTTGAGGAAGTAAGTATATGAATTAGAAATTTAATACTTCGAAATATGATTTTTGACTGTGTATTTGCGAAGCTGGTAAATGGAATACACGATTATACGATTTTTTTTTTCGTTAGAAAAAGAATCTAAAATCATCTCTTAAGCTTTACATATTCTGATTCCAACGCGGAATGCTTAAGAACTGATCAATAGAATCTACTTAATAACACAGAAAATAATTGTAGCAAAATTCTCGTAGAGCAGTTTTTATTTGATAGAGCATTTTTTTAGGAAAAGATAAAATTTGTTTATGCACATACGTCGTTTAATTCCGAGCGTACGCTCAATATATCCGTCCCTTATAATTTTTTTGTAAAGTAATGACATCGCAGTCAGTCTACCGGTGGATGAATGGTCGATCGTGGTAGGTCCTTAAGGGCGTTTTATATAGTTTTTCCATTTTTTTACTATGCTAATAATTAACTATTATCAGTATATTTCTTCCCAATAATTTACCTCTAGCTCGTTGAATATCATCTGCATCATGGGCGTGACGGTGGTGAGTTGAGGTGTATCCAGCGCGCAGTTCAGTATCGTCAGACATTTGGTCAGCGTCGCCGCGTCCGATACTTTCTCTTTTATTGTCTGCAAACAAATTTATTCACAGAACAGATACATTTTTAGTGTAGGGGACTGTATATACGACATTAATAACTTACTGCCTCGTTGGTCTAGTGGCGTATAATGCGCATAGCCATCACGAGGCCCTAAGTTCGAATCCCAAGTTGAACAAGTTTTTCTAGCGAAAACTTACTTATTAGAGTCAAGAATTGTGTGCAGTAAAATAGAAATAGGTTCCCCCCTATTACATGGAACTTAACATCATCGGCGAAAAGTGAGTTTAAACAGTACACCTCAGCCACTCCCATTTAGGGAATATAGGCGTGATGGTGTTTATTTTTTTTACTAATAACTTACCGGTATAGGCACCGAAGACTGTGTCGGTTGTATATTCAACTCCTCCAGTTTCTTTTGAATATCTTCTACCTGAAAACGATAGTGATATAATAAGACATAGATATCATCTCAGCCTAAACTTATCCACTGCTGAACATAGGCCTCCCAAATCGTTTTCCAGCGCAACCGGTCTGATGCCACCTGCATCCAACGACTTCCTGCGATTTTCACAAGATCGTCGGTCCATCTGGCATGCGGTCGTCCTACGCTGCGCTTGCCAATACGTGGTCTCCACTCTAGAATCTTTTTGCCCCAACGCCCGTCCGATCTTCGCGCTATGTGGTCCGCCCATTGCCACTTCAACTTGCTAATCCTAAGGGCTATGTCGATGACCTTGGTTCTTCTACGAATCTCCTCATTCCTGATTCGATCACGTATAGAAACGCCGAGCATAGCTCCTTCCATAGCTCGCTGAGCAACTCTGAGATTTTTTATGAGACATATTGTAAGAGACCACGTCTCTGATCCGTATGTCATCCCTGGCAACACACATTTACTAAATACTTGTCATGAGGCACTGAGGTATTTTGGATGAGACGATGTTGCGCAGTTTCCCTAACGCTACCCAGCCGAGTTGGATTCATCAATTGACCTCTCTCTCAAAGACCTAACTAACTGGGCTGCCTGTGCCAGGTAAGTGTATTCGTCGACAACTTTAAGAGTACAGTTCCTAATGGTACGTGCGGTGGGTACGACATGGACATGGGCATTAAACATTATTTTTGTTTTGTCCATGTTCGTTTTTAGACCCACTTGTTGGGATACTCTGTTGAGGTCACCGCGCATTCGTCCTAGATCTTCTAGCGCTTCTACCATGACTACGATGTCGTCGGTAAATCGAAGGTGAGTGATGTATTCGCCATTGATATTGGTGCCAAATTCCCATCATTCCAAGAGCTTAATTTCTAAGATGGCCGTAAGACATAGTAATTTACTTCAGTGTAGTAAGCTGTTGTACCGGCCGACTGGTTATACCTTGGCTTTGCATTCTGCGGCGAGTGCGTAGTTCTGTTCTCTGACGGCTTCCTCTTGCGCTTCGATGGCCACGTTCAGAGATACGCGAAGCCTTGCTCTCTGTCAAAAAACATTAACATACATAAGATTAGGTGCAATGGTTGTACGTTTCCATTTGATTATACAAACATTTTACCTATTAATGATCAACTGCTCTATTTCGATAAGGAGTAACGGATACTAATTACATAGTACTAGGTGTGAGTCGCGTATGTTGCGTAGCGCTAATTTATTAATCTATTTATCTATCTATATCATCACGCTAGATCCGCTGCGGGGTAGGCACAGCGTACAGAGCAACTTATTAAATATTTTTTTTATTAACCTTTTCTGTTCCACTGCTTGGCAAATGTCTCGCCCATAATCTTCCACGTTGACCTGTGATTGGTCATTTCAGGCCAATCTTTTTGAAAAGCACCTAGATCGTCATGCTAACGTTTCCTAGGCCTGCCCCGACGTAGATGCCCATCCGCTGGCACCCATAGCGTGACGATTCTAGCCCATCTTTCAGGGCGAATTTGACTATCATGCCCTCCCCACTCCAATTTAAGTTTTCCCACAGCGATCCCCGTTTTAGAGCGTATAGTGATGTTACGAAATCTATCTGTTAATTTTATGTTAATAATTTATTATTATTATTTTTTTTTTTCTTTTATTGTGTGTGTGTGTGTGTGTGTGAATGATGTACGCTGTTGGCCGCGAGGCCTTTACAGCTTCACCGGACTTAAAGGCGAGCGTGCAACCACTACGCTCTAGCCAGCCAGAAGGGCATGAGGCGACATACTCGAGGGCGCCTCGAGATGCGTTCGCGATGTGACGTGTTGACGCCTTTTTGATAAAGGCGCGAATAGGTTCGAGACCTAGATCGGAGTGGTTTTTTCTTTTATAAAAACGTAGCCCCACACTAGGATTAATTCCTGTATCGTGGGTGCGTTTACAAACATGAAAATTCACAAACACAAATACCCAGACCGGAACAAATAATTGCGGATCACACAAAGATTTGTTCCGTGCGGGAATCGAACCCGCGACTATTAGACACAGTGGGCGAAGCGACTTAAGCTCTTAACCACTGCGCTAAATCGTCCGTCTATTATTACAATCTAATTTGTATTGTAGAATGGACATAGATTTATTTTAGATTTTTTTTTGCACTAATAGTTCATTGTCAATAATTGATTGTGATCAAATTTGTAGTAGATTAATAAATTATTGTATACAATAATTTAATAATATCTTGTAATTTACATTTTATTATGATTATGAAGATCCACTTATTTATTATATTTCTCTTGCTTGGGTCTAACTTACCTGAAATAACTTATTATTCTTGCGGGCCACCACCATTTTCATGCGGGCCAAGATCTCTGCAACCGATACGACCGAGCGGATCGCGTCCGCGCCGATGTACCCGCAGTTTGAGTACCGTGGTTACCTGTAGCTTGACTTCAGTGCAGTCAACGGTCGGCGGCGGAAGCGGCTGCACGTCTGGCTCGGGCGGGTCTCGCAGTGACGACAACACGCCGCTCACCACCTCCATACGGGCAGAGACCTCTGCAACCACCAGCTCTAGAGCCGATACGAACGCGCGGATCACGTCCGCGCTGAGGTATCCGTAGTCACCTGACAAATATATCGTATGTCTTACCAAAATATTAAAAACGGAAACCACTATGTATAAAATTCTGGGGTTACTCTATCGTTCTAAACGGCTTAACTGATTGATGTTTTGTTTGTACTTATGGGGTTAGGGGGCATCCGTTATTTACGTGAGCTCAAAATGAGGGGAGGGGTCTAGTAACATATGCCTACATTATTGCGCAACACACATATACACTCTGTGACATCTGCTCGTCAACAGAAGAGACGCGAAAACAAAGAACTTATTACGTAAAATCGCCAGACTTGCGATGTCGGAAGACTTCGCTCGATATTTCAAGCTTTCTTTGTTACAAGTCTTACGTAAAGACATTTCTTGCAACAAGTATTTACTATAAGAATGGAGGAAACCAGAGGCATATAAGGAAAGAACCTGTTGGAACTCTGTACTTTCTGCATACCCCACAAGGGATCTGGCATTATAATATAGATAGAAGTATTTGTTGCAAGACATTTGCCCCCTAATGAATACAAGGTTTGAAGGTGACATAGACAATCTAGGAATACATAGCATAACTTTGCAATCTAGACATTTACCAGTAAGCACATCGGTAATAAGAGTCTGCAGAGCAGTCCGTCCCGTTGGGTCCGTCGCGTCGTACACACGAATCATGGTGCCCAGTTCGTGTAATACGTACTGTCGAGTACTAAATCCAACTGGATCTTCACTTTCCGATGGGCATGGTGACTCGACGATTCTAGAAAACCATATGAGCTAGATAACGAAAATGCGTTATAAATGCAGTGGTTTGCAGTCGGATTAAGGTATGGCCAAACCAACGCGTTTAATGGCGGCCGCAGTGGCGTCCCCTTTGGCGATCACGGTGGCGTCCCCTTGGCGATCACGGTGGCGTCCCCTTTGGCGATCACGGTGCGTCCCCTTTTGCGATCACGGTGGCGTCTACTTTGGCGATCACGGTGGCGTCCCCTTTGGCGATCACGGTGGCGTCCCCTTTGGCGATCACGGTGGCGTCCCCTTTTGCGATCACGGTGGCGTCCACTTTGGCGATCACGGTGGCGTCCCCTTTGGCGATCACGGTGGCGATCAGTATCTCCCTATGATTGTGCGTGTCAGCCGCTCAGATAGCGCGTGCAGAACGCAGGACGCGTCCGTGTGAACATTTCCATAGAAATATGATTGCAGGAGCTGATCGCCAAACCACCACAGTCGCGGTCCAACGCGTTGGTTTGGTCGTACCATTTGGCGAAAATAGAACTTCAAATGGAATTAGCTTCAGAAAAAGAACGAATTTGTCCTTTGTAAAAAAAAAAACAGTGGTATAATAATCTGGTGATTTCCCAGCCAAGGGGCCAGCAGGCGAACTGGACAAAATTGGCTCAAAATAAATACCATAGTATCTATCTATGGTATCATAGAATAAAGCTGGGCTTGTCTTTAGAATGAATTGTGAAGCTGAGACTAATGATGATGGGATTAGCGGACAAGTCAAAAAGGATTAACCTGTTATCGTAAAAGGCTGAAAACAGATACTCACGCTCTGATATACCCGGTGAGTACAATCAAATCCGGCAGTATAGTCTCCAGCGTTTCGTCATCATCGATTTTCTGCAGGTGTTCGGTCAGATGGCGCCAGTACCACGCCGTTTCTTTGTTAAGTTTCTCTGCGGGAATCAGTCGTAAGGTCTTGTCTGTTGGCAGCCATTCTAAGAGTTCGGAAATTGGAAGACGTCTAGAAAAAAACAATGATTTGATGAAAACATAATAGATGTTGGTCAGGCTTTTAGAAATTTTAATGAGTCTGTGTAATACAGAATGATTCTGAATTGGAGGATCATGCCGAAAGTTGTTGCATTTATATGTCAGTGTGTGTGTGAGTCAAGTACGCTGTTGGCCGCAAGGCCTTTACAGCTTCACCGGACTTAAGGGCGAGCGTGCAACCACTACGCTCGAGCCAGAAGGGCAAGAGGCGACATACTCGAAGGCACCTTGAAGAGGCGCCCTCGGTTGGGACAGTCGCTATGGGGGGACGGAGTGCACTACTAAGTGCACCGGTCAACCGCCGGCTATGGGAGGGGACTACGACTACGTCGTCGTCGCCTGTATTCTGAGCGGAAAGAATGGATGACAAAGCATCGGGGGGATCGGAGAGAGCATGTCGCGGCCGGCGGTAGAGGCAACTTTTGTTCTACAACTTTTTAATTTTTGCAAGGATTATTTTTTCCATTTTCATAAGGATTTGTGCATAGAGAAGTCAAACAAATAAAAGCTATAGTATGTTATAGTTGGATATGAAGGGCCGTATTACAGAACGAAAATCAGTTACGTAACAATGACTTTTGAACATTAAACGGCTTGGTTCCTCCCGTGATCATGTGTGCTGTAGAGTATTCCTCCCATAGCCGGCGGTTGACCGGTGCACTTAGTAGTGCACCCGTCCCCCTACAGCGACTGTCCCAACCGAGGCGCCCTCGAGTATGTCGCCTCTTGCCCTTCTGGCTGGCTAGAGCGTAGTGGTTGCACGCTCGCCTTTAAGTCCGGTGAAGCTGTAAAGGCCTCGCGGCCAACAGCGTACATCATTCACACACACACACACAGTATTCAGAACGCCGGGCAATTTAATACCACAACTAAGCTGCGACGAAATCCGAAATATTTTAATTGCAACATTTTTTTTCACAAATAAGTTTTGCGCAACTCTGTTCTGTAATAGGGGCCTAAGAATTATTGACATTGTAAGTAGACAGATGCACATTTGAATATCGACCTTATGGTGATTGTGGAATACATAATTGCGAGTCAAATAATAATTGGACTGAGTAAGGGAAGGAAAACCTACTAAAATCTATCTATCTATCTATCTATCTATAACCTCACGCCAGATCCCTTGCGGGGTAGGCAGAGAGTACAGAGTTCCAACAGGTTCTTTCCTTACATACCTCTCTGGCATACTAAAATCTATACTTCCTTTAACGCAAAACTGGCTATCTACTAAGACTTCCATTAGGGATTATGAATGTAATGAAAGTAGTAATTTGGAAATGAATAAATACTGCTATTTTGACAGTTTAGTAGGTGCAAATTAAGGAACATGTTTCGTGTGAGGCGCTCGTAGGGTTGTGCGACTGCGGTGTTCTTACTGATCACCAAGGTTAAGCAGCGTCCGACTCGGTCGGCCTAAGATGGGTGACCGTTTGTCGTATTTTCATATTCGAGCGTCTCCGTGCTTCAGGAGGCACGATAAGCCGTTGGTCCCGTTACCACTGAATGAAGTAGTCGTTAAGGCGAGTTGGTAGCCTTATAGACGGCTTGATAAGTTCCAAATGCTGGTGGCCACAAACCTGCCTCCACCAATCCGCACTGGGCCCGCGTGAGGCTAGAGAAATAAGGTCATACTCCACGTATGACCTTATCTCTCTGGCCTTGATTTGTGAGAGTAGGCTTTTGCCCAGCAGCGAGACACTATAGGCTGACATTATTATAATATATCAGACCATACTGTTAAACTACTGGTCAAAGATCTCACAAAAACGGAGGTAAAAGAGAATTAGTCACTCACTACCACCGAGACCGCTTGGATAGAGGCAGGTTTAGTCACTGAACATGTATACCAGGTGTATCATAAATAACGCAAGACCTCAGACACCCCAATTAGAATATTGCTTTACAAATTCAATACGAAAACCTAAAAATTTTCCATATTTAAAATTTTTAACCCCTTTTTTAAGCAGTTTAAACCCCAATTAACAATGAAACTTGTGCGTGTATGTATGCGTATTGAGAAATACGTTTTACAAATGCATTTGAAATCTTCGTACTGCTTTGAATCAAGAATAATTTTTGTTTATTATAGCACATTAAAGGAGTATCAGTATTAATTGCAAGTTTAAAAAAATGTAATAAACATTAAAAATTGCTGGGATCAATTTAGTTATCGATTTGGAATAAACTACTTTCAGGTCTTGCGTTAATTATGTTACACCTTGTATAAGGAGGGTAAATGCAATGTAAACTCACTTGAACAAAGACTCCAGTAGTTTCCCAGCAACATACTGCGAGTCCTTGGCATCGTGCGCGTTGTCCAAGCGGATCGCCTTTAGCAAGTCCACGATATTGCCCTGAAACGTGCTCAACCAGCCAGGGATGAGAATCTCTTCCACAACACGCCGAACGCGAGTACTGCGCTCTGTGAGACCGACCTAGGGAAAGATACAATACGACGATCTAGGTATAATAAACTTATATAAATGGAGAAATTGTTATTCGAAGTACGGATCACTGAAATGAGTTTATAATATTACCAGCTGATGTCGTAAGACACTTTAAACCAACAACCGGCACAAGTTAGGAACACTAATCCATGGTTTCGGCACATAGCCGAAGCAGCGTTGCGGGAGCGCGACGGTGGCGCGGCTTGGGGAGTTGTAATGTACTGAAATGTACGGGAGACGCCACACAGCGCAGCTCCGCTTGGCACGACGCAAATATCACGAACGAGCGTAGCCGAGCGCTTCCGTCGGCTATTTGACTAAACCTTAAGAATCGCCCCACTCGCGTGGTAGTGCCGGTTTTTTTTAAGAACTGTCAACTGTCGCCCCTCCCGATGGAATCACCAGTTAAGATGAAAATAAGAAATGCGGGAAGCAATTTCATCTAAACACTCCATGCGGTGTCAATTAATAAGAGTATGTAGTGTCAATGCTTTTATATTGTGTTTGTACGTTTGTATACTGGCCTATACAAATAAAGAATTTTTGACTCAACAGAGTGACATGCAACATTTCTTAGCGCAATAGCAACAGTAGCCTAATTGAGATTCTACACTCGATAACGCTAATAGTAAAAAAATTAAGATGGCGGAAAAAAACAGTTAAAAAAACGGGTGAAGCTGTGTCGGGGGACTCAACTGTTGGTTTTAACGTGAAACTTCGCAGTTAGCGAGTCGCGAGTGTTAAAGATCAATAGAAATGAGCGAGAGCGCCGGTTTCGATCATTCTACACAGTGCCCCTCGACCGCCGCCCCGCTCGGTCCCGACGCAAACACGAGGTCACAACAGCGAGCTGACTATATAAGCTAAATAATGACACTAGATCCATGTCTCTAAGACTATTAGTTTTATATTTATTGATGTAAGACGATATAGACCTTTTCGTTATGCTCCACCTATCTGACATGGTACCAGAGATGGGCAAAATGTTATCAGATTAATGCTTACAATTGCATTTTTGAATATTCAATCATGATTCAAGATTCAAAGAGTAATTGTAACCGTTGAAGATTACAAAATGTTATTGCAATTTTTAATCATTAATACACCAATAAAAGAGTTAAAAGAGGAGTAAGGCAGGGATACGTCATTTCTCCGAAACTGTTTACGGCCACCTTAGAGGACGCCTTCAAGCTCTTGGAATGGCAAGGACTTGGCATCAACATCAATGGCGAATACATCACTCACCTTCGATTTGCCGACGACATTGTGGTCGTGGCGGAGTCGCTGGAAGATCTAGGACGAATGCTCGGTGACCTCAACAGAGTATCTCAACAAGTGGGTCTTAAAATGAACATGGACAAAACGAAAATAATGTCTAAAGTCCATGTCATACCCACCGCACTCACCGTTGGGAACTCTACTCTTGAAGTTGTCGACGAATACATTTACCTGGGACAGGTAGTCCGGTTAGGTAGGTCCAACTTTGAGAGAGAGGTCAATCGACGAATCCAACTCGGCTGGGCAGCGTTCGGGAAACTGCGCAACATCTTCTCATCCAAAATACCTCAGTGCCTTAAGACTAAAGTTTTTAGTCAATGTGTGTTACCAGTGATGATATATGGATCAGAGACGTGGTCTCTTACAATGGGTCTCATAAAAAAGCTCAGAGTTGCTCAGCGAGCTATGGAGAGAGCTATGCTCGGCGTTTCTCTACGCGATCGAATCAGGAATGAGGAGATTCGTAGAAGAACCAAGGTCACCGACATAGCCGTTAAGATTAGCAAGCTGAAGTGGCAATGGGCGGGCCACATAGCGCGTAGATCGGACGGGCGTTGGGGCAGAAAGATTCTAGAGTGGAGACCACGTATTGGCAAGCGCAGCGTGGGACGACCGCCTGCCAGATGGACCGACGATCTTGTGAAAATCGCAGGAAGTCGTTGGATGCAGGTGGCATCGGACCGGTTACGCTGGAAAGCGATTGGGGAGGCCTATGTTCAGCAGTGGACAAGTATAGGCTGAGATGATGATGATGATGAATACACCAATAAGCCTATATTTCCCAAGCGGGCGGGGTGGTTAATCATTAATCTGACTACATATTGCCTATCTCTGCCTGGGTACATATGTAAAGTATGCTTAAAACCTAGCTTGTCTGTATACATTATCGTCGTCGCATATTGAATCTGTTCCATCATTTATTTCTGCTTTGGCTGTTGTAGGATGGTAAGGATATTTTCTTGAATCAACAAAATGAACTTTAATGAGCTATATACAAGATCAATTTTAAAACTACTTACTTTAAGAGTTAAGACGCGTTGTCTAACTCTCAGTTGCGTCACATTGATAGCCGCTATGTAGAGGAAAGCAGCTCGACGTACCGCCTCGTCTACATCGCACAGTCGTTCCAACACGAATGGTACATTACGAGTGCATTTAGCTATTGACATCACTATAGCCCTGTAAGAAAAAAAAACAAGCTTCTTATGTTAAGTGCCAGATATGTAGACACAAGAACAATTTTTGCACCAGTAGCCTTGTGTAATTTGTAGGATGTGGTACCTGCAAAGCTAAATATATTAAAATGCCATAAGAACATTCGTATTTTAACAAAAAAAAACACCTATATTTCTCAAACTGGGATGCAGAGGTGTGTAAAGCTACACTTCCCTGACATTATACAGATCAGATCAGAGGCTTACACTCTATCAACTAAGGGTTCGTGGGCACACAACTCCAGGCTCCGGAGCGTCATGATTCTTTAACAGAAAACCGATTTGGACTTAAGAACTTGCCACTAGTCAACTAGCCAAATGATGCAGGTAGATATTTAAACAACAAAATGAACACAATAATAATTTAAAGACCATATTCAATTTATTCCACAAAACACTGGTAGTTTGCTTTATACTACCTTCTGACAGAAGAGCTAGGATCGCAACTCATGTGGAACCGGTATGCGCGGGTGACTTCATCGTCCGGCTCCATTGGATTCTGTAGCCGCTGCAACGCCAGCGCCGCGCGACAACGCACCGCGCCGCGGGTGTCCTGTAGCCTTTGCATCTGGGAATAATACCTATTGTTATTCTATACTAGCTGTTACCTGCGACTACGCACGCGTTTGTTTTGTAATTTGACATAATTAGGTAGACCGGCCTTTTCGGGATGGCGCAGATTCTGTACTGACCTAAGACACCTCTATACTAAGTATCTTTAAACTCCGTTTAGCCTTGATAGTATGGAGAAATAAAAACTATCCTTCAACAGATGAATATGCAAAGATTCGGGTCTGGGTCATTCATCATTAAAGACATCTCTCCAGAAGAGAGAATCCTGATTGCATCATCGGTTCATACACGAAATCATGTTTGAGTGTTTAAATTAAGTGTGTATAAACAATTTCGGGCGCCTGCTATTAACCACTGAAGAAATCCTTCATGAGGAGAAGAACCAGTGTCCATTATTAGTTCATGGAGGAATTGATGTGTAGGCAATATCACACTTATAACGTAACATTGCAGCTTGCGACTAACAATTATGAAAATAATAAAGTTTTATCCCATGATAATCCCGGATTACTTTATTTCTTCGGGATTAAAACTGTTTATTATTTTAAGTTAGGGTATAAGTAATTACCATACCAAATTTCATTGAAATCCGTTCAGTAGTTTTTGCGTGATTGAAACACATAGAGACAGACAGACAAAAATTCCAAAAAAATTGTTTCATCCTCTATATCAATAGGGATTGTTTGTTTGAATTGTAACCCAATTGAAATTTTCCAAACATACTCAATGTACAGATTTGGCTTGCTGATGGTTTTATTATATGTATAGATTTAAAAAAAAACTAGGCCCATACTAGTAATTATTCCTATGCCATGGGTGCATTTACAAACATTGAATTCACATACACAAACACCCAAGCTGAGACAAATATTACAACAAACAAATATATGATTCGTGTCGGGATCCAAGCAGCGATTACTCAATCCAGTGATTGAAGTGCCTCATATTCTACACCTCTTGACCATTGTCATAAAGGATAATAATTAATTTAGGCTAACAGGTGACCAACCGCCTGTTAAAGCGCCAGTCAAGTTGTTAGCATGTCTTTATATGTACAAGCGTACACATAAACATGCTAGCAACTTGATTTTATACCATCGTAAGCCAAATCCGTGATCTGTATCTCTTTAGTTAGTGATATGTATAACCTATGCTGCAAAAATTGCATACTCTAAATTGACCATTTGACCACTTGGCCTTTGCAACTTCACTGGACAAGAGGGTGAGCGTGCAACCACTACGGTCGAGCCATAAGGGCAAAGAGGCAACTAGCTCAAGGGGGCCTCAAGGAAGAACTGCCTTGGCTTGGGCAGTCGCTATGAGGGAGGGCATATACTAGGTGTATCGACATGGTGCTCTACACTGGCAGGCAGCAAGGGATACCTCGATATCTGATCCTGTGTGCCATATCTGTAGCCAAAAGAAGGGATGTAAGGTAATCGATTTAGGTGTGATGATGTAATATCCAAACATTCGTTTTTAATGAACCAACCCTATGAATACTCAGTCAAATGAGCTTGTAATACATTTTTATTTATGAACATTCTTAAGTATACATACTTGAGAACCAAGGAGTTTATCACAGAGGTCATCATCCAGTGAAGCGTCATCTCCAAGTGCGGACAACACGGCTGCTAGCAGCTGACTGGCTCGGTACCTCACTGATTGACCAGACACGCACTGACACTGCAAGACAACAGTTAATTTTGTATAAGTTCTATAATTATAATCAGTTGGTCTAGTGACGAATAATGTGCGATTGCATATCGTTTTTCTACTTAACAATTCCCAGTATGATATAATATTCATCTGAAATAACTATATTAATTGTACAAGTAATCTATATCATCACACCAGATCTCTTGTGGGGTAGGCAGAGAGTACAGAGTTCCAACAGGTTCTTTCCTTACATACCTCTATGGCTTCCTCAACTCTCATAGTTCGTCTCATACACGCTCGCCAGTTACGGCGAATCATAATACATCCAATTACAAGTAATCTTTTATTTCTATATAAATATATATATCATTACGCATGCTCCTGAAAGCGTGTATGAAATGAACGATGAGAGTGGAGGAAGCCAGAGATGTATGTAAGGAAAGAACCTGTTGGAACTCTGTAATCTATATTAATATTTGTATGATTAAACAACAATTTTATATTTTTAATATTTTTTTTAACATTCCTCTCACTAAAATTATTCCTTGGTTGCATAAATAAATATAAAATTTACAAAAACAAACCCATACGGATTTTTCACACACTATTTGTTATTTACCTCGAAAATGATATCGAAAATGAACATTAAAAATTCCTCCTCATCATCCAGTGATGTACAGAATGTAGCGATGAATTGTATGACCCGGTCCACATTAGCACTGGTATCACCAAACGTGAATAAATATTGCAGAGCGTTCTTAAAGCTTTCACGGAAGCTATCTTCATCCAACTGCAAATAAATAAGGCATTAGTTGTATAAGATAAAGTGCCCGACAAAAGTATAAGGCATTACTTTTTAGAGATTAAGTGACCTGCAAGAATTTTGAACACTATCTGAATTGTTATTAGTTTACTAAGTAAAACTTACCTTTTTATACAATTTAATCAGTTCCTTTACGTATTTTTTATGTTGCACGACATTGTATTGCACATTTTGGAATATTTTGAACATTGTTGGATTGTTACGCGGATTGGGTTTTGCCGCCGCGACGGGCTGCGGCACTTCTGTGTCTGTTGGCAGCATAATACAAATATGGGTATGTATTACTTCAAGCAACCAACACTTTTACATTATTATTTTTATTGTGAGATCTTTTTCGTAAAATCCTAGTCCTATTTATTCAAAAAATGCATCAACGCAACGCAATCACAACAGCAAAACACGACCGTTTATTTTTAAATTGACATACCATGCACATGACATTGACATTACATTTTTTGACACTTGACTGTCACCAAACATAAGAGCTGTCACTGAATTCGTCTTTGGTAAATTACTTTTAAGGGCAATGCCTATAAATCTTTTAATAAACAAAAATTCATACAATACTGGCTGCTTTTGGTAAAAAAAGTTCCTGAAGCCATTAAATAGGAATTAAAAATATATGGTGCATGGGTGCACTATAAGAACAATATTCCAAGCTAGTTTTGCGGAACCATTGATAGTTTGACAATCGATAGCTGACCTCGAAAATCAGTCATAATATCGATAGTACTATCGATTGTATTTACACGTGGCAATTAAATTGATACTATCGATTATTTATTTCGATTGCACAAATTGAGCAATACTATTGATAAAGGCGATATTATCGATAATATTTTGTCCGGTATTATCGATACTATCGATAGTATTGTTAAAAACAGTACTTGATGACGTAAAACTATCGAAAGTATCGATTGTTTATACATACATCGATAGTTTAAGGCTTTCGATAGTCCTCAAGTTTTCGATACTATTGTTCCTAAATATAAGGTAATGTAGGTCGTCAATAGAAAGGGATACTGAATTCTTGTTCTTCGTTTTTGTACATATGTTATACTACATAGCAAAAGATTTCCTTGGTTCCTTGGTTCTATATTTTGTCCTAATTTTTGTTATAGTATGGACTTCTTAATACCTAAATGCGCTTACTTATCAACTCCGCAGGCTCACCCCATTGCCTCGCTCGCAAGGTATTCGTATGTGGACCACTTGGTAACAGTACAGTGCTTGCTCGCTTTTCGTGGGTGAGATATCGCGTAGCCAGGGCGCTGGTCCCAAGAGGACCCTATACACGCGCTGCCTGTGAGTTGCTCAATGGTCAAGGACACATTATTGAATCGTGTGAGTATAGGTATAACTTTTGGGAATCGTTGACCGACTACTGAAATTTGTTCATCATGCGCGATCTACTATTTGACCATGCGGTGCTTACTTGTAGACCGAGAGGCGTCCACTCGCTGCTCGCCTGGCCTGCCTACATATTAATTTTGAGATTGGCACAATAAGACAATATATAGCGATGGCATAAAGTCCTAATCGAGCGCTATTCACGAATTTCTATCTCGTGACTTAATGTAGCTTGTGTGCGTGTGTATGTCTGTATGAATGATCTACGCTGTTGGCCAGGAAGCCTTTACAGCTTTACTGGGCAACAAATACACTCCAGCCAGAAGGGAAAAGTTTACTCAAGGGCGTCTCAAGGACGAACGACTTTGGCTTAAGTTGTGGCTGTGGGCATATACTAAGTGTCTCGCCGTGAAGCGCTGCATCGGCCGGTGGGAAAGGGATTCATCGACCGCGAATTAGAGACTGATCCTGCGTGCAACATCTGTATCCGAAAGATGGAATTCCTAAATTTATATGTTAGTTAACATAGTTTACAAACAACACGTGAGTCACTATTTTTTTCGAAGAATAAACACATTAGGGATTTCCTCTGCTTGGCGATATCCATCATAATGTAAATATCAGAATATTTGAGTACTAAACTAAGTGAAACGTGGATTTGAATAACAGAGGGACTCTACAAAACGAATATAAAACTCTCCTAATCATCCCTTAAAAGGCCGAATTTGAATAATCAAATAGCCTACATTGCTTATAAAAAGTATCGATGAATTACTGACTATCGATAGTATAATAGTATCTAATGCTAGCAATACTGTCGATAGTTTTGCATCAACAATGATGCATGTTACATGTATTCGTAATACTATCGATAGTATCGACAGTATTGTACATAATACTATCAATACTAGCAATAGTATCGCCGTTTATCAATAGTATTGCTCATTTTCTACCATTAATACTATCGTTAATATTGATTTGTTGATGTAATCGATAGAACAATCTATTTTATGAATATTTTTCGAGTTCACGATACCAACGATAGACTATCACTATCGCCACAAGAATATTCCATTTAGCTTTCATTATATAGACTAAGTCTTGTAGACATAAAGATTTATATTGGATTTGCTGTCTTTTTAAACCCTCAATACGTACTATATACCTTTTATATTATTATAAAAGCAGAAAGGTATATAGTACGTATCCTCAATACGTACTATATACCTTTCTGCTTTTCAATTTAGGTGCATTATACTGTTCTCTCATATTTAATCTGACATGTTAATTCAAATTGTCATTTCAAGTTGACAAATTGAAGTATTGTCTATAATAAATATAAAATTATTGTTGTTAATTTAAAGCATATGTTAATTTAATAGTCCTTTAGAAGGTGTATTACTAAATATAATAAGCCTGGTTTTGTTATTTTCTCTTTGGCGTTGCATATTCCAAACGAGTAAAATTAAATTTGAAATATGCCAAGTAAAAACAAGTCGGGTAGGTGACCAGAGAATAATATTTGTGGCTAATTTTCCACTCGATAAAGATCGGTAAGTATGTTTCTGTTATAATACTATATTTTACATTCATTTACAGGCATTATAGTTCTCGTGGTTCAGATTAATCAAAATATTAAAAACAATAGTGATGTACAGTCATGTTATCGATACCTTTCATTCTTAATGTTAATAACATAAATTTAAAGCTTCTAGTACCTACTATGCGTTTTTCTATTTTTTTGACACGCTAACTTTTTTTACAGATGTAAACAATGAGTGGCGGTATGTTAAATGTGAAGACTTGGTGTATAAATCTATAAAAAAAGCTGTATGAATGAAATAAATTAATAAAAATATATTAAATTTTTGTATGGTTGTTAATATGGTAACTTTTTTCTTTCTGTATATTCACATCGTTAGAAATTCAATGTGATTACGTAAAATCATTTTTCTGTTATTTATTTCTTTGTAAGCGGCAGTACTACCTGCTGAATCTGCTAAGCTACGGAACACTAAAAAGTTTACATATCAATATCGATAGACCCATTAAATTTTACGCCAAGGCTACATCCCTATTCTTTATTTTATGTTGGCAGTATTGTTTTATTAGGTTGGCAGTATATAATAATTTTATGTTGGCAGCAATAATATTTAATCTTATCATGGTAGTACTTTGAGTGTAAGTTCCATACAATTTGCAATTTCGTGCTCTAGTATGAAGCTATGGTATGAAGTTCCGCCTCTCATAACGTAGTGATTCTCTTTGATATATACTCTATCACTGGTTATAGGTAATTTTTCTATTTTGTACATATTTATTCAAAAAACCGAGAGCTTACCCCTCATTCGCATGAGTGCTTTTACAGCGCGCATTATAAAGTACTGGAATAAATCAAATGGCTTTTAACATTAATTTATATTAAAAATTTTGCCGCCTATCACAATTAGACCAAAAGTATCTTAGCGAAATCTAGGTCTATCTACTTTATATACCTGCACCTACAGTATAACCTACCGGTGGTAGTGACCTACTCGTGTATGAAAAAAGGTGTACCTGCACATTTTGTACCTATATTTATACAGGTGTTTTTTTTTGATAGGGGCAGTAGGTTAGTGTTGTAAAAACGCTCAAGTCGGCGCTTAAATGCTCGCTTCTTCTACGTGCTTCAACGCTCGTAAGCGTCGACTCAGCGCTAAACGCTCGACTTCAGCGCTCATTTTTACAACACTACAGTACGTGCCTTTACCTTTGTAGCTACAGAAAACTGGTTTGAGAAGAATATCTTTAACTTTTTGAAACATTATGAGCTAAATTTACAGTTTTGAAAAAAATGTAGGTATAGTCAGCAAGAAAATGGGCAATTTAGACACAAACTTTTTTAATGATTAAATACCTCTATGAACCCAACGGAGGTTGAAGTACTAAAAGTATCTTAGAAAAGGTAAAAATCGTAAAAAAAACTTTTTCCATATTTTTCATAGGTCAACCAACCAACGGTTATTCTCTTACAAATCAAGAACCCTGTGTAAAACAATGGCTACCGGTCTGTGGCCTCATGCTTAACAGTCTTATAATCTAAGTGCAACGACATGACAAGAACGAAATAAAAAATAAAAATAATTGTGTAAAAGTTTATTGTGCTGTAATATAATAAATTATTATTAGATAGGTACATATTTAAAAATATTATTTACAAATCACATGGTAGCAAAATAAATGAGAAAGCTAAACATTTTGATAATAATTAAAATGAACGGACAGGAAAAAATAATAAGATAAAGGAATATTATATTATGCAGGTCATTTTAATGCAGTTTACTGATAATTACCAATTTTAATTTGTTATTAAAAGCTTTAATTTAATTGAAATACCTCTATTATTCTTTATGAAATTAATTTCTTAATTCTTAAATTTAACGTCCACTATTGTGAACTTTATCTACCGTACCAGCAAAATAGTGTCCTAGTCAGGAATCATGAAAGTACTTCGCCGTGTTAAAGGTTAGATAATTGTTGACTATCTACATTAGAAAAATCTTAAAAATTAATTTTATTGATGTATTTGGACTATCTATTGAGATTTGGCATTTAATAGAATACTGTGTCTAAACATTAGTTTTACCATAATTACAAAGCTAAAGTTTCATTTAGCATGAAAATATATATATAACATTCTGTAGGGAAATAACTCTTTGCTTGTACCGTCTGACATTTTACAGACTTGTGATTGGTTGATTGCTTTTTCCAGTGGATCACGCTGTACTCAATTAGGATTATATAACTCTCACACGGGCGCTTTTTCAACGCGTAGCCCCAAAGCGCTGTATGGGTTTTAAAAAAAAAAAACATCTATAGCCGTTTAATTGTGGCGCTTTACTAACGCGCGGTAAAACGCGCTCGTACGAACGAGAGCTTACCCCTCATTCGCATGAGTGCTTTTACAGCGCGCGTTATAAAGTACTGGAATAAATCAAATGGCTTTTAAAATTAAGTGGAATTTTTATTTTACCTACTTCTCCTGTTTTTCTTTCTAATTAATTATTTGTTGCAGGTTCCAAGTACACTACTATTTTGGTCTAAAAATATTGTATCTAAAATATAATAACAAAAAAACCAGTTATGGTAGAGCTAGAGAATATAGAAGCCTCTTACTTGACTAGTTTTTTTTTCTAGTTACATACGTTTTGTTTTTATAGATTTTTTTATAAATCACGGTGAATATTGATCTTAGAATAAGTTTATATTTATTGTAAGATATTGATATAAAAAGGAATTAAATTCATAGAAATAATGAAACCTAATGATATCTAACAATTTGTAATTGTTGTTTGTTAACATGCTTTAAGCAGACGAAATTACATGCTACATCGAAGTAGGCATGTGAAGGATGCAAATGTATTTTGTGGTCAGAGCCTTTGGGTAGAGCCATGAATTTACACACATTTATTAAAACCGAATTATCGGTCTTCGTGGGTTGGAAAAGTTTTAAATAGGTTGAAAAGATTCTTTCCTCAAAAATTTTATCACTTTCACAGAATACTGTCTTTTGTATAAAAGAAAGTTAAGTTCTCTGCCTGAACTAGAAAAGTCGAATATGTTGACGCCTGATTTACCTACTACCTAAATCTTACCTTTAGTGTTCTTGTAGGTATATTAATGGCTACCTATTGCGCCTTGCTATACCTAGTTATTTTGTATTTTGCAAGTTCAATTCGAAAAGTTTACATAATTACTAATAATCACCTCAAAATGTACGTTTTAAAACATCTTATCAGAAACCAGTCAATGATTATTAATCGATAACATTGACATTGTGCGCATCCTTCAATTTTTAACACGTCTTATATATCTGAAAGCCGTTTTTGGCTTATAATCAGATTAGTCAGACAGTTATAAGAATTATAAATAACAAACGGAATTATTTAATGTAAAGAAATATTTTAAATTATAATCAAAGAAATAAAGATGGAAAGTCTAGACTTTCAATTACATTTTGCCCAACTCTAGACTTGGGAAAAATTTAATTGTGAAATCATTAATTGCATTTAAAATATTTCGGATTTTATATTTTGGGGTTTTAAGTTCCGTTTCGAGAGCTCTATAGCATCCGTTTCATATCCAAAAGTCATTGTAATTCAGGAATACCTAAGGGGCATTATTGCATTGCACTTGAAATTTCAATGGATTGATCTTACAAAAATGCAGATGAAACCACAGATGCAGGCATTGCATGACACCTACTTATAAACAGAACTGAATTTTTGTTTATCGATTAGGTACTTGAACTAACTTACTAGCTTAGTCATAATACATTTTCTAGCTTTTTCTTAGTTGCTCTACCACAAGCTGTTATTAATTCGCGCACGGTTTGTAAATTCATAAACTTTTAACTATCGAAATTCTGAATTATCTAGATAATGAAATTATTTCCTCTCGCTGACAGCGCTGTAAAATATCTCATACCAATAACAAACGCATCCTACACTAACGAGAATAAGCTGTGTAACATAGTAAATAAAAATTATTAAACGTATCCTATTTGCTTGCTTTGTAGCAGTAAAATACTTGCCAATAAGTTCATAGATGGCTTTTACAAAATCTCGACTTTGATACGGCCCTTTGTACAAAGTTATCAAGCAGTTGTGAGCTGCACCCATGTGTAGATACATAAACCTTTTATGCTTGAACGTAATTAGGTTCAGGAAAGTTAGCCAGAAAACCAAAATTTACTGGTATACGGTATTTTTTTAAATAAGTGTTAAGTAGCATCTTTAGACTAATATCTAACTCATCACTCAAGATCGTCAATAAGCGAGTCCAGTTCTTTTTGTAGTGTGACGGATTCTTCCCTCTGCTTCAGAACATCGTCCTTCAGGCGGTCTACGTTGGCCATGAGGAGTGTGTTGCCCTTCTTCAAAGCGTGGACTCTGGTCTCATGTCGTTTTAACCTCTTGGTAAGATTCTCTTTCTTATTCGGTAGTGGGGCATCCTGTACGAAAATAAATGTGAGTTGTAACTTTATTGTACTGTAATCTTTTTTTTTTCAGAATATAAAGCAAATGGGATGTCGAACAATAGAGATTGGTAAAAATATGTTACGTCACGTACATATGAACATAAATCAACCAAAAATTTTGTTTGGTGTCGAGTGGTGGAATTCTGAAAAATATTAAGTTCTAATCCAAAAGTTTAGGAACATTAAGTTTGAAATGTTTGGTGATAGAATATTAGTTCCTAATTAGTACTACAGGCGTTCAGCGATTTATTGGCCCCCGGCCAGAATCAGAACTAACGCTGTCATCAAGTAAAATGTCACTTCAAGACAGTAGCAGAGTTGCTGTTTGCTATAAATTTTACCCAAGTTCTTTTTGTAATTACTAATCGTCCGGACCCACCAGCTAAAATATCTCGTTTGAAGTAGGAAAATTTTACTAAATGTTAACTCTAATTTAACACTAACTTTGTCATACTTTTACGAATAGGTACAATTTTTGTCGTATTTCTTTACCATAGCTACGTAAGAACAATAAAATATAGCATAGTTAGAGAATCTCTAAATTACCTCTGGTTCGCTTTCGCTCTCTGTCTCACTCTCCGTATCTTGTTCAGTTTCAGTCTCAGACTCTTCTTCTTCTGATTCTGTCTTCTTCTCTTCCTCAGATTCTTCTTCCTCCTCTTCTTCTTCTTCGTCTGATCCGACTTCCTTCATCATTGCCGCCATTTTATCAACTTCACGCTTCAATTCCTTGTATTTTCGTTTCTCCTCTCTGTAAAAGCGAGAATTTTTGGATTTATTTTATGATTTACTTAAAGATCAATATTACTTATCAGCCAATGTAAGAAAAAAGCAGTAAAATGATTTTGGTACTTATCTATCAATATTTAGCACGACCTTCTAGTGAATGAAAAAAAAAAATATAATGAATATAAGAAAGGTTAATTTGAGCGTGTTCAAGTAAATGAAAGTAAAGTGACAGTTAATGAAAAACGGATTTTATTTCTGTTATGCCTACAAAGTGTATAAGTGAATAAATATTCACCATGCACGCGAATTAGCTAAATGATTCGTGGATTCGTGTCTAAAGTCAAATACTTTTTTAACAGCCATGAATAGAGTAAAGAAAATAACTGACTTGAGAGCTGCTTGTTGGTTTTTGAGTGACATCTTGAAGCCCATTCGTTCCCTCTTCATGTGGTCTTGTTTCTCCTTCAAGTACCTAATCTTGTTCCTCATGTTGCGGACTTCTTTCTCCATTCGTTTCTGTTTCTTCTCTTCACTCTCTTCCTATAACATAATGATTTTGATTAGTATTAGTATTTATTTATTTGATGCCATCCAAGGTATTCTATGGTACGTATTAGGGTCGCTTAATCATTCTAGACAGCATACTTGTCACCATAAATGGATTTTTTGCTTCTATGTCATTATTAAAACTATTAATAGTAAAGTTCATACCTCTTCGGCTTCAGATTCTTCTTCTTCTTCAAAACTGTCGTCTTTTGTTACGGACAGCTGCTTAATGGCATGACTTGATCGCCTAGAACCCATGCTTGTAGGCATTACACCCTGAAATGTGAGTTTCAATTGTTATTGTTGTACTTAAGAATTTTTTATTTGATCACAAACATACTTAGTTCAACAAGTTTACGAAAAAAGTATTAGTTAAAGCAGTTGCAAAACTACAGTTTATGTAATGTACCTTTTGAGTTTATTTTGCTACATCAGTATCCAATAAATGCGAAAGTAACATACCTCATCCAATGAGTTAGTATAAGCAGCATTAGAACTAGCAATGTTATTGTTAGAGTCAAGCGTCTGTTTTCTTAACTCCTCTGCTTCAGGCGAATTAAGCTCAATATTTAACAACCTGCATTGTTTTTCAAATTCAAGCTGTCTTTTTTGATAGTAAGATAAAGGCTCCTCAGATAAGTAAAGATCCTCGACCTTATTCTGTAAAATGTTAGTAAAGCTATTACATTTGCAAAGTAGGTAGGCACTAACTATAGAAAGCAAACAATTAATATTAAGTAATAAATGGTAAACTGATTACTGTTAATGCTTGTTCCAGTTTCCTCTCTAGTTCAGAGTTCTTCCTCTTTACTTCATCTAGGTCCGTAAGAGCTGTATCTCTTTCTTCTGCAGCCTCCAAGTACTTCTTTTCGAGGTTATCGGCAGTTTCTTTAGCCCTTTCCACCTCCATTTTAAGGCTATTGACCAGTCTTTCATCATAGGCATCAGTAACAGATATGACTGTTTTATGCTGTTCTTGTTTAATAAAAGCACGTTCTCTTGCTAATTCTGCTTCTAAGTTTTGTATTCTTGTTAGAAGACGCTTGTTTTCTCGTTCTTGAGCTTCTTTGTTTCTGTTGACAATTTATTGTAAGTAACAGATATGACTCAAGTTTTTACTGTGAATACATTGTGTATTTAGGTACATGAATTGTTTTGTTTACCTTAATTCAATAGCAAGTAGCTGCTTTGTCGACTGCAGATCATCTCTGACCTTATCGATATCGTCCATTTCATCAATTTCTTCCTCTTCTGCTGTAGCAGCAGGTACCTGCAATATTGTTATAGTTTTTTAATATCTGCTGGATTGGTTAAAAAAAAACGGGAAATGTTGATACTTGGTAATGGACGTAAGTGTTAGGTACCTCAGCTGCCATCGACGTGCCAGAAGGAGACGCTGCAAGGTTGGCCTGAGACATTGACTTTTGAACTTGTTCTTCAATCGTCATTTGTCTTCTGAATTTCCTCAAGCCTTCTAAGTTAGGTTTACTCCTATCGTTAGTTTTTGTTTTCTTCAACCTCACACCTTTACTAATCTCTTTTAATAACTCATTGTGAGAGTTAGGTTTTTCTGATTCAAAAATAAACTGATCTTTGTTTTTTACTACTGCTGCTCTGGTTATAATTGGACTTGACCTGAAATATAATTTGAATAGGTACTGATTTTGATTTCGTAATTAATCCGTAAATCCTGCGTAACAAGGACGAATATTATATAAACATATCTATATAATTGGTGTGTTAGTTACCTGTCGTTACAAACAACATGTTTCAATTTCTTTCCTTCTTCCACCTCCTTCATCATGTCACTCCAATCTGGCCGTCTTCTTGGCCTGCTACGCAACTGTTCTATCTTCTTTAGTTTAGAAGGGTCTAAGGGTGATTTTTTGAAATCTGGCGGTGGTGGCATTTTCGGTGGAATAGGTGGAGGCGGCGGCGGTGGTGTCGGTTTCAATAGACCTATTCAAGAAATAAAACATTTTTAAACTTCTTCTCAACATAGTATGTTTGATCTGATATCACTTTTAAAATTGTTTAAGTATTTTCTAACATTAAATGGGGGAAGAATATGTTGGAGGATATAAATGCATCATAACTGCCTACATATTAGTTAAATAACGTTATAATTATAAAGTGTACCTCTAAATAAAGTCTCGTGCGTATCCTCTGATTCAGACATTGTGGGCCGCTTATCTACCACCGACCACTTATTCAAAAACTATATTGCACACAGAAAGGTTAATGCCTCTAACCACAATAATAATTCACTATGTCACAGTATTCACAATTATTCCTTTACTGGAGTTGACTAAAGTTTGAGAAGTTTCATAGACCGTAGTTGTGAGATTCTGACCGCAATAGTTTCGCATCTTGACTGAAGTATGCCTGCATTTGCACCTGATCTGCGCACGGACGTACGCGGAACTGTCCGATACTATTTTGGATCGCATTTAGACCACAAACTAGTCTGGCACACAAGAGATCAAAAGGTAACGACATGGCTAGCACTACTTGAGCGAAATATTTGAATGCTGCTGATATATTGAAAAAGCCCGAAGACATTAAATTATTGCCAACAATTTTGTAAACATAGTTAAACTAACTAGATTGGTAAACGTTTGTTGTGGGTCGTAATAAATTTAATTAAAATATTATTGCCGTCACACTAGTTGGTAATATGGAAGCTCACTTGCCAAGTCATAAACCCTAAAAAGAATGTAGTGCAAGAGCTTGTTATGTTGTTGTAGTTACCTAATAAAAATACATCATATTATTTGTTTCTTTTTACCAATACATATTTAGATACGTTCATTAGGTGGGAAGTTTTAAAGAGTACAGTGTTATTTGTATAAAATTAACGTATGAGAATAAGAGTTATAATTCGTGAAACGATTTCGTACTAATGTCTACCTATAAAAATATTTTTAATAGTTACATTAGAACTGAATTAGACTATCATCAAGATGATCTACTAATATCGCAAAGTAGAGTACACATAGGGTTAGCAACGTATCCCCTTTCTATGCCGAAATCGAATGTTGGCAGAAAAAGCTAGCAGCTTGACAGTTCCCTGAGGATATAACCAGTTTAAACGAAATTTATTTTAACTATCAATCATTCCATAATCTACACGTGTACACTCGAGATGAAATATTTGGATTAATCAACATATTATGTACGTTACAATTCAAACCTTATATATCCATTGATTTATCTGGGAACAATAATCTCGTTATAATCAGACACAACACAGTGCCAAAGTCGAATTAGATTGATGCATCTATATACGCTTGCGATGATCGAACGCAATGCAGTGCATGCTAATTATAATGTTACAGGAAAGTGCTACTGTGTCAATGTTGATGTCACAACTAAGCAAATAAAATAAAACTGCAACTCTATTCTTATATGTATTAATTCATCGAAGTTAGTTTTTGTTTGAAACTTTGTATAGACAAAGAGGAAGACTCTCTATTAGGAATAGTAAGTGTATCGGAACTGTGCTGATTGAATTGATTTGAGTACCCTAACTCTGAAGATGTGAAATCCTAATGAGGAAGATAAAATAAAATGTTTCATAAAACTGGCTAAACTATGCGTAGTGGTTTTTGGAGTCGATTTCTCCCCTTTTGTCAAGATACAAAAAATAAAATAAGAATACTTACTTCTCAAGCTTTCATTTTTAGTCAGTGTGTGACCCTTAGGCATTTCGTTAGCCAGGGTCTTGTCTATGTTCTCCTTGACACGCTCATGCAGGGGGTCTCGCCATTTCTTTACTGGTACGTCATCTTTTGACGGTTGCTTTTGTATAGATGGTTTGCGTGGAGGGAGCTGGAAAAAGAAGATGGTATGTAAGTTAAGAGATTTATTTGGATATAGGATAAATTACCTACAATATAAGTTTAATTAAAGCAAACAAAATAATAAAATTTAGTATTAAAATCGCGATGTATTTGAGGCATATACATACCTTGGAGGGTGTCTTTTCCAGGGGTGTAGGAGGCTTGGTTGCCATTTTAGATTTTTCCTCGGATTTCTTTTCAATTGAAGTAGGTTTTAATTCAGGCTTTGAAATTACGCTAGGCTTCGGTTCTGGCTTAGCTGCAGGTTTTGTTTCAGTTTTTGAAACTGGAGGAACAGGAGAAACTTTTTCTTCCGATTTGGTTTTAGATACTGGTTTCAAGACAATTTTCTCAATAGTAGGCGATTTGGCACCTGATTTTTCAACAGCGGGCTTAGCCGTAGGTCTGTCGTTTATCGTTTTTGCTACTGGTTTAGTATCCTTATTTGATAAAATTGTTTTTTTATC
The DNA here is from genome assembly GCA_905147815.2 of Phalera bucephala. Lineage (NCBI taxonomy): Eukaryota > Metazoa > Arthropoda > Insecta > Lepidoptera > Notodontidae > Phalera > Phalera bucephala. Next base: position 11,249,443 of record LR990629.1, read on the forward strand.
TTCGGATACTTTGTCATTTACCGTGCTATTTGCTTTAGTTGGACCATTTTTCTCCTGTTTCTTATCTACTATAGTGACAGATTTTTCTTTTGCTTTATCGTCTATAGTTCTAACAGTTTTGAGGGCTGGTTTTTCGGGAAGTTTCTCGTTGAGCTTTTCTTCTAACTTCGGAACTTTGTCTATTGATTTTAAGGCTGATTTGGTGAACCTTGATCGTGCTGTCTCCTCTCCCGGCTTCGCAGTTTGATCAGCTTGCTTTATCGCTGAGGGCTTGATTAATTTTTCTTCAACGGGCGCAGTTACGCCGTTTTCTGGTTTATCCTTTATGGTAGACTGTTTTTTTAAAACAGCTGTAATGAAAAGATAAAATTTAAAGAATACAAAGATGTAGTTAGTGTGTATCGAATAATTTACATAAATCTTTGCGGCTTAGTAAAGTAAAGAAAGTAATTTTAAAGTTTGTGAGCATGAAAAAATATGCGAAAAAAAATCCGTTTAATTGCATATGTCTATAACTAAAGTAGCTATACGTAGGTAGGTTGTAATTTAAATAATAGTCAACTGTTCTGTTGGTTGCGAGTACATGAATGGATTTACGCATAATGGAGCCCCTCTTGGGCTCCATTATGTCATCTGACAACCTAAAAATCAAAACATAATCCCGTAATTATACAGCAAAATTGATTGTAGCACGTGTTTCGGCCCCGACGCGGTGCAGTTTGATGGCATTCGCGTACGTAAATAAACATGGCGGTTGCCAAGATGGCCGACCTTCGCTAAAATAGCGCGATTACTTGTCAAATTTCCTATTAGATGGCCTAGCAAATACGGAAAAGTTATAACAGTCACGAGACATTTTACAGAATCTTAAATCCAGCATTCTACCTGGGCCCCAAGTCCGTTATTGCAATTTTGATAAAATTGTTGATTATTGACATCATAATTGTTAGTTTTAACAATTCAATGCTACTAATTCAATGCTTTCCAATTATGATGGTACCTATCAATGATTTTTATGGTTTTCCATAGTCGTAGATACCAGTTCAAACGATTGTCGACTTTTGGCACGATTGTAATTGAACGATTTTTGTAGCATGTTATAACACGTAAAAAATAGCAGACTTGGGGCACTGATCAAATTGATTAATGGAAGATCCGGAATATGTATTATTGCCATAATTTGGACACGGTTGCTTAAACGAAACCTATTATCTATAAAGATTTATGAATCATTGTCTTTACTGTTTACCTTTTTGTCTCGTTACAGATCGCGTGGTCGATTTTCTAAAATTGAGTCCCGCGACAATTATTTGTTAAACGAATACCAAAACTATGTGAACAAAAAAAGTACCTATATTTAGATATCATATTTGAAGGCTGATTTTGATCACAGAGTTAGGTACTTCCAAGATTATTGAAAGGGTTTAATGAAATCCTAAAGCACTACTGTCTGTGCCAATGAATAAGATGCTCTAAGGTCAATATTTCAATCAATACGGTCTATGGTCCAATTTTTCCATCAGACAGGTTTGTATGTTATATGTGTAAAATAGATTATTAAGTACTATTTATAAGTTTTATAATATGTTCAGCCTCGTGGTAAGAGAAGCCAAGTTTCTGTTCTAGCTACAAAATATATTTCTCCATGAACTTCTTTGACTAAGAGAAATAGTCACATGATGTCCTCAAAAACGCTGTAACGCTGAACGCCACTTTCTAAATTGGCATGACTCGTAAAGTATTTACGAAGAGAGTTCTCTTATAAATCAGCCGCTAACCCCAACATCTCCGTTTATTTTGTAAAAAGTCTGTCCTCTCTAAAAATATCGCGAATGGTCGGCGTCGGCGTCGACCGCTCGAAATATCTCCTTAACAACGACGTTGCTTCAACACGTCACCGCGTAGAACAACCGCACAAGCTTTTTCAACTCCATTTTTATTTCTACATTTGTGATTAATCGCTTTGTTTTAACTAACATCGTCATTAAATTTAGGTTCTTTTTGATCAGTAATTTTGAGATAACATATATAACCTTTTTTACTGAAAATATATCTTTATAAAACAAAAAAAAAAATATTTTGGTAATAATCCAACAGTAAATTTTATTCGTCGTTATTTTTCAATGTAGCGCATAATATTATCTAGTCACATTAACACAAAGCTCGGGAAGCTTGGCAGCAGGAAATATTCACATCATTAAAACGTAATACCCGATTTTATAGCTCTGTCCAATACCCGAAGAAACTTTTTTATTTTCAATAGCACACCAGTTTTATTACACACACATGTAAACATTCAGTTTTGCATAACGATAGCAGAAGAACTGAGTTTTAGAATTACCTAACGTTATGCACCGCTTCGGTGTTCACTATTGAACAGTTTTTCCACAACTCACTAGCAATATTGTATTCGAACGAAATTCGAAGAAATACTGTTGTACGAAACGCGTATAGTCCTTCCCGTAAGCGAACACACTAACGTCATTCGGTCCCGATTTCCAGACTAACAAACCTGTGAACGGTTTCGGAGAGTCAATTATTCAGAACCCGTGTCTCCTGCCAAAGCTTCGGACAGATGGCTGACGTCATAATATCGGTACAGATACATATATGTTTAATAGATAGATACCCACAAATAAACAGCTACGAATATAATGCAGTGTGAAAAATTGCCCTCTCTAGTAGTAGCGTCGGTAAAAACGTGGCAAAGGAAATGTAAGTCATTTATTTTTGTGACTCGTACGCATCTGTCTGTAGATGTCTTTCAAATGTTGATCACCAGTCCTTCCTGTTAAATTTCTTTGAGGTTACACGCAAGTGACGTTATTGTCAAGTATATTTTTGGAGGTCACTACGCATACAGTCACATTTAATATTTTTTCCATTACGCAATTAAATACCTTATAAAATATGATGGCTCTATGCTAATAATTACACTATGATATATTTGATTTTGTATTCACCGTGAACTTCATAATTTTTAAATCTTTGAAAAATGTCGTTGTGGTATTTGGTAGTGAATATTTTTTTACCTGTTGGGTGATTTAGCTGAACAAGGAGACAAAATGTATTCCCATTTCGATACTAATTATTTGTTGTAAGAAACAGGCTATCGTCAAGTTTTTGTAGTAACATAATTAATCAAAATTCGGGAAATTGGTATTATATCGTTTTGTTTGCTGACGGTGTGTCGCCCACGCATCGGATATGACGTATTATAAGGCGCCCGATACCGATTTTTCACAAAAAAAAAACATGAACATAGAGCATTTTACTCTATGCTCTACAAACGTCCTCGCAAGGCAGACTGAGATAACACTCCTAAAATAATTATGATGCATAAAGCTTGTTTTTGATGGTTTGTTTATAGAATGTTTTGTACGCGTTATACAGACTACTAAACCAAAAGATACCGAATTGCTCAGTCATTGCATGCAAGCGCAATCGTCAACAGTTGATGCTGATGCGAGTTAAGACATTTTAACATACTTTTTAATTAAGTACTTCTCATATCGACAAGGGTTGCGTATGACCTTATTTATTGGTTCGTATGCGGAGTCTAAGAGTAGTAGTATGCGATCTAAGCGAATATATGAATAGAGAGAATAGTGTCAATGGAACTTTTTTGTAACCATACCAAAGGATGCCATAACATATTACGTTATCATAGAGATGAAACTAGACAAACATTTCTAATAGCAGATTGTTTGCCTGCTGTGTTTAAGCTAATTTTACATAAATCACTTAATCTACCTAAGCTTAAAAATAGGAGATTATGTCATTTCCGAAAAAGTGCAGGCCCACACCCTAGAGTTATCCTGAGGGAAACGGCAGTGTAAGTGTCGTCATATTGTTGAGAACACCTCGTAAATGTAGAGAGAGCCATGATTATCTCCCCAAAGCGTGCTTGAACTAAATCCTGGGAGGTTAGAAAGCGGCACCCGATATGTTTTCTTTGGAGATCCCGCAGTCCTTCTGTCGGGTCCGTAGACGGCACAGCAGGAGCTTTTCAGTGCTGTAAAAGTTCCATATACCCTAGTCTTCTACACAACGATCTGTGAATCTTTTGAAAACTATTCCTCCGTGACACAAGGAAAAGAAAGTATACTATATATACATGATAGCTTTACATGGTAGCTTCAGATTAGGAGTAAGATATGGTAGAGTTATTAGTTCACTTACGTTTTAATGGCTTTGCTGGTACAGGCTCACTCTCTACAGACATCGTCTTTGTGGTGCTCTCGACTGGCTTGAGTCTCTTCTGCATCCAGGGAGGGGGTGCCTCCGTGTCCTTCTCTTTCACCCACGGGGGCCTGAAGCTCTCCCGTCTCGGGGGCTGTTCTTTGCTCACGTTCCCGATCGGCATGTTGGTGTTCTGTGATCAGAATTAACTTGTTAAGTGTATGTCGTATGTAGAGATTGTGGTATTTCGTGTGCAAAGAATACTGCTTTTTGTATGAATCGCTGCCTAAATGTAATAAAGACACAACTCAAAAATTTAATAATTTGAATAAGAACTTCAATGTTACGAACTGAAAGCTCGATTTCCCTTGCTGTCTTAGTTGTGTCAATATTTTATTTGACTAAGAAATGTTTGTGAATTGTGTGGTATGGACCCAGTTAGCTAATTGGCCGAAGTTTATTATATTCTTAAATAAAAAGTAACTAAGGGTAAAGGATGGTCTCTCTCAACAGAAAAACAATACTTTTTATTGTGCTAATGCTAAGTATGTTAATGTGTAAAATTTAACCGATGTCTACTAAAATCATAATTTCTACTCGTATTCATTCATAATATTCGACAAGTCATTCATTAGAAAACTTGTAATGAGTACGTTTTTGTATGAAGCTCAATTATTTGTTTGCGTTTCGGTGTTTTCGTACAAAGATTCATGTTTGTAGACACCCACACTAAACACAAAGATAATTCAGTTTTTAAATCAATGTTATCTAAACAAAAATCTACACGATTAACAAATATCGCCCTAGCTCGAGTCATTGTTGTACCTATTTACGCAGATGTTTACCCCTAATTTCTAACAATCAACAAATCACGCTACATATCTATAGTTTATTACGTATGTACTACCATCTATTCTTTTAGCAGTTATAGTCTAGTGCTTAGACCGTTGGACTGTAAAATCAGAGGTCTCGAGTTTAAATCCAGGCACGCACCTCTGTCTTTTCGAAAGCATGTGCCTGTTAAAACTTAACTATCACTTGCTTTAACGGCGAAGGAAAACATCGTGAGGAAACCTGCATGCCTAAGAGTTTCTCGAAGGTGTGTGAAGTTCGCCAACCTGCATTGGGGCAGCGTGGTGAACTATGACCTAAACTAGGTAGGTCGATTTAAAATCGATTTATCGCATATTTGATTTATTCAAGCCACTTAATCGATTTTTTAGTTCGATTTGAACCACCGAATCGATCTAGTTGATCGATTTTGCAAGCCATCGAATCGGATCGATTCACGATTCAATCATAAAAAAGTGGTAATCTAAAATATGACCAAGTAGGTTGTGTAAATCTAGTATATAAATAATAGCAAACCACGTTTATTGTAAGAAATACTACGTCGATTCTTATTAATTTGCCGATTAAATGAGATTTTTTTGGATTTCTACCTTTGTATAATTTCTTGATACCTTTAATTTAGAGGTTGAACTGAACTTTACAACATATGCTACAGCTTTTGAGCTTCAATATTCATTTATAATGTATAAATGAATATTGAAGCTCAAAAGCTGAATTTAATTGCAGGGATACAAAGTAGTAATCGACAAAAAATCAAACTATAGAAAAATTTCCGTGAGGGAAGGAGTAATGATATAATATATCTGGCTTTGCCCAGTGGTTAAGAGCTTGAGCTATTCCACCTACTAGATCAAGAATTCGCAGGTTCGATCCCACCCACAATGTTTGTTCCGGTTTGGCTCTTTGTGTATGTTAATTTCATGTTTGTAAACCCACGATACAAAAATAACTCACTACTTTTTTTAAGAAAAGAGAGAAATAAATATTAAGTGCTTTCCCTATCGCAAGCAGATCATAAGAGGTAGCTTATTCAGTAACGAATACCACAGACAGCAGTAGTAAAGCCGGACGCGTCAAGATGTGATGTGCGAATGTCAGGGACCAGCTGAAAATCAGTGTTGTGCATATATGACAGCGAATACAGAGCTGGCTTACTTGCCACACTTGTTTGTGTTTATTTTTTATCCTTTATCGACTTCGACTCTTACTCTTGTGTATTTTTTTATTTAGTATTTATTTTAATTGTGTGTGTGGCAAAATAAATGGTAAAAGCGACGCAGTACATTGATGCCACTGAGAAGGGCTGTTTGGGCTAGATTATGTTTAAAATAGACGGCCGTTGGTAAAACATTGCCAAATGACGCATTTCTCACAATGCAAACTCAAACTCATATCATTTATTTTGTATAAAACCTGCGTGGGCACTCACAAATTGCCATTTTTTTATTTTATCTAATCTAACTACTAAGCTTACACCGGATCGGAACGTGGCATCGTGGGATTGCCTTTTTTATTTAATTCTATCTATCGATCTATAACATCACGCCAGATCCCTTGCGGGGTAGGCAGAGAGTACAGAGTTCCAACAGGTTCTTTCCTTACATACCTCTCTGGCTTCCTCGACTCTCATAGTTCGTCTCATACACGCTCGCCGGTTACGGAGACTCTTGACTTTTCCTTCAGATAAGACTCGGTTTACTTGGTCGTGGTAAGATAGTCTAGGTCTACCCCGGTACCTGCATTCTTCCACTTTCACATTGTACATCTGTTTTATCATTCTTTCCTCATTATTTAATTCTCATTCTCTTTATCTATGTTTTTTTTATTGATAAAAAGTAGCCCCACACTAGAATTTATTCATGTGTCTTGGGTGCATTTACAAACATGTAAATTCACAAACAAAAATACCCAGACCGACCATATAATTGTCGGTCACACAACGATTTTTTCCGTGCGGGAATTGAACCCTATTAGACTCAGTGGGCGGAGCGACTTAAGCCTTAACGACTGCGGGCACATTTCTAAACACCGGATTCATACTCGGAATTATTCATTATAAAAACTACATTTGTCCGACCTAGGATTTGAAACTAGGACCGCGTGGTTACCAAGCGATGCGCTTTGCCTTTAGACCAGTCGAAATTGTTAGAAGATTGATGTCAAAAGCCTACTATATTTTTTTCTATTTTTTTTTTCGTTTAAAAACGTGGGAAACACTAGCATTTATTCCTGTGCCGTGGGTGCGTTTACAAACATGAAAATTCACAAACACAAATACCCAGACCGGAACAAATAATTGTGGATCACACAAAGATTTGTCCCGTGCGGGAATCGAACCCGCGACTATTAGACACAGTGGGCTCAAGCTCAAGCTCTTAACCACTGCGCTAAATCGTCCGTCAATTGTGAATGATGAAATTGATATAATTGTGAGATAAAACATGTATATATGCAATATAAGATTAAAGAAACATGATTATATCACCCTAGATTATTACAGTTGTTTGACATAATCGATTCATATTGCGTGGAGATGAAAGGATAAGGGTATTCACATTTATCTATCTATTTATTATTTAGTAGATATTCGCTTGTTGCCGCTATCGAATTAATCTGCTAGTATGACTTGACTTTCTTAAATGATCGTGATTTCAAATGACGTACTTTTGATCTCTGTGATAATAATTTTCCTTTGGCAATTACTTATTTAATTATGTACCTTGTCGGGTGTAGATAATGATTCTTGATAATAAAGTAGATGACCTCGATCAACTGATTTGTATTTTTTTATAATTTTTGTGACGCGTATTGGACGTGACGTATGACGGATGAATTGGCGCAGTAATTAGGAGCTTACGCCACACCGCTCACTGGTTCGATTAGTCGCGGGTTCGATTCCTGCACGGACAAATCTTTGTGTGACCCACAATTATTTGCTTCGGTCTAGGTAGTTGTGTATATGAAATTTCATGTTTGAAAACGCACTCACGATACAGGAATAAATCGTAGTGTATTAAAATAAATAAAGGAGAAGATTTTAGTAGTTAATCAGTAAGAGAGGATTAACATTTACAATGTACTATAGTATTTTTACTGCGCAACATCTTCTCATCCAAAATACCTCAGTGCCTAAAGACTAAAGTTTTTAGTCAATGTGTGTTACCAGTGATGATATATGGATCAGAGACGTGGTCTCTTACTATAGGTCTCATAAAAAAGCTCAGAGTTGCTCAGCGAGCTATGGAGAGAGCTATGCTCGGCGTTTCTCTACGTGATCGAATCAGGAATGAGGAGATTCGTAGAAGAACCAAGGTCACCGACATAGCCGTTAAGATTAGCAAGCTGAAGTGGCAATGGGCGGGCCACATAGCGCGAAGATCGGACGGGCGTTGGGGCAGAAAGATTCTAGAGTGGAGACCACGTATTGGCAAGCGCAGCGTGGGACGACCACCTGCCAGATGGACCGACGATCTTGTGAAAATCGCAGGAAGTCGTTGGATGCAGGTGGCATCGGACCGGTTACGCTGGAAAGCGATTGGGGAGGCCTATGTTCAGCAGTGGACAAGTATAGGCTGAGATGATGATGATGATGATAGTATTTTTCGCATAGGATGGGTAGTTACAGTTCTAATTGCCAAATGATACTACACTTTATTCAATGGCAATAAGAGGCATGACCCGTTTATATACTTATGGTTTTATGCCTTAACAACATTGAATTAAATATTAATTTCGATTGGCAATTAGAACTGTAACTACCCATCCTATGTGAATAATACTATAATGTAAGTTTCCTCATAGAAAAGCTACTTAAAAATTCGGTTTGGTCGTAATTTAAACGACCATGGGATTAAATGCAATGTGAATAAAAAACTTTCGTTTTGAAGTTTATAGATTACCGGATTTGGACCCAACATTAGATTTAAAAGCATTTTTAATGGTAAATTGAGGGTAATTGGCAAGCGTATATGAGACGAACTATGAGAGGGGACGAAGCCAGAGAGGTCTTTAAGCAATAAGCCTTTTGGAACTTTGTACTCTCTGCGTAACCCGCCAAGGTTTTGGCGTGATGATATAGAAAGATAGATAGGAATCGCGGATTTTGTAACCTGTAGCCAAAAGAAAACAGTTTTATACAATAATTGCCTTATAATTTCCTAAACTAGGATTACTAGTTGTATTGGCAAAATGAATGGACTACTTATCAGACCTAGTGCTGAAAGCTATAACACATTACGATAGCAGGTGCTAGGAATTAGCTCAAACACGCCGCGTCCATTCATACAACAAAACCGAGTATTTTTAACGCACTCGATACATATCTCTCTACCAGGGCCAATTAACGTAACGCGGCGCATTACGATAACTCCGTGCAATCTGTTTTTATAAAATTAGATCGAAAAAAATATTTGTGGGTACAACAAAACAAACATTTACACAGTGATCGCCTAGCGGTTAAACCGTTGGACTGCAAAGTCAGAGGTCTTGGGTTCAAACCCAGGCACGCACCTCTGTCATTTAGAAAGCATGTGCGTATTAAAAATATAATGATCACTTGCTTTAACGGTGAAGGAAAATATCATGGGGAAACCTGCATGACTAAGAGTTTCTCGAAGGTGTGTGAAGTTCGCCAACCCGCACTGGACCAGCGTGGTGGACTAAGCCCTGTCAGTTTGACAGGAGGTCCGTGCCCTATGGTGGGAGAGTTTCTTAACAGGGCTAATATTATTATACAGAAAGATTTGCTCGTTTGCGGATCGAACCCGCAAATATTCGATCCAGTGGGTGACTCAGGCCCTTAACAATTGGACCAAGCCAAGTCCAGTGGCTTACAGAATACCATTACACGATTATTTCATGAAGATATCGTAACGCGTCGCGTTTAAGAATAGCGAATAAGCGCCCAGACATATACCCAATACTAGCTAACATCGAATTTACATTAATATTGTTTCCGTTAGTTTATACGCAGTTTGGGCACTTCGGGAAGGGATTCCATATCAGTTGAGTCATCGGCTGTTATTATTTTGTATTATTGGCATTGCACACTATGATATTCGTGTTTCACGTTCGCTGAAGCGTTTGTGTATAATTTTGTTGGAATTATATCGAATTTTCAATAGTGTTGCAATTCAAAATATATGTTTAATTTTTTTATAAAGGGTCAGTTTTTTAATAAAGAATCTGTTGGAACTCTGTACTCTCGGCCTAACCCGCAAGTGTTCTGGCGTGATTATATAGATGAACATAAAATTTTTTATGTGCCATTTTGATATAGCCTATCCTATCCCATTAATAGGCAGAAAACTTTTTTAAGAAATCATGGTGAGAGAGAGAGAGTGTGACAGAGAAAGAGAGATAGAGAATAGGTCATTATCCACCATGCGAACGCGGTGGTGATTGGTGAAGATAGGTTTCCGACAGTCTGCGACGACTATTGCAAGCAATTACCCCGATCAACCGCCTTTTCAAGGATGAAAACGATCAGCCTGGTTAGGTGACCGTGTGTACCATTCAAGCTCACCGAGTCTGACTACTAAACGTTGGTGTTCGCTCAAAAAACCACGGTTTCATACCGCTACGTACACCTGAGATATTACCCTACCTTCTCTTACTAGCAAAAAAGAAACATTATTCCCTCCAGTTTCTAGTCTAGCCCTGAATGGGGTAGACTAGAAACTGGAGGGAAGCTTTTGCCCAGCAGTGGGAGACTAACCGCTGAATAGGTATTATTGTTTTATCCTCATTGAGGCTGGGTCACATAACTAATAACTGTAAAACATATTTTATAAAATCCTAAAAAAACTGTGAAATAACGAACGTGAGAATATTTCATTGAGAATGACAATGAAAAAAAATAAAAATAGGGCGAATTATTTAAAAAGCTCTCATGCTTTAACGAGTGGTGATCTCAATTTCAAGAAAATAGTTCAAGTTGAACAGAAAATAATGTCGTCAAACGCTTTTTCGCTCATTTATCTTATTTTTACGGAAATGTTTTAAAGTTATTAAGCACTATTGTAACCTTTTAACCATTTTAATGCGTATCCAAATTCGATTTGTCTCTATCCGACCCGACCTAGAATTTAAACCCAACTAGGCAGTTTATTTCAGTTTCACACAATAATATTTTGTTTAATTACGATCTACTGCTTCCTATCCTATCCTAGATATCAGATGAAATTGGGTAATGTACAGGACAATCGTCCTAAACTTTATGCCCGACATATTATTCAATTTAATCCGATAATTAAAATCGGATCGGAAGATGTAGGTTGTGCTTTAAGGTATTTAACAATTTGGCATAAGAAGCGTAACCTTTTAATATCGATAAATTAAAGTCACATTCAAAATAACGAGGTGACTTCTTTTGCGACAACGTCCGAACTTTACGATTTTAATAACAGCTTGTTTATTCGATTTTTAATGTAGGTATGTCATTATCTTTTTTTAAATCACAGCTTTGTAATATTGGCATATCACTACATATTATAAAACAAAGTCTCCCCGAAGCGTCTGTCTGTCTGAACGCGATAAACTCAATAACTACCGAACGGATTTTCATACGGTTTTCACCAATGGACGGAGTAATTCAAGAAGAAAGTTTATGTGTATAATTCACCCCGCGAAGCCGGGGCGAGTTATTAATATGAAGTTTTTGTTTTTCATAATTTGTCGCGGTTTGTTTTCTTTCGTGTTCTGATTTTAAGTTCCCGATATTTCTAGTCTTTTACAGCACTATGGCCATGGGAAGAACTAAGGCGTTTGATTGCCCCAAATTTCAAACTTAAATAAGTAATTGATTTTATATAAAACCTGCTGGGGCACGTACAAATTGTCAAGGTTATATGCCTAAACCTTCCACAGGATTCTTTGCTCGTGGTACTTTCAATTTCTGAATTATTTATCCATTCATTTGCGTAAATTTAAGTAATAAATCTTGGAATGTTATGTTGATTGTATTAGGGGCCGTATTTTGTTTCCAGTTTAAAATAAAATTAGTCGTGAATTCGCTGCAACAATGACATAATAATATTATCATTTTATTAACGACATAAATAGATTCGGAGCTCATTGACGTAATTTATCAACATATGGCATACATAATTTTCCCGCAATAGCATCATGTAATTTACCGGTTAATATCGCATTAATCATTTTTTAACAGTTCATGAATATTAAATATTGAATAAGGCATAAAGGAATAAAGGTAATATTTCTTTGAAAGTTTGATCAAATGAAACGAGTCACTGCCTCTAATCCCTAATGATGGTCAATCAGCTCTTTACGACTTACAATCATTAATAAAAATCATAACACATATAATTCGATAATGTTTAAGAAAATATTCAATAGATAAGAGACTTATATTTTACTATCTCAAATAACACAACACGCAATTTGAATAATGCACTTATTCGGATTATTAAAAAAGTTTGCAGTCATATTTTTAATTGGGACCTCTAATGACCTACAACCTTTTGATCACACATCTATTCTGGTTATCTATGTCCGCAAAACCTATTTCTACACCGTTCTTCAAATAGAATATGCTTTCACCGGAATAATCCTGACACTATCTTACGTTGGATCCGTGTGTGTTCTCTGATACCACAAAGATGTACGCACTTTTTGATGACACCAAACGATAATCAACCGTTCATATTTTTTTAATTTACTTCGGTAAGTATGGTCTGCGGATAAGTAGAGGTGATGGGAAGACGCGGGACCGAGAGCGCGTTTAGATCGCGACTACCATCGGAATTTCATCTGTGAACAATTCTCTGGAACTTATAAATAGGTGCGTCTAACTGCGTGTACTAAGAGAATTTTAGTTAAACGAACGTACACGCCGCTGCTGGTCTTGTCTTAAAACAATAGATACAGAGTGCACATGAATTTGATTGCAATTTGTTTAATTACTTTTTTAAATTGAATTTTTAATATCGAGTTATTTTAGGAAGCCCAGGCAAAGGAATTAATGATACGTAACGCACGGATGCGCAGATGTTTTATCTTTGGCGATTAGCCGAGTTAACACCAAAAACATTTTGAGCGTAATGAAACATGCATGCAAATTCCTAATAAATTAAGTGATTGATGCTTTTATTATATCTGTACACCTATTTGGGGTTCTTTAGGCAATAGTATTGTTGTCTAGTGATCAGAAACAGGTTGGACTGATAAAGAAACTTACAAAGCTAAATATGCATCAGTGGTCATCGCAATTTAGACGAAAAATTGTTGGAGAGTTTTGCCACTGACATAGTTGATTCTATTTAATTCGCATAGATTTAAAGTTAATTAGTAAATAGCCATACATCATCGTCTATATATACAATATCAATTTTAGACTGTTTGGGTACAACTCGATTTAAATTGACTAAGGTCCATATTTAATTATCAATGTGCTTAAAACTGCTCTAGCAAATCTCCGTTTTACCAGGACTAGCCGTTAGTCAAATCAAGTTGCAACATTTCATTTAAATATGACTTACATAGGGCTAAGCGACACCATCAAATATGCCCTGTAGACCTAAAGAGATAGGTACTATCCGAATTCTTAGGTACTCTATTTAAATCTGCGTGTGACGTAGACATATAAGATAATATCATATACATTTGTAATAATATAAAAAAAAAACTTATATAAAAGACATAATATATCTATCTATGCGAAAGTGGAAGGATGTAGGTACCGGGGAAGACCTAGACTATCTTACCATGACCAAATAGATCGGGTTTTATCTGAAGGACAAGTCAGGAGTCTCCGTAACCGGCGAGCGTGTATGAGAAGAACTATGAGAGTAGAGGAAGCCAGAGAGGTATGTAAGGAAAGAACCTGTTGGAACTCTGTACTCTCTGCCTACCCCGTAAGGGATCTGGCGTGATATAGATAGATAAGATATTTATTAAAAAAATCTATTACTACTGACTTCCTGACAAACAATAACGTAACTAAGTTCCAAGCTAAGTATTTCAATCCAAAAATATTGTAATATTTATTACTTTTAATCTAAAATCCCTAATAGTCTTCCTCCCTACTAAACACTTTGCTGTTTGTCCGACGGGGTCCATGATTGTTACCTAACCTAGCTTTTAAGCTGAGCAATGTTACCATTTAAACTACATTGTGGACAGCAAAATAATTATGAATGAATGAATAAATTAGAATGCAATGAATATACAAAACCTAAAAATTTGGGGTACGATACTTAACAAATAAATTACTTTGATTGTTTCATACCAGTCATTTTCGAAAGCAAAGTTATTTTCAAGAAAAAATAACGTGTAAAAAATATTTTAATCTATCTATAGGTATTTTACGGCCGGTTTAAGGATTTAACTCATGGACAGATGTGCCTACTACGGATAGAGTTTTGAGATAATTTGTATGAAACATCTGTCATAATTCTACTGACAGCAAGCAAATCTATCCTTGAGTTGAATATCTTAAGAATAGATTTGCCTACTGCGGATAGAATTTTGACATAATTAGTAGGAAAAATCTGTCAAAATTCTACTGCCAGCAAGCAAATCTATCCTTGAGTTGAATATCTTAAGAATAGATTTGCCTACAGCGGATAGAATTTTGACATAATTTGTATGAAAACTCTGTCAAAATTCTACTGACAGCAAGCAAATCTATCCTTGAGTTGAATATCTTAAGAATAGATTTGCCTACAGCGGATAGAATTTTGACATAATTTGTATGAAAACTCTGTCATAATTTTACTTATAGCAAGCAAATCTATCCTTGAGTTGAATATTTTAAGAATAGATTTGCCTACTGCGGATAGAATTTTGACATAATTTGTATAAAAAATCTGTCATAATTCTACTGACAGCAAGCAAATCTATCCTTGAGTTGAATATCTTAAGAATAGATTTGCCTACTGCGGATAGAATTTTGACATAATTATTATGAAAAATCTGTCAAAATTCTACTGACAGCAAGCAAGTCTATCCTTGAGTTGAATATTTTAAGAATAGATTTGCCTACTGCGGATAGAATTTTGACATAATTTGTATAAAAAATCTGTCATAATTCTACTGACAGCAAGCAAATCTATCCTTGAGTTGAATATCTTAAGAATAGATTTGCCTACTGCGGATAGAATTTTGACATAATTAGTATGAAAAATCTGTCAAAATTCTACTGACAGCAAATAAATCGATTCTTGAGTTGAATATCTTAAGAATAGATTTTCCTACTGCGGATAGAATTTTGACATAATTTGTATGAAAAATCTGTCAAAATTCTACTGACAGCACGCAAATCTATCCTTGAGTTGAATATTTTAAGAATAGATTTGCCTACTGCGGATAGAATTTTGAAATAATTTGGACAAAAATCAGACAAAATTCTACTGACAGCAAGCAAATCTATCCTTAGTTGAATATCTTAAGAATAGATTTGCCTACTGCGGATAGAATTTTGACATAATTTGTATAAAAAATCTATCAAAATTTTACTGACTGTAAGCAAATCTTTCTTTGAGTTTTTAGAATATTGAAACTGGCCATTAGTGTTTGAGATCAAGATCAAAACAAGCACTGACTACATTATTATGAATTTCGGCAGGTGGTAAAGATTTTAAGGTTTTATAAAATGGCTTATCAAGTAATCAAAATATGTAAAGTTGTGATACTTTTTTGAGGAAGATGACATGATAGATGGATGATTTCTACTTTCAGAAAGCTCACGAAAGCCTCATTTATAGGCTTGATTGTTTGATATACGTATGTATTTAACAAAATAGAGGTACTATTAAAATATAATTAATAAAAAAAAAATAACTATCACTCGCTTTAACGGTGAAGGAGAACATCGTGAGGAAACCTGCATGCCTAAGAGTTTCTCGAAGGTGTGTGAAGTTCGCCAACCCGCACTGGGCCAGCGTGGTGGACTATGGCCTAAACCCTTTCAGTTTGATAGGAGGCCCGCGCCCAACAGTGGGTCAGTTTCTCAACAGAGCTAATATTATTATATTCGTACCAGACTGAAGGAAAATTGTCTTTAGTGTCGAAAAGCTCTTCAATGACGAAGGTTACAGTTTGCATTAATAAATTATAGCAAACATTAATAAATCATCGTAAGCAAATGATAAAATTGAATATATTATCGATGGTTATTGAAACATGATCATAAATCAGCGATAATGGAGCATATTCCTGACAATGCGTTCGCCGGCGCCGCGCTTCCGGGCACAAGTAGAGTGACATAATCTTCTATTCCGTAGGACATAATATTTGGAATATTGTAGGACGCCTTATTTTAATGGTTTAAAGCTTAAACCGCTTCACCAACTAGATCGAGTAGTCACTGGTTCGATCCCCGAACGGGGCAAATATTTGTGTGATCCACAATTATTTGTTTCGGTATGTATAATATTCGGTATTTGTGTATATAAACGCACACACTATACAGTAATATTTCCTAGTGTGGGGTTACGTTTTCTTTTGCAATCGTTCCAGAAGATTGAAATGCGGTTTGCACTCAGAAGATCCGGTGGGAATCTCAGCGGTTATGTATCTCCAGTGGGAATTTCAGCGGCTATGTATCTATATACATACACGTCGGGTTTCCAGCCGGATCTTCCCAATGTGGGCCGCGTTTCGAGCCCGTAGTAGATTGATAGGTACATTGATTTCAAAAAATGTTTCCAGATCTAGCCCCGCTGGGTTTATCGACTTTCTCAGAAGAAGACCGAGTTATTAGGAATATATAAAGTTAATAATATATTTCTGTGTGCATTATCGAATATAATCTGGACGGTTAAATACTTATTGATTTTTTTTTCTATCATCGAACGTAATCAACATTTAAATCATTGGCAATATACAGAAATTTTCTGCAAACTATGGTTTTTAACAACGACTTGGTTGGGTATAGGCGTGGTATAAGCTGCTGGATCCCTGCACGGAACAATTTCTATATAATCCCTAATTTATTTCGGCGTCATAGGTATCCCCAGGCCCGGTAAACTTTGTGACAGTCCCACGAGATACCACCCCATCAGTCTCCTCAACTCCCTGGCAAAGATCTATGAGCGCCTGCTCCTGGCACGGCTCAAAGATCGTATCGTCGAGGGGTATTCTCATCAATAAGCAGTTTAGTTTAGCCAAACACTCTTGCGTCCATCAAGTGCACCGCAACACGAAGCACATTCTCACTGGCGTCAACAAACCCAAACCCTACACGGGTTCCCTTTTCTTCAATGTCGCGAAGGCGTTCGACAAAGTCTGGCACAACGGCTTAATCTACAAGCTTTACCAAATGGGTGTACCGGACAGATTCGTGCTCATCTTACGAGACTTCCTGTCGAATCGCGTCTTTCGGTATCACGTCGATATTACGCGCCCTACCGGGGGGTAGGGCCTCCATTCAAGCTCGTGTCCCACAAGGCTCAGCTAGAGTGCTGGGAGACGGGGAGAGCCCCCTCCTATTCACCCTTTACACGAACGATATTCCTCGTTCAAGTAAGGTGCATCTAGCCCTATTCGCGGATGATACCGCTCTCTATGTCTCGCATAGGAATAACGGTTTCATTACCAGAAACCTTCAGGCAGCCGCCCAAACCCTAGGGGATTGGTTCAGGAAGTGGCGTATTGAGGTGAACCCGGACAAGAGCGCTGCGATGTTCTTCTCCAGAGGTGCCACCCCGCGCCCCTCCCTGCGCCACCCCAGAAGTAATCTCGGTCAAGTAACCATGTTCGACCTACCTATTCCCTGGGTCAAACAGGTCAAATATCTAGGTGTCACCCTAAACAATACCATGACATTCAGACTGCATATCAAGCGAGTCCGTAACCGAGCAGCCTTTGTGCTCGGTCGTCTTTACCCGATGATCTGCAAGCGGAGTAAAATGTCCCTTAGGAATAAGGTGAAACTTTACAAAACTTGTATACGGCCCATCATGACGTACGTTTGTGAGGTGTTTGGGCACGCCGCCCGCTCTTACATCGATAAACTCCAAACGGTTCAATCCTGTTTCCTCCGCAAAGCCGTTTGAGCTCCGTGGTTCATACGGAATGTAGATCTCCATTCCGATCTCGGTCTCGAACCTATCAGCACCTTTATTAAAAAGGCGACTACCCGATATTTCGCGAACGCGTCCAATCATAGAAATCCGCTAATCGTAGCTGCCGCCGACTACGAACCTAACTCCCCTCCTATCAGCCGCAGCATGTTCCCACCACTCTCCCGATGCCCTTACATCCCTTATTTCGGATACAGATACCGCACATAGGATCTGACACTGACCTCGCCGGCGAGGTCGAAGAATCCCTTGCCCGCCGGCCGGTGCAGAGCGCCACGGGGAGACACCTAGCGACCCTCCCCCATAGCGACTACTCAAGCCGAGATTGTTCCTCTTTGAGGCGCCCTTGAGCTAGTTATCCCCTTGCCCTTCTGGCTCGAGGGCAGTGGTTGCACGCTCGCCCTCTTGTTCAGTGAAGGTGTAAAAGCCCCGTGGCCAACAGCGTAGATTATTAACACATACACACACACGCACCATAATTTATTTCGGTCTGGGTCGACACGAGAATAATTACTAGTGAGGATCTACCTATGTATTTAAAAAGTGATCATCTTTTACTTGAAGAATTGATGTTCGTAATAGTACTCAGATAACATTATGAGGTTAGACAAGTCGGGAGTTCAACAGATTCATTAAGTGCCGATGACGTACTTTACCTACATTACTATTATGAACTGGGTAAGTTCACACAGACAAATAAATTGCTATTTAGCTTACATTGTAAATTTTAATAGATGTTTTACTTCGCTGTAGACAAGTAACAACCGACAATAACTATTAAAATCGATTATTATGTTGAAATGATCCGGTCGGAATACGATGTTCTTGGCGATCATCAAGCTTAAACAGCGTTAGCGCTGATCCTCAAGCTGTTAGAATTCTGTACTCTCTGCCTATCCCACAAAGGATTTGGCGTGATGATATAGATAGATAGACCTGGTCGGCGAGATGTTTAAGCATTTTGGCAATTCTATTTTCGAGTGCATCCGTGCTCCGAAATCGTTGTGTACATGTATATTTGGGGTTGGCTATTTACGAGGTTTTATTTGATACCCATATTATTGTAATAACTTCATCCTCTTAACAAAAACTCATTATTTTAAAATCTATTAAAGTGTTGAAGCCACAGAACGTGCCAAAGAAATACATAGATGCAGTCGAGAAATAGATATGAGTGTACGTAGATACACAATACCCATCTCGGCCATTTCTGCAAGGGGAATGTTGTGATGGAGTTTATAATATGTTCTAGTAATATTACGAGTATTATGGTATTTAAATTATGATGATTTGGTTTCTATTTTTACACATCGTCACCTTTGCTTACCCAATTTTCATCGACAATATAAGATTCCAATATCATTTCTAGAGATGGCTTTAAATAAAAATATCCATTTTTTACCGAAAGACCTGGCTACCGAGAGCGGAGATGACAAGCCTTTGCTTACGCAAGCTCCATGCTCCAGCCGCTCCCAACAATGTTTCAGGTCCAGTGGAGTGAAACACGGGTAATAACATGCATCAGGTACAAGGCCAGACACCAATCAGAGGATAGGGCGTAAGACTCCGTAATTTAAAGAATATTGCGTTCGTCATCCCAGTAAGAGATTTTTTTGATTATATACTCATATAATCAGAATCGAATGACAAAACAAATATACAATGCGAAAATGGAAGGATGTAGGTACCGGGGAAAACCTAGACTATCTTACCACGACCAAACAGACCGAGTCTTATCTGAAGGACAAGTCAAGAGTCTCCGTAACCGGCCAGCGCGTATGAGGCAAACTATGAGAGTGGAGGAAGCCAGAGAGTTATGTAAGGAAAGAGCCTGTTGGACCTCTGTACTCTCTGCCTACTCCGTAAGGGATCTGGCGTGATGATAAAGATAGATAGATAATCAGAAAAAGTGTATGTAGAGGTATCAAGCAAGACATACAATACATTTCGTGTCAATTTTTTTAAGACACATTTAACACAACCATAATGTGCCCTTAAATAACTGAATAAGGGGCGAGAAATTAAACTTAATGCTCATACATCAATACTAACATCAATCTTTATTTGTAACAACAAATATCATTTTATGAGAAAACAATAACTTAACAAGTAATTCTAGCCATTTTTTGGATCTTTATGCTCGATTGTCGACTATATGCTCTTGAAAAAATGGGTATCGAAGGTCTTTATTAAAAATGCCATTTATTCGCCATCCCTAAGTAGACTACCTTACCATAACTAAATACATCATGTCTTATCTGAAGGGCACGTCAAGAGTCCGTAACCGGCGAGCGTGCATGAGACTATGAGAAAGGAAATATGTTGGAACTCTGTACTCTCTGACTACCACGCAAGGGACTTGGCGAGATATTATAGATAGATAGATCAGAAAAATCTATTGCTGGTATGAGAGATGACATTTTATTCCTACATGTCATCAGTGTTGTTAGGAGGTGAGCCTATCGGCTTTGAATATCAGGCACAATTCTAGGCTCCGGACCGTTATTAAAGGTTTTCCGATGAAAAAACGACCTAGGCATAGAACGCCGGAACTTGTGATAGCCAACCGCATTTTGCGTTACTAGAACAACGAGGCAGGCGGGGGTGGCAGAGGTGTATTGAGTACAGATACTTTTCGCCGACGATGTTAGATCCCATGTAATAGTGGGCGACCCTGTTACCATATACTGGGCACAATTCTAGACTCCGGACTCATACTGGGCAGTTTTCGTTAGGGAAAACTACATTTGTCCGACCTAGGATTTATACCCAGGACCTCGTGATCACAAAGCGATGCGCTTTGCCCCTAGACCAACGAGACAGACATTTTAGTTATGTAGAAATTATACACGTAAATAAAAAATAAAAATAAACACCGTGTCCCCTATATTCAACAAGCGGGGCTGCCAGAGGTGTACTGTGTACACCCAATTCTCGCCATCGACGTTAGGTCCCATGTAATAGGGGTGAGCCCATTGCCATGTATCGGGCACAATTTTATACTGATACCTGGAATTTTTCGATTGAATAATTTACATTAACATTTGTCTGATCTAGGATTCGAACCCAAGACCTCGTGATCGCAGCGCGCATTATAACTAGACCAACGAGATAGGCATACGTAAATGTGTTGTTTAAAATATATGAGAAATCCGAATATGTTACTTGGTGTCACTAACACCAGTAAATTAACGTATGTTGGTATCCAAAGAAGTTTGAAACAATTGGTATCAACACAAATTTATATAAAAAAAATATAGAGCCACGTTCCGTTCTATGTTCGTTCTTCTTCTTCTTATTTTAATTAATGGCCCACACTTTATCAGTGTATTTCGCCAATGTCAAGTAATAATAGAGTATAACAGTAAATTATAATAAAAATCTTTTATAAAAAAAGGTAAACCGACTTCAAAAAGCAAAAAAATAAATATTTGAAGTCGGTGCTGGTTGGTGCAGTCGGTTACTTGGCACCGACTTCAAATATTTATTTTTTTGCTTTTTGAAGTCGGTTTACCTTTTTTTATAAAAGTTTTTATTTTACAATTTTAAGTGACCAGTGAATTCTATAGTAGGGTACCTATAGGATCGACGTAATACCCATAATATCGCAATATACACATGCCTATTGTTTGTCGTTAAGGAGTTCCCTGGTGTATCTTCTAAGTCCAGGTTCCAATGTCAATAAAATTAATATGGGACCACCTTGGAGATATACTGAACCCAATGCAAAAAAAAAATCAAAATCGGTCCACAATTGACGGAGATATCGCTGAACATACATAAAAAAAAAAAAGCATACATACAACCGAACATAGAACCTCCTCCTTTTTGAAGTCGGTTAAAAATTAGAAAATTAGCTTCTTGTCGCCATTACGGCAAAAAACAAAAGCCTATGTCCGTTCTGGTACAAGATTTAAAATCTGTAATAAATTTGACGTACTCTTATTCTTCTTTAAGTTAGGGCTTCACACTAATTTTAATTGTATTTTGCCAATGTCCAGTAAAATGCTTAATCGTGTTTGTAAGATTTCTAAAATAATTCAACTCCCCGATAAACAATAATTAGAGATGATCGACTTCTTAGATTATAAATAGGATGGGTTTAAAGAGGTTGTAAGGTTTGGCGGACAGGTAAGGATTTGAGGAAAGTGCGCAATTTGACGTATTCGCGTGCTATTTACTTTTTTTTAATAGCCTATTCTGTACCCCACTGCTGGGCAAAGGCCGCCTCTTTACGTCTCCACACAAATCGATCCCGGGCCTGTAATATCCATGTCTAAACTTTTAGTTCTTGCAATTCTTGTTAGTTATCTAAGGTCAATTCCTGCAAGTTAAATTAGTCACTTCCTTTTATCCAATGGAGATGTTGACATGTTGGTGCAGTTCCGATAACAGTGCAATTTTTATGTAATACATGACCTGATTTTACACCCAGGATAGATCCAACGAAAGAACTCCTCAACGACCAACAGTAATAGTATAGACAAGAAAGGACATTGTCGAAAATTGCCCTAGAACCCATTTGATCCATGCCATCATTATTTATCTATTTTATTCAACTAATGGCAAATATCCGTATCTAACGGACAATTTGCAATCTAAAACGAATATTTCAAAGTATTGTAAGTACTTATATCGAAGTCGCCGACAGCTTTACTGAATGTCAACACACACAATACAACCTAATACGTATTAATGGCTACTGAATTATAACCTCAAAATCTAATACTTTTTGTGCAATATTGCAATTTATAATAAAAGCGTTAAAGGTTTTTTTGGCTTGAAGTCGAAGAGTGATGTTGTCAATTTGTTTTAATTTCCAAAACTTGTGTTATTACGACTTATAATGTGTAATGTTGGTGGAATATTAATCATTATGTGTTCCTATATGTGCATGAGTGAAGGTAATTGTAACAAAGTGATAAATCGTGCTGTTTCGACTTCCCTCAAAACGGCCGTTGCAATTGGTATGTAAAGTATCTATCTCTTTACTATCCAGGGTGGGGTACTTCATTAATTTCATTATCATCGTTGTCATCAAATTCATTGGGGAGTCGAATTAGTTCAAACAAACACGATTATATATCTCACTGGACACTGGCAAAATACACTTATAATTAGTGTGAAGCCATAACTTGAAGAAGAAGAAAAGCGTTAAAAAAATTATGGGTGATTTGAAATAATAAAAGTATTTTTTCATTGCTGTTGGTTCTGGGGCAAATCATGTATGGGGCAGAACAATGTCCTTTCGTATACACATTTAATTTTGATTGGCCGATTTAAATGGCGCCATTAGCTGACTTTTTTAAACATGTTTTTTATTTATTTATTTAAAGAATAAGATGGTAACCTTTAAATTATCACATAAAGGATGCATCAAAACCCAGATTTAGGTTTGTCCGTGCACCGGTCTCGTCGTCTACATTAAATAACAAAATATATTTCGTAACAAATTCTGAGTAGGTAGGTAGGCTATGCATCAAAAGTTTAAGTGTGTTTTTAATATTAATTTTTGGTCTATACAAAAAAGAAATGACTTTGAAAGTACTTAGGTACTTCACCACAAATAAACCAATAAAACTGATAAAGCTTACTATCAATGCAACATTTTGCAATTGTTTGTTTAAAGAGCTTGATTACATCAAGTTATAAGCTACCGTTCACTACCGGCCTGTTATTCCCCTAACTTGAGGTCAGCTCAGATTAACGTCAATGAAAACAGCATTGACTAGGTGATATCCATTCGACGATTTCTTAAACTGTAAAAATATAAAAATAAACCAATTTTAAAAATTATTAGGGCAAGGTTCATTATGAAATTTAATGAGAATTACCTATAAATAATCGTCGATTTGTCAAAGTGAACAATCTTTTATTTGTATAGCCAAAAAAGCGCTTACTTTGTGAGAAAAGATTTTGGTCTTTAATAATAATAATAAATAAATAATCCGTCCCCTTTGAAATAGTCCAGTTTTTATCCATCAAACCTCATTTATAGCCTTGTTTTCTTTCTATAATTTACAATAGTCCTTGCACCTGCCGGGGTCAGTTCGCTGGTTATGTTTCTTCATTTTCAGCAAGTGATCTCAGCAGGTGAATTATATAACATTAACTTCTCGAAAAGGGCCTCTACTTGTTGGGCCCATGTCCCCATGCAAGCCTTTCAAAGGTCCGGGTAAAGCCCGTGAAACTCAGCGAGATACATAATAATATTTTTTATTGTTTCAGTGTAAAGTCATTACAACTATGTGAGATTGAAGTCTCCTTTTAAGCCTCCTTTAATGCCTGCATCAGGAGGCTTCGCTCTACTATAAAGGTATAGGTTTAGATACATAGTAATGCTATATCTTAGTTACATTTAAAACTACTTAATTACTTAAATTATATGTTATAATGTTTATGCTGATATAGTAAACGTGTGTTTTTCATATGAATGAATGAATATTTGTTTGACAATATTTAAATATAATGTACTGAGTCCACTTACAAGATAAATAATAAAATAAAATAGATTATTTTCAGTTCCATAAATAAAATAAATTCATTCATTGTTGGAATCTTCTACGAGAAGAGATTATAAGATATTCTTACAAGATAGAAAAATTGTTAGTGTCAAGTTGGTATATTTATAATTTCCCATACCTTCTTAATGTCTTAATTTTGAAGCTGAGCTTATATTTCTTCGGTCTTCTGCGAAAAAGTATATTTTTGCTACATGTGTATGAATAAGATCTATGTGAAAAGGCTGTTATAATAAATAAGTTATCTAATGTTTACTGTATACTGTAGTAATTTCCAAGAAAATTAATGCTTTGTTAGTGCCTATATTTGTGATTATAGTTATATTAGATTTCATACCTATTTATAATATTTCGCGGAATTTCTCGGCTTTTAACTGGTCCTTTGTAAGCTTTACGCAGGTATATGGGTCTAATACCGTATGTGGCCTGCTGAGATCAATTGTCTAAGTACCTACCTACGTTCTAATCCGTACTTCGTGGCACCTACTTAGAATAATAAATAAAATAACCAGTATCCTGACTATTTATCCGGTGAAGCTGTTAAGGCCCCGCGGCCAACAGCGAAGGTCGTTTACACACCACATAAGTATCCTGACTATTATATAAAGAGGATTGGAGCTAAGGGCATGAGGTTTTGAAAGACAAAAACTGGGCTAGATATTATAGATGATACGGATACCAGCCACAATTATTCGTGGCCGACGGTTTTTAGAGGGGCCTTTAAAATCCCATTTAAGCGTCTTAGTGATGTCGAAGGGTGTGCTACGGTTTTTCCATAGCTACAACACCTATATTCCCCCTATATTCCTCAAGCGGGGATGGCAGTTGTGTACTGAGTGCACCCACTTTTCGCCGACGATGTTAGGTCCCATGTAATAGTGGGCGAGCCTATTGTCATATACCGGGCACGATTCCAGACTCCGGACTCACACTGGGTATGTTTCGTAGGAAAATCTACATTTGTCCGGCCTAGGATTTGAACCCAGCACCTCGCGATCACAAAGCGATGCGCTTTGCCACTAGACTAACGCTGTCAGTCGAGGCAGTCCTTAGTTACAGTAGGCGTGATTTAAAATTTGGACTATTCGCAATTTTGCCCATAGAGCGTATACATCATATGTGGCTCTTGACAGACAATTAAGGCAAGCCAGAGCCTAGAACCATTTAAGCACTCTTCTATTTCGACTCCGCCGTCAAAGACACGCGGAGGTGGGAGTCCTGACCAACTCCCAGGAATTAATCACCAAAAGCTGCAAAATTCAGTTCAATCGGATACCACCAGTATATGATAAACCAATTGCAAAATTCGAACTGGCAAGACAGACATACGATCAGATCAATTTAAATAAAAGCTTGTATCAATGTGAGTTTTGGCATGTAACTCTTAAGTTAGGTGATGAATTATTCCTGTCCAACTTAAGAATATAATATGCTTCCCATCTACATATAGTATCTTAACCTCAGTCACCCACATAAATCATGCACATTCAGGTTGCAAACAACAACAAAGCCCCTTATCTTCCTAATAGGTGACCATTATCTGAGTTATCTTTAGATATTTGGCTGCCTTTTATCTCTAAAACTGTTTCATAACAATGTATATAAAACCCTACCTTTGTTTACGATATTATGTTCATTCAAGAATATTGACGTATTGTGATAGTGTAGGTTAGAGTGTAAGAAGTATTTATTCTAAGGTAAGTTAGAATAGATTTCTCTTCTATTCCTTTTTCTCTTTCTTTATTTGTAATTGTGGTAATTTTGTTACCGTAAAAAATATTAAATAATATAATTAGAATGAAGAAGCTTGGTGAACTATGACCTATTCTCACCGGCAATGGCGTATTTACCGGTAGGCTGAGTAGGCTAGAGCCTAGGGCGGCAAATTTCAGGAGGATAGGGGGCGGCAAAAGTGGCTTAAATTTTTATGTCTTCCAAAAATAATAAAAAAAACCATTATATACATGTAAGTAGTTTTAAGGCATACCTTACCCCACCTTATAAATAGTACATGATTGAGCTTTTCTTAGGTTAAAAATATACCCAAAGACTATTTATTGTGTGAACTTCACTAAATCGTAAGTTGTAAGAATAATCTAGGTACTGACACAGCCCAAATCATAAAATTGCAATTTCATTGACAAAGAAAATGTAGTTAATATAATTGTGAACTGAATGAATTGCAGAGGTTAGAAGGGGCAAAGATTGAATAGCCTACTGGCGGCAAATGTGTAATTCCACCACTGCTTACCGGTAAGAATAAGTATAATAAGAATTATGCTTAGCCGGAGAGCTAGTAGGGCTAAGTATAATTGGCGATCTCTCTCACCTCGTTTTGTAGAGAATTCCTTTGAGTAGCAGTGAGACAGTATAGGTTTATTGTATTGTATAATTAGAATCACGTTTTGACACCTAAAAGCATCAAGCTTTGCTTCAAATACTCGTAATAAGAAAGTTATATTTTTTACTGCTTTATTAAAAAAAGGAGCGTATGGTGCAATTAGACATGTCAAACAAAGTGATTCATATCGATAAATACTCAATAGGAGTTCAGAGTTGGAAATTGGGCCCAGTATAATGGCAACAAGGTCGCCTCCTATAACACACATTGACATCATACTTCGTTGGCCAAATGGGTGTTACACTATACTACAGATTTCTTTAGGGAAAGTTAATAACATAATGTGTACTGCTAAAGAATGGACTTTGTTTCAACCTGTTTTTTCCAGAGACTTATAACTTGGGTATCTTTACACGTACCCCTTGTTCGCACGGACGCCACTGATGGGGCTGAAGATATTACTAACTATTATAGCTATTAGATTCGCGAATCATGTCCATAGACTGACGATTTGGCGCAGTAGTTCACGAATTCAAGCCGCTCCGCCCACTGTGTCGAATAGTCGAGGGTTCGATTCCCGCACGTGACAAAGTTTTGCGTAACCTCAATTATTTGTTTCGGTCACGGTATTTGTGTATGTGAATTTTGATATTTGCTAACGCACCCACGATACAGGAATAAATCCTTGTGTGGGCGACGTTTTCTTTAATATAAAAAAATAAATAAAAAATATAGTCTTAATTGTAGTCATAATAAATTTCTTACTGTATTTTTAAAGATTTTCCTAACAGATTCTACACATTGGTAGGTACCCGATGATTAATTCAGCAGGATTTGTTCACGAACATACCATTCGTTTTGACATTGATACATTCAGATACCAGGATTCTACATTACTTATCTACTTCCGAATCCTTTACTTCGGTTTACTATCAGAAGTCAAATCAATAAGAAAAGTACTGCCATACATTTTGAAATTACTGAACATAAATTCTTAATACTTTATTGTACACACAAGTTGTAATTGTAAATCACCGTATTTCGAATATCCAGTTAGAATTAAAATCATTCTAACTATCCACATTATCACGCCAGATCCCTTGCAGGGTAGGCAGAGAGTACAGACCCTAAAAACATTACGGGGTGCAGCTATAGCCATTTATATGTAGACTGTTCTTGTAGCGTGTCAAGACACGTCTATTTTAATGTTCTAAATATAAAGACGTTAGGTTCCGTGTCGGGATTATCGGAACAAGTTCTCTATCTATCTATACAGATCTCTTGCGGGGTAGACAGAGTACAGAGTTCGAACAGGTTCTTTCCTTACATACCTCACTGACTTCCTCCACTCTCATAGTTCGTCTCATAAACGCTCGCCGGTTACGGAGACTCTTGACTTTCCCTTCAGATAAGATGTATTAGGTCTTCGTAAGATAGTGTAGGTCTTCCCCGGCGCAGGGGAATTGCGTGGGGGGCCGTATCCTTCTTCTGCGAGACTGTGATGTCCCAGAAGGAGGAGGCCGAACGGGATCGGAAGAGGGCTGATTCTGCTCGACAAAGGCGACGGCGCCAGGGCCGAGGCACAGCCCGCCCAGACCCCCAGCCCAATCCTCACGAGTGATCCCGAGGAGGACGGCTGCGTGATGTGGCCCACGTCGCCATGACCACCGCTTCGATGCTGGGGGAGCGTGTCATCACGTCTCCCCCGATGGCTGGCTCTTCAGAGCGTGGCACAAGAGGGGCACTGGTGCGTTCCATACGGAAATCCCGAAGCCTCTCCAAAGTGCTGATGTCGACCAACCTGGGGTTTTTAGTCGGTAGGAATCAGACACGCCCCGCGAGCTTCCTACGAGGCTCGCGGAAGTCCTATGCAGGATTTTCCACACGTAAAAAAAAAGCTCTTCCCCGGTAACCAACATCCTTGCACTTTCGTATATCTGTTTTGTCATTCTTTCTTCCGGCATTCTTTCTATATGCCCAAATCAAAAGCGCATACCCTTTCTCATCTTTACACCGATACTCTCTAGTTGGAACAAGTTTTTGTAACTAATCTTATCATCATTATCAGCCGAGATGAGGTTTCGCCTGTTTCGATGAGGATCGCCACAACGACCGGCTTTGTGCTGTATGGAGCTTTCACCTGCGACCTTCACCAGGTCAGGAGGGAGGATACCCACTCCGCGTATTCTAACTCATTTAGTGTAATAATACTTTTATTCCACAGAAAAATGGCTAACTACAAATATGTCGCGCTCATCGGACTGATTTCGATTGTCGCAGCCTACCCTAGACCAGACACAAAGAATTACTGTAAGTTTTAGTTCATTAATAATTATTTAGCAGCGATAGCCTAGGGGTAAAACCGTCGGACTGCAAATTTAGAGGTCTATGACATTAGAGGAAGCCAGAGAGGTCTGTAAGGAAAGAACCTGTTGGAACTCTGTACTCTCTGCCTACCCCGCAAGGGATCTGGCGTGATGATATAGATAGATAGTTACTTCTCGAATAGCGTTACTCGGCAATTTGAAACTGGCTAGTTTAACCGTTGCATAGGGCTTCTCAGCGATGGTGACGTTTGTACATAGACTTACTTGCAACTTTGAGTGTCAATTAGTCTACTTCAGACTTTACTCGAGGTTGGTGAAAGAGGTCCTAACTCTTATTATGGGATGTAGATAAAGATCTAACTTAAAACCTAGATCTAGCAGTATCTCAAGAGATCAGCTTTACCAGTTAGCAAAGGAAGTGATAAATGTGCTTTAGTGATTGATATATCGGAAAGAGTCGACTAGTTCATGGGCGTATCAGGTAAAAGAGCCAGTTTCCGCTTAACGCAGACGAAAGAAAATAAGTATTATAATTGCTTTTATTTAAATACTTGCACCGACAGACTATAGGCCTTTATTAAGGTAGTGTATATAGTAAGTATTAATGAATAATATTATAATGAAATAATATTAGCCCTGTTAAGAAACTGTCCCACTGTTGGGCACGGGCCTCCTCTCAAACTGAGAGGGTTTAGGCCATAGTCCACTACGCTGGCCCAGTGCGGGTTGGCGAACTTCACACACCTTTGAGAAACTCTTAGGCATGCAGGTTTCCTCACGATGTTTTCCTTCACCGTTAAAGCAAGTGACAATTAATTTTTTTTTTTTAATGAATAGGTGCACAAAACCTGAAACACGCTATAGTACTTACCAAAACAATACAAACAACTTATACCTACTATGGCGACGCTTACAGGAAATTACAAAGAATCAGCAATTTCATACATTTTGAATCAGAATCAGAATATTGTTTATTCATGTAAACAATTACAGTATTTATAAATCGTCAGAAAAGTAACAAAGACTCTTCCACCACTTCTAAATGTAATTCCTGTAGGATATGGGAGAACAATGTAGGTTGGTCATCAGGTGAGTCTAAGTTAAAAGAGCGAATAATACTATTTATGAGAATGGCTACATGGTTCCCTCATTTACAAAAAAAGTACACATTGTGTTAAATTAATAGAAGTAAGAGAGGGAATGTTAACTAACAACAGTTGAATAGGTTGTCCTGACTCAAGTGGAGCTGGAATAGCATCTATCCAAGCATTTTTATCTTTTAAATAATCTTCTATTGAATAATAAGCTTGCTTACAAACTGTTCGTTTTACACAAGCTTTGAACTTATTTTCACTAAGTTTAGTGACGTCAATTGGAATTTTGTTATAAAATCTAACACAGTGCCCTCTAACACAGTTTTTTGGTTGAATTGGTGACATTTTGGGTAATTTCAGAATAGTAACTCGTTGTTAATTGTATATAACATTACGATCACGTGTTTCAGGTTTTTGCGCACCTGTCTCTTACACTCTTTAGGAAAAAGGGGAGAAATGACTAGACGCGAAGGTTGCAAGGCTAATAGACTTAAGAGACATTCGATTGCGTATCTCTTCAGTCTATTAGCCTTTCCACCTTTCTGTCACTTATTCCCTTTTGCCTTTCAAGCGTCGTGTTAGCAATATTAAAGTTTAGCCTTTTCCACAGCATATTCTTTTCCGTTCGTGACAAGAGAACAGTGGGGAGCCCGGCCACCACTCTATACGACTCCTCTAAGAGAGTCCCCGGTCCCATTCGTAGTGATCCACCATAGCTACAACCCACCAGCCTGCGACACCAGGGACACCTGCGTGAACCACATGCAGTACATGCAGGATATGCACCAGATCACTAATGGATGGGAGGATATTGGATATAAGTGAGTTAAACTTCATACGAGTTCAATGGCCATTACTGACAGGGGGAGATCGTTGGAGTAAAATAAGGGAGATTGTTGCATTCAGGACACATTCGGTCAGATAAAAATTTCATGTGTTGCCTCGCTGGTTTAACGGAGTTCTGGAGGGCTGACAATGGTATTACGTTTTCTCTATTGCGAAATTCACTGTACTCAAGATAAAATTGTCTCGCTTTATTATATCAGGGCCTGATATCGTCAGCTAAATGTGGGTATAAATAGTACTAATCCCCGCTTCGAGAATATAGGAGTGACGGTGTTCATATTTTTAAATAACCTATAACATTTTTTTAGATAATTTTCTGAGTACAAATTTACGAATCGTTGTTATGGTTCAGTTTTTTGTATGGGAGTGATATCAGTTTGTCAATTTGGTATTCTAATAATTCAATGGCTAATTTTATGACCAGTTTCGGGGTGGGAGGAGACGGTTCGGTGTACGAGGCCCGTGGATGGGAGCTCATTGGCTCTCATGCCGTTGGCTACAACTTCTACAGTATGGGCATCGTTCTCATTGGCGACTGGGTCTGTGAGTATCACCACTCCACTAAATCAACATCACACCAGCTTCTCCCATACATTTACATAATTAGAATCCCGATGAGGTGCAATTTTTTTTATAATTAGCCCCACACTAGGAATTAATCCTGTCGTGGATGCGTTTACAAACATGAAGTCACATACACAAACACCCAGACCAATACAAATATTTGCGGATCATACAAAGATTTGTCCCGAGCGGGATCAACCCGCCACTACTCGGTTCAGTGGGGGAGCGGCTTAAGCTCTTAAACACTGAACTAAACTGATACCAAGATGTTTGTTGGCTTTGTAATCATCCTTTACAAGAAGAATTAATAACATTTGGTCATCAGTGTTTTGAATTATTTCTATTTTACATTTCGCAACGGGTCTCTAACAATGTTAAACTAAAAACAAAACTTTGCTCTTTGAATATTACTATATATATAAAGAAATCCCAAAATAAACGCGGGCGCAGCCGTGGGTAACGCCTAGCATCTTTTAATTATATTTGTAACTGTGTTATTGTAACTGTTAATGGCATCTAACAACTCTATTGTGTGTTTCCTCGTTTTATTTGTGTACCTACTTATGTACTTATTGCACAAAAACGAATACTTAAATTGATCAATTGTAGGAAACTGTTCAATCGAAACGTAGTTTCTTTATTCGCTACCTGGTTCAAAATGATTAAAAATGTGCTATATCATTATCACAATAGAATAACAGTTATTATATATTTCATGCCTGTGGCTTCAAACTCTACATGCGTTTCTCTAAAGTCTCCGTAACCGGTGAGCGTGTATAAAACGAACTATGAAAGTGAAGGAAGCCAGAGAGGTCTTAAGAAAGAACTTGTGGCAACTCTGTACTCTCTGACTAACTTGCAAGGGATCTAGCGTTATGATATAGATAAATAGACTAGCGTTCTATAATGAACGCTGGGCGTCGAGCATTTTACGTTGAGTGGACGCTAACGTTGAAACACTCTGCAGACTGCGTTTGAGCGCAGAGTCGAGCGTTTTAATAACTCTAAGTTAAAGAAAGAGATATATATCATTGTTTTCCATGCCCAATTCACCCCGCCGGAACAAACTTCTGGCTACGTCGTTAAGAACTCAAAGAATTTATGATTAATAAGAATCTTCTCTTACAGCAAACATTCCCCCAGAGCAGCAAATCAACGCCGTCAAGGATTTGATAGCCGCTGGCATAGAGATGGGTTACATCAGGCCCGACTACAAGCTGATCGGCCACAGGCAGGTTTCCAACACAGAGTGCCCAGGACAGGCACTCTTCGACGAGATCTCGACCTGGGAACACTTTGTGAAACAACCGTAGATACTAATTCGATTATCCTGGAAAATAAATTGATTGTTGATTATCTTGTTATTTTATGTTACTGACTCTCGAACTTCCTGTAGCAATAAAATCTTTATTTCACATATGCACCTACCTACATTACATATTGGCCGGGCGTTATTTCAAAGCTCAAAGTCCAAAACTTAAAGGTTTTATTACATTCATATAATATATTATTCTTTGAGTTGGAGATGAAGTAACATTCTAAAGTGTCTGTCTATCTATCTATCTATATCATCACGTCAGATCCTTTGCGGGGTAGGCAAAGAGTACAGAGTTTCCAACAGGTTCTTGCTTTACAGCCTTCTAAAGGAAAGCTATTAATTTGTACCAAATCTTTACTTTGAAATTAAATTATATCCTTCCCGTAAATTTGGGCAAGTAGCTGACATGAAAAAAATCTGTGTATCTTACAAAGATCTTACTAGAAACGCATATTTTCAGACATAATATAATCTCACCAGAGATGGGCAAAATGTAATCAGATTATTGATTACGATTACATTTTGTAAACTTCAATCATGAATGAACCAATGCCCATCTCTGATCTCACCATACATACGTAAAACTATTAATTTACCTACTGCTTGTCTAACGTAGAGACAAAGAGGAAAATCCGTATCAAAATATAATAAATCATCATGTTTTATCTAAATGAAGACTCAGAAATCACCAAAACCGTTGAAATAATAATTAAGGCGTGGAGTAAAATAATGGCCTAATCTATTAAACACGTAAATTTAATCCTTGATAACATGTTTTCAACTATTCTATTCTAAAAACACCGTCACGCCTATATTCCCCAGAGGGGGTGGCAGAGGTGTACTAAGTACACCCACGTTCTATTCTATCAAACTATTAAATGGTAATATGTTCCGAGATGGAATATGGCTAATAACATTTTTTGACTCTACTGGAAAGTAATACTTAATTTTTCTGTTTGTAATGTCAAAATAACAGCTTTTTCATCGAATGCATATTAGAGTAGAGCCTTATAAAATATAGTACTTATAATAAAAAAATATCTTACTGCCTGTGTGTTTGTTTCGGCTAATCTCCGAAACAGCTGGACTGATTTTGACGGGACTTCCACGGGCAGATAGTTGATTTTATAAGGAGTTACGTAGGCTACTTTTATTAAGGAAAATTTTATTTTTTAACCTGGAAAGAACCTCTTGGAACTCTGTACTCTCTGCCTACCCCACAAGGGATCTGGCGTGATCATGTAGGTAGATTATTTTTTAAATCCCACGCAAACGATGTCGCGGGTATCAGCTAGTTTATAATAATTATTTCAAAAATAGACGATTATTTTTCCCAACGTTTGTCTTTCCACATGGTGAACTGCTGACCTGATGAAAGTCGAAGGCAAAATCTGGAGGCACACATAGCCGGTAAGCGTGGCGATTTTGACGGGAGAGTCTTTGTCATGCATTGGACGTCTCTAGTCTGATGATGAAATGATAAAAGAAGCTCATGTTTGGCATGTTGATTTAAAATCGATTAATCGAATAATGACGTGGCATTGGGCAGGCCACATAGCGCGAAGATCGGAAAGGCGTTGGGACAGAAAGATTCTAGAGTGGAGACCACCTGGAGAGGAGCGTGGGACGCCCGCCTACCAGCTTAACCCGCTCCGCCCATTGTGTCTAATAGTCGCGGGTTCGATTCCCGCACGGGACAAATCTTTGTGTGATCCACAATTATTTGTTCTGGTCTGGGTATTTGTGTATGTGAATTTTCATGTTTGTAAACGCACCCACGACACAGGAATTAATCCTAGTGTGGGGCTACGTTTTTGTAAAAAAAGAAAAAAGAAAAGAAAAGATGGACCGACGTTCTTGTAAAAGTTGCAGGAAGTCGTTGGATGTAGGTGGTATCGAACCGGTTGCGGTAGAAAGAGATTGGGGTGGCCTATCAGGTTCAGCAGTGGACAGGTATAGGCTGAGATGATGAATCGCATAATCGATCTTCGTGATAAATAATCGATTTGAAACACCGAATCAGTTCAGTGCATCAATTCCGAACGCCGTCGAATCGGATAGATTCATAATTCAATAATAAAAAGTGGTAATCGAGAACATGACGCAATGAGGTTGTGTAAACCAAAGATTTAAATATTAGCAAAACACGTTTATTGTTATATAAAGGACTTCGTGTACTTAGTCGTCTTTTTACACTGTCACGCCCATGTAATAGGGGGCTAGCCTATTGCCATATACCGGGCACAATTCCCGACTCCGGACTCTTACTGGGAAGTTTTTCGTTAGAAAAACTACACTTGTCCGACCTAGGATTTACCCCCAGGACCTCTTGATCACAAAGCGATGTCCTATGCGACTAGACCAACGAGGCAGGCGTCTTTTTAATACTTACTAAATTGAAAATCAGAAATTATAAAAAGAGAGGAATGCAAAAAAATTGTTTCATACAATCAGTACTTTAATAAGAATCGATAAATCGAGAATCGTTCTTTTAAGCCTCGAGTTAATCGAGAATAGATTGTTGTAGCATTCGTTTTGTTTTATTGAATGAATTGACATGGCTAGTTCATGCCATCCGACTGGTCAGAAAGAATTCACGGGGCTTTTCTCTACTTACGCGAAGGAATCCCGCATATTGACACACTTAGGTATACTTTTAAATCAGACACCTACAAAAATAAGTATAAAATAGGTACATTACCAAGTAATTCACCAATTAAAGTCGATGACACTCACCCCATTTGTTTTGCGAGTGTTCTATGAAATGATTGATGTTAAGGTCATGACACAACAATGTAACTCCCCTAACATGTACTACAAATAGTTCCAAGAAACATTTACCTACAAATATTTCAGTTATCATGTTTAAGTTAAAACAATGATTAGTGCGTAGTTTGATTGATTGTTATCAATATTTCGTAATGTAGTGACACTGATTATGAATTTCGTGGTCAAATTTATGATATGCTACTTATAATAATATGATTGTTAGTAAAAACATCTATGGGCCCAAAAACACCCAGAAAATTAAGACATGATCAAATTCTGATTAAATTGCGATGTAATATTGAAACTTGCGTCTAAAGTGTCACAATGTCATTTATAGATTCAGTTTTGTCAGTGAGTTCCAACAGGTGCTTTCCTTACAATGTGTTATCGTATATATCGTGTGTATGTGTAAATGATCTACGCTGTCGGCCGCGGGGCTTCACTGGACAAGAGGGCGAGCGTGCAACGACTACGCTCGAGCCAGAAGGGCAAGGGGGCGGATCAGACAACGACCTCGCCGGCGAGGTCGTTGTCTGATCCTGAAGACGGTGTCTGATCCTTTAAATCATTTAACATAATAACGAATTTCGGTGTGAAATTTCATACATCTAGACTCCACCGGTTTGATTTCTGCATTGTCTGTCAATCAATCAGTGATAGTTTGATTAAGTTATGAGAAAATGGACCTTTTTTGACCTAGTATATGCATCCATGCATCGCATGGCATAATATACGCATCCCGATCAAAAGGAACAACTTTTTTTCTCGGTCTGGTCAGTGATCCCTTGACCTTAGGTAGACATCTATACAAACAAATAAAATTGAAGTGTCTGTAGGGTCTTTTTGTAATGTCAAAATAACAGCTTTTTACTAAATACATACGAAAGTATATAAAGTATATACGGTACTTATAAAAAAAAAATCTATTATTAATTTTTTTGCCTGTCTGTTTGTTCTGGCTAATTTGCGAAACGGTTGGACAAATTTTGACGGGAAAGCCAGTGAAAGCACTGGCAGATAGCTGATGTTATAAGGAGTAACTAAGGCTACTTTTATATTAGAAAATATTTTTTTGTCAAATTCCACGCGGTCGAAACGTCTACCTAAGGTCAGGGGATCATTTGGGTTAGATCATCCGGAGATGCAGCGATAGGATTCATTCTCTAAGACGAAGGGCTCTTCGAAGCACGACACCTGAGGGGCACCGGTGCGTATCTTACGAGATCACGGGAGCCTTTTTGAAGTGTCAATGTCGGCAAAGGTTATTTTGAGACAATAACATTACTTGCTTCGCGTAAACAATATAAGTATATATATTGATTATCAAAGCGATACGGAATAATCTTATATTGAGTCTTAATGAGGCTATAGAGAAATTGATTTAATCTCAACATGTACCAAGTCATAAATCCACTATGTTACCAAATTCAAATTCATTTGAGTGAGTGATATTTAAAAAAAACGAGAAAACACACACACAAGGTAGTACCTGTGTTGTGGGTGCGTTTAGAAATACGAAATTCACATAAACAAATACCCAGATCACACAAA
This sequence comes from Phalera bucephala, assembly GCA_905147815.2. Classification (NCBI taxonomy): domain Eukaryota; kingdom Metazoa; phylum Arthropoda; class Insecta; order Lepidoptera; family Notodontidae; genus Phalera; species Phalera bucephala. The sequence goes on from LR990629.1 coordinate 11,286,851, forward strand.
GTTTGTCCGTAGGGGATCGAACCCGCGACTCGATTTAAACTCTTAACCACCAGACCAAGCCGTCAATTAAATTTTATTTTTATTATATTTGTTGTGAAGGACAAGTCAAGAATCTCCGTAACCGGCGAGCGTGTATGAGACGAACTATGAGAGTGGAGGAAGCCAGAGGGGTATGTAAGGAAAGAACCTGTTGGAACTCTGTACTCTCTGCCTAACCCGCAAGGGATCTGGCGTGATGATATAGATAGATAGATATTTGTTGTTTTCTTCCTCAATACAAGATGTTATAAAATAAATAAACACACACTATTACTACCGTAGTGGTGAGCAAATAATACATACGTATACATTATTATATCGTTTTGTACTGCATACTGGTAATTTTCCGCGTTCCATTATCGTAATTGAAAAAATGCATCCAATGTGATGTCTACTACGATATTACTTGAGAAAAAAAACGATCATATATACGTATATGTGGTCCACCTTCGCTTGAACCACGCTGGTTATCGCCGGTAACAACTATTGCTTAGTTTCCTTGGGGGCCCAACTAGCGGGTGATGTAGACCGCTAACTTTCTTCCGGCTCGTAGCACCTATGTTATCTGCCTTCGTCTTGGGTATTTCGTCACGATTCTTCCCAAATAAAACACCGATATCTTCAGAAACGCTGGGTCCCAGTTGGGACTCCACTAGTTGGACTTCTGAGCTGGCTACGCGATGGCTGAGACGCAACTGAGAGCGAGGCCGTTTCGGCCCTCGCTTATGTTCTATTCTTTGGGGTCACAACTAGTGGTCAGTACAAACTGAGCCCAGCGTTTTACTTTATTTCTTATAACCAAATCTTATACATTCTACATATTAGGTTATTATAATTAGTCGCGAACAGTATACCATATGTCCATCGAAAAACACGGGCTTTCTATTGTTTAAATATTATTTGATGGACGATTTAGCGCAGTGGTTAACAGGTTAAGCCGCTCCGCCCACTGTGTCTTTTAGTCGCGGGTTAGATTCCCGCACGGGACAAATCTTTGTGTGACCCACAATTATTTGTTCCGGTCTGGGTATTTGTGTGTGTGTGTGTGTGTGAATGTTCATGTTTGTAAATGTACCCATCATCATCATCATCATCTCAGCCCATACTTGTCCACTGTTGAAGATAGGCCTCCCCAATCGCTTTCCAGCGTAACCGGTCCGATGCCACCTGCATCCAACGACTTCCTGCGATTTTCACAAGATCGTCGGTCCATCTGGCAGGCGGTCGTCCCACGCTGCGCTTGCCAATACGTGGTCGCCACTCTAGAATCTTTCTGCCCCAACGCCCGTCCGATCTACGCGCTATGTGGCCCGCCCATTGCCACTTCAGCTTGCTAATCTTAAGGGCTATGTCGGTAACCTTGGTTCTTCTACGAATCTCCTCATTCCTGATTCGATCGCGTAGAGAAACGCCGAGCATAGCTCTCTCCATAGCTCGCTGAGCAACTCTGAGCTTTTTTATGAGACCTATTGTAAGAGACCACGTCTCTGATCCATATATCATCACTGGTAACACACATTGACTGAAAACTTTAGTCTTAAGGCACTGAGGTATTTTAGATGAGAACATATTGCGCAGTTTCCCGAACGCTGCCCAGCCGAGTTGGATTCGTCGATTGACCTCTCTCTCAAAGTTGGACCTACCTAACCGGACTACCTGTCCCAGGTAAATGTATTCGTCGACAACTTCAAGAGTAGAGTTCCCAACGGTGAGTGCGGTGGGTACGACATGGACGTTAGACATTATTTTGGTTTTGTCCATGTTCATTTTAAGACCCACTTGTTGAGATACTCTGTTGAGGTCACCGAGCATTTGTCCTAGATCTTCCAGCGACTCCGCCACGACCACAATGTCGTCGGCAAATCGAAGGTGAGTGATGTATTCGCCATTGATGTTGATGCCAAGTCCTTGCCATTCCAAGAGCTTGAAGGCGTCCTCTAAGGTACTGTTTACGGCCAGTAAACAGTTTCGGAGAAATGACGTCTCCCTGTCTTACTCCTCTTTTTATGGGGATTGCCTTCGTGCACTGCCCCTGTACTCGGACTGACATGGTGGCGTTATTATACAAGCACTTCAACACTTCGATGTACCGATAGTCAATGCGGCATCGCTGGAGAGATCTAAGAACCGCCCAAGTCTCGATCGAATCGAAGGCTTTCTCATAGTCCACAAACGCCAAGCATAGTGGCCGATTATAGTCCTCGGTCTTCTGTATAATCTGCCGCAGCGTATGTATGTGGTCTATGGTACTAAAGCCTTTCCGGAAACCGGCTTGTTCGGGAGGCTGGAAGTCATCAAATGTACCCACGACACAGGAATAAATCCTAGTGGGGGGCTACGTTTTTTAAAGAAAAAAAAAATGAGTATAAAACGGAAATCAGCTTTAACAAATGTAACTTCGGTCTAAAAGATAAACGACTGTGACCCCCTTTTTTTTACGGGGGGGAAATGCCTAGCGCATACCCCCGGGCCGAGGGCACGGCCCGGGTGGTTATGTGGGGCTTGCACCCACTAAAACCCCCCGGCGTCCTACTGCCCTTTTGCCGGGCCACAGGAATCGTCACTGGCATGACCTCTGTGGCACCCGCGGGCTCGGTCCGTAGTTAGGCGCGGACCTCGACAAATGTAGGGGGGAGTTCGGTCTCCCCCTACCGCCTGTTGGAGGCTGCGCGGACGCAGCGCTTTTCCGGCGACGCGACTGTGACCCCTAGATTAACTGTAAAAGACGGTAAATATTTGTATAACAGGCAATGGGGTATATTCAGCACATTCATCCGAGCAAATATTCGAGCAAAAATAACTTGTTTAATAAAATTCTCGCATACAGGATTGCTCTCGCAGAAATGGTAATAACACACACACACAACACACATACCGTCACGCCTATATTCCACCCACGTTTTGCTGACGATGTTAGGTCCCATGTAATGGGTGGCGAGCCTATTGCCATACATCGGGCACAATTCTCTCACAAGACCCCGGATTCGTACTGGGAAGTTTTCGCTAGAAAAACTACACTTGTCCGACCTAGGATTTGAACCCCGGACCTCGTGATCACAAAGCGATGCGCTTTGGCACTAGATCAACGAGGAAGTCTATATATAAATGGTAATATTTTTATTATTATGATTTCTGTCCTCTCATCTTTCAGGTGACGTCATTATTATGCACCGAACTTTAGATAAGAATTTATAGAAATAAGGGCGCGATTCCACAGAGTTAGTACTGAAAATAATGAATCAAGAATTAGTGGCTCCACAGGCAGCAAGATATAGAAAAACATAAAAATAAAAAGTACAGCGTCTCGCCTATATTCCCCAAGCAGAGGTGTACTGGGTACACTCACTTTGCACCGCCATTTTATGGTCCCATGTAATAGGGAATGATCCTATTGCCATATACCGGGCACAATTTCAGATTCCGGACTGATACTGGAAATGTTCCTATATAAAAACTATATTCGTCCGACCTAGGTTTTGAACTTATCGCAAAGCTTATTATTTTCCACTGGACCAACGAGGCAGCGAAAAGCATCTATCTATATCATCACGCCAGATTCCTTGCGGGGTAGACAGAGAGTACAGAGTTCCAACAGGTTCTTTCCTTACCACTCTGGCTTCCTCTACTCTCATAGTTCGTCTCATACACGCTCGCCGGTAACGGAGACTCTTGACTTGCCCTTCAGATAAGACTCGGTCTATTTGGTTATGGTAAGATAATCTAGGTCTTCCCCGGTACCTACATCCTTACACCTTTGCATTGTATATGTGTTTAGTCATTCTTTCTTCTGGCATTCTTTCTATATACCCTTTCTCATCATTACACTGATACTATCTTTTATACCTACTCGCTTTCTTATTCACTCCGCACATCTTCCGCAGAGCTCGCATTTCCACCGCATTTTTCCTACTTTCATTCTCCTTCCTACATACCCAGGTCTCACTACTATAACAGCGTTGGGACAAGAACTCCGTTATGTATGGCCAGCTGCGCCTTTTGGCTTAAGTGCCGGCTCCCAAGTAGCTTCCCATCGCACCATTTATTCTGTTCCCTGCACTCACTCTTCTCTCTATGCCAGCGGTGTATTTCCCATCCTTACTGAAGGCGCATTTAAGATATACAAACTCATTCACTTGCTCCAGCTCATCATTACCAACCACAATCCTTGCATTCGTTTTGGTTTCTTCCCGTTTAAAAGCGAAAAGCATATTTTATAGAAATGGTATGTGACGAAGTTAGCCGCGGCACATTATTTCGCTCGCTTGAAATAACAAACAAATACCTATAGGCAATTTAAATTCTATATCTGCAAAAAATCAAGATCCACTATGATTACACCTGCCACATCCTATTAACAACGATTTTTAAGGTTAATACCCGCTACGGTAGTGCGCAGCCACGCAAATCACGTCGACGTTGGTAAACGATACCGGTATCTTGCAGTCGCCGCTATCAGCCAAATTATCTCATCGAGAACCTAATTGACGATTATCGTATAAAAGATTTGCATAATATATAAACAAGGCTTTCATTGTAAGTGTTATATTAATTGAAAGATAGTGGTGCTGTGGTTGTTATTGTTTAACTTATTGAAGTCACGTTTTTAATATTTTTAACTGAGGTAAGCATTTTTTTTTTATAATTGAATTCAATCAACGTTTTTTTAGGTAAAGCAAAATTATTATCCTTATTTACAAATTGCAAACAGAAAAAAAATAAAAATATAAATTCGAACGCAACGATATTTAAAAGTCATTGACCAAATTTCGGTCAAAATTTAATAAATAAATTCTGATCTACCTAATATAAAACCTTATTCTTTTTATTTCAAACAAGTATTCGCGAATAAATTTAATTATTAAGACAACAACGAATGGGTTTGCTTACAAAAAATGATTTATTTTTTATGCAATACGGTTGAGTTACGCCTTTAATGATAGTTATGTTTTTAGAGATCCTGCTTCTTAGCCATGATGCATCTCAGGCATCCTTAGAGTTAGCCATGATGTATTAAACGTATACCGCCTTCTTAGGTATTCTGCTTTTTAGACAATTCGCTCATGACCGCTACCTTTCTTGTGTGTCGCGAGGGAAAAGTCTTAATATTTTCCGCTGAGAAACACATAAAAGGAGTTTTCTATAAGAAAAACTTACGTATTGTATGTGGGACATTAATTATACAGTCTATACCTGTTCCAGTTGCCAAAGGCCTTCTCTCATACATCGAGGGAACAAAATCAGTCATACCTACTCCAATTCGCAAACCGGATTGATAGAGAGGACATTGAACACACTAAAAAATCCCCGTGAACGCGTCTTTTTACAAGGTAGAGAATTTCCAAGATTTCCAAAATATATGCACAATTTTGCCCATTTTGGAGAGGAAAAATCGTTTATTCCCGGTCTTTCGCAGTGCTTACAAAGGCGTCTTGCCACTCTGCCGTTCTCTTAGTATCGTTATGATATCGTGATGGCAGATACTCTGACATCTGCGATCTTTAGGGCAACTCGATGTTTGAGGGCCTGGGAAAAAAGGCTGAAGAGTCTCGACCGGTGTCAATATGCGGGATTATTCTTTTTTCAATCGAGCTCAATAGATTCTCTCGCTGTGAGATATAACGGTCTCACAAAAGAAGATTTCGGCCATCCATACGGCATCTCCAAATTTAGCCCAGCATAGGTAACAGCAAAAATTACACTGAATATGGAGAGGTGCGGTCCAATCCATTGTATCAGAATCCGTCGCTCGACTTACCACGCAGAAGTGTTGGGGTTGCAGAAATTTACAGTGGATACCTACATTTCCAGGCGATATTAGGGTGAAATAAGGCGAGTGAGTCTATTGTTGTTATAACAACATGATAAAAAACTAAGTTCCAAATCTCAAAATGCTACTGAAAATTGTTGAAAGAAAAACCTCAATAACACTTTGTTTGACTAAGGAATAATTAAGATCTAATGGTAGCTAGATACACTGTGCGACAAAAAATCAACTAGGCATTCAAATATTGAAAGAATGGATTACTTAAAATACTATATGGTATTTAGTCTTTTGTTGGCTTCGTAAGAGATAACGTAAAGTCGTCTCAATCTAGTTTGATAAAAATGGAAACAAACTTTTCGTGTCAAATATCTATACTAATATTATAAAGAGGATAGATTTGTTAGCTTGTTTATAATGGATAAACTCTAAATCAGAATCAGAATATGTTTTATTAATGTAAACCATTCTAGTATTTATGTATCGTCAGAAAAGTAACAGACACTACCACCACTTTGGAATGTCATTCCTGTGGAGAAGAAGAGCTAGAAACTCTACGGTTACTCTTTTAAAATAAAAATATTACTAACTTTTTCGTCTTCATTGTATTGTAGGGTATAGGAGAGCAATGTAGGTTGGTCATCAGATGCGTCTTAGTTAACTTAATATAATTTGCTTTATTTAAATAAAGCAAATTACACTATTTATGAGAATGGCTACATCGTTGCCTCATTTACAAAAAAAACGACACAAAAAACTACACTAAACTACTCTGAAACTACTGAACCGACTTTAATAATTATTTCACCATTAGAAAGCTACCTTATCCAGAAGTAAGATAGGCTATATAACATAGACTGTTGTCGACCGGGTACAAAATTGTGAGAAACTCTTAGTCGAAAATATTTCTACCGAAATGCAGAAAACAATGCGTTACACAGATAAGCACATTGACCATCAGTTAGGTTCGCATGAAGAAGTACAACCAAGTTTTAAGAGCTTTGGAAGCATAAAACAAAGTAAAATTCAAATAGAAAAAAAAATAAAAAACACCGTCATGCCTATATTCCCCAGAGGGGGTGGCAGAGGTGTACTGAGTACATCCACGTTTCACCGATGATGTTAGGTCCCATGTAATAGGGGGCGAGCCTATTGCCATATATCGGGCACAATTCCAGACTCCGGACTCATACTGGGAATTTTTCGTTAGAAAAACTACATTTGTCCGACCTAGGATTTGAACCCAGGACCTCGTGATCACAAAGCGATGCGCTTTGCCACCAGACCAACGAGGCAGTCCGCAGTTCAAATAGAAATACACCCAAAATGCCAATACTAGAAGGTGGGATATCTTCTATCTGTGGATACAGTAAACTTTCTGGTTCATAATGCAATTCGAAAGCTATCTTGTGTTTACTACCTGGTATAAATTGTATTTCTATTTATCTATATTATCACGCAAAACCCTCTGTAGGTAGGCAGAAAGTACGTACAGAGTTTCAACCAGTTCCTTATAGACCTAGATACCTTAACAGCAGGCCCTGATGGCTTCCACCGTCAATGCAGTCATTGTGGCCACATTCTAGGCTACTTCCTTATAACTATATCATATTTGTCATCGAAACGATAAGAAGAAGATAGACCTCTCGTCGTCTTGTCGTCTTATTGTATTTTTTGTATATTATATTTCATATTTTAATTTATTTTTTTAAAAACATTCTGAATATTTCCCACCTATCTATTTGAAGTAGTTAGATATTTTATTTTTAATTTTTTAAGGTGCCGAGAAACTGTTACTTACACATTTTATGATATGCATGTAATACTATAGTAGGTATGTTTTCTCGCGTTGCCAATAATCCGCAACTTGAATGTAGAGACTAGAGTCACGAACGATGAATAATATAGAATTAATAAATAATTACCTCCAATGTCTATTTCTCTTGAAGGATAATCGAGGTGTAGAACATATGGCTTCTCGGCATTTCTTTTATAGGCAAGTGTAGACCCGAATCATGAAAATGACGTACACAAACACCCAGACCAAACATTTATGAGTCACACGAAGTTTAAGCCGCGACTACTCGATACAGTGAGCGGAGCGGCCTACGCTTCAACCACTAGACCAAGTCATCGTCGCTTTCCCGCATAATATAATGTGGGAAAAATCCCACAATCCCATCGTTTATCACTGAGTACTTGGCTGCTTTGAGAACCAATTCATTCGATTTTCGAACATTCTGCCAAGTGTCAGAAGATTAGATATATTAAACAATAATGTTGCTTGAACTTCAAATTATTATCATCTAAAATTGAATTTTGATAATAAATACGTGGTAACACATGATACTGAAAATGCACTGCAGCTAAAATGAAAATTATTTTTTAAATTTTGTAGCTTGAAATATTCGCTTTGATGACCAGGGCCCCAAGTCCATCATTGCAATTTTAATAAAATTGTTGATCATTGACATCATATTTGTTAGTTTTGACAGAGTACCTAATTCAATGCTTTCCAATTCTTATGGTACCTATCAATAATTCTGATGGTTATCCATTGTCGTAAATACCAGTTCGTACAATTGCCGACTTTGGCACAATTGTAATTGAACGATTTTTGTAGCATGTCATAATTACAAAACATGTAAAAAATAGTAGACTTGAGGTACAGGTGAAGGTCGCAAGTAGAAAAAGGTAGATGCGTACAACACGAACCGTGGCAATATCTGCTTTAGGGAGATCTTTATCCTACAGTAGTAGAACTGCAGTAGACTCCTTTCGGCTGAAACAAAAAAAATATCCCATTTGGAAGTAACATTTAAGAAAAAAATCAATGCGAATGACAAGAAAGATATACAATGCGAAAGTAGAAGGATGTAGGTACCGGGGAAGACCTAGACTATCTTACCATGACCAAATAGACCAAGTCTTATCTGAATAATAAGTCAAGAGTCTCCGTAACCGGTGAGCGTGTATGAGAGTGAAGGAAGTCAGAGAGGTCTATAAGGAAAGAACCTTATTTGAAGGACACGTCATGAGTCTCCGTAACTGGCGAGCGTGTATGAGACGAACTACGAGATTGGAGGAAGCCAGAGAGGTATGTCAGGAAAGAACCTGTTGGAACTCTGTACTCTCTGCCTACCCCGCAAGGGAAGTGGCGTGATGATATAGATACGTAGATAGAAAAAAACAATTACTCATTGTTGTCATCATACTCTTCGCTTGCATTTCAGTTTAACAAAACCATTAATTATGTGATACTATTTCTTCCTTTGTTACAGATAAAATGACGAAATGTATTCTATTGATTTGCTTGATCGGATGCGCAGTTGCACTTCCTAAACTAAGTACGAGAAGTAAGTATTTGGTTCCTCTTATTTTACACTTGAATACTTACCATATCATCTTAATAGATGGGATAGTCTTTAGTTTCCCATACAAGTCCAGTAAGGGCGGTTTTTCATTAGACGACATGACACATTTTAAGCATTGTGACAAATCTAATATAATTTCGTAGTAATTAAAATTTCTTTATAAACAATAATTTACATAATGAAGGAGTTAGAGCATCGTTGTTCCAGTGGCGCATGATGGGACTGGCGATTTAGAGGTCCAGCATATACTAAGTCCAACAATTTGTTCATCTGTCTTAGCTTAGTAGCGTGTATTATTAGTCTGTACTAGACAGGTATCTATAGTGTTATCTACTTTCTAGCTTAAAACAGAACATTATATATTATATATGTTTCACTACAAACTGTTATCAGTGTCCGACGATAAATGTAAAATCTTATTGTCTAATTTGTTATATAATTCAGATTTCTGCGATACAACTGATTTTGTGATGTGATGTGATTTTAAATAAATATATTACACCAACATTTCATGTGTATATCGTAAAGCGCCGCGTTTGGTTATCACGAATAAGGCCCCTGTACGTTCGATACCAAATAAATGTACGCACTCTCGAACATGTTTGCTTAAAATATTCCATAAAAGATAATTAATCATTAAAGAACAGTCTTTGCGGAACATCATAAATCATGTCATTATTTCTACTGTTATAACATTAAGCTTATAATACTAATGTAATCGTTAATTAATAGGGTTTATCAACGTTATTATCACATATAATTCCCATATAATAATTATAAGCAATTCACCTCGACCTTCCATTAACCTTCGATTTTAGAAATGATAAAACCGTTTCTAATCTTTTATTTCGTGTTTGTCCTATCGCGAATACGGATTAATGAAGATCCAATTACCGATCATCCTGGGTTCAAATTTTGAAAAAATTCCCACTATGAGTCCGGAGTCTGGAATTGTGCCCGGTATATGGCAATAGGCTCGCCCCCTATTACATGTGACCTAACATCGTAGGCGAAACGTGGGTGTACTCAGTACACCTCTGCCACCCCCGCTTGGGGAATATAGGTGTGACGGTGCAACTTTACTAACTAGAAGAGAAATAGCGCACGATTTCCTTCGAAACCACGCACACATGCATAGTTCGATAAAAATAAACACAGACTCACATGCACTCACATTATTGCTCTAAAAAATATTTTCCAATGAATTGTATTACCTTATAAACACATTGACAAGTTTTGAAAGACTTTCATATATCTATAGCCACTGTATCACTATTATATACATTAGCCCGCGAAGTCTTGAAGCATTTTGTGATAATTTTCTCACATGTGTGACGACGAGTGCACGCGGCTATACCACTTCTAGTGTCTTATTATTACGTTGGCTATGGTTCTAACAGCAGGCGGCCACAGCCTTTTTTTACTTGGGGTAAATCCTGCATAGGACTTCCGCGAGCCTCGGGGGAAGCTTGCGGGGCTTGACGGATTCCTACCGACCAAAAATCCCTGGGTGGCCGACATCAGCGCTTTGGTGGGGCTTCGGGATCTCCGTATGGAACGCACCGGTACCCGTCTTGTGCCACCGGTACCCCTGCTCTAAAGAGCTCTCCGTCCTCCTCGGGGTCGCTCGTGAAGGTTGCTCAGGGCTGCTGCCCCTTGCGTCCACGAACCCGAAACCCTGAAGGTCCCCCTGCTAATTTTAGTGCAGGGATCGTCGCCACATATTACGGCGGAAGATGCGAATTGGCACGTATTCTTGAGAGCCACAGCCCTACCTCATCCAACGCACGGGGTCCGTCTGGTAAGAGTTATTCTCTCTCACCTCGATTTTGAAAGAAGGCCCGTGCCTGGTAGTAAAACTGTATAGGGTGATTTATTTATAAAACTGCCCTACACATTGATTACTTTAGACCTTATTTTTCAATGGTAAAGATCATTTTTGTCCACAGCATATCCTTTCCAGTTTGTCACCCGAGAAGGATGGGGTGCGAGGCCATCTGGTACAGACGTGTCTGCTTTCGACGGTCCGGTCCCTTACGTGGTTATACACCACAGCTACATCCCAGCAGCCTGCAATACCAGGGAAACCTGCGTAGAACACATGCAGTATATGCAAGACCTTCATCAGATCGATAATGGATGGCAGGATATTGGATATAAGTGAGTTATATAAATTAGCCGGGCTCAGTCACGTGCCTTTTGTTAGTGGCCTGTGTCCAGCAGTGAATTGGTGCTTATGATGATGATATAAATCATCCTTACTGTTCTATATCATATCCGTCATCAGCCGAACCACGTACGGTGCGGGAAAGAGGCCTCCTTCAAAGATCGCCACAATGACTGGATTTATGCTGTATGCTCCAGTATTTACCCGCGATCTCCAACAGGTCATTTCTTTACCCTTGGAGATATTGGATACAAATGAGCTGTAAAAATCAACCTGGATTATCCCATAAATAGTCGCACTGCAGGAAAAAGTTAAAAGATCGCCACTACGACGGGCTTTGCTCTGTAAGGACATCGGACCACTTTTGCGGGGGCTGTCCACTCCACATCTGAGGGCTTAGTACGAAAACTAGACGTCAGCGTGACGCTAGAGAGTTTTTGTGTTGTCACATTTATTTAGTCAATTTGTAGTGTGACAGGTATGGTATATCAACTCGCTAGCGTCACGCTAACTTCAATCTTTTCTTGCTTAGCTCTCAGTAGTTACCTTGTACCTTGAATGAAAAACGATGCAGCTCAATAGCTTTGAGAAAATCAAGTAAAGATGGGAAGGGAAGGGAAGAACCTGTACAAACTCTGTACTCTCTGCCTATCTCCCTAGTTCTATATCATCACGCCAGATCCCTTGCGGGGTAGGCAGAGAGTACAGAGTTCCAACAGGTTCTTTCCTTACATACCTCTCTGGCTTCCTCCACTCTCATAGTTCGTCTCATACACGCTCGCCGGTTACGGAGACTCTTGACTTGTCCTTCAGATAAGACTTGGTCTATTTGGTCATGGTAAGATAGTCTAGGTCTTCCCCGGTACCTACATCCTTACACTTTCGTATTGTATATCTGTTTTGTCAAACTTTCTTCAGATATTCTTTTTATATGCCCGAACCAACGGAGCATACTCTTTCTCATCTTTACACCGATACTTTCTTTCATGCCTACTTGCTTTCTTACTACGCTGTTGCGTAGTAAGAAAGCGAGTTTGCTGCCTAGTTTTTTGTTTAAAAGTTTAATCAAAAAATGTGTTGTTTGTTCAATAACATTAGTGCCAGTTCAGCACATTAATAATAATGTGTGCGTATTTTAGTATTGTCATAGTATCGCTGTACGCAAAACGCAGGTTTTATGAACATTCTTTTTTAATGTGAAACTTTTATTAAATCGTTACAAACTTTTTGGTCTGTGTGTTGCATGTCACGCGACATGCCCGACCGTCACGCGACATGCAACGCGCTCGCCAGAGCAGCCAAGGCCAATATGTTTCACTTTTACCGTGGTTTCATAAAACCACACAAGGAATTTTTTTGTTCAAAAAAACGTAGCCCAACACTAGGATTTATTTCTGTATCGTGGGTGCGTTTACAAACATGAAAATTCACACGGGGTATTTCCCAGACCAAAGAAATAACAATTATTCGTTCACACAAAGATTTGTCCCGTGCAGGAATCGAACCCGCGACTATTAGACCCATGGTCTGAGTGGCATAAGTTCTTACACACTGCGCTTAATCATCCGTCAATGTGACGTTAATGTGATGAAGTAAGAATGCTTACATAATATTATTGTCTCATGTCTGTCCCTACACTGATACACGTGTCATTGTATCAATCAATTTCAATCGTAAATCCTAATGTAAGGTATTAAAATCAAGTTGCATTCGTAATGCGAAATATAGCTGACACAATCAGTTCAAATCACTTTTTGTCGATTCAAAATATATTATCTTATTGATTATTCTGATAAATACTTAGGTGTATATACACAAAAATTTGTCATTTCAATTATTAGGGATACAACTGGATAAGTTAAGTACAAGTTGGATAAAACTGGAAAATCATAAATTGTTCCTCTTCTCCTATAATTTGACAACTGTTAGAACTCGACTGCTTCGTTTGTCTATTGGCGAATAATGCGCGTTACAATCCTAGGTCCTGAGGTCCTAGGACAAATGTACATTCTATACAAAAATTCCCAATATCAGTCCGGAGTCTGGAATTATGCCTCGTATATGTCGATGGGGTTGCAATAAAATGGGACCTAAGTTCGTCAGCAAAATATGGGTATACGTAGTACATTTTTGCCACCCCCGCTTGAAAAATATAGGCGTGACGGTAGGGGAAAGTTCCTACGGCCAACTACCGGGTCTACCTACCTACCATCGTCAGACACTGGATACCATCTGGATCACTTATAAATCTAACGAGGCTACACACGAGGAATCTATGTTGTGTCACCTGCGGGCTCTAATAAGAGACCAGTTACATGACGGTGTTTTTTTTATATTGAAGTGTGAATTCTGATGCAGTTTCGCTGTTGGTGGCGACGGTGCAGTATACGAGGGCAGAGGGTGGCAGACGGTCGGCGCACACGCCATCGGCTACAACACAAAGAGTATCGGCATCGTTCTCATTGGCGACTGGATCTGTAAGTATAAATGATGATGAAGATCTTAAATTTACCCCTGGGTTACTTGTCTCAATTACGAGGCAGTGAGTAAAGATCACAGTTCAAGGAAATCACAGTTGGTCTTATATATGAAATTACAACTATTTTAGGTATATGTAACTGTGTATCACATACAGAAATAAATGAATTTAATTTTGAAGGAAGTCGATATGACAATACATAGCGCAAAACCGTTATCATACTTTATCTAATTTGCTTTATTCGTATGTAAGTCTGTTTGTCTTACCGGTTGTTGAAACAAATATCGCAATTTCACCGTGAACTGTTGTAATCTATACATATAATAAAACTATAAGGAAGTCATGTCTGTACATGGAATATTTTTAGGAAATAACAACCCAGGGGTATCATACTATCGATGTAGAAGCCAATTCTACAATTTTTGGCTTTCGTGTCTGTTTGTCTGTCTGTCTTTCTGTCGGAGGGTATGAACCAGCATCACGCAAAAACTACCAACTGGATTTAGATGAAACTTTACATGCGGATACCTTAAAGTATTGGCTAACGTATTGTATAGTATTTATCCCGGAAAATCATAAGGTTTCTCCGGAAAGTCAAGCCGCATCAATCAACCAGCATCTATATCTATACATACTACATATAATAAACTGTAAGGAAGTCGTGTCTGCACATGGAATTTTTTTCAGGAAATAACAACCCAAAAATATCACTCTATCAATGTAGAAGCCAATTCTACAATTTTTGACTTGCGTGTCTGTATGTCTGTCTGTCCAAGGGGATGAACCATTATCACATAAAAACTACCAGGTGGATTTTGATTAAACTTTGCATGCAGATACCTTAAAATGTTGGCTAATACGTTATATAGGTATTTAACCCAAAAAATCAAAAGGTTTCTCCAGAAAAGACGGAAATAAGCGAAAGATTAGATTTTTAAAAAAACACACTATACTCCAAACCTCTTTGATAGATTTCAATGAAATTTTGGATAGTTATAGCCTGTACTAAGAATCACAACTCTGTATACTTAAGAGAATACTTAAGGTAGGTAGAGAAGATTAAAATCAGAAATATTTTACCGATAATTTAAAAATAAAAAGATAAACTGATAATCCTTCTTGAAAGGGAAGGTATTGTTAATGATTTTTTTATGGGACGGCGTTAGTGTTGGGTGTCGAATAAGATCGCGCTTTAGTTTAGTTTATATTTTACAAAGACCATCTGTGCGGGCTGATTGGGGCTAAGACTGAACCCAGTGATAGAGATAGTTGATAAAATATATAAGTCAGGTGAAAGTTGACAAAATATACAATATATTCACTACCAGGTTCTCTCGGGATATCTAGCTGTTATTTCTTCATTTCATACTAAAAGGGCTGAATGGATCTTACTAACACTTTCAAGGTGTTTTAGGTCTCGAAATAATAATCGAGATAATTTTTATTTCGGAAAGAATTACGGTTCTTGCGACATAGCTGGTATTTATTAATATTGAAATGGCTAAACGAATTTAACTGAAACGTTATATGAAGGTGTCTTATATCGTAAAATAAAACAGAACTCTTTTTATCTCGAAAAATAGCACGACTTCTGCGGTATATCTATTATTTCTTCATACTGAACGGATTATAAAGAAACTTTATATGAAAGAAACCACACACACATATAAAAATTCGGAAGTAGAAGGACGTAGAACAACAATCATTTATAGTTTCACTAATTATGTACAATATGTACAATTATATAAAAAAACAGCAAAGAATTATCAATAAAATGGCGGCAGTAAAAAAAAATACATACTTACAAAGGGTCAAATGGGTCCACGCCGCTGTCAGTTGGTAGTGTACCTAGAATAGGATGTAGATATCGGGGAAGATCTAGACTATCTTACCATGACTAAATAGACCATTTCTTATCCGAAGAGCTATTCAAGAGTCTCCGTAACCGGCGAGCGTGTATAAGACGAACTATGAGAGTGGAGAAAGCCAGAAATGTCTATAAGGAATAACCTGTTAGAACTCTGTACACTCTGCCTACTCCGCAAGGGATCTAACGTAAAGATATAGATTGGTAGATAGTATTAAAGTATCTTAAGTCGTAAAGTAATAATATGAAATAGGTAACTTTGTTTATACACTTGATAATGCCGATCTTATCATGCATTATATGCATTTGGTGGATTTTAACCGGCCTGCATGAAGACCCATATTATCATATTAGTCTTATTTTGTCTAAAGAACTGCCTGGCAATACTTCAATTTCCCCCTTTATCTTCACAGGCAACTGAAAACCTGGGGACCTGCTGAAATTATTCTACATCGAAAATTGACTCCTATTTAAGTAGACTTTATAAATACTTTTGCAAATCAAAAACGTAGACTGCTTAACGTACTTTGACGAATAGTCGCAGGTACGATCCCCGCACAGCGCACGGAAATATTTAGGATATATATTTAGGATTTGGGATTTGTGATTGCAAAAAAAAGAAGATATTTTATTCGTATACGGCACAACAACAAAAAATGTTCTTCCGTGTTAATATCCAGAACGGCAGAACCGATTTTAAATACACTATCACTGAAAAATGTAGGATTTTTCAGAGATTGTTGACTACTTTATACCTTGGGAAATACAAGATTTCAGGGGATAGTTGTTTTTATCTCTCCATATTAACACGGCTGAACGGATTGAAAAGAAACTTAATATGGTGGGTGCCTCTTAAATCTTGGAACAATAGTATCCCAAAAAGTCCTACCTACCTCAAATATGTCAAATTCCAAAATAAACGCGTGCTTAGCCGCGGGAAACAGCTAGTGATAAATAATTTTGTTGTGTACGACATGCCCCGATAGATGGTGCTGCACCGAAACTAAATTATTAATGAAGAAAGTTAGCCCGCGGTTTCGTGACTTTCAACCGATTAATGACTACAGGTCAGTTTCGGTGTAGTGTTAAACTCGGCGCAGAGGAATGAGTTATACTTATTTACTTATAGTATATATAGTAAATAAGTGTAAATAATAAAAATACTTTGAAATTAATTTTCCATATGTAGAATTACTTATGCACATGGATTTAATATAAAAAATTAAAAAAAGACCCGTTTCAATTCAAATCTATTGAACTATGCCAAAAGTTTTTATGGCGGGAAGTCGAAGAGTGATGTAGTCAATTTGTTTTAATTTCCAAAACTTGTGTTATTTCGACTAATAATGTGTAATGTTGGTGGAATATTAACCATTATGTGTTCTTATATGTGCATGAGTGAAGGTAATTGTAACAAAGTGATAAAACGTGCCTTTTCGACTTCCCTCAAAACGGCCGTTGTAATTGGTATGTAAAGTATCCACCGCTTTACTATATAGGGTGGGGTACTTCATTAATTTCATTATCATCGTTGTGATCAAATTCATCGGGGAGTCGAATTAATTTAAACAAACACGATTATATATCTCACTGGACACTGGCAAAATACACTTATAATTAGTGTAAAGCCATAACTTGAAGAAGAAGAACTATGCCAAAACAATCAACGGTGCGTTCGATTCGTCTGTCGATTACATACTCGTTACTAAAGTTACGCGCCCGCAGTCCAAACGCTGAGTAACAATCTAACCATCGACCAACAATAGACTAGAAATTATGATTGTCATTCGATTGTTTTTCGCCCATCGTCACTTGTCAGTACACCGGTTCTTTAAAAATCAATTTATCGAGAATTTCCTGGCGTCCGATTAAGCTTAAACTTTGCATACGTATGTAAGAACATACCGCGATCGCCCATCAACCGGGTGAATGAGTTGTTTTTTTCTCAGTGTGACTTTTTTAGAAAATGATAAAATTTGTTTCTGCCTATACGTCGTTTATTTTCTAGCATCACAGGTATGCAACTAGATTACAAAAATATGAAAAGGGACGGATATATTGAGCGCGTGCTAGAAAATAAACGACGTATAGGCGGAAACAAATTTTATCATTTTCTAAAAAAGTCACACTGAAAAAAAACAACTGTTTTACAAGAACTTTGATACATTTATTTGCTATGTTTAAAAGTAAATTCCATACATTAGTTCTTAAGCATTTCGCGTTGGTATCATAAATAGTAAAGCAACAAAGATGATTTGAGATATTTTTTCTATCGAGATATTTTCGGTTAATTGTGTATTCCTTTTGCTAGATTCTTTAATATACAGTCAATCCACATACTTTTTGAAGTGCATAGAGCACAAAAACACGGTATTTTTGTGGTAGCCCTTTAACCTACGTGACACTGCAATAATATGGTGTTGGTCTGATGTCGGAGCTGGCAAGTAACCGTAATAGGAACATATAAACTACACAACATAACCTCCTTTAGATTTTTATTATTGACTAATACTGTCCCAGATGCCCAAATTCTGCTTATAGACACAGAAGGTGACTTATCGCAGCTTCCATTCCGATCTCGCTCTTTCATTTCGATCTTGGTTTCGAACCCATTCGCGCCTTCATTAAAAAGGCGACAACACGATATATCGCGAACGCGTCCAATCATAGAAATACGCTAATCGTAGCCGCCGCCGACTACGAACCTAAGTCCCCTCCTATCAGCCGCTACCGTCGTCCACGGCATGTTCTCACCGACCCTCCCGATGCCCTTACAGCGCTTCTTTCGGTTACAGATACCTCACACAGGATCAGACACTGACCTCGCCGGCGAGGTCGAAGAATCCCTTGTCCGCCGGCCGGTGCAGAGCACCACGGCGATACACCTAGTATACGCCCTCCCCAATAGCGACTGCCCAAGCCGAGCCCGTTCCTCCTTGAGGCGCCCTTGAGCCAGTTGCCCCCTTGCCCTTCTGGCTCGAGCGTAGTGGTTGCACAGGTCCCCTCTTGTCCGGTGAAGCTGTAAAGGCCCGGTGCCAACAGCGTAGATCATTCACACACACACACACACACGACTTATCGGAGCCATTCAACTGAACAATACATCTCTATCGTGTTTTCGTTATAAAATATTTTTTTGTTCGTTTTTATGAAGATTTATTTAATAATTATTAACCGAGATTTAATTGTTCAATTGTCCATAGCTGACCTCCCACCAGCGAACCAGATTAAAGTGGCCAAACAGCTGATAGCAACAGGCTTGGAGCTGGGCCACATCAGCAAGGACTACCAAATGATCGGCCACCGACAGGTCACGGCGACAGAATGCCCTGGAGACGCACTCTACAGCGAGATTTCCACGTGGCATAACTTTGTGCCTACTTTGTAAAAATAGACACGAAATATTAATTAAATAACTGGCATGCAATGTATCATTTTATTTTGACCTCTAATATAATTTGAACGTCAGGTAAATTTGTGAACTTTGTTTGAGAAGCTAGTACAATCTAAGTATGACTTTTAACGTGCGCTAACTTAGTGCCTAGTTTTTGTTTTTGTTTTTATTAGCCCTGTTAAGAAACCATCCCGCTGTTAGGCACGGGCCTCCTCTCAAACTGAGAGGGCTTAGGACATAGTCCACGCCGGCCCAGTGCGGGTTGGCGAACTTCACACACCTTCGAGACACTCTTAGGCATGCAGGTTTCCTCACCATGTTTCCCTTCACCGTTAAAGCAAGTGATAATTAATTTTTAATACGCACATGCTTTCGAAAAGACAGAGGTGCGTGCCTGGGTTTGAACCCGAGACCTCTGACTTTGCAGTCCAACGGTCTAACCACTAGGCTATCAATGCTAGTTTAAAAACTAAAAATACGATAACATTAATTTAATTAATCGCTCGCAATGTACCTATCGTTTTATTTTGATCTCTAATTTAGTATAGCTTGAAAGAATATGCTGGCGTAATATGTATAGCAAACTATAAAAAACATATTATGCTATCAATAGCGATAGCATGCTTGAAGATGTCTACGCCACCCATAACAATATAAGCCTGAAGAATTAGAAAGAAAAGGAAGAAAGAAAAAAAATGTGGAAGAATGTAAAATGTGTTACGTCCAGTTGGTGGACCAATTAATAAAAAAAATAACCTACAGCGGCTTTTTTTTACCTGTGGAAAATCCTGCGCGACAGATGCCCACCGAGACTTTCGAACAACTTGCCAGCCTTGTCTAGCAGGCATATGCAGGCAGCCCTGCCTTCCTTCTTCAAGAGGACCAGGCGAGCCTCCTTCCTAGCCGTGGGGAACTTGGCGTAACAGAGGCAGCTATTGAACAGCCGCCTCAGCCTGTCCCCCAGGGTGGCCAGAGCGATCGCCCACGCCCCAGTATTCCGTCGGGGTCAGGCGCGGTATTGCGAGCCTGCAAGCGGCTAACGGCTCGGTCCAGCTCCAGTTCGGTCACCTCCAACTCGTCGGTGTAAAGGTCCGACGACACCGTCGGAGGGACTGAGGGACTACCCCGGACGGTAGAGAATAGTGCGTCAATTACCCAACGCAGCAGTTCTGGGTCTAGCGTCTCCGTCAGGGGGCCACCCAGGGGCGAAGCTTGCCCAAAACCACCTTGTAGGCGCGCCCTCATGGATCCTCGTCGAGCCCCTTTAGAAGCTCGCTCCAGGACTGAGACCTGGCGTTCGCAATAGCGATTTGGAGCGCCTTAGTAGCCGCTCGGTGGAGCTCATATGCTCTGGCCTTATCCTCCTCGGTGGATCGCCTTCTTCGTCGGGCTCGGGTGTACCGGCGTCGCGCGCGCAACCTCACGCAACTGCGCAATCTGCTGCGACCACCAGTACAACGCCTTTCGCTTGGGGCAGCTGGCCCGGGGCATGGAGGCGTCACATAGCGCCGTCATCGTGTCCGGGAACCAGGTCGCCTCCGTTTCCGGGTCGGACCACGCCGCGACACTGGCTGCGGCTTCGAGAAGATCTCGATCTAACCGCTTGAGGGTCGCGGGGAGCTGCCTGCTCTGCGGCTGGAGCGATCGGAGGGTCGGAGGGCCACATCGAAAAGGATGTGCCGGTGGTCGGATAGTGGGACCACCTCCTCCGCTACGCGCCACCCCGACAGCATGCTAATGACAGCGGGAATCGCCCACGTTAGGTCGACGACTGACTCCCCCTGCCACCGCACGTGTGCTCACGGATCCCCTAATTAGGAGCTGGAGGTCCAGCCAGCCGCCTACTCTTGCAGAGCTTCTCCATTCGGGCTGTCTCTGGGGTTACCCCATGCCCTCGCGTGGGCGTTAAAGTCCCCCAGGACAATCAGCGGACGGGGTAGGCATCGGCGCACGCAGATCGCCAGCCCGTCCAGGTACATCTCGTAGTCGGCGAGGGACCTATTGGGAGAGACGTCCTCCTAGCAAGGAGCAGGGTGGAGCGCCTTTTTCTCTCCCCAATAGACGGCGACGGAGCCCGTGTCGTCCCCGAACCAACGAGGATGGTTCGGGAAATTGTAGGGCTCCGCGACAACACCGAGGGCAATACTCCGCAACGGCTTACAGCAACAGGCTCTGCGCATTGCGGCAGTGGTTCTGATTGCCCTGCAAAATCCTTTGGGGTGGAATTATTAGGCCTCCATCGGCTCTCCCGGCAGGCTATTAGAGCCCGCTTCCGTGGCCGATGCCTGATGGCCGATGATGTGGACCTGCTTTTTTCCCTTGCCCTTTTCCCCTTCGGGGGGATACACCTTTTGGTGTACAGCCGATGATCTGCTGCACACCCCTTTGCAGAATACAGCGAGCACTTCAACTCCCGCGCTGTGCATGCGCGGGCCTATGGTTGTGCACGGCGCACGCGTAGCACTGTGTGCTCCGGTCCACCTCGTTGAAGCATTTGCTGCCCACGTAGCCCTTCTCAAGGCACCGGAAGCAGTACAGTGGCCTCTGCTCCAGCGCCTCGACCTTTACCGTCCCCCAGCCCACTTTGACGGTTTTTGCCGCTATTGGGGCATTGGATCCAGGAAGTTCTCATAGCAGTGGGTGTGCGACGGATTGGCCCAACCCGGACGTCATCCGTCGCACATTCGCCCACCGCCGATGCCACCTCTTCCGGCGTCGCGGCGTCATCCAGGCTGTAAAGCCTAATCTCGCCCGTTTTTTTAGGCGCATGATACGCACGTTGAGGTCAGATATCTCCTTGCGCATCCGCGCCGCAAGGTTGTCGGCCATGCTCTGGCATTCTGGGCCCTCCGACTGCAGGAGAAGCGCCCTAGTCAAGGCCCTCCTTTGGGCCACCGTCTCGATGCCGAGGTCAGCGAGGCGAATGCGACTTTTCGCTGCGCTCATGACCTCGGCGTAGGTGGTCTTCTCATCGAGAACGGTGACCGTTACAGCCCCTGCTGGAGGAGCCTTTCGCGGTCTCCTCCCGCGTTTTTTGGGCAAGGGATTACGCGACTCAACATACTGCGCCTAAATCAACTTCTGAATCAGCTTCAAAACATGGCAATCGGATTTCTTCTTGCATCAATACTTCATTCATCGGCAGCACATTCTAATGCGATGATTAATGATACTTACGACCGTTTTCAATATCGTCTCAAGAATAGTTTGCCTACTACGGATAGAAATTTGACATATTTTGTATGGGATATCCGTCAAAATTCTGCTGACAGTAAGCTAATCTATCCTTGTATCAAAAGTGTCAAAAGTTGCAGCAGATAAAACAATTAAATTTAATATAAATAAGTGTTCCTATTGTGCCTCAGCTCTACTCCTTATATATATTGCATTGTAGGGGCTTCGTATACGTGTGGATAGCATCCCAATACGCCAAAATCAGCTGTTTATTGCAAAACCAGCTGAGAGCCTTTGACAGGGCTCTCGTCAAACGGCCGGTTGCTAACAGGGTGCAGCACGACTCAAACTAATCAGCAGTCGTGATTTATGTCGGAATTTGCTGCATCACCATAGCAACGTGCAAGACCCGCCCAACCGGGCCAATTAAACTTCAGCATGCAGAATGTTGCCGTCACTCCTAGCAACCTTACATCAAAGTGTAAATACAGTGTATAGTTTTCAGTTTTATTTTTGTGTTTTTATAGTGTATGTTTCTGTTTTTCTGTTTTATAATTATTTTAGTGCTTTATTTTGTATATTATATGTCTATACATGTTCCATCGACACGGAATGCAGTGGGGGCGAATCCATGTCAGCTGTCGTTGGATAATCTTGTCCAATGCCCCGAGTGCTCAGAGCCTCGGTATTTTAAAGGGCCAAAAGGGCTTAAGATCCACTCCAAAAAGGTACATCATACATCTTCTAACCTTCCGTCTTCCGTTCCTGTTACTATTGCATTCAATAACAATCCACCAACTGCGTATGGAGATAATAGTAACCAGATTTCTCTCACCCCCTTCTGGCAAATATTAGGTCACCTTAAATCCACCAAATTAATAGTAAAGCGAATACCTCGTGGAGCCCGTACATCCATTGCAGAATCACTCGCATCTACCATCAGCATCGTTCTCAAAGATAACTCACAACGTGCTTGGGAACATTTGTTAACTTTCCCTTTTAGAATCCTCCATGTCCCACTTGATCCTAGAAATACAGATTCACTGACTTCGCGATTAAAACAAAATTGTGACAACCATGCACCCCTTCATTGTAACAATCAATCACATACTCCAAAACGCCAATCTGAATCTGCTTTCTACCGCATGGTAGAGAGCAGATTTAGTGACGGTGACGTTAGAGGGGCAGCTCGGATGATTTTCTCCAACGACAGTATAGCCCCAGACACACCCGAGACCCTTACAGCTTTGCTCGCCAAGCATCCACCAGCGACTCACCACCGTCTCCCTGATCCGCCTACCTTTTCACACCCTATACAAATTAGCACAGAGGATGTGGCCAATGCCATTAGTTCTTTTCCTAGCGGATCGGCGAGCGGGCTTGATGGTTTAAGCCCGCAACACTTAAAAGATCTCACTTCATTCGCTTGTGGCGACGCTGGGCAACGCCTTCTAAAAGAGCTAACGGCACTAGTCAACCTTATGATAAATAAAAACGTTGATTCTTCTATTACAGACATACTTTTCGGCGGGAATTTGTGTGCCTTCTCCAAAAAGGATGGAGGTATAAGACCTATCGCGGTCGGTACAACTCTCCGCCATCTCTCGGCAAAGGTCTGCTGCAGGAAGGTTGTCAATCCCTTGAAGGATTATTTTCAACCCCTGCAGATAGGCTTTGGCTCGGGCGGCGGCTGCGAGGCTGCCGTTCATGCATTGCGAACATTTATATTGAACGACGGTGGTAAAGTTCTTCTCAAGGTTGACATAAGGAATGCGTTTAACGCGGTGGACAGATTTGCCCTGTTGACTCAAATAAGCCACAAAATTCCTAACTGTTTTAATTTTCTTCGGCAATGTTATAGTAATCCATCAAAATTAGTGTACAAAGGTAACCTTATAGATTCGGCTGTCGGCTGTCAACAGGGTGACCCCCTTGGTCCGGCCATATTCAGTTTAGCAATTCACCCTATCATCATGCGTTTAGAGTCAAAATTCAATGTGTGGTACCTCGATGATGGGACACTTGGAGGGGACGTAGATACGGTTCTGCGTGATCTGAAATTCTTGATTGAAGAACTCAAATCCATCGGTTTGGAATTAAACTATAAAAAGTGCGAACTCTATTTATTTGATACCGTTTCCGATAAAGACGTCATTAAGAAAAAATTCAATGATTTGGCACCTAATATCAAATTAATTAATAGCAGTAACCTCCGTCTTCTAGGAAGTCCCATCCTCGATGATTCTTTTCAGGACTTTATTGACGAAAAAATTCAAAATTTTGAGTCTGTTTCGGATCGCTTGCACAAAATAAATTCTCACATGGCCTTCAACATTATTAAATACTGTCTTTTTGTTCCTAAATTTACGTATGCTCTTCGATGTTGTCACCTCTGGACACATAACGACATTTTACAGAGGCTTGACAACATCGTGAGAGATACAGTCAGCTCTATTTCAAATTGTTGTCTAGATGATCGCGCGTGGTCCCAGGCTTCTCTTCCGGTCAGGAAAGGAGGTTTGGGAATTCGCAAAATTTCAAGTTTATCGCTCCCAGCCTTCTTGTCTTCAGTCCATAGCACACTTGGTCTAGTAAAAAGAATTTTGTTACCTTCTTTGACCAACTTCAAATTCCCATATTTGGATGAAGGCAAGGATGCTTGGCTATTGGCCTGTCCAAACACTACTCCTCCCACAGATCCGACTTCCCAGAAGCAGTGGGATCGCCCGATCTGCGAACTTACACGGAAAAACCTTATTGAAACGTCCCTTAGTTCTGCGGATCGCGCTCGTATCCTCGCTGCTTCTGAGTGGGAGTCGGGTCTTTGGCTACAGGCGCACCCTTCTGTCCATCTTGGGACCCTATTAGACCCCACTGCATTTCGTGTTGCATTGTGTCTTCGTTTAGGGGTTCCTTGTCTTGTTCCACACCATTGTCAGTGTGGTAGTAGAGTCAACCAGCTCGGCCACCACGGACTCTCATGCCGCAGAAGTGCCGGACGGATTGCGCGTCATGCCAGTCTCAACGGCGTCATACGCCGTGCCCTTGCCAACGTCAACATGGCGGCCATCCTTGAACCGGCTGGTCTCCATCGAGATGATGGCAAGAGGCCCGATGGTATGACGCTGGTACCCTGGAGGATGGGACGGCCGTTAGTGTGGGACGCTACATGCGTCGACACTCTCGCTCCGTCTCATCTTCCAACGTCCTCGGTGCGGGCAGGCAACGCTGCACTGAGCGCAGAATCCCTCAAACGCCGCAAATATGATTCCCTTGGCTCGGGATACATATTTGAGGCGTTTGGGGTAGAGACATTGGGTCCGTGGGGGCCGGGAGCCCACCGGATGTTTCGAGAAATTTCGAAACGTTTGGTGGAGTGTACTGGCGACCGGAACGCTGGTATGTATTTTGGTCAGCATATAAGCATTGCTATTCAGCGCGGCAATGCTGCCAGCGTTCTAGGTACACTGCCAACTGACAGTGGCGTGGAACCATTTGGCCCTATGTAAATAGGTATTTTCCTTTTTTACACCCGTTTTTATTAATAATTATTTGCTGTTTTTTTAATATATAATTGTACATACTGTATATAATATTCTTCTTTGTTTAAATAAATCAATATTCCTTGTGTTGAATATTGAAACTGGACATTAGCCATACATAGTTAAACTACAGTTACAATAATCTTCAACTGTTTTACAAAGAAACTTCACCAGCAGAAAATTATCTGCTCCCAGACAAAGGTCTTTCACAAGATGGTCACGACAACCAAGATTTATGATGTACGTACTCTGCTCCATCTTATTTTACCCCAAACTTCATCAAGTCATCGGCCCACCCTGTGGGAAGCCCAGTTCAACCTCTGTAGAGGTTTAATGGAAAAAGGAGGAAAGGTCTTTGCTTATCATAAGAGGAGGTAATACTGTAGTAATACCACCCTTATGATAAGCAAAGAAAAACACATTTAATTAAAATTCTAGAAATCTGCTCATATAACATTCCTACAGAATTTTAACAAGTTATAGGAAAACTTCACAACATAAACCATATTTATTACGTCCACCGAGTTAAATAACAACCTGAACGACTTTAGGTACAGCTCATGTAATTCCCCAACGATGTTTAGTTAAGATTTCAAGCGGTCAAGGGTCGGTTATCAAGAGGATCGCAGCAATCTAACAATACCTAAATCCTTGTGTCGCATTTCCTAGGCATTAGACGCTAAACGTACTAGAATAGTGAGTAAAAACATTATTGTGTGTTTAGGTATCATTTATGTGAGTCCCCTATATAATAGTTCAGATAAATTACAATCGGATGCGACTGAACCTAGTTTTTCTATTGTTAATGCTTTTTATAAAATGTACATCACTATATATAATTAGGCAGGCTTCTAGACAAGACTTCAGAGAATGTAATTACTTTGAATCATATGGAGAACATCATGTTAAGTTCAGTGATCTTGAATTCCACTTCGCTGGTCTAGTAGCGCATAGGCCGCTGGCGACCACGAGGTCCCAGGTTCGATTCCTAGGTCACACAATATGTGATATGCCCGATATAATAGACTCCTCTATTACATAGGAATCTATCATTGTCGGCGATTTGTAAGCGTACAAAGTACGCTTCTACCAAACCCGCTTGGAGATTATATACTATGTAAGAATGGTTCTCTTTTGACCATGCAGTTTCTCTTCTCTTAGAGGTGTCCTGACTAGTTCTAAGTTCAGTACTACTGTACTATACACTTGAAATAATTATAGCGTTTACGTTGTTTGTTATTTCAATAACAGCTTTTGTAATAACTAGCACTAATCAAAATAAAAAAAGTATTATTTTAAAATGAGAATTCTATAATTTTTTGTACCCACACATTGCCTTCTTGGGGTATGGGTGAACAATGCAGAATGTCCTAGATAAACTGGCTTTAGTATAGATTAAACGGAAATGTATATACTAAACTCAATTAGAAACATTGTCTATTATTCTAATGGTGTTTTATCATCGAGCTGTAAGCTATAAAGTAAACCCACCGATGCCCCCAATCAAATAGTTTTTTCTTTCTTATTACTTAGAAAACCGTAGCTACACTCGGAATTATTACAGTATTGACGGGCAATTTAGCGCAGTGGTTAAGAGCTTAAGCCACTCAGCCTACTGTGTCTAATAGTCGCGGGTTCGATTCCCGCACGGGACAAATCTTTGTGTGATCCACAACTATTTGTCCCGGTCTGGGTATTTGTGCGTGTGAATTTTCATGTTTGTAAACACACCCACGATACAGGAATAAATCCTAGTGTGGGGCTACGTTTTTTTTATTTAAAAATAGAAATAGAAAGATAAAAAAAGAGTATTGTGGGTGCATTCACAAACAACAACCAGACCGATACAAATATTTGTAGGGCACACAAACACCTGTTGGAACTCTTTTCCCTTTGGTTACCCCGCAAGGGACTTGGCGTGATGATATAGCTAGATAGACAAAGATTTGTCACATACGGGAGTCGAACTCGCGACATTTGATCCAGTGAGTGGAGCTGCTTAAACTCTTTATCAAGACGTCCGTCAAAAAGGAAACGCAAAAAAAGTCGTAAACTTTAATACACTTCCGTATACGAAATTCCTTAATTAAGTACCCCTTTTTCCTTATTTACTAAGCGGTCGTGAAGAAATGGCTTTCTCCGAATCCGGGACTTTTAAATTTGATGACCTGTGCACACACATACACATTAAAAGGTGGCGATTCCCCAAATGATACCGCTAACCACATTAAAGTCACATTAAACAAGACGTATTAATAAATGATTGATGGGCTTTGGAGCATGTTGAAATGTTGGATATCGGGCCATTGAATCACGTGCCTATATTAATTAAATTGGAGTTTTTTTTTTTTACCTCTTTCGTCCCATTGCTGGGCAATGGTCTCAGGTCTCTCCCATGATTTTTCACTTAACCCGATGCTTGGTCATATCAGACCAGATGGTCTGATATGAGGAAGGAAGTCCTCATAGGCGTCAGGGTCGTCGCGCCATCGTTTTCTAGGTCTTCAGTGTCCCTCTGGTCGCCATTCGGTAGTGATTTTTGTTCTCCTATTTGGGCTCATTCTGGCTGGAGTTCCGAAATATTAAAAAAAATCTTGTATCACTCTCTCATCCCGATTTGTGGGTAAAGGTCTTTGTGTGGGATAGTTAAGACTGATTTGTTATTACGTTAGCATTAGGGCCGTTATTTAAGGGTTCTAAATACAACAATATTAAATTTTTGTATAAGACTTTTCAAACCCACACGCTATATTTTAAATGGCTTTTCAAGTAGAGAGGCAATTATATTGTGTAGCGTTGAAATAATAAAAATAACATTGGTTGTCTGGTAGAAATTGTTGTTGTACCTAGCTGTTTTTAATATTTTTGTGTGTAATTGTAATATCATTGGTGTACAATGAAGAGTAATTTATCTACCTATATATCTAAGTGCGACAGCTCACGAGCGTATAATGTAGAGAACGCCTATCGCTTCTCTATTGGCATACATGCAAAATCTTTCTCAAAACAAAGAAAAATTAGTTGGTTTCCAATTATTTTTTTAGAAAATTAAGGTTGCGGAGTTAAAATTAATCAAACAATTTAGTGAATACGTTCGACTGATATTCAGTCCTTTGAAGTTTATTTACCTTTTTGAACGAAATCTAAGAGTAAGATGAATTGATGAAAGCAAAAAGTAATATATATTTAAATTTCACAATCTCGACCCATGTATGTTTTTACAAAAAAAACCTTCGCAGGTAGAGTTGAGGTAAGAATTACTGTAATTATATGACGATTAACCAACTGATACGCGTGGGTTCGAGATTTTCGGGTCGAGATAGTGAGTAACCCGACCTAGGGGTTTTGAAATTTCACTCAAATACATATTTTTATCTACAAACTTACTGAGAAAATAATTGATTAAGAGAGCTAGTACCGCTCACGATATTTTTATGTAGCTGATAACGATGATACATGTCAAAGTTATCACTCCTATTAAGTCATGAGGCGTAGGTCAATCTCGGCCTACAATAAACTCGCATGTCAATCGATTAGGGAATGAATCGAATCGATTTACAGTACGTACGTACAGTAGGTATACTGTACGTACGTACTGTAAATCGATTCATTCGGTGCGTCTTTACTGCGAGATATGTATTTGTGAACGTTTACACAGATGCGAATTATTTTTCAAAGCTAGCCAAGCTTATGTTCAGGAGCGATTTCGTTAAAAACTACAGCCAGTGTTTGTATTTATTTATTTTATATTTTATGCATTTATTTCAAATAGGAGCCGGTTTCACGTTTATTATGGCATCGCTGTACATCTGAAAAAGCGGATGCCCGCTGCACAGGACATCAAAAACTATTAATCATATGTTTGACTGCTGTTGATGTGCCTTATACAACAAATGAATAAATTAATGGACACTTGGTACAAAATCGACCTAAGGCGTTAGGGATTTTCAGCCAGTCTACTTTAGTAGAATGGCTGAGAATACCTAGCGTGACCCTAAAAGGTGAAGCTTTACACGTTGAGGAGGTACAAAATTCACACAAAATAAAAAAACAAGATTGCAAGGTAGTGTTACAATGGGCGGCTTTATCACTACCCTGACTTACATTCGACAAATTTTAAGCTTGATAATTTTTTTTTGAAACCTTTTCGCTTGCAATCAGCAATCATAGCTCACCCGGCCAGTATGTTTTTTTTTTTGCTGAAATGCATATATTTTTTTGTAAAATCATATTCTAAAAGTTTCGTTTTATGATTTTTGTCAAGACGTGTCCAAATTTTGTGTGTCAATCAGTTATTTACATGTGGCTCATTATCGGCGACATTTGTTCCGCAGTAAACCCACCAATCATTGCACATAAAATGCAGTTTGATGGTGGTCATCTATGATGATATCGTTGGTGGTAATTTGACTATAGTACCTACTCATCAAAATATTTCATGATCGTTTTTGCCCGAATTCTTATAACCAAATATTCATTGCGCACGAATGCGCGCGTTGGAGAATGAACTTATGACAAATCTCTTATCGAGAGGTTCTCGGTGGGAAAGTACCGAGGATCAAGTTATAACACCGTATCTCATAAACAATTGTGGGCTGGACCACGTGTCCAATTCGCTAATATAAGTAGCTAATGATCGCGAAAATGTTATTTGTTCGCTGCAACATGGCGTCGCGTGTGTTGTGTATTGTTTTAATATATTGTGCGTGTGCGCTTGCGTCGCCGAGGTTCCTAATGGATAGTATGTTAATTACTATTAATACTACTATTGGTTGTTATTAAAACAGTCTGACTTTGCTGCTATAGATTTAGAAAATCAATTCGTTTATTTTTATTGACATTTTATTGCATCTTTAATTAATACACTTGTCAAACAGGATACAGTTACTTCAGTGCTATGGGACGATAGTTCAAACTAAATTTCTTTTTATTTTTTTACTGAATGTAATTCGTGTGATAAGACGCAATAATTTTGCAGATACATGATTAATTATCTTTTATTTTTTTCAAAAGAAAACGTCGACGAAATGTGTACACAGTAAACCTTCACTTACTACCGCCGCTTGGGGTATGCAGGCGTATCAGTATTTATTTTGTTGACTGTCTCCGCCACGACTGGACAAAGGTTTTCTCTCACAAATTGAAGTTAGATAGATAATGCCATACTCCACTTCGCGGACCGAATGCGGATTGGTAGCAAGTTTGTGGCCACCTGCTGTTGGAACTCAACAAGCTGATTCGACTTAACGACTACCACATTAAGTTAACTGGGACTAACTAAAAATGGGTGTACGTACAGTTCACCTCTGCTTGGCCCGCTTGGCGAATATACACGTGACCACGAAAAAAAAACCTGAAGTGTGACGATGTTTATTTCTTTATTTATATATTCGTGCAATTCTACTCCCCTACCCCACAGAGTCACAGCACTCGTTCGCCTTCTTCCCCCGCGAGGCGTGGGGGGCAGCGCCACCTACGCAAGTGCACCCCCTCCATACACCGGTGCCGTACGTCGTGATACACCACACATACATCCCCGGGGCGTGCAACACCACAGAGCGATGTGCCGCCAGCATGCGATCCATGCAAAACTACCACAACGGTATGGATTGGGGAGACATTGGCTACCAGTAAGTGTGCATAATACTACGCCTGTGACCCATGCATGCAGTGCGCCCCTCCACACACCGGTGCCGTACGTCGTGTTACGATATAGATACAAAAACTGGTCTAGTAGTATACAGTCAAACGGTCTCTAAAACGGCAACGGTTATGGCCAAGTCAAAAATCATTTATTCGTAAAGGCTAATAAAAAGCACTTACAGTCGTACACGGATCTTTTGGCCCGCAGCTAATATCGGAACTAACGCTGTCATCAAGTGAAATGTCACTTCATGGCAGTCGCAGAGTTGCCGTTTGATATGAAATTTACCCAAATTCTTTTTTTATTTAGTAACCGCGCGGACTAACCTGTAAACATATCTCCTTGGAAGTGGGAAAGGAACTTTAGATTTCATTGTCAACTACTAACTTCAAGATATGATCACCTTCATTATGTTTCAAAATTACGACTTTAAGGAGGAAAATACTACTATGTTTCCTTTTTCCTATTAAGATCAGCCACAGAGTAAATAGTACTCATAGATTTTTGATACGTATTCCTTACCTCTGTTTCTACTTCCCTTTAGTTTTGGTATGAAATTATAGTACCCACTAAGTGAACCTTTCACGGCGGAATAGTAGTCGATTCGCACGAATTTACCTCTTCTTCACTTTAAAGCAAAAAACGAGATTACTAAGAGGTTCTATCACTATATCGACAGTAGGAAGTTTAAACTGCTGAAGCGAAATTAACCTGCACTATCCCACTGATGGGCAGAGGCCTTCTCTCATGAATTCAGGTGTGAGAGATTAGGCCATACATTACCACGAGAACTCAGTGCGGATTGGCAGATGCAAGTATTTTCCCAGCTGTTGGAACTTATCAAGTGTCATATAGCCGGGTTGGATGACTATCCAACCCGGCTTAACGACTACCAGATTAAGTGGCAGCCGGAACCACTGGCGTAACCTGTCTTCTGAAGCACAGAGTCCGTAAAAATTAAATTGCCACAAACAATCACCCATCTTGGACCGACCGAGTGTAACGTTTCGTAATATTGGTGACTAACAAAGAATAAACTTTTAACCTTACTTTAAACCTTTCGTCATATAGCCAACGCATCGTGAGGGGGGCGCGAACTGGGGAGTTGTAATCTACTAAAATGTACTGGAGACGCCATACAGCTCCGTCGCGCCCGACGCGATTACAAACGAAGCACGGCGGGAGTGAGACGCCTATACGCGTGCGAGCGGGACGTTCCAACCAATCCAATCCAATTTATAATCTATGGCTCCATCGTTAACCGATGATTCTGCCAATGTCAAGTTTTCCAAGTTTAAAAAAACGACGACGTTAGTGTTATTGTTTAAATTTTAGACGTTGACAGCAACATGGCGGTCGCTCGGGTGGCACGACGCCACGCCTGTAATGTGACGTGCGCGCCGCGCTACTGTCCGCCGGTGTCGCGCCAGCGTCACGCCTCCGTCGCGCTCCGTCGGCTATGTGACGAAACGCCCAGTTTAAGAGAATTTCTTTAAAATAAAAAAATGACATTAATGTCCATTCAGATAAAAATATCAATGTTAATATCTAATCTATTATTTATTCATATTATAAAGAGATTAGCGTTTAATGTCATTTAAAGGACGTCTCTGCAACTAGGCTTGTTATCTTAATGTTCCTTTAACTTTTACTTTCGTTCTTGGCTCCTAATTGCACCCTCTGCTAACGATTTTATACACCCTGGGAAATACCTACTTATAACAAGTTGGTCTGGCGGCGTATAAGGTGCATGGAGATGACGTGGTCCTGGCTTCAAATCCTAGGTCGATTTAGTGTACTTTTTATTCCGAAAAAATCCCAGTATCAGTCAGGAGTTTGGAGTTGTGCCCAGTATAATAACTATACTCTCGTCCCCTATCATATTGGAACTAAACGTCGTCGGCGAAAAGTGGGTGGACTTGGTACACCTCTGACACCCCCGCTTGGGGAATATAGGCGTGATGTCGTTTTATACTACACGAGTTAACACAATGCATGCAAGTTATGCATAAACAGATAACAGCATTTACGTCTCAATTACATGACGTATGTAAGTACATATCAAAGGTACATATAAAACAAGTAAAATGTATCATTTCAGGTGTTATTTATAATGTATATATCAGTTATTATTTTGCTTCGAAAAGTTATTGATGTCTCGCCAATTGAATGAACATGAGTCATTGTTAGTCCATAAATCGAGAAAGATAACGCGGTAATTGAAATACTGTAGTATTTTAACGTCATAACTCGTCATCGAAAAACTATCACACGGGGAAAGTATTTTAACATAACCAAAATTAGTGACTCAATACTGGGCAAAGGCCTGTTATCACAAACCTAGGTGAGAGAAATTAGGTCATTATCCACGACGCTAACCCAGTGCAGATTGGGAGAAAGGTTTGTGGCCACCCGCTTCTAGAAAATAAAAAGGCATCTTAACAGAACGACTACCATATTAACTGTCGGACGGGACCCATGGTATAAAGAGACTAAGGAAGCACGAAATTGCCATGAACGGTCACCCATCTCGGACTGACCGAGTGGAACGCTGCTTTGTACTGTAGAGTGATTTTTTATGATCTAATACTGATGATATTTTTGCTCTCTCCTCTGTTTTACTTTAAGAGGGTGAAATACCTACTAATCATTTAGTGGTTATGAAAGTCATAATGTCTCATATATTTTATGCAGTATGGTATTTGCCTGCCTCGTTGGTGTAGTGGCAAAGCGCATCGCTTGGTGATCACGAGGTCCTGGGTTCAAATCCTAGGTCGGACAAATGAAGTTTTTCTAACAAAACCTTCCAAGCATGAGTCCGGAGTCTGGAATTGTGCCCGGTATATGACAATAGGCTCGCTCCCCATTACATGGGGCTTAAAATCATCGGCGAAAAGTGACCCCCCCCCCCCACTTGGGGAATATAGGCATGACGGTGTTTATGGTATTCCAAATCATACCCATTTAGTAGTGCACATCTTATACATCATATAATTACCATACAGGTTATAATGTTGCATGTTCTACCCCAGCTGTTATTGGTGTATCTACATCACTAGGAACTATAAACCGTCGCTAATTGGTTAATACCGAAAAATGCAATTACCTCATAGGAAGTTAACCACGCCTGCTGTGGGTCATAAAGTATTCTATAGGTATAAAATTACGTGGTTGCAATTGTTCAAGTACCTAGGTATAGTATAATTCAAGTTATTAAAAAAAAACTGAGCCCCACACTGGCAATTATTCCTGGGACCTTATCCGCTAAGTCCAAACGCGGCGCGATAGGATAACTTCGTGTAATAGTTTTCTGTATGCTACGTAAGTTATCGGTAACGTATGTTATCGTTACGCACGGCGTTACGTGTTTAATTAGTCATAGGGAATAAGGGCCCAGTGTCGTGGGTGCAAGTTGTGTTTAGTCACTTAAGACCTCTTCACAAGTCTTAGATTTTTTTAAATAGTGTTGTTTATGTGTGCATGTCGCATTTTCTTATAGAATCAGAATCAGAATATTTTTTATTTAGACTACAGACTATAGACTCTACCACTACTTCGGAATGTCATTCCTGTGGATATATGTAACAGTTATTCTATTTAGATGTTACTTGTTGACGTTGAAAATTACTTCATAAGATAATCTCCATGACCGAGAGGATAATAAGTCCAAATGCATGGGCAATTGGCCTGGAGGAAAGTGACAGCATATTAGCTTTGATTAACTCGCGCGGCAATGTTTTGGGAAGTAGATGAGCAATGTGTAAATATAAACTTTATATTTTCTTATTCCTCTTGCTTTGTTTCTCCTTCTCCTAACTGCTATATAAAAATCAAACTTTACGTGAAAAGTATGTATGAACAATTGTTTGCAGGTCGTAGGTTTCGAGTTAGATACAGGTTCACCTCTATATCAGTTCATGTGGTATCTCGGGGAACTACCGCTGTGCTTCTATCCGTGTCAGGGCTTACGAGCCGAACAAAAAAAAGTATCGCGACGCCAAAATCCGGTTACGGAGCTAAATCTCAGACAACTTTAAAAATAATGGCCACTCCACGGGTCACGCGAATTTAGTTCTATTTTTAACTGCACGCAAAAACTGGCAATAACATAATAACATGTTATTTGTTGTGTAGAAGAAGAATTTTGTTTAGTTCGAAAACGTAACCACGGCAATCATGTGTGGGGTGCCATCGGTATTTTGTTAGGACAGGAACTGGTTATAAGAGTAGAGGAGATCCTTTAAAACTCTGTTTTCTGCCTACTCTTTAAGAATAATTAAAAGAATTCGTCAACCACGACAAGCGCCGTACTCGCGCGTACCGTACGCGAGGTCGCAGGGGGTCCAAAATTAATAATAATTAATATCACAGAATTATAAAATCGGCTGAAACTGAAAAAAATCTCTATCTATCTATATCATCACGCCAGCTCCCTCGTGGGGTAGGCAGAGAGTACAGAGTTCCAACAGGTTCTTTCCTTACATACCTCTCTGGCTTCCTCCACTCTCATAGTTCGTCTCATACACACTCGCCGGTTACGGAGACTCTAAAAACTGAAAAAAATAAAAGGTTAAAAGCTAGCCCCTGGAAACGCACTTTACCTAAGTTGATCCTTCCCTAAATTTTCGGTGGCAACCACACCTATCGCCAGATAATTGGAACAGGTAAGGTGTATGACGATTGGGCCGAATGCGAACGTCTGATAAACAATTCTAAACTTTAGACCACTGCCATAATCTTCTGTATTGTGTACTGACAAAGCCTAAAAGCCTTATAGTATAAACTTTAGTTTGTGAGAATGGATGAATATTTGTAAAGAGAGAGAAAGATTAGGTCATACTCCACCACGCGGACCCAGTGCGGATTGGTGGAGGCAGGTTTGTGGCTATCTGCTGTTGGAACTTATCAAGCTGCCTTTAAGGCTTCCAACTCGGCTTAACGACTACCACATTAAGTGGTAACCGAGACCAACGGCTTAAGGTGGCTTCCGAAGCACAGAAACGCTCGAATATGAAAATGCCACAAACGAGTCGAACGCTGCTTTGTACTGTAGAGTGATCGAGTCGGTCGAGTCGAATGCTGCTTAACGTTGGTGATCGGTAAGAACACCGCGGTCGCACAGCGCTACAAATATTTGTAACTTGACAGTAATATAGCTATTATATCAGAATAAGACAGAAATATTACAAAATAAACGGTAACAGCTAGTATAATATATTTCTCTTTTCAGTTTCTGCGTGGGCAGTGAAGGTGGCGCGTACGAGGGTCGCGGCTGGGACACGGTGGGCATCCACGCCAGGCAGGCCAATAACTACAGCATTGGCATCTGCTTGATCGGAGACTGGAAAGGTACCTACAATTAACTGATTATATTCGACATTGGTGACCCCTTAAACTCAATGTGAGTTCTTATTGTGTGTGTATATTTGAGTTATATACGCTGTTGGTTGTGAGGCCTTGACAGCTTCACCGGACTTAAGGGCGAGCGTGTAACCACTACGCTCGAGCCAGAAGGGCAAGGGGTACTCATACTCGAGGGCGCCTCAAGGAGGAACGGCCTCGGTTTAGACAGTCGCTACGGAGGGAGGGGGTGTAATTAGTCGTCGTCGTCCGTATCCGGAGCGGAAAGAAGCGATGTCAAAGCATCGGGGGGATCGGCGAGAACATGTCGCGGCCGGCGGTAGCGGCAGGGGTTGGGTTCGTAGTCGGCGGCGGCTACGATTAGCGGATTCGCATGGGAAAATGCGTTCGCGAAATGTCGAGTTGTCGCCTTTTTAATATAGGCGCGAATAGATTCGAGACCGAGATCGGAGTGGAGGTCGACATTTCGTACGAACCACGGGGCTCCTACGGCTTTGCGGAGGAAGCGGGACTGAACCGCTTGAAGTCTATTGATGTGAGAGTGGGCTGCGTGCCCAAACACCTCACATGCGTACGTCATGATGGGTCGCACGCAAGTTTTGTAAAGTGTCACCTTATTTCTAAGGGACATTTTGCAGATTAGTGGATAGAGACGGCCGAGCACAAAGGATGCTCGGTGACGGACTCGCTTGATGTGCGGGCCGAGTTCTTATTGTTCCAAGTTGATGGCATATACATATAGTTACATGTAATGCTGCTGCATATTGGCATTCCGATCTCGGTCTCGAACCTATTTACGCCTTTATTAAAAAGGCGATAACCCAATATTTCGCGAACGCGTCCAATCATAAAAATCCGCTACTCATAGCCACCCCCGACTACGAACGTAACTCCTCTCCTATCAGTTGCTACCGCCGTCCGCGGCATGTTCTAACCCTCCCTATGCCCATACATCCCTTAATTCGGATACAGATACCACACACTGGATCAGACAGCGACCTCACCGGCGAGATTGAAGAATCCCTTGCCTCCCGGTCTGTGCAAAGCAACACGTCGAGACACCCAGTATATGCACTCTCCCATAGCGACTGCCCAAACCGAGGCCGTTCCTTCGTAAGGCGCCCTTGAGCTAGTTGCCCCCTTGCCCTTCTGGCTCGAGCGTAGTGGTTGCACGCTCTCCCT
This sequence comes from Phalera bucephala, assembly GCA_905147815.2. Classification (NCBI taxonomy): domain Eukaryota; kingdom Metazoa; phylum Arthropoda; class Insecta; order Lepidoptera; family Notodontidae; genus Phalera; species Phalera bucephala. The sequence goes on from LR990629.1 coordinate 11,324,835, forward strand.
CTTGTTATTGACTTAAGGCCGCTTCGCCCACTGGGTCGAATAGTCGCGCGGGTTCGATTCCCGCACGGGACAAATCTTTGTACGACTCACAATTATTTGTTTCGGCCTGGGTATTCGTATTTGTGAAATTTCATGTTTGTCAACGCACCTACAACACAGGAATAAATCCTAGAGTGGGGTTACGTGTTTAAAAAAAAAAAATTAAATCCTAATGCTACCAAGTCCGAGGTTAGGAAGGTCGTTCTTCATGAACATTACACAACAAACGTAAAAAAACGTAACCTCACACTAGGATTTAAGTTTCTGCATCGTAGACGCTTCATTGAAGCGGCTTCAACAAAGACGTATTCACATATCCAAGCACTTAGACCGGAACTAACATTTGTGGGTCATGAAAACATTTGTTCAGTGCGGAGATCGGCCCTTGACTACTCATTCCAGTAAGAGAAGCCACCTAAGTTCTAATTACTTTTATTACGGGGGGAAATCCTCATGGACTTCCGCCAGCCCCGGGGAAAACTAGCGGGGCATGTCGGACTCTTACCGAATAAAACCCCACGGTGGTCGGCATCGACACTTCGGGGAGGGGCTCCGGGATCTCCGTTAGGAACAAACTGGTGCCCCTCTGTATTGTGCTCCGAAGAGCCCGCCTTCGGGGGGGAACCTATGGACCCACTCGCCCCCTGCACTGTCGCGGTGCTCACGGCGGCATGAGCCACTCCAGGCCGCCGTTCTCTTCGAAGTCGCACGTGAAGGACGCTTAGGGCCCCGCCCCAGCGTCCCTCGACCCCAAGGCTCCAAGGCCCCGATTCCAAGTTCTAACTAATAGACCAACCTGTCGTTATCATTTAGAAAGTTAAAAGGTTTTGACTTATTGCCTCCACTTTTTGTAGTAAATGTAGTTAATACGGCATACGGATTAAAACGATTAAACATCAGTCAATCCTTAAAAATTTGAAATTTCACAGGGGAACTTCCGCCGGCCCAGCAGTTGGATACCACCAAGGAGCTTATCTCTCTAGGGGTGAAACTTGGCAAGATCCGAACAGACTACAAGTTGGTGGGGCACCAGCAAGTGACGGCCACCGAATGCCCCGGTGGCGCCCTCTTCAATGAGATCTCTACCTGGGACCACTTCGCCCCAGGAACTCCAGACTTCACAAAATACAAATCACCTTCTCTGATAGCACGTACGGACTGAAAATTGAAGGTTTAAATATAAATACATATTTACCTTCTCGTATAATAAATTTACATATTTTAAATTATTTTTTTGTAAGTAAACTATTTATCGACAGTTTTTGGACTTCTTATTTTACCATATAACGAAAAAAACAACAATAAAACATTTTTACTCCTATACTTTCCAAGCGGGTGTGGCAGAGGTGTACTGAGTACGCCTATGTATTATGAGTGTATGCCGAGCACATCCCCAGCTTTCAGACTGCGGCTGATAATTATTCAGTAGAATAAGCACATGATGTGCGGTCTAGGATTCGAATGCGGTCCAGGACTACGTGATTGCCACACGCACTATGTCTCACAAGAAAATGAAACAAATAAATTTTCATTTTCTTGTGAGACATAGTGCGTGTGCAATTGTTCTGCTTATTTATATAGTAAAGTAAATACGGGATTAAGATAAAATCCATAATAACTCAACCTACACAATAAAATTCGAGCCCATAAAAATTTCATCCCACATTTTTCCACCCTTATGGGTGGTATTTCTACTTCAAACGGCACCAAACGGAAGATATACCCTCTTAGACAAGAAAATAATTTTCCAAATCGGTTTATAAATGACGGAGTTATGAGTTAACATCCATAAAAAAATACAGTCGAATTGAGAAACTCCTCCTATATTTTAATTTTCCATAAGTACAAGGACCATTATAAGGCTATAATACAAACAAAGATAGTTACTTCTACGCGTCTTCTACGTTACAATTAATTTGTGCACACACACACAGACATCAGTATAATGACGCAGGAAGACGGTAGTTACACAAGATCGTTATCTTATTTTAAGTAAGTACAAAATAGTATGAAAATCAACAATAAATTCTACAAATGCACATCTATTACAACCTGGATGAGCACGATGTAAATAAAGGGTCTTAAATTGAACCTCAGTGAGTTTAGTCACAACACAAATTAATATATTATTTACGTGCTTATGTTTTTAACTAATAAACAACTATGTTATACTAGATTACAGATAACTAACAAAATGACGGCCGAAAAAGCCGCGTCGTCCACACGTGGGCTATGGCCAATCATCGACCTCAATAAATATCATGATTAATCTAGGTTTATTTTTTTCTAAATGGCATTTTGAACGTCGATGCAATGGTTCAAAATCTAGCCGTAATTTAAAAAGTAAATATCGCCACGCATAAATTCACCTAATATGTCGCACTACTCTCCGGAGTATCTAAATCTCTGCTAGATACTAAGTTTAATTCGACAGAAAAACCTCAACAATGTCCGATCTAGAATACGAAACCAGGACCTCGTAATCAACAGTATATCTATGAGGCACCTTAAGTTTGAAAGTAAATTACTTTTAATATCTAAATCGGCAATATTAGTAGTTAATGAGATGGAAAATAAAGAACAAATAAGTTATATCCGATAGGTTAATTCTTTACTTGTCAAGTTCGACTCATACACACTCGGCGATAATAAGGTGTGAAACAGTACTTACCTGACCATAAGACACGTGTAGAACTCAAACTCAAATAATTTATTGTGTATATACCCTGCAGGGGTACTTACAAATTTTCAATTTACATTTTTTTCTACCGAGTCTGAGCGCGGCCTCCACTGAGAAGATCCGGCGAAGAAACTCAGCAGGCTTGTCTTTTTTATTCAATTGTCTTTCTCTTTTAGAAAGAAATATATAATAAAAGATTTCAATTGTCTTTATTTTTTTTCAATTATTTTATTTAGGTTACAATTTAAAAGTTTACGATCTAGTTTCAGTGTGATGCCTTCCGACCTAGATATGAGACTAATGATAAGGTCTAAAGGATTCCAGATGGACCAGTCCCCACAAGCAGCACCAGTTTACGAGTATGACTACTGGAACAACAGAGCTGCAACAGAGTTTCGGTACTCTGCGGTATTCAAGCATTCATCAAGGCGTCAAGGCAGCGTTTAGCTCGTTCTGTCGGGGATGAAGGACCGCTAGTGGCATTTCCATTTTCGATTGTCTAAAGAAGGAAGTTAAATGTTTGTTCCGGTCACCCCTCCTTATGACAATCGTTAAGAAAAGGAGCCTTATAGACGACTGGATAAGTATCAAATTCAATCTACACTGAACCAGCGTGGTATGACCCATTCTGTCCCACTTTCAATAAAGATAGCCCTTTACCGAGTGGTAATAGTGTGGGCTGATTTCTACTTGCCTAATAATTACCCCAGATAAGCAAGCGGGGAATCCAAATTATGAAAATCTCCATTCTACCGAATTTTTATTATCAATATCAGCCCTTGATCCGTTAAATCAAGGACATTAGATGTTAACGATTCGTTATATTACCTTCAGTAAATTACCTATAAAGTTTATTTATAGAACTGTTATCATAAATAACAAAAATCAGTTTTCAATCTTATATGCGCAGTTTGAAAAATAATGCCCCGTTATTTCGATGACTAATGTGACTTTATTTTGTTTATTCATCGCATCGATTTAGCACAGTGGTTAAGAGCTTAAGCCGCTCCGCCTACTGTGTTTAATAGTCGCGGGTTCGATTCCCGCACGGGACATATCTTTATGTGATCCACACTTATTTATTCTGGTCTGATTATTAGTGTTTGTGAATTTTTATGTTTGTAAATGCACCCACGACATAGGAATTAATCCTACTGTCAGGCTACGATTAAAATAAAAAAAAAACTAGTAAGACGTTCTGACACAAACACAGGTAGGTGTTTACAGGTATCCTGTAGCGCTATTGTGAAGTAGACAGTGTTGGACCTTATTCGATCATCATCATTATATTAATACGTGAAGCAAAAACTTTGTACCCCTTTTTACGAAAATTGCGTGGACGGAGGAGTATGAAATTACCCACAATTATAGTTTTTATAGAGAAGGAGTGGGGAATGCTAATATTTTTTTTAAATTATGCATAAAAAATACATTAAATCAATAAAAAAAACATTACGCACACTACCACGTATTTGACAACATACACGACAAATTGAGAATAGATTAATATTATTTGTCTATAGTCTTACTGAATGTCAAACATAACCAGCAAACGATGAAAGAGTAGGTCGAATATCGACCTATGGGCGCACTAGTTTTATTAATTGTAGGATCAATCATTTGAAATTTTAATTGCAATTAAAGTAATCCTGTCTATACAAGGTGTTTCGTAATTAACGCAAGACCACAGACACCACGATTAGCTTATTGTTTCACAAATTCAGTACGAAAACCAAATTTGCAAATTTAAAGTTATTTACCCCTTTTTTAAGCACTTTTACACCTTAATTAACAATGAAATTTGTTTGTGTATGTGTGCATTTTAGAAATGCATTTGAAATCTCTATATTGCTTTGAATCAAGAATAAATTTAGTTTTTTATAGCGCACTGAAGAAGTAAAAGCATTTTTTGCAAGTTTTAAAACAAATGTAAGGTGCATTAAAAAATGTTGGCATCAATTCAGTTACCGATTTAGAACGAACTACTTTTAGGTCTTGCGTTTATTATGTTACACCTTGTATAATAACTTACGAACGTCGAACGCCTCTGTCCTTCCCGTGATCGTGCTGTAGAGTACTCGTACGTCGGGAACTTCAAAACCAAAAATAAACCGCAGTAAAAACCCGAAATAAGTTGATTGTTTTTTTATAATTAATTTTTACCCAACTCTGGTGGTAGCTAGGTATCAGAATCAGTATATTTTGAATTCATGTAAACCATTACAGTATTTATGAATCGTCAGAAAAGTAACAAAGACTCTACCACCACTACGGAATGTCATTCCTGTGGAGAAGGGCAAGAAACTCCACGGTTACTCTTTCAAAATAGTATTTTTACATTTTCTTTTTCCATCTACATTTTGTTGTAGGATATGGGAGAACGATGTAGGCTGGTCTATCAGGTAGGTCTAAGTTAAATTATACAAATTATACTATTCATGTGAATGGCTACATGGTTCCCTCATTGAAATGAATGAAATGAGAAAAAAAAAGAAACATTTTACTAAATTAATAGAAGGAAGAGAGGGAATATTAAATAATAATAGCTAAACAAGTTGTCCATATTCAATCAAGTGGAGCTGGAACAGCCCCTATCCAAGTATAATGGAAACATAGCTATTGCACAACGTAGTTAGATTAAATTTAACCAAATGGAAAAAAAAAACAATACTTTTAGGTAGATTTTTTACCATTAATAGCTATTCTTAAAGTGTAATTATTTATTATAATAATAGGTCTGATTTATGTTAAAAAACCAATTCGGTATACAGTACAGCAGTTTGAATCTTTAAAACGACATTTTGGGGATCTGCAGAATGTACAAAAATTCCCAACATCGTTTTTGTGATAGGCAGAGGTAGTACACTGTACATACACATTTTATGTGACCAGATGATTAGGACGTGTAGTGGGCAGGCCCCCTACAAGATGGACCGATGACTTGGTGCAGGTCGCGGGTAGAAGTTGGATGAGTACAGCACAAAGCCGGTTATTGTGGCGGCCTTTAGGGGAGGCCTTTGTCCTGCAGTGGACGTCCTTTGGCTAAAGAAGAAGAATAGAGAAGATGATGATTACAGTGTAATAAACCAACAACCGACATGTCGGATGCGTTTTGAGCTAAAACAACCACACAGTGGGTGCCACCAGGCGGAAAACGACAGCGTGGCAGGCCCAGAAAGAGGTGGCGAGACGAGCTGGACTCCTACGACAAGGACTGGCATCAGCTTGCACTGGACCGGGACAGGTGGAAGAAGGGAGGGGAAACCTTCGCCTTGCAGTGGGACAGTAATAATATAATAATATTAGCCCTGTTAAGAAACTGTCCCACCGTTGGGCACGGGCCTCCTTCCAAACTGAGAGGGTTTAGGCCATACTCCACCACGCTGGCCCAGTGCGGGTTAACGAACTTCACACACCTTCGAGAAACTCTCAGGCATGCAGGTTTCCTCAAGGTGTTTTCCTTCACCGTTAAAGCAAGTGGTAATTATTTTTTTAATACGCACATGCTTTCAAAAACACGGAGGTGCGTGCCTGGGTTTGAACCCGAGACCTCTGACTTTGAAGTCCAACGGTCTAACCACTAGGCTATTACTGCTGCTGTATAGGCTTATGTATAATAATAATAAACCGACAAAGGGGGAGCCTGTCGCCATTCTTTGGACACATAATTCCCCCTTTTTAAGTTTTCCAGGACATAATGATTTCCTCTCGATGTGGGCCTTCACTGCTAGCCAATGAGAAGGTTTTGAAAAACTCTGCGGTGCAAGCCGGAGCTTTGAACACTGAAACCCTTGATTTTCTTATTTTTTAATTCAATTATGAATTCAGTTTCACGAATTCTGCTTGATTACGATTACTAACTGTCCGAGTTGGTCAGATGACTACATTGAATGGTCCTTTCGAATTTCGCAAAGGGCGTGTTTCCAGCGTGGGCGATTGTCGAACATTATGTCATACTGAAGTCCGAAGTACAGTACGACAGTACCGAGATGACGCCGTGATGTCGCCCCTACTATCAAAAACAAGATGGCGGTGTGAAAACAAGCGGCACACACACACACTGTCCGCGCGTGTGCACATACACACTCACACACGCACACAAACTACATTCACAGCTATTGAGTCTGCCCCCAATTGCTTTAATCTGCTTTGTCGTCCCTGTAGTCTAATGCTTTCACAGCTTGTCTAGCATCACACTGGAGCCAAATATTTCTTGCTCGTATAAATGAGGTAGCCATTTAAACATTACCAAGCATTGTGTATATTATATTTCAATTTGCTTAAACTTGTCGTCTTGCATTGTTTTCTCCTATCCCTGGTGTCATATCATATGCATTTCTTCTCCAAATAAAAACGCAGGTTTCTAGGACCATATTTTTGGGAACTTTTGTGACTCTTCTAATTAGTTAAGCAAATGATTCTTTTTTAACATACCTCTCTGGATTCCTCCACTCTCATAGTTCGTCTCATACACGCTCAACACTTTTAATGTTGATTTTTTTCTCTCTCACTTTATATGAGCTACGAAACCTTTTTAGGATATTAAAAGTTCATAGCACTTGCCTATGATTGATTAGTAATAATCACACATAATGTAGATTTTTTTTAAAAAAGCGCTCTAGTTCGGTCTCGCGGTACAAAGCCAACATTTAACCACAAGTCTATGCTGCTATTTTACTGAAATACATTATCATGACGTAGGATGTAAACAATACAATTTTCAGCGTAAAATACACACAGTGTGTAATTTACACCCTGTGTGTACGAATAGTAATTTAAAAGGTATCTATTTGGCATATTTGCCATGTATGACGCTATTACGCATGACCTATAATAAGTAAGTATCTATACCTACCTACGCTATTAGTAAGTACCCATACAAGGAGTCAGTACTTATTAAAACGAAAAAATGTATCATGGCTAGAATTACCATAATAGTGTATACATTTGGTTACATTACATACATTTTGGTGGAATAGGCATCAACATTTTGTATAAAACCATTTCCGCTTAGTGTCGTCAGCGGAAATACGGACGGACGGACGGACGATTTAGCGCAGTGGTTAAGAGCTTGAGCTGCTCCGCCCACTGTGTCGAATAGTCGCGGGTTCGATTCCCGCACAGGACAAATCTTTGTGTGATCCACAATTATTTGTTCCGGTCTGGGTATTTGTTTGTGAATTTTCATGTTTGTAAACGCACCCACGACACAGGAATAAATCCTAGTGTGGGGCTACGTTTAAAAAAAAAAAAAAAAAAAAAACAATAAAAAATATAACCGGTTTCATACAAAATGTTTACCTATTCCACCAAAATATATGTAATGTAACCAAATGTATACACTATTATGGTAATTGTAGCCATGATACATTTTTTCGTTTTAATAAGTACTGACACTGTATAGGTACTTACTAATAACGTAGGTAGGTAGAGGCACTTACTAATATAGGCCATGCATAATAGCGTCATTCATGGCAAATGTGCCAAATACGTTTTAAAATACCATTCTTACATTTCAAATAAGAGCTAAGACAATATAATGCGTACTTTTAAGTAATTATCCGTCATTAAACTAAGAAAAACAATAATAGACAAAATATATTATCCCAATGTTTGTAAATCGGACGCAAAATACGAGTATGTATCTGTTCACATAGAGCACAAAAGATAAGTGCGTAGTATGTTAAAATGTTTTTGCTCGGGGTTCCGTCTTTATTTTCCGTATGAAACAATGCATAATTTTTTTTGTTAGAAATATTTAATTTACTATTCACTTTGGAAGACACTTTAAGCCGTTGGTCCCGGTTACCACTTAACGTGGTAGTTATTAAGCCAAGTCAAGCCAAGCTTTAGGGCGGCTCAATCAGTTCCATAAACAGGTTGCCAGCAGCTTAACTTCACTAATCCGCACTGGGTACGCGTAGTAAAGTATAACCTACATTCACTAACTTCACTGAGGGGTTTAATTACTCTTATTCTTTTCAACCGTGTGATTGAACCGTGAAGGCAAATACTGTAAGGAAACCTATATACCCAAACTTATTTTATATTGTTTCAATTTTCATAAAACTTGGGAGAGTTATTGCCGCAATTTATCTATATCTTCACGCCCTTTGGATCAGATTCCTTCAGTTGTATGTGTGTGTGTGTGTGAATGATCTATGCTGTTGGCTGCAGGGCCTTTACAGCTTGACCGGACAAGAGGGCGAGCGCGCAACCACCACGCTCCAGCCAGAAGGGCAAGGGGGTAACTAGCTCAAGGGCGCTTTAAGGAGGAACGGCCTCGGCTTGGGCAGTCGCTATGGGGGAGGGCGTATACTAGGAGTCTCGACGTGGGGCTCTGCACCGGCCGGCGGGCAAGGGATTCTTCGACCTCGCCGACGAGGTCGGTGTCTGATTCTGTGTGCGGTATCTGTATTCGAAAGAAAAGATGTAAGGGCATCGGGAGGGTCGGTGAGAACATGCCGCAGACGGCGGTAGCGGCTGGTAGGAGGGGAGTTAGGTTCGTAGTTGGCGGCGGCTACGATTAGCGGATTTCTATGATTGGACCTCTTTGGTTTCCTTCACTTTCAGAGTTCGTCACACACATGCTCAGCAGTCACGAAACTGCGTCGTAGATGCGATACAAACATGAAAATTCGCATACACAAATATATATATATATATATATATATATATATATATATATACTGTATATATATATATATATATATATATATATATATATATATATATATATATATATACAGTAAGTTAGGTCATCGAGGGACGTATTCAAATCCATGATAGTTCATGCTTACATGTTACTAACAAACATATACATAAACACAACAAAAAACACTGATAAATCACAGAGAAAATCATGACAAAAAAAGGTTAAAAAGTCTCTCGACGTGTGGGCAACCTTGCGCAAGCGACTTGACCTATCTTATCTAAGGTCAATTACGCATGTGAATGACCTTTAGGTTTGATCCGTTTTCCCTTCATACTTCTAACTGGCACAGATCAGGCAAAAATACCTATGTATTAAACAATACCTTTATTTTTTAATGTAATTTTACACTACAAAATTAAGTGTATGTAAATTGTGAACCACAATAATTTAAGATTAAGACAAAGTATGACGAAGTTAATATGCACACTAGTATTTTTGGCGTATTTACAAAATGGAATCACACCTGTTTACAACGATTTACCTGATTAATTTATTATTTACACGTTCTTAAATCAATCTTAAAAATTGTTCAAAATGACCACGCGTAATGCACAGTTCGGCACGTTTTTTCATATTGTCTTTTATGCGGTTAAGTACGAACGGATCACTTCTTACGCTATAAAAAGCAGTCGTGATACGCACCTTTAAGTATTCTCTGGTTAGAGATAAAAGTCTAATTGAGTGAGATCTGGAGAGCGAGCCATGGCACGAGCCCTCCGCGACCTATCCACCTATCACCAAAGTGATTGTTTAAAATCCCTGCAAACACATTCACACTAAACGGGTGTTGATAAGCGTCCTGCCGCGTCACATGACGATTTTCACTACTCCACCCATGTTCATTATGCACATTAAATATCATGTTTATTTACTAACACTGTTGTTTTTTATTACGTAAATATACGTAGGGTTGTTTTTACGTAGGCGCATTTGCTCCAGCCTTCGATGACGACGACAAGGCCGAGCTTCTCGCCGACACCCTTGAGAGCCAGTGCACTCCCAGCTCTCTTCCCGTTGACTCGGCTCATGTCGATTCGATCGACAAGGAAGTCGAGCGCAGGGCGTCCCTCCCCCCCACCGATTCCTTACCCCCTATTACCCAGACCGAAGTCGAGGACTTGATTAAAGGTCTTAAACCGAAAAAGGCCCCCGGCTCTGACGGCATTTCTAATCGCGTACTCAAATGCTTACCCGCCCAGTCATCTGCCTCTTAGTGGCCATCCTTAATGCCGCCATGACGAACTGCACCTTCCCCACTCAGTGAAAGGAGGCCGACGTCATAAGCATCCCTAAGCCCGGTAAACCTCGTGACCGTCCCACGAGTTACCGCCCCATCAGTCTCCTCAACTCCCGTGCAAAGATCTACGAGCGCCTGCTCCTGGCACGGCTCAAGGACTGTGTATCGTCCAAGGATATTATCATCAATAAGCAGTTTGGTTTTCGAGCCAAACACTCTTGCGTCCATCAAGTGCACCGCATCACGCAGCACATCCTCACCGGCCTCAACAAACCCAAACCCATCTACACGGGTGCCCTTTTCTTCGATGTCGCGAAGGCGTTCGAAAAAGTCTGACACAACGGCTAGATCTACAAGCTTTACCAAATGGGTGTGCCGGACAGACAGGCTCATCTTACGAGACTTCCTGTCGAATCGCGCCTTTCGGTATCGCGTGGAAATGACGCGCTCCACCCCCCACTCCATATATGCTGGTGTCCCACAAGGCTCCGCTCTATCCCCCCTCCTGTTCAGCCTTTACACTAACGATATTCCTCGTTCGAGTAAGGTGCATCTAGCCCTATTCGCGGATGATACCGCTCTCTATGTCTCGCATAGGAATAAGGGTTTCATTACCAGAAACATTCAGGCAGCCGCCAATACCCTAGGGGATTGGTTCAGGAAGTGGCGTATTGAGGTGAACCCGGACAAGAGCGCTGCGGTGTTCTTCTCCAGAGGTGCCACCCCGCGCCCCTCCCTGCGCCACCCCAGAAGTAATCTCGGTCAAGTGACCATGATCGACCTACCTATTCCCTGGATCAAACAGGCCAAATATCTAGGTGTCACCCTAAAAAATACCATGACCTTAGGACCGCACATTAAGCGAATCCGTAACCGAGCAGCCTTTGTGCTCGATCGTCTTTACTCGATCATCTGCAAGAAAGGGATCGCGCGTTCGTCACCTGTTTAAAGCTCGGTTTCATGCGCGCTCAGTATCCATATAATAATAAATTATATATATATATATATATATATATATAAATTATATATATATATATATATATATATATATATATATATATATATATATATATATATATATATATATATATATATATATATATATATATATATATATATATATATATATATATATATATATATATATATAATTTATTATTGATGATGATGATGATTGATCCGACCGATTTCGGCCATGGCGACCACTTTAAAGACCCCTAGTCAGAGTAATGCCGCTGATGCGCTCGAAGATGGCTTATGTAGCCTATCTTCGCGGCGAAACTCCGTGCACATTGAGGGCACGTAAGTACGCCGTTCTCATAGTTGTATGATATGGCAGCAGGTGGGCGGGCCTTTAACTGATTGCGTTTGGCGTCAAGGTCAGCTTTACGCTGAGCCTCGAACTCGTGTACTTGGCTGTTCACCATCCTGCGCCATTCTGGCCGCTGTGCTGCCAAACGTTCCCAACGAGAGGGCTCTATGTTGCATCTCTTCATATGTCGCTTAATTTATTATTATATGGATACTGAGCGCGCATGAAACCGAGCTTTAAACAGGTGACGAACGCGCGATCCCTTTCTTGCAGATGATCGAGTAAAGACGATCGAGCACAAAGGCTGCTCGGCTGCTCTATATATATATATATATATATATATATATATATATATATATATATATATATATATATATATATATATATATATATATATATATATATATATAATAAAAAAAAAACGGGAAAATCCACATTCACAAATACCCAGACCTTTGTGGGTCACACAAAGATTTGCCCCGTGCGGGAATCGAACGCGCGACGCGCGTGGAGCGGCTTAAGCTCTTAACAACTGCGCTAAATCGACCGACTTTTGGTACGTATATAGACCAACTTGATAGTTAGAGTGAGTTTTGTAATTCATCCGCAGAACATCCGCCATCCTTAACAGGTACTGCTCATCTTTAAGTCCCGGATTCATAATAATTGCGTACTTCCCCATATCCCAGCCTTAATTTGCACCCATAAGTATATTATATAAAATTAAACAAAAATTCTTATCACCGGTATCACGGATATACCTAACTTACTATAATTATATACATACAAATACAAATATGTAAGAAAGCTTATCGGAATCTGGGGTTTGTTTTGAGACAAGCTGGTCAATTTTCCAACATCGGAGCTTTAAAAGCATTGTATGAGGCTTTCGTAAAAAGTCATTTAGAATGTAATGCGGTAATTTGGTCTCCATATGAGGCCAAATACAGACTGATGTTGGAGCGTATTCAGAATAAATTTATAAGGTTCCTATATTTAAAACAGTATGGGGTTTATCCCGGATATCCGCTGTTGTATCCAACTTTATTTGTTCTGGGTATGGTAGGCTATATGAAACTGGAAGCTAGACGGGAAGTAGCCCTAGCTATCTACTTATTTAAAGTAATACGTGGCAGAGTACAAAACCCAGCAGTTTTACAGGAGGTTAGGCTTTGTATTCCTGATGCGTACATGGGTCGGCGGCGGCGACCGCCACTGCTGCTGGTGCCGCGCGCGCGCACCAACCTGCTGCAGCGTACGCCGCTTGTGCGGGCGCTGTGCACGCTTAACATGGTTGCGGGATTAATTGATCTGTTTACGTGCACGCTGAGCGAATTCACGAAAGCCTCATATTTGGTATTATCGTAGAAGATTGTATTAGGTTTTAGAATTTGAATTAGTATTTAGTGACTGTGCTACGCTATTGCATTAGGTTATTACCTGTAAAAATAGTGTATTGGTGAGATTAAAATAAATAAAATAAAAATACGGAGCAAGAACATGTTTCTCTAATAAATAATTTATTAATGAGTCATAATAATAGATAGTTTACCAAACTGTTATAATATTAAAGATCATTGATAACCAATCGCTAGGTGCTATCAGATAATCGAAAAGGACATTCAAATGGGCTTTACTGTTATTTTTTTCTATTTATATAAAACCCAGCAGATTTCCGCACCCGATCGACAACAGCGCTCCTACCAAGCCTGTGTCTGGATAATGTAACTTTCTAATTGTCGAAGAATTATTAAAATCGGAAAATCAAACAAATCGGACGCGGAAACTCAAACGAATGAAAAACTGAAAGTCAAGAAAATCAAACAAACAAATCTTTACTCTTTATTAGCATAGTCACAATTTTGACGTAACAAAAAAAAACACTTAAAAAGCTAGGTATATAAAACAAAGCTAAAATCCACACCCGTACATACACATAGAATAAAAATCTATTAAATAATTAAAGGCGCTTACCTTCCATTCCAGCTAAAATAACCATGTGCCGTGTTTTTTACTTTTTACTATAAAACATTTATAATGCATCAAACCGACGGAACCAAGCCACCGCTACAGCGATCCTCCTCGCACAGATTGCCATTCAGCCTGACTGGGGATTTACCTTGCTGAGGAAATGACTATATAAACTTCTGTACAGGGTGCATTATAAGTTTGTATACGGACACTGTTACGCTAACCACGACCGGCTGTACACGTGACGTTTGATTTCCTTTAAGGATAATTATAGTGCGATTTTAGAACGTAATTTGTTTATAATTGTTAGCCTTACATATTCTTTCCTGAGGTGAGTTGTTACGTTTTTATTTTTAGTGACAAACTGGTTTTCTTATATAAATGGCGGAGAGAAATAAAGTGATTATTTTAATTACTGCTCAGATTCTTGTTTTTTTTTACTACAGACTACAAATTAGACATTTAGAAGTAATATAGTGAGGAATAGAATACAGTACAATTTGAAATCCGATTATAGTCAAGCACAGCTTTCGTAGATTGATAAATATTAGTTAAAATGGGGCTATAAAGTTATGAGATATTACAGAACTATATTTCTATATTAATTAATAACCTAATAAAAGTAAACTTAGACTACGATTAAATAAAAACATTAGTTTGTCATGTAAAAGATTCATAAATTAATTATGTCAACAGGGAATGGATTAAATTCAATTATTTATTTATTTATTAGTTCATTTTGAATAATAGGTGTTTGTGAACTGATAATTTTATTCTATGTTTATTTGGTGTCGAATACGTTCTTAGTCATCTAGTGGATAAGTGAGATAACTCGAAACTTTTTTAAACACCCGATAACTAATAAGTAGTATTAAGAAGACAATCCTGACAGGCTTTTGGATAGGCATTTTTAACATTGCACTATATACAATAATATGTCTAGACAAATTAAAAGAGACTAAACTTGCCCCATACAACATTGAAGCCTTACATTTTACATTTTTATCTATCTATCTCTATCTATATCACCACGCCAGATCCTTTGCGGGGTAGGCAGAGAGTACAGAGTTCCAACAGGTTCTTTCCTTACATACCTCTCTGGCTTCCTCCACTCTCATAGTTCGTCTTATACACGCTCGCCGGTGACTCTTGACTTGTCCTTCAGATAAGACTCGGTCTATTTAGTCGTGGTAAGATAGTCTAGGTCTTCCCCGGTACCTATATCCTTCCACTTTTGCATTGTTTTATCATTTTTTCTTCTGACATTCTTTCTATATGCCTGAACCAACGGAGCATACCCTTTCTCATCTTTACACCGACACTATCTTCCATACCTACTCGCTTTCTTACTACGCTGTTGCGAGTACGGTCGGTTAGCTTCATTCCGCACATCCTCCGCAGAGCTCGCATTTCTACCGCATTTATCCTACTTTCATTCTCCTTCTTACATACCCAGCTCTCGCTACCATATACATTTTAAGCGAAATATAACTGCACAAAGTACACCAATGCTTCCTCTGCTGGAAGAATTTTGTCGTGACGTAGTTTATTTCTTTATACTTAAAAAATAATTACTCAGGCATTAAAAGCTCATTGCTTATCTGAAATAAAGTAAATACTACTCCTTACTTACTAACGTTTAGCACATTATAAAAAGTAAATATTATAAAAAGCTTGATATTGACAACTTAATGCCAGCTGGCATTATTTCAGTAGCCTTGCTCGAAGTGCCAGCTTTGAGTTGGAGTTAAATATTTTTTTATAACCAATTTCATCTCACTGTTGGGCTAAGGTCTCCCTCGTGACTCCCCTCTACACAATCCACGGCCATTTTAGACCATCCTTTTTTTAGGTGTCAAGGTCGTCACGCCATCTTTTAAATCTTCCAAATTAATATAAAAACGGTACTGAATATTTTATTTACATCTATTAAATTATCAGAACATTTTTATAGAAGGGATTTGGCGTGATGTTAAGGAAAGATTTTTTTTTATAGCAACACAATTATTTCTTTATCGACCAAGTACCTATGCATTTTTTTTTGTGGCAATTGCGTTTACATTATGCCATTGTACAAAGTTTACGAATGTTCATTTCTAAATTAATTCAACTACCCAATGAACTTGATGACGAAGATGATAATGAAATTGATGAATTGCCCCACCCTGGATAGTAAAGTGATGGATACTTTACATACCAATTGCGACGGCCGTTTTGAGGGAAATCGAAAAGGCACTTTTTATCACTTTGTTACAATTACCTTCTCTCATGCACATATAGGATCACATAATGGTTAATATTCTACCAATATTACACATTATAATTCGAGATAACACAAGTTTTGGAAATTAAAACAAATTGACAACATCACTCTTCGATTTCCCGCCAAAAAGTCCCTCAACCTATGCATGTTGTGGTTTAACTTAAACACCGTCACGCCTGTATTCCCCAAGCGGGGGTGGCAGAGGTGTACTGAGTACACCCACTTTTCGCCGACGATGTTAGGTCCTATGTAATAGGGGGCGAGCCCATTGCCATATACCGGGCACAATTCCAGACTCCGGCCTCATACTGAGAAGTTTGAGTTAGAAAAACTTCATTTGTCCGACCTAGGATTTGAACCCAGGACTTCGTGATCAACAAGCGATGCGCTTTAGGACTAACCAACGAGGCCATAAATTGTAAAGGTGGTTTAATTTAATAAAAATAAACTGTTGCGCCATATTTAGTCAGATAATAGTCAGAACCATAGTTTTTAATTTACTATTGCACCGCCGACAACAAGATCACATTTTTACATTCATTCTAATTAATTTCCTGAAATTAAAGTCATTACTATCGATATAATACGGCGTAAACAAACTTATTCCGTAAATAAATAGTTCTTAGGAATATTTTGTTGTAGTTTTATCTATGTGTCATTAATTATAAGTAATTGTTGTTATATTATCGGATTTATCAAATAGAGCACGTAACCTTTTGTTAGCAATACGATTGTTGTTACCAAATTTAGTTAGAACAGCGCCATCTTGTTTTTCTATAGGAACCTGTTAGAGTAGCGTTTCTCAAACTTTATTGTACCTTGGCCCAGTTATTTTTATGTTTCCCCATCGTGAACCACAACGATGTTTTTAATCCTAGTGCATATAGGTAAAATAAATAAAAAATCACAAATCAATAAATCACAATTCATGCCGATGTGGTAGCGGGTGGGAACAATGCAGGGCGTGTAAAATAAAAGCTACATAGGGCTCGAAACGACCACTCAGTCCTCGGTGCAACAGCGGAGCAAACGTTCGCGTTGACGCAAAAGCTACATGCCTTGATCATGAGCAAGTATGATTGATCGTAAACAATGAGTCAATGCTGCGACCCGGTATTTTGTTTTCGTGGCCCGGTGTCGGGTCGCGACCCTCCATATGGGAAACACTGTGTTAGAGGTCGAAGGTGCGACGATATTATGCTGCATGGCTACGATTTCCCAGCAGCGACTACGCCTCTTAAGATGAAAATAGATCTCCTATAATAGTCAACAATAGATAAAAACTAAATTTTGTACCTCTGCCTACCCCGCAAGGGATCTGTAGTGATGATATACGTAGATAGATAGCTTTTATTTCCCTATTTTATATTTTGATCGAAACAAAGAGTGAAAGGTAGGGTGATAATTAGAATCTAATTTCGAAAAATCTTAAACAAATTCACTGTCACGTCTTACCGCGCGGGGCGGCAGAGTTGTCATATGTATACAAATATTTAACTATTACATTAGCGATTCAACAATTTATGAGCAAGCTTATTACTATTAGTTACTATAACGGCCACAATTTCAGTCTCCTTAATACTAAAGACTAGAATTTGTTGGACTTAAATTTGACACCAGGACCTCATGGTCGCTAGGCGTACCATACACCAGAAAACTAACGACGTATTTAATCATAACTAAAAAGCGTTAAAGGTTTGGTCAAATAGCCGACGGAGCGCGACGAGAGCGCGACGGAAGCGCTCGGCTGCGTTCGGTTGTGACGTTTGCTGTGCTGTGTGGCGTCCTCCGTACATTTCACTATATTAAAACTGACGAATCCGCGCCTCTGTCGCGCTCCCGTCGCGCTGCAGCGCCTATATGGCGCAACCTTAACAGAAGTGTGCAACTATTGGGCCAGTTGATATTTAAATGTTTATTTTTTTTTTTAAACGTAGCCTCACACTAGGAGTTATTCCTGTGTCGTGGGTGCGTTTACAAACATGAAAATTCACAGACAAATACCCAGACCTGAAAAAATAATTGTGGATCACACTAAGATTTGTCCCGTGCGGGAATCGAACCCGCGACTATTCGACACAGTGAGCGGAGCAGCTCAAGCTCTTAACCACTGCGCTAAATCGTCAGTCGAACTCTGTGTAACCCCTGCGGATGACGTAAATATCTTTCTGGTAAGGTCTAAGAATCCCTTGCCCGCCGGCCGGTGCTGAGCACTACTGCGAGACACTTAATATAATATGCTCTTTCTAATAACGACGGCCCGAGTCCGTTCCTGCTTGAGACGCTCTTGAGCTAGTTGCCCTCTTGGCCTTCCAGATAGTTCCTAGTTATGGCACGCTCGCACTCGCGTCGCGTGCAGTTGTAAAGAACACTATCAGTCACTCACACAAAGGAATGTATCCGTAATTACCTACATTATACGTATTAAAATTGTCCTCTTGATACAGCAACGTAATATTGTAATAGATAAGAGAACAATCAATATCGCCAGTACCTACAATAAAAGTATAACTCGCAATGATTTGTTTCAGAGTCGAGAGGATCTTCTCATGGGTGTCGTAGCAAGTAAATATACGAAATAATGTTATATTACTGTTTGTTTGTCGTGTTCTGTGTATGTGATAGTGCCTTAGGAATGCCCAATATATATACAGGTGAGATTACCATGTTATATATTATATGTATTTTAATATATTTTTATAAACAAAAGCGTAGATAAGTACTTGTACAGCTTATGATCATTAAGGATTTTTATTTCGGGTATGAACAGCATAGAATTTACAAGAAAATAATAATTAATATTTAGCAGTTGGTGTCCCACAGCTGGGCAATGGCGCTTCATGTTTTTCATTCTATTCTGTTTTAGGTTATTTACAGCCAATCGTTTATAAAGTTCTCTAAGAGGCTACCATACCCTTTTTAACAAAACTATCTTAAACTTAATTTGCAATGAAAAGAGACAGATCTATAAAGTGTGTATATCCACATCTCTTTTCAGCAAATTACGATTATAATCGCTTTGTTAAAGACATTTTGGTATGCCCCCAGTTTGTCCCGCCATCACCTCCTGAGCTTGCCGCGATGTTCGAATTTGAAAGGGGGGCCTAGGCAGGGACTTAACATAAAAACTTTTATAGCTAATCGCAGTACCAATATCCAATTTAATGTTTCCCAAGAAACGTTAGGAGGAATGCTAACAGCAATAGAGAGATGAAGGTCGGATTATTATACATAATGATTTATAAATTATTATATGATTACTGAGATAACAAAGTCTTTACACAACAGTGCGCCGTAATTACAGAACTATAGGATGAGGATATTGTGAGTAGGTACCAATAATGATAAAACGAAGGTAAAAAACATAAAATAAAATGCCATGAATGTGAACAGCTTTATGTGAATTAAACAAACAACAATATAATTATGCACTTAGGATATAGGAAAGAATAAGTAATAGAGGAAGATCATGCAAGGCAGCATTCACATGCTATATTGGAGGACGGGCAAGTAATTATCATCATCACCATCAGCAGTCCACTTCTGGACATAGGCCTCTGCAAATACCAAATGGCCAAATAATATAAAAATCACAATTCACTTATGAATAAATGAATTTGAATTTCAATCCAATTAATTTCGATGATATGACATGAATAGTTATAATATGGTTATTTATAGTTATAATATGCCGCTCACATACTATAAGAAAGTTCTTAATGATCATAAATTTCTGGGAAAGAGTTATACAAATAACCTACAAATCTGTATTGCGATTGGCAGATGGGATTAATTTTCATAGAAAAGAATTGTGTCGATACCTAAAATAATGTACAGTAGAAATGCTGCCAATAAAATTTGTTTGATAGCGCCTGCTACGTTCAGTATAATACTATTTAGTTAGGTTATGCGAAACATTGCTCTTACAAATTGAAGTGCAAAAAGATAATTTTAATTTAAGTGTCATAAAATATGTGAGAATATAACATTTATGTGTTGATCTAACCAAATTCAATCTGCCGCGAAATTCCTGATTAAATGATCGGATTCTTTTTCTTCTTTTTGTGTCAATGGTTCACATTTCTCCCGCTCAGTGAGTAGCTAGCTCTTCCCTTGTACAGCTGGTGAGGCTCAAAGGGCAGACCAGCAAGTGAGCCATAGTTAGTAAGAGCGCATCACAATCGTAGGCTTTTAAGTTGTCTTACGATCTATTATAAATTCCACGTGTTTTAAATAACATAACACAAACATACCGATCTATTCCGTGAACTCACCTACTTTAACTAAACAAGTAGCATCATACAATGCCACTTCTGATACCTTGCTAGATTAATAACAAACGTGAAAAGTCTAAATTCCAAAAATGGTTTACTAGTAAGCTGCCGTTGTTCGGTGTCACTATTTTAAATGCAGTAGTTAACATCCGGCACATTTTCATGTAGATATACGTATAACGATATCATAATAATTTAATGTATTTTCTTTCAGTCGACGTTTTGGACAATGAGGTCCATTCCTCCTACAACTTCCCATTCGTGACCCGCAAGCAATGGCAGGCGCGGACGCCACTCAAATCCCTGTCACTACTTAACCCGGTGCCGTATGTGGTTATCCACCACTCATACATCCCCGCGGCCTGCTACACGCAGGAAGACTGCTCTAAAGCCATGAGGATTATGCAGGGAATGCACATGGACGGTAGGGGCTGGTGGGATGTTGGTTACAAGTGAGCATCTTTTATTCTTTCATAAAATTTTATACGACATGGACAATGTTGTTTGAAGGGTTATATAGCTTAATAATATTGTTTTGGCAACGCTAAATGAGCCTTATATAAGAAACATGAACATGAGCAGAACGTTGGATTTCACTAAAGCAGCCGTGAAGCCACTGCAAGGCGAGAGTCAGAAATTTTACCAGGACTACATCATTCATAAGAAGATCTATTTGTATTTTATATTGGGCATAAAGAACCATTTATAACTTCTGATTTTAAAGTAGTAGTTATATCGGCATACATTTTGGCTGGCAGTCATATTCAACGCTAAATAATTCGACCCACAAATCATAGCTACGCATTGCACTTAGTTGTCTGCTAAGCCCTAAATGTGACTGATGAGCTACACACAACTTTCAAACTTATTTTTCCCTAGTTTGAGTATCATACACCCTTATTACGCTGATGTATTCTTGGTACCAATGTGACAGCGGGCGAGTCTGTCACATTCTTTGTCCACATAGTTTTTACATGTCTTTGAGGTTTCCTTTTCTTTCGTAGGCGTAAAGATTTCCTCACGAAGTTCGCCGTTTCCATTATACTCGTATATGTGGCCGCACACACTGGTGGATTAATTGTTAAAACGTGAGATGCACCTCGCAATCGAAGCGTTATCGTTACGCATATCTTACTAATGGAGCGACTCCCTTAGATTAAGATAATTATTAAAATTAATCACTAATAATTTACATATTACGTAAATAGGAGATTATAAGGAATCGATATTACGTCACACGGTATCGATAAGTGAGGTATTTACATAGAAATATTTTATCGTACAAATATTGATTAATAAGCCTATTTTACGTGTCAAAGTTATCAATTCTATTGAGTTATATTAAGTAAGAAAGGCATGGTCCGGATTCGCTCACTCTCAGAACGTTCACAAACTATTTGCGACTACTCTCAATGTTTATAAAGAAACCTAGTTACACCCGTGAATGTCGCAATATAATCACCATTTTATATGGTCATTTGAAATATAAGATCTTCTCTAATAAATACTAAACCGTTTTCATATTAAATATTGTCGAAAATCATATAAGAAATACATAACTTTTCTTCGATTATGATATACATACCCTCATTTGCATTGTTAATGTACCTTCAAGAGTTATTTCAGTAATAACCAGACTAGGAGGGAACCAAGGGAAGTTATGAAAAGGCAATTTCTCCAATTGACCCGACAAGGATAGGTCCTTGTTCCTTTCGACAACTAGTTTAAGTGAAGACAAAACCTAACTACGACGATAGACTTACTTACTGATATTACCATCATCAGCCGATAGACATTCTCTAAGGTAGTGTACCTGTAGTACCTACCGTCGAAAGCGTCACCCAAATATCTGTGGCGACAGACTTTGCGCTGTACGTACCTAAATCCAGGCCCTTATTTAATAAAACTGACGATGCGAAGTATTTTTCAGGAAAGGACAATATTGTCACACCTTCACTTAAAAAAAACTGTTTTGATTGACACCTTTTCATCTGTCGCCTTTCATTGTCACTATTACAGAGGGCTTTTACTCGCGATCTTTACCGGAAGGCTTAGTATGAAGGCTTGACGTAAGCGTAACGCTATCGAGAAAACATACTGTCACCTTCATCTGTGCTTAGTAAATTTGTTGTGTAAAAAGGATGGCATATCAACTCGACAGCATTATGCTAACATCAATGTCTTCATGCTGGTCATCGGTTTATTTTGAGGGCGGGGCACACCACTTGGAACCGTTAGTATTAAATTAATGTGTGATTATCTATTGTGTTAGTTTTGGGGTGGGCAGCGACGGGGCTGCGTACGAGGGCCGCGGCTGGAGCACGCTGGGTGCGCACGCGCTGTATTTTAACTCAGTCAGCATCGGCATCTGTCTCATCGGTGACTGGAAATGTAAGTTGACTTTTTTTCGCTCTTTAAAACGTCCAAAGGGATACATTACATTGGTTTTAAACAAAAAAAGACATTATATCATACAGCTCGTTTATATTCACCATGTAAAGGTTACGAAGGTGTGTCTGTACATGTTTTCGAAGATCTTAGGTTCCAATGTAATAAGGGAACAGTCAATTGCCATTATACCGGGCGCAAAAGGACTTTAGACAGCTACTGATAATTTTTCGATATAAAGCTTCAGTAACACTTTGTGAGCCCTTGGATTTAAGCTTAGAACTTCATGATCGCCAGAAGCACTTTACTCATGAATAACAAGGCAGTTATTTATAAGTCTATGTAAATTGAAAAAAGAATTTCCGGCTCTCGAAAATACCTTGGAATCTTACTTGCACCGTAGTCATACATAACATTAGGACCTAAGAATGACCTAAGAGATCAGGTTAAGGTCGCCGCGTACGTATTAATACACTGACAAATACAGGAATGTTGTTATACATAAAAAGGATCTGTTTCTATTTTTAGAGGCTCAGATTTCCAATACCTGTTTTGACCACTAAAATATTTATCTGACCAATTTGTTCTCCCCAGTTGAATTACCTCCAGCGGAACAGCTCAAAACTGCCAAAGCCCTGATCGCCTCTGGTGTTGAACTCGGCTACATCAGGCCAGACTACCGGCTCCTCGGCCACCGCCAGGTCCGCCAGACGGAGTGCCCCGGTGATGCACTGTATCAGGAGATCAAGTCATGGGCCCGATATTCTCCATTCCCGAACTCCCACAAAGATCTGATCAACGTGAAAGAACTCCCAGAATCCGTGAAAACTAAGATTATTAATGCATCTAGAGCTTTATCATAACTTAAGTTAGTAGACAGTTGATATTTCGAAATATTCCTTTAGATGATTGCTTGTGGTCCTCGAAGGACCACAAGCAAATTTAGTTGAACGAATTGTACAGTGACACAACTAAAAACTGAGCACAAAAGTAATTATGCTTTTTATGCATTGAAATTAGAGTGCTTATTCAAGGTACAAAAGGGTTGAGTTGGTAATTTTTACGTTCAGCGAGCGTAAAAGCGTACGTCTCCATATACGTAAAGTTAAACGGTACGTTATTGTAATTTAGTGTGTTGTATCGTCACATTTTTTTTTGTGACATCTAAAAAAGGTACCTACCTGCCCACGAACATTTGAGCGCTCTTATGAATTAATCTCTCAAACATATAGTTGGCATTATAGAGAACTAAGGATCAATTACTCTAATACCGACTTTATTTTTGAAAGATTATTGCACAACGTTGCTCATATAGAACACTAAGTTTTCTGGATTCAATTTAATAAACGGTAAAATTTGCTTATGAAAATTTGCGTCATATTATGTTTGTTTAGTCGCTCTTTCTAAAATTCACGTGAAGAAGGAATAACGCTATTCCACTCCATGTAATTACAATTTGAGCATAATAGGACACTTTCACGACATGATACACCATTCTTGTACACTAATGTGCAGTTTTAGATAATTTTAATTACAAAGATCTTTGGAGGTTAGATAATAGATAATCGTAAAATGAATTTTGAATTAACCAATTTATGGTATTTAACAAATCTAAGCATATGCCGCTTATTAGAAAATAAACTATAACAATTTATTGGGTTAAATACGTACCTACTACCAAATAAAATAATAAAATACACGTTTAATCCAGTGTTTAATACGCTCGATGCATTAGGAGACATCATCGAAATAATCATTAGATTGTTAAGTTTAAATTTACATTTTATTAATAGGAATGACGAGACTCCATAGTCTTGTAGTTAGCTCAGACTGCTTGGCGCGCTAGATCGAATAGTCGCGAGTTCATTACCCTTAAAGGAGAGCGCGAGGCGCTCGTATTGCTGTGCGAGCGCGGTGTTCTTACCGATTACCAAGGTTAAGCAGCGTTCGACTCGGTCGGCCTGAGGTGGGTGACCGAGCGTCTCCGTGCTTCGGAAAGCACGTTAACCCGTTGGTCGCCGTTAACACTTACTCTGGTAGTCGTTAAGCCGAGTTGGAAGGCTTGTGATGTTCCAACAGCAGGTGGCCACAAACCTGCCTCCACTAATCCGCACTGGATCCGCGTGGTGGAGTATAACCTAATCTCTCCCACCTCGATTTGTGAGAGAAGACTTTTACCCAGCAGTGGGCAGTATAAGGAGAAATGTTTATGTGACCCATAAATGTTTGTTGCGGTCTGAGTCTTTGTGTATTCGAATTTCTTGGTTGTGAACGCACCCACAACATAGGTATCATTCCTAGTGCGGGGCCGCGTTTTATTTAATAACAAAAAATGCTCTATGCGACGTTAATAGTTTAAATGGCTGTGAATATTTAAGCAAGAATTATTCTAAGTATGTCTAGGGTATGGCTACAGCCAAAAATACTAGTTACTGGACCAAAAAAAAAACCTTGTTGAACCTACCAATTTACCTCAAAATAAAGTTTGTTACTTGTTTTTCAATTTTTTTACGGGATATGATTCAATGTTGTCTATAATCGGAAGAAATAGTACTGAACCACATCCTAGCTAATTAAGTTGCGATTCATAATTTAGTTATTTATAATCGTTTGGATATCTACTTCCGAAATTTTAAAGTGTGAATCATCGGAATAGAGGCGCATTTCGATTTGCCTACACCAAACATAAAAAAATCATTAAGATGACTTAGAAATTCCATGTGATGTTTTACTTACCGAACTTAAAATCTTGAGGCTATTTTCATGTTTGTTAAGAATAACGTTATCACAATTTGAAATGTAATAACATAGTCATAAGATTCACTCATTAATAGAAGCAATGATGAAATAAAAAAGTTCATTTAAATTATCGATTTTTGTTTTTGATCCCTTTTTACCTAGATTGTGATTAAATTATGTGCTATCTGTATAAACATATCCTTTACATACGTACAAATAATTTTTTAAACATTGAATTTCGAAAAAACTTCAAGGAAAGACTGCTGAGTTATTTATAACATGTAATAAATTGGTCATGCTAAGAACTTTTACTAGGGTGACTATTAGCGGAAATGAAAAAAAAATCAGAACTTCCATCAAAGAAGTTTGAAAACAAATTCCATTCATTATGTTGGAAATCAGATGAATATTTAATACGAATTGCTTATGTTTTTTGTTTCCGGTAAGTGCACTCATAATATGATCTCTTTCAGGTTTAGCGCATCGTCCTTTCTACTCTGTTAATATTTTTCCTTAACATAAAATAATGTTATATTTTTATGTCACCAATATAATTATAAATAATATTTTATATCAGGAATGTAATGTTTTTCTATTTTAAGACTTTTTTTATAGAATCTAGTGCCAACTAAACTCCTAACTCCCCTCATTATACACAAGCTTTTGCACATCGTAAATACCTACATGCAATAAATACACTAATCCAACAACATACTAGATAGCGTAATATAAATACAAAATAGGCCTTAGTTGTAAAAAGATAATTATATCATGTAGATATTATTATCTTTTTACATAATAATCGATCGTAACAGAAACCACTTTCATTTTATATACAACTTCTGACAAGAACTACAACTTAATTGTTAAAAGAAAATTAAGTAAGTAACATTATTTCAAATACTACTCAAAAATAAATAGATCTCGAGTCTATATAAAGTGATAGAGTGAAAAACAATTTCTGTAATAATAATTGAAATAAATATATTTTAACTGATATAATATAAATATATAGTATTTTGTGCGGTACTCATGTGTTGTTTAACAGTTATAAAAACTGGGTAAGTTAAAATACCTTAACAGAATTAATTGACCTATTCTTTGCTTTAAGACGAACATCGAATTTTTTTGTGTGTATAGTACAAAATAAATTAAATCTCCTATTTCCTTCTATAAGACGTGCCTAATAGAGGAAAGATGTAGAAGTTCTTGGAATCACTAAGGCCTTAATAAAATATATTGAAGTAAGTAGCTATAAGTATTATTTATTAATAATAAATAATACTCATAGCTAAGCTACGAATAGGCACATCGCATTCGACCATTCGTATTTTTTGGCACCAAAGAGTCCATACCTACATATGACAGACAGAATGTTTGTTATATTTTTTTTTTATAGACCTAGGTGAAACTAGTGAAAACCGTAATGATTTATGCAACTTTAACCTTAATAATAATTACTACAGTATATATCTAGAACCTACAAACTCAACAGAGCTTAATCATATTATTCAATCGCTCAAAAATACAAAATCAACAGGGTATGACCTTATTACACGTACATCCCAATACGTAGCCAAACCATTATCTTATATCATAAATCTATCGCTGACAAGATTGTTTTTCAGAAAAGCTTAAGTTGTCAATTATAAGACCTTGGCATACAAAAGGTTCTAAGGCGGAAAAAAATAATTATAGACCAATAGCATTAACTCCAATCTTATTTTAAGTATTCGAGCGCATTATCTACAAAAGATTATTAAACCTTTTCGATAAGTATAATATACTGGAAAATGAACAACATGGGTTTAGAAAGAATAGGTCTACTTTATTAGCAATGTTGAAGCTTTTAAACTCTATTAATACCCAGGTAAATAATAAAATTCCATCTAATGCTTTTAGATTTAAGTAAGGCGTTTGATTTTTTCAATCGTAATATTTTATTAAACAAGTAGGAGAAATGTGGCATAAGGGTTACATCATTTAAATGTTTTAGATTTTACTTAAGTAAAAGAAAACAAATTACAAGGGTAACATGTCTTAACCATAAAATGAATAAAGCCGAACCCAAACAAGATTATTTTGGTGTACCCCAAGGTCCAATGTTATTTCTTGTATATATCAATGACCTTCCTCAAGCAAAAAGCAATCATAAATGCGTTTTATTTGCAGACGACACCACCGTAGTAATAGGCTCTAATAATAAAATTATTCATGAAAATGAAATTAATAATACACTACTAAATATAATTAAATATACGTAGACAAAAATAAACTAAAAATAAATATTGATAAAACCAAATGAATCAATTCTAAAACAGTAAAATCTAAACCTCAGCAGGTAATTATCTGCTATAATAACCAGAAAATTGAACATATCGAAAGTACTAAATTCCTAGGAATAACAGTTGACGAACACCTAACATAGAATGAGCATATCAATAATGTATGTAAAAAAATAATTATTTTATTTTTGCTTTAAGTCTCCGAGCAATATTTAATATGAATAGGACGGACTCCTGCAACCCAGTCTTCAAATCAGAAAAAATATTGAATGTTTCTTGCTTATATATTTACGAAGTAGCAACATTTGTAAAGTCTAATCTTACTCTTTTTAAAGTGTTGAACTAACACATAAGCGTAAAACAGCTTTTATGCGTTTGCAAATTCCGGTCCCTCGTCTCGAGATGCACAGAGGCAGCTGTGCATATATGGCACCGCTTATCTTTAATTCTCTGCCCAACTGGATTTGTGATTTGCCTGATGGCCGCCTCTGTTCTATGTTACAAAAATGGCTTATAGAACTAAGCATTTATAGGATTGACGAATTCATTAAAGAAAAATTGTCTCATTCCTATCATTTTAGAAATGCATTATTAATTCACTACTATTATTGTTCTTGTACTTTATTATGTATTCAATAGCTGACATTTCTTTTTAATGTATACCTAAATTCAAAACTCAATTAAATATTTTCATGTTTTTTTTATGGCGAATGTGTTTTTGCTCGAACAATTTATTCTCAACATCTTACTGTACCACATTTAAGCAATATAGATATTATTATAATAAGATATTATTCACTGATCATTATATATAATAAGATATTATTATTATTATTTTTATAAATTACTTGCATCGAAACTGAGAGAATAAAATACGTAAGGTCAAGTAGGTTACTCAGAATACTAAAGAGTCAGAGCATTATGTTCTGGTACATGAATTTGAGTTCGACTTGAACTAATCCATCAATTTATTTGATAGCTATTATGCATAAATGTTTTCTTATTTGTATCATATACCTACTCATTTGTATTTATATCAATAAAAAATAGAGGAACACATATTCAATTTACATCGGTGCCAAATCGCTGGCGTTCGTCAGGGTTCTCAGGAAGTTGGAACTGTTCCTGCTTTAATTTATTCCCGTGAATTTACAAAATGTTACTGGGAATATTTTGATAACCTCGTTGGATACTTTTGTACTAAATCATCGATAAGTCCTGTGATGTTCAAAATAACGCAAAAATGAAGCAGATATTCTTTACATTTTAATTTCGAGTGTGTCATTTGCTTTTCCGCGAAAGGCTAATTGTTTTTTCATTAAAACTAGAAACCATCAGAATAAATGTTTTTCATAGTGTATAACAGCAGCCCTCAAGCAGGTATTAATTAATAACCAATACCTTAAGTGTAGTTTAAAAGTTGTTCAGGAGCCCGACACATATCTAGTCGCCGTTTAGCTTCAAACATTAACGCTTTTAATACTATAACATTAAAGCAGTTAATTGTTTTCACTCTTCTACATCCCTTTTCTCTATAGGACCACGCCATGGAAATCAACCCGCATAGCTTTACCTTCGTAAGCCGCGAAGAATGGCAAGCCAGGCCTCCCAAGTGGCGAGCTGATCTTGCCCTGCCTCTGTCGTACGTAGTCATCCACCACACATACACACCTCCAGTCTGCTACACGAAAGAGGAAGGCTGCCAGACTATGAGGCAGATGCAGAACTTCCACATGGATGACAGAGAATGGATGGATATTGGGTATAAGTAAGTATAATAATAAAAAGTGTGTTAATTAGCCTATCCGACTGCTGGCCAAAAGCAATCATTCACAAATTAAGGACCCCGTGCGGATTGGTAGAGGCAAATTTGTGACCACCCACTGTTGGAACCCGCCAACAAGGCTTTCAATTTGTCTTAATGACTACCACATTAAGTGATATGTAAGACCAACGAATATGAATCGAATATGAAAATGCCACAAACCGCTAGGTAATCTTCTCAAGCTGATTGCACCGAACCTGCTAGATAGATCGACAATCTTGTGAAGATCGTAGGAAGTCGTTGGATACAGGTGATATTGTACTGGTTGCGCTGGGTGGCATTTGAAGAGGCCTATGTTCAGCAGTGGGCGGGTATCGGCTGAGATGATGATGATGGTAACCTTAGAGTAACTTTGACACTTTTAATACTCAGGTTAATAAAATAACACTAATCCCATGCCCACACACGTTTCAGCCTTGTAGTTAGTGGCGACGGTATAGTGTATGAAGGTCGCGGCTGGACAACCCTGGCCAGCCACGCGAAGAATTTCAACCACGTCAGTCTTGGCGTATGTCTTATAGGCGACTGGCGTTGTAAGTATCCTTTCTATTGAATATAAACTCTGATAATTTTTTTCTTCAATTTTTATTATAGCATCTTTCTACTATGTCTCAAGTTCCGTAATTGGATTTGCAAGGTTTTATAAAATTGACTGCGTTGGTGGCTTATTAAAGCATGGCACAGGTGACAATTATGTGGTCCTGGGCTCAAATCCTAATTCGGAAAAAATGTTTTTTTTTTTATTATTGAAAAAATATCAATGGCAGTCCGGAATCCGCAATCGTGCCGGTTTAATAGCATAGCGTGCGCCGCTTATTGAATTGGAACCTAACATCGTCGGTGAAATATGAGTGCACACATCGTAAATTTAAACGAGACAATATTTATTTTTATAAAAATACTAGGAAAAATAAACCTGACCTTGTTTATTTATCTATATATAGATCATTACAAATAACCTAGTACACGTTAAAATTATTTTAAATACGGCAATTTTACTTTTAAAGCACATTAATTATTTGCCAAATTACAGCCAAATTACAAAAAAATTGTACCTATTTTATTTCCGCAAATGCTCACCTTGTTCTAAAACCGTAACTTTTTGTATAATGTCGTTTCAGAACATTTATCCGTTAGAAAGTCAACTTAGTTACAGACTGAAATGCCCCCGCTGTAAATGCCCCCTCAGCCAACCGACCAAACAACATAGATTTACCCTCAGATTCTTTCTATCCCAATAATTACTCGTACCATTTATTTCAGTCTCTCTTCCGCCACCAGAGCAACTTAAATCTGTTCACTCTATTCTGAAAGAAGGTGTCAAACTCGGCTATCTGAAACCCGACTACAAGCTCATCGGCCATCGCCAGGTGAGGGCCACAGAGTGCCCTGGTGACGCACTCTTCGAACACATCAAGACCTGGGATCATTATTCCTCGTACCCTGCCTCTGTTAATGATCTCTTAGACATAAAGGAAATACCTCATAAGATTAGGGTAGAATTGCTTAAAGCTAGAGCTTAGATGATTAAAAACTAGGCAATGCATTGACTTTTATGTTATAGTACCCAAAAACCCATTGTAAATCATTAAGCTCTACTACTATAGAAGCTATTAAACGCACAGGTGTTCTGTGTTTTGTGCACGCAATAATCTTGGTTTCTCAAGTTTTAAGCAGTATCTCAGTAAATATTAGTGGCGTATTTACACATTTGCCGCCAGTAGGCTATTCAATTTTTGCCAGTAGGCTGGAGCCTACTCAGTCTGCTGGTAAATACGCTACTGGTGTATATGTAATAAAACTTAGTACTTGAACGTGTCACGTTGCGACAAGCAACTGGCGCAGACTAAATGAACTAGAGTGTATGCGCTTTAAGTGTACCATAACTCAACGTTCTAATAGTAAAAATAAAAACATACGATTAATTTATTTTTTTGACTACGTTTTTGCATTAAGACGGCATTTCCTATTTATTTATTTATGATTAAGTCCAAAAGGAAAGACTTAATAAAGGTTGTGACTAGTTGTTTTTAAGTTACATCATTTAACATAATACATTGATTTTTTTATTGCTTTTTTTCCAGTTTCTTCTGTCTTAGGTACCGTAATTCCTCGCAAAGTATTATATTTATGAAAAATTTAATTTCATTGTATTACGTTATCTAATGGTATAGATAATAATAAAGACATAGATTATATGATGTGGTTTAATTTAACAGATAACAATGCTTAAGCTTAATCCCTTAAACCTTATTGATTATTCAGTTTAAAGATAGAATGATTAGTAGAGTCCTAAATTATATTAACTGTACATTATGTACGTTCTTTTTATGAAATTCTGAGCCTGACATTGGAAGCCTGACATCCGTTCTTTTTATGGAATTCTGAACCTGGAATTAGAAGCCTGACATCTGAAGATTGATACATGTATCACCGATCGATCATAGTGAAGGATCTACGAGTCGGCGATGTCTCCATCTTGAGGTAAAAACTCATGAATAGTTATGGAGACAGATATAGGCTTTGAATGTAACGTGATGTGTTTTGGGATTTCCTGTTCGGTGAATAAGGAAAGTACCTTACCAAGTTTTCTCTAAATTTCTCTCAAATTCTCATGCCGCAGTTCGAGCCAGAAAAAGTGACCGACAAACGAATTACTTTCACGTATTATATAATTTTCTCATTTTGGCTAGGTTTTGTATTATTAGGTGTCCCACGCATTTTTATCGGATTTTGCTATATTCTTGTAGTAATTTATTCTATCTATCTATCTATCTATAACCTCACGCCAGATCCCTTGCGGGGTAGGCAGAGAGTACAGAGTTCCAACAGGTTCTTTCCTTACATACCTCTCTGGCTTCCTCGACTCTCATAGTTCGTCTCATACACGCTCGCCGGTTACGGAGACTCTTGACTATTACTAGTAATTTATTCTTCTTCTTATTTTAATTATTGGTCCGACACTTTGTTCGACACGACGCGGGTTCGATTCCCGCACGGGACAAATCTTTGTGTGATCCACAATTATTTGTTCCGGTCTGGGTATTTGTGTCTGTGAATTTTCATGTTTGTAAACGCACCCACGATACAGGAATAAATCCTAGTGTGGGGCTACGTTTTAAAAAAAAAAAGAAAAAAGAAAAAAAAAAGAAAGAATGTCAAGTAATAATAGAATATAACAGTAAATTAGTAAAATTGGCTAGTTGTCGCCATTACGGCAAATAACCGTAATATTTATTTGATTGCTGCAATGTATGACAATGACATAAAAAAAAAATATATATTTTAGGTATATTTAACCAAAAAGAAATGCTAATTTTTTTCCAATCAGTTAATTATATTAGTTATAGCACACATACTTAAAATAAGTCTCTAAATACGGCTAATTTGTGATGTGATTTTAAGTTATAAATAAATAATATAAGCTCAGTCACGAAATTGTCCCACCTTTGGGCATGGGCCTCCTCTCAAACTGAGAGAGTTTAGGCCATAGTCTACCACGCTGGCCCAGTGCGGGTTGGCGAACTTCACATACCTTCGAGAATCTCTTAGGCATGCAGGTTTCCTCACAATGTTTTTCCTTCACTGTTAAAGCAAGTGATAGTTAATTTTTAATACACACATGCCTTCGAAAAGACAGAGGTGCGTGCCTGGGTTTTTGACTCGATCTTTGACTTTGCAGTCTAATGCTCTAACCACTAGGCTATCACTGCTTTTATTTTAAGTTAAAGAAATATACATTTTGTATCTTTTTTTGTATAAATAGTACATTTACAGCCTAACACACAACTACTGAGTATCCCTTTTGTTCTCAGAAACAATAGCTATATCTATACAATATGCTTGCATGCGATGTTAATTAAAATCGACATACTACGATTGGTGAATTCCCTAACATGTCAAATGTCGTGTCATGATCAAAGGTCACTCACTAATCTTATGATCATTTACACAATCAATGTTCGTGATAATAATGTTTAGAAAACAGTTATAATAGTCAGATGTACCGATTTAAACATAATGTTATGAGAGTGAAGGAAGCGAGAGAAGTCTATTAGGAAGAGTTTCGTACTCATTTTTGCAAGATGTTTCTTCAAAACCATTTTTACGAAGCCATATCATCAAACACCTATTTGACCGCGGAAAGAACCTGCTGGAACGCTGTACTCTCTAACGATCCGGCAAGGGATCTAGCGTGTTGATATAGGTAAGTTTGAAGCCATATTAACATTGGATGTAGGATGTCACATTTCAAGTCAGGGATTTACCAGAAGACTCGCAAGATACCTAATAGATTTGAAAGACGGCACCTTAACTGAAAACAGTTTTAACGCTGACTTAATCATATTAGCCCTGTTAAGAAACGTTCTCCCTGTTGGGCACGGGCCTCCTCTCAAACAGAGAGGGTTTGGTCCATAGTCCACCACGCTGGCCCAGTGTGGGTTGGTGAACTTCACATACCTTCGAGAAATTCTCAGGTACGCATGTTTCCTCACGATGTTTCCTTCACCGTTAAAGCAGCAATTTTTAAAACGCACGTTCGAACCCGAGGCCACTGTCTTCGCAGTCCAACGGTCTAATCACTAGGCTTTCACTGCTTTGCAAAGCTCACTCATCTTAAAATTTTCGGTTCCAAGTTTTAACAAGTTTTTCAAAACCAATAATAGATAGGGCAGATCCATATGGACACTCTTTTAGAATACGTCTTGGATAGGCAGAGATCTAAAGGCTCTTTGTTAAATCTCAATTCTCTGAACAGTTAAGTGTCAAGTTACTTCTATATCTCATTTAATCTTTTAAAACGTACTTTTCAGTAACATTTTTTTTGTGCTTATACCTTATTTATATTCAACCAACACGCACAGGAGTGTGCTGATGCGTAAACATTGCTCATTTTCATGCCCACTCCTCATTGCCGTGACTTACATCCTCCTATCACCGAATTTCATGCTTGGATTCCAGTGGTTAAATAGAAAACAATAAGATAATCTTGAGATAATATTTAATCCGATTACCACATCGTCGCCTTAGAGTGATAACCTCGGGAATTTCATTTTGGATATACCTATTTACTCTCTTTCGCCTCTCTCGCCACTATTTATGAGAGAATAAAAGGTATCTAAACTTTGAAGCTATATGAAATTTGTCTTCTATGCAATTGAAAAATACATCTAAATTGGACACTAAGAGACAAATGGTTTAATAAGCTGTAGAATTTTATAGAGAGTAGGGTGGTTCTTTCTCTTATTCTCTTTCGCATATCCGAGATTTTCACATGAAGACGATTTAAATTTAAGTATTAAGTAGGTATGTCTACGAGGGATTTAACTCGCAATAGGAAAACGAAAACAACGTTATAAAATGGAAACATATTTTTAATGACAAAGATGACTTTCACAAAAATAACTGTTCAATATAAATAATCGTACTTAACTACGTAGGTATGTCATTATTAGGTACCATTATTATATAAGGGAATGTTCACAAGTTTTATAAATAATGTTTTTTTTATTCCCCTTTTAGAGTTCCTCTATGTATTACATCTAAATAGGTATTATGGTTTAATCTTTTATTTTTTATTCGATACATTCAAATTTATTATTAGCTACACACATGGCTTACGTTATTTGGCTTATGTCATATCTAGAGCTGTAGCAAATCGTATGTATTCGGTACCGAGTAACGGATACGCCATCTAGTACCGAGTACCGAAACGTTACTCATGAATACATTTCGTACTCGCATTTTTCGTATTTTCGTACTGATGTTAGTTTGATTGATTCTTACATACAAATACAACTGTTTCAGTTTACGCAAGTACAAGTTCTATCTACTTTTCATGCAAATACCTAATTGTGTATTTGCATTAAAACGATATAATTTTAAAGCAAGTAAAGCAATTCTTTGATATATATAAAAATTAAGCAAAAAATTTTTATATAAATAAAAATGGTCTAAAATTGTATAAGTCACGTGGCGTGAAACGCAATCTGATGATGACCCCATTGTGCATTTTTCCAGCGCGTAGTGTGAATCCATAACAAGTCTGGTTTAAAAGACGGTAAATTTAAAAAATGCACTTTACGCAGCCAGGTATGTAACGTATAAGTATGTTTTCTACAAAGTACGAATGACGCGACGTCAACGTCATACCGTACGCAATACGTAACACGACTCGATTCGATGCTCTATGCTATTTGGTATCAAAAGTAACGTGTAACGTAACGATACGATAGTAACGAGTACTAATCGTAAAAGTAACGAATACATACGAGTACGCTATTTTTTGTTACTTTTACACCTCTAGTCATATCATTACCGCCCAAATTCTTCGCTACATCTTTTTTATAGTGGCAAATAGTATAATTGAGCCATTTTGTCAGTGCCGAGTAAAATAATATATCATGTTGTTTTCTAAATAATTGATGACAATTATGGCAATTTAATTGATATAAAGCATATTTCACGGTGTTACGTCTTCGGGGATATTGAAATCTCGCGTTTCATGATTTTATTACCATTACTTTCACCACAGAGGTCCAGTTCAGATAATGACTAATATTTCAT
Organism: Phalera bucephala; assembly: GCA_905147815.2. NCBI lineage: Eukaryota > Metazoa > Arthropoda > Insecta > Lepidoptera > Notodontidae > Phalera > Phalera bucephala. Next base: position 11,361,130 of record LR990629.1, read on the forward strand.
CAAATTCACACATTATTAATGAGAACAACACATATTTTGGAAATTGAAGCAGATTCCACAACATTCTTCGATTTGCCGCCGAAAATCTTAACCGCTTGACTTCGAATTTTAATTGTTTTTTTTGACACTGGATTTAGCCCGTAGGCACCGTTACATTTGTGAAAATAAAATATTTATCTATATTTTTTTTATATAAAATAACGATGGCTAAGGGATTATGAGTATGGCAGCCATGGGCTCCATAACTATTAAACAAACACCGTGCATTTTAAAATATGCATGCTAACAAAATACATTATAAAACATCAATTTCAATAAAACATTTAACTATACGAGTACATCGATTATTTTTTAAGTTTTTTCTATACTTAGTTCTTATGATTCAATAAAATGTCTTCCAGCAGGTTAATGTGACAAAATGACAAATTCCTAATCTAGGTTAAAATTTGTTTATTTTATATTTAACTAGACATATAAGCTACACAACTGTACATGTAACACATAGGTATATAAATAGTTTATTTTTTATCTTAGTCAAATTGCAATTAAAATGGTCATTACATAGAGTCGTACAAACATTTTTTTTTATTTATACTGGTAGGATCGTATTCAATGCGATTTTAACAGTATTTTTATTTGAAACTGGAATGTAATTCGAATATTCGAGTATTTCGTTCGTGATGTGCCAAGACGTCCTAAGTACGAGAACGCAGTTGTGGGAAAATCAATTTTATTTTAAGTAAGTTTAAATTATAAAATTGATTGATAAAAATGACAGTTACTAAGAATTGGCACGCCACTTTCGCTGCTACTGATACGGTATTTAGGATTAAATATAAATAGAATCCCAGCAATCCTGTCTAAATAAGTCATATTTTTGAGACAGCATCGTTTGTTAAGTAGCGAATTGTGCAGGTTGTAATCACGAGCTCCTATTGTAAATCCAAAAATGTAGTATTCTATCGAAAAATTCTGAGTAGCAATCCGAAGTCTGAAATCGTTACCCTGTACACCTACATTTTGCCGACGATATTAAACCAATTTGGTAAAGCAGCGAGTTTATTACCCCTCATAATTCCGGTTTCCGGACTGTAACTGAAAATTATTCTATAGAATAACTAACACCACTGTTTCTGTTTAACCTAGGACTTCGGGATCGCCAGGTCCAGCATGCGCTACAATACCAACGGGGCAGTATAACTACGATACATATTAAAAAATCCCATAAATACGAAATATATTTTGTAAACGTCATCCTTGACTCCAATTTACACTAATGTGTTTATAACACATCTCGGAATGTAAAGCTTGGCTTAAGGAGGGGTTAGGCCTGTTATGTATAACATAGGTCTGGGCTTTAATTCGCTATAACAAAATGCAGCGCGTTACGATTCCACCATAATATGAGCGTGTAATAGTAGAGATAGCAGTGATAGCGTAGTGGTTAGACCGTTGGACTGCAAAGTCAGAGGTCTCGGGTTCAAACCCAGGCACGCACCTCTATCTTTTCAAAAGCATGTGCGTGTTAAAAATTTACTATCACTTGCTTTAACGGTGAAGAAAAACATCGTGAGGAAACCTGCATGCCTAAGAGATTCTCGAAGATGTGTGAAGTTCGCCAACCCGCACTGAGCTAGCGTGGTGGACTATGGCCTAAACCCCCTCAGTTTGAGAGGAGGCCCGTGCCCAACGGTGGGACAGTTTCTTAACAGGGCTAATATTATAATGGTATTCTGTATGCCACTCAAGTACCATTAAGGGATCATTTCACAATATTATCGTAACGCGCCGCGTAATGTGTTTAATTGGTCATAGCAAATAAAGGCCCTGACGTGAGTTTTAATGTTCACATCATGCATTTTATTAAAAACTGTCTATATAAATATAATCTTAAATATCTGAAACCCATAAAAGGCTCTCTAAAACTGGATTATATATATATAGATCTTAAAAAAAGATTTTCAATCCATAATTATTTGTCTACAGATTGTGGATTTGTGTTCTCACAGAATTTATAGAATACGTAATAGACTGAGTACCTTATCATTCTAAATATTTTTATTTGGAACTCTGTACTCTCTGCCTACTCCGCAAGGGATTTGGCGTGATGATATAGATGGATAGAGATAGATATTTTTATTGATAATCATTAGACAGTGAATCAGAATAATGTCAGGTGAAGTAAAGAATACCTTACTGCGCAGTAGATTGTATATTTTTTTCCTCACGGGTGGCCCCGGGTACATGATGTAGACAAATTAATTATCTATATTAAGCGTATAAGAATCACAATAGTTTGATAGACATTGACAACTTTAACAGCAAGAAAACATCTAAAAAGCCTCCACGATAATATTACAATAGATATACATAGACTTTTACTTATAAAGACGATATCAGAATATAGAGCTACACTCAAGTAGAATCAAGATAAATAAATACCTTTTCTTCAATATCATTTATAAATATTATAATCCTTAAGTAAACAAGAACAGTTAAAACTAAATGATCGGCGACGGTGGAGATTCGGTTTATTAGCAGAATCGGGACCCTGAATTCAAATTTTGCAAATCATCTTTCATGAAAAATGAATTAATGGATAGAAATTCATTAATTTATTTTTCATAGTTTTTATCTATTTTTTTTTATCGTTTATGAACTACGATCAGCATAATAATTAATAAAAACTACACCATTTTTCATCACCATCATCTCCTGATGATATCATCTCGGTCTATACTTGTCCACTGCTGACCTTAGGTCTCCCTAATCGCTCTCCAGTGCAACCAAAGACTTCCTGCGATCGTCACAAGATCGTCGGTCCATCTGGTAGGCGCCCCACGCTGCGCGTGTCAATACGTGGTCTCCCCTTCACCATTGTTTTTAGCATGTACTCAAAGCAACTAGGGTACAATTACTTACTAAAATCATATTTGCACAGTACCTACACACTGTATAGACAGGTCATAAGTTCAATTCATCGATGAGCTTGAAAAAAGTCACTTAGCGGCCTTAGCTTTCAAACTCCACTAATTTTTTTTCAATTTTCAGTAATTACTTTACATTCAACCGACATTAGAAGCGCTTAACATTACTAAAAACCTTAATTTCGGAGACAAACCAAGTTAGATATAGTTACAATAATTGTACTCGGATATCTATGGACGAAATACAAAAAGCGCAGACACAAATAACATTAGCATAATATTCAATCTATTATACATATAGAAAATTCTTGAACATTTATAAAATCCATAAGAGCGATTTTCCATTATCAGAACATTGTAAGTGGTTGACTTGAGCATTGTATAGTAGGTATCTTAGTGACCTTAAGTAATCTGACGACTAATTCTGTAGATAAGTACTTTGAGGCGATCCATACTTAAGCAATACTTCACGGAATGGAAATTTTAAAATTTGCAACAATATCCTGTAGAAAACCTCTGTGATATTAGCTGTCTGTGTATTGTAGGTCCATTTTTGGTTCTAAACAATTCTTGTATATTAGGTAGCTTCCAAAATTGTCTGATAATATGAACTAGATTTGAGAAATAGAATTCTTACGTTCAAATGAGTGGATATGTGCGTTTCATTTTTGCCTGTAAATACTTATATTTTTAAATAATTTATACCAATTTTTATTAGATCACGTTGCATTTGGATAAACTTTGGCTTTGTACATAGATAGACAATAGGTATCACTGTTGTTAAAAATATTTTGATGGAAGAATAATCTACGGTTTTGCATCCATATATTACAAGTATAAAATTATAATCAACGATAGAAATGTTGACATGTGCATTTAAATTGCAATTAAGGTGCTGTAAATTGATAATTGTCTTTGGAACTTAATGGAATAAAATAGATAATTTATAATCATATACATTCATATGACATATAAATAGTGGATATTTTTTAGGTATTTTGATGATATAATAACTCAGGCTACTGATTAACCCTGAAAATGATTAACGCCTGATAGACGACCGGATAAAATATATTTTCAATCCTAGATATTGTGAAATGTTAAGGAAAATGATAACAAAATTAAAAAACATCTGCTAACTACGTGGGTGTTTTTGCCTCCTATACCGATGCCGCAGTAAGTACTATTATGATATTATATTGGATACCAATACGAGCGAATATATACTTCTGTAGAAGAAACTGACAACCAATTGTTATAACCATGTTGCAGTTAACACCTTTGAACTGTCAAAAATACTTTTATCTGAAAACTAAGCGCGCAGCTTAAAGAATATGGAAACCTCTCAGAGAAAGTTCTTAAACTTTACCATTCATTTGAATTTAATTTATAGACGGGTTAAACGAGAGGGCTGCAGATACTGAAACGGATGTTTCAGTTTATTCTTGCATTTATTGATCTATTGTTCGTTTATTCTTGTATCCAGACATTACGTGCATTATCTTCATTGAATACCATTAGCCTGATTCAAAATTCAGGCTTATGAGATGTTTAAAAAAAATATTCATAAATACTTCCTCTGTTTTTAAGAACCATGTCAGTTATCATGGAGACAGTTTTATATTTCTCGATGAATAAGAATTAAAATATCTTTTATAAACTTAAACAGAGATACGCAGTTTTGACCACCTAAAAGTTCTGACTGCAACATTTATACTAAAGTAAATATCAGTCAGACAATGATAAATACCTAACGAAATTCATCCGTGTTATCGACAAATATGTATCGATAATTATAGTGATGTTAACACCAAAAATATGCATGTTTTGTACTTAAACGCTTTCGTCATTAATGAATGGTGGATAAACATCGATAAGGTTATTCCCCGATAGCGAACCGACCCGATAGCACTCGGGACATGATTTCAGTAATCGTTAAATATGTATGGTATTATTTATTATATACAGATTGTAATCGTGACTTTCAGATTGATCCGGCTGTAAGGTTGTGTTATACGCGCAGTTATTTGTATTTTTGCGGAATTCATGGAATACTTAAAAGACGGAGTATTCCATTATTCTGCATTACTTATAGAACCTTATGCTCATTAATAGCCAATTTTTTAGCTACTAATTATTTAATTGTAAATTAGAATAATCTTAGTCAAAGAATACCCTGCTACGCGGTAGGTGTGTAAATAGTATTCTATGCTCCGCTCGGCTTGCCCGCATGAGCTCGGCTCACGGTCGCCACCACACACGCGGAGCAACAAGGCATGAACTTTTTTAATACGTAAATAATAAAATAATTTACTATAGGGTCTTGTTTTCCTTATGAGTTTGTGTTCAGTATTAGCAGTGCACTTACTTTAATTTTGCAAGCAAAAATCAACGTATGGAAGAATATATCTACACATTGTACCTAGCACGGTACCTAGTGTGTTGTACTTCAGATATTCCAGAGTACTAAAAAAAGAAATATTGGAAAACATTCACAGACTCAGGTATTTGATCTACAGGTGACCCGGAATGGGGTATCATGCCAAAATTTGTTGCATTTATACAGCAGCCTTGACAACTTTTGTACTACAACTTTTAATTTTTTCGTAGTTTTATACTTTCCCGTACAAGTCAACGCGATCATCTGATCTATCTGTATTTAAAATTAAAAAAATAAACAAGAAAAATAAAAAGCTGCAACAAAACTTTTTCAGACTGACTTACAAATGTAACGACATTTATCGCTACAAGGGCGCGACACAATTTTAGATCACCTGTTTAAAAAAAACATACTGGTTTATTTAGTGACCCCAAATAAAAAGAGTTTATTATGGTACCATAGGTACGGTCATCAACATAAGTCGCTTAATATTCTTGATTTTTTTTAGTAATTTGAACGCTTGTTTTGTACCAAATCTAATATTTTTGTTGATTTAAATATAATTAAATATGTTGTTCAAAATCTTGTCTTGACATTGCTCACCAACGTTTGTATAATAAAGAGTTTAACTGAATTGAAAAACTGAAAAAGTACGTTGCTGAATGTGCCATATCAATATATTATCATCATCGGTATAGAATACAGAATTTATGTATTCACAAAGGTAAGTCAAACTGAAAATACGAGTTCTTCCAGCAAACGTTTGAGTGCTGAAAGATGAGGAAGTAAACATTTTCTATTTTATATGAAATAACATTTGTTATTTTTATAACCCACTATCCGGCGTTAACATGCATTTTACATTGGTATAACATACATGAGATGTACTCATTTCGTTTTCTATAAGCTCAAAATAGGTTTTTACAAGACTAGTTTCATTTCCGTGATGAATAATAGTTGTGGTACCATGCGGAAAATCAATCTCATCAACATTTATTTTATCTATGTAGATACACTATATGATATGGAAAACGACTGATATATTTATAAACACTTTTGTTAAAAAATATATACTTACGAGTATCTGAATTATAACTTAGGTGCTTCCGTACTAATTTTTAGGCTTTCATTTAGGTATAAGTATCATTATTCAATATATTTTAATGTTTATTTCTGCTGAAAATTAAACCGAAGGAAATTTAATTTCTTTTATACCACCATAGTTCTATAAATACCTAAACATCAATGATGTAACTAATGTTTACAGACCAACCCTGAAAATGAAAATAAACGAGCTACGTGTCGGTTTATGGAAAGCCGATTTTTTAGCTTGTTTTTATCATCAACCCTGAATTTCTAAGCCTTTTCCCATACCGCATTAAAGAGCACACGGTGAAGGGGACAGGTAGAATAGGAAAAAATACGTGGACTTACTTCTATGACGACGCGCGCCGGATATAAAATACAAACATTTTTTTAATTTTTCGTATCTACTTCACCATAATGTATGAAATTCTTACGATTCCAGTAACTGTCGAAAAAGTAAAAGTTTATATTGATAAATACTATAACTTGTTTCAAGTTTTCACTTCGTACCTGACTCTCAAATCTTCTAGATGTGAGAGTCAGGTGCGAAGAAGAATTTAATTAGAAGTAAATAATAAAAGTTATTAGTACCTGTTAATTTAGGTGCAACAGAATTTAGAAACGTCAAAGGGACATTTAAAAATCTTTGTTTTTGATTTAATGACATAGAACTAAATACTTTAACACGTCTTACTAGGCACAGTAAAAATATGTAAACAGTAAAGCATGTCTTTACTTTGGCTAACGGGTAGCTACCCTCTGAAACCAGTTTAGAAGCCGCATACATCGCGCGTGTGTGCATGATTATTATTCGGATCGCTAGTACTAAGATGGTTTACTGTTTATATAAATGTTAACTGTACTATAGGTAACTATCTAACTTAAGTGAATGCATTTTTTTCGTCATCAGATTTCGCAAGCGCATGTTACCTTGGTATGTTCAGCTTAAAGCCATGTTGCATGTCAAATATGTAGTAGGTAGATTAAAAATTAACCTCTCTTTTCATATATGACATTCCGGTTTATTTACTATATTTTATGATAATACCATTCCTTATTTTATTCAAGTCTACCAATATTTAAAATGATTTTTTTCCAATATTATACCAAATAAATAACATTTTGTCTACAAATTTCAAAATATTTATTTTCGTCTATTACTATTCTTACGTCTAGTTTAAGTGATAGAGATATTATGAACCCAATATGTCTGATGATATTTAACATTGCAAAAAACGAAATGCTAGTCACAGTTCGCGTAACTTTTATCAGTAGGTAATAAGCCATTGGCAAAGAAAGTAAAATTTAAGAAGTAAAGCGTCGTCCAAAATTGTCTCGTAAGGCTGCGGTACGCAAAACTGCAATTAAGTTTATAGCAGTTTTGCTTACCGTATGAAGTACAGTGCTACAAGGATGTTTCGGCCCGTGGATGGCAATGACAGAGGGCGCTGGTGTGAAGTGAGGGTTACCAATTAATACATTTTTGCTACTTCCAAGGATATATTTTAACGAGTAGGTCACGGTAACTAATCAAAGAGCTTGGGTAAATTTCATAGCAAACGGCAACTCTGAGACTGTCACGTATTGACATTTCACTTGATGACAGCTTTAATTTCAATTGTGGGACTGCACTTCATACAATTTAATACATTAAACTTTGCATAATTAATTAGTTGCACATATGTAAATGCGAAGAATAGTTAATTTTTCTATTACACATCAAACAAAGTTCCTCTTTCAGAATTCTATGGCATGTTCGCCAGACTATGATGCAGATTAATGGTTCTTAAAGAATCATTAATTATTATGGATATCTGTATATTCCTGTAAGTGACTGATAGCTAATCGGACAGTCTAAATTGCAATATCATTACCGAATTATAGATTATTATTCTAAACGGATCCTTATTTGTTTTCTATTAGAGTCTGAACTTGCAGCACAAGGTCCCTGGCGAGGGACAGCACTGCGGACGCGTCGTGACGCTCCGCCATTTCTGTAAATAAATGCATTGATAAGATAAAACGATTAATCACGTTTATTATTTAATGAAATGGTACCTAGCTATAACACAGTAAATAGTATAACATGTTAGTTATGCAGTCTCTCAACAGGTCTCTGCGTAGAGTGCGTTGTTTTACTATTCACATAATATTTTATCTGTATGACTACAAACATTCTTATCGATATTCTTATTTTGCTTTACGTCTTAGGAAATGACTTTTTAAAATTTAATGAATAGACAAAACTTAATTCCGGAGATAATACTAAAATATTAGCTATAGATCCTTAAGCTGTGTCAATAAGGGATATGGCAAAAAGGCGCTATAAAAAGTTTCCGACGAAAGAGAACTAGTGCTTTTATAAAGCTTTGCGTAATCGTTACAATCGCATATGTAGAGATGCTAAAAGACGCCACATTGACGATTCTATACGAAATTTCAACACGGCACAAACATGGCAATTTCTGAAGTCTCTTGGCATCGGTAAGGCCCGTAGCGAGGGCGTACTTGATTTGGATCTTACTCCTGGATAACAATATAGAATCTTCTATTTTGAACAATCTCTCTGCTATTTCTATGCCAAAATGTACACCATTTATTTTTTCATCAGGTTAAAAAAAAAGATATAAAGAAGAATATCCTATCCATTTCCACTAAAGCAGTGGGTCTGCATAAATAATGGTCTGCATATTTAGATGCTTCCCCCATTTTAAGTATACTTGTTCCTGTCATAACTCTGATTATAAATCATTCCCTTGTCACAAGCTCCTTTCCCTCGGTGTGGAAGAAGGCCTATGCCCTACCCTTACCTAAAGTTGAAAATCCCACTTCTGTATCCCAATTTTGTCCAATTTCCATTTTACCAATCCTATCCAATGTCTTCGAGAGTGTTGTTCATAACCAACTGTTTTGCTATCTCTCGTCTAACTGCCTGTTTAGTGCGTAGCAATGTGGTTTCCGTCCTGCCCATAGTACTGTATCAGCTGTTATAAAAATTACAGATGACATCAATTTAGCCATGGAATATAAGCTTCTTGCAATTTTGTCTCAGTTAATTTTGACATCCTCTTAGGTATCGTATCCATTCTTAATATAGCTTCTTTTTTTATTTATTCTTTATTGTACAATAGAACACAGAAACAACATTTACACAGAAGATGTACAAAGGCGAACTTAACTCAATTTGAGTTATCTTCCAGTTAACCTTTGAGGAAAGAGAAACTATGTGGAAGTGAGGGCAATCTGTGACCAAATGTTTTAATTCTTATCTTCGGGGTCGCTCACAGTCGATCCGCTGCGATGAGGCCTTCTCTGAATGGCGTGATCTGACTAGTGGCGTTCTCCAAGGTGGCGGCTTTTCCTCTTCTTTTCTCGGTCTTCATAAAGGTTATCACTAAAATTCTAACTTCACACTATTATCTTTATGCAGACGATCAGCCATCTATAACCACTATTCATCAATGATCTTAAAAATATCAACGAGTGGGATAAATCTTTTGGCCTGCTAGTAAATCCCACAAAATCAAAAGCTCTCATTATTAGTGGCAAATACTACATAAACCACTTGGATCAGGATGTCCTTCCACCAGTACTCTATGACTCAGTACACATAGTCTATTCCAAAAGTGCTAAAATCTAGCACTTTATATCGGTTGCCATTTTTTGTGGAATATTCACATTGGAGAGGTAAGCAGAAGAATTTATTGCTCTTTCTATTCTCTCAAGCGACTCCAGAAGTGCCTGCCTTTTCATACTAAAATAACCCTTGCTCAATCCCTTCTTATTTCCCTCCTGGACTATGCAGATGTCTGTTTCCTGGACGCGAAAGAAGAGCTCCTCAATAAACTCGAACGACTTCAGAATTTGTGCATCCGCTTTATTTTTGGGCTCCGAAAATAGGATCATGTGTCGGATTTTGGAGCACGATTGAAATGATTCAACGTCGTCGCGATACTGACATTCTTTCAGCTTTTCCATAATCCTAATTCACCAACTTATCTAAGGGAACGTTTTGAGTTTCTAGTCCCCAGGGGAAAACCCTGCCGCACTTCTTCTTCCCTTCTTCTTCACACTCTCCATCCCCAGTTTTATGTATCGATAAATGTGTATGTAAATATTATTTTGTATAACTATATATAGTTAGTTTGATGCACATTTTACTTCGATTACACTTGGTTACACGAGTACACTTGGTACTGTCCTCTCTATTTTCATCTCTCTTTCGCTATAAGGTTTGCTGTAAGAAATCTCAATGTTAAGTTAAGCTCGCCTTTTTACATAAAATTGCCCGTTTTCTTGATATTACGATTATACATGTACAACAAAGAATAAATAAAATAAATAAATATTTTTATAGTGCGCGCGATTTATCTTGGCCGGATCGAAATTATGCGGCAGTACGCAACACAGACGCGGGACTCACATTCAGTAAGTACTCTATCATACTCGTATAATTAGTATCCGTTACTATTCTTTATCGAACGAAATAGGGTAACTGATTTTAATTCGTAAGTTTTGTTTATAATAAGACATTTCTTAGCGACTTAGCAAACCGGTCAAGTTAAATCGCGAGCATTGTAGGTACTTTTACATTTTAACTTAAATATTACCATTATTAGGTTCTTAACAAATTCAGTCCAAGCCCGTGCTACTTTGCTTAGTTTTGAACTAAACTCTTTTGGATTTTAAACCCCTCATGTCACGTTTGAATCGTCAACCTATCGAATAACACCACTTACCGTTAAAGAACTTGATGATGTCCGTGAAGTCCATGGTATTGGCCAGTATGACGTCACGGTACGTCTCTAACAGCGCAAGTGCTATAAATAGCACCATGTGCTCGGATGCCACGTGCCTCGCCACCCAGATCAACTCCCAAGCAGCAAACACCTATACAATTGACGAAGACATAATCTGGGGGTTAGCCTAGACCGGTGGAATTACGGGATCGAGGAGTTAAGTGTTCGAAGCCCATACGCGGCAAATATGTATGGCGTATATAAAAGCTAATTTCGATTTTAGGGTGCTTCGGACTACAACCTATATGTGATCATAAAATATTTCTTACGGTCTGAATGTCTGTAGTAGCGAAATAACTGAAAAGGCCCTTTACATGTTCTGTGCCAACCACGATATATAATGTACAAGCTGTAATATTACTAACTCAAGACCTGAAAGTAGTTTGTTAACGGGGTAGGGAGAGAGTACAGAGTTCCAACAGGTTCTTTCCTTACACCTCTCTGGCTTCCTCCACTCTCATAGTTCGTCTCATACACGGTTACGGAGACTCTTGACTTGCCCTTCAGATAAGACACGGTATATTTGGTCATGGTAAGATAGTCTAGATCTTCCCCGATACCTACATCCCACCACTTTCGCATTGTATATCTGTTCTGTCATTCTTTCTTCCGACATTTTTTCTATATACTCGAACCAACGGAGCATACCCTTTCTCATCTTAACACCGATACTATCTTTCATACCTATACGCTTTCTGACTATTAACAGCATATAATCCTAGTATTTAAGCCAACTCACGTCTTGATAGAGCAGTTCTCGCTTAAAATCCAGCAGGAACCACCGGTAGCAGAAGTAGAAGTGCGTGTAGTCACCATGCGAGTGCATCAGCTCGTACAACTCACAGTCTAGGATCTGGATCAGTGATCTGGAAATATGCATTTATTAAAGGACTATTCCCAAAAAGAAGACTACTTCCGATAGTTCAATTAAATAATTTAAGACCAATTCAAAAGAGCGCCTTTTACACCAACAATTAATTCCATAGCTGTTTTTCTCCAAGCCGTGTACCTAAATCTTCTTCGGATCGACTTACCTCTATTTTGTTATTATTATTGTTTACTCTTGTCCTTATTAATTATTCGTAATATACTTTATTTTCTACATTAGTATTCAACAACTACATTTACTCTGATAAACGGTTTGTATTTGTTTTTCTTTGTATTGTAATTACGCGCAGTTACGCTCCCAATTTGAACTGGTATACACGAAAGACCAGCGTCGTGGCACTTGAGTTGTCTCGGCATTATGCTGAGTGTATACCATTTCAGTGCCACATTTAATTTTTATGTTATTTTATATTATTTGCCATATATTTTGTGTCACTGAATAAACGTTTTTCTATCTTTCTATATCGGAACCGAGTTACTATGAGTATCTAAGTTATCGTTATCAGGCTTACTGAATCCCGTCTATCATTGCCCAGATATCATGCAATTTTTTTTTTTTATTTACGTTAAAAAGACGCCCCACACTAGGATTTTATCCTAGTGTAGGGCCTATCCATACACAATAACCAGACCGACACAAATAATTGAGGGTCACACAAAGATTCGTCCCGTGCGGGAATCGAACCCGCGACTATTCGACCCAGTGGGCGGCGCGGCTTAAGGTCTCTACCGCTGCGCTAAACCGCCGTCAATGGAGATACTCTCCGACCCATAACACAACCTATCACTCACTGCGTCGTTAGTCTAATGGTGCATGGTGCAATTGGTGCGTACGGGTTACATATACATAAATTCTAGTCCTAGGTAGTCTTAGGTCAGTTATAGTGTAATTGAGGATTTTATATTGAAAAATCCACATGTTCAGTCCGGAGTCTGGCTGGAATCGTGTGCGGTATAATTTCAATAGCCCCTATTACATTGAGATCTAACATCGACTCCGATATGTGATTTTAGACACTATACCTCTGCCACCCCTGCTTGACTAATCTAGGTGAGACGGTTTTTATTTTTTAGAAACGTAACAAAGTCTTCACCACCACTTCGAAATTTCGTTTCTCTGGAGAAAGGCATAAAATATCACGGTTGCTGTTCATTTTTCTACTTCTAGGGAAATATTTCAATAGGGGGTCCACAGGGTTACTAATTAAAAAAAAGAACTTAGATAAATTTTAGCAAACAGCAACTCTGCGACTGTCATGAAGTGACATTTCACTCGATGACAGCCTTAGTTCCGATTCTGGCCGCGGGCCAATAGACCCTTGGGGACTGTATTCGGTCGTTGTCATCGAATTTCATCTGATGACAGTTTAACAGATTTACAGTACAGTGTTTGAATCATAGGTTTGAATTGCTAAAATTGTGACGTCTTTCCATTTTATTTTGATTTTAGATTTCACTCAATATTCTGACAAAATTCTTCTCACCTCATATCAGCGAAGTGCGCGTCCATGGCCTGCCCGGAGGGGAAGTTGTCGGTAGCGCGGCGCATGAGGCTCGCGAACAGCGCGTGCGCGGCTGCCTCCTCGCGCATCATCACCAGCAGCGGCGCCGCCAGGTCGCACATGCCTTGCATGTAGCCTATCTCCAGGTGCTCCCACACGTACCTGCATAGAAAAACCAACCTTGTCTGCTTGTAGAGGTAGGGTCATTTTGCCGTGGTATATTTAACTTCGATGTGATTCAGTGTGAGACTGTCACCATTTGATCACATTTTTTTTGGACTCGCAGCTTTCCTAACGAATTTTCTCTTCACCCTTCGTGCACATAGATAATGATTATGAATTAATTTATACGTTACTATTTTATGAGCTGTGTAAGACTGAAGCAATCGTGTAGTTTTACAGCGAATATACACCTGAGGCAGTAAGAGACTGTTTAAAATGAATACTCCTGAGTGATATGCGCTTAATCGTTCTAAAGCTACTCAAAATCACTGAACGGCTTATCGAATATAGGGCGATAATTAAGGCTAAGGTTTAACTGATATTATTTTTTAAAAACGTTTGGGTAAACTTAAAATAGTTTTATTGTATCTTTTCATAAATAATGTTATTGTAAATCAACTTACGTGCACATAATATTTCGCAGTTTATCCAGGTTTTCGTCAGTGAAGAAGGGATAATTTCGGTCGCACCTCTGCACATCCTTCTCAATGCGATGCAAGTTTAGGGCGAACGTTTCCACCAACTCGTTCTGAAAAACATCATTGATTTAGTTCTATTAGATAAGTAAAGCAATCAGAAAACGTCTATATAATCACGCTAAATCTCGTACGAAAATATAAAGTTCCTCTCTCGCTTCCTCCACTCTTATGGTTTTTACAGAGACTCATTAAGACACGATTGATTTGATCACTACAAGATAATCTAGGTCTTCCCCACTATCCTTCCACCTTTATATTGTAAATCTATTTTGTGATTATATAATCTCTTTTTAAATGCCCGGATCACCAGAGTATTCCCTTTTCTCTCTAACTGCGCTAATGTTCCCTTTCTTTATAAGCGAGCCTAGTAAAGTTTAAAGCAAACATTTTGCGTCGATTGCTTCCTGCGATCGAGTGCCGCCCTGTTTTTGCCTTGCCGTTAAAGATTCTAGAAAGTTTTTTGCATAAACTCTGCGAGGGTGTTTACAAATTGTCATATTTACTTTTTTTAACTTAATAATCTACCACCGGATCGGCACGCTGAAACGTACTAAGAAGATCCGGCGAAAAACTCAGCGGGCTTGTCTTTTTTGTCTAATCCTCCATTCATTTTTTTCATCATTTTCTATATAGATACATACATTTTTATATTATACAAAATCTTTCATGCGATCTGTGTGATGCCGTAAAACTGAGATGTAATACTAATAATAATATTTTGAAAGATATGTTATAATGAAAAGCTAGAGGATTCTGGGTGGACCAGTCTCCACAAGCAGCACCCGTTGACGAGTACGATTACTTGAGCAGCCATCACATCCCTCGACCATACTAGAGGGAAGTAAGGGACCCGCACCAAATAGCCACTGCAAGCATGGATTTTTTATATTAGGATAAGTTAAAGAGGAAATATTTTTTTTTAATGTTTCCCCGCACTAATATTTATTCCTGTGTCGTGGGTGCGTTTACATTCACATGCAAAAATACCTAGACCAGAACAAATATTTGCGGATCACACAAAGATTTGTCCCGTGCGGGAATCGAACCCGCGACTATTAGCCACAGTGAGTGGAGCGGCTTAAGCTCTTAACCACTGCGCTAAATCGTCCGTCATAAATATCAGCTCTATTACTCACAGAATAGACTCCTCCATTAGAACTGGCTGGAGATACGCAATTGGAGCGAGTGTCAGGTGCATTCCTGTCGGAGGGTTCCAAGGTGTCGAAGCTTGCGCCAGCTGATTGCGATTCCTCGCGCACCACGCCCAGCGGACTACGCGCTGGACTCACTGTTGCTGGCAAACACAAGTTAATTTTATATTTATATGAAAATAATGTTTTTGACAATAGTTATCAATAAGCCAAAATATATTTCTACTTGTAATAAAAGAATTGTAGATTCAAAGTAATCATAAAAGCCAAAAAACTCTCAGAAGTCTTCGTTACTTTCAAACTCATCTATATATGATAGGTATATGTAACCTTAAATAAGGCTGGAATTCATTTTACATGTAACAAAAGATTAATTAATACACATTAAAAAGGATCATAGAAAATAAGGTATCATAGAAGTACAAAAATAACATCAGCGCTTACTTTTTTATATATATTTTCATCTCATCTATCTATATCATCAACTGAAATCCCTTGCTGGGCAGGCAGAGAGTACAGAGTTGCAACAGGCTTTCCTTACATACCTCTCTGGGTCCCTCCACTCTCATAATTCGTATCTTACACACTCGCAGATTTCTCATCCGACCACTAAACATCGTTTCAACAATAAACATCGAACATTAACCAATATTAAAAATGTAAATTACGACTTGAGCATGAGAAAAGATAGAATCTTACCTGTAGTACCCCCGGACGCTGGTGATCCAGACGCCACCAGATCAACAGACGGATTAGTTATAATAACACTCGTATGCTGCTGTACTGGACTCGGCTGGCTCTCATCAATGGAGCACTTGAAGTCGCTCCCGTTCATATTGGCACTATCCACGCTACACAGCAACCCTCTACCCTCACCTTTCTGCACAATGCCTTCTGCAAGTCTTTTAATTTCTGCTATACTTTCCCTCCTCATATCAGGGTTGTCAACAACGCTCTTTATATGTACTTCCTCATCTAAATCTTGACTGTCTATATCTAAGCTTCCCTTATTATCACTGCTGTCAGTCTCTCCGTTTACTTTAGTGTCCTTGTCCTTTTCTGAGTCCATCTCGATGTTGTCGACCTCGTCTATGCTGGGTGCCCGGGATAGGACAGGTTTGGTGTCGGGCCTTTTTTGTTCATTCTCACTGAGTTCAGGGGAGACGATCGGTGGATTGTCTGATATGACGCTGCAGTCGTCTTCGAACACCTGTATGAAAAGAAGAAAGAAAGTTATTATTAAAAGTCGCCAGGTATATTTACCTGTACCTATAAGCATAATTTAAGCGTGGCAATTAAGCGATGGAGGAAAAGAAACTCCTAAAAATATAACTAACTTGCGATATAAGACAGTTCATACATATTTAATTGTCTACCACATGGTCATGTAGATTGTTGCTGCCGACTAAAACATTTTTCAAACTGCCCCGGGATTGCTTGAAGCCCCAGTTTACATTCTGCCCACTTCTGCAGTAGGAAGCAGAAAAGAGAATATCCAATTGAGTAACGTATCTAAATGTGTCACACATCCTATCCAGTTTCAAGTCCACTCCTCTTCGCGCTGCTAATGCTAAGCCCAGAGTCTCAACATACATTTAACTTCTCAGCCGCATTTTGAGGCGATTTCATATGTTTCTGCAACATAGGTTGTTATTGTCATTACAATGTACTTTACCTCATTGGCTTCATTATTGTCCTGTGGTTTCAGTTTCCCAGAGGCTTCTGAGAGGCGCGCGATAGAGGCGGCAGTAGCCTCTCGGTCCCGCTGACGCACTATGGCCTCCACGCACAGCCACTCCGACATCGTCGTCTCGTACTGCCGTCGACACGCCACGTCCTGTTCTGTTCTCTGTTCTAATGTCGAACCGAACCTGGTAGCCAGATATAGAAATGTTTGTTAAATATTCTAAATATACAAATAGGCGCTGTATAGTGAAACAGCCTATACTGTTCTACTGCTGGTTTTCATATATATGCATGAGTTTGAGTGACTACGCTGTTGGCTGAAAGGCCTTTACAGCTTTACGCGACAAATCAAAGCTTCCTTCTCGGGTTCAAACCCAGGCACGCCCGTCTGTCTCTTCGAAAGCATGTGCTTATCAAAATTAACTATCACTTGCGTTAACGGGAAATGGAGACATCGTGAGGACACCTGTATGCCTAAGAAGTTTCTCGAAGGTGTGTGAAGTTCGCCAATCCGCACTGGGCCAGCATGGTGGACTATGGCCTAAACCCTGTAAGTTTGAGAGGAGGCCCGTGCCCAACGGTGGGACAATTTCTTAACAGGGCTTCAATCATTTATTATTATTTACTTGGCTTATTTCCCTCAGCCAGTAAGTTATAGCTATAAATGTCTGCTATCCTGCAGTTCATTCATATCAAGTCAAGTCAGTCAAGATATTTTTCTACTTACTCGTAATAACCCAGCAGGTATGGCCACACCTCGCGCCTGATGTCGTGCTGTACTCCACCGTAGTACACAATTCTATAGACCTCGTCCTTATCGTGTACTGCGCCATTCTCATCAGTCATCGCACGCCATCGCTCTTCTGTTAAACCGCCTTCGGTTCCTTCTGATAAAGAAGATGTACGATTCTAATCATCGAGCTTAGAGACGGTTTTGAGTGAATTTTCATTTTGATCTAACAGGTTAAAAGAAATTAGTATGTCCCTACGTGATTTTTTAACTAACGTGTTTAGTCCCACTACTAGGCAAATGTCTCCCCCTCCTCCTTCTGTACAGTTCTATCCATGGCCAATGATAACCATTCGGGTGACAATATGACATCCATTTTCTAATCCGTCTTCTATATATATCTGTCTTGTATATATAATTTTATCATATTTAGGAGTATTTAAGCTTTGCATTGTATTATTTTCGAAAAACACTGAACTTTTACCTGTTAGCTGAAGCTATTTAAAGAAATTTGGAAGCTATATATAGAAATTTGGAATCTACCACCAATCAAACGATTACGGGGCAATTAGTTTCTTTTTATATACAGGCTTTGTTTGTTTTTAGCAATGTTTATACCTCTAGGTACAATATTTGGATGCACCAAGCCGCTAAGGTGTGTTCTGACAGTAGATAAATGGCGGCAGTAAGCCAGCCACCCGTAGAATGCGCGAGAAATTATCTGCCTACGCATCGTACTGCATACCAGCTCGATAGATGCCGTCTGGAAACAATTACACATTTCAACATAAAAAAGGAACTTAAAAAACAACGTGCCACGTTGGGCGCCAAGATTGTGGTCAAATAATCCTGGCGCCCAGTGTGGGACTTCGGGTAGTCTTCCAGGCAACGTAATTAACTCAAAAAAAATTTAATGTAATAAATTTAATAAAACTCATTGTCCTTTGACGTGTAACCGTTTATTTTCTTAATTGGTATTTATTTTTACACTGGTTGACAAATACGACGCCTGCTTTTTACTGATTTATATTTAAATAATAAGTCCAAAGAGGGTATCGTAAATGATGACTAAAGGAGTAAAAGCATCTTACATCAACGAGCAGTATACTATAGCAATAGGTTCACCTCCTATTCCGTGGATTGTTCGAGTTCATTTTAGAATGTAGGTCTTCCCCTTCACTGGATCGAGTAGTCGCAGGTTCGATCTTCGCACGATACACTTTGTTTGACCCACAATATTTCAATGTATGTGTTTATATTCACAGATGTGAATTTTGTGATAGAAAAAGCACTCACGACTCAGTAGGTAAACCTAGAAGGGTGCTATGCTTATTTGAAACAAAAATAGAACTTGTATCCTAAACTTTTCTGACTAATGGAATTACTCGTCATTAGTTTTTTGGAATTACGATCGTTCCAGTGCTTGTCCATATTTTACCTGTTCAACGGGTTGGTGAGGTATCGGTGTTAGTGGAGGGTGTCCATTCAGTCCTGCTGATGGCGGGCAGTCCACAGACATAGTGGATGAATCCGAGGAAGTGGTTGAGGTGGAAGCGAGAGGCCTGCGTGGAGTGCGGGGCGGGGACTGCACCGCGCGCTCCAAAAGGGAGTAACGCATTGCTGGGAAAAGTGATATAGTATATAGTAGAAGGAGGATGTTATATCCCCATGTAATAGGAAGTGTAATAGCGAGAGCAATAAATCTTATTATGTACTCGTTAGGACTAGCCAAACCACACTTCCACACAACTTTAAGGCATGCGGTATATACTGGGTTTTTTTTTATACGTCCACAATAGTGCAGCTGCGCAATTAAGTATTTATTATACAAGGACGCTTTAGGATGCCAAATCCCGTCGCGAAAAAAAATCCTAACGAAATACGAATGCTGCGTATGCATATGAAAATGCCGTTTTTAAACAGTTTCTTTGGTAAGTTAGGCCCATAAAAGTGAGACAGCCATTAGATATGAGACATGAGCCATAATGTTAGACTACTACTTGTCTAGACCGAGCATTGCTAACAAAAATGTCTTCAAAAAGCGGCATCAGTTACGCACTATGTGTGCGAGATCCCAGTGTTCGATTTATTTAAAAGCATCTGCCCTATGGGTAAACACATAATTGTGTCATTACCGCTCGCGCGATGCTCCATCTACACAATTGATTCATTTAAGACATATGTATAAGACAGAGGGCCATAAAGATTAACAGTACCTTCTCTATCCGTAATAGCATTGTTGACGATTCGGAACACATAATCGCCTGCTGCTTCCTCGGGTTCAGTCTCCTCTACCTCGCCGCTCTCGCACAGGCTCGGCATTGGACGCCTGCGGACTTTGCCTCGACCGAACACCTGCATAGAATTTAGATAAAAGAGGGTAAGAAAGATAAGCTTTTCCTAAAAATAACGACTGTACCCACTTTTATAAAAAATACATGTAATCAGTCTTACAAACCAAAAACTACGTTTTATAACTTTACAGGTATATATGATAAACGATCCAACTAGTGTTACATCATGCAAGAGTTGGAAGTCTACCAAAATAAAATACATATTAACGCACCTTCCCTGTGCCTCTTTGCGACCACAGCGGAGGATCTAACTGACCATGCGGTAGTAATCCCGTCTCCAAGTTACTCAGAAAAGATAGCAGGTGACCACCTGGAATCAAAGAAATTGAAGTAAAGCCAATGACGATACTTGGACAAAACTGTTAGATAAGAGTCCTTTAATAAAAATCAAACACCGTTACGCCTATATTCCCCAAGCGAGTGTGGCGGAAGAGTAGTGTGTACAACCACATATCCCCGGCGAAGTTAAGTCCTAATGTAACAGGGAGCGAACATATTGCCATTATACCGGACATAAATTTTAAACCCCAGACATCGACTAACAAATAGAAAAATCACACTTTATCTGAACTAGGATCTCGTAATCGCATTTGCACTATGCGTCATTAAACTAATGAGAGACCTATAGAAACCACCCCTCATTTGCACAAGCGCTTTTTCAACGAGCGTGTTTGAAGCGCTGTAAGTATTTTAAAAGAAAATGTTCCGATAACCATTTGTTTTATCTCAGTGCTTTATCAACGCGCATTGGAAAGGCGCTGGTGCTCAAAGGCCGGATACTGGTTAGTATTTGGAATAGCGTCACATTACCAGTTAAAAGCATTTTTTAAGGACTAGTTACCGAATGACCACTATCTCACCTGATAGAAAGTGACGAAGGGGCCGAAAATGTGGCTGGCTGACTCAGTAATAGCCTGCCTATTTACTCTAAACTATTTTATTTTTGTTCCATATTCCTCCTATGCTAAGGATATGGAATTTAGACCGAGATCCAAATCAGTGCGATCGGGATAGACCCGTGTCCTCGTAAGGCAACTCCATGCAACATGGGTTGCGCAGAGACAGACGATTTGGCAGAGTGGTTAAGAGCTTAAGCCGCTGGTCGCTGGCCCACTGGGTCGAATTGTCGCGGGCTCGATTTCCGCACGGGCCAAATCTTTGTGTAACCCAGAATAATTTTTTGGGTATTTGTGTATGTGAAATTTCATGTTTTAAACGCACCCACGATACAGGAATAAATCCTAGTGCGGGGATACGTTTATTTTGGAAAAAAAGAAAAGCAAATGTGTTTCCTTGGGTGCCCTCTCTTGCCATGACTGAGATGTCGGGCGGCATGACTTTGCTGGAGGTGGTGACCAGCCATGCCCGTAGCCTACCACCGGCTAACTAGCCTTACCTTTGGGGAAGTGTATGGGCGGGCGTTGCACGCCATCCTGGCCAACCAGTATGAGCGCGTCACTGCCCGGCGCGCGATGCACGTGCACGTACACCACCTCCCACACGCACACCTGCAGCGACATCGCCCAGTATACGCTGGAATAATAAACCCTGTATTAGTAACCCTGTAATAAATCTCTCTCAACATTGGCCTTTAGGACGGAAAGATTCTAGAGTGGCAAATACGTACACGAAACTGTAGTGGGAACCCCACACAGGGCGGACTGATGACATAGTAAAGAACACGGGTAAAAACTGGATCAGCACATAGCCGTTTGACGTGGCGAACTTTAGAGAGGCTTTTGTCCTACAGGAGTCATCTTTCGGCTGATGGTCATCCAGGTCACATCTCTCACAACCGTTTTCTCCAAAGAAGTAAGCTAGTTAAGTTTTAGTCCACTTAGGTCAAGGTATACCGCCATTTCTCGGGCACACTCATTTGACCTATCTATTTTTTATAGGTTCTCTTAAATATAAAGGTTTTATCACTATGTTTTTATCCACCATTAGCAAGTGATAATTGCACAAAGATGTCAAAAGAACCATGAGGTGCTACCTGGAATTTAAAGCTTGGACCCTGTAAATATAAAGGGACGGTTCGAACATCCCATTTATACAAAACCTTTGGAAAGAGCATGAACGTATGGCGCATAGGGCTACGGGTAGAAAGATACCCGCGGAATATTTTAAATACTATCTATCTATATCATGAATGAATATGAACAACAATGGCATACATTTGAATGAAGAGAAAACCAAGATTATGGTTTTTGAACGGGAAGAAACCAGAACGAATAAAAAGATTGTGGTTGGTAACGATGTGCTGGAGCAAGTGAATGAGTTTGTATATCTTGGATGCGCCTTCAGTAAAGATAGGAAATACACTGCTGACAAAGACAATCAAGAGTCTTCGTAACTAGATCTATCTATCTATATAATCACCTTGTCCTTCAGATAAAACTCGGTCTATTTGGTCATGGTAAGAGTCTAGACTCTTACCTTCCCTGGTACCTACTTACTTCCACTTTCGCATTGTATATCTGTTTTATCGTTCTTTTTTCTGACATTCTTTCTGTATGCCCGAACCAACTGAGCATACCATTTCTCATCTTTACACCGATATTATCTTTCATACCTACTCGCTTTTTTACTACTCTGTTGCGAATACGGTCGCTCAGCTTCACTCCGCACATCTTACGCAGAGCTCGCATTTCGACCGCAGTTATCCTACTTTCATTTTAAATACCATCGCAAATAGGTGCTATTCCTTACTTACTTATGAACGGGCTGGCGTATGATCTCGATATCCTTACGTGACGTAAAATTATTAAAAAAAAAAAATGGTTTATTGGTATCTCATACATTGTAGATTTATGTAAAATTGAGGCAGCCCCAGTAAGTGATATGAATACTTGTGTTGGGGTTGTCTCGTACTTCCCTTATACATATACTTATGCAGACAATGTTAAAGCAGTAGCAACAGAATATAAAATTGACTTATAGAAATATAAAACAGAAGAAACATAAAAGTAGACAAAAATAAAATAAATAAATAGACGCTAACATGCAATTTTAGTTCTAGTATAGTGTGTGTGTGTGTGTGTGTGTGTGTGTGTGTGTGTGTGTGTGTGTGTGTGTGTGTGTGTGGGCATGTGTGTTTGTCTGTGTTTGTGAGGTGTTTCGCGCACTGGTAACTCTTGTCATTTATCTGATTCTAACTAAGATGTTTTCAACATCTTCGTATGTTAGCGTTTTCATCCACTCTATTACAGTTCTTTTGCACTCATATAACTTCATTGGGTAAATATTCAGTTTTTGATTTAGTTTGTTATATATAAATGCAGATTGCGTATTATACTGACGTCTGGCGAAGACAGTTCTAACATTTTCAGAATGGGCAACAGTATGTTTCCGCCTTCTATTCAGATATTCCGCATTAAAAGGTAATGTTTTGTGAAGATTTAGGGTTATGTATAGAAGATATAGTTTTCTAACCGTTAATAAATTACTACTTTTATAGAGGTCATCTGTAGAGAATCTGTATGGTTTGAAATACATGACCTTAATGAGCGATCGTTGGGCCCTTTCAAGATCAAGGAATTTGGTTTTTACTGCGCCGCCCCATTATTTATAATTGGGCGGCGCCCGCCGGTTATAAGTGGATTTACGGTACACATTGGCAACCCCAGCTTGGGGAATGCAGGCACGACTGTGTTTATTATTATTTCTTTTAAACCACTATTTTTTATGCTGTACACTTAGCTCCAGATAGTAACAAATATTTGTTCATTCGGGAACAAATTTGAAAACAATTTTGATGAATCTTATAAATTTTGATATATTTTATAAGAATATAACCACTGTGGAACCCAGAAAGAGAACGTAATTCTGTTCCGTCTCAAATGACTGGCTGCATTGATTGAGTTGGTGTTGCAAATCGTCCGGGAGCATTGGAGTTTTCATTTGCGGATGAATGAAGTTATTCAGCTTTAGTTACTCTGATTGATCTTGGTACTAGCTAGCAACAAAAGTAGTTTTGAACATATAATAAACATAACTTACTTATAAGCAGTAATCTAATGGGCGGCATTGTAGATTTTCATGCAAATACTTCGTTGCATTATTGAAAAAAAAATGTGCAGACCGTTGATTTGTACCCTCATGTAATTTACAGTAGAAGGTCCATGGCTAATACTGAACACAAAATTTTACAAGAGCAAGAAACTAAAGCTAGCTATTTTATTATTTATGAATTAAAATAGAAACCATTTCGTGTGTGGTGACTCGTTCGCACGGTTGGGTTGAACAAAGCATACATCTCTACCTAGATACTTGCCGTGTAGTGTAACCACAACTGACCTGAAGTGAAGCGTGGCCACATCTGAGGTATATAATACCTAACCAGGTATTCTACATACATACACTCATGCTTTTATCCCACTGGAGTAAGTAGAGACTACAGTTTGCCACATACTACGATTCTGATACATCTCTTTTGCCTCATCTAAATATACTTCGACTCAAGAAGTATATTTGAGGCCTAATAATGAGTCCATTGCGTTCATATCTAACACAATTCCAGACTCTGGACTGCTACTGAGAATATTTCGATAGAAAACCCAACTATATCCAATCACTTACGACTCTATGTGACCCTAGACAACCGATGCAGTCTTTATTAGATGAAAACTTGGCTTAGAAAGTAGGCCGCTGCACGGGACAAATCTTTGTGTGACCACAGACCAGGTTGATTTAAACTGTTATGTGTTGAGGTCTTAAATTTACGCGAATATTACACTGCCAGTCCCTCACGAGATCAGGGGTGCTGCAAAACACTCGTAACTTCAATGAAAGATAAACCGCGACAAATTCCGAAAATTTGTTTTGTTTCAACTATTATGTGGTGTGACCCATACATTGTTGTAGGTCGTTGTGTATTTAAATTCCATTTTCGTAAACACTCCCACGACACAAGAGTGTGATACCCGTTTTTACACTGCCACTGCCGCCACTTCTCGCCCATAGTAATAAGCAGTACCGCGGCAGCGTCGACTGTTAACAGTCGATATACTCCCTTCGCACGTCAAGCATCGCTCCGTATTTCTTGTTTGCAAAAAAAAAACTCCCGACATCAGTTTTTTTTTTCTCCGAAATGATATCTTCTTCTTCTTCTTTAAGTTATGGCTTCACACTAATTATAAGTGTATTTTGCCAGTGTCCAGTGAGATATATAATCGTGTTTGTATAAATTAATTCGACTCCCCGATGAGTTTGATGACAACGATGATGATGAAATTAATGAAGTACCCCACCCTGGATAGTAAAGCGGTGGATACTTTACATACCAATTGCAACGGCCGTTTTGAGGGAAGTCGAAAAGACACGTTTTATCACTTTGTTACAATTACCTTCACTCATGCACATATAAGAACACATAATGGTTAATATTCCACATTATTAGTCGAAATAACTCAAGTTTTGGAAATTAAAACAAATTGACAACATCACTCTTCGACTTCCCGCCAAAAAACCCAAATGATATCATTTTCATAATCACCTAGGCAATTTTTAAACTAGCTTTCCCATTGTTTTTCTGATGAACCACCCTCACAGTTTTATTTGTGTATTAAATATTTCCTTAGTTTTTTTACCTTTAAGTTTATTCCAAAATTAGTTGTTCCCCATCATTCTAAAAAGATTTTAAAGCCGGCTAC
Source organism: Phalera bucephala (assembly GCA_905147815.2). Taxonomy (NCBI): domain Eukaryota; kingdom Metazoa; phylum Arthropoda; class Insecta; order Lepidoptera; family Notodontidae; genus Phalera; species Phalera bucephala. Next base: position 11,386,985 of record LR990629.1, read on the forward strand.
ACTGAGTGGGCGTGGCCTGTCAGCATTTTGACTCCCGCTCAAAAAACCGCCAACGAAGGGAGCGCCCGGCAGTGATAGTGTTGAAAGAGAAGTAGAGCGTAAGTGGCGTGTATGTACGAGTAACTTTCCCTCACTTGCGGAAGTGAGCAATGTGTAAATTGGGTATGAGGCTACATAGAAAAAATACATACTAGGGTGCATATCTAGCTACGTACCAATCAATGCAGAGTGGTCCGGAACACCGGCGCCTGTACACAGTGCAGGGGCTGACGCTGCACAGAACACACGTGTTTTGGCACGCCGACACATGCACTAGGTGGCAGCGAAGCACACTACACAGACTACACAATTACACATGCACTAAACACAAAAAAGAAACAGAAAGTTTAACGTGCTTAGAAATGACGTCAGCAGTGTTCTTAATAATCGTTTATAAAATATAATAGTACACTTGTCTACTGAAGAATCAGCGGCGCTTATAGACAAATGGCCTGACTGTAAAGATGAAGGGCAGCCCAAAACAACTAGCATTCCTCTGTAAGAGCCTTCGGGACTACAATAATTGAAATTTTATATATTACTAATTATATTATACTTTCAGCTGTAGTAATAGTAATAAAATAGAATTTTTAGTTTTCCCAATAAGAAAATGATGGTCTTTTGTAGCTTTACATTAGAACACCCTGTTGCCCATAAGCTAACGTAAAACTTTGATGACGTCACTTCTATGCTGAGGCCACACTCATTAGTGTCTAATAGACGGTGAAACACCCAATATCCCAGAATTGCATGAATACGGTGTCGTGACTTAAAATCGATATTTAAATTTCGACAGAACTTATGTTTTTTTTAATAATTAAATAGAATACACTTTATTGTACACCAATACAAAAAAAATACAATATATTGAGATAAAAAAATAAACAAAGGAAGTACAATTGGCGGTCTTATCGCTAATAGCGATCTCTTCCAGACAACCAAAACATGATAAAACAAAACAAAATATACAAAATTAGAGGGCAGTAGGTGGCGTACATTTATATACGTATATTAATAATAACTTTAATTAGGAGGACATGTAACGGTCGTAACGCTTTATCTTTTAGGCGTCGAATTTATAACCCCTTTATGTATTCACTCAAAACGTAGAAATTAAAAGTGACATCGGGCATGAAACTGACGACAAAATTACACATGACTCATTAGCAAAAGAAAGAATAACGACATTATCAGCGTGGCCTTGGCATAGATTAGCATAATACAAACATAATAAAAAAAAACACTCTTCATCAAAAAAGCGCTCTTAGCGCTGTGCGACCGCGGTTCTCTTACCGATTACCTAGGTAAAGCAGCGTTTGACTCGGTTGGCCCGAGATGGGTGACTGTTTGTGGCATTTTCATATTCGAGCGTCTCCGTGCTTCGGAAGGCACGTTAAGCCGTTGGTCCCGGCTACCACTTAATGTGGTAGTCGTTAAGCCGAGTTGGAAGCCTTAAAGGCGGCTTGATAAGTTCCAGCAGCAGGTGGCCACAAACTTGCCTCCACCAATCCGCACTGGGTCCGCGTGGTGGAGTATGACCTAAGCTCTCTCACCTCGATTTGTGAGAGAAGGCCTTTGCCCAGCAGTGGGCAGTATAGGCTGATATTATTATTATTATAAAAAAAAAACAGCAAAAGTTAATTGAAAAATATATCAAACATCTAATTTTTTACACTACAGTGTACTCACATACTACAAATCATTTACTAAATAAGAAACTCCAATATCGAGTTTGAAGTAAAAGCAAAACATCAAAGGGAACTTACTACGCTTAGCTGAAATAAATACGGACGAATGAACGAAAGCATTTTAATAAAGTAACAAAAAAATGTAATTTATACTGAAACTTTGCACATACTTGGAAAATACGCTTGTAAAATAAAATAGAAATGAGAAACTCTCCAAGCTTTATAACTAACGCCGTAACATCGAATACTTTATTCTTGGGAGCAGAGGTATTTCTCACCTTTACTTCTTTTAAGTAAAATATAAAAACATGGAAGCCAAATAAACGTCCTTGAATTTAATTCAAGTTACAACGAGGTATAAGGCACTTTTTAAATTCAAATAGCTATTTATAAAGCATTTTGTTTTTTAACATGGCTATCATTTAAACAAGCATGTATTTTGGCGGGTAATCTAAAAGTATGCACCTAGTAAATTTGTATCAAATCCCAAAGTTTGTGTATAATATAGGTGGAATATTAACTATTACCAATATCTTCGTGTATGTTCATGGTTAAAAGTAACGGTTACGCAATAAAAAAGTGACTTTTCAACTTCCACAAGATGCCCGCTGTTGTCAATTTTTGTTTTAATTCCCAAAATTTGTGCTGTGACTTTTCAATTTCCCTAAACGCCCGTCGTAATTAGTTTGTAAAGTATCCAACATCTTACACTTTTAATTTTTCATTAATTGTATTATCATCGTTATCATTTTTTCATCAAAGACTCAATTTAATTTAAAAAACAACTTAATACTTAACAGTGGCATAATGGCCCTACCTTTTCCGCTTGCCATCATTAAAAAAGAAGCATCTTTATGTATGAAATTAAAAGGAAGCGCGTATTATCATATTATATGGGTCCTACCCTTTTAACAAGCTTTTATTTAAGTTGCAATGATCGTATGTCTGTCTTTCTGGTGCAAATCTTCTGATCCATTTTTCGAGCACCTGCGGGTATCTAATTGAGCTGACATTTGGCATACGTATGCAAGTCCGATGACAATGCAATAAATATGATACCATAGAGCTATTCTGATGATGCTGTCGGAAGGTGGCCATAGGAACACTATACAACTTAACACCCTCGTTTTTAGGCTTATTATATTGGTATTAAAAAGTACTATACAACCAGATGTTGTTAAGAGTCCGATGATATAGCCGAAAGGTGGCCAATGAAACCACACAAGTACTTATAATAACCTCGCCATGTTTGGGCTCGTTGGATTTGCCTGACGAGTATTTGAGACTCGGATGGTGTCCACGGTTTGATGATGGAGCCGGAAGGAAGGCATAGGAATTATTCAACTAAGCAAGATATATTCGTTATGATTTTTTGCTATAAGATCTTGTTTTTAAAGGGCTTTTTAATTAAAATTATGAAGTCTCGTATGAGGCGGGTATTTTATGAACTTATTACCTATGACCAAGAAACACGTAACTCGGCTTGATATAATAACTGCGCGAAACGATCTTACTCATGAAATAAAAATATTTTCTGGATTTAATCGCGGTTTATTTTTGATGTTTAAGTTCGCGACGTTTCGAGTGCTTTGCAGCACCCATGGTCACGGGAAGGACTGAAGTGTTAAACGTGTAAAAGGTACAGTTATTCCGGGGTACACTCAAACTTCTTAACTTTTTTTGTTGGTCCGATCGACGCAGAATGAGCTCACGAGCCTGCCTTGAGGCTTTGCAGTTTTATGCTTAGTTTTGAATTTGTTTATATTAATTACCGGATCTCAAGACTAACCCTTAGTCCTTCCCATGGCCAGGGGTGCTGTGAAGCACTCGAAACGTCGGAAACATAAAAATCAATAATAATTGATTTTTTAATTTAATTGTTTATACGCGATAAAATCTGAAAAATAATTTTATTTCATGTGTAATATTCGCGTAAATCTAAGAACTTAGTATGATCGTACTCCAATGGCATACAGAATACAACTACACTATAAAAAAATAAGCAGTGGTTAAGGGCCTATGCAGCTCCGCCCACTGTGTCTAATAGTCGCGGGTTCGATTCCCGCACGGGGCAAATCTTTGTGTGATCCACAATTATTTGTTCCGGTCTGGGTATTTGTGTATGTGAATTTTCATGTTTGTAAACATACCACGACTCAGGAATAAATCCTAATGTGGGGCTACGTTACAAAAAGAACATGAAAATGGTCATAGCGAATAAAGACCCTAACGACGTCACTAGCAGTGAATTCTAATAACACTTCAATATTTATATCCTATACCAGTCCACTGCTGGACATAGGCCTCTCCAATTGCATGCCACTGAGAACGATCCTCGGGTACTCTCATCCTGTTTTGTCAATCCAATAACACTTACCTTTTGTCAATGCCTTCGCTCTCAGCATATCCATTCATCAGCTGATTGGGGGTCCACTTGATGACCAGCCCCGCCGCCATCTGGTGGAGACTCAGGTACCCAGGCATCGGTTCTTCTACATCCTTCTGTAATAACAATTGACATATTTTGCAAGATAGTACATTAGTATAAAAGAGTTTATTCCGTCGTCGTGGCGGTCTTTACGTGAGGCTTACGTGAGGCGGTCCTGAAGCGGACGTCTTTCGGCTGAAGATACAGTCTTACAAGAATCTTTTGGCCCGCGGCCAAAACCGGAACTAACGCTGTCATCTTGTGAAATATCACGTTATAACAGACGTAGAGTTGCCATGTGCTATGAATTTACCTAAGTGCTTTAATTAATAACCGTGCGGAGCCACCTGTTAAAATTGAAATGTTAACTCTAGCATCACACCAATGGCTCCCTGTTAATGTCTTCTATGGGCCTAAAAATTGTCGCACTATAGATAAAAAATAGTTTTTTCTTTTTATAAAAACGTACAAACATGCATTCCATACCGATCCATTCCATTCGCATAGACAAATACCCATACCGAAACAAATAATTGTGGGTCACACAAAGATTTGTTCTGTGCGGGAATCGAACCCGCGACTATTCGGCACAGTTGGTGGAGCGGCTTAAGCTCTTAGCCGCTGCGCTAAATCATCCGTCATAGTAATTAAAAGTAATAATGCCCTCCTATTGGTCTCGTATTGTGGTATTTGTAGCATTCATTAAAGTAAGCAGTGATAGCCTAGTAGTTAGATTGCAAAGTCAGAGGTCTCGGGTTCAAGCCCAGGCACACACCTCTGTCTTTTCGAAAGCATGTGCGTATTAAAAATTAATTATCACTTGCTTTATCGGGGAAGGAAAACATCGTGAGGAAACCTGCATGCCTAAGAGTTTCTTGAAGGTGTGTGAAGTTCGCCAACCCGCACTAGGCCAGCGTGGTGGACTATGGCCTAAGTTCTCTCAGTTTTGAGAGTAGGCCCGTGCCCAACAGTGAACAGTTTCTTACCAGGGCAATCTGTGATGACTGACCAGTAGTGGTATTTACATATTGTGCAACGACATGCTTCAGAAGGCATGTAAAGCCGGTTGCTGGCGATTACCATTACGTGTGGTAGTCGTTAGGTCAAGTTAGAAGCCTATCAACAGTTTTATAAGTTTCAACAGCAGGTGACCACAACTGTGCCTCAAACCGCTACCGCACAGAGTCCGCATGGTGGAGTATCACTTTCTCTCACTCACCTCTATTTGTGAGAGAAGGCTTTTGCCTAGTAGTTCAATAATATAATCTGATTTATATACTTTAAAAAAGGTAATTGTAACAACTCTGGTTCTTGATATAACCAATACTTCAAATTAAAAAGTAATTTGGTCCAAACCTCCTTAACCTTATGACCCAAATTTTAATATGCATTATAAAGAAAATTACAGCGACCCACTTATTTATTTTCGTCAAGTCCTTTACGAACTAAACACAATTTTTTTGTTATAAGAAATGGAATTAACAAGTTTGTTTCTCCTTCCCTTCATCGATATTTCTATATATTCCTTTGAGGCGCTCGTAGTACCGCAAGCTGGTGTCCCACAAGGCTCAGCTGTCTCCCCCTTCCTATTCAGTCTTTTCACATACGATATTCCTCGTTCGAATAAGGTGCCTCTAGCCCTATTCGTGGATGATACCGCTCTCTATGTCTCACATAGGCACATAAAGCGAGCCCGTAACCGAGCAGCCTTTGTGCTCGGTCATTTTTACCCCATGATCTACAAGCGGAGAAATCCGATAATCGTAGCCGCCGTCGACTACGGACCTAACTCCCTTCCTATCAGCCACTACCGCCGTCCGCGGCATGTTCTCACCGACCCTTCCGATGCCCCTACATCCCTTCTCTCGGATCAGACACCGACCTCGCCGGCGAAGTCGAAGAATCCCTTGCCCGCCGGCCGGTGCAGAGCACCACGGCGATACACCTAGTATACGCCCTCCCCCATAGCGACTGCCCAAGCCGAGGCCGTTCCTTCTTGAGGTGCCCTTAAGCTAGTTGCCCTCTTGCCCTTTTGGCTCGACCGTAGCAAAGTAGTTGACAGTAGACAAATGGCGCGATTGAGCTAGTCACTCACTTAGCGGGACAGATATGAACCATCAACACGAAAGAAGTAGCCGAAAGACTTCCACTGTCACCGACAAAGGCCTATTTATAAATTCCCTATCAAATAGGTATAATTACAATATTAAATAAATCACTATATAACTTGTGATACATATTCCAAAGACGTCTGAACTTCAAAATTGATTGATTATTTCTTACGATGATTAATAATTTCTGACAATATCAAACTTAGTAAGTTAACACTTCAATATAATTGCAGCTAAGTTATGTCTACTTACCTAATACCACTACAATTTCAAATTAATCGTTAGAAGATTTTATAGAGTTGTGGTACCACTTTGTCGTTAGCTATCCTTTTTTTTTATTTATTTATTTGGTTCACCAACCACAGTTACGATTTTACATTTTAATAAAATATTCAAAATATAGTAAAACTAAGTGCACCGTTACTTAAAGGTAACCACTACTAGCTTAAAAATTAAAAATTACTAAAAATTAAATTATTAATCTTATTAACAAGTGACTTACATCTATTATATTAATATTATCTGATGATCGTAGAAAGAAGATGGGCAGATTGTTGAAGTTTGTGAAGATAATAAGAGTTTAATCTTCTTAAGTTACATTTCGAACATATCCATTGATTGGTCACATGCGTTGTATATCTTGCACAGCCTGGCCAATGGTGAATTACGTCCAAGCACGGATCTACGCATTGTTCCATCAAGTAGCTTTATGGGATTTCTAGGAGGACGACGTGGTACCCTGAACCATACGCAAGAAAGTTCGGGACAATTAACTATATCATTGACTATTTTGTATAAGAAGGTTAAATATTTCATCATGGTTAGACATTGCCCAGTTTTGTGTGTTGACCGCCGTTGGGAATAGATGACCGCTTCTGGTATTTCTCCTGTTTCGACAGACATTCTACAATGTTGATGTTCCCGGCTGCTGCTGTAGTATATGCCCCGGCTACTGCACATGGAGCCCGTATATTTTAAAGAAGAAGTTTGGAGAATCCACTAGCACGTTAAAGAAACATATTTTAGTTATTTATAGATAACCCTAACGGCCTACAGTGCAGCCACTTCGTTTGGTAGTCGTTCAGATAAGTCGAAAGCCTTATACGTGGCTTGAATAATTCTAACAGGTGGCCATAAACCTTCGTCCATTAATCCGTACTGGGTCCACGACGTGCAGTACACCATATTCTCTCTCTCCTCTATTTGAGAAAGCAAGCAGCTTTTACTGTACCAGCAGTGGGCTTGTCTTTTTTTTTGGGACCAAACTGGTAACACATTTCCACCAATCTACCTCCTATAAGCCAAGATCTACAATGGTCTCCTTAGATGACACCAAGGTTGGTGTATATAGCGCTTCGCGGGATACACCAACTTTGGTGTATCCCGCGAAGCGCTATAATTGTCTTGGAACCGTCAACAAATTTAATTAGAAAGAAAAACTTTTATTATTTTACTAATATATTGTAATTGACTGCCTCGTTGGTCTACTGGTCATCACGAGGTCCTAGATTCAAATCCTAGTTCGGAAAAATATAGTTTTTCTATTGAAAAATTCCTGTTGGAACTTTGTACTCTCTGCCTACCCCGCAAGGGATCTGGCGTGAGGTTATAGATGGATAGAAAAATTCCCAGTATCACTCCGGAGTCTGGAATTCTGCCCGATATATGGCAATTGGCTAAACCACCCCCGCTTGGGGAATATAAGCGTGACGGTGTGTTTATCGTAATTGAGGTCAGTCTTCTTGCGTTACGACTGCTTGGATGATTATCAATAGGTTTTACTTCATAGGTCATTAGTCTTCCAAGTAAACTTATTGGAAAATAATTTTCTAGTATTTCATTCTAGTTTTTGTTAGCACTCTGGCAACTATTTCTTACTCAATTTATTAAACTACGATCTTATTTTGACCCAAATAAGAGATTTCAATTAAGTCTCTTTTGGCCAACTTAAATGGTAATTCAAAGAATAATTTCATATTCTATATTACAAATAAATTGCCAAATTCAGTAAACATATCGAAAAATCTGTAACATGTTTTCGGATTGATTACCCATCTCCCAGGGGCCCGGTGCCAAATCGACTCCAAACGAATTGAAGGAGACGCAATAAATAAAAATATGAAATATACGAAAACCTGGGTCAGGTTGTATTTGTACATTGTTCGTAACATTACACTTCTACATCCAGGAATAGTGTTATTATTCCTAGTTTGTTAGGTTATTTAACTCCCCACCTATCAGCCGCTACCGCCGTCCGCGGCATGTTCTCACCGACCCTCCCGATGCCTTTACATCCCTTCTTTCGGATACAGATACCGCACACAGGATCAGACACCGACCTCGCCGGCGAGGTCGACGAACGCCTTGCCCGCCGGCCGGTGCAAAGCACCACGGCGAGACACCTAGTATACGCCCTCCTCCATAGCGACTGCCCAAGTCGAGGCCATTCCTCCTTGAGGCGCCCTAGCTAGTTGCCCCCTTGCCCTTCTGGCTCGAGCGTAGTGGTTGCACGCTCGCCCTCTTGTCCGGTGAAGCTGTTAAGGCCCCGCGGCCAACAGCGTAGATCATTCATATACACACACACACACACACACACACACACACGGTGGCAAAGGTCTGTATACCTAAAACTAAACCCACATTTCGTTGATGACCATATGTCTCAATTAAATAGCAGGCGAGAGTACTGCCATAAAACCTGGCACAATTCCAGACTCCATTCTGGTACTGAACATATTTTTGATGTAAAAAACACTTGGTACACCGTCCGATTCCATGTAATAGGGGGCGAGCCTATTGCCATATACTGGGCACAATTATAGACTCCCGGACTGATATTGGAAATGTTTCGATAGCATAATTCATTATTCGTCACTGCAACAACAAGGCTACATTTGGTCCGACCAAGAATTCGAATGCAGAACTTCGTGATCGCCAGACAGGCCAACAAAATATAGCGATAGTTTTAGTTACAAGTCGTCAACTTTTGCTCTGATAATATTTTACACAGATATCATGCAATATCCCTTTAAAGCTTAGTAAAGTTTAAGAGATGCACCAAGAACAATCCAGCGTACTTTGCGGCGAGCTCAGTACCAACTTACTCAATTACTAACTCCTGAATTCTCTACAGCTAAACAACTACATAAACTTAATGCTGCAAAGTGCAACGTATTGAACACAACTTAAAGAGAATTACAACTTTAGCAGACGATTTGGCGCAGTGGTTAAGAGCTTAAGCTGCTCCGCCCACTGGGTCAGTTAGTCGAGGGTTCGATTCCCGCACGGGACATATCTTTCTTTGTGTGACCCACAATCATTTGTTTCGGTCTGGGTTTTTGTGTCTGTGAATTTTCATGTTTGTAAACGCACCCACGAAACAGGAATAAATCCTAGTGTAGGTAGAAATCCCGTTTAAAAAAAATTATCCATACTTCCATAAAAATATTATGAAAGTAACTCTGTTTATATGTTCGTATGTTACCTGTATCGCTTCCCCAGGATTATTTAAAGTTTCGCCACATAGCCGACGCAGTGCGACGAGAGCGCGACGGCGCGGTTTGGGGAGTTGTAATGTACTGAAATGTACGGGGACGCCATACAGCGCTGCCCCGCTCGGCGCGACTGCAAATGTCACAACAAACGTAGCCGACCGCTTCCGTCGCGCTTCCGTCGCGGTCCGTCGCCTGTTTGACCAAATCTTTATTTTTGAGATAAAGGGTAGCCCATTTCCGTACATACGAGTAGGCTACCTTTTGTTTCAAATAAAATATTTCAAGTGAATGCCCGTTCACCCCGATTATTAAGTAAAATGCTTAGGTGGTTTAATCTAAAGACGTTACTTTGTGTCAAAAGTTACCAAAATGCGGAGAAAAATAGCAAGGCCGTGTTCTTAAAAAAGAAAAACCTTTTAAGACTTTTCCTGTCGTGAGAAACTGAGTAAATTACGTAGTTACCTATTCTAAACTTTCTCTACAAGCTTCAGCTTTTCATTTCTTTTCATATGTCATAAAAATAGCTTTTCAAAAACAACAAGATATTTTGCTGTCGTGAGAAACTGAGTGAAGTAGGTAGTTACGTACCTACCTATTCCAAAATTCGCTACAAGCTTTTCCTTTTCATTGTGCTATACTTATTTTTAAACAAAATATTTTTTTTTTTTAAGTTATTCTTTTATATAATCTGTTTATTCCACATTTTACTTACCGGCTGCACTCTAACGTTGTTCTTGCCATACAAAAGTGTAGCCGTAGAGTTCTGGTGTAAACTTTCCACGTAGTCTTTGGCACTTGATCCCGCTACTTTGCCTGCACCTAGAACAGGTACATTGTATTAGTGAAGGAAACTTCGCCTGTAAGATGAAAATGGGAAAAGTAAAAATACTCGTTTGAAGGAGTTAAATTTAAAGTAGAATACACAGCCCGAAGACTTGCAGAAGCAATAGGTGAAATTCAATACAAAAATCATCGCGATTTTATAGAGTAGGTACAATCTCGATAAACTAATAATATCAAACAGTCGAAATAATATCTACGAGTATGCAAAGTAGTCTGTATTTCTGTGTAAAAAAACAACTGCGCTGAACGAAATCGGCTCGTCCTTTCTAGATCAAAAATGCAGTAACACACGCTTTTTAAAATTCCGTATATAAATATTTAAAGTCAAACTTATGGGGCACCTATTAATTGTTAATTTAACTTTTTTTAATATTAATCTACCACCCATTGGGAACCCTGCCTCTACTGAAAAGTTCCAACAAGAATCACGCCGGTCTTCCCTTTTATATTCAATTCTCTCTTCATTATTTATTTTTACATATAATAGGTATATAGGTACAACATTTGGATCACATATAAGAACTTTACGGTCCAGTCAATATAACTCATATACTATCTCAATTAATACGCTCCCTAGTATTCCCGCAATGAATTTACCTGCGTTAGTGTTTCCTCCGTCGTCTGAGGAGGCGTTCAAACTCCTCTTGAAGTTGAGGATCGGGCGCCGCACCGAGGGGGGAGTGCTCGTCCCCGCGGACATCCTGTGCCTTTGTACCTGGTATATAAGCCCCCGTTAAATCTAAGTAAAAAGCGTCTTTTGCAACGCTAAATTTCCTTCGTGTCGTAAAATGTTCTGAAAGAGTTTCATTTAAAAATTCGTTGTTTTTAACAGACTCAGCATAACAGATTTTGAGAGCTACGCATATACCAGGTGTAACATCAAGAAGCAGCAGTAAGAGTCCCTACGAAACCAGAAGGGATAAAATATAAGGATCCATGTCGCCGGTTTTAGGGATAAGAAAAACTACATTCAAAGATTAAAAAAACTACTACACGATATAGGAATCGAAAAAATATAATTTATGTTATGCTTCTAAGTTATTTACTGTGTAGATTAAACTGTGTACATTTCTATGAAACATTGTGACTTAATAAATACGATATCAAAATACGACATACAATATGACTTAGAACCTGAAAATCAGATAAAAAAGCTTACAGTGTGAAAAAATTTATATTCTAAACAAAAACAACAATTACCAAATAGATCGTGTCCTTATCTGAAGGGAAAATCAAGAGTCTCCGTAACCGGCTAACTTATATTAGATGAACTATGAGAGTGGAGGAAGCCAGAGAGATTTATAAGGACAGAACATGTTAGAACTGTGTACTCTATGCCTTCAGCGCAAGGGATATATTCGAAACAACTTACCAACTCGTCAGCGGGTGGGTCAGTCCAGAAGCACGCTGGTGCTTTAGCCTTGGAGTACTCCAGGGCACAGGGTCCCACCAGCAGGGAGCTGAGGATGCTCCCGTAGTCAGGGTCGGCCACCAGCGCGTCTCGCTCGTAATAGCGGTTCGCGTTGTTCACCAGGTGCTCTATGATCTTCGCGAGTTGGCGCTCGAAGAGGGCTATGCGGATCCAGAGATACCTAGTGCTAAAAATATTCCGGTTGGTTAGAAAAAACCCCAAAATTGTAGTCAGCAAAATTGACTCTAGAGAATTACTTATGTTTAAAAATAACTAAAATTATATTTGCTATATACTAAAATTATATTAACTTAAACTGTACACTTTGCGACAGCGTGAGTGCGAAGTTAAAGCTTAAACCGTTCTGCCCACAGAATCGAGTTATCGCGGGTTTGATTATCACACTGGACAAACTTTTGAATGATATACAAATGTTTATTTCTTGTTTGCAAATGCGACACAGGAATAATGCCTGGCATGGGGATACGTTTCTTAATAAAAACCAAATGGCAAAACTCATTTTTTTTAAAGTCACAATATTGTTATGGACATAAGGTATTGAACCGACATCAACGCTTACAAGAAAAAAAATCTCATAGGGATCAACCTCTCATTAGATATCAGGATCAAATCTTACTATTAAATATTAAGTTCAAAATAAAAGAACATTATGAAATCTAATTAATTTTTATAACTTTTATATTACAAATTCCTAAAGAGTGTAATCATTTAATCTTAATAAAACAATAAATGAGTATTTATTTAGTGTGATAAAACAATAAAAGTCAGAACATGAAACGTTTGAACCGTCTTTTTGTTAAGGAAAAAAACAATTAAAAATGTATGAAGGTAAAACAATAAGACGTGTCCAGCACTCCTTACTCGGAGGGCCTCAAAAAGTCTTCTAACATTTCTCGGTCCTGGCCCGCGGCGCATACGTCAAAGAGAAAGTTATTAATAAGTGGGAATATTCGCACGAATATTTCGCCTGTGTCTAGGGTTGGCAGCCCCTTAAATACAAAAACCGGATTTAGCTCTATATCACGCTGAACATTTTGCCAGAAAAGACATAGTAATATTTATAATAGCCCAACATATTTTTTAAGCGGACATATTGTGTTTTAAAGCTGCTCGTTAATTTCATAAATCTTTATCACGTATTTTAATTGTTTATCACTACATATTATAAAACAAATATTATAAAATGAAGTCCCCCTCGTCCGCATCTGTCTGACTGTCTGTCTGAACGCGATAAACTCAATACCTGCCGAACGGATTTTCATACGGTTTTCGCCAATGGACGTAGTGATTCAAGAAGGTTTTATGTGTTTTACGAATTATACGACTCGCCCCGGGTCGATAGTTAAGTATTAAAGGATCTGGCGTGGTGATATTAGTAGTAATAGATAAGTGAATGGAATAAATAAATCAGAGTTTTGTCGCAAAATTAGACAGCTTCAACTAACAACAATCGATAATCAGTGTTATTATCAGCAAGTAGTTACCTCGAGCAATGAGTTACATTGACAATGAGCCTAACCCAAGCCAGATCGGACAAGACCACAAAAGCAGAACATGCACCGCTGAAACCGGACGCCTGTTAGCCCTGCCAGTACCCATCTATAGCCCGGAGCAAAACATTTCTTATTAATTATACTTATCCCGCGGCTCTTCCCTCTATGTATCTCTATTATTATCATCACGCCGAATCCCTTGCGGGGTAAGCAGAAAGTACATAATCTTTATATAAAAAATGGGGTGTGAGTGTGTTCGTAATTCTTCACTTCTTCAGCTTGACCGATTTTGATTTCTTGTACTTAGAGGGCCGGTAGGTGGCGCTTTTCTCGGCTGGTTGTGCAGCCGGAGGAAACTGCTAATATAATATTGCAATTAATTATAATACACTTTAATTAAAATTATTTGTGTTTGTATGTATTTGGTGTATACCGATCTTAAAAGTTAGTTCACGTTACAAAATGTAACAAAAACCGGGTTGTATTAAAAATATCACGAAATAAAAATATATTATAATATCTATTCAGACTAAACGAGATATATTGCTATGAATATACTAGTAGGCGCTCGCATTGATGGCCTATAAAACGCCAGGCAGAAGTAGGGTCCACGGAAAGTGTCTGGCAGTACCGTATGTTTCACATTATTCTGTATAAAATGGTTTAAGAACCAGCTTTCATACTATGACGTAGGTTAGCAGCTTTCATACTTCCTACCTCTAAACGACTTCAGGCTAACATAACTAGATATTAGATTATTTATTTACACAATTTTTACTTTTATTAAATCACTTGGGCTTGGATCTTACATTTCGAGCTCTACCATAAAATAGGTACTTCATAGGTACCATAAGAAGCAGGCAAAAATATATCACCTAATTCTAGGCTAGACAAATCCAGGTTAACTGTAATCACAGCCGATCTAACTGCGCAAATCCAATGAAACATAATCATCATTATTATCTCACAGTTACGACCGGACATAAACTGGCAGTAAAGAAAGCACTGACTAGCAGAAATAACTAACTTTTTACGACAATGAAAAAGCCACTTTATCGCCCGGTTATAAGGCTCAATATAACAACAAAAATAATTATGTACAGATACATAAAATTACGTCATAAACCAGAAACAATCTCGTAAATACGATCTGGACATAACATATAGGTACCATATAAAAATCAAAAGGAAAACTGTAACTGCGCAAAAAGTTTTATAAAATCTATAACACCCAGAAACTGGTTGAAACGAATTCTCTACAGGTGACAAGAGGGCTGGCTTATTCCTCGCGCAGAAAATTAGCTTAGCTGTTCAGCGAGGCAATGCAGCCAGCGCTCTTGCACCATACCACGCGGTCAAGATTTAGATTTATAATTAGTGTTAGTGTTTCGTGCTGCTTTTATTTTATTTTGATTTAATTGTAAAATTATTGAAGAAAAAATATGTTTTCTTAATTTCAGACTCTTGTTCCTATTTAGCCTGAACCTTGTATTGTTTGCCCACCCCGCAAATGTCTGACATGAGTAATAAACATAACATAACTAGCGACCCGCCCCGGCTTGGCACGGATGAATTATACACATAAACCTTCCCTCTTGAATCACTCCGTCCATTGTTGAAAACCATATGAAATACGTCCGGCAGTTATTGAGTTTATCGCGTTCAGAAAGATAGACAGACAGATGTGGGCGGTGGGGGCTTTGTTTTATGTAGTGCTATACAGTTATGCCTGATATGAATATTTTTTATGACAATGCGACTATCTGCAATGTAGATTTCGACGTGTGTTCCAGAAAGCTAATTCTACCTGTAGGTACGTACTCACGTACTCGTATTCCTAAGATATCATGTGTCGTCGGGGAATTTACAGAAATAGCTGTACGTTAAGAAATTGTGTTCTGTATTAGCTTACAGAACATAAGTACATAAGCGATACAAGATTTTTCTTTTCATTGTAAGACGTCCACTGCAATACAAGGCCCAAAAGATTGACACAAAGCCTTTGTACTCTACGCATCTAGTCGAACGGTATAGACTTAACTCAAAAATCTAAGAAATCGAGTTACAGTCATGGATGGCTATTAAAAGGTACGCTCTATCTGGGGAATATTTAAACAGAAGCGTTTTTATGGTAGAATTTTATTAAGAAATACTTCGGTCTCTTTCACTTTCTCTCTCTCTCTCTCTACCCACGCCGCTCGATTTTGAAGGGACGCGATTTGTTTCCCAAAAACTTGATTTTTCGAGATATGTCACTACTACTGAAGGTGCGTAGTGTTTACCCGCAATCTTTTGCAGGTGATCGGCCCATTATGTGGAGGACTACTCCACGTCAGTTCAATTTATTTTATTATTCATGAATAAAACTAATCGTGTCTTCTTGCCCACGTGTATGATGACCGGGCGGGTCATCATACACGTCGTCGGTATGGTCGGGTCAGGAAAGCCAACAATCTACATACATACAAATCTACCCGATCACGCGGTACATATCCTCATGGTCGGTAAGATATACTTTCAAATGAGTATTAGTAAAAATATGAGCTTAAAACACGCAGCGAGCTTTAAATAGAGTAGATCAACAAAGTACAACTAAAAATAACATCTTGTATAGTTAATGGGTGGTAGAAAAGAACCACACCTTCTTCCTATAAATATCCCCTGAAGTGTCAGCCACTTTATATGTCAAGCTCGACAACTGTCGGAAAGTTTCGGAATTCCAATTGGTTTTTGCACAGTTCATCGAAAAAACTGTATTTCGAGGTTATAATAAGATTATTACCACATAAAATGTATATAATTGTCTTCAATATAACATTTCTGATCATAAAAACTATATGATATATCATGAAACACTTATATTGCCGCGAAACGATGAGAAATATGTCAATGTTTCAAAAACGAAAGGAAAAGGCCGATGCGGACCCAGACCTGTATTTTTTTAATAGACTCGATTCTCTTTAGTATCACCGTAAATATTCCAAAATTATTTTGCATAGTATGTACTTTATGATTATATATCAGTCCCTAATGTCGCTAGTGTTAGATCGTAAAACATCCTTGACGTTGGTACCTAAGCAATGCGCTGGTGTCAACCAACTACACCCAGGTTCTCACTAGACACGTCGCGCCCGAGATATTTCTGCACACCTGTGTGTGCATGCGACACTCAAGAGGATATAGTAGAAGACGACTAAACTGGATGAAACGAATAAACATCCAATTACAACAGATAAAAAGACCTTATCCTTGACTCCTTGCTCACTTCATTTACCTATAACGATTTAAAAGATCCTAGCTTTAGTACCTAATGACGACAAAACCCAGACTATTTTAGAGCACGTCAACGCCGCCTTAGACCCTCTTCAAATTCGTCCTTTCCAAGGTCTCTTAGGTACTTCAAAAGAGTAATGGTTTCTGTCCAGATTCGTTTGTTATTTATCTAAATAAAAGACACAAAAGAAATTTAAGCGGAGGTGAATCTTAATTAAAGCACAAGGTCTTTGTAATTTCAATGTTTTAATTACAATGAGGGTAAAAAGTTAGCTACCTGGCCGTAAATAACATCACTCTAAATATTTTTATAAGTTTCATGAAATGACATCTGACAATCTCTATACCTCACGCCAGATCTCTTACAGCGTAGCCAGAGAGAACAGAATTCCAACAGGTTATTTCCTTATAGACATCACTAGTTTCCTCCACTTTTAAAATTCGTCTTATACACGCTCGCCGGTTACGGGTACTCTCCTCTCTGTACCTATGGGTATTTAATTAATCACACTCACAAAATACTCTAAGACGTCTACAACTTAATGTCCAAGCCTAATGTAATTGTATGTGTAACTCTTGCTCATTTTTTTTCAAATTTTGCAATAAAAATGAGTGAATGAACTCGGGTGGCAAAACAATATCCATTGCAAATATTTATGTATGTAGGTACTTTGCACATAACCACGCCAGCCACATTTTTTAATGAATGTACTAACTCATAATCAAAGTTTTACTTTATAGAAAGAGCTTAAAAAAGTTTTCAAAGGCTACAAATGTAAATTCGTTTGCATAGTTACAACAGCGCTCAACATTTTATCCTATCCAAATTTTTATGTTCACCAACATAAGCTGAAACTTACAGTTTTATGTACCTTTGCTAATGTCTATAAACTAGCCGTAATAGAGGGGTCAAGGGTAGCTGGTCATAAAATGTATTCGAGGCACGTAAACGAATGATTCGGATGGAAAATTGGTGAACTGTTTGCGCTTCGAAGTTAACTCAGTATTGAAGTCAAACATAAAATAGAGTAAATTCAATTTAACGATCGTTTTGATGCGATAATAGTGAATGCCGAGTGCTTTTATAGATTGAGGTTCATTATACGGAACGTAATATGTGAAAGGATTCTTCTTATCGAGTCGGTGGTACAAGAACACAATATTTTGGACCAGAAAGCGGCTGCCTATGTTGACTAGCATTATTGCTGGCATCACCCCTGCGTTTGTTAAAGTTGTCCTATGACAAAACAACCTCAATAAACAACTTACACAGGACCTGTGTGTAAGTGAATGAACATTTGAAACACACACGTATGGTTGCATGGTGCGACATGATTTGCTTAAGCGTTTCAGCCATTTTCGGAACCAGTGCCGAAAAAATCCAAATTCAAGAATACAAAACCAAAGACTGTCTATTTGGTCATAGTAGAATAGAGTCTAGGTCTTCCCCCGTATGTAAATCTTCCTACTTTCGCATTGTCTATCTGTTTTGTCCTTCTTTCTTCCGACATTCTCTCCATATGCCCCAATCATCGCAGGATACCCTTCGAATTTACAATTTGTGTGTGTGTGTGAACGATCTACGCTGTTAGCTGCGGGGCCTTTACGGTTTCACCAGACAAGGTTTACACCAGTACTATCCTTCATGACTGTACGTTTTCTTATTAAGCTGTTGCGAACTACGCTGTGACTGCGCTACGCTGTTGCGAAGTACAATTTAGCGCAGAGGTTAAGAGCTTAAGCCGCTCCGCCCACTGTGTCTAATAGTCGCGGGGTCGATTCCCGCACGAGAAAATCTTTGTGTGATTCACACCTATTTGTTCCGGTCTGGGTAGTTGTGTATGTGAATTTTCATGTTTGTACACGCACCCACGACACAGGAATAAATCCTAGTGTGGGGCTACGTTTTTTAAAGAAAAAAAGTAAATAAATTATTTATAGATTTGGACATATGTCGGACATAACTAAGACGTATATTACCAAAATGATTCTGATATTTAGCATGGTGAGTGCTAACATAGGAACACTAAACACAATGTAATTTAAAATACAGGGCGCTTTAGACGAATGAGTCGCGAATGCGATTCATTATCTGGATAGAACAAATTCCAGGTCGCACGAATATAATCTCAAACAGCTTAAGTATGTTACATAATATGAGACATACATTTAACTATGCTTCAATGACGATCCATATTCCAATACAGTAAATAATTTAGTCGCATTTGCCCATACCCCTGAAATAAAAATGTATATTATTCGCTTCAAAAGACAAACGGATAATGCATATTAATACCAACTTTATGTAATCTCAATATAGTTACATTAACAGCGAAATTATTAATTCTAATACCCTACTCAAATGGAATTAAACCCTAAGCCCCCGGTATGTAGGTACATAATCGTTATCACCTGTCGACGCCGTGTATTGTCCGACAACTGAAACAAGGCCGAACCCTTAATAGTGGCAATTATCGATTGTCTCGACATCGACCTATTTAACGGGTATATACAAGGTGTGACATAATAAACGCAAGACCTCAGACACCCCAATTAGAGAATTGCTTTATAAATTCAAAATGAAAACCAAATTTCCAAATTTAAAGGTTTTCACCTCTTTTTTAAGCACTTTTATACCCCAATTAACAATGAAACTTGTACGTTTATGTGTGCATTTTGAGAAATACGGGTTAGGAATGCATTTGTTATCTCCTTATTGTTATAAATCTAGAATAAATTTAGTTTTTTATAGCGCACTGAAGGAGTAAATGATTTTTTTGCAAATTTAAAAAAAAATGTGAGATACATTCGAAATAGTTGGAATCAATTCAGTTATCGATTTAGAACAAACTACTTTCAGGTCTTGCGTTTATTATGTTACAGCTTGTATATATATATGACGTGTAGGTAACACACGGAACAGACAATATGTTGTAATTTACAGAACTCACAGCAAACCAGCTATAATTACTAAATTCGAACTAAATTCACCCATTTTGCGACCATGTAATGAATTCAAAATGTTGAATGGTAAACTCAATAATTTTATTTATTATTTTATTTTCAATTATTTGGAGGGCTTACAGCTAGCATAACAGAGTTAATAGTATAAAATAGTTACAATTAGCCATTTACAAGCCTCCACATATAGACTTAAGATATAGATAATTTGCTTAATCGCTAATAACAAACAAAATGATACAAACTAAAAAAAAAAGTTTAAGGAAACTGTAAATAAACAAACAAAAGGAAAGATATAATAGTCAGTTAGGAGGTGGTGAAGTGTTTGGTGAGAATAGCATTAATAGAGGTGGGGCAACTAGTAAATAGATCTAATGTAAGATGTTTGGACTTCATTAAGTCGTTAAACATATTACATGTGCGCAGGAAGAATGAATTACGACGATACCAGGTATGTGAGAATGGAATATGGAGCAAGTGTCTAGGGCGGGAATGTCGTGGGGGAATGTTTAAATATATTTTCGCTGTAAGTTGAGGGCAGTCGACTTTGGCCTGCGCAATTTTTGTTAGGTAGCGAACATCGGAAATTTTTCTGCGAATGTATAAGGAGAGTAAATAGAAGCGACTGCAGCGATCTTCATATCTCAAGGGCGGAATTTTAAATTTGTAATTTAAATGTTTCGTGAACTTCTTTTGTATTTGTTCGAGTCTGTCGGAGTGGATTGCGTAGTTGGGGTTCCATATCTGACTTGCATACTCGAGATGATTCCGAACATACGCACAGTAAAGCAACTTGATGGTCTTCATGCTAGTATAGGAACCACTGTTGCGAATGATAAAGCCAAGAGAGGAGGAAGCTTTACTGACTATGTGGTCGATATGGTGATCGAAAGACAGTTTACTATCCATGATAACACCAAGATCTCTGACAACATGAACACGAGCCAAGAATTGATTGTTGATCGAGTAGTTGAAGGTTAGAGTGCAATTCTTCCTAGAGAAACTAATTACTTGGCATTTGGATATGTTTAAGTCGAGCTTGTTAGATTTGCAGTATTTAACTACTCTGAGAAGATCATCTTGTAGGAGCACTGCTTCTGACTGGCAATTAACGAGCCTATATATTTTCATGTCGTCCGCAAAAAGTAAGAAGTTAAAGTGTTTAAAGCATTTGCCGATGTCATTGATGAAGGCCACGAACAGGAAGGGCCCCAACAGGGATCCTTGGAAATCTTCTAGATATTTCTGGAATTTCTAGATATCTTCCAAATTCCTTATTTAACTTCAGGAATAAAATACTGAAATCATTCGCATAATTTTACCACGACCAAATAGACCTAGTCTTATCTGAAGGACAAGTCAAGAGTCTCCGTAACCGGCGAGCGTGTATGAGACGAACTATGAGAGTGGAGGAAGCCACAGAGGTATGTAAGGGAAGAACCTGTTGGAACTCTGTACTCTCTGCCTACCCCGGAAGGGATCTGGCGTGATGATATAGATAGATAGATAGATATTCGCATAATTTAACCTTTGCTAAATAAAAATAAAAAATTGAATCCTAACCTATTGAATCTTTATGACTACCTCGTAGGTCTAGTAGCAAAGCGCATCGCTTTGTGATCACGAGGTCCTGGGCTAAAATACTTGGTCGAACGAACTCATACTGGGATGTTTTTGTTAGAAAAACCTCATTTATCCGACCTAGGATTTGAACCCAGGTCTTCGTGATCATCAAGCGATGCGCTTTGCCACTAGACCAACGAGGCAGTCCCATAATGTTATCTTTTCTATCATTTAGTGTTTTTAAGGAAATACAATATATCAATTTCCACCTGACTATCCTTTTACTATGTATCAAGTATCAACCAATTCGTTATCAACCAAAGACAGTACGGGTTCTGTCTCAGCCCATACACCAACTTTAGCCACTGTTTCACATACATTGGTTCACGCAGTCCTGATGCATTTTGTGATAATTTGTAGAAGTAGATAAAAAAACGCTACACAAGGAATTATTCCTGTGTTGTATTTACAAACATAGTTTTTTTTTTTTTATTTAAAAAACGTAGCCCCACACTAGGGGTATTCCTGTGTCGTGGGTGCGTTTACAAACATGAAAATTCACATACACAAATACCCAGACCGGAACGAATCACTGTGGATCACAAAGATTACAAAGTACAAGAGTACAAAGATTTGGCCCGTGCGGGAATCGAACCCGCGACTATTAGACGCAGTGGGCGGAGCGGCTTAAGCTCTTAACCACTGCGCTAAAAATTCATACACAAACGCACAGACCGAAATATTTGTGGGTCACACATAGATTTGTCCTGTACGGAGACCGAACTCGCGACTACACGATCGAGCAGGCAGAGCGGCTTAAGCTTACCACTGCGCTATATCGTCCGTCCAAACTCGTCCGTCACTTTCAAATAAAAACTCTACGAGGCAGGCCTTTTAACTTTTGTCGTTTGTAGAAAAAAACACAACTAGAACGTTATAGTACTTTTTATTGTTTTTCAAAGTATTCACCACGTAGCTTAATACACTTTTGCATTCGCTCAAACCAGTTATTATAACATTTATTCCACTCTAAAGTGGAGGTGTTCAAAATGGCTGACTTGAAAGCGTCGACTGCTTCTTCACCGAACTGGAACCTTTGACCACGAAGACTTTTCTTAATTTTAGGAAATGTAAAGAAATCGTTAGGGCTTAGGTCAGGACTGTATGGAGGATGGTCAAGAATTTCTACTTTTTCCTGCTTCAAATACTCAATCGTTGGACGAGCGCTGTGTGAGCTTGCGTTGTCGTGGTGCAGGATGATGCGTCGCTTTCAGTTAGATTTTCGAAGTTCGGCGATGACTTGTGGTATACCACTCTGCGTTAACCGTTCTACGATCTTCAAGTGCAATAGTCGCAACATGGCCGGCTTTTCCAACGAACGTGGCCACCATCTTCTTTGAAGTGCTTCGAGAACGAACAACTTTAGTCGGCTTTGGCTCGTCTTGAAAGACCCAGATTGTAGATTGTGGTTTGGAATCAGGATCGTAGGCATAGATCCAAAATTCATTACCACTGATGATGTCGTAGACGTGATTTGACTCTCCTCGGTTGAATCTTTGCAGAGTTTTCTTACACCATCTGACGCGGGCCGCCTTGTGATAGTCGGAAAGCAGATGCAGTATCCGACGGCAAACTAGCTTTCTCACACCAAGCGCTTCATGCAAGATCTTCTGAATGGTTGTCCCTGAGATGCCTAATAGAGCCTCTATCTCTCGATATGTCACATGACAATCTTCGAGAATTAGTTGTCTCACAGCAATGATGTTATCTTCAGTGAAGGCGGATTTTGGGCGTCCTTCGCGAGATTTGTCACTAACATTAGTATGTCCACGCTGGAATTCTAAATACCAGCGTTCAACAGTCCGCAGGGGCTCCGTCCGTCTATGGGGCTTCATCACTGAACACAGATGTTAGCTCTTCAAAATACTGAAGCCGTGTCAGGCCTCTTCTAAAGTTGTAGAAAATTATTGCACGAACATTTTCCTTAGAAAGATTCACTTTCGTACGTAACCTGACATATTCCAATCGACGCTGTGACTAAACAATAGCATTAATCCTAATACTTTCAACTGTTTCGAGATTCAAAATTTAAACACATTCGAATATAGAACAGTTCCAAATTCAAAATTGCCGGGAAATATGGAAACGACAGAACTTAAAAGGCATGCCTAGTAACTCCACGGAACTCCTTTTTATTCTATTCTTTATGCACTTCTGTACATAGGCAGACCATTAGGTCTGCTGGTCTGCCTATGTACAGAAAATGCCTCAGGCATTAGCCTGAGGCATTTTCTACCAGTCTACCTTGAGGTGGAGTAGAAACAACTGTGGTAGGTGCTAAAATATGAGAATTTAAAAAAGGAGGTAAAAAAAGGGATAGTTAATAATATACTAGTAATAAATAATACACTTTATTTGGTATTAAGGCTCACTATATTTATGAAAACTTAATTTTCTCCTCTTTCATCTGGCATTACAGTTAATATTATAGCAAATATATTAGAGACCCCCCACTTTTTTGGATGTTAATCCGTCATATTATCTTTGTTAGTATAAAATGTAGCCTATGTCACCCGTGCTATAAAAACGAATCGATTGTCACATTCTTTAAATATGGAATATACGCAAACAGAAACACACATACATAGACCGCTAAAAATATAACCCTTCCTTTTGGCTTCGTCGCAGTTGGGTAAATTTCTTACCGTTCTCCACACTACTCGAATACGAAAAAAAATTAATAAGTAATATATAGTTCCTTCAACGTACAACCTAAATAAGTTTCCACGGTAAAATTGACAAAGGAGCGAAACGACCTTAATAAAATTGAGAACCTGCGACTCGCTCCGTCTGATTATTCGACTGGTAAAATTGGATTCACGAACTCCTTCATCAATTTTATTCTTGAAAATAAATCTTTTAATCCAGCGACTTCATAAGAGGATTTGGAAAATAAATCACTCTTAAAAACTCGAGTAGACGATCAATTGCGAAATTTTAATTTCACCTAAAGAGAGCAGAGACACGCAAAATATAGTTCATAATCGAAATGACACCGACGAAATAGGCACTTAAATATATAATAAAAATCGGTAAATACCTGTCTGTTGGAACTCTGTACTCTCTTCCTACCCACCAAGAGATCTGACTGTATGAAATGGATAGATAAGCATAAATACTTTTAATGATACTAAGCCTGCCACACATTCACACCACTGGAGCTCCTATAAGCTAGGATCCAAAATGTCCTCCATAGATAACCTAAAGTCTAAAGTTTAAATAAGTAATTCTGAATTCGCTAAAAATTGAACCTAAACGTGTTTTGGAACCCGCAACAAATTTAATTAGAAGGAAATAAAAACAGGAAGCGTAAAAAAATAAATACATTTAAAAAAAACTTAACTCACGGCCTTTTTGTGAGACTCATGTTTGGTTCCTGTAATAGGTATGGCAAAAACAATTATCTGTCTATCTTTAACCGAAAGGCGTCTATTACAAAACCAAGGCCTCCTCAAAAACCGCCACGAGGAGATCTTTAAGGTTTAGCCACATATCCGACGCAGCGCGATGGGAGCGCGACGGTGGCGCGGCTTGGCGGTTGTAATGTACTTAAATGTACAGGAGACGCCACACAGCGCAGCTAGCCAGATAGCCGAGCGCGTCCGTCGCGCTCCCTTTTCGCTCCGTCGGCTATTTGACCAAACCTTTATGATGGCGTACATCATCCACCTCCTACCGGCGACCTTCACCAAGTCATCAGTTTATCTAAACGCACGCAAAAACGCTTGAACGCCCAGAAATTTTCCCGAGTTTCTACAAAGTCCGGTATTTACCTCTCAGTTTTATCAGTAATATTACGAAGGAATAGCTCCAATTCATGCCACACATGCAAGGTCAGAGTGTGACAAAGGAAAGTAATGCCGGCCGCATAACGACGTCTATTATGTGCCTAATATTTGCTTGGATTCGGGCGGCCTTCGATTTATTACACAGCTATACTTATAATAAGAAATAAACCACTTACTAACCATCCCTATGCTGAATAAATAAAGTGGTAAAACCTTCGAATCTGTGGCGAAGTAGCTTCCTAACGTATAAATCGATTTCCATAATAACTATTGGTAATAATATTTTTATTACAAGTAAACAGCGCCCAACAACACAAGAAAGATTCTTTCGAGTCAAAAAATTGATTGATTCAGTGAATCGATTCTAAAAGCCCGTGAATCAGATCGATTCACGTTTCAATAATAAAAAAGTGGAAATCGCCAATATGACTTATTCAATTTGTGTCAATCAAGCATTTGAATTACCACAAAACACGTTTATTAATAAAACACTAGGTACTATATTTTTTAAGTCTGTTGTGTATTTCATAATCTCTAAATAAAGCGCATCAAAAATAGTACCAACATTAGTATTTAAAAAAATATTTTCATTCAATCAGCACATTCATTAAAATCGACCTCAATACTATTAATCGAGAATCGATATTTCAACGTTCGAGATAATCAAGAATCGATTCTAGTTTATTTGATTCAAATCGACCCAAGGACCGATTTATTTGGAATAAATCGACAGGCCTTTGTACTATGCTAGGCCTCAGTGTAAGAAAAGGCGATGCTATTGCGATACCGTGCACAATTCCAGACTACAATTTGTTACTATATTTTCCATAGAAAAAAAGTAATATCCAGATACCCAGACATTCCATTACCCGTCTATATACTCAAAAAAATATCCGCTCTGCTCAATAGCCTTAAAATTGTCTATATCACATGTTGAGAGCTCAATAAGCTCAGAAAGCGCCGAAAAATACGAAGAAAAACTTCGGCATATGCCTCCCTGAGTTTCGAAGTGAATTATGATGGAATATAAATAAGTGGATTGGCGCGGATGAGAGCTCCCGCCAGAAAGCGGTATAAATCAATGTTCACTTGGATGCTATTAAAGTATGATAGTAGGGTCGTTCGACCTTCACCAATTTTAAAAGGTATCGCGACACCAACTTTTGTTATCACGCCAGATCCCTTGCGGCGTAGATAGAGAGTACAGTGGTACAGGTATTTTATTTATAAAAATCCTGTTACTTATTCAGTGCGCTGTATTAAACAAAATTTAACCATAATTAATGATGCGATGATACTAATGATGCGCCGGCGAGCGTGTATGAGACGAACTATGTGAGTGGAGGAAGCCAGAGAGGCAAGTAAGGAAAGAACCTGCTGGAACTCTGTACTCTCTCCCTACAGATCATCACACAGTTAAATAGATTAACCATAATTCAAAGCAATAGGGCGATTTATATATACCTCAATATGCATACATAAATACGATTTTCATTTTAATTTGTTAATTTGGATATTGGACGTTGGTTTGCAATACAAAAACCAAAGTCCAGTTTTTTTGAAAATGTTTTTTTTTTAATTTGTAAAGTAATAATCTAAAGATATTCGATGAATAAATAGGGAAATATGAGTTTAAAAAAGTACGCATACTTGCTAGCTTAAAAGCGGGGCACTCTTAGGCCCACTTGCACGAATCAGGGATAGCATTACCTTTCGACAAACTCGAGGTTATAACCATGGTTTGTGCAAGTGGGCCTTAGAGGTAGCAGTTACAGAAGGTAGTCATAAAAACCTTATTGATCTGTATTCAAGTATGACAACTGTTTTTTACTGTAATAAAGAATATTGTTACAAACCAATATTCGATTCTGTTAGACACTTTCCTTGAGACGTCAGACACTTCAAAGTTTCTGTCCACGGGTGCCTGCTGGTTTATAATAACAACTAATCTCTTTTTTGGTCGAAAGAATAAAATATACCTACAAATTCAGCCATGGCAAACATATGTAGGTACCACTCTTTCCACATCATAATATTGATGATGAGTTACCAGCAATCCTGTATTAGATATATTATCATCATCAGCCTATAGCAGTCCACCGCTGGACAAAGGCCTTCACTCCACTAAGTATTTAAATATATGGATTATATTAAAAACTCAAGACGACTGCAAACCGCGCGAAGATTTCTCGACATCTAGAGCAACGTTCGCAAACTATTTCTGTGTAAATACAGCTTTACTCTGATTAATAGCGTTAGTGTGACCTAAAGTGTCAGCCCCACGGCCTTGATAGGGGCAAGATATTGAGTAAATTCTATGTAATCCTATTACGGTTGTCTGTGTGAACTGCTGTGATCTATCAATTTGCGAGGGAAACTGACAAACGTTGTACATTTAACCCTATTTACAACGTTACTA
Organism: Phalera bucephala; assembly: GCA_905147815.2. Lineage (NCBI taxonomy): Eukaryota > Metazoa > Arthropoda > Insecta > Lepidoptera > Notodontidae > Phalera > Phalera bucephala. The sequence goes on from LR990629.1 coordinate 11,414,577, forward strand.
ACTACATCTAGGATATACTTATTTAAAATAGAGCGAGTAGAATTAGCGCAAGAAGCCAAAGCAATTTAAATGACATCGGCGACTGAAACGATTCCAGCCACATTTTTTGTGGCAAAATTGCTGTTGTCATTCAGTACGCTGAATTGAACAAAGCTAAAGCAATCTACGCATATCTATTGTATGTCGTTAAAGAGTTCTCTGGTGTATTTTCAAAGTTGAACTTCCAATACCAATGATATTAAAATGGGACCACCTTGGACCTATTCTAAACCCAAGCAATAAAAATCATTAAAATCGGTCCAGAATTGACGGAATTATTGGTGAACATACATAAAAACAAAAACGATAAATAAACAAAGCACACATACAAACGAAAATAGAACCTCCTCCTTTTTGAAGTCGGTTAAATACGAGCGCTGAGCTATAACTACAGTGCAGTAATATGCAAAGGCAGAGTTCTGTTTGAACCCACACAACTTACTTTTATTTTTTTATTTATTGTGTGTGTGTGTGAATGATGTACGCTGTTGGCCGCGAGGCCTTTACAGCTTCACCGGACTTAAAGGCGAGCGTGCAACCACTACGCTCTAGCCAGCCAGAAGGGCAAGAGGCGACATACTCTACTACTCGGTTGGGACAGTCGCTGTAAGGGGACGGGTGCACTACTAAGTGCACCGGTCAACCGCCGGCTATGGGAGGGGATCTACTACTACGTCGTCGTCGTCGCCCGTATTCTGAGCGGAAAGAAGGGATGACAAAGCATCGGGGGGGTCGGTGAGAACATGTCGCGGCCGGCGGTGGCGGCAGGGGTCGAGGGGGAGATCGTAGTCGGCGGTGGCTACGATTAACGGATTCATTTATTTATTCTTTTTGCACTAGTGGTACAAAGACGCAGTTAATGCCTTAGGCATTTTCTACCAGACAACCTTCGGGTGATGCAGAAACAAGTGAGGCAGGTGCGAAAACTACACAAGGATGAAGAGAAAAAAAGTGTGGTTGCGAAAAATAAATATTATATATTATATATACTTACAATACATATACACATACACACAATACATTTATATAACGTTTTATAGTTGAGATGTTTCTACCAACATTTTGTGCAGATAATCCTGGACTCTTACTTTGAAAGAAAAGGGATCGCCCGCCATCTTGAGATCCTGGGGTAGTGCATTCCATAGCAAGATGGACTAAACAAAGAAAGAAGAGTGTATAAAATCTATTTGGTGAGAAGGACATTCAAGCAGACGATTATTTAGGGATCGAAAACTTCTATTATGATTGGATCATAGGTATTGAAAATGGGAAGAAAGATATTCAGGCGAAGTCGGAGAGTCAAGAATGAAAAACAACATTGTCAGTGCCCTCAAAACTCTGCGTTGACGAATAGGTAACCAATTTAATTGAGATCGATGCTCAGATACGTGGTCAAATTTACGCAAGGTATAGATAAATCGAAATCAACTTACTGTTTTATGTACGTCTGTACCTAATTGCTGTTTCCTCTAGTGTGTTTCTCAAATAAATATTTTTCTAAAACACCGTAACGCCTATATTCCCCAAGCGGGGGTGGTTTAAACAGCACTCTGACTTAGCATATTACTGCACTGTAGTTATAGCGTTAGACTTGTAGCATATAGACTGCCTCGTTGGTCTAGTGGCAAAGCGCATCGCTTTTCTAACGAAAACTTCCCAGTATGAGTCCGGAGTTGGGAAAATGGTGACCAGCCATGTACGTAGCCTACCACCGGTAAAGGTGCTGCCCGTTAAGCATAATCCAGGGACGATATGTAGGGAATTGCGATTAAATTCAACGGACACGAGCAGCTTCAGCCCCCAAGGTATGCTAACTTATATAATCTTTGTAAGTTGCGTTACCAAATTCGATTAGTGATATGTAAGTTAAATGATGAACTGACTAAAGGTTGTTGTAAGAGCACCAAGAGATTATGCCGACGGCATTAGATACCTCCAGTCTTCTGTCAAACAAAAGTGTACAAAAGTGGTTATTATTACAACGGATTACATACAAGGGATGGATATTCTTGGAGGTGAGGCACAAGACTGCCTCGTTGGTCTAGTGGCAAAGCGCATCGCTGTGATCACGAGGTCCTGGGTTTAAATCCTAGGTCGGACAAATGTAGTTTTTTTAACGAACTTCCCAGTATATGTCCGGAGTCTGGAATTGTGCCCGGTATATGGCAATAGGCTCGCCCCCTATTACATGGGACCTAACATCGTCGGCGAAACGTGGGTGTACTCAGTACACCTCTGCCACCCTCGCTTGGGGAATATAGGCGTGACGGTGTTGTGTAAAAGCACTCGTTTGAAAATTCAAAGTAGAATCATGCTTTTGAATGCATTTGTTCACTGATAAATACATTAAAATCCACTAGATCATTCATCCCCGACAACTATTTTAAAATCTATTTAAGGAGGGCTTACATTTAATGCAATCGATAAGAACTTATTTGATCGAGCCGCCGCATTTAATAAGGCCTTAACGATTCAAAGTTTGTAGAGTTCTACAATTCTTCGAGATTTAATAATCAAGTTCGCAGATTACGCAAATTTTATAAATTGTTTGTATTTCCAACGTTCTAAGAAGGGTGTTCTTTTCTTTTTGGGGTTTGCAGAGGAAAGTTTCATGGCGAGATGATATAGATAGAAAAAAAAATTAACGAGCCTTACAGTAGCTGCATATGAGGTGTAAAATTTGACATGTTATCCTACCATGAAATTGAGACGACTCATTGGTCAAATCAAATAGCGCGCGATCATTAGTCAAATCAAATAGCGCGCGCTTCCCCGGCTTAACACATTTTCGTCCCTTTTCCAAAATCGCTCTCACAACAAAAAATATCCAGCAACTGAGAGGAAAGATGTAACTCATCAAAAATCATTAGATTCTCGGGCTTCCGAGAGGTAGACCGAGATGTAACGCTTTTAACACTAAAAATCTTCCACAGTGGCTTTCTTCGACACGTTAGGGAGTTCCGGAAATTCAGAAGGTCATGAAACGGTGACCCTATGGCTCCCTCAATTGAGCAAATCTTGGGGAATCAAAACCTGTTCCTCTACCTACACCCTCACGGCGCTATGACGGCGGAAGACCATTTACTATCAGCGTCCTTCAAAATCTCTGTCAACTCTAGGAGCCTCTAACTCTGCAGGGATCGACAATTTTACATGTCGTCCGACGCATGGAAGCGCTTTTATAATATACCACTGGCGGTCACCCATCTAAGCTCTGACCGCACCTGACGTCGCTTAACCTTGACAATCGCTACTGAACGGGACAACAAACAGGCGCGTTCTCATTTTAATAACGGATAATGATTACATTTTATTTGGCGTAGCGGTTAAGAACTTAAGACACTCCGCCCACTGGGTCGAAGAGTCGCAGGTTCGATTCTCGCGCGGGACAAATTTTTGTGAGACCCACAATTATTTGTTGGTATTTGTATATGTGAATTTTCATGTTTGTAGACGCACCCGCGATACAGGAATAATTACTAGTGTGGGCTACGTTTTTTTAAAAAGAAAAAAAAAGTGATCACTAAACCCTTTGATTCAGAAATCCAACGACTAACTGTATATATATATTAGCCGCACAATAAGAAATTCCCTCAATTAAAGCATTCTGATTTACCACGAGGGCCCTGCGAGAATAACCCGAATTATTCAAGCCATTCAAATTAGAAGACCCTGTCCCATTAATCTAGACACTGCGTACACGAGGGGACCATTACTGAGCAATTTATAACATTAATATGAAAGAGCTTGTCGTATGTCTTGGGGTAGAAGCGTACTTTGTGGAAATTCGTTCTAAATGTGACAAACACGGAGGAGGGAAATATTTTATCATATAGCTGTCGCGGTGACTTTGAGGAGGACTTTTTCCCTTCTGTTTCAAAGTGGGAATGTTACTCATAATGTAGCTTCTAACTTTTGAGGCGCCGACGTGTATAGATGGTATATAAAAGAATCTGGCTTACAAAGGAGGTTCTCAATTCAAATGTATTTTTTTTTTTGATTTGTGATGACTCTCCATGATTCATGTATTTGTTTTTATTTCAGTGTGGTCTATTTATCTGTGTCTCATTTGGTGTGCTGATGAATGAGATGACATTTGGAGGAGGTATGTGGTTTAGGTTGTCTGCCTCGTTGGTCTAGTGGCAAGGTGCATCGCTTGGTGTTCACGAGATCCTGGGTTGGGTACTCCTAGGTCGGACAAATGAAGTTTTTCTAACGGAAACTTCTTAGTATGAGTCCGGAGTCTGGAATTGTGCCCGTTATATGGCGATAGGCCCGCCCCCTATTACATGGGACCTAACATCGTCGGCGAAAAGTGAGTGTACTCAGTACACCTCTGCCACCTCCGGTTGGGGAAGACGTGACGGTGTATGAGGTTTATGTCCAACAGTGGATGTCCGTCAGCTCATGATGATGATGTGAAAATCTTGAACAGGCGAGTAAAATTTATAGTAAAGTGCTATGAAGTCAGTTTTTTTAGGAAAAGGTTTTTGTTTCTGACCTCTTACTCAAATTTCATAAAGGCGTAGTTGATATAACCAAACCTTATCGGTGTACCGTCAATCAACCACACGTTACAGAAAAGCAGGCTAACGTGAAAATGTACGGGAATTAATTATTCATTCATATTATATTAATACGCGAAGGAAAAACTTTGTACCCCGTTTTACGAAAATTGCGCGGACGGAGGAGTATGAAATTTCCCAAACTTATAGTTTATATAGAGAAGGAGTGCAGAATGACAATTTTATTTTTTAATTATGCATAAAAAATACATTAAATCAATAAAAAAGTATTACACACACGACAATGTATTTGACACAAACACGCATATATACTCTTTTGTTTATTGTTAAAAAGTATGTGGTCAAATTGAGAATAGATTTATATTATTTGTCTATAGTCTTACTAAATTTCAAACATAACCAGCAAACGATGAAAGAGTAGGTCGAATTTCGACCAATGGGCGACCACTAGTTCATTTAAATCTTTGTAATTAATCGGAAAGTATAGGCCGCGTTCCCCGCGCTGCGGATAGCGAAGGAAATGAGATTTTCCGTTCCCGCCTGTTGGCTCTCGCCGACAATTTAATTTTACTAATATTTTCCACTGGAAATTTCGAAAATATCATTACGCACCGATATTACAATATAAGATTAAAAGCGGATATGAAAGAACATCGAATTTAATTTGCTTTTTGTAAACATAATAAATTGTAATACCAGAATGTTCAGAGACAAAGACATATCAAACGCTGTTACTAGAGTTACATTTACAGCAGAATTTATATTATAAATCAAGATAATAAGTTGTACTAAATTATTACAAAAGTACAATACAATACAATGTACTTTATGGCAACAAAAAAAAATGACAAAAAGAAAGAAAAGCATTGGCCATAGCTATCGGTACAGTAAAACGGCCCTATCGCTTAAAGCGATTTCTTCCAGGCAACCTTCAGGTAGGACAGATAGGCTCCCAATAAAAATAGGTGCAACAATCTAATAGAATTCTAACCAAAATAATAATACTAAAATTTAAATAAACAATTAAAAGGATATTCATGGTAAAAACAATTTTACCTATTATACATAATATGTTCTAAGATTTACGCGAATATTAACTAAATCTATTTTTCGGATTTTATCGCGGTTTGTTTTTGCTTTTTTAAGTTCCCGACGTTTCGAGTGCTTTGCAGCACCCATGGCCATGGGAAGGACTGAGGTGTTAGTAAGATATTGTCGTGCAGGACTTGCTTGACATGTTGAAGCTATAGCATATGATTTAAAAAAATAGAAAAAAAGTAAGAGAATTTAATAAAAAAGATAATCCCGCCGAGTTTCTCGCCAGATCTTCTCAGTGGAGGCCGCGATCAGAGCCAATGGTAGCTTAGTAGTTTTATAATATAAAAAAATAATTAAATAGATAACTTGTAAGTGCCCCCGCAGGGTTTATATAAAACAAATTATTGAGAACTATGAACTATGAGAGTGGAGGATGCCGGAGAGGTATGTAAGGAACTCTGTACTTTCTGCTTACCCCGCAAGAGATCTGGCGTGATAATATAGATAGATAGAAATACATTGAGTTCTTAGATTTACGCGAATATTACACATGAAATAAAACTATTTTACGGATTTACGGATTACGGATTTGTGTTCTTTCACGAGGATTTGTGGTCTATCAAATCTGATGTTATGGCGGGTGCGGTCAAGGAAATGTTCACAGACTGCAGACTTCTTTTTACCAACAACAACAAAAATAATTAAGAAGTTTGAGGGTACCCCGGAACAACTATGCCTTTTGGACGTCTAACACCTCAGTCCCTCCCGTAACCATGGCTGCTGCAAAGCACTCGAAACGTCGGGAACTAAAAATAAGAAATAAACCGCGATAAAATCCGTAAAATAGTTTTATTTCATAGATAGAAATATATTATATAATTGAGTTTAAGTTTAAAAATATACTACGGCGTCAGTTTCCTAGTACACCACTAAACCAGTTAGTAAAGGATAAAAACAAAAGAACATAATAATTTAAAGCTCGTTTATTCTCCTAAAGCATATGAAATTAAACAAAAATTTCAGTTCCCAAAAGTACTCGTACGTACCACACTTCATACATACATTATCTAACCTCGTAGAACTGTGTTACTTTATTATTTAAAACGAAATGTTCCACATTCAGTAATCCAAAGCGGAAAAGGTTAACCTTTTCCGCTTTCGAGGTACAAAGATTTTATTAATAAGTATGAAAAAATAAAGTACTTTTTGTATATACACCATTAAAATTACTTTTAATGGTATTTACTTACAACCGTTTGCTTTATTTCTTGATTTTTTAGCTTTTATCATAAAATATCGTCCCCTCGGGGATCAGAACTCGTAAAGGAAAAAACACGAATTTACAGGAGAGCGCAAATACGAAAACAAAATGTATGGTTGTAGTTTTTTTTATTGTAGAGCTAATGTGGCCCAAGTACAGGCATACAAGAATCTTTTGGCCCGCGGCCAAAATGGGAACTAACGCTGTCATGAACAGCAATGTCATTTCATGACAATCGCAGAGTAGCCGTTTGCTATGAAAGTTATCCAAGTTCTTTTTTTAATTAGTGACCGTGCGGACCCACCTTTTGAAATATTTCCCTGAAAGTAGGGAAGTTTGACTAAATGATAACCTGAATTTGACACCCTGTTAATGTCATCCACAGGTGAAAAAATCCTTGTAGGATTATAGACATCCTGATACACGATAACATATAAAATATTAACTCCTGGTACACTGTGTGGAGGGGATATGAGTGCGCATAATGACTGGGTTATTATGGATAATCAGTGTTAACGAGACGATTTTCACGTTTCTGTTAATCATCGCGTTAAATCTTCCCTCACTCCACAATGAGAACGGGGTTTAACATTAAACGTAGATGAGTTATTCCCAGAGTTATAGTAGCTTTTCACCATCTCTTCGGAGACTTGAAAATATTATAATTTATCTATCTATCAATATCATCAACAAGTTCACAACAGTTTCTTTTCTCAGGGACTTATCTCGTAGTTCATCTCATACACGCCCGCTGGTTAGGGAGACTCTTGACTTGTCCTTTAGATAAGACACGGTCTATTTAGACTACTCTCATATTCAAACACAAGATCATAAATGGGTAGTTGGTAAAGATAATAATGCTCTTAGAGGTCTGTAAGGAAAGAACCTATTGGATCCATTGGGTTATTTTATTGTGTACTAGCAGTTTCCCGCGACTTCGTACACGGTGGACAACAGCGCCACCTACCGAGCCTTTTTTTTATACCTGGGGAAAATCCTGTATAGGACTTCCGCGAGCCTCGGGGGACGCCCGCGGGGCGTGTCAGATTGCCTACCTACTAAAAACCCCAGGGTGGCCGACATCAGCACTTTGGAGGGGCTCCGGGATCTCCGTATGGAACACACCGGTGCCCCTCTTGTGCTACGCTCTGAAGAGCCCACCTTCGGGGGGAAACTTAATGACACGCTCCTCCCCGCACCAACGCGGTGCTCACGGCGACGTGGGCCACACCACACCGCCGTGCTCCTCGGGGTCGCTCGTGAAGGACGCTCACGCAAGGGGCCCCGGCCCTTTGCGTCCGCGACCCCGAAGGCCCCCCTGCTGATGTTGGTACAAGGGGGGCCCCCCGCCAAAAATAACCCCCGCCCCTTGCGACCGCGACCTCGAATGTGGAAATCGCCTAGAATAAGATGAACAAGAGTGTATGCACTTTAACTTTTAATACAAAAAAAAGGTTTGAGGTGTCTTCTCTAATACATAATAACTTAATGGTTGGAACTCTGCGTACCCCGCCATGGATCTGGCGTGATGATATAGCTAAATAGATAAAACATCATGAATGTATAAGATTATAGCACAATCACATTGAGTGCTACTGATTGGCCATTAAACTTCCTTCCCAATTCCTTTTATGAGCGCACTCCGTCCGGAATCATCGCTATTATCATTCAACATTGGATCTTTAAACCATACTATTAAGATCCACAATAAACACTGCGAAGATGGGAAAAAGGGCACATCGCCATAAACAAGTATTTTGAATACTGATTGAATGTTCTAAAACTTCTTGTAACAGGAATTACGTTTATCAACAGCTGTCTCTTTGTGTAACGCCCTTGTAAGAATGACTTTTTAAACGTGGCAAAATTTTTATGATGTATATTACAGTAATAATTTATTAGATTTAAGCGAATATTTGGCATCCAATAAAACTAATTTATTACGGTTTATTTTTTGATTTTAAGTTCCCAAATCTTTGGTAAACTATGAACAATGGTTAAGTAATTCACGGTTAGGAAATGACAATAGCACAAAACTTTCGAATCTAGAGACTCCAAACAGAGTCTAAACCCTGAACCGTGCTTCCATAAGACGAGAGCTTGGTAGAGTGTAGGCTCCTCTACTCACTGGACGTTTGTGTGACCTACAAATGTTTGCTTATATTCGTGAAATATCTGTTTGTAAACACACCCACGGCACAAGAATTTAATATCTAATGTGGGACAACATTTTTAAGAAGAAGAATAAAAAACTGGACCTGCTATCTTCGGCGAAAATTAGGTTGACACAGTAAATACACCTCTGCCACACTGTACCCATGGATATATTACAATGAATTAAGCACTCTGTTAAAAAACGTGATGGCGTGGATATTCACTTAGAGTCCTACGTCTTTGTCTAAGTAGGGTGACCAAACATTGGTACGATTATGGACTTGTTGACATATAATTAACGTTTAATTCTCGGGCACTGTTTATTGCCGTTCTTTCTTTCTACGCATATGCCACATCTTAAATATTTATTTAAGATGTGGTTATACTATTTAGTAATCAAAGTGTTTGATTAAATTGCCCATTGTCTTGCTGACTACATATTTTCAAAATCTGTTAATTCAGCTCCAAATATCGCAAAAATTAAGAATAGTCCCTGGGGCCTTTTTTCTGTATCTACAACGGTTGAGTTGCCCTTACTGTCCCAATACTTATCTATCTATCTATCTATCTATAACCTCACGCCAGATCCCTTGCGGGGTAGGCAGAGAGTACAGAGTTCCAACAGGTTCTTTCCTTACATACCTCTCTGGCATCCTCGACTCTCATAGTTCGTCTCATACACGCTCGCCGGTTACGGAGACTCTCGACTTTTCCATCAGATAAGACTCGGTTTATTTGGTCGTGGTAAGATAGTCTAGGTCTTCCCCGGTACCTGCATCCTTCCACTTTCACATTGTATATCTGTTTTGTCATTCTTAGACAGTACTTAATCCAGGTAATAACTTAGTTAATAAATTTAGGGTTATAAAGTCATGACTATTCTATTTTTTTTTCTCTCCTTCCAGACAGCTGTCTGAAAGACTGAATGTGTAGAAGTCTGTAAGAAAAGAACTTTCTGGAACACTGTACTCTCTACCTACACCGCGTGGATCTGGCGTGACATATATTAGATAGAGAATCATTATGTTACCTGGTCTGCGGTGGTGTCTGCGACAGCAAAGAGCCCGAGCCTCTCTTGCACAGCGGAGGTCTGGGTACTGAAGGGCGCCTCTCCACGCCAGAGGCAGACCTCGTGGCTGGGGCCCCCTCTGCGGCTAGGACCCGCGCGGAAACTAGCGCCGCTTCTGGACAATGCTGGAATGAGGACCAAAATTAGTTTCTAACCCTTTAATATTAGGAAAATTAGAACATCAATTTATTACAAGTTTTTGTTTGAGACACCCTAGCATTGTCGTGTTTAAACATTATCATATAGTCTGTAAATAAATAAATAAACAAGGGCTACTAAGCTAACACGAAATCGTTTTTTAGAGTTTTAGAACCTATATTTCCCAAGCGGTGGTGGCAGAGATGTAGCTACTGTAAACACCCACTTATCACAGACGATGTTAGGTTCCAATGTAATAGTTGCCTATTACCGGACACAATTCCAAACGCTGACATGCTATTGAGGATTTGTTTTTGTAGAAAACCCACACTTTGTCGGACCTAGTATTCTACCTCAGGATCTCGCAACCCGCACTATGCGTCATTAACCAGAAAAGCAGATTTATAAAACAGTTCATATCGCACTTTCAGATCAGTAGTGACTTATCTCTAAACAACTTTTTTTTGAGAAACTAATCCCGTCCCTTCCGAACCGAGCGGCGCGGGTAGAGGAGGGGAAAGTGAAAGAGACCGAAGTATCGTATATAATTCTACCATAAAAACTCCACAGTTTTAATATTCACCAGATAGAACGTAACTTTTAATGGCCCTCTATGACCGACTCAATTTCTTAGATTTTTGAGTTAAGTCTATACCGTTCTGAAGGTGCGATATCATCAAACCAGATTTCTTGCGGGGTCGACAGAGGGCAAGGAGTTCGAACGGGTTCTTTCCTTACAGATATCTCTCGCTTCCTCCACTCTCATAGTTCATCTCATGTATGCAGGTTACAGCGACTCTTGACTTACTCTTCATATAAGAAACGGCTATGGTAAGATAGTCAATACAAATGCTTAATGTCATCCGTTAAAACGGTTCCCAGAATTGCGTACGCAAAAACGTTTATCTTCTTCTCGAAGCGTTCCAAACAGCAATCAATTTTAAGCCTACAAATTACCAGTCATTCCCTTCGAGTTTCCCATTTACCAAACAAATTGAGAGACCGAGCCTTCAATAATTGGAAACTACTATTTTAGGGAAAGCTATCTAAAAAGCTACTTGTGTAGCTTTTTATTTTGCTGTGAGACTAATATTAAAACTATGCCACAAGATATTATGTGTTTTGGACCTTTTTATAGGTACCATTTATGAAGCGTATCGTTAACCTTTCATTATTATTCATGTATGTTTAATTACACAGGTCAGAAGCCAATATAAAGCTCTTTTTAAAAAAGTGTAGTTGGGCTGTTTGCCGAAGGGTCGCTAGACGCATTAGCCACCAAAAAACGTACAACGTTATAAACAAAGCAACAACACTGGTCACCTCTTCAGGTGACATTGAAAGCTAACTAGTAACTCAATCAAAAGATTTTTAGCAAAAGAACGTCACCAACGTTGACAATGGACTCATAGTCCACCGCGCGGGCCCAATACGGATTGATGGAGTCAGGTTTATGGGCACTTGCTATTGAATCATATCCATCAATCCCGTGTTCTGAATTCCAACTCGGCTTAAGGACTACTACATTCGATTGGATATAGGAGATACATGCCTTTCGAAGCACGGGCATGGTCAAAAATGGAAATGCCACCAATAAAAACCCTTCTCAGATTGACCGCGCCGACCGCTGCTTAACTTTAGTGACAGCTAAGAACACGCTGATATCGTGAAAATAACAGCCACAAGTTACCATATTTGGCCGATAAAATTATTTATTGGAAACTGATAAACAACTACATAAACTATACATAACTATTTTCTTCGTCAATTTCTCCCAATCACAAGAATGTGACCCACACCGTAAAAATGAATATCAGTTATTTTCAAAGGTTTCTTGTTATTTTTTATTACTCACATCGACTAAACTACCCACATATAGTAGACATTTTGCTACTTACGAATAATTTTCTCTTTTATACAGCGAGAAATCCGATGGAATGTTGTGCGAGGCACAAGGGGATTTCAGGTCCGAAAGAGGATGTTTGGATCAAGTTTTCTTCCTCCGCAACATCGTAGAAAAGCATCTGGCAGTGGGCCGGAGGGTTTCCTGCAGTTTATGGATCTGGAGAAGGCGTTTGATAGAGTTGTGCGAAAGAGACTTTTGCGACATTTTGCCTGAGTACGGTATAAATGGCACTCTGTTGCGAGCCGTCCAGTCCACCTATGTGGACAGCAAGGCATGTGTAGGGGTGGGCAACATGTCACCCTGGTTTGACATTGAAATCGCCGTCAAGCAGGGCTGCGTGTTGTCCGCTAGACTGTTTATAATATATTTGGATAAAAGTCTTCAAAGACTGAAAGCGATGAATGAAGGTGTACAAACGGGTGACCTAGTGGTAAACCATCTACTATATGCAGATGACGCGGTTTTGATAGCGCCAACAGCCACTGATCTGTAAACACTAGTCACAGTTATGAAAGACGACTGCATGAAAAAACATTTGTATGTAAAGAAAACCAAGATGATGGTTTTCTAACGAGAAGAAACCAGAACGAATGTGGTTGGTAACGATGTGCTGGAGCAAGTGAATGAGTTTGTATATCTTGGATGCGCCTTCAGTAAGGATGGGAAATACACCGCTGACATAGAGAGAAGAGTGAGTGCAGGGAACAGAGTGAATGGTGCGATGGAAAAGCTACTTGGGAGCCCGCACTTAAGCCAAAAGGCGCAGCTGGCCATACACAACGGAGTGCTTGTCCCAACGCTGTTATATGGCAGCGAGAGCTGGGTATGTAAGAAGAAGAACGAAAGTAGGATAAATGCGGTGGAAATGCAAGCTCTGCGGAAGATGTGCGGAGTGAAGCTGACCGACCGTATTCGCAACAGCGTAGTAAGAAAGCGAGTAGGTATGAAAGATAGTATAGGTGTAAAGATGAGAAAGGGTATGCTCCATTGGTTCGGACATATAGAAAGAATGTCCGAAGAAAGAATGACAAAACTGATATACAATGCGAAAGTGGAAGGATGTAGGTACCGGGGAAGCCTAGACTATTTTACCATGACCAAATAGACCAGGTCTTATCTGAAGGACAAGTCATGAGTCTTAGTAACCGGCGAGCGTGTATGAGACGAACTATGAGAGTGGAGGAAGCCAGAGAGATATGTAAGGAAAGAACCTGTTGAAACTCTGTACTCTCTGCGTACCCTGCAAGGGATCTGGCGTGACGATATAGATAGATATACAGCAAAACCAGCTACCTAAATATACGTCTTTCAGACTGGTAAAACGATACGACAACCTTTGGAAACACATAACAAAGACGACTAGTGAAGCATTCTAGTCTTTAATCTGCTTAAAACCCGGTATATTATGTGAGTAAAACCAAGGATTTCCATTTCGTCTGTCACTTACTGCATTGTTAGCTAAGGTTAGCTCATCCGAAAAACGTCACTCCTTACAGACATCTAACGCCACGGAACTAAAATGGATGAAGCCATGTTTGTGGTTGTATATCAGCCATATTTTACGGCAATGTGATGTGATAAAATAAGTGATTTGTTCTCAGTACGAACCTACACAAGTACTAACGAACCCCAGTTGGAAGGTCTCGAATAATTCCGAAGTTGTAAAACTAATTTATCATAAAACTGAAGTCGTATTGTTGTTTGCACAAAATTAGCAACCGTAACTAAGCGACGCGTAACTCTCAGTTCAAGTTTACTACGCCGGTAGTATTGATTTTCCAAGAATAAAGCTTGGGTTACATCTGACACAGGATAAATAACAAACACCGTTATAATGTACGCATTCCACTATAAGGGATTATCGGGGTGTAAGTACTGTTTTTCCCTACATTTCACCGACAACGGTGTATTAGAGCACGACTTTATTATTATTATACCGGGCAGAATTACAAACTAATAACGATATACGAGGTAGTCGCAAAAAATGCACAGGTACTGACTTGGCTAACAGTGGGTGGATACAAATGTACAAACTATCTATATCATCACGCCAGATCCCTTGCGGGGTAGGCAGAGAGTACAGAGTAATAAGTGCCATACAAACCTATTATATATAAACATACTAGACTAGCTATATCCGTAACTTTGTTCGCATTATTTTCAGGCGTGAATTTCACACCTTCACTTTGAGATATAGCCTATGTCGTTCCCCTGGATGAAATCAATGTCCCTGCCGAATTTCATCAAAATCCGCGGTTTGAGCGTGAAAAGTTATCAAACAGACAGACAGTTAAAGTATGAATTCCACAATAACAATTTAGCCCTGTTACGGGACATTTTAAATGAAAAGTGGACCAATCCAAAGTCTAGTCACGATCTAACACAAAATAAGGCCACTTTTTGAACGTGCCTTTTTTGCGTTTCAAGGAGAAAATATTTTCAATAGATCCTTAATACTATGTGGAAGAGACTGAGGTACATGGACTTTCACCACCGGCCTCCAGCCGCCACTTTCGACTTCCTCCATCATGATACAAGAGCTGCGTGTACTCGAAGTGGAATACACCGATGCCCCTTTGGGGGCCAGAAATGGTATCCGAATCCGCCTGGCTCCGAATGGTTGCCGGGGCAACCGGCGGAGTTGACATTTTGACATACCTTATTACCTTTTTCAAGAATTTCTATCGTATAAACATACTTTGAATCTTAGCTTTGAATATTATTAAAGTTTTTCTTTGTAAATATATTATTGTACAAACAGTTAATGGTACGGATTTTATTCCAAACCGAAAAAAACACGTATTCCCGTGCCATACCATCCCCTTATTATGCCTCGCTCCTGCATCATGCACATCAAACTGACATCTTAGAAGAAACAAAAAAATTACCCCGCACACTTCGCAGTGCTTATGATAGCATGGTGTCACTCACAACACCATCCTCCTAGGGATAGCTGCGTCAACTGAGCGCAAGGAGCTTTCACTCCAGATGGCTGCGATCCTTGAAGCAGCCTTTTTCTTTAAACCTCGAGCAGCACAGCCCTTACTTCTTCTGTCATAAAAATACTTCTACTGCAGTGACGAGACCTAAGACTAATCTAAAAATCGCTACAATTACCGGCTTTGTGCTGTAAAGCTCCCGCCATATTTATGACCGCTCTGGACCGTGATTCGCTCTGACAAAACGCAGCGCGTTAGAATAACTTCGTGAAAGGATTGTGTAATGTTATTTTGTATGCTACTATCATATTTTTCACATAAGATAGGTAGTGACAGTTCTAAGTGCCAAACGAAATTAATATTTAATTCAATGGGATTAAGGTAAGTATAGAAACAGGTCATGCCTCTTATTGCCATTGAATAAAGTAAGTATAATTTTTTTTGACACTTACAACTGTCACGGTACCCTTCCCTTGTAAAAATACGTTAGAATAGTTAGCGTACGTAAACAAAAATTTCACGAAGTTATCTTAACGTGTCGCGTTACGTGTTTAATTGTCACTGGGAATAAGCGGGCCAACGGATGGTTCTTAAAGTACTACGTTTAAGAACTATCCCTTGGCCCGCTTATTCGCCACTGATTTGTCACCTTTTCCTTTTTTTGAAAACTTTTCTAAATTTCTGTATATTGGAATTTGCTAGGACACCCCACGGATTGCAGATTCCTTGGGATTGTGAAATACGAGCGTGTGAAATAACACTTATTTTTTATTTAAGTTCCCGACGTTTCGAGTGCTTTGCAGCACCCATCCGAGCGTGTAGGAAGAAGAGAAAGAGCGGTATGAGTAGGAACCATACCGCCATAAGCACCTTGTCAAAGAAAGCCACTACGTATTGTAAATGTCCCACATACATCACTTCTACCCACAGAGGACTGAGAATCTTCTGAAAATTTTCTCCTGCGCAAACGAAAAAAAAAGTTTCTAGGACACACTTCGTAAGACACGTTCGTTACACGTGTGTAACTATAGAATTAACACAGTAGCAGAATATTACATACCCACTTGGACTGTAAGCGATTAGAAGAAGGGGAGGAGCGTGTCCTCATAGATTAAACGATTTAAAGCACATACCTACTTATCACTAATTTATTAGAAAGTTCCAAGGGCAGATCATCAGCAAGATTGAGCGACGACGTTCTAAAGGAGGCCGACAAGTTGTGAAATAAACTCTGAAATAGAATAGACATAGGAACGGAACGAATAACATCATTTCGCCGACGATGTTTGGTCCCACTTAATAGGGGGCGATCCTATTGCAATATTCCGGGCACAATTCCAGACTCCGGACTCATACTGTAAAATTTTTCGTTAGAAAAACTACATTTGTCCGGCCCAGGATTTGAAACCAGGACCTTGTGATCACAAAGCGGTGCTTTTTGCCACTAGACAAACGAGGCAGTAACAAAAAGAAACAGATAAATAGGTACAGGGCAGTAAGAACAGCTACCCTAACCGTTGTAGCTACAGAATAAGGATTTGAGATCACTGTCCTTAACTTTCTGAGACATTTTGAGCTGCCGATTGAAAAAAAGTACTGTATGCAAGAAAAGAAGCAATTTACACTTTTTTTCTGATCCTGTTTCTTACAAATATCAAAATCCTCTATTCTATTTGACCAACCAAGCTTGGGAGACTAGAAAAGTATATAAAATGTGACTTTGAAGATTGTTTGGTCAGTGGTCTGTGCGCAAGCCTTTCCGCTTACTGGATTGAATAATCCCCTACCGGAGAAATCTTTGTATGACTTTCAAATATGTAGTTTCAGTCTGGGTATTTATATACACGAAATTCATGTTTGTAAATAATAATTCTTAGTTAGGGACCACCTCTATCATAAAACTAGAAGTAATTAAGAAAAGACTTTAGTTTATTAGCTATTGAACTAAAAAGTAAAAAAAAATGTTCAGTTTATGACGTTAATAGCTACAGAATAGCCTTATCAAAGGCGCACGCTGTACAAACTAAATAAAACTTACATTTCTAAACATACCTAAAACGGTTTAAATTTTGAATATTTTCTTAAATACCTTAAGTAAGCTGTTTTCACGCTTCAAGCTTTTAAAATCCAATATTCCAACACAGACATAAAAATCTAACTTAGACACCAAAGAGAATGTAATTACTACGTTTTGCAAATACGCCTTCACACTTAGGCAATCAAAATCCAAATTTTAAAGTTACTAAGCTTTTCTGATCCTCTTTAATGAAATGATCGCGAGCTCTCGCTCGAAAACTAGTTAATATGAAATTCAATACCAAACTGAATTTTGACGTGAAAATTAAATCTGTATTTCAGAGAGAATTTCACATTTCCAACGTTTCATACCCAAATTTGAAGAGAATTATTGGTTTTGTGATCGTCCCTATTATTAAAGTTTAGAGAATTTCATCATCACAAAACAAAGATATTTATTTCATGGATACTGCTTTTAGCGTACACTTTATTTTGTATAGATAATAACTAAAAACAAAACCTTTTTTTGTCTAACCTAATGTGCCTTACACCGTCACGTCTATATTTCCCAAGCGGGGGTGGCAGAGGTGTACTGAGTACACCCACTTTTCGCCGACGATGTTAGGTCCCATGTAATAGGGGGCCTATTGCCATATACCGGGCACAATTCCAGACCCCGGACATATATTGGGAAGTTCGTTAAAAAAACTACATTTGTCCGACCTAGGATTCAAACCCAGGACCTCGTGATCACAAAGCGATGCGCTTTGCCACTAGACCAACGAGGCAGTCTTGTGCCTCACCTCCAAGAATATCCATCCCTTGTATGTAATCCGTTGTAATAATAACCACTTTTGTACACTTTTGTTTGGCAGAAGACTGGAGGTATCTAATGCCGTCGGCATAATCTCTTGGTGCTCTTACAACAACCTTTAGTCAGTTCATCATTTAACTTACATATCACTAATCGAATTTGGTAACGCAACTTACAAAGGTTATATAAGTTAGCACTCTAACTTGGGGGCTGAAGCTGCTCGTGTCCGTTGAATTTAATCGCAATTCCCTACATATCGTCCCTGGATTATGCTTAACGGGCAGCACCTTTACCGGTGGTAGCCTACGTACATGGCTGGTCACCATTTTCCCAGCAAAGAATTGCCGTAAAGCGACCCAGTCATGTTCAGGCATATTGCCGGGAGTCGTCATTCGAGGAGGCGGGTCTAGCCAGATCATTCCGATTCGGAACTTCCTGACATCTCCTTAGCTTATTTCAGAATGAATAGGCTATTACTAAGTCAGCGAACCACAACTTCCGTCCCATCGTAGTTCTCCATCAGGTGAGATAGGATATGTGTGTGTGTGAATGATCTACGCTGTTGACCGCGGGCCGTTACAGCTTTACTGGACAAGAGGGCGAGCGTAAAACCACTACGCTCCAGCCAGAAGGGCAAGGGGGCAACTAGCTCAAGGGCGCCTTAAGGAGGAACGGCCTCGGCTTGGGCAGTCGGGGGAGTATGGGGGAGGGCGTATACTAGGTGTTTCGCCGTGGTGCTCTACACCCGCCGTCGGGCAAGGGATTCTTCGACCTCGCCGGCGAGGTCGATGTCTGATCCTGTGTGCTGTATCAGTATCCGAAAGAAGGGATGTAAGGGCATCGGGAGGGTCGGTGAGAACATGCCGCGAACGGCGGTAGCGGTTGATAGGAGGGGAGTTAGGTTCCTAGTCGGCGGCAACTACGATTAGCGGATTTCTATGATTGGACGCAAACGCGAAATAAAAAAAATTAAACCCACAAAAATTTTTTGTCCTGTACTTGCTTTTTTACCTGTAACAGTATTAAGTATTACATTTGGCCACTGATATATATCAGAAAGCGAATGTAAGCAGACCTATACCTACAGATGTCAGTCATCTAGTTGAAAGCTAGGCACTCGGCCACAAATCCTTTATTGTTCCCCTCGCTTCTCATTCGCTTTCGAGTGTTTGCTGTCGGACGAATTGTGTTAAATACACATTGGTTTGTGTCATATTTTTATAAATGGATACTAATATCGATACAATTCTAATTAGACGACTTAGTTACTTTTTAAATCATCTTCTTTTCGTGTTATTGGTTCGTATTTGCCTTGCTAAATGAGTGGCTAGCTCAAATGAATACGCATCTTCATTACCCACTTTTTAAATACTTATCATGTAGATCATCATCATTTGCATTCTACAACCCACTTCAGGGCATAAGCCTCCTCCCTTTTGTGCCATTCTTCGCGGTCTTTTTTTTACTGCAGAGAAACACTTTATAGGGACCTGTCCGCGTTCGAGGGACGCGGATGGGTTATGCCGAAGTACTTGATCCACTGACAGTCGGGTTGACCCGGCCGTCAGTAGACCAAGTGTACCGACTAAAAACCCTGCGGTAACTCTGTCTTTGTCGCATAGTGTCGGAGTCACGGGATCGCCGTTAGGCACCGGCGCGATCCGCCCAGTTGAGGGCCAACCCTGGAAGCTCTCTGCATCTACCCCAAGTTCTTCCTCCAACTCTCGATATGTCATCTATTTACCGAGTATAGGTCTACCCCACTCGTCGCTGCCTGTTCTAGGCCACCAATCTGCCAATATCTTACTTCATCTATAGTCATTACTTCTAACAACATGCCCTGCCCATGGACACTTCAATGAGGAGATGCGTTTCACGGAGTCTTGGACTTTTGTCCGTTATCTAGTACCAACCAATAATGTTATACATAATGTTATATTGTATATAAATATGTAATGGTATTTGTCACCTTTATTCGAGCACATTATTTCAGATGTGTTTCGAAAATTTATGTATTGAATAATCTTGGGTACGAAGTTACTACTTACGTACTTTAAAACGTTACATTTACCATTACACAAAAAAAAAGATTATGATACATGAAAGTACTAACTTTTTGCTCTTGGCTCAAAGCTAATATTTCGTTTGACATAATTTATATAAGTTCTTCCAACATCACCCCCTCTGTCACAGTCAACTTTATCTAAACCTGTTCAAACTTTTGGAAAAAAATTGAGTTACAAAGCAAAAGTTTGACATTTATTATATTAGTAGGGTGATTATTACCTTTTTTTATTAAAAACAAAAACTCAGCCCCACACTAGGATTTATTCTTGTGTCATAGGTGAGTTTACAAACATGAAAATTCACAGACACAAATACCCAGACCGAAACAAATAATTGTGAGTCACACAAAGATTTATCCCGTGCGGGAATCGAACCCGCGACTATTGGACACAGTGAGCGGAGCGGCTTAAGCTCTTAACCATTGCGTTAAATCGTCCGTACCTACATGTAGCACGCTCGCCCTCTTGCCTGTTGAAGCCGTAAAGGCTCCTTGACCAGCAGCGTAGATCATTCACATACATTACAACACAACGCCTACCTATGCGATACTTCTTCACAGATTCAAAGCACAGAAATCTTATGAAATACATTATTAAGATTTCTGTGGTGCCAACTACAGCCACGGTCACAAGACAGGCATTAACTGGATTGTGTTACTGTTTTGTTTACTTCAAATAAATAACAAAGCACTAGAAGTCAAATAGCATACGATTTCGTTTGAAACTACTGTTACCCCTTTGCTGTACATGGCACATTTTGAAGAAAAATAGACATAGACTCACATATACTCCTATTATTGCTGTAAACATATTTAATGATGAATTGTATTACCTTATAAGTATAGATTATTTTTTTAAACGTAACACCAGTATATATTCCTGTGTCGTGGGTGCGTTTACATGAAAATTCAGAAACACAAATACCCAGACCGAAATAAATAATTGTGGGTTACAAGTTTTGGAAGTCGTTCATACTAAGTTGAGCCATTGTATAACATACATTGGGTCCATGCAGGCCTGAAGCATTATGTGATACACATCTCACATCATTATTTTATCAAGAAGCATTCTCTGTGTCTCTCGTCTAGTGGATTATTATGACGTTTTCTATTTTCTATATGATAGATAGATAGATAAAAAGTTTATTTGTAACAAAAGGACACACAGTACAAAATATTCTCCTAAAACATTAAAAAAAAAAAAAAAACATGCAGTACAATTTAAATTATAACATTATTGTAGTAAGTGTGTCACAGTGGTACAAAAGGGCCACAGCTCAGCGCCGCATTTGCTCGAGTGCTCCTCGAGCTGATTTTCAGCTGCAACCACGATGTTACGCGAGAAACTCGTGCAGCGTTACAGACATGATCCCAAAACTTGGTAATAAAATATATATACATAAAAAGAAGAAGAATACATATAATATTATTTATTCGTGGCAAAAAGAAAAAAAATATACATATATTGAGTTTATGTTAGGACTATACGAGCCCCGACGACAACTGAAGAACGCTACCAGGACGATCAAAGCGTAAATCTAGTTTTTGAGTTTCCAAAATTGCTGATTTTAACCTTTTTTTAAAAGTAATTCTTGTAGTAACATTTCTTATAGGAGGTGGTATATTGTTCCAACACTTAGTCGCCTGGTAGCGAAAACTGCCATTAAATGCTACTGTTCTGTGCGTGTGAGTCGACAACGGTGGCCGCGCTGACCTGGCCCCATCCGATCCGTAGCGATTGTGGAAAGCGGAAAATTTAAGTTTGCCATACAGATAGTCAGGCTGTTTCCATTTGGTCAGGTCAAACATTAGAGCCGCAAGATGCAACTGCCTGCGTGATTCCATGTTTAACATGGAGGCCCGATTAATAAAAGGTGAAACGTGTGTACGCGTAGGGATATTAAAACAATATCGACAACAGGCATTTTGCACGCGCTGAATTACGCGCTATATATATACGTTTTCTATCTCGTTGGCATTAAACACAGATAATACTTCAGTATATATTTTGTATAAAACAGCGTATTAATAACATCAATGTAATATGAAAGTCATGGTACTCCTGCCAATGAAATATCATTAAACGATCACTTCATGATGCTATCGAATCGCGCCGCGTCACTTGTTTTATTGGTCACGAATAGGGCACCACACAACATCTAACAACAAAAAGGATTTTTTTGAACATTTTCAACAAAGAATGCCTTCGCGCCCGTTCGACGCTCATTGGGTGGAAAATTAAAGGTTTGGTCAAAAAGCCGTCGGAGCGTAACGGCAGCGCGACGGACGCGCTCGGCTACGTTCGGTCGTGACGTTTGTCGTCGCGTCGAGTGAGGCTGCGCTGTGTGGCATCTCCCGTACATTTCAGTACATTACAACTCCCCAAGCCGAGCCGCTGTCGCGCTACCGTTACGCTGCTTCGGCTATGTGGCGAAACTTTGCTATAATAACACGCTATATTTTCCCCTTTCGATACAATAATAATTTCGGTTGGTAAGTATGCCTAACTAGAGAATAGTGTTTGTACACGTAAGTATATCATGTATGTCAGGGCTTAGTGCTGTAGAGGCGTCCGTAGCACTGTGCGACCGCGGTATTCTTAGCGATAACCAGCGTTCGGCTCGGGCCGGCTGAAAGCCAAGTTAGAAGGCTTACAAGCGCCTTGATAACTCCATTCCGATCTCAGTCTCGAACCTATTCGCACCTTTATTAAAAAGGCGACAACCCGATATTTCGCGAACGCGTCCAATCATAGAAATCCGCTAATCGTAGCTGCCGCCGCCTACGAACCTAACTCCCCTCCTATAAGCCGCTACTGCCGTCCGCGGCATATTCTAACCGGTCCTCCCGATGCCCTTACAGCCCTTCTTTCGGATACAGATACCGCACACAGGATCAGACACCGACCTCGCAGGCAAGGTCGAAGAATCCCTTTCCCGCCCGCCGGTGCAGAGCACCACGGCGTGACACCTAGTATACACCCTCCCCCATAGCGACTGCCCAAGCCGAAGCCGTTCCTCCTTGAGCCGCCCTTGAGCTAGTTGCCCCTTTGCCCTTCTGGCTCGAGCGTAGTGGTTGCACGCTCGCCCTCTTGTCCGGTGCAGCTGTAAAGGCCCCGCGGTCAAGAGCGTAGATCATTCACACTCACACACACACACACACACACACACACACACACACACACACACACACACACACACACACACACACACACACACAAAGCGCCTTGATAAGTTCCAACAGCAGGTCACAAACTAATCCGCACTGGATCCGCGTGATGGTTCCTAATCTATTTCACCTTAGTAAGAGAGAGCCGAGCATACTAGCAGTGCGACAGTATAGGCTTATTTGTCATGTAAGTATCACGTACAAGGTTGAAAGATATATCAGAATCAGAATCAAAACAGTTTTGATTCATGTAAAACATTATAGTATTTATGAATCGTCAGAAAAGTAACAATGGCTCTACCACCACTTCGGAATGTCATTCCTGTTGAGAAAGGCAAGATACTCCACGGTTACTCTTTTAAAATAAAAATTATAAAAACTTTTTCATCTACGTTTTATTGAGGGGTATGGGAGAACAATGTAGGTTGGTCATCGGGTGAGCCTACGTTAAATAAATTAATATGTTTACATTATTGTACTTTGTACGTAACGTAGGGCTTTATAAATATGCCGTTACTGTGACAGTGCTAAAGAGCATACACATGATTGCTCAGATTGGTCTAAACTTACGAAAGGCTGAAGGCATTTTAGCTTTTAGCAATAGCATTATCATATCCTTACCTTACCATTTTCCATTATGTGCGTTCGGCACAATATTGGTAATAAAGTGATTTAATGTTGTTTTGTGTTACCCGCAAATGTTTGTTTCAGTATGGTATTTTTCGTTTGAGAATTTTATGTTCTAAAACGTGTCCACGTTAAAGAAAGTACTTTATAACCCATCGCTTATGTGACACTCATTGAAATTAACCACAGTGTTTTAGGACTATTACTAAGCCATTGAGGTCTGTAAAGAAAGAACCTGTTGAAAGTCCATGCTCTCTGCCTACTCTAATAGAGGCTAATATGACACTCATGTATACACGCCCAAAAAAGGGCGTTCATAAATAAATATTTGCACATAAGCTCTTTTCTTTTGCCTCGTTTGAGTTATTTATTATAGTGACGCATCCCACATGATGGTGGGAACACGTTGCTAAATGTCAATGTCCCGAAGCAATTGGGCCGGTCAAAGACCTTGTTTACATCTGTGCCAATTCAAGCGTCACCAAAACAAAAGCTCATTTACATACATTAAAAACTCATTCAAGTGCGATGCCTCTCTGTTAAGTTTTACACGTGTACCGATCGGAGAATAAATATTATTCTAGGTTACTTTTTTATTATTCTAGGCGCGACTAGCGGTAACCGGAGACTTTGGCCGCGTGGTATTACCAATTAAGGTAAAATTGAGCTAAGTTATCCCTTATAACAGGAACTATCTGTCATTGTCGCCTTCCGTCAAAATATAGATGGAAAACAATGGGAATTATTATTTTAAAAGTGTCACCGAGGAGTTTCTTTTCTTCTGCGCGGTAATGACAATGGTAGAGTCTTTATTACTTTTCTGACGGTTCATAAATACTATTATGGTTTATATAAATAAAATATATTCTGATTCTGATATAATTCTGACAATATAATTATAACAGGACACTCTTGGGAGTTCCCAACTGCCATCAATGAAGCCCACTAAAGTGATAGTAGTGGTAATGTGTAGCTGGCTTATCATAAAATAGCAATCCGTTATAAAAAATAACCTTTTATAAGTAATGGATGAAAATGATACTACATTTTTTACGTTTTGCGTGTTGAAATTTCTAGAAGTGGGAGCGAGATAGCTGAAGCCCGCCCCGTACATACAGAAATTGGTATATTATATATATATATATATTTTTCGTTCCTCACGGCTAAAGCTGCGAGCAGTAACTTGGTAGGAATGTGCTAACGATACAACAGATGCGAGTAGATATGTTTTGGAATAGATCAGAGATCTTTTTTGTTATGACCAAACGCGGCGCGTTATGATAACTTCGTGAAAAAATCGTGAAAAATATCGTACTCTGTATGCCACTGGACTACCCATTAAAATATACCAGAATTCAATGTCCATTTTGATACTCTCCCTCATTTCGTATACCAGCTCAAAAAATTTGACTTGCATACATACTGATAGCTGCGCTCTGTTTATTAATAATAATAATTTATTATCTTTCAAGTTCATGGACTCATATTTGTTAGTAATATTTCACTTATAAACTATGTTAGTATTCTTATTATCTATGTACATGTATGGTGTGTGAACCACCCCTCATCCTAGATGTTGAAAGCCAGCAGCTGCGGTTCACATACAAGCAGTCTAGTCTGCTCGCTATACAGCTTAGGATGCTGTTGGGGCTGGCCCGCACACGGCGAACCAGGGAAGCGCATTTCTTACGCATCGTTGCAAAGAAACAATCGAAACGGGCGTACGATAATATACCTTACTGGATCTCTTGTACTTTTGTTGCCACTTTTAAACACAAAAACTTTTAAATAACCGAGCTGTGATCCTACTAATATTATAAATGTAAAAGTTTGTATATTTAGATGTTTGTTACCGAATCATGCAAAAACGGCTAATAAACTTATTACCTGAATTAAGACATAGAAGTGTCAAGTCAAGAGTCTTCGTAACCGGCGAGCGTGTATGAGACGAACTATGAGAGTGGAGGAAGCCAGAGAGGTATGTAATAAAAGAACCTGTTGGAACTCTGTACTCTCCACCTGCACCGCAAGTGATCTGGCGTGATGATATACAAGGTGTAACATAATAAACGCAAGACCACAGACACCCCGATTAGAGAATTGCTTCATAACTTCAAAACGAAAACCAAATTTCCAAATTTAAAGGCTTTCACCCTTTATAGCGCACTGAAGGAGTAAAAGCATTGTTTGCAATTTCAAAAAAAAATGTAAGATACATTAAAAATTGTTGGAATCAATTAAGTTACCGATTTAGAACAAACTGTGGTGTACTCAAAAGATACACTTCTTTGGTTATCACCATAAATACACTCAATGCACAGACAACCGCCCATGGCGGCAGTCAACAAGTGAATGTCCAATGTCACCGTTCGCCCCACCAAGCCATCCCGTAGTCTATACGTCACATGCCTCTTCCTTGTTAAAAATAAATAAATAATGTTAGACATTTATGTAAGATAATATGCTCAATTAATATACCCGCAAAAACAAGCAAACAAGCAAGCCTCTGCGCAAGACTTGTTCGATCTTATCGAGATACAATAATAATAATTCTTTTACCTTTGATGAAACCAGGTGAAGGTTTGAACTGAATAACAAAATAACCAAAGACGCACACGTCACATTTCCCTGAGCAAACACCTTAGCTTCACACCTTTGACTTAGTCATAGTAATCCACTTCAGCCGCTACATATTATTAACCTGGAAGCTATGGATTTAAATCAGATATTAATATTATCCTTCCCTCTCTCCTCCTTTCCATAATTTTCCACACTTCTTATACTTCCTTCGGGCATATCCGCTGGTTCAAATCAGGGTCTTCAGTTCATGGTCATTTCAGTCTCTTTACACGGATAAGTAGTAAATCGCAATCACCTCTAATAAAACTGTATGAAGGGAGAAGGACGTCACACAAACTACTTTTAGGTCTTGCGTTTATTATGTTACACCTTGTAGATAGATAGAGAAGACATAGGATATCTTTTCCCCGAAAAATGTTAGGTTCCTCTCTAAACTCAACGGGGAAAAATCGCAGGTATAAACTATTTACCTATAAATGTATGAATCGTTAGCTATAATCTAAATATAAAGTTTCCACTAGCTTTATTGTATAACCTCGTTGGTCTAGTGACTGCCTTTTTGGTCTAGTGGCAAAGCGCATCGCTTGGAGGGGAGATTCAAATCTTAGGTCGGACAAATGAAGTTTTTCTAACGAAAACCTCCCAGTATGAGTCCGGAGTCTGGAATTGTGTCAGGTATATGGCTATAAGCCCCTATTATATGGGACCCAACATCGTCGGCGAAACGTAAGTGTATTCAGTACACCTCTGCCACCCCCGCTTGGGGAATATAGGTGTTTTTTTTATTGAATTACAGACGTGACGATGTCTTATTGTATTACTGTATCTTACGTTGGTGATCCACTAAAATAAATAAATAAATCATTCCACGAAGTTACTATAATCCACAAACATATCATAATACACCGCATTACGTGTCAATTAATCACAGATATGATCCCCATTTCGTTGTAAAATGTCATTTCCGTACATTGTTCTATTATGGACGTGCCCCACCTTCGTTGCAGTCAATATTAACGCATCAAAATGCGCTTTAAACAAGGCACTAAAAATAACACGTTACCGGCGTTTAAAAAATCGCATAATCATTGGCTATATCTGCGTATCCTCGTTGTAAGCGTGTTAATTAACGCATTATGACGCAGGAGGAATAGGAGCATTAAAAAATAACATGTTACCACATTTAAATTAACGGATTAAAATAGGGCTACTTCTCGGTAATGTCGTAGTTAACGAGTTAATTAACACATGGCGCTATGCAGGTGGAGCAATAGCGTTTATAATCAGCATCAATAATTAGCATTAGCAACTGTAGAAAAAGAATTTGGCTACAGGAGCGACGGTGAAAACAGTAGGTAAGTAAGTTAATTTCAAACTTGCTACACAATACGTCGTATTCACGCCGCTGTTAGAAAATCGATACTCGCCGACAAACTCTCATATCTCGTACGTTTGTTGACATTCGCAAGCTACAGTAATTCGATGCGAAACGTTACTAAGCGGCTGATACTAGAGAGTAAATAATAGGTATACATAACCTTAATAAAGGTAATTTGCAAGAACAGTATTTTAGGGGTAAATACCTACCTAAGGTATATGTGTAATCATGAATAGGATATAGTTTCATTACTTTAATACTTCATTACATAAAGTGGAATTATTACTAATGAATTCAATATTACATTGCAAAATTTAATGCAATTTTGTTATATGCAATGATTTAATGATAAATTAGCGATTAATGTCATCTAAAATTCAAAGAACGTATCTGCAATTGAATGTTTATATTTATTAAGGTACTTTATGAGTAAATAGGAATATGGATGCTAGATTGACTGACGATCTTGTAAAGATCGCAGAAAGTCGTTGGATGCAGGTGCAGGGACCGGCTGCGCTGTAGAGCGATAAGGGAGGCCCATGTTCAGCAATGGACGGGTATAAGCTGAGATGGCGATGATGATTAAACAGGAATATGAGCAATCATGAATAGGAATCGTTTCCTACTACCAAATTTTATTACCTATTAAAAGCGAGCAATTATGAACACGGAATCTATTTTCTCTTTAAACTTTTAATATTAAAACCTCTCAACGCAAGCTAAATAACATTTGCCTCAGGTGCAAAATTCGTGAATACTGACTGCTAAATACCTTCAAGGACGCAATTTTACGCGGTAATTCCTGTTACAGAGTTACCAGGGCTCGTTGCCACGCATAAATTATGTATGTATGTAATAGTTCCTTCATCTAGTGCAGTGTTTCCCGATTAGTGGCACGCGTACCCCTGGGGGTACGTGAAATTACATGAAGGGGTACGCGAGGTGATTTCTTGACTAAGTTAAGGGGGAACCTAACTCTAACTCCCAAAAATAGGCTCTATTTACAGAAGATATTTGATGACTGCACTTCGTATTTGTTTTAAGAAATATATATAAAACTAAAGATGAAAAGGTCGTGAATTTAATGTATGGAGAAACATTTAATTTTTGGTTTTCTATCTTAAATATACAAATGTTCTATTCAATGGTAGATTGTGCGATAGCGATATGTATAAAATATACACGAATAATAGCATAAGATGTGTTCTAAAACTTGTATGGATGACTTTTTAATTTAATTAATTATGTTAATTGTTTGAAAAATAGACTGCATTTTGGTTCCTCCGGAACACTTTTCAGTGTTGTCAAGGTCATCAGACAAGGGAAATTTTCCAACAAAAATTCTCAAGGTTATTGACGTTAGCAATCTACTTAATCTATCTAGAAAAAAACGAATAACAAACAATCGGTAAATTTAGAGTAGGTTATACCGGGACGCGGTGCGAGGATGCGCTCAACCAATTACCTAATCTCCCAACTGTCCATTGACGTACAGTTTGTGGCGGATTGAGTACGCAAATTTGAGTTATTTTGTAGGGGTGCACAGAAAAAACTTATTGGGAACCAGTGATCTAGTGGCACAATGCAAATAGCAATAAGATCAGCGAGGTTAAAAATCCACATTCTCACCTAAAAATTCTTAGTCCGACGGCTGTAATTGTGTCCTGTATAATGGCGACAGGCTCATCCACGTTACTTTGAGACCTAACATCGTCGGCGGAAACTAGGTGTTCACAGTACACCTCCCCAAAGGCCACTAGTATAACCTAGGCGTAACGGTGTTCATTTTTAGTTTTTTTTTAACCGACTTCTAAAAAGAAGGTTCAATTCGAAAAAAAATGTAAAATAAAAATCTTTAAAAAAAAAGTAAACGACATCAAAAAACAAGAAATAAATATTTGAAGTCGGTGCCCAATAACCGACTGCACTAATCGGTACCGACTTCAAATATTTTTTTTTGCTTTTTGAAGCCGGTTTACTTTATATTAAAAAGAGATGTTTTTACGCATTCTCTCCAAGCGGGGTACCAGATTATTGTTTTCACCGAAGATTCTAGTTATTCATTCCTAAAATACATATAATATATCATTATCAGCTCCCAAGGCCCGAAACAGATGCAAGGCAGGATGACACCTATTAAGTAGGTATGTGATACTAAAAAATACTAAGGGCCTCTTTCACCACTTACTTCTCGATTAGCGTTACTCGGCAATTAAAACTGGTTAGTTTAACCGTCGCATAGGGCTACGCAAAGGTGGTAAAATTCGTATTGATTGACATTGACTTACTTGCAACTTTAATTGTCGATAAGTCTAATTCAGACTTTACTCGAAGGTCGTGATAGAGGCCCTTAATAATGTGAAATACTAGGCAAGAACAAAAATTTTACAGAAATCACTAATCCCGAAGTTCCAAGAGCTCGCGGTCCCACATATGTATGTACGCATGTAACGGAATGGTTACAAAATCGATAGTTTGCCAAAGTGTTCAGAGTACATTTCAGTTGGTATTCCGCAGTTGCTCGGAGCTTGTTAGTAGTTTGGCACTCGTAAGTATATTTTAGTGTAAATAAAATTTGAACCCGCGAAGTGTCATTTGGTAAACTGTCTATATCATGTCGCTAGATCCTTTGCGAGGTAGACAGAGTTCTTTACTCTCGGACTACTCGGAAAGATAATAATGAATAGTTTATATACATCGTAACGGACCATAACATATAATATCCTAATAGAAAGACAATGCGACGAACTATAAGAGTGGAGGAAGAAGAAGCCAGAGAGATTTTTGAGGAACTTGTTGGAACTCTGTACTCAAGCAGGATGATATAGATATATAGATAGATATTTATTATGACGCGAGATCTTTTACAGGTAGCATACAGGTATGGTACTAGCGAATAATCTAGAAACAGAGTATACCGTCACGCCTATATTCCCCAAAGTGACAATTATTTACTGCGTTCACCAACTTTTCGCGGACAATGTTAGGTCCCAAGTAATAAGGGGCGAGCATATTGCCCTATACCGAACACAATTCCGGAGCAAAGACTTCGGTCTCATACTGGGAATTCTGCGTTAGAGAAACTACATTTGTCCAACCTAGGATTTGAACCCGGGGCCTCGTGATCTCAAATCGATACCTATACTTTGCCACTAGACCAACGAAGCAGTCACACAACCGAGTAATAGAGCGTAATATCCAAAAAGAGCTGTCAGAAACTTTCAGGTCTCTTGTGAAAATCGTGTCCTATCTCTCGCACCAATGTGTATAAATTACTGATCCGCATCTCCGGAGGGGGTAAGTATGTACACCTCTGAATGTTCACATTGTATACACATGTTTCATCGAGATATAGATCCTAATATAAAAGTTTAGTCTGTCGCCAAAAGGTAAAGTGTCCCCACTTATATAACCTGACACAAACCGCATACTGCTAAATATATGACGGATGATTTAGCGCAGTTGTTAAGAGCTTAGCCGCTCCGCCCACTGGGTCTAATAGTCGCGGGTTCGATTCCCGCATGGGACAAATCTCTGTGTGATTCACAATTATTTGTTTCGGTCTGGGTATTCGTGTATGTGAATTTTCATGTTTGTAAACGCACCCACGGCACAGAAATTTATCCAGGTGTGGAGCTACGTTTATTTAAAAAGATATATATTTATTCATAAGTTGTTTGTCCTACGTAAGTATCTAATATTTTTACTAACACCTGTTCTTAGCAGAACAAAGAGCCAAGCTTAAACAACGTAGTGCGATGTTAATTAAAACAACACTTAACTCAACTCATTGAAACAACAACCCTCTACTGAGATACTAACTACACATTCATTCATTACCTACCTAGGGCTATTGCACGAACCAGAGTTAGCATTGCCTATTGACTAACTCGATATTATAACGTTAATTTGAAGGCAATTTAACGTTATAACTTCGAGTTAGTCAATAGGCAATACTATCCCTGGTTTGTGTAAGTGGGCCCTACTATATTATAATCATTCTAAGAACTTCCTTTATCCAGGTTTAGGTATAATATTAAACCTTTGTACTTAAAAAAAATAAACACGTTGACGCCTATATTCCCCAGGGGTGGCAAAGCTGTACTATGTACACCCAATTTTCGCCGACGATGTTAGGTCCCAAGTAATTTGGGGCGAGCTTATTGCTATTGTACCAGGCAAAATGCCAGACTCCGGACTGATACTGGTTTTTTTTCTATCGAAAACTCACATTTTGTCCGACCTAGGTTTAACCCAGGATCTCGTGATCGCTACACGCATAATTCGCTTTGTGTCTTAAAAATAAACATTATAATTCTATGCAGATGCAGCTACCTAAACAGATTTTTTATTATGGCGCTACTATAGTATGTAGTAGTCTTTATTTTTCGCTAGTGAGAAATCGCTGCGGGAGTTCGAAAGCATAACCATGTAAAATATAGCAAGAGCAAAAAAAAGTCGCGGTTGCATCGGCTCTTTGTACCTACTTATGTGGCTTCTGAGCCTTTTTACCCAATGGAAGAGTACAAAGGCAACAACAACCCTATACTTGTACAATCCTACAATAATTTAAATCTTTGTTTATTTTATTCCGATATTTTCCTTAAGGTTATCATATGGTTTCCCACGTAGCACCAACTGCTGCTTACGAGAGGAAATAACTGCCCTTTTACAGCTTAAAGGTTTGATCAACTAGCCGACGGAGCGCGGCGGGAGCGCGACGGAGACGCTCGGCTACGTTCGGCCGTGACATTTCTCCCGTACATTTCAGTACATTACAACTCCCCAAGCCACCGTTGCGCTCCCGTCACGCTGCGTCGGCTATGTGGCGAAACCATTAAGCTGTACTAAAGCTGTATAACAGAGTATAGGCTGCATAATAATAGCTTTACACGATTATGCAGCCTATCCTCCATGATACAGCTTTGGTACAGTTTAAAGCTGTAAAAGCAGTCTCTTAAGCAGAAGTACGATTTCGTACGTCGTCCGACGTCGTACGTCTTCTTGGAATTAACAACAGCTCAACTAACTAAGGCTATATGCCATCGATAATAACATTCCAAGGAATGGTATTTTGATCCCGGCAACAAGTAAATACCTATGCTTCTACTAGATTTGCATTGCATGTTCTTGGAAAGCAATTCTACTAAAAATATTTGCAACATCCGTTTCGTAATCGTTGCCGTTGAAGGGTGTTTGCTGTGTATATTAATTGGCGATGTCAAGATAAGATAGCTTTTGCAGAATTTTATTACAAGAATTGAACCCCTTCCACTATTAGTACGTATGTGATGAGAAAAGTATATTCATACTATATAGGAATATAAAAGCTATAGACGGTTAATTCTGAAGATCTAAATAAATGTATGTAAATTATGATAAGCCGGCGTTCCTCGCAAATCCTTGAGTGATGTTAATCCGCTCGCCTATATCGGAAATTGTATATGCGGGACACAAAGACATATCAATTTTTCATTCGGTAATCATAAGCCTTGGTAAGGTATGCCTTGTATTTATATTGTGGAGTAGTAGCCCAAAAGTATTGGGCTATTAAAATCGTGGCAGCGATTTATTCGTAGAATTTATAGTAGCCTAGCTGTACCCGCAACATCGTTCGCGTTATTTCAGGCGTGTATTTCACACCCTTAAGCTTTTTTTGTGACAATGGCAGCTTGTGTCGTTCCCCTGGATAAAATCTGTTCCCTTTCAGAGTTAAATCAAAATCTGTTCAGCTGTTTGGACTTGAAAAGGTAACAGACAAACAGACAGACAGAACATTACTACATTACTTTTGAATTTAGTAAAAATATATATCATCGATAAATGGCGTGGCAAAGCTTGACGAGAACAGCACGAATGGACGGCTTGGTCCAGTGATGATGAGCTTAAGCCGCTCTATCCAATGGATCGAGTAATCGCACCGATATAGGAATAAAACCTAGTATGGAGCTACGTTTATAGTAAATAGATTAAAAAAGCCGGTCGACGTGATGTTATTTAGATGAGGCCTATGTCTTGCAGTAAAGATCTTTCGACTGAAGAATATGTAAAGCATGGGTCCATCTTCGTTACAACAGTTTATGCTAGGCTGTTTGATATGTATTATAAAACATGAGCGATTTCCTACACACTAGAATGAGCACGCCAAATGAATAGTCACAAATATTCATGGCCACCAAGCCAGCGTGACATTGAGAAGATAACGCAAATGAACCGGAAGACGTCTACAAGTATCATCCACATAATATGTACATACATATCTATCCATATTATTTGTAGGCATAATTACTATTGCAGTTCATTGGAACATAACCTGCCATATAAAATTAGAAATTTATCTCCAAATTAATCCGAAACTATTAACTTGCCTTCGATAAAAACATACTAAATATGCTATGGGGGACGGCATAAACACTTTGAAGGCCTTGAGGGTAATACTTTAATTTTTTACAAAACTTTTTCTTCCATAAACATATTATATCTCGGGACTGTACGTGCCCACTACGAACCATCAACAGACTCAAAAGACGTGCCAATTTAGCTGTATTAACAAAGAAATTACTCGGCCAACCACTTCCGTTAAAATCAAAAATGTTCGACCATAACTTATCTCACGTTCTTTCTAACGTCCTCTAAGTGTTGGACCTGTAGCCACACACATACTTTCCAAAGCACTCGGAAAAACCTACTGCTGTTTGATGAGAGACCGAAATATTACTGGTAATACGAAGAAAACAATTCAATTCTAACAGCGGAATGGAATTTGTCAAAGTCACTATAAATCGACAGCTGGCAGTCGAACACCATTTCATAAAAGTGATTAGAACCGCTTTCAGATTTTACAAATGAGATTACTTCTTTGGCAAATGGCTTTTGCGACTATTGTATTCATAATGAATTTACATTGCAAATCTACGTTAGTAGGTGAAACGCAAAGCATATTTCTCAGAAAACGATAAGTAGAAACTTTCCGATTCTCATTCTTATGTAAACGTGATTAAAAAAGAAATAAATACCTTAATTCCGACATTTCCCAAGCGGGGGTGGCAGAGGTGTGCTGTGACCCCAATGCGCGAACCTACTATTACACCGGACACAATACCAGAATCCGAACCGTGACTGGTTTCTCTTGGTAGTAAAATCACACTTTGTATGACCTATGGTCTAATCTCAGGACCTGATGATCGCCATTGCCACTAGAATTTTGCTTGCTCACATTACTATCTTACTTTCATTTGAGCTAGTATTAAGTCGTACAGACAAACGCGCGGCGGGCCTAAATCAGCCAAACATATTTTAACTTCGACCAAACCATTTCGCACGCAAAAACACAATTCGTATTCCATTTTCGATCCGATTTCAGATTAGCTCAGTAGATTAATACCATTTGAAATAAAATTACTTAAAATACAATATTTAGTGACGGGCGGTCACTAAATATTGTATTCCTTCCAACGCTAACAGAAACGAATTTAACCAGACCCTTCCCATTAGCCCCGAACTGGGCCTCTACATAAATTTATTCAGTAAAAGTGAAAACATAAACCGGTTAGAAGGGATCGTAATATATTTGCATTTTAGGACAAAAGGATTTTAATGTTGCATGCCTTTATAACGGCACGTTTAGGAATACATTTTAAAAGACAAAGGTCATGACCACATGATGGTCATGACCAACAACAAACAAACAAAAAAAAATCTAGACCTGATACTGTTAATACTGAAAAAGATTAGGACGGGCTCTGAATAGTAATATAACCGAATCATTTCACACCTTCAATGCAAAAGTTTTCCTCGATGTGATAATAAAGTATCACTTTTACTAACCAGTAGCTGAAGGGCAAGTCAAGAGTCTCCGTAACCGGCGAGTGTGTATGAGACGAACTATGAGAGTGGAGGAAGCCAGAGAGGTATGTAAGGAAAGAACCTGTTGGAACTCTGTACTCTCTGCCTACCCCGCGAGGGAGCTGGCGTGATGATATAGATAGATATAGACTTTTACTAACCTTAGCGATTTTGTGCAAAAGTGCAGTGGTTGAGCTTGTCTTGAACAGTCCGAGGGCCCGTCTTCTGAGCCCCTGACCAAGGCAGGCCTCAACAGCTCCGCAAAGCGCAGTCACACCTCCGCTCTCTTCGTGAACGAATTTACGGGTAACGGCCTACAGAAATACAATTAACTTTAGCATTATCTTTGACCATGTTCAATGACGTGGTTGAGGTGGATCTGCGTAAGCTTCAAGCCGAAGACAGGCAGGGAATCAGGCAGAACCATGCAAAGTGGCGAAATCTCGATTCGGAGGTCAAGATTCACTTTGGATTGCTGAGACAACAGAATCAGTAAATAAGCTATGTAACCTTCGGGGGTCTTGTTTTAACTAATTCTTGCTAAGAAATTTGCATCATTTTCGCTATATAAGGACCATGTGGCAGATTTCAAACTTTTAGAAAAACCTGTTGAAACAGGTGTACATTATTGTCTGTCAATAAGTCAGTGTTAGAGTTTTATTATGTAAGATGTACTAAGTAAAAATTATTTATAATGATAAAGTATCCTATTAATATTATAAATGTCAAAGTTAGGATGTTTGAACGTTTGAATGTTTTTACTTATCACGCAAAACACAGTTAATTTATTACCTAGGTTAACACATAGGATACTTTTTATCCCGGAAAAATGTTAGGTTTCTGTCCAAATTCAACGCGGAAAAAGTTGCGGGCAGTACTTAGTTACTAATATTTCCTTAGTTATTATATTAATTTAGACCTTATATGACCCGTGATATTTCATGATCTCGTCCCCGCTTTTCGGAAGGTACTTTAAAGAAATACGAAGGTTTCTCTACTAGAAATATGCTGAAGCTCTGACCTCTTCCATCAACTGTTTGACCTCCTTCTTCACGGCGGCGATGAGCCGCTCTTTCTGCTCTGCACTAGGGTCTGACGAGGCCGCCGCAGGCATCTCCTCCGAGCCGGTTTCACCTGAACATTAATTATTATTTTTCAAGTCTTACACATACATAATAGTTGGGGAGTGAAACTGATAAAATATGCGAATTCTTGATCAAAGTTCCGAATTCGTAGTCGCATTTTGTAGTATGCCGTCACTCGATTACAATAACGTATTAAAATAACGAAACGCCCCCACTTTTATGAAATTAACATTTCCGATAAAATCTAGTAAGTTTTCCAAGGTCAGTCCATTTACACGATAAATTCTAGAACCTATGTACACTAGATCAGTGTAATAAACATTTTAATCGCCTTTCTAATTGCGGGAGTATTACAACGTCAAGTCTTCATTCGCCAACGGGCAGAGGTGTACTGTAGACATCCACTTTTCGCCGACAATGTTAGGTCCCATAATAGGAGGCAAGCTATTGCCATACACCGGGCACAATTCCTTCGGGCTTCGGCAATTCCTGATACTGGAAATTTTTTGATAGAAAAACTAAATTTATCAGACCCAGAATTTGAACCTCCTCCTGAATTTGATAAGGACCTCGTGATCGTAAAGCGCACCATTTACCATGAGAGCAACGAAGCAGTCAAGTACTGGAAGAATTCGCTGCTAAATAGCAAGTTATGACTGTAATTTTTAGCAGGCAGGTGGATCAACCTTGGCATTGCTAGACTGATGCCGTTACTAGAATTCGTAATATTGTTTTAGTTTTATATATTGACTGCCTTGTTGGTCTATTGGCAAAGCGCAACGCTTTGTGATCACGAGGTCCTGGGTTCAAATCCTAGGTCGGACAAATGTGGTTTTTCTAATGAAAAATTTCCAGTATGAGTCCGGAGCCTTGGATTGTGCCCGGTATATGGCAATAGGATCGCCCCCTATTACACAGAACCTAACACCGTCGACGAAATGTGGGTGTACTCCGTAGACCTCTGCCATCCCCGCTTAGGGATATACAACAACACATATAATAATAATATTAGCCCTGTTAACAAACTGTCCCACAATTGGGCACGGGCCTGCTCTTAAACTAAGAGGGCTTAGGCCATAGTCCACCACGCTGGCCGAGTGCGGGTTGACGAATTTCACACACCTTCGAGAAACTCTTAGGCATGCAGGTTTACTCACGATGTTTTCCTTCACCGTTAAAGCAAGTGATAGTTAATTTTTAATACGCCCATGCTTTTGAAAAGACAGAGGTGCGTTCCTGGGTTTAAACTCGAGACCTCTAACTTTGCAGGCCAACGGTCTAACCACTGCTTCTAAAACAAGAACATATCAATTAAACTTTTATTTCTTAATTACAACCACGCAATGTTCAGGCGGCAAAATAAGTAATTTACTGCCTATGTTGGGTAAAGCTAATGTTTGCTTCGACGGAAAAATTGGGCCGCTTCTATGTAGTTGGAATTCAGGTAACAAACGAAAACTCCCAAAGGGTTACAGTTTATTGGAAATGTTAATTTCAGCTGTATCGAAGACTTGTTCGGATTTTTATAAAAAAGTAACAAAGACTTCCGAAGAGGTGGAATGTCATTCCTGTGGATAAGAAGCGCAAGAAACACAACGGTACACCTCTGCCTACATCTTCATGAAAGAGCAATGTGTAAACTTTGGTATTTATATGTGGAATCTATCTAATCTATAATGTATCTATCTACTTACTATTAAAACTTAAGAAGCTCAAGTCTAAGAAACTACATAGAAAAGTCACGATTTCACGAATTACCTATCGATATCCTCAATGGACCTCCGCGCAAACCTCTTATTTGTTATGACCAAAGGGGGCGCGTTATGATAACTTCATGAAATTTTCATGAGTCCAAGCTTGAGTTTACATAATTACGTGGAAAAACCGATTTCACAAATTACTTATCGATATCCTCAAAGGACCTCCGTGCAAACACCTGGGCCCTTATTCATTATGACCATATGCGACGCGTTCCGATAACTTCGTGAAATGGTCATGAGCCCAAACTCTAGTTAACATAACTACGTAGAAAAGTTGATTTCACAAATACTTATCGTTATCTTCAAAGGACCTCCCTGCAAACACCTGGGCCCTTATTTGTTATGACCATACGCAACGCGTTACGACGACTTCGTGATGTGATCGTGAGCCCGTAAAAACTTACATATTACCATTAAATATTTAAATAAACTCATGTCTACAAACCTACAGAGAAAAGTCAATTTCACAAATTACTTATGGTTTCGCCAAATAGTCGACGCAGCGCGAAAGAAGCGCGACGGGGTGGTGCGGTTTGGGGAGTTGTAATGTACTGAAATGTACAAGAGACGCCACACAGCGCAGCCCCGTTCGGCGCGACGGCAAACGTCACAACCGAACGCAGGCGAACGCTTCCTTCGCGCTCCCGTCGCGCTCCGTCGGCTATTTGACCAAACCTGTATAATTATCCTCAAAGGACCTTCATTCAAACACCTGGACCATTATACACTGTTACCAAACACGGCCCGTTATGATATCTTCGTGAAATGATACTAGGAAACGATCATCTCAAGAAGTTATAGTTATAGCCGCGTTAATTGGTCATAGCGAATAGCCCTGGGTCGGAATTCACATACAATATTTATATAGGAATGAGCACCTTTCCCTGACCTCTCGAACTCAAACTATGTACGGAGCAAAACATGATGAATAAGGATTCTTCAAATATTTTCCCGTGGTTCTCTTCAAAGTGAATTTACTTTATACGAGATTAACGACCTTCACCCGAGCTGTGGTCAGGATGAAAGAAAATCATCTTTGTAGATAAAAGATAACATGTTCCTAACCGGAGTCCCTAAAAGTATTTTTTATGCCTTGTAATACTTAAGCACATATTTTTTTACACCCGTATCTATAGACCTTCTATAGACATTTAATTAGTTGGTCTTAAGAATTTACTTAGACGAGTAAAGTATTTATAATTCTATATGTAGGTACTTGGCTAAGAAAATTATAAATTTAGTGCGACAAAGATCTTTTGGATAACATTGACAGGGGGGCGTTGGTGTGAAATTAGGGTTCAATTAATTTAGTAAAATTTTCCTCATCATCATCTCATCATATACTTGTCCACTGCTGAACATAGGCCTCCCCAATCGCTTTCCGGCGTAACCGATCCGATGCCACCTGCATGCAACAACTTCCTGCGATTATAACAAGATCGTCGGTCCATCTGTCAAGCGGTCGTCCTACGCTACGCTTGCCAATACGTGGTCTCTACTCTAGAATCTTTCTGCCCCAACGCCCGTCCGATCTTCGCGCTATGTGGCCCGGCTATTACCACTTCTGCTTGCTAATCCTGAGGGCTACGTCGATGACCTTGGCTCTTCTACGAATCTCCTCATTCCTGATTCGATCACGCAGAGAAACGCCGAGAATAGCTCGCTGAGCTACTCTGAGCTTTTTTATAATACCTACTATCCTACTTCTAGGGAAATATTTTAACAAGTGGGTCTGCACGGTAACTAATTAAAAAAATAAATTGGGTAATTTTCACAGCTAACGGCAACTCAAGGCATTAGTTCCGATTTTGGACGAGAACCAAAAGATGTATGACTGTAACTTTTGACAGTTTCTCAACTATACTTGTAGAATAAAAATGATATACTAAGTAATTACTCCTATAAAAGTAACTCATGTTTATAGATACGGGTGTTTGGGCCTTTTACAAGTTGTGTATCTCGAAAAAGAATGTAACAGTATGTAGGGATATTTAATTAAGATTTTAAAATGTTTAAGCTCAACACGTAAATGTAAATACATCTATATTTTCCACTAATCTTCGTTATTTCTTGGCTGAAATATTGAGATATTCCGCATAATTTATGTGCATCTTAAACGCAGTTGAATGACAAATAGTTATTCTGACAAGGTAGCTATCTTCACGGATTGAAGAATACGGAAAATTCTCAGAAAACTTTGTACAATCTTGATGTAATTTGCAACAGCAGTTTACCGCGGCTTCGTACCCGACAACAGCGCCACATACCGGCTATATATTATAATATCAGCCTATATTGCCCACTGCTAGACAAAGGCCCCTCACAAATCGAGGTAAGAAAGATTAGGTCACACTCCACCATGAGGATCCAGCGCGGATTGGTGGAGGCAGGTCTGTCGCCACCTGCTGATGGAACTTATCAAGCCGCCTATAAGGCTTCCAACTCGGCTTAACGACTACCAAATTAAGTTGTAACCGGGACCAAGGGTTTAACGTGCCTTCCGAAGCACAGAGATGCTCGAATATGAAAATGCCACAACGGTCACCCATCTCAGGCCGACCGAATCAAACGCTGCTTAACTCCGGTGATCGGTAAGAACACCGCGGTTGCATAGTGCTACGAGCGCTACGCACTACGGGTGTATGTTACTTCTGTGCCCCAAATCTGCTATTTTTTATGTGTTTTGTAATATTGGCATGCTACAAAAATAGTTTAATTACAATTGTGCCAAAAGTCAGCAATTGTTTGTACTGGTACCAACGTCTATGAAAAACCATAAGAATTATTGATAGGTACCATAAGAATTTGAAAGCATTGAATTAGTAGATTAAAAACTGGTAAACTAACAATTATCTATCTATATCATCACGCCAGATCCCTTGCGGGGTAGGCAGAGAGTACAGAGTTCCAACGGGTTCTTTCCTTACATACCTTTCTGGCTTCCTCCACTCTCATAGTTCGTCTCATACACGCATTTACCTAACAATTATGATGTAAAAAATCAACAATTTTATAAAAATTGCAATAACGGGCTTGGGGCCCTGGATCATGCAGCTTTATAATGGTGAAATAACTATTAAAATCGTTTCAGTACTTTCAGAATTTATCGATAGCAAAATAAAAAAGGAAAAAATCTTTTCTCTTTTTAATATTAGTATAGAAGTAGAGATACCGAAATAACGTAATAATTACACCAAATAAAAGGAAAAACAATTACGAGTACAAAGCTAGCAACCAATTTAATTTATTTTCGCCGCGTCGTCAACCGTGTAGCTTTTCTAAAGTTTCATCACGACAGCGGCATCCGAGGACTGAAGCCTGGTAACTGTGGTAACGCCGTGGTCTATGAAATAAGGAGAGTAAATTCATTTATTTGGCTGAGAAATTCTCAGTTAAGAGTGACGACAGTAATCTAAGAGCTATCAGAGAAAGAAGCTTTTTAATATCAACAGCTCTGTGTGTGTAACGCTGTTAACAGTGTGATGTGAATGGATTAATTGGTTATAACTAATAAATAGAAAACTGTCAAGTAAGGAATCCAACTTTTTTTTTTAATCTTAATATGTTCTCGAATTAAAACAAAAAATCTAAATATGACAATTTGTAAAAAGTACCCTTGCGGGTTATACAAAATAAATCATCTAAGGTTGAGTTTGATCTCCAATTTTGTCTATAGTTCGATATTTTATCCATTACGTATGTATGTATAGTTTCATTTTGGGAGAACTAGGCTAATCTATGAAGTACTAAAACGACAAATGTATTATGCGCACTATTTCGATAATTGAAGAAAAAATCCTATTGCACTAATATCTTCTTCTTCTTCAGCCGAAACACGTCCACTGCAGGACAAAGGCCTCCCCTAAAGACCGCCACAACGACCGGCTTTGTGCTGTACGCATCCAACTTCTACCCGCGACCTTCACCAGGTCATCGGTCCATCTTGTAGGGGGCCTACCCACTCCACGTCTTCCGGTACGTGGTCGCCATTCGAGAACCTTTCTGCCCCAACGGCCGTCAGTTCTACGAGCGATGTGCCCCGCCCACTGCCACTTAAGTTTAGCAATTCTGAGTGCTATGTCAGTGACTTTCGTCCTCCTGCGTATCTCCTCGTTTCTGATTCGATCCCGCAGGGTAACTCCGAGCATAGCTCTCTCCATCGCCCTTTGGGTGACCTTGAGCCTTCTTATGAAGCCCATCGTAAGCCAGTAATATCAGACAATAAATATAAGTGAGATCCTCGTTTTCACCCACGTTTCGTCCTTATACCACAAAATCATATGATTCATCATTCTATAGATAAATATATTCTACCTAGCATTTAACTAAATGGACGTGCATGAATGCAGGTACATAAAATATGCTAAAAATATCCCAACCAACTAGTAAAATTCTTTTATCTACCAACATTATCTTTCATCCACATAGAACTATAAACAAAACCTATAAACGAAAAATTTTACACCCTGTCTCTTTTTTACGAGTTAAGCAAATACAGCCAACCTTCCGAGTGAACCTTTTAGCAAATGGACGAGCGGAGGTAACGCGCCGTGAAAATGCAGCATCACTTGGTCTTTTGCTAATGTACTTTTGCAAAACCTCGCAAGAGCTTGTAGTTCATTCTAATTTATTATGGTTCTCACATGGACTCTTTAGAAATTGAAGCGCATCGCCTATGAAAGAAAGATTTCAATAGACTTCTTTCTTTCTTGGGCTATGCCCTTCGATTATTATTATTAATCCTTTATTGTATACAGTACATTTACAGGTGTAATTTTACAGTGATATACAAAGGCGACCCCAACTCAAAATATGAGTTCTCTTCCAGCGAACCTTTAAGTGTTGAGAGATGAGAATGTCAATAAGAGGGCAGTTATACAATCACACATTCTAACATATAATATAATAAACATAAATATAATTAAAACACATAGTATACAAAAACTAAATACAATTAATTTATAAAATAAACATACATAAAAATACAAATAGTATATTATATTATAAATATGTATCAACAATCAGATAGAAAATGTCCTCTAATTCTTCTCCTGAAGATTTCCAGAGGAGCTTGCGCGTATAGCGTGTGGGAGAGA
This sequence comes from Phalera bucephala, assembly GCA_905147815.2. Taxonomy (NCBI): domain Eukaryota; kingdom Metazoa; phylum Arthropoda; class Insecta; order Lepidoptera; family Notodontidae; genus Phalera; species Phalera bucephala. The sequence continues at coordinate 11,458,081 of LR990629.1, forward strand.
GTTCCAAAGACGCACTCCACGAATAGTTAATTAATTCGAATAATTTTGTTTATCAGGATTTTGCTAAACAAAATTAATAGTATGAAGCCACTAAAACACTTGTAATAAATCGTTATCAAAATGCATTTATTCTCGAACATTAATTCCGTGAGGGTACACGATACACTTTTTAACAAATCCTCGACACGTCTGCTCTGTTCGAGCGCTCGAATCTAACTAACTTAAAAATTTCCGGTCTCACCAAATTATATTCGTATTTGAGTCAAATCAGATACAGTTTAAAATCATAACGTTAAGCAGGGGTGCTGGGTCGGACAACTTCCTCGTGGTGCACCCTGGGCGCCGTCGACGGTCCCCTTCGTTTCCCGGAGGAACCGCCGGCGGCGGCAAATAGTCCGGCGCGTGTGGCGGGAGTCACCATGCTGCCCCTCACAATCTCTGGCTTTCGAAGAGGGTGGGGCGCAGCGGGCAAATTGGAGAAGCGTTGCCCGGGGGTTCTAGGTACCTCTCTGGGCTTCAGAGAGGACCAGTGAGACCCCGCAGTAACGACAGTCGGGAGAGGGCGCGAAGCCCTAACATAACCATTCCCTTCCCCTTCTCTATCCCCATCCCTAACTTCCTTCCCAATCCTTTCCCTTCCCCTCCTAGTCGTCGGGTCTGGTGTGCGCTCATCCCGCCTCCAGACACGGTCTTGGACCACCGATGGCGAACCCGTAACCGGCAACGATGAGCTTCGGCTCTACGCTGGGACGAGGGCCTTGCCTTCGCCGGCTGGCCCACGTGGAAGAAAACCACTTTAAAAAATTACCAGCTGCAGGTGCGGCAACCCGAGGTACCGGCCGACCCCTCGGTGTATATAGGCTTGCCCGGGGGCAGGGGGCTCCGCCCGGGTCGACGTTTTATTTCCCCCATACTCGTGGGACCAATTATGGAAAACATTTATAAAAATAAAAATGAAGAGAAGAAGGAGAATGAGAAGGTTCTCAAACCAACAACGGACATCGATTTGCAGGTGACGAGGCCCAGCAAGCCGGTTGTGGTCTTGGAGTGGTTGGAGCGGGTCGCTTCTGCGACAGATAAGGAAAAGGTGGAAAAGGAGGAGCTGGAAGCTAGTTATATGTCCACCTCGGACTCCAGCTTCGCCCAAAGCACCACAATGAGGCGCAAAAAGCGCCCCAGAAAGCCGGAAGGCAGTCGTTCGGGCTCAGGTGAGGGCTCGGACGCTGACAACCCGCCGAAACCCCAGTCAAAACGCGGGAGGGGACGACCCCCCACCACTGGGCAGTATGTGGGGTACTGGGAGGCGAAGAAGAGGCTCGACCGTAGGGAGAAGACCTACCAGACGAGCGCTGCAGCCGAACTGGCCGCCGGGAGTTCCCGTGCGGCGTCTATAGCCTCGTCAAACCTAGACGCGGACGAGCTACTGCTCGAAGGACTAAAGGGCAGGGTGGCTGCGTCCCTCGAGAGCATACGGGACGTGGCCCGCATATCCAAGGGACTTAAGGGCACGTCCCAGAAGGCCCTAAAGCTGGCGGCCAATGCCATCGCCGAAGTGGTGGGCGTTTTCCCGCACCGCCTCGGACGAGGTCCGCCGATTGCAGGTGAAGAATACCCGCCTCCACAGACAAATGGCGGAAATAAAAAAGGAGTTGGACGTGGTCAAGGCGATGGTCCTTACCGCTAAGGACAGGCCACAAGACCCCGCTCCCAAAGTGGCTCCCAAGGCACCAGATACGGACCTGGCGACCGTGATCCGGGAGGAGATGAGCAGAGTCCTTCAGAGGCTCTCTTTTCTGGAGGGCAAAGTCCTGCGCCCTCCCTTAGCCTCCGAAGCCGGCAAGACATCTGCGACGCCCTCCCCTGCGACGACGTACGCGCAGAGGGCCGCGCAGAAGGCGCTGCGAAGAGCCCCGATTCGTCCCTCGGGGCAGGACGCTGTGGCGTCGACGTCGGCGCAAACGCCCGCGCCGGTACCGTCGTCGATCCCAGTTGCACCCACCGCTTCCAGGGCTCCCGCGGCCCAAAAAGCCAAGGGAAATAAGGGTACGGCCAAGGGGTAGAAAAAGAAGGCGCAGCAGCAGCAGCCGCCGCCACTTGAAGCCGGAGCCGGGGGCCAATGGGAGGTCGCCGGGGCTAAAAAGGGACGGAAAAACGCGGCTAAAAAGGCCAAGAAGGGAAGAGCGTGCGAATGTCGGAGGCTCCGCGCTCCGAACACGTCGGCAGTCGTGTTGACACTGGCCCCCGGAGTGGAGAAGCGCGGCATTACCTACTCGGCGATACTCCATCTCGCCAGGTCAACAGTAGACATCGGGGAGCTCGGAATCGAGGTGCTTAGAGCCAAGCGCACTATAACAGGTGCGCGCCTCCTCGAAGTCCCGGGCGCGACCAGCTCCCCGAAGGCAGACGCACTGGCGGAGAGGCTCCGCGAGGGCTGTCTCCGGAAGACGTCTTTATTTCGCGGCCCTACAAGTCGGCGAGCCTCCGCATTAGTAAGCTCGACGACTCGGTTGACCCAGACGAGCTCACCGCCGCGGTGGCCAAGGTGGGAGGTTGCGACCTGCAGCGGGTGAAGTGTGGTGTCATACGGGCGGGTTACAGCGGCCTGTTTTCGGCCGTTGTGACCTGCCCCGTGGAGGCCGCCAAAAAGCTGGCCGATGCCGGGCGTTTGCTGGTTGGCTGGGTGTCCGCGGACGTGTCCCTTCTGCGGGCGAGGCCACTGCGCTGCTTCCGCTGCCAGGTGGAGGGGCATGTCGGCGCTCTCTGTCCGGCGGACATCACGGACCACAGAGTGCGCTGCTATAACTGCGGGCAGCCGGGGCACCAGGCGCGGCATTGCGCCGAGGCCGCACGCTGCCTTGTTTGCAGCAAGGCTGGCAAGCCCGCCGATCATCAGGCAGGCTCTAAACGCTGTGGGTCGCGTCCCACAGGCAAGAGGGCCCCGACGCGTACCTACGAGCGACCAGCGCCGCCCAGGCCGCGAGAGACCCAGGCGGTAGAAACAATGGAAACCACCAATGGGTAGTCGTCCCCCCGTCATTACTTTCCTGCAGACAAACCTAAACCACAGTGCCAGGGCTCAGGACCTCCTACTCCAGAGCATGGCAGAGTGGTCGATCGACGTGGCGGTGGCCGCCGAACCGTATTTTGTGCTGCCCGCCAGCAACTGAGCCGGCGATGTTAAGGAAACGGTGGCGATCCTGCTGTGGTGTGGGGGCTCCCTGTCTCTCGAAGGCGTTGAGAGGCAGAGGGGCTTTGTCGCCGCTCGTTTGGGGGCCATGGTGGTGGTCGGGATGTACTTCTCGCCAAACCGACCGCTACCCGAGTTCGAGGCCCTCTTGTCGCGACTCGGCGACTTTGTTATTCGGTGTCGGCCCCGTCCCACTCTCGTCGTGGGGGACTTTCACGCCAAGTCCTCGGCCTGGGGTTCCTCCATCGACGATGTTAGGGGCGAGGCCCTCGAGGAATGGGCGCATGCCCACGGATTGTCAGTCCTCAACAGGGGCACAGCCTTCACCTGTGTCAGGCGGGGTGGCGGCTCGGTGGTCGATGTGTCCTTCGCCACCTCGGCGTTGGCAGGTCGGGTGCGAGGATGGAGAGTCGTCGACTCGGTGGAGACCCTATCTGATCACGTCTACATCAGATTAGTGGTCTCAGCCGAGTCTCGTGCCGCCGTGCCGGCTGACATGGCTGGGGGCGGGCCGAGATGGGCGTTGGCGCGCCTAGACGCAGAGGCGGCCGAGGTCCAGGCCCGGACGACGACACCGGTCTCCCCATTTGACATCCCGAGGGAGGCCGAATGGTTTCAAGCCGCAACCAGGGTAATCTGCGATGCCGCCATGCCGCGCATACGGCATGCAGCACCTCGCAGGCGACGGGTGTACTGGTGGTCACGCGAAATTGAGCAACTGCGACGCGCCTGCGTAGCTGCGCGCCGCCAGTACACTCGACAGCGGAGAAGAAGGCGTCAAAACCCACCGCTTTTGCCGGGCCCGACGCCTATGAAGGAGGAGGTGTATGCCGCCTACCGCACAGCAAAGGCTGCCCTGCAGGTGGCCATCGCGGAAGCCAAGACGTGGTCCCGCGAAGAGCTCCTGGCGTCCATTGATGCCAACCCATGGGGACGCCCCTACCGCCTGGTGCGGAATAAGCTCCGCCCCTGGACGCCCCCTCTTACGCAGACCATGCCGCCGACGTTTGCGGATGGCGTGCTGTCGGCTCTCTTCCCGGAAGGAACGGCGCACAGTGCTCCGGCAATGTCCCGAACACCCGGACCCAATATGCCGTCGAGCGAAGCCGTTCGTGAAGTTACGGAAGAGGAGCTGGACGCCGTCATCCGCAGACTGCGGGCGAAGAATGTGGCACCTGGGCCAGATGGAGTCCCCGGCCGAGTGTGGGTTCTGTCCCACGGTCCGCTCAGCCGCCGTCTCAAGGCTCTCTGGACCGAGTGCTTCAGGCAGGGTCGGTTTCCTCAGCTTTGGAAGTTGGGGAAACAGGTCCTGATCAGGAAGGAGGGGCGCCCGGCAGACTCGCCGTCAGCCTACCGCCCCATTGTGTTGCTCGACGGGGTCTGCAAGCTCTTCGAAAGAGTGATTGTGGACAGACTCGTCGAGCACCTTTCGCAGACGGGGCCGGACCTGCAGGACTGCCAGTTCGACTTCAGGCGAGGCAGGTCCACGGTGGACGCGATAAGGCGCGTCCAACTGATGGCGGGGGAAGCTATCGGGCGGAAGGAGGTCGTGTTGGCGGTGTCTTTGGAAATCGCCAATGCTTTCAACTCAGTGCCCTACTCCTCCATAATGGCGGCACTGGGATACCACGGCATCCCTAATTACCTCCACTTGACCATACGGGACTACCTCGAGAACAGGCGGGTAGTTTACCCCGGGCCGTCGCGGTGGCAGGAGCGTAACGTCGGGCGCGGGGTTCCACAGGGGTCTGTCCTCGGACCGCTCCTGTGGAACATCGCCTACGATTGGGTCCTGCGTGGCGCGTTGCTACCAGGTCTGGCGGTAACGTGCTACGCGGATGATACTCTTGTCACTGCAAGGGCCCGGAGCCACAGGGAGGTGGCGTTGTTGGCCACCGCTGGGGTGGCACAGGTGGTGGGGCGCATACGGCGGCTCGGCCTAGAGGTGGCCCTCAATAAGACTGAGGCCATGTTTTTTCACGGCCCCTGAAACCGCCGCCCGCCCCCTGACGCTCACATCATTGTCGGGGGACAGCGGATCAACGTCCAGACCCAAATACGCTACCTGAGCCTCATTCTGGACAGGCGCTTGACTTTTAGGCCCCATCTTGTCGCCCTAGTGCCCAAGTTGATGGCGACGGCTGGAGCGCTGTCAAGACTCCTGCCGAACTTGGGCGGGCCAGAGGCCTCGGCGAGGAGGCTGTATGCGGGGGTAGTGCGGTCCCAGGCCTTGTATGGGTCCCCAATCTGGGCAGGTGCCCTGACGGCCCGAAACGTGGTGCTGCTGCATCGCGCGCAGCGAGTCATGGCCGTCAGGGTACCGCACCATCGGATTTGAGGCGGCGACGCTCCTCGCCGGAACGCCTCCGTGGGAGCTGGAGGCACAGGCGCTCTCCGAGCTATATGCCTGGCGTAGAGATCCTACCAATACCTTGGATCCCTGCGCCCCGAGAGCGAGGCGGACGGAGCTGCACCGAGCTGCGCTGGAGGGCTGGCGGAGCAAGCTCACCCACCCCACTGCCGGTCACGCCGTCATCGCTGCGCTGCTGCCAGTCTTCTGGGAGTGGCTGGGGCGGCGACACGGCGTCCTCACGTACCGTCTGACGCAGGTACTGTCCGGGCATGGTTGCTTCGGGCGGTATCTGTGGCGGATCGGTCGTGAGGAGGCGGAGCGCTGCCATCATTGTGCGACCCCAGAAGACACGGCGGCGCACACGTTGCTGGTGTGCCCGGCATGGGATGATGAGCGGCGCCGGCTCGCTGGAGCGCTCAGTGCAGGGGGACAGCCGCTGTCGCTACCGTGATATCATCCATGGTTGGGAGCGAGAGCGCCTGGATGGCAATGACGGCCTTATGCGAGGCCGTCATGTCCGCTAAGGAGGAGGCAGAGCGGGTGAGGGAGGAGACGTCCTCCAATCCCGCTCGTAGACGGCGCGTTGGGCGAAGGCGGAGGGACTACGCCCGAAACGACCTTCACCCACCGTGATCGCGGCCTGCAGGCGTCGGGGAGGGCACCCCGGCGCCCTAGCACACGCAGACCCGCGCCGTAAAAGCGCTGCGTCCGCGCAGCCTCCGAAAGGCGGTAGGGAGGAGACCGAACTCCCCTAACAGGTGTCGAGGTCCGCACACGGACCGAGCCCGCCGGTGCCACAGAGGTCATGCTGGTGACGATTCCTGTGGCCTGGCAAAAGGGCAGTGGGACGCCGAGGGGTTTTAGTAAGTGCAAGCCCCACATAACCACCCGGGCCGTGCCCTCGGGCCGGGGGTATGCGTTAGGCATTTCCCCTCGATAAAAAAAAAGTGTTAACGTTAAGCAACAAATCAAATGAAGTACTATTTATTTTCTTTAACAATTCAAAGTCAGATAAAATACTCTTAAAATTCAAATAAATTATATGTAACCGGAAATCGTGACAATAGAGTAAGTCAAGAGTCTCCGTAACCAGCGAGCGTGCATGTGACGAACTTTGAGTGAAGGAAGTGAGATCTGTAAGGAAAGAACCTAACAAAACTTGTAATTTTTGGTAACAGGGTATCAAATTTATATGTACGTGTGACGTAAGGGTGGTTGTTTACATTTTATTAACATATTTTCAGTTGTTGGCCAAAGGTCTCCCCATAACCTTAGTACTAAGCTCTAGAAATAAATTAGTATTACGACTTCTCGCTCCAGCAGATGTTTGGTATACACACAATTTCCTATTGCATACCACACTATTTGAGGACAAATTCGGTACATTTACCAATCATTAGAACATATTATTGTAAATTGTATTTTATTTCTACGCGATTAATATTCTAAATCTAATGGAATAATATGTTGTTCAATTGTGAATATTGGAAATATACAATATTCCGCATCGTTCCGTCGTTTAAATTCAATTTCTGCGCAAGACACGTGTCGAAAGTTTCAATACAACATCAAAGCCATTTATTCGTTTCAACGGTGCGAAGTTTAATTTAAACCTTGTTGTTAGCGGCTCGTATGTGGGCAGTGGGGTTTTTTCTGTTAATAGAACATACTATACAAAAACCACAGAAAAAAATTAATTCTCTATCCAGATTGGCCCAGAATTGGGGTATAATTCTTCAAGTTGTTGCATTACGTCAGTCTAAACATCTCTTGTTCTACAACTTTCTTATTTTTTCGCGTTTTTGTCACTTTCCCATACCACCACGGTATGACCTCTTTCAGCTCGAATTATTATTATTTCCCATACAAGTTCACTCGATCAACTTTGCATTGAAAACTAAAATACTATTCGCAAAATATATAAAAATAAAACCTCGTTGGTCCGCCAAACCATTACTAGGGTTATCCTGGGGAAAAATTCTTAATCGCAGTCTGGAAACGTACCTACATACTGATAAACATTGTATAACGGCGAGAAAGTTATTCAATATTTTAGTTTCTTTTTTTTTTTTTTTTTTTGATTCTTTATTGTACTCATATATACACAATGAATAATTACATAGGATATTTTATGTACAAAGGTGTGCTTAACTCAAAATTGAGTTTTCTTACAGCTAACCTGAGCGATAGAGAGATGAAAAGTAGAGAGGACAGTAACAAGTGTACAATGGAATAAAAGTATACATAAATACACAACACATTACATACACATATAAGTCAACAAAATAATATAAATACATATACCTATTTATCCCTACATAATATATATAAATAATTATATATAATAGTATATACATACATATATAAATATATGATTCATGATGAAAGGAAATGCTCTTTAATTTTCCTCTTGAATACGTCCAGTGAGACGCTATCGCGTATAGAGTGTGGAAGTGAATTCCACAGCTGCACCGCGCAAACAGTGAAAGAACCATTATAAAGGCTAGAAGTGTAACGGGGAGTACTGAGAAGAAGAGAAGAAGATGTGCGGCAGGGCTTGCCCCTGGGGACTAAATATTCAAAGCGTTCCCTTAGATAAGATGGTGAATTAGGATTGTGAAGAAGAGAATAGAGTAGTGAAAGAATATGAGTATCTCGACGACGTCGAATAGGCAACCACTTTAACTGCGCCTGAAATTCAGAGACATGATCGTACTTTCGGAGCCCGAAAATAAAGCGGATGCACAAATTCTGAAGCCGTTTGAGTTTATTGAGAAGCTCCTCCGTTGCGTCCAAGAAACAGACATCAGAATAGTCCAGAAGGGGAAGGAGAAGAGATTGAGCAAGAGTTATTTTAGTATGAAAGTGCAGGAACTTTTGGAGTTGCTTGAGAGACTGGAAGGACCAATAAATCCTTCTGCTTACTTCTGCAATGTGGACATTCCACGAAAGATGGTAGTCGATATAGACACCTAGATTTTTAGCACTTGTGGTATAGGCTATAGGAACTGAGTCGTAGAGTACCGGTGGAAGAGAATTTTGATCTAAGAGATTGAAGTAGTATCTGCTACCAATAATGAGAGCTTGTGACTTTGTGGGATTTACTAGCAGGCTAAAAGATTTAGCCCACTCGTTAATTTTTATAAGATCATTATTGATAGCATCAACAGCTTCGGGAAGCTCATCTATTTTAAAATGACGATAAAGTTGCAAGTCGTCTGCGTAAAGATGATAGTATGAAGATAAAATTTTAGTGATAGCGTTAATAAAAACCGAGAAAAGAAGAGGAGAAAGGACACCACCTTGAGGTACGCCCGCAGTCAGATCACACCAGTCAGAGGAGACCTCATCGTAACGGACCGACTGCGACCGACCCCGAAGATAAGAATCAAACCATTTGATCACAGAAGAAGATAGATTAAGAGAGGATAACATCCCTAGGAGGATGTCAAAATCAACTGAGTTAAAAGCACTGCTGAAGTCCAGTAGTACCAAAATTGTGAGGAGCTTGTTTTCCATGGCCAAACGGATATCATCTGTAATTTTAACAAGAGCCGTTACAGTACTATGGCCAGGACGGAAACCAGATTGATATGGACTTAGCAGGCAGTTAGAAGAGAGATAACAGGACAGTTGACTATGGACCACACTCTCAAGGACCTTAGATAGGATTGGTAAAATGGAAATTGGACGGAATTGGGATACAGACGTGGGATTTGCAACTTTAGGTAGGTTTCTTCTTTCGAATCTCAAATGAAATATGACAGAAAGAGAGAAACAGTGGGTAACTATTCACATATAATTCCATGATTCACACACTATACAACGTTTACTTTAAAAGTATAAATTCTCTTTGGTCTGAAACCGGGATTAGTGGCCGGTATAATCGCAATAGGCCCACCTCCTATGACATTGCAACCGAACATCGTTCGTGATAAGTACCATCGTCGGTGATGAGTACACACTATCATTTCTTCCACCCACGTTTGGCGAATATATCTATCTATCACATCACGCCAGGTCCCTTGCGGGGTAGGCAGAGAGTTAAAAGTTCCAACAGGTCCTTTCCTCACAGACCTCTCTGGCTTTTCTGGAACATCAAGGTTCTCATAGATAAGAAAAATCGAAGTAGGTCGAGATACAAGGTTGATTCCAGGGATAATAATAATATAATAATATTATCCCTGTTAGGAAACTGTCCCACTGCTGGGCACGGGCCTCCTCTCCAACTGAGAGGGTTTAGGCCATAGTCCACCACGCTGGCCCAGTGCGGGTTGGCGAACTTCACACACCTTCGAGAAACTCTTAGGCATGCAGGTTTCCTCACGATGTTTTCCTTCACCGTTAAAGCAAGTGATAATTAATTTTAAATACGCACATGCTTTCGAAAATACAGAGGTGCGTGCCTGGGTTTGAACCCGAGACCTTTGACTTTGCAGTCCAACGGTCTAACCACTAGGCTATCACTGCTTATCCAGGGATAAGTACCGGGACAAATATCATCGGGCTAGGAACTGATGTAACACAGCTTGCAGGGATGCACAAAGGCGTCACATCCATCGCTCTGTTGAAAACAGTGATCCCGCCAAAGTCTCGAGGTTCCTTCAGACCTTAGGAGTAGCTAAATCTCCACAAGATGCTGCATTAAGTGATATCGATATGGAGCAACTTAACCAGCATTTCTGTAAGTCGTCAGTTTTGGATAATACTATTAAAGCTGACACGCTTCATCTACTTAATGTATAGATTGCCCCTGATTATCCTTCATTTTCATTCACAACGGTTTCTGAACATGATGTTAAAAATAGTATTCTTTCCAATACTTCAAATGCCGCCGGAAGTGACGGTATTAATCGTAATATGATCATACCTATTCTTGACTCCTTATGCCTCATTATCACTCATGTCCTTAATTCTTCCATCACAACTGGTGTTTTTCTTAATCGCTGGAAGGACGCTCAAGTGACTCCCTTACCAAAAAAAGGCTAACCCTGAATCCTCTTCAGACTACCGTCCAATCTCTATTCTCCCTTTCCTATCAAAAGTTCTTGAAGGAATCATTCAGAATCAGTTTAGTCAGTTTTTGAATGTTCATAATATCCTTGACCCATATCAATCTGGTTTTCGCCCTGGTCATAGTACGACTACTGCATTAGTAAACATCTCTGACAACATTCGGCTTGGAATGGAAAATCAACAGCTAACTGTTCTTACTCTTGTTGATTCCTGCAATGCGTTTAACACAGTCGATCATGATATCTTGCTTGCTACGCTGCGTTCCCTTAATGTTTCTCCTTTGGCAATCGACTGGTTCCGTAGCTATCTATCTAGGCGTCGGCAACGTATTCGCATAGACGATACTTTTTTCTTTTGGTGGGAAGTTTTCGCCGGCGTACCGGAAGGGGGTGTGCTATCTCCGCTGCTTTTTGCAGTCTTTATCAACTTAATTACCAATGAGTTAACGTCATCGTATCATCTTTATGCTGATGACTTACAAATATACTCACAGGCTGATTTTGCTCATCTGTCGACTGTAATCCAAACTATAAATTGCGACCTAAATTGTTGGAGTTTTACCTGGACCTAAAGATTAATTCTTGGAGTAAGTCACATGGCCTAGCAGTTAATCTGATCAAAACTCAAGTTATTGTGATAGGCAGCCATTTTTATATCTCTCGAATCAACATTAATCAACTTCCTGCGATTACGTTCGACGGGGTCCATATTCCATACTGCGACAAGGTGAAAAATCTTGGTGTTATCTTTGACAACACTTTGTCGTGGAGACCGCAGGTTGCTGAGGTTAGCAGAAAGATTTTCGCTTCAGGAGCCTCACTTAGACGCGTAATTTCTTGCCAGTCAATACTAAAATTGCACTTGCACAATCCCTTCTGTTGCCTATTATTGACTACGCTGATTCTTGCTACCTTGACTTGTCAGTGGAGCTTCTTAATAAACTCTAAAGACTTCAGAATTATTGCATTCGTTTTATGACCAGGCATCCGAATTCCGTTCTCAACTTAAGTGGCTCCCTGTTCATCACCGTAGGAATATGCATGTACAATCACTACTCTATTCTATCTTATTTAACCCGTGTACTCCAATGTATTTTAAGGAACGTTTTTCCTTTCTCGACACTACTCAGTCGCGTGAACTTCGTTCCTCTGCGACACTTCGCCTAACTGTCCTTACCCATTTTTCTAACTTTTTTACTAATTCCTTTACTGTCCAAAGTATTCGTCTTTGGAACTCCTTACCTGAATCTATAAGACATGCCAAGTCCCGGGAAATATTTAAGCGTGATCTTAAAGCACATTTCCTGCAAACCTAACACCTCTAGCAAGTTCCCTTTTAATTTTTTACCGTGTGTGTGTGTGTGAGTGATGTACGCTGTTGGCCGCGAGGTCTTTACAGCTTCACCGGACTTAAGGGCGAGCGTGCAACCACTACGCTCGAGTCAGAAGGGCAAGAGGCGACATACTCGAGGGCGCCTCGGTTGGGACAGTCGCTGTGGGGGACGGGGTGCACTACTAAGTGCACCGGTCAAGCGCCGGCTATGGGAGGGGATCTACGACTACGTCGTCGTCGCCCGTATTCTGAGCGGAAAGAATGGATGACAAAGCATCGGGGGGATCGGAGAGAACATGTCGCGGCCGGCGGTAGCGGCAGGGGTCTTTGCTCGTATCTCTTTTGTTTCTCCTTTCCTTTATATTTATTTATTCCGTCATTCATTTGTATAATATATAATAGGTTCATTGTAGTCTAGTATATTATCAAAGTACTTTATTCATTGTTGCGCCTTATTCATTTCCATTTTATTTTTAACATCTCTGTCCTCTACCTAAAGGTTGCCTGGAAGAAATCGCTTTAAGCGATAAGGCCGCCTTACTGTACCATCATAACTATGTTCGATATGTTTCTTGTCATAATATTTGATGTGCAATAAAGTATATTATTATTATTACACAGTACTATCATTTCTTCCCACGTTTGGCGAATATACTCTGTCTATCTATGACATCACGCCAGATTTCTTGCGTGGTAGGCAGAGAGTACAAAGTTCCAACAGGCTCTTTCCTCACAGACCTCTATGGCTTTTCGGGACGATGTTTATTTTTTTTCTTGTAATAACCTTTTTACATGCGGCATCCCCCAAACATCTCCCCCTTTACACATATAACGAGAACTAATATAAACAAGCGAAAGGGCTGGAACGCATATTATTCAAGAGATCCAAACCCGAGTTCCAAGATTAATCACTTAGAAGCTCGGTAGACGGCCGACCGAGCAATTTTCCCGCGTTTCGCCGAGAAAACCCAAAGCCAAATTACCCACGGCCTATCAATCATGTTACGTGTACTATATCGTCAGGTTTTATTAGATACTGCCTACCAACCTACCAACAATAATTAGAACGAAAACAAATTATTATTAAGACAAATGACTGCGTTAAAAATAATCAAGGGATAAGATAAAAAAATAATAATTTACGTCCAACCCCCAGTTATATTAAAATATATGTCACTCGCAAATGAGGAAATTAAGACAAATCTAACACCGCCGTTAACGCAACCATGGTTTATAACCAGAGTAATAGATAAGATAAACATAAGAAAAACTCAGAGTTGGCTTGCATCAGTATTTATCTATTTGGACCCTCAATTACGATAATACAAGGCTACTATTCCACCAATAGCCTAATACAAATATATCTACTTAGATTAATACATTAGAGGTAGATAGATACATTACGTCCAATGTTTCAATCCGAAAATTTCACCCTAATATCAAAGGACTCGCTCGCTAGTTGTAACCAAATTAGGTTCTCAATAAACTCAATTATGTATGGCCATGCGCGGAACTTACCTAGGCACCTAAATATTACGCATCTTTCTATTTTAATGATTCCTACCTAAACTATTAAACGTAAGCCACTCAACGAATTAAGGAAACAACGACCTCTACGGAGTTTCTCCGAAGGATAGAGTATGGAACGAGGGAATCTGATGAAGTCTGAGAGAGTTATAGTCCACCGGATTAGTAAGCTGCAAGTTGAAGTGGCAGTAGGCTGGTCACATTAGCCAAGGAGCGGATAACCGCTGGAGTAAACAAGTTCGTGAATGTACACCACGTATCGGTAAACAAGAATGTCTTCAGGTTAGTCCAATTCTTTAAAGGGCGGCTAGCAGAAACTGGCTGACAGTATCCGAGATACGAGAGAGAGGGATCGTAGTCGGCGGCGGCTACGATTAACGGATTCGCATGGGTAGATGCGTTCGCGAAGTGTCGTGTTGTCGCCTTTTTAATATAGGCGCGAATAGGTTCGAGACCTAGATCGGAGTGGAGATCGACATTCCGTACGAACCAGGGGGCTCCTACGGCTTTACGGAGGATGCGGTTTTGAACCACTTGGAGTTCATCGATGTGAGAGGGGGCCGAATGCCCGAACACAACACACGCATAAGTCATGATAGGTCGAACGCAAGTTTTGTAAAGCGTCACCTTATTTCTAAGGGACATTTTACTCCGCTTGCAGATTAACGAATGGAGACGACCAAGCACAAAGGATGCTCGGTGACGGGCCCGCTTGATGTGCGGGCCGAAAGACATGGTACTGGTGACCCCTAGATATTTGACCTCTTTGACCCAGGGAATGGGTCGGTCGAACATGGTCACTTGACCGAGATTACTTCTAGGGCGGCGCAGGGAGTGGCGCGGGGTGGCACCTCTGGAGAAGAACACCGCAGCGCTCTTGTCCGGATTCACCTCAATACGCCACATCCTGAACCAATTCCCTAGGGAATTGGCGGTTGCCTGAAGGTTTCTGGTAATGAAACCCTTATTCCTATGCGAGACGTAGAGAGCGGTATCATCCGCGAATAGGGCTAGATGCACCTTACTCGAACGAGGACTGTCGTTCGTGTAAAGGCTAAACAGGAGGGGCGAGAGAGCTGAGCCCTGCGGGACTCCAGCTCGGGTGGAGTGGGGAGAGGAGCGCGTCATTTCGACGCGATATCGGAAGGCGCGATTTGACAAAAAATCTCGTATTATGAGCACGAGTCTGTCCGGCACACCCATTTGGTAGAGCTTGAAGATCAAGCCGTTGTGCCAGACTTTGTCGAATGCCTTCGCGACGTCGAAGAAGAGGGCGCCCGTGTAGACTAGACGGGTTTGGGTCTGTTGTTTGACCTGATCGACACTACGACCTCATACTCTGGACTGCTATTGATAATTCAGTGGTACTAAGGAGAAAGGGGATGAGTCAAATTTCAATAAATTTGACTCGTCCTCTTTTTCCTCTGTACCGTTCTGTAGTGAACGTCAACAGCATGCATCACTAGATCAACAAGGAAATCGAAACAGTCTTGACTGAAAATCGTTCAAAAAGTCTCCACATCCCGCATAAATACAGGTAAAGATTGATCGAGGGTTTCACAGCCGCGTGCCTTGTGGGCGGTACCTAGAAATCAAACTTAAGTAACTTCGGTCAAGGCTAGGGATCCAGTGCGTCGTCGCCGTATTGTTTACCGTCTGTGGCCTTTTTAATAACGTCGCCTTTTGTTCAAATAAAAGAGTGTCCGTGAAAATCTAAGAGTAGATATCTATTACCTTTCATTGTCATAAACGACACGGATAGGTAATTGTCATGTACTTTACGTGGAAAGGGATATAATATCCAAGATTTGCAGTTTTAGTTCCTTTGGATGAAGAGAGAGCGTATCGCCATTCTTATAATAATATATAAATCAGCTTATACTGTCCTGATGCTGGCCAAAGGTCTTTTGTCACAAATTGAGTTGAGTGAGATTACCATGCCGACCCAGTGCAGTTTGGTGGAGGCAGGTTTGTGGCCACCTGCTGTTGAAACTTATCAAGCTGCTTATAAGGCTTCCCACTTGGTTTAACGACTACCACATTACATAACTGGGACCGAAGCACGAAGATGCTGTTTAACCTTGGTGATCGCTAAAAACACCGCGGTCGCACAGCACTACGAGCTTGTGGTGTAATGTGTGAATGATCAACGCTGTTGGTCGCGGGGCCTTTACAACTTCACCGGATAAGGCGGCAACCGCTACGCTTAAGCCAGAAGGGCAATGGGGCAACTAGCTCAAGGGCGCCTCAAGGAGAAACGGCCTCGGTTTGGGCAGTCGCTATAGGGGAGGGCGTATACTAGGTGTGTCGCCGTGGTGCTCTGCACCGGATGGCAGGATAAGGGATTCTTCGACCTCGCCGGCGAGGTCGGTGTCAGATCCTGTGCGCGGATCTGTATTCGAAAGAAGGGAAGTAAAAACATCGGGAGGGTCGGTGAGAACATGCCGCGGACGGCGGTAGCGCCTGAAAGGAGGGGAATTAGGTTCATAGTCGGCGGTGGTTACGATTAGGGGGTTCCGATGATTGGACGTGTTTGCGAAATATAGGGTTGTCGCGTTTTTAATATAGACGCGAATAGGTTTAAAACCGAGATCGTAATTGAGAGCACTACAAGCGCGTCGTCACCATTCTTGGATGAATATAATTTGCGTGCCTTTTGAAAATTTTCATATAGTGTAACATATAGGCTCTTTGTTATGGAGGTTCATGGAGGATTTCTCGAGTTAAGGTGGCCAAATCGATGCCAGAAATTATTAAGATTTCTAGATTTTTTTCACGGTATCTAAAAAAGTCATACCACTCTACTCCCCATAACTATACGAGATTTTAACTGTACCCGCAACTTCGTCCGCGTTTCGCACCCTTAAGCTTTTTTTTTAATACATAAGGTGGCCTATGTTCTTCCTCACGATAATATTTATTTACTTGCCGGAATTGATCAAAATCTCTTCAGCGGTTTGGGCGTGAAAAGGTAACAGACAGACAGACATACTTACTTTCGGATTTAGCATATTAGTATGGCGTATACATTATTAATTAGATCTTCGGTGTTGCATACCTTTGTACAAAATGAGCTTTAATAAACAAAAGTTGAAAATAGATAATTTAATATAATGAGATATCAATCTAAATATATTAATAAAAGGTTGACAGTTCTATCTATCTATAGTATCACGCCAGATCCCTTGCGGGGTAGGCAGAGAGTACAAAGTGCCAACAGGTTCTTTGCTTACATACCTCTCTGGTAGAGATGAGTCGTATTTATTAGAACAGATCCAAAGAACAGGTATTTTACGAGAATAGGCGGCACCTAATCCAATTCTGACAATACCTAATCCACCTAATATTCATATTCAATAAAAACTATAAACTAATGTTTAGCCGTTTAGCGCGCTCTCTCACACCTGTTCCCGCGCTCTCTCACTCACTCATATGCTTATCGCTTTGCTATCCCGCTTACGTGTGGAGGGAGCGAGATAGCGCTATACAACGCGTATTGATATAAAACAAATGTAAATATAATGAAATGATTTTTTTTAAATACGCCATCTTGCGGCGGATAAACTTTTGCGGAATATTTAATATCGCAAGACTCAAAACTTCATACATTCGTAAGTTAACAGTCCTAAGCCTGTAAAAAGTATGAAGGGAAGATACCAATTCATCACTAATATATCATTAAATGATAAAATAGAAAACAGGTATTAGTTTATTCAACCAATTTCGTGCAGAAATATCTAATCTATTCAAAAAAAAAATTATTCCATTTTAAAACTTCCATTTTCTTAAAAGTGTTATTACTGTACCCGTTCTTAACTAACAAAACAATTTAACGTTCAATTAATACAAATCTCGATAATTCGATATCAGGATTTAATATAGAATAGGCGGATTGAGATCACTAAGTAACGGTATGTGTATGAGATCATTGGAGATTAGGTGGATTAGGTGGAATAGGTATTTGGATTAGGTATTTATGCAGACTAGGAACAGGTGTATTTAATACCTGATTTACCTAATACGACCCACCTCTACTCTCTGGTTTCCTCCACTGTTATTTCGCCTCTTACACGCTCGCCGGTTACGGAGATTCTTGACTTGTCCTTCAGATAAGACTCGGTCTATTTGGTCATGGTAAGATAGTCTAGGCTGATTGCATAAAATTGTCCGTATTTCTCCATGTTAAAAAAATATATTGGACGATTGGAATAATTACGTATACCAGCGCCTGCGGTCGCAATTGCTGTAGGTCCGAGCGCGGGCACCGACCTACTGAAAGAGGCGCCTCTGACGCGCGCACTCCGCACCCTCAACCTTGTGGCGAACGAGACAACATATTTTGATTGGCTCTGAGTGAATTCACAAAAATAGCTCTATTTGGTATATTTTACAAGCTGTATTATAACCGATAAGTTAAACTCAAACTCAAATCGTATATTTTGCATAAAACCTGCGAGGGTGTTTACAAAGTGCCATATTAACTTTTTTTTTTACTTACTAATCTACCACCGGATCGGAACGCAGCCTCCACTGAGAAGATACAGCGAGAAAATCAGCGGGCTTGTCTTTTTTGTCTAATTCTATATTTATTTTTTTATCATTTTTGTATAGATACATATATTTTTATATTATACAAAATCATTAATGCCATCCAGCTCCAGTGTGATGCCTTACGATTGAGATATAAGACTAATTTTAAATATATAGGAAAAAGCTAGAGGATTCTGGGTGGACCAGTCTCCACAAGCAGCACCCTTTCACGAGTATGACCACTTGAGCAGCCATCACATCCCTCGACCATAATAGAGGGAAGGAAGTGACCCGCACCAAATAGCCACTGCAAGCATTTTTAGTGAGCATGACCCATCCCAGACCCCAGAGTACAGTCAGAAAAAGTCGACAAAAGAGCAGTACTTCGAGCTCGTTTGGCACGACACCCTTTGACATTTTTGTTTACATTAACGACGTGCTCTATGACCAATAATAGTCAATAAAATAAATGAACATTCGAGCGGAGAAGGACAAGAAACTCCACGGCCACTTCTTTAAAACAAAAGCTTTACACAATACGTTACTCTATTGCATTAGGGATTACCTTGTAATGATAGTAGTAAGTTGGAATTAAATAAACAAATAAAAATGCTATTGCTATGGATACAACATACCCGTCTTTGGGAAGATTTTTGTCCTGCAGTGGACATCTTTCGACTGAAGACAGATAGAGCCAAACTAATCGATAATATTTAATATCTATTCTATGCCTAACGCAGACTACTACTGCCAGCATCTACGGAGAACTCACGATCAATCATATTCGTTTGCCCGTTTGTAGAACAACTTCGTTTGTCTAGAAATGAGTGTTCTATCTATTACTAGAGGATATAGATCCTTTAATAAGAAAAGTTTCACCTAACGCTGTGATAATAAAGTGGAGATAAGTAGGTCTAGAAGCTCTGTGTCACGTTTCAGGATCCTTATTCGACATGACCAATTAACGTAACGCCGCGCGTTACGATAACTTCGTGAAATTATCGTTTATTGGTACTCCAGTGGCGTATAGAATAACTTTACAGTGCGACAAGGATGTTTTCACCCGTGGATGACATTGAGAGAGGAGCGTTGGAGTGAAATTAGAGTTACGATTTAATTACACCTACACCTAATAATCGACGGACGATTTAGTGCAATGGTTAAGAGCGTAAGCCGCTCCGCCCACTGTGTCTAATAGTCGCGGGTTCGATTCTCGCAAGGGACAAGTCTTTGTGTGATCCATAATTATTAGTTCCGGTCTGGGAATTTATGTATGTGAATTTTCATATTTGTAAACGCACCCACGACACAGAAATAAATCCTAGTGTGGGGCTACACTTAGAGTTAAGTTATTTCAACAGGTGGACCCACCTAGTTACTAATTAAAAAAAAATCTTGTGTAAATTTCATAGCAAATGGCAACAATGCGACTGTTATAAAGTGATATTTCAATTGATGAGAACGTTAGATCCGATTTGAGCCGCGGGCCAAAAGTTCCTTGTGGAGGAGTCTGTACACGATCATTTAACTAAAGTATGGTAACGCGCTACGTTTGTTCACTGCGAATAGGGACCCTGATGAAATTGTAATGAACCTTTTTCGTGTATCACGGGGGAACATTTTAGGAAAAATTTAAGTCCTCTGTGCGGAAGACTGAGGTTTGTGGGACTTTAACCACACTAAAAACAACATAAAGGCCTACGTAACAGCGGGAGGAACAATGGAGGGAGCTAGAAGAGGCCTATTATATGATAAGATCAACTGAGCAAGCTGCTTATAGATGCAGTAGCTTTAAGATATTATTTATAATTATGAAATTTTATATAGTTCCGACATCACGTCTAAATTCGCCGAGACGTTAGGTCGCAATGTTAGGTTGCGAGTAGCATTGAAAATTCTGAAAGAAACCAATACTTTCTTTCGCGAAAAAAAAGGAAAATTTACCATGCGTTTGTCGTCGGCGAAATGTAGGCGTACAAAGTACACCTATCTCGGATGAAATGTGGGTGTACATAGTACACTTCTGCCACCGCCGCGCGAGTAAATATATCTTTAGGCCGAACAAACATATCGGCGAAATGTGAACGTACAAAGTACACCTATCGTCGGAGAAATATGAGTGTACAAAGTACATCCACAATTCTCAACACCTCGCGTCGGTCTAACGGTATCAAATTTAAGCCACTCATGCTCACAGCTCTGAGTGTATACGAAAGAAACATCGTTTTTTTCAGTTTTATTCAAAAAAAGCATTTTCAATTTCGCATCAGCTGTCATTTGACTTTTTTCGAATGAAACATGAAAAAAACGATGGATTTTGAAAGAAACGGGAATGTTTCAGGTTTTTCAACGCTAGTTGCGAGCCTATTTCTTAATATATACTCGTAAACCCTAAGGCTGCGGAAGCAATCAAAATTGTGTTAAATATACCAGGGCCTTTATTCTTATGTGGCGTACGGAATACGATTACATAAAGTTATCTTAACGTGCCACGTTTGGTTATAACAAATAAGAACCCCGGTGTTAAGTAGGTAACTCATTTGAGAAATAAATATTTCGTATATTTAGAGTTAGAGGAAATGAAGGTTTTATGTTTATTGACCTCCTTGTTAGTCTAGTGGCGAATAATGCGGTTTGCGATCACGAGGTCCTGGGTTCAATTCCTAGGTCGGACAAATGTAGTTTTTCTATCGAAAAATACTAATACTGCTATTACATGGAACCTAACATTGCCGGCGAAAACTGGGTGTACATAAGGGAATGTAGGCGTGACGAGCTTTATTTATTTCTTATTTGTGCTCAGCTAAGTGGATGGAAAAATCCTTTCTTTTGTAACCTCGTAGCCTGAATTCTTTTAGGGCGCCGGGGTCGTTGGAACCGTGGGCGCTAAGTATACTGGGTTCACTACAATGTTACTACACGCCTACAAAGTTTGCACATCGTAAGTGTGACATTGGTCTAGAATTTATTCCCTAGTTATATAGTATATATATTTATTATCTATTTTACTGATAAACTAATAGTAAATACCTAGAAGTGGATACTAACAACACATATCTACCTATATACCTATACAACACATATATACCATTATATATATATGTATCTTTCCAATACATCATACATAAATTGGTAATCAAATGCATCCAAAGCTCTAGTAAATTAAATTTTTGTTATAAATCAATTATCAAGAGTCTCTGTAACCGGCGACCGTGTATGAGACGAACTATGAGAGTGGAGGAAGCCAGAGAGGTATGTAAGGAAAGAACCTGTTGGAACTCTGTACCCCGTAAGGGATCTGGCGTGATGAATTATAATAATATAAAATAATAAATCAACTATGTGAATAAATATTTGTTTTAACTGTTACGAGTTTCCCAAAATTAACGTCTCCGTAATGTTTGTTTTAAATAAATTATCTGTTCAAATAAAAAAAAAACAAGGCATAGAAAACTGTATGAAACCCGCCCTTATCGGCGTCAGCCATAAAAACAAGATTGCAAACACCACTCACATGGCCGACTTCCACCCACACTCCTTGTTATCACACCGACACTAACTGCATAAAATTACCGCTCAATTATACACGGCCTTAACTTATCACTCGTCCACACACATTAATCTACTAAATACAACAATAATTATCCAAAAAAAGCAATGAACACACATAAAAAAACATTCATTTTCGCTAAAATCTGTTGTTAACATACCTTTATTTTGGGCGGCCATTATACTTTTCTTCTCCGAGCGACTGGCGCATTATTTTCTTTCAAAACTTTCACATTTCACAATTGTCTCTTTATAATATAGTTGAATAACGTCACGTTGTTTATAAAAGCGTGTTTATAATGCGAAAGATGGTTTGGAATGGGTTGTTTTGTGGAAAAATCGATTTGTCGCCGCGCGCATGGACGAGCTAAAGTCGAGTGATAAGGGACGTAGAGCGAGCGCCAGCCTGCCCGCCTTGCCTGCTGTATATATAATATGTAGTTAGATGTTTTGGTGGGTACAATCGCGGAAAGTTTCGTAATTTCCAGCTGATTGACATAAATACAGCGATTTTCATGGTAATCTATCTAATACTAATGGCGAGCTTAGATGTACGGATGTTGTCCGAAAAAAAATGCTTTTAGCTATAAGTGGTAAATTATAGTTACCTTTATTTTAAGATACTTATATTGAATTCATTTGCTGTATTTGCGCTGGTATTATACAGAGAACTCTATCTACATAAACTAATTTTATCTTGGCTCATATTATAAAGAGGGAAGATTTGTATGTGTGTTCGTTTTTAACAATAAACTCTGATACTACTGGACCTATCTTTATCATCACGCCAGATCCCTTGCGGGATAGGCAAAGAGTACATACTTCCAACAGGTTATTTCCTTACATACCTCTCTGACTTCCTCCACTCTCATAGGTCGTCTCATACACGTTCGCCGGTAACGGACTCTTGACTTGTCATTCAGATAAGACTCGGTCTATTTGATCATAGTAAGATAGTATAGGTCTTCCCCGGTACCTACATCCTTTCACTTTCGCATTGTATATCTGTTTTGTCATTCTTTCTTCTGACATTCTTTCAATATGCCCGAACCAACGGAGCATACCCTTTCTCATCTTTACACCGATACTATCTTTCATTCCTACTCGCTTTCTTACTACTGGACGGATTCTAATAATTCTTTCACATGGGGGCGCGGCGCTATTGTCGAAACTGCTAGTCTTTTATAATAGCAATAACCAACCGAATTCATGGAGGTCAAGATGAAAATTCGCACTAACAGCCTATCTATCTATCTATATCATCACGCCAGATCCCTCGCGGGGTAGGCAGAGAGTACAGAGTTCCAACAGGTTCTTTCCTTACATACCTCTCTGGCTTCCTCCACTCTCATAGTTCGTCTCATACACGCTCGCCGGTTACGGAGACTCTTGACTATCCCTTGTAATGCTGTCCTAAACATATTTCTGGCTCATCCGTAAAACTGATTTGTCTGCAGTGTTTGTTATCATTTGTGCGCCAATCTAATGTCTCATTAGGGTTGTGTGAATAATTTCTTTCTTTCTTTAGCATCATTCATTTAAATGATTGCTAGTACCCAAAAACCATAATCTAACACGTAAATACGTATGAAATCAATTAGATGCACCGTTGTGAAATACCGTAACGCCTTCATTTCCCAACCGGGAGTGATAGAGGTGTATTGTATTCTTTTTTTATTCTTTAAATACCAAGCCCCACCAACTTATGCCTGTGTCGTGGGTGCGTTTACAAACATGAAATTCACATGCACAAACGCACAGACCGCAACTAATATTTTTGGGGCCACACAAAGATGTATCCCGTGCGGGAATCGAACCCGTGGCTTCTCAATCCAGTGAGCGGAACGACTCAAGCTCTTAACCACTGCGCCAAATCGTCCGTCTTTTTTACTTTTATATCATTCTTTTTAATGATTGGCCGTACCCAAAATATAATCTGTAATCTGAGTAATAACACATTAAATATATTAGATGCACCATTATAAACACCGTCACACCTTCATTCTCCAACCGGGAGTGACAGGTGCACGTGTCGCCGACGATGTTACAGGTCCCAATCTAATAGGGGGTGAGCTTTTTGCCATTAAGATACTGAAGCGCTCGTAGCGCTGCGCTACCGCGGTGTTCTTAACGATCATCAAGGTTAAGTAGCGTTTGGCTCGGTCGATCTGGGATGGGTGACCGTTTGCGGCATTTTCATATTCGAGCGTCTCCGAGCTTCGAAAGGCAATTTAAGCCGTTGATATAGATAGATAGAGTACTCTTTATTGTACACCAGGAAATTACAATTAATAAACAATTACAGACAAATATGTACAATTGGCGGTCGTATTGCTATAAGCAATTTCTTCCAGACAACCAATATAATGGAAGAAACAACATAAACAGTATTACTGTTTATGTTGTAGTGTACACTAAAACTTAGATAATACATTATAATCACATAACATACATATTATGATTGATGCATATTACATTTATATTATTTACACATACACATTTCACACCAACCCCTGCCGCCACCGCCAGCCGGGACATGTTCTCTCCGATCCCCCCGATGCTTTGTCATCCATTCTTTCCGGAATACAGGCGACGACGACGTAATCGTAGATCCCCTCCCATAGCCGACGGTTGACCGGTGCACTTAGTAGTGCACCCCGTCCCCCCACAGCGACTGTCCCAACCGAGGGCGCCTCTTCAAGGCGCCCTCGATTATGTCGCCCCTTGCCCTTCTGGCTCGAGCGTAGTGGTTGAACGCTCGCCCTTAAGTCCGGTGAAGCTGTAAAGGCCTCGCGGCCATAGTAACAGATAAGTCTTAGTCTAGGAGGAACAGTGCTCGGAAAGTTTATAAGTGAAGAAACTGTGCGGGTTGATTACGGTTACCTCTTAATGTGTTAGCCGTTCAGCTAAGTTAGAAGTCTTATATGCGGCTTGAAAAGTTCCAACAGCAGGTGACCACAAACCTTCCTCCGCCAATCCGAACTGAGTCCGCAAGATGGAGTATGACCTAATCTCTCTCACTTCGATTTGTAGAAGGCCTTTGTCGAGCAGTAGAACAGTATAGGCTGATATTATTATTATATTATTATTATTTATTTATTGATATTATTATCATAATAACGAGCGGACCCCGAGTCCGGTATTGCAATTTTGATAAAATTTCTTCTCAGGAAGACTCCCATAGGAAATAAATAAATATTTAATTTCATACGCTCTACTTACCTTGCAAAAGATCAGACTTAAAGCTATGGCTAGAAGCATAATTTTCTAAAAACAATGCTTGCAGGTTTTGAGCCTAAATATAAATTACCTACATACATACATATATAACGAATATAAAATCATGTATATCACGAACTTTGTCCCAGATGGGGTAATCCTCACGAACTTTGTCCCAGATGGGGTAATCCAAAAATTCCAAACAACCATTTTCTCCAAAATAATCTCTAACAGCCCACGCTTCTAACATTTGCAATTCCACATAATTATTATAATCTTATTTTAGCGTGAGAAAGAGATGGAGCTATATACTTGTCTCATTCTTGCTGCAAGTTATCTATTTATCTATATCAACACCCCAGATTCGCGGGATTTGCAAGAAGATTACAATAACTCCTTATTCGCAAGGGCACTTTTTCAACGCGTAGCATTGAAACACTGTACTGTACTTTTAAAATATAAAATATGTTAGCCGATTGCTGCTTTCAAGCGTTCGACGAAAGCGCGTTGAAAAAGCGCTCGTACGAACGCAGGGTAAGCCTTCTTTTGCACGGACGCTTTTACAACGCGCGGTGCTGCAGTGCGTCCAGCACTGCAGCACCGCGCGTTGTATCCTTTTTGTTGCTTGCTGTATCCTTTCGAAAAAATTTACTGTTCACTATTTATTTCATTCCAGTACTTTACTAACGCGCGTTGCTAACGTAACGTAAATACTGCTAAAGCGATCGCAATCGTCACTGCTTTAATTCCATAAACAATCGCTAATTATGTGGAGTGCATGAAATACCTGAGGAATAAGCATCATCAGATGTTATTATATTGATGCTTTGTCTAAACTAATATTGTTTATTCATTATTGTAAAAAATAATTTTTGTTCTTTTTCAGTCTAAGTCCAATAAATTGTTTGTTCATGGCCCGTGCTTACACAAGGCTTACACCTTTGCCTTACACATTCCCTTAAACATTTTATATTAAAAAAAAACAACATTGCGTTCCATAGTAAACATTAATAAAAAGTTTAGCATTTTATATTGTACATACATTCTTACCCATACATGCCTATATGCATAGAATCTGTCTAACGAAAGCTGAGAGTGCAGAAGGGCGGCAAATTTAAATAAATTGGGTCATGCCCGGGCTTGCACGACCCAATTTATTGAACTAGGAATAAATGGTATTGATACTTATATTTTAATCAACATTTTTTTTAAAGTTTCATGATTTAAAGGAATAACTCAACATATACAAGTTGTAACATAACAAACGCAAGACCTGAAAGTAGTTTGTTCTAAATCGGTAACTAAATTGATTCCAACAATTTTTAATGTATCTTACATTTTTTTATATTTGCAAAAAATGCTTTTACTCCTTCAGTGCGTTATAAAAAACTAAATTTATTCTTGATTCATGGCAATAAGGAGATTTCAAATGCATTCCTAAAACGTATTTCTCAAAACTCACACATACACGTACAAGTTTCATTGTTAATTGGGGTATAAAAGTGCTTAAAAAAGGGGTAAAAAAATTTAAATTTGGTATTTTGGTTTTTGTTTCGTATTTGTGAAGCAATTATCTAATCGGGGTATCTGAGGTCTTGCGTCTATTATGTTACACCTTGTATACACAGAAGAATGGAAGAACAAGGTAGGAGAAGGAGTACGGAGGGAGTTGCATAGAAATTATAATATTCTAATTTATTCTTTCGTGTCAATAGTTTATATACTCTTTGTTTTCTGCTATGAGATCCTGATAGTTATTGGCTTTCCGATATTAAATCAATTTCTTGTAAGTCTTCCATTTTTATAATTAAAATACGGATTGTCTCAATGCCTAATCTATATATTCCACCAGTGCAGTGCCACGGAATTTAATAAGATTTTACATTGAAAAGTGTTAAATTTAAATCGTGGGGATTTGTTTGAAAACATAGTTCCAACAGGTTCTTTCCTTACATACCTCTCTGGCTTCCTCCACTCTCATAGTTCGCCTCATACACACTCGCCGGTTACGGAGAATCTTGACTTGCCCTTCGGCTAAGACACGGTCTATTTGGTCACGGTAAAATAGTCTAGGTCTTCCCCGATACCTACATCCTTTCACTTTCGCATTGTATATCTGTTTTGTCATTCTATCTTCTGGCATTCTTTCTATATGCCCGAACCAACGGAGCATACCCTTTCTCATCTTTACACCGATACTATCTTTCATACCTACTCGCTTTCTTACTACGCTGTTGCGAATACGGTCGGTCAGCGTGACTCCGCTCATCTTCCGCAGAGATCGCATTTCGACCGCATTTATCCTGCTTTCGTTCTCCTTCTTACATACCCAACTCTCACTGCCATTTAACAGCGTTGGGACAAGCACTCCGTTATGCATGGCCAGCTGCGCCTTTTGGCTTAAGTGCCGGCTCCCAAGTAGCCTTCCCATCGCACCATTCACTCTATTGAAAAAAAAAAATGAAAATGAAAAAATGTTTATTCTCAAAATACAAATTTAAATTTACAACACAAGAACACAATTACACATTTAAAAATTTGTAAATTGGCGTTTCATTCATTATATAAATTCTTATACATGGTCCCCTCACTAGGCATGCCTGTATCGAGGGGTCCCGAACTAAAGAGATCATACAAATACGTCTACGACAATTGCACGCAAGTACAGGTAACTTGCTAAACATTAAATGTTATAAAATCTGTTATGAAAATCCAAAAAAAAAACACCAAAATTAGAGGTAAAAAAGTAACAAAAACATAAACAAACCAAAAATCAGTCCAATTTTGACACGTAATTTTTAAATAAAAAAAAAAACAATGAAGTATTTTATAGCACATAGTTTTATAGATGTAATTAAGATATATTTATGTATAATATATTGTATGTAAGTACCTATTATAGCAATGTATTTATTATTTTTTCGATTTCCTCATATGAAAGGGTATTTATCCATTCTTTTATCTTACTTTTAGCCCCATGTACTGAGCAAAATCGGATGTCACATAACTTAGATGTATTGTTGTAAATAATAGCAGTTATATAGGGATGAAATCTTTTTGCAAAAGTTGTGCGAATTACCGGTAGCGAAACTCTAAAAAGTCTTCTTTTGGTCATGTCTGTGTAATCTAAGGATTGTAGGATGCTTTTATGCATGAATAATACTGAGCCTAATACATATAGTTTGCGGACACTTAACACTTTAGCTTCATTGTAAAGTGAAGTGGTTGGGTACCTATGGTTTTTTTTCAGCATTGTTTTTAGTACTGCCCTCTGGGCACGCTCCAACGGAAGCATGTGCGTTTTCGCAGCACCACCCCAAACTGGAAGACAATATGAAAGAAGGGATTGTGACAAAGCAAAGTAGGCTATTTTTAATGTTTCTATGGAGGCTACATTTCTGAGTTGTCTTATGATGTTAATTGTTTTTCTTACTCTACCTGATAAAAAATATATGTGCTGTTGAAAATTAAGTTTTTGGTCTATCACTATCCCAAGGTATTTAACACTTTTTGCTCTAGATAGGATTTCGCAGGAGCAAGCGCCTGTTCCTAAGCAATCACACGCGTGCATATGCATATTCATAGATGGTGAAGGTGCGGAACTTGCTGTCTTGTGGAAACATATGTAATTGGTTTTCGTTACATTTAAAGTTAGAAGGTTGTCGTTTAACCAATTGCATATAGTTTCCATTGCCTTTTCAGCACTTTTAAAAGTGTTTTCCCAGTTTCGTCCATGTACAAGTAATGCAGTGTCATCTGCATAACAGATTATTTCTGAATTAGTCAGGGGTAAACTATGGATGTCATTCATATACAAGTTAAACAATGTTGGGCCCAATATACTGCCTTGAGGTACACCAAATGTAATATTTTGAGTGTTGCTAAGATAGTTAGATACCTTTACACGTTGATTCCGCGCTATTACCTGCATTCACTCTTCTCTCTATATCAGCGGTGTATTTCCCATCCTTACTGAAGGCGCATCCAAGATATACAAACTCATTCACTTGCTCCAGCACATCGTTACTAACCATAATCCTTGCATTCGTTCTGGTTTCTTCCCGTTCAAAAACCATAATTTTGGTTTTCTTCACATTCAAATGTAAGCCATTGTTCATGCAGTCGTCTCTCATAACTGTGACTAGTGTTTGCAGATCAATGGCTGTTGGCGCTATCAAAACCGCGTCATCTGCATACAATAGGTGGTTTATCACTAGATCACCCATTTTTACCCCTTCAGTCATCGCATTCAGTCTTTGAAGACTTTTATCCAGATACACTATAAACAGTCTAGCGGACAACACGCAACCCTGCTTGACGCCGATTTTAACGTCAAACCAAGGTGACATGTTACCACCCACCCGTACGCATGCCTTACTGTCCACGTAGGTGGACTGGGCGGCTCGCAACAGGGTGCCGTTTATACCATACTCTGGCAAAATGTCCCAAAGTCTCTTTCGCACGACTCCATCAAACGCCTTCTCCAGGTCCACAAAACCGCAGAAAACCTTCCGGCCTACTGCCAGATGCTTTTCTACGATGTTGCGGAGGGAGAAGATCCGAACATCCTCTTCCAGACCTGAAACCTCCCTGTGCCCCACACAACACTCCATCGGACTTCTCGCGCATTCTCCGTTCAATAATTTTACCATTCACCTTAGCTGCCAAGCTGATCAAACTGATGGCCCTGTAATTGGCGCAGTCATATTGTGAGCCCTTGCCTTTATACAAGGGTACTATGACTGCGCGGTGCCAATCTGTAGGGACTCTACCGGTCTTCCAGCAAAGATTTGCGAGGACCCAAAATGCGTAAACCATATCATAAATAGGTATAGTTCGTACTAGTTCTACCTATGGTCACCGTACTGCATCGTAATGGGTGCGAGCGTGACACCGGGCTCCAGGTTATTGCTTTCACTCATCATGGTTTCTCGAGTTGTTTAAATCATAGAAAATTCAATGTTGTGTCTGTGAGTAAAAGTTTAACTTTCTGAAGCAATATTTTGACAGTACTCAATCCATTGTAATATATCCATGGTTTTAATATTATTAATTTCATATATCAGAGTTGGCTAAAAATTAATTTTAAACATGCTAAAACTATCAACAACATAGACATGCATTTTCCATGTCGTAACCGTAACGTCAATGGCATTATGCAAGTGACATTGACATCAATCACAACAACAGGAAAATAAACAAAACGCCTTCGAATTTAACAAAAACGCAGAAAAATCGTCAAAATGCGTGAAACAAAAATGAGTACTCATTTATCTGGTGGTCGACTAAATGTCGCTTTAGTTCAAGAGACAATGAGAACAGAACTACTGAACTTATTACAACTTTACAAAGGACCTAAAGTAAGTACCTTTTTTATCAAATGTCCTTCCTGTTCGATTAATCAGAGGCACTGTTGAATACAAACAAATTCTAAGGATTCTTTTGCTTCTTCCCTTTATGATCTTTCATTTCTATTTTTTTGACAAGAAGAATGATATTTATCATAACAAAAATATTGTATGATATATACCACTCAAAAACGTTATTCCTGTAAATGTTTTATATTCCAGATGCCCCTTATTCCATTAAGCAATGTTAATGGATAGCATGATGTACTTCACTAGTTTTAGATTATCTATCTGTCTATATCATCACGCCAGATCCCTTGCGGGTAGGCACAGAGTACAGAGTTCCAACAGTTTAGATTATCTATATTATTATTAAATATAAATAAAAATTTGTTTGTTTATTCGTAACTGATAAACTCTGGAACAACTGAACCAATTGTAATAATTCTTTCACCATTAGAAAGCTATTTTATTCAGAAGAATGTTTATTTTTTTTAAAAAAAACATAGCCCCACACTGGGATTTACTCCTGTATCGTGGTTTACAAACATGAAATTTCACATACACAAATACCCAGCCCAGAACAAATTATTGTGGATCACACAAAGATTTCTCCCGTGCGGGAATCGAACCCGCGACCATTAGACACAGTGGACGGAACGGCTCAAGCTCTTAACCACTGCGCTAATTCAAAATTCAATCTATATTGTATTTCAGTTATAATAAAATTTTAGCCTGAAATAATGGTAGCCTACTAATATTACCTGTAACACAGGTTTTCTTTTAAAAACCTATGTCAGGCACCAGTCTTTCACAAAGGTGGAATCTAGTTAAGGCAGTATTGTAAACCTTAAAGTAAGCATTTTTGTTGAGAAAATAAATGATAAATGATTATAAATGTGAAGATTTGTATGTGACACAGATAGTTTTTTACCTGGAGTAACACACAGGATACTTTTTATCCTGGAAAAATGTAAGGTTCCTCCCAAAAGTCAAAGTCAACGCAGATGAAGACTTTGAAACTAGTAATATTATAAATATGAAAGTTTGTATGTTTAGACGTTTGTTATTCAATCACGCAAAAACGGCTGAATGGATTAGGATTGTATTTAGTACACATACAGTTACCTGGATTGACACAGGATATGTTTTATCTCTGCAAAATTTAAGTCAACGCAGATAAAGTCTTAGGCAGAAGACAAAATGAATGCCTAGGCAGCTGCAGGGTAATGGCTAGTATTAGTAAGCTTCTGGGTCTAGTGGCCTATAATGCCGACACAATTCCTGACTCCAGATACTACAATTATGGACTTGTTGACACAAAACTAACGTATAATTCTCGGGCACTATTTATTGCCGTAATTCTTTCTTTCTACGCATATGCCACATCTTAAATTAGTAGTAGTACTCCAGATACTGGAAATTTTTCAATTGAAAATAATGTATATAATATGTTTTATCTGGCCTAGGACTTGGATCTAGACTCGTGATTGCAACATGCATTGTTCGGGGTAGGCAGAGATTACAGAGTTCAACAGGTTCTTTCCTTACGTACCTCTCTGGCTTCCTCCACTCTCATAGTTCGTCTCATACACATTCGCCAGTTACGAAGACTCTCGACTTGTCATTCAGATAAAACTCGGTCTATTTGGTTATAGTAAAATAGTCTAGGTCTTCCCCGGTACCTACATTCTTCCACTTTTGCATTGTATATCTATTTTGTAAGTGTTATCTGTCCTAATCTTATTCCTTATTGAAACCCCAGGTCATAATATGGGATGAGTGGCTGGCTGGTCCCGTGGGCTTAGTGGCTCAGTACACACTACTCCAGGATCATGAAGTGACGGACATGTTCCCCTTGAAACCTGGCAGCCTACCCACTATCACTGTGAAGCATATTGTGTTTATTGCCCGACCAAAACTTGAATTGATGAGTTTGGTTGCGGAATATGTACAGTCCTTAAGGTAAATGAATGATATTGTATGTTTATAAAATATATAGAAAGAAAAATAATGTGGTAATAGCTAGCTGCATAGCTTGATAACTTCCAACAGCAGATATTCATAACCTGCCCCCAACTTTTTGCATTTTATCTAGTGTGTCAGTGGTGTGCCAAATAATCTGTCATATGAACTTGTTTCATGGCATCTATCTTATTATATGAGCCTCAAAACTTTCACTTACACAAAAAGTAGGTGGCACACAAAGGAATTTCCGTAAAAAACTTTTGCCAATAAATGACTGAGTGAGTATAGACTGATTTATTTGCTTCAACAGAACCAAACAGAACACATCAGTAGAGTTTCACCTGTTCTTTGTACCAAGAAAGAGTGAGCTCTGCAAGATAGACCTCACCAACCGAGGAGTACTCGCCAGCCTGTCTATTCATGAGTTTAAGTGTGACATCTTTCCATTCGACAGCGATCTCATGTCTTTGGAACTACAGAATGACTTCAGGTAACTATAATCTGTAACAATTTTATTATAGCTTGAAAATCATCCTCATGATAATCTGGTAATCATCTGAATTTGTATTACTGTCTTGTAACTTTTTCCGATTGAAACTAGAAGAATACACCAGAACCTTAAGTGAGCAATTTCCGGGTTAGATCAATCAGAATACAATGTGTAGGATTTATAAATTTAAATATAATAATAAAGTAATCATAGTGCTTGCAAAGTTGAGGGCAAAAGGCAGTTTTTACGATGACTATAAAAAACTAGAAATAGTAGAGATAGAGATTGAAGTTAGCTTCTCCGAGCAGTTGCGTGTACATAATTGCTAAGAAAACAGTTCATTATCATGACCATCTCAGCCTATACTTGTCCACTGCTGAACATAGGCCTCCCCAATCGGTTTCCAGCGTAACCGGTCCGATACCACCTGCATCCAACGACTTCCTGCGATTTTCTTACAATAGGCCTCATAAAAAAGCTTAGAATTGCTCAGCGAGCTATGGAAAGAGCTATGCTCGGCGTTTATCTAGGTGATCAAATCAGGAATGAGGAGATTCGTAAAAGAACCAAGGTCCCCGACATAGCCCTCAAGATTAGCAAGCTGAAGTGGCAATGGGCTGGCCACATTGCGCGAAGTTCGGACGTGCGTTGGGGCAGAAAGATTCTAGAGTGGAGACCACGTATTGGCAAGCACAGCGTAGGACGACCGCCTGCCAGATTAGAAAACGGTTATTATAAAAAAAAGCATGCCTATTAGTGTTCAATTTCGTTCGATAAGGAATGGGAATGGATAGGTACTATAATTACATGATAACAGGCGTGAGTCACTCATCTGTATTGCATAACGCTAACTTCAATCCAACCATGTTAAATAGGGCGTATTATACAAGTTTATATCCCTTGATATGTATATCCTAACAGAGAGAACTACTTGGAAGGCGATCCGACATGCATATACAACGCAGCGCAAGCATTGCGCACTATACAACAATTTTACGGTATCATACCACGAGTGTTCGGCAAAGGAGTCGCGGCTAAGCAGGTTAGAATTATTGGTATTTCTTCGAAATATAGAAATGGGTATTCTGATATAGACTCAAAAATGTTTGTGGCTTTTGCTATATTAAATGTAAAAAAGCAGTGATAGCCTAGTGGTTAGACCGTTTAACTATCACTTGCTTTAACGGTGAAGGAAAACATCGTGAGTAAAACCTGCATGCCTAAGAGTTTCTCGAAAGTGTGTAAAGTTCGCCAACCCATGCTGGGCCAGCGTGGTGGACTATGGCCTAAACCCTCTCAGTTTGAGAGGAGGCCCGTGCCCAACGGTAGGACAGTTCCTTTACAGGGCTAATATTATATTATATATTAAATGTGCACCACTCAATTTTCTCTTGGATGTTGAGGTTTGCTATCAGAGAACTCGGTTTTGAGTTAAGCTCTACTTTTATTGTAAAAAACCTAACAAACAAACGAAAGTATTCCTGTGTCGTGAGTGCGGTTACAAACATGAATTCGCATACATAAACAACCAGACTGAAAAAAAACATTTTTGGGTCACATAAAGATTTGTTCCTGTAGGGATCGATCCCCTCGACCAAGCCGTCGTCTTTGTACATTTATTTCTGATGAACCTACATAAATTATTGTAAAATAAATAATTAAACCACAAGGTATGGGATCTTCTCTGCCGACTGAACAAAGAGGAGCAGGGCAGCAGTGTACGAGGTGCAGCCACCTCATGCATCGACCAGCTGTTGCTGCTTGACCGCGCTGTCGACTTCACCAGCCTCATGGCCACACAGCTCACCTACGAGGGGCTTATAGGTAAGCATTTTACGAGTGGAGTGTGATATAGGAACTGCTTATATGCCTAAACTAGGAGAAGCAGTGCAGCAGTCCGCAAAGTGTCGCCCCTTCAGCATCGACCAGCTGTTGCTGCTGGGCCGCGCCGTCTTGCTTGAGTTCCCCAGCCTCCTACAATATAGCCAATATATGTGGACTCTGATGAAGACGCCAGATGTTCATCTGCAGAATTCTGAAGATTTCTTATTCTTTTTTTAAATAAAGAAAGAAAGAACTCTACCTGAACTAGCTAGGAGAAGCATAGACACACGCTGGGCTATGCTGTCATCTCCTGCATCGTACATTGCTGCTGGCCACACAGATCACGTCCAAGGAGCTCATAGGTAAGCAATATAGCAAATAAGCGCCAGGTATAAAGGCTTCTCCTCTGCCTAAACTAAGAGTGGAGAAGCACCTACGGTTTCCGATTCTCTTTTCCTTTTCCCCCTCCTCTTTTGGGATTCCACACAAGATCATATACTGACCTCGCCGGCGCGGTCGAAGAAATCCTTGCCCGCCGGGCGGTACAGAGCACTACGACAAGACACCTAGTATACGTCCTTCTTCGTAACGACAGCCCTAGCCGAACCCGTTCCTTGAGGCGCTCTTAACCTAGTTGCCCCCTTGCCCTGCCGGCTGAATCATAGTTGTGGCACGCTTGCCTCTTGCCCAGTTAAGCGTATTATATGTTTCAGTACTGTGGAGACCGTATCTGATATAGTGGCTAATATTGGTATTATGCAACATTTTATTGGGACTAAGCCCGCCGCACAGTCCCACCATTGTAACTCCTATAAGCAAGGATCTACAATGTTCTCCTTCGATGACGCAAAGGTTTTAACTTTGGGGTGTCCCGGGAAGCGCTTTATTTTTCTTGGAACCCGCAACAAATTTAATCATTCAGAAAAACTGGAGGAGTAGGAATAATAAAATTCCACTTCCCTCCTTTACAAAGCGGTACACACCAAAAAAATTGGCAGATCAGCCATAGAAAAGAAGACTACAACTAGGATAAGCCCAGCTGTAAAGCACCACGGATACGAAAAAATATGAACTTGGCCTATTTGTGAGACATGTTTGATTCCAGTAATAAGTACGGCAAAAACGCTTGAACGCACTGAAATTATCGCGAGTTTCTACAAGATTCGTGTAGTAGATAACCCCAGACATATTTCGCAGACAAAGAACGTGGTGTGCTGATTGTTCATACTGTAGTTAGACGTGAAACACTGGCATAGCGATGAAGGTACCGATTTAAAAGAGAATAATTTACTCTTAAAGTTACCATGTCCGGTGATCAACATGTTCTCGCCAAAACTCACGTACTGACGGAAAGAACAGGTAGAGGTGACGGTCCTTTTTGCAGCATATCTAACTGCAAAAATCATAAAATATACTTGTAACGGTATTACAACTAATTCGAAAAGTAATTTTACAACAATAATGCTGCCGTCACGAAGCGGTGACAGTGGTTGCGAACGAAATCGTACACTATCTCATGTTTAGTGTCTTATTATTAACAGATGAGATATACAGTATAAAGAACACAACAGCGACGTTTCCCGGACACAAGTTCGTGAGTGCGGATGACGCGAGCCCCGAGGTGAGCGCGCGCGAGAAGAAACGCATCATACTGAACTCCGGCGAGGAGCTGTTCGCCGAGCTCCGGGACTGTAACTTCAACTCGGTACGTACTAACGCGTTGTTTCATCATCATCTTCAGCCGAACGTCCACTGGCCCCCCAAAGATCCCGAGAACCATTGATTATAAAACATATTTCATTTTTAACCGACTTCTGGCTTCCTCCACTCTCAGAAACTTTTCTATACAAGTTCACTTGATCAGTTGATCCATTTATATTGCTGGAAAAAAATCGCGAAAAATAAGCAGTTGTAGAATAAAAGTTATAGCCTAAGCAGTGATAGCCTAGTGGTTAGACCGTTGGACTGCAAAGTCAGAGGTTTCAGGTTCAAACCTAGGCACGGACCTCTGTCATTTCAAAAAAACATAAGCATATAAAAAAATAACTATCACTGGCTTTAACGCTGGAGGAAAACAGCGTGAGGAAACCTGCATATCTAAGAGTCTTTCGAAGGTGTGTGAAGTTCGCCAACCCGCACTTGGCCGGCGTGGTGGACTATGGCCTAAACCCTCTCAGTTTGAGAGGAGGCCCGTGCCGAACAGTGGGACAGTTTCTTAAGCGGGCTAATATTGTTATTAGAATAAAAGTTATTTAGTCTGACGTATAAATGCAACAACTTTCGGCATTATACCACAATTAACATATGTAAACAGTTAAATATCTTAGTACTAGTGACCCGAATGAGATTCACGCGCGCAAACGCTCTACGCGGCTTCTCGGAAGTGTGCAGCGGGCATCCTCTGAAAGCTGCCGAGAAACCGCGTAGAGCGCGAATCTGTGTGCATGATACTTTTTCGGATCGCTAGTACTAAGATGCTCGATTGCCAACGAACAGTCCTAAAATCCAGTATTTATATTTGTTATTCAGTATTTATAAAGTTGCAAATGCCATTTATTGTGTTTGGCATATCGCCGTTGTCAAATGAATATCTGTAACCTCCTCCTTGCGTCGGTTTCCTCATTACTGAGGGTCGTGGTCATATGTTAGAGAACAGTTTTCTGCGGATGATAAGTCGCCATCCACTCCTATCTGCAGCCGAGTGCAGAGCATCGTGAAACGTGGTATCAAGAGCTGTGCGAATATCTGTAACACTACTTGTAAATTTCTGCATTTTGACTATTATGACTAGTTTACTTACCAAAGGGCATTGTCGAAAATTGCCCCAGAACCAAAAAAAACTTTGGCCTATGCCATCATAATGGCAAATATCCGTATCTAACGGACAATTTGCAATCTAAAACGAATACTTCAAAGTATTGTAAGTACTTATATCGAAGTCGACGACATTTTTAATGAATGTCAACACACAATATAACCTCATATATGACTACTAAATTAACCTTAAAATCTAATATGTTTTGTGCAATATTGCGATTACCCCGCTTGTCCGTTTAATAATAAATGCCTTAAGAGCGTTTATGGGTGATTTGAAATCATACAATTATTTTTATTGCTGTTGGTTCTGGAGCAAATCATGTATGGCCGCAGAGCAATGTCCTTTTCGTATTAAAAGACTGATATAGGACTCTAAGCATTATACGGTAAACTGGGGTCGCAAAAAAATGCTTCAAAAAATCTGTTTCATATAAAATTTGACAGAAGAATATCTTTATTCAGTATCTCAAAGTTGTGATTTTGCACGTAGCAGATATTCGTTTGACAACGACGATATGTCACTTTGTTCTATGAGAACGTCGAACTGTTTACCAGTTAACTATGACTATAACCCAAACCTAGGTCCTGTATATGCCACTTTTCGCAGGTGGGTGCGGCTCTATCAAAGAAGGCCCGCGTGATCAAGACACAGCTGGACGAGCGGCACAAGGACAAGACTGTGCAGGAGATCAAGCAATTCGTGTCGCGCCTGCCGCAGATGCTCGCCAACAAACAGTCGCTCGCCACGCACACCGCCATCGCAGAGTACATTAAAGAGGTAAAACCTTATAACCAGTTTACACACTGCCCACTTCCGGGTGAAGTAAGGGAAGGTTAGTCGTATAAACGCGCCACTTACGCTCTACTTCCCTTCCTGCACTATCACTGCCCGGCGCTCCCTTCGTTGGCGGTTTTTTGAGCGAAAGTCAAAGGACTGGATAGGCCACGCCCACTCAAGAGTTGCCAGCTTAGAAATTTTTTGCAATTATGGGAAAAAAATAATTTTGGAATAAACTTAAGCACAAAATCTTAAGAATTTCTTTTTGTTTATTGTCTTTTTTTTAAATAACGTAGGCCCACCCTAGTATTTATTCCTGTGTCGTGGGTGCGTTTACAAACATGAAAATTGACATACACAAATACCCAGACCGGAACAAATAACTGTGGATCACACAAAGATTTGTCCCGTGCGGGAATCGAACCCGCGACTACTGCGCTCTCAACTACTGCGCTAAATCGTCGAAATGTATAAAATACAAAAAATGTGTGAAGATGACGCATAAAAAAGCACGGAAAAGCGAGTATGAAAATTACCTTGCAATTTTTTTTTATAAAAACAATATCATTTCGGGGAAAAAGAAAAACTGACGTGGGGAGTTCTCACAAACAAAAGAGAAACAGAGCGATGCTTGAAGTGCGAAGGGAGTATGTGAACAGTTGACGCTGTGGCAGCACTACTCATTGCTCCATGCAGGAAGTGACAACAGTGTCAGTATGTAAACCGGGTATTAGAGTATATTAAATCAGCGTATACTGCCCCACTCCTGACCAAAGGCCTTCCTCTCACAAAACGAAATGAGAGACTGACGGATGATTTAGCGCAGTGGTTAAGAGCTTAAGCCGCTCCTCCCACCACGTCTAATAGTCGCGGGTTCGATTCCCCCACGGGACAAATCTTTGTGTGGCCTACAATTATTTGTTTCGGCCCGGGTAATTGTCTATGTGAATTTTCATGTTTTTAAACGCACCCACGATACAGGAATACGCAACGGCTACGTTTTTTTAAATAAAAAAAAAGAGGAATTAGATCATACTCCACCATCCAATTAATCACACACAAACAAATGTTAACGTGAGCACGGGTTCTTGGTCAAGTGACCATGTTCGACCTACCTATTCCCTGGGTCAAAGAGGTCAAATATCTAGAGGCCATCCTAAACAATACAATGAACTTCGGACCGCACATCAAGCGAGTCTGTAACCGAGCAGCTTTTGTCCTCGGTCGTCTTTACCCGATGATCTGCAAGCGAAGTAAAATGCCCCTTAGGAATAAGGTGACACTTTACAAAACTTGTATACGGCCCATCATGACGTACGCTTGTGAGGTGTTCGGGCACGCCGCCCGCTCTCACATCGATAGACTCCAATCGGTTCAATCCCGTTTCCTCCGCAAAGCCGTCGGAGCCTCGTGGTTCATACGGAATGTCGATCTCCATTCCGATCTCGGTCTCGAACCTATTCGCGCCTTTATTAAAAAGGCGACAACCCGATATTTTGCGAACGCGTCCAATCATAGTAATCCGCTAAGCGTAGCCGTCGCCGACTACGAACCCAACTCCCCTCCTATTAACCGCTACCGCCGTCCGCGGCATGTTCCCACCGACCCTCCCGATGCGATTACATCCCTTCCTTACGATACAGATACCGCACAGGGCCGGTGCAGAGCACCACGGCGAGACACCTAGTATACGCCCTCCCCCAATAGCGACTGCCTAAGCCGAGGCCGTTCCTCCTTGAGGCGCCCTTGAGTTAGTTGCCCCCTTGCCCTTCTGGCTCGAGCGTAGTGGTTGCATGCTCGCCCTCTTGTCCGGTAAACCTGTAAAGGCCCCGCGGCCAACAGCGAAGATCATTCACACACACACACACACACACACACACACACAAAGTGAGCACGGTACGAACAAATCACGAATCCGCGTTTAGCAGGAACACAGAGTTCATACACAATTCGTCATCGCTCTCGACAAGATCAATTACAATTTTGAGAATAACTTTTTCCATAATACCGACACCGAGTGCAAGTGGTCGGATTTGGCACATAGGACCAGACTCCGACCTTGTGGGCTAGGCTGAAGTATACCTTACCCGCCGGCTAGTGCACGGCGGCGACATACCTAGTATATACTCTCCCCTATAGAGACTGCCCAATCAGTGGGCGTTAATAGTTGTACGCTCGCCCTATTATCCGGTGAAGCTTTAAAGGCTCCTCGATCAGGCAGTGATGTCTTTCATACAAAAAAATTTTAAGTATTTACTTCCTCATATTTTCGACACATGAATAAACGAAGTTTGTGTGTGAAGCATATATAGCCTAGTGGTTACACCGTTGAACTGCAAAGTCTGAGGTCTCGGGTTCGAACCCAGGCACGCACCTCTGACTTTCCGAAAGCATGTGCATTTTAAAAATTATCACTAGCTTCAACGGTGAAGGAAAACATCGTGAGGAAACCTGCATGCCTGAGAGTTTCTCGAAGGTGTGTGAAGTTCGCCAACCCGCGCTGGGCCAGCGTGGTGGACTATGGCCTAAACCCTCTCAGTTTGAGAGGAGGCCCGTGCCCAACGGTGGGACTGTTTATAAACGAAGTGATCGGAGTCCTTAGGAAATAGTTGTTTTTGATAAAATGAAATAACATATTAATTCGCAAATCAAATGTCAAGGAAAATTAATTATATATTTTTTTTTAGATCACGGACCACTTCGATTTCCACGACACAATACAATGTGAAGAGGACTTCATCAATTGTGTCGATAACGACAAAGTGTGTTCGTACATCGAAGACCTTATCGCGCAGAAGGAACCCCTCACGAAGGTAAGTGCCTTCTCGTAAACTGGTAAGGCCACCGACATCAGTTGCTGATTTTTCCGTTTTTGAATTCGATTTTTTCAAATCGCAAAATATCGATATTAGTGTAATTCGAAACAACTGAAGCCTATTATATGCTAGCCATTATCATTAAAGAAATGTTAACGTACACATTTTCAACAAAACGTAAGTTCTGTCTAATTCTGTCCAAAAATAATTTAGCCCGTTGTTTATAACTAAACAAAGCTATCCTCGCTGTGGTACCTCGGTGTTTGTTGCGATCACCATAGGTAAGCAGCGTTCGACTCGGTCTGTCTGAGATGGTTGACCGTTTGTAGTAATCTCATTTTCGAGTGTCTCCTTGCCTCGCAAGGCACGTTAAGACGTTTGTCCCGGTTACCACTTCATGCGATAGTCGATAAACCCCGTTGGTAACCTTATGGCCGTATTGATATCAAACAGCAGGTGACCAAAAATCTATCTTCACCAATCCGCACTGGGTCCGCGTGGTAAATATGATCCACTCTCACTTCGATTAGTGAGAGAAGACATTGGACCAGCAATGGGACAGTATAGACCGAATTATTATTACAACCAATGTATATTTCTATGAAAACTGGACCTTAGCGCCTTGTTCGCACTGGCGCTTTTCCAACTCGTTGTGCTGTCAAGCGATGTAAGCGCTTTTCAAAAAAAAAAATCTATTAGCCGTTTGTTTTAGTCTGCTGCATGATTAAGGCGCATTGAATGTTGCTCGTGCAGACGTAGAGTATCTATCTATATTATCACGCCAGATCCCTTGCGGGGTAGGCTGAGAGTACAGAGCTCCAACAGGTTCTTTCCTTACATACCTCTCTGGCTTCCTCCACTCTCAAAGTTCGTCTCATACAAGCTCGCCGGTTACGGAGACTCTTGACTTGTCCTTCAGATAAGACTGGGTCTATTTGGTCGTGGTAAGATAGTACCTCCAGCCATCCACATTCGCATTGTATATCTGTTTGAGTAGGGACTCATAATGACGTCTCTTTCCCAGATACTACGATTAATATGCTTACAATGCGTGACCGGGTCGGGGTTGAAGCCTAAAGTACTGGAGTACTACAAGCGTGAGCTGGTCCAGGTGTACGGGCTGAACACGTGGCTCACCCTCTGCAACCTGGAAAAGTGTGGTCTACTGAAAGTGCAGCAGGGAGCGAGGGAATACGCTGTCCTAAGAAAGGTAAAACACCTTCAGAAGTGCTGGGACTCGTTATGTGATGCTCCGCAGGCCGATGCAGATCACCATGGCGAGACACGTAGCATACGCTCTGCCCCATTACGAGAACCTAAGCCGAGACCGAGGAGAAGAAACCTCCTTGACGCACCCTTGAGCTAGTTGCGCCCTTCCTCTTCTGACTGGAGCGTAGTGGTCGCACGCTTGCTGTCTTGTCCGGTGAAGCTGTAAAGGCCGGCGCCAATGCAAAGTGAGAGAAGGGCGAGAGTGGAGGGAGTGTTGCAACACTCCCTCCACTCTCGCCCAGCGGCTCTCGTGAACTGTCAGTAGTGCCCACACACATGCGCACCCGAGACAGTGTTGCCATCACAGATGACATATACTACAGTTAATATCATAACTAAATACCGATAAAGCTATAATTATTAAAAATAGGAAATAAATACATCCTTCTCATTTAAAAAAACACTCTTGTATTTAAGTATTAAAATTTCCTATTGGAAATTTGTTTTTATTTTCTTGTTTGAACAGATCTTCATTCATATAGGTATGCTCCTTTTTTTTTTATTAAAACCACTAACAAAATGAAAGAGGTGAGTCCCGTATTTGGAAGTTTTTGTTAAGTGGGTCGCGGTCCAGGCAACTTTGGGAACCATCGGGCACACTATGTATACACTTACATTTACCGTCGTTGATAGATTCTGTATAATAGGATATAAGTCTTTTATTATTATTCTAGAAACAGTTTCGAACTCTGTACTATCACTGAGAATTTTTGAATAGGAG
Organism: Phalera bucephala; assembly: GCA_905147815.2. Classification (NCBI taxonomy): domain Eukaryota; kingdom Metazoa; phylum Arthropoda; class Insecta; order Lepidoptera; family Notodontidae; genus Phalera; species Phalera bucephala. Next base: position 11,500,825 of record LR990629.1, read on the forward strand.
AACGCCAACACTTTTTTCAAACTTCGGATTCGAACCCAAGACCAATAGTCGTCGCCAGCTGCAACTAGACGATCGATGAAGTTAGGATATATTTCATGTGTATACTTTGTTGCAGAGACTGAATCTAACAATGGATGAATCCGAGATTAATGCAAAAGACAAGAGCTACATGTCAAGCAAATATACGCCATTGACCGTTAGACTTAGCGAGCACATTGCCAAGAACAAAGGTTGGTCGGGTAAGTCCTATTGATAATAAAAACATTTGTCTAGTGACATGTTTTACCCAACGTTCGCACAAACGCGTCGTAGTGCTGTGCGACCGCGGTGTTCTTACCGATTACCAAGGTTAAGCAGCGATTGACTCCGTCGGCTTGAGATGGGGGACCGTTTGTTGCATTTTTTATATTAGAGCATTTCCGTGCTTCGGACGGCATACTAAACCAATGGTCCCGGTTTCCACTTAATGTAGTAGTCCTTAAGCCGAGTTAGAATCCTTAAGCCATCATCACATAACACGACCCCGATTCCGACCTGACTCCCTTGAGGCGCCATTTCATGGCCGTCAGGTCGGAGTCCGAGTAGGGCGAGGTTGGAAGCTAGTCATGCGTCGGATCCAACTTAGGACATTTAATAATACGGTCATCGTTATATTATGTTAGACGTTGATGTAACGATGTATGAATTGATGTTTTGTAAAAAAATAACATCGATTGGAAAATATTCATGTCTTGTCTATTAAAACATCGCTATATGATGAAAACGCGCTGAATTCCATGTCGCCGCATGCTACACCCCCTTCTGTGAAGAAGCGAGCGCGCCGACTGATCGAAGATAATTATTTTTCAGTCTATCTATTTCTCTATTTTATCTGAACCGGAAAGACAGAGAGACTTACGAATAATGAAAGCTTAATAAAAGATTGATGTTTCAATACGTCATCGATCACTTTCTTTTCACATCATTATTTTACACGACAACGGTATTATATTATATCGATACATTGATATTTATCATAACGATGACTGTATCACTAAACGTCCTAAGTCGGAGTCGGGGTCGTGCAATGTGATCACGGCTTTATAGAGGGCTTGATAAGTTCCAACAGCAGGTGGCCACAGAGCTGCCTCCACCAATCCGCACTGGGTCCTCGTGGTGACCTAATCTCTCTCATCTCGTATTGTGTGACAAGGCCTTTGCCCAGCAGTGGGTAGTTTAGACTTATATTGTTGTTAATATAGCACTGCAATGAAATAAACGGCTAACAGTACATTTTTTGAGAAGCGTTTAGATATAAAGCGCCCAAGCGAGCAAGGGGTTAGGTCACTACATGCATGACCTATTTCGCTATATGTAAAAGAAACAGTTGTTCTATCTATCTATATCATCACGCCAGATCCCTTGCAGGGTAGGCAGAGAATACAGAGTTCCAACAGGTTCTTTCCTTACATAACTCTTTGGCTTCCTCCACTCCAGTTGTTCTACCCTAGAAATTATTCCTGTTGTGAGTACGTATATAAATATAGGTGTGACGGGATATGTTATACCATTATAATACAATGCTAACACGCTACTCTTATCTTTTATACAAATCATATAATACACATTAAAAATAACGTATTTTAAACACTGCTGTAGATAAAAAACTGTTTTATCAGTTCCAATGTTACATGCACCAATTACACATCATTAGTTATATTTAGGTACATTCGCTAATATTAACGCCCAGTACAAGTTCCTAATTAACACCCAGTCGCCACTCATCTAATTAATTCCTTTATTGCGTCATAATATTATACACTAGTCTGCATATGTATCTTGATACTAGTCACAGTTAAAGACGACTGCATGATCAATGGCTTACATTTAAATGTGAAGAAAACCAAAGTCATGGTTTTTGAACAGGAAGAAACCAGAACGAATGCAAGGATTATGATTGGTAACGATGTGTTGGAGCAAGAGAATGAGTTTGTATATCTTGGATGCGTTTTCAGTAAGAATGGGAAATACACCGTTGATATAGAGAGAAGAATGAATGCTGGGAATAGAGTGAATGGTGCGATGGGCAAGCTACTTGAGAGCCGGCACTTAAGCCAAAAGGCGCAGCTGGCCATGCATAACGGAGTGCTTGTCCCAATGCAGGCAAATATGGCAGTGAGAGTTGGGTATGTAAAAAGGAGAATGAAAGCAGAATAAATGCGGTCGAAAGTCGAGCTCTGCGGTAGATGTGCGGAGTCAAGCTGACCGACCGTATTCGCAACAGCGTAGTAAGAAAGCGTGTAGGTATGAAAGATAGTATAGGTGTAAAGATGAAAAAAGGGTATGCTCCGTTGCTTCGGGCATATGGAAAGAATGTCGGAAGAAAGAATGACAAAACAGATATACAACGCGAAAGTGGAAGGATGTAGGTATCGGGGAAGACCTAGACGATCTTACCATGACCAAATAGACCGTGTCTTATCTGAAGGGCAAGTCAAGAGCCTCCGTAACCGGCGAGCGTGTATGAGACGAACTGTGAGAGTGGAGGAAGCCAGAGAGGTCGGTAAGGAAAGAACCTGTTGGCGAACTGGCGTGACGATATAGATAGATAGATGTATCTTTATAAATTATAGCTTTTATTATTCTGATGTATAAGCTATATTACCTACTGTAAAGTTTCATCAAAATCCGTTCCGTAGGTTTCGCTTCCCATCTGAAACTTTCGCGTTTATAATATTGGTAGGATGATATATGTGCAATGCCGAATGAAGTTCGCAGATGTTCCAGTAAAATATATTTATTATTATCACACCTTAAAAAATAAAGGACGCTTCCATTCTCTCATTCCCCGCAAGGAATCTGAATACATGGTTTTTAACATGTAGTCAGTGTGTGTGTGTGTTAGAGTGATATACGCTGTTGGCCGCGAAGCCTTTACAGCTTCACCTGACTTAAGGGCGAGCATGCAACCACTATACTCGAGCCAGAACATCTAGTCAGTACAATTGTCGTATTGGATACTTTATTGAATTTGTAAACAAAATGGCAAAAGAATATTTTTACACATCCATCTCCCTTGCTTCTAAAGATTCAATGAACGCCGTCACGTCTATATTCCCCAAACGTTGATAGCATAGGTGTAATGTGTACAGCCCCAGATCTAGGGGGACTAACCGGGGCTCCCGCCCCGGGCGGCAGTTTCATGGGGCTCCAAAATCATAATATAATATGATTAAAAATAACACAGCTCCACAAAGCGCCTAGCATAGGCGTTCTTATTGTCCGATTCATTATGCCAACCATTATATATTTGTGAGTTTTTTTAAGTAATCTAAACTCAATCTCAAACGCTAAAGAGAGGGGCGCCACTAACAAGTTTCTGCCCCGGTTCGAAAAAATCGTAGATCCGGGGCTGAATGTGTACACCGACGAGGTTAGATGCAAAGCCGACGAGGTTAGATGCAAAGCGAGCCATAGATTCCAGACTGCTATCGAGAAAACGATAGAGAAAAGGAACCCAGGTACCCTCGACCTTGTTGGGACTAATGGGTCTATTAGTCCCAACAAGGCCGTCAAACTTTAATTAGAGAAGTCACAGTTAAAGATATATTCTTTACAGGAATTCAAGACGTATTAGGACTGCTAGGTCCCACAGTAGACGAGCTACAGACATTACAACCCCGCATGGCGCGACGCAACTCTATATCTAGCGAAAACTCCTCGTCCATGGAGAACCCCCGTGTAATCCTCGTGTTTTTCATTGGCGGGTGCACGTACCAGGAGATATCGGCACTCAGGACGATCAGCCAGCAAGAGGACTCCAACGTGGAGTTCGTTATACTCACTACAAAACTCATAAATGGCACTACCTTCATCGAATCTCTGATGGAAGCTTAGTAGAACATGTTTCCGTAAACTAAGACTCGTGTAGACGAAGCATTGCCAATAAAAATGGCGCCTAAAAGCGGTCTTAGTTACATACTATGTGTGTGTGTGTGTGAATGAATGATCTACGTTATTGGCCGCGGGGACTTTACAGCTGCACCGGACAAGAGGGCGAGCGTGGAATCACTACGCCCGAGCCAGAAGGGCAAGGGGGCAACTAGCTCAAGGGCACCTCAAGGAGGAACGGCCTCGGTTTAGGCAGTCGCTATGGGGGAGGGCGTATACTAGGTGTCTAGCCGTGGTGCTCTGCACCGGCCGGCGGGCAAGGGATTCTTCGACCTCGCCGGCGATATCGGTGTCTGATCCTGTGTGCGGTATCTGTATCCGAAAGAAGGGATGTGAGGGCATCGGGAGGATCGGTGAGAACTTGCTGCGGACGGCGGTAAGGGTCGATAGGAGGGGAATTAGGTTCGTAGTCGGCAACGGCTACGGCTAGCGGATTTCTATGATTGGACGCGTTCGCAAAATATCGGGTTGTCGCCTATTTAATAAAGGCGCGAATAGGTTCGAGACCGAGATCTGAATGGTACACACTATGTGCGCGTGATGCCTGTGTTCGATCTTTTGAAAATTTGTCCAAAAGCTGTCGATGTCGATGTGCGCGTGTGCGTACTACAATTTATGTACTCGATGCATAGATAAATTTAATGCAGTTTCCGCGCGCGTGATGCTCCCTCTAGACAAGTAATTCATCTAAATTTGTTCCTGTTAATGAATCTGCTATAGCGATGACGTCACGGAATACAGAATGGCGTGCTTTTGTTATCATGTCATAGACTAAATTATATATATTGTGTTAAAATGGTCATTTGATAGCCTCATAAACATTCTGCATTGCCGAAGTAGTAGTGTCACACATGATAAATCTTCCCCTATTAGCAAGAACCTATTAGAACAGTGCAGATTCTTTGCTATAAATGCATAAGATGTAATTGTAACCATTGATTTGAATAATATAGTTAGAATAAATTAACTATGCAAAATTTCTGTATGCTTAGAAAACAATACAGATTATGGAATAGATTATGCAACAGAAGATTAGTATTGATTTGTGTTCCATAAGCCATTGATGATTATACATTTAGTTTTGTAGTTTAGCGAATTTTCAGGGCTTTTTATACTACAGACATGACTTGCTCAGGCATGCTCTTTGAAACAAGTTTGAGGCCACATTGTTTCATGTATATAATATGTATAGATTATACTCAAGTCAAAATAAGAAACCCGAATTGACACATGAAATAGCGAAGAAAATTAAAAGTTTACATTATTAAATCCAAATCTCTGAAACAATATTTTTCTATGAGCTTTCAAATCGGGCTTCTTATAAACGGTACTACTATTAAGTATTTGTATTAGCAGTTCATAATAATAATATATTACTTGTTTTAATAAAAGCATATTTATAATTCAAATAATCTTTTAATGTTCATGACTCCACAATTTCATGAATACGGAATAAAATGAAGGGCAAACCATAAATCTTGGTTTATTAAAATTTCATATTCATAACTTGCATATAATATAAACTTCGATTTGATCAGTTTCTCATTTAAATAAACTTACAAAAATCCTGCACGCTTACTATCTATATATTACAATTTTAAAGCTTTCAGCATAATAAAAATAATTTCGTACACCAACATACATACATTGCGTGTAATCTAATGACTATTTTCATAAATATTCGTTACTCGTGTATTTTGTGATGTTCTTCTTCACGCCAAACTTCTCTGCTAAGGATACGAGTTTCTCATTATCATACCCAACTTCCTCCCTGTAGCATCGGAGCATTAGATGCATGACCGTGTCTAAAATAAACTTGAAGTTTTTCTGAGCGTAACTGGAGTCATTGCCTAAAGAAAGCATAAGGCGAGCATTGAACACGGCATGAATACACTCATCCAAAACATCCATCATATCTTTGGTGACGAGTTTCAGTCCCACTTTCTGTATTGTTATTACGGATTGCGCAAACCATATTGTACTACTTGACAAGTCTACCCAAGTTTCGTTTATAATGAACTTAGCTAATATAAGGCCCAAATTCTCCATCTGTGACAGAAACTTATTGACTCCAGCTTTAGTGTGCATATTTACAGGTGTCCACTTGTCTTCTGATACCTTAGTTTTCATTGAATCAACAATCTTCTCTTTATACTCCCTCAAAGCTTTTATTATTGGTGCTCTTAAACAGCTATTCATTTGAAATCTTAAGTCTAAACCGAATTCACAAAACAAGGTGCACTGATCTCTCAAACTGCTTACGCAATCTAGAATGGAGTCCAGAGGGCACTGCGGTGTGAACACTTGCTTTATTATCTGGCTCATTAACATTCTAAGTTGCATGCTAGCCCACACTACGAAAGCACTAATCTTATTCTTAGGGAATAAAGTTATGAACTCTGTTAAGGCATCACTAAGTGAACAGAAGAATATCTCTCCCACTTGCTTCACATAACTATTTATAGAGCCTTCTAATTGGACTCCCTTCACATGAACCTTCACGGTGTGACTGCATATAGCGAGGAACAGTTCACATGCTTGACTGGTCATGTTGAATTTATTGAGAATGTGTACGGGTTGCCGAGATGACTGCAAGCCACCTCTCGGACTCCAATTATGACTCACATCAAGTTCTTTTAATAGTATTTCAATCAACACTTTCTGTTTTTGTTCAATTCTTTTTAATATCTCAGTCCTCAGTGGATGGGTTTTATATTCCTCAGTACTTAAAGCTTTCTGTGCTAACACCATAAGTTCATAGGTTTTTTGAAAATGCCGTTCCACAATGAGCACATCCAGCTCCTCGGTGACATCAGCCAGCCACTCTGGTAAGGGAGCTACCTGTGGAGAAGGAAGCTCCTCTACTGAAAGACTGGGAGACTCCAACATCTCAGGTTTAGATTTTTCTTGACTATCTTTTTTCTTCTGCTTTGAATTTTCTTTTTCAACGTACATTTTTTTGGCTACATCAAATTTGTCAAGCCAGTCTTTCTTGATAGCAAAACTATTGCACTGAAATACTCTTGTGTCTGGAAAGGCTAAGACTTTGAAGGCTTGTTTAACACTGCCTAAATCCCTTACATTTACAACGGCCAGAGTGCTTATGGGATAACTAACTTGAAACTTGTATCTATTAGGCCCACGCCGGTTTGATATCCAGGAGGTCAGCATAAGGCAATCATTGAATAAATATACATGCATTCTTTGCAGAGCAGTGTTCTCCTCTGCATCAATCTCTAATAAATCACCTTCGTGGAGTAAAGCTCGATCGGGAACATCTAATAAGTTCATGCAACATTCTACCTTTTCTGCAATCATGTTGAGTTTATTTTTGCGCTGCTCCTCTGCGCGCTCCGCCTCGACGTCGTGGTTGTCGAGCGACTCGCGGGATATAGCGTTCTCGTTGCCTAAAATCGACGCGTGGGACAAAGTGGTGAGCACTGTACGCTGTTCGCTAAGCAAGTGGGATAGCTTGTACATCTCGGCTTCTAGGTGGGATATCTCCGTCGCTGTCTCTATGAACTGCATATAATTCTCATAAACATTCTTCTTGAGGGCGCTGGCAGTCTCTTCGGCGAGCCCTTGAATCTTCTCCTTCTGTTGTTGCAGCTCCTCCCCTCCGACGCAAGACTTCGCCAGTTCCTTCACATAGCGCTCGGGCACAAAGTCTGGCACGGCGAACTTCTCCATGTTGATGTCGGACATCGTTTCTCATAAAATATTTACAATTTCTACTCGTAATTAATAGATAAAAACACTGGCTCACTCATCATTCGATAATCGAACAACAGGACGTATCAACCCATCGAATTTAAATGTCAAAACTACGTTCCGTTATTTCTACAGCTCATTGGTAGGAGTTTCTTAATATCACGTTTTGTTATTTATGCAAAATGTATACACTGGAAATAAAGGTTGTACAATGACTATATCCAGTAGTTAAAAAAATAATTAGATTAAACTTAATTTTAAGTAATATATTGCATATAAACATGGAATTGAACTACTGCCATTGATTTCTGATGCTCCTGCTCCACCTGCGTTGGCGTTCATATTAATGCCTGCGTTAAAATATGGCGTTTAGGGCCTACCGCGATCGACTATTTATCGACCTTAGATTAAAAATAATCCAGAAGCCGCGTCCAATCGTAATTGCACGCCGCGCGTTGAAGCCAAAAATTCAACAAACGTCCCGCACCCACTGCACTGCCCACCCGCGTAATGTTGGCAGCCTGGAAGGATTACCACTTTTTGGGATAAATGTTGATAACATTAGAGTAGATGATAATAAAATCATTGTTACGGTAACGTGTATTTTAATGCATGTTAAACTAAAGAAATACATATACTTAAACTATTACGGTTTGTAGTAATTTAATGTAGAGAAAATATATATTCATTATCTTAACTAAATATTTAAACCATGATGTAGTAGTTAACTATATTAATACCATTTAAAACTAGAACTAATAAAGTCCTCAGCAAATAAAAATTATCAGCGGATGGCAAAACCGTGACCTCCAAGTTCGAGATACTCGAGGAAATTGAGAGTTTCTACAAAGACCTGTACGCATCACGGATGGCTAAACCCTCGAGACCCAGCGCTGACGACCACAGAGCCCCACTAGCACGCCACGATACGGAAGACATCCCTGATGTCAACCAGGACGAGGTCAGAGTGGCTCTCGAGCAGCTCAAAAACAACAAGTCGCCAGGCGATGACGGAATCACCACTGAGCTCCTAAAAGCAGGCGGGACTCCAATCCTGAAAAAGCTAGCGAGTCTCTTTAATTCCGTCATCCACCAGGGCTTAACACCTCAAGCGTGGAGCGGGAGTGCGGTGGTTCTGTTCTTCAAAAAAGGTGACAAAACCTTGCTGAAGAACTACAGACCCATCTCACTCCTGAGCCACGTCTACAAGTTGTTCTCGAGAGTACTCACAAACCGCCTCGCCAGAAGACTTGACGAGTTCCAGCCACCGGAACAAGCCGGGTTTCGAAAAGGCTACAGCACCGTAGACCACATCCATACTGTTCGGCAGATTGTACAGAAGACCGAAGAGTACAATCAGCCGCTGTGTATGGCTTTCGTGGACTACGAGAAAGCCTTCGACTCCATCGAAACCTGGGCGGTTTTGGATGCTCTGCAGCGATGTGGCATCGATTGGCGCTATATCGAGGTGTTGAGATGTCTGTATGATACCGCCACAATGACCGTCCAGCTCCAGGACCAAAAGACCAACCCGATCGAGCTGCATCGAGGGGTAAGACAGGGGGATGTAATATCCCCCAAGCTCTTCACCAATGCACTCGAAGACGTCTTCAAGACGCTGGACTGGACTGGGCGGGGCATTAACATCAACGGCGAATACATCTCACACCTTCGGTTTGCCGATGATATCGTCATCGTGGCAGAGTCACTGGAACAGTTGAGCGGAATGCTGCATAGCCTAAATGGAGCCTCTCGAGGTGTCGGTCTCGGCATGAACTTGGATAAAACCAAGATCATGTTTAATGAGCATGTCACGCCGGGACCGATCTACGTCGATGGTTCGATGCTCGAAGTTGTTCGGGAGTATGTCTACCTTGGACAAGTTGTCCAATTTGGTAGGAACAACTTCGAGAAAGAAATCAACCGCAGGATCCAATTGGGTTGGGCAGCATTTGGCAAACTACGTCACGTTTTCGCTTCGCCTATACCGCAATGCCTGAAGACTAAAGTCTTTAACCAATGCGTTCTACCTGTTATGACTTACGGGGCCGAGACGTGGACACTCACAGTGGGACTAGTCCACAAACTCAAAGTCGCACAGCGGGCTATGGAGCGAGCTATGATCGGCGTCTCTTTGAAGGATAAAATTCGTAACGAGGTAATCCGACAAAGAACCAAAGTTACCGACATAGCTCGCAGACTCAGTAAGCTAAAGTGGCAATGGGCTGGTCACATCTGCAGAAGGACCGACGGCCGATGGAGCAAGCGTGTCCTAGAGTGGAGACCGCGACTTGGTAAGCGTAAGGTAGGACGGCCCCCAGCTAGATGGACCGACGACCTCAAGAAGGTCGCTGGGACGGACTGGATGCGGAAGGCGGGGGACCGTGTGCAATGGCGCGTGTTAGGAGAGGCCTATGTCCAGCAGTGGACTACGATAGGCTGATTGATTGATTGATTGATTGAAATAAAAATAGGGAAAAATAATATTGTTATACTAGCAACACTTACAAAATGGACCCGTCTTTTACTATGAAAATTACAAACGGAAGAATTAATTGGATATTTAGATAATATGGCACCTGAATACGCTAGTTAGGTATGATATATGATCCCATCATGTTTCTTTTTGATCTCAACAGCACTTCTACAGGCAGGAACGACTCAAGGCATAATTCAATTTTATTTGACCAGCGCAGAACACGTTTTTCCGCACGACGGTCACCATAGATAATATACTAATATTGTAAACGGTCACAGTGACTACTAGGGTGAACGTGTGACTAACTGCGTCGCAGGTAGTAATTGATGCTTCACTTTGATGGGCGCCCGCGGCTTCTGGATAATTTAATTTTAATTATTCTAAGTTATCGACCAGAAGAGAAACAGTGATGAGCTCATCAATAAGCAGTTTGGTTTTCGAGCCAAACACTCTTGCGTCCATCAAGTGCACCGCATCACGAAGCACATCCTCACTGGCCTCAACAAACTCAAACCCGTCTTGCCCTTTTCTTCGATGTCGCCAAGGCGTTCGACAAAATCTGGCACAACGGCTTTATCTACAAGATTTACCAAATGAGTGTGCCTGACTGACTCATGCTCATCTTATGAGACTTCCTATCGAATCGCGCCTTTCAGTATCGCGTCGAAATAACGCGCTCTACCCGCCACTCCATACAAGCTGGTGTCCCACGAGGCTGAGCTCTCTCCCCCCTCCTATTCAGCCTTTACACGAACGATATTCCTCGTTTGAGAAAGGTGCATCTAGCCCTATTCGCGGATGATGCTCTCTATGTCTCGCATAGGAATAGGTAAGGGTTTTATTACTTCAGGCAGTCGCCAACACCCTAGCGGATTGGTTCAGGTAGTGGCGTATGGAGGTGAACCCGGATAAGAGCGCTGCGGTGTTCTTCTCCAGTGGTGCCACCCCGCACCTGCGTGACCCCAGAAGTAATCTTGGTCAAGAGACCATGTTGGACCTACCTATTCACTGGGACAAACAGGTCACACAGGGTAGATATTTATCTAGGGGTCACCCTAAAAAATACCATGACCTTAGGACCGCACATCAAGCGAGTCCGTAACCGAGCTGCCTCTGTGTTCGATCGTCTTTACCAGATCATCTGGAAGCCTGCAAGAGTAAAATGTCCCTTAGGAATAAGGTGACACTTTACAAAACTTGTATACGGCCAATCACAACGTACACTTGTGAGGTGATCGGGCACGCCGCCCACTCTCACATCGATAGACTCCAAACGGTACAATCCCGTTTCCTCCTCAAAGCCGTCGGAGCCCCGTGGTTCATACGGAATGTCGATCTCCATTCCGATCTCGCTCTCTAACCTATTTGCGCCTTTATTAAAAAGGCGACAACCAGATGTTTGGCGAACGCGTTGTCACGACCGCCTGACGGCGGGTACAAATAAAACAAACAATTACAAAAAAATACAAATGTTTATTGTTATCAAGAAAAATATATTTAATTACGCAAACAATCCAGAAGGTTAGAATAAGTATCAATATTAAAATGGGGCGTGAATTCCCGGCACAGGGGAGTTTTCGGGTCCACAAAAAAACCTATGGGCGCTGGGGACTTATCTTTAGGCCGCTCGATCCCGTGACGCGTGGGGGGTCTTCGGTAACAGCCTCCACCGGCTAGGTGAGGAATCTGGAGGTGCCCTGTAGAAGGCCCTCAGCCGCCGAGGTCAGCGGGAGTCGACGGGCAGAAATGAGGCCTGCTGTCTCCCAAACCGTACTTGTCAACCCGTACGGTGGACCCCCAGTTTTCAAGGGGGTTGAAGAATGTTGCTAATTTAAACTTTTACTTTTTTTATTTTAATAAAGCACTGTTCGAACTGAACTGATTTGTTGTCGTGCGAGCTCTGGCGTCGGAAAAAGGTTGTTCATGCGCGAACTCGTTTTTATATACTGCCCCCCAGAACGGCCTACTTCCTGCCTGGCAACAGTGCGCGCTCCCCAGATCTCTTGATCCTTCGTCTGAGACGAGGACAGAGATATAGAAAGAACGGCTCAACCGAAGCAAGGCACGCCCTAAACTATTGTCTGTTTTTTATAAAATTCTTGTGGGACTAAGTTAGCAATAACCGAACCGAGTGAGATAGGATCATTGTCCCGTTGTTCGCTATTGTATTATTTCTAGATCCTTCTATGTGGTGGGCGTTTCTTATTAGGTGTACTGGAAGGAATTTGATTTCCGGTGCCAACGAATACCTTATATGGTCATTATGATGCTATCACTAGTTAAGGCGCGCGGTTTCCATTCGATGTAACAACTAGTTATTTTGTTTGTCTGTGTGTAAAGATTTTTTATTTTTATTTTATATTTTTATAACTATGTTACGACGTAACAATACCCCCTCTCCCAGAGAAAGGATTTTACGTAGTAAAATCCGCTGCGGTAAGCGTCCATGAAGGACAGAACTGCCCAGTAACTGTCTCACTTTCATACTTCCACTACCAAATACCTACCATGCGACCTAGCATACGACCTGTCATAGTTGTCTGAGGAAATTTATAATCAACAGACTGCCATACAAACAGAGTACAACCCTATTAAAAGATTGGACTCGAGAACAGTACTGCTTGACAAGAAGCGTCTAAGAGGAAGAATACTGAAACGTGAAACATTCGGACGAATCGGCACTGTGAAATACATTTGGTCTTTGATGAATTTGTTACAGTCACGACCCGCTGTAACGAGAAAATTAGTGTAGGCTTACTTAAAGAGTCACTACCCGCTCTATACGCGCAGAACGCAAAACAATAAGACGAATCAGACCCATACAAGAGGTCGCAACCCGCCATAAATGCGCAAAACGCAAAACAATAAACGAATAAGGCCCATACAAGGCTCATAATCCGCTATATCGCGCAAAACGCAAAAAAAAAAACAATCTCCCAACTAAACGTCAACTTTCGTGTAGGCTTATTTTAATTCATCAAAGACAACGTAGACAGAGACCGAAACGCAACAACTTTTTAATTTAAAATTATTGTAGACGAGAGAAAGAAAAAAAAATTAACCAATATTCCGAAACACTATGTATCAAGGAAAACAAGAATCGAACCGTGGACGGTGACGACTATGATTAATATACGAACAATTGATTAAAACAAAATTAACTAAACTAAGCGGCATTGCGAGTATGTCTAGTCTTTAGCGAATTTGTTACAGTCACGACCCGCTGTAACGAAAAGAAAGCAGCAGACGAGTAGACCTATACCAAGAAACTGTCATACTCCGCTAAAAATTTGCAAAACGCAAATAAAACAAAACGTGTGTAGACCTATAAAGGAATCATACACACTAAAACAAAACTCCCAATCAAAACATCAAATTCGTGTAGGCTTGTTTTAATCCGCTAAAGACAAACATAATTAATTACTGAACGAAATAATGTTGAATTTAATATTTGCCGATACACGATAAAATAAAACGAATGCTAATATATCATAATAATGATTAGCAACCCTAATAAAGGAAAAAACATTTTATGAGTCGAACCCACGAAACAGAACGAAAATGATAAGGTAAATTCAACGTGTATAACCCACGTGAATATAACAACATAATAAGTGACTTGATATGAGGATCAGAGACACTATAAAAGTATGACAACATACTACCAAAAAAAAATTACGAAGGAGAGGAAACCGCGTTTGGCTACTTCATTTGTGAGCTCCGGTTCAGTTAAATGTAAACATTTAATGGTACGGTCCATTTTTAAGCAAACTTATTTTTAAAGAAATTGACTCATCAAGCTAATTTAAATAAATATTTTTATTAAACACCTCAATTGAAGCTAAAATGGCTCAATATATTAAATAATATTTTGTGAGACAAATAATTGAAATTAAAATAGTGAACTGAAATACGCGACGGAATGTGACACGATTGTGGGCAATGTTAAAAAAAAAATTACAACGATTTAAAATAATGTACGTAACCGCTATTATCTTTTCAGAGTATATTAAAAAAAAAATTGCAAAACAATAAATAATTGCTACAATAAAAAAATGAATGCAATAAATGCACCAATAAAGAATAAAATCTCTGAAAGGAAATGTCAATTACGCACAAACACAAATGCAAAATACAAATGCTAAAAAAAACATGAAAGGTAATGCAATGTTATAACAAAATAAAAAAACGAAACAAAAATGTAGTAGAAAAAAAATTATTGCCCACTGTGCAGTTCACGCATATGTGGGTAATCAGAGATGGTATTTGATTACCCGGCGGAGCCAGATGACAATAATCGGCTACTCGTTCCTCTTTAATGAGAAACGGGTCGGTGGTACCACCCCGTTCAGCCTCGTCCGCAAAGGCTTACCACCTGGAATTGAAAAATACCGACACCACAATAGTACGAAAACTTCTCTGTGCTTTGCCCCACGTTGGGCGCCACTTTGTCACGACCGCCTGACGGCGGGTACAAATAAAACAAACAATTACAAAAAAATACAAATGTTTATTGTTATCAAGAAAAATATATTTAATTACGCAAACAATCCAGAAGGTTAGAATAAGTATCAATATTAAAATGGGGCGTGAATTCCCGGCACAGGGGAGTTTTCGGGTCCACAAAAAAACCTATGGGCGCTGGGGACTTATCTTTAGGCCGCTCGATCCCGTGACGCGTGGGGGGTCTTCGGTAACAGCCTCCACCGGCTAGGTGAGGAATCTGGAGGTGCCCTGTAGAAGGCCCTCAGCCGCCGAGGTCAGCGGGAGTCGACGGGCAGAAATGAGGCCTGCTGTCTCCCAAACCGTACTTGTCAACCCGTACGGTGGACCCCCAGTTTTCAAGGGGGTTGAAGAATGTTGCTAATTTAAACTTTTACTTTTTTTATTTTAATAAAGCACTGTTCGAACTGAACTGATTTGTTGTCGTGCGAGCTCTGGCGTCGGAAAAAGGTTGTTCATGCGCGAACTCGTTTTTATATACTGCCCCCCAGAACGGCCTACTTCCTGCCTGGCAACAGTGCGCGCTCCCCAGATCTCTTGATCCTTCGTCTGAGACGAGGACAGAGATATAGAAAGAACGGCTCAACCGAAGCAAGGCACGCCCTAAACTATTGTCTGTTTTTTATAAAATTCTTGTGGGACTAAGTTAGCAATAACCGAACCGAGTGAGATAGGATCATTGTCCCGTTGTTCGCTATTGTATTATTTCTAGATCCTTCTATGTGGTGGGCGTTTCTTATTAGGTGTACTGGAAGGAATTTGATTTCCGGTGCCAACGAATACCTTATATGGTCATTATGATGCTATCACTAGTTAAGGCGCGCGGTTTCCATTCGATGTAACAACTAGTTATTTTGTTTGTCTGTGTGTAAAGATTTTTTATTTTTATTTTATATTTTTATAACTATGTTACGACGTAACAGCGTCCAATCATATAAATCCGCTAATCGTAGCCGCCGCCGTCAACGAACCCAACTCCCCTCCTATCAGCTGCTACCGCCGTCCGCGGCATGTTCTCACCGACCCTCCCGATGCCCCTATATCCCTTCTTTCGGTTACAGATACCGCACACATGATCAGACACCGACCTCGAAAAATCCCTTGCCTGCCGGCCGGTACAGAGCACCACAGCGAGACACCTAGTATACGCCCTCCCCCATAGTAGTCACTATGGGGGAGGGCCTCGGCTTGGGCAGTCGCCCAAGCCGAGGCCGTTCCCCCTTGCTATTCTGGCTCGAGCGTAGTAGTTGCACGCTCGCCCTCTTGTCTGGTGAAGCTGTCAGCACACACACACACACACACACACGCACACGCACACGCACACACACACACACACACACAAAATCATCATAAAAAAAACATATAAACCGTGGCGTACTCGCCCCATTGTATTATTAATAATCCTAATAGTAAATTAATTTTTAACCCCTATACCCCTACATTACGTCAGATCTTTTGCGAGGTAGGCAGATTAGAATATCAACAGGTTCTAACAGACCTTTATTACTTCCTCCACTCCCATACTTCATTTCATATATGTAAGTTGTAGATGATAATAAATGTATAATAATGGGGAAAATGAATTAAACAAAAAAACTGCTTTATAAGAACTTATCTTCAAATATTCTCTATGTTTTTAAGTAAATTTATTTTACACGTTTCGCGTTGGAATCGGAAGAAATAATAGAGATGACTTTAGATGATTTTTTCTATCGATACAATTTTTTCTAATCGTTTCTCAAATTTCTTTTACCGGATCCAGATATAGAGCCAATATTCATATTTCTAAATGGTTTGTACTCCAGTAAAGCGCGTTGAAAAATCATCCGTGCAAACGAGGGATAGTAACTGTGTTAAATGATATAAAAATGATTTTAATATCATTTAACACAGTTACAGAAGGACAAGTCCGAAGTCTCCGTAACCGGTGAGCGTGTATGAGACGAACTATGAGAGTAGAGGAAGCCAGAGAGGTATGTAAGGAAAGACCCTGTTGGAACTCTGTACGCTCTGCCTACCCCGTAAGGGATCTGGCGTGATGATATAGATAGATAGATAGATAGAAAATGATTTTTATATCGAATTTTGAAATTTGTATATCGTTACGCCAGATCCCTTACGGGTGGTTAGATAATTCTTTTAATAGTTAGATAGAGCGCGTTAACGCATTTAACATCAATATAAGCTTGACAGAGACCTAGTAACTGGTTTAATATTGAAGAATTTGATTACATTTAGCTAAATCCTTATTAATACGACAACAATATTTTAAATCTTGACTCTATTGATACCTTCTATCTTGTTACTCTTCAGAGAGTGATGGCAGCTCTCATAGTGTTGCAACCTCCTTACATGATGCTCTTGTTTCTAAGTACGCGAACGTGACTAAAAACTTTAACGTGGTGCACATTATTGCTCAAAGCATTCTCGCCCACTATCAGGATTTTGTTTTGGCCATGGACAATAAAAATGTCCATGCGATTTTGGTCTGTGAATCTTTTCTACGGCCTAATCTTCACTCCTCTGACTATCTTCTTCCTGGTTTTCACTTAATCCGTAATGACCGTACATGTAGTTCCTACTGTGGTGTTGCCATCTATCTCCGGGACTATTGCAATGTGGGCCGTTGGGGGTATTACAAATAAAACAGTTTGCTTCGACGTATGCACGTATATTCTCTTTACATTGCACCGGTGAAACCCCGGTACATACACTACACTATCTTCCCCACTTCATAGTAAGCAAATCAGCGCAGCCTCCATCGCCTAATACAGCGAAACACCTCTTCATTGAAGTTATTTTACATCGTCATAAAGTCCTTCTGGGTGTTTATTATTGCCCTTCTCTTCATATTAGTTTCTTTTCTTCTTTTGAAAGCCTCCTAAAAGACCTTACCCCGTCATACGGACACTATCATTATGGGTAACTTCAACACTTGTTTATTCTAGAATGATTCCCGGGCTCGTAATGTTAAAGGTTTAGTGGGTTCTAGTAATATGCCTATTCTCCCACTTACAGCAACTCATCATGCCCCAAATTGTACTCCTTGCCTACTAGACTTAATTATAGTCTCTTCTCTTGAACATGTTGTCAAATGTGGCCAATATAGTGTGCTTTTCCTATCATGATTTAATCTTTCTATCTTACAAGATTCGTCCGCCTAGAACTAAACCAAAGACTTTTTTGCAGCGCAATTTTGGTGCAATGAACCTTGATCATCTCCAAGGAGATACAGGAAAAGTCAACTGGTCTGCGGTTGAGGAGGAGGAAACGGTTAACAACAAAATTGCTATGTTTACTACACTACCTACAGAACTTTTTAATATACATGCACCTATCCGTGAAGTTAAAATCTGGCATCTTCCTGCTTTTTCGTTTACTGAAGATATCAAGGTTCTCATAGATAAGAAAAATCGAGCTAAGTCGAGATACAAGGTTTATTCCAGGGATAGGTACCGGGACAAATATTTTTGGGCTAGGAAACGATGTAACACAGCTTGCAAGGATGCACAGAGGCGTCAGATCCATCGCTCTGATGAAAAGATTAATCCCGCCAAAATCTGGAGGTTCCTTCGGACCTTAGGAGTAGGTAAATCTCCACAAGATGCTGCATTGAGTTAACATAGATATGGAGCAACTTAAACAGCATTTCTCTAAGTTGTAGGTTTTGGATAATACTATTAAAGCTGACACGTTTCATCTACTTAATACACAGCTTGCCTCTTATTATCCTTCATTTTCATTCACAATGGTTTCTGAACATGATGTTAAAAATGGTATTCTTTCCAGTACTTCAAATGCCTTCGGAAGTGACAGTATTAGTCGTAATATGATCATACCTATTCTTGACTCCTTATGCCCCATTATCACTCATATCCTTAATTCTTACATCACAACTGGTGTTTTTCCTAATTGCTGGAAGGACGCTCAAGTAATGCCTTACCAAAAATTCTGTTCAGAATACCGTCCAATCTCTATCCTCACTTTCCTATCCAAAGTTCTTGAACAACTTATTCATAATCAGTTTAGTAGGTTCTTGAATGTTCATAATATCCTTGACCCATATCAATCTGGTTTTCGCTCTGGTCATAGTACGACTACTGCATTAGTAAACATCTCTGACGACATTCGGCTTGGAATGGAAAATCAGCAACTAACTGTTCTTACTTTTATTGATTTGAGCAATGCGTTTAACACAGCCGATCATGATATCTTGCTTGCTACGCTGCATTTCCTTAATGTTTCTCCTTTGGCGATCGACTCTGTCACGGCGTTCCGCAGCTATCTGTCTGGGCGTCGGCAACGTATTCGCATAGACGATACTGTTTTGCTTTTGGTGTGAAGTTTCCGCCGGCATACCGGAAGGGGATGTGCTATCTCCACTGCTTGCTGCAGTCTTTATCAACTCAATTACCAATGAGTTAACATAATCGTATCATCTTTATGCTGAAGACTTACAAAGATACTCACAGGCTGATTTTGCTCATCTGTCGACTGTCATCGAAACTATAAATTGTCACCTAAATCGTATTAATTCCTGGAGTAACCCACATGGCCTAGCAGTTAATCCGATCAAAACTCAAGTTAATGTGATAGGCAGCCCTTGGTATATCTCTTGAATCAACTTTGGTCAACTTTCTGCGATTACGTTCGGCGAGGTCCATATGCCATACTGCGACAAGGTGAAAAATCTTGGTGTTATCTTTGACAACACTTTGTCGTGGAAACCGCAGGTTGCTAAGGATAGCAGGATTTTTGCTATAGGAGCCTCACTTAGACGCCTACGTAATTTCTTACCTGTCAATACTAAAATTGCGCTTGCATAATCCCTTCTGTTGCCTATTATTGACTACGCTGATTCATCCTACCTTGACTTGTCAGTGGAGCTTCCTAATAAATTTGAAAGCCTTGAGAATTATTGCATTCGTTTTATCTTCGGCTTACGTAAATATGACCACGTATCAGAATTCTGTTCTCCACTTAAGTTGCTCCATCACCGTAGGAATATGCATGTACTATCACTACTCTATTCAGTCTTATTTAACCCTTGCAATCCAATGTAGGTATCTTAAGGAACGTTTTTCCTTTCTCGCCACTGCTCAGTCGCGTGAACTTTGTTCCTCTGTGATACTTCGCCTAACTATCCCTACGCATTCTTCTAACTTCTTTACTAATTCCTTCCCTCTCCAAAGTATTCGTCTTTGGAACTCCTTACCTAAATCTATGAGACGTGCTAAGTCCCGGAAAATATTTAAGCGTGATCTTAAAGCACATTTCTTGCAAACCTAACACCACTAGCAAGTTCCCTTTTAATTTTTTACCTTTGCTCGTATCTCTTTTGTTTCTCCTTTCTTTTATATTTATTTATTCCGCCATTCATTTATATAATGTATCGTTTGTTCGTTTTGGTTTCATTTTATTTAATTATTTTTTTAAACTAGTTTATTCATTGTTGCACCTTACCCATTTCCATTTTATTTTAAACATATCTGTCCTCTACCTAAAGGTTGCCTGGAAGAAATCGATGAGGTCGGCTTACTGTACCATCATAACTATGTTCGATTTTGTTTCTTGTCATAATATGTTATATGCAATAAAGTATATTAATATTATTATTAATATCCTGACCACCGCAAAAAACTACTGAACCAATGCTTGCCGCCAATGTGCCTTATTTAGTTGTCAACATCGAACAATACCTACGAGAATATCTAACTATTTAGAACTCTCAAGTCTCTAACCATTGAAATTTCTGTGTTCCACGACCTGAAGGAGGTCGCAGGGTGGGACTGGATGTGGAAGGCGGAGGACCGTGTATTGTGGCGCAAATTGGGAGAGGCCTATGTCCAGCAGTGGACTGCAATAGGCTGATTTGATTGAAACAATAGTACAATTTGAAAGATGGCTTGGTGCAGTGGTTAAAAATGTAGGTTCCGCTCACTGGATCGAGTAGTCGCGGGTTCGATCCCCTTACGGGACAATCTTTGTGTGACCCCAAATGTTTGTTTCGGTTTGAGTGTTTGTGTACGTGAATTTCATGTTTATAAGTGTACCCACAACATAGGAATAATTCTTAGTGTGGGGCTACATTTAAAAAAAAAGCAAAAAAGTACAGCTATGTTGATATTTATTACTCACATTATGAAAACTAAAGTTTTAAGCGATAATTTTTATTAAAAAATGGCAGCTTTCTCTATAATAATTATTTGTAACAAGATACTTTATTATGGCATTACACTTATATAAATATTTAATCGATAAGATTTTTTAATAGAGAGCATTTCAAAATAACAATTTCATTCCATTGATATATTTATTAGAATCGGATTTATCAAGCTTATGTCTTCTTCAAACTTCCAATCCAATTTTTTAACTAACAAAATGTTGCACGAATCAGTCGCCTCTTCTTATTTCAAATTTTTATTAAAAAAAAATGATAATTTATGGACAACCATGAAAACAAAAAGTTAGTCAATAATATGTACTATGGCATATAATCGAATTGAAAGTTTAAATACATTTCATAGATTCTCAAATATAAATTTAGAAAATGAAGAACGCAAACTTATGTACACATACCATATTTATCACAAAAAAATGTTTTTAATAGAACATTGATTATTTTTTTGAGGAGTTTTGGCGGGAAGTCGAAGAGTGATGTTGTCAATTTGTTTTAATTCCCAAAACTTGTGTTATTTCGACTAATAATGTGTAATGTTGGTGGAATATTAACCATTATGTGTTCTTATACGTGCATGAGTGAAGGTAATTGTAACAAAGTGATAAAACGTGCCTTTTCAACTTCCCTCAAAACGGCTGTCGCAATTGGTATGTAAAGTATCCACCGCTTTACTATCGAGGGTGGGGTCCTTCATTAATTTCATTATCATCGTTATCATCAAATTCATCGGGGAGTCAAATTAATTAAAACAAACACGAATATATATCTCACTGGACACTGGCAAAATACACTTATAATTAGTGTGAAGCCATAACTTGAAGAAGAAGAAGAAGATTATTTTTTTTATGAAGGGACGTTGTCATATTTTAGTCGTAGCCAGTCCGCATTCAACGTTTTCGTAACGATTAAGTCGATTATTCGGTTCAATGTTTATTCTTTCTTGTCAGCGGCCGGCTCGGCTTCCTTGACTTCGGTGACGACAGCGGCGGGGGCTTCTGGGGCTTCGGGCTGGCTAGTGTAGTTGCCGTCGCGCTTGAACCTGTAGTAACGGGCGCTGGCAACCACAGACGTAGACTCGTAGCAGTTCACCAAGGCGTCGCCGTTGTGACCTGAGCAAAAATGCCTTAATAAAATATGAACCCAAGAACGCCCTCAAACGTTGTCGTACTTCGGTCCCGTCATAAGGGGCATGACAATGACTCCAGCGTATTATCCAAGGAAAGAAGAATCACTGAAAGAAGTGCCGGGTTAAAATATTTGAGGGAGGGGTTTGGCTGTAGCAATAACTCGCTCTTCAGAGTAGCAGTCTCGAAAGGTAGAAATGCTCAGCTATGATCCATCCTCTGATAGGAGTGGAACTCGAAGAAGAATAAAATATCGCTAACCATATCTACACGAGCACAATCTAACCTCTGATTTACATTGTCTGTTTACTTGGCAGTGAGTAGGGAAGCCAAAACTGGGCAACAAGAGAACAATAATATTGATTACGTTTTCGCGCTGCCTATTTTGATATCGACATCGACTACTACTCATTAGAGGTAATGATTTTTGATGCAGGTGCAAATTCAATTTAGAAAGAGAGCTACCTCTGGAACTAGTTATTGCATCGATATATCACTTGCTGCTAAAACAAACTTATTTACCATGTAATCTATTTCATAGAATATTTTTTAAAAAAGTGGGTGTTTAGTTCCTTGATGATTAAGGTACTAGGAGCTCAGATGTGAACAGAAGCTAGTCCTTACCGGTAGCACAGGTGCAGACAGCGATGTGCCTGCGGGCCATGCAGACAGCACCAGAGCCGCACTGGGTGTTACCCAGACACGGGTCCACGCACTTGTAGCCCACGCACGCCAAATGGTCAGCGCACTGAGAGTCCAGCTCGCATTCACCCTGTGACAAATTTATTTAATGAGAACCTGTCTTTAGTTATTTTATAATTCGTGTTATGACTGTTTGATGGTTTACCTTCGATCGTCGCGTAGACGCGGGGATATATATAATCCCAGCATGAACGTAAAACCAAATCTCGAGAACCAAAGCAGGAGGAGTTATTACTTTTACTTTTCAATTCAACATAATGCAAATAAATAAGACAAACTCAAAAATTCCGTTAAGAACTCATGAAGACGAATTAGTCTTTACACATGACTTAAGAATCTTCTTCGGTTTCCATGCCTCTCAAAAACATATTCCCCAAGCGAGAGTGGCGGGGTACTGTGTACACCCACTTTTCGCCTACGATGTTAGGTCCTTTGTAATAGGGGGCGAGCCTATTGCCATATATCGTGCACGATACCAGACTCCGGATCGATTCTGGGAATTTACCACGGACGATACAATTACTAACACTATTGCTTTTCAAAAACAGTATAGAAAAAAAAAAAACATCTTACGCGTTCACAAGAAACGAGAGCGTTGCCGATGTACCCGGTGGGGCAAGTGCAGACGGGGCGCTCGGCGCCAGTGCGGTCGTGGCCAGGGGTGCACTTGGCGTTGGCACCGCACGGGTTGGGCTCGCACAGGTCACCTGATTAACAACTCATTTGGTCTCAATCATTCATGGTTTCAATACATTTTATAGGGATTATAGATACGCATTACTAATGAGTGAATAAAACTACACAAGCTCTCTTTAGACTGCTCTTACTGCGGAATTATCGAGGACGTGCAACATATTTTGATAGAGTGTGTTCGGAAGTCGGACCTTAGGCAATCCCTCTTTAAATCGAATACCATTTCAAATATTGGATTATGTAACAGTATTCCATCTAGACCGTCTAGTGCTAAAGCTAAAACTTTATATAAATTAGTAGGCTGTTGTTATATTTAGTAAAAAATGTGTCTGCAAGGCGATGTGGTCGCTAAGCGACAAAGCCTTTCAAATAAATTAAAAAAAGCTCTCTTTAGTAGATTCAAAAACAATAATAGCAGAAACACTATTGAAACCAGACGCGACCCGACGCGACGCGTATTGAATCAAATCAAATCCTAGTATTTTGCACTAGCATGCTCTAAGATTTTGCAACGTGAAACACGCTACAAACACCCGACGCGATGCAAAGCTGCACGGGGACATCGGGTCTATACCCGAGAAACACATAAATGAAAACTTGAATCTATATCCGAGTTTTCATTTATGTGTTTCTGACTTTTAAAATCAATTACATACTCTTCGAGTATTTTGGGTAGGTAAGGTTTGGGACGGCTTCAGAAAACAATGGAGACGTGATTCGTTTCATCCAATACTCCTAGACCAAGAACAACATGTTTTTGCAAATGACTTTTAAAGAAGCAAGAGAGGTCTGTAAGAAAAGAACCTGTTGAAAATCTGTCCTCTCTGCCTACTCTGCAAGGAATACGACATGATAATATAGATAGACTTTTGGACTATCAAAATGGCCGCCAGGTTTTAATTAATTAATGAGAGTAAAACGCGAATCTTTAAGATACTTACGGGCCTCGAAAGGTCTGCAGAAGGAGAAGGGGTCTCCAGTCATGTTTCTTGGGCAGGAGCAGACGGGCGTCAGGCCGCGGAGATTGCAGTCGGCGTTGACGCCGCACGCATTGATGCACGGGTCGATGCAGGCGTTGTACACGCACGCCGGCTTGTAGCTAGGGCATTCGCTGTCGGAGGTACACTCAGCAGAGCAGATGCGGTAGGGATCGCCGTGGTAGCCCTATAAGCAAAAGAGTATATATATAATAATATAAATAGATACAAATGTAAACATTTAAATGTCTATTGTGCTATCGTCTGTTGTAGTTACTTTTTTGTAGTTAGATGCTTTCAATACTTCCAACATTTGATTAGGTTGTACAGAATTGACAGAATCGTGGGATAGGGAGCATTCACAGTTCACCTTCACCAGGTTATGATATAGTATGTCAAAGGAAAGGCTGACTGATCACTCTCGGATAGATACTCGCAGGCGGATCTACAGCAGTCTCGCAGTCAGCATTGTTGTTGCAATCTCCGCGTAGCGTGATTTTCTTGAAGTCAGGCCACACATAACACACAGTTACAAACCTGACCGACCGTCACACAAAATTTGGAACAGAAGAATTCACCTAAACTTTCCTACAAATACACAAACAACATAAAACCAACTATACTGTCTGTCATATGACAACATTTTTTTAGGGTCTCGGGTCGCCATAGCCGATTAAGGCTGGGTATCTATACTCTATTATACACAAACCTGATGCCAAATGCCATGTGGCTTACTACTACTACACTCAATAACAACTATGCTACGTAAGTGTTGAACAACTAAGTACCATAATCCAGTAATGCTTACCCTAGGGCACTTGCAGACGGCACGGTGTGCGGCGACGGTTTCGCAGTCGGCGTTGACACCGCAGTCTCCGCACGGGCTGATACATTTGAAGTCGCGACACGATTGCTGGACACCGCACTCGTTGTCCGACTCGCACTCATGACGACAGCCGGTCAGAGGACTACCCTGTATGTATTAAAAATAATATATAATATGCCTCGCCGGAATAGCAGAGAATGAACTATTAAAAGGCGTTTGTGTGTGCATTCTTTTTTACATTGCATGAATGGTGGCCAGCCGAGTATCAAAGCTATTCAAGCCGACCCTTCGACCTGATGACAGCCTAGACCGACGGCCGATCTTCGTACCTTCCAGCGTTATGGGTATCATCATTACAATATCTACAAACCGACTATTTTTTTTCTCCACTATGGAGAATAAAAGGAGACTCCGTGACATGTGACTACAAATAGGGACTTCATTCCGTATTCCGTGAGAGACTTCCTATTAGAGACTTCTTGTAAATAATGTACTAATGTACGTTAGCTAAATACGAAGCGACTGTTTCTCTTTTGCATTGAGTCGCTTCCATTGGTAAGTAGAACGCTACTTAAAAATAACATCCGCAAAAAAGTTTACGACCATATTCTTTATTATATATATTAAAACACTGATTTTTGATGAAGGTATCCACTTACTTACCCTGTAACCAGGTAAACAAGTACAAATAGCTTGGTTGTTAGCGACGTGGCACTTGGTGTTGGGGCCACAAGGAGATGGGTGACAAGCCTCCTCTGTGGACAACACAATAACATTAATCACTTTCTATGGACTGTCTGTGTTCATAATTATTTAGAGTGCAAGAACAAACATTGAACCCGAAGGCACGGTTAAAAACACAATTTTTTTCCTCCGGGAATATGACTTTTTATGAGGAAGAATCTGAAAGGTGAAATCTGGTGCACGTACCTGGGTCAGCGATTCTGCAGGAGGTGAAAGGATTGCCAGTGTATCCGGGTGGGCAGGTACAAACGGGAATGTGGTTACGCACCTGAAAAAAAAAGATAAATTCGTAGTTAAACACGTAAAGTAAGTCACCAATTTACCAAAATTCAAAATTTTGAGTCTGTTTCGGATCGCTTGCACAAAATAAATTCTCACATGGCCTTTAACTTTTGTTTAAATAAATATCTGTATTGATTAATTTACCTAATCCTTATTATACAAACTCAGTGAGGTTCTGCTGGGGATGGATCTGTGGGATGAATCCACACACAGTTACTGTTACTTCATAATTTACTTACCAGATAAATGCTACATAGAGCCAATTATATTTCCTCACGTTAAGTAATACTTCTTATAGTGGGATCCGTATGAGAAACGGTACTCAGTAAAGTCTACTTAAACCGTTAACCAATGACGAAGGGTGTAGAAGATTGGGTACTAACTTCACAGTTGGCGTGGGAGCCGCAGGCGCCGACGCAGGGATCGATGCAGTGCTGGTTCACACAGCTCTGGTGGCTGCGGCACTCACTGTTCTCTGGAAATTATACTTTACATTAGAAAACAAGGCTTTCGTAGTCAGTCTATGATGAGACCATTTGTAGCATTTCGGGTGTCTCAGTTCTTCGGTAACACATTATGCTGTTTGTCCTAGATACCATATCACGTGGTAAGACCACCTTATAGGCAGCTTGATAAGTTTCAACAGCAGGTATCTACAAACCTGCCACCACCAACTGGACTGCTGCAGTCTTAGTGCGTATTGATGGTGGCAGGACCGAATATCACTTACCTTCATTTTTGGGAGAAGGCCTTTGCCGAGCAGTAGGATAATATAAGCTGATTTATTATTAGAATACGATATGGGTATAATTCGCGTTAAAAGGCCTTTCAGTGACAATGAACTCATAATCAAAGAATTTTGTCAAATAACCAGCCACTTATTCTTGACCTTGTAACTTGTTTGACGATTTAGCGCAGTGGTTAAGGGCTTAGCCCGCCCCGCCCACTATGTCTAATAGTCGCGGGTTCGATTCCCGCATGGGACAAATCTTTGTGTGATCCACAATTATTTGTTCCGGTCTGGGTATTTGTGTATGTGAATTTTCATGTTTGTAAACGCACCCACGACACAGGAATTAATCCTAGTGTGGGGCAACGTTTAAAAAAAAAAAAACATTTTCAAAATAACCACAGAAACTTCACGTAAACAAGCATCTATTCGTTAATGTTTGAAAGGTTTTTTCCTGTAAGGTATGTGTACAATATGAGACAAAAATCAGCATTTGAATGTTATTGAATCAGAAAAAAACGACGCGATATCTACAGTTAAGAGAATGGTTTATTCCACAAATCACCTAGCTGAAAGCTTGGTCTGGTGGTGTAGACCAATTGGTATGAATAGTCGCCGGTTCGATCAGGGTCTGGGGTTGTGTGTGAATTTAATGTTTGCAAACGCACCCACCACACAGGAATGATTCCTAGTGTGGGGCTGCCGTTTTGTAAAATAATATTATCATAATATCATATTATTTAAAAAATCTTTTTAAAACAAGCTTTTATACCGAAAACACAACCGACATATCTGACTTAGTCGAGACGTTCCTACGACCACCTTCCGACTCCACTATCAGACCAACTTAAACCGCAAAGACAGATTTTGTTTGTGTATGTGTGTGTGAATGATCTACGCTGTTACAGAGAGCGAGCGTCCAATGACTACGCCAGCCAGAAAGGCAAGGAGGCCTCAAGAAGGAAGGGCCTTGGCTTGGGATGTCGCTATGTAGGAAAAAGAAAGAGAAAGAAGGGGATACTCACCAACGCACTCAATCTTGATGCACTGGGACAGTGGGTCGCCGGAGTATCCCGGCAGGCAGGCGCAGACAGGCCGCACGCTGCCGTGGATGCAGTGGGCCCCGACGCCGCAAGTGGAGGGTCCGCAGCGCACCAGCTCGTCGGAGATTGATCGACCATGCTCGTATAGGTCCTGACCAAGGTAGTTCCGGGCGTTGTAGTTTCTACCGTAGTTGTAGTAGCGTTGAGCTGTAGGTAAATGATAACATTAGCGTTTTTTAGGAGCTTTTGGACGTCCGTGTTAGTTCCATCGTAGCTTGCTTTTAAGGTTTTGTCTTAAATCATCAACAGTTTTCATCAAATTTCTAAAAAAGGCTTGGTCCAGTAGTTAAGAGCTTAAGCCGCTCCGCGTACTAGATCGAGTAGTCACGGATTCGATTCCCGCACCGGACAAATTTCTGTGTGACCCACAAATATTTATATCGTTCTGGGGGTTTGTAAACGCAATATATATGACAAAGCTTAGGTACATATTTCCCATTAAATAGGTACTTTTATGTGTTAAAATCTTTGAGTCATTTTTCACCGATGGCATGAGCAAAATTTTAAATAACTGTGACGGGAATAGCAAGAGATTATACTTTAAAAACCAGGTCATATTCTAATCTGAGAACTCAAGTCTAAATGTATATATAAGGTAAAATGTAGGATATAAATCTATAAAAAAAATAAGACGTATTAATAACAAAATGCAATCAAACCCAAACAAAACAACAGTATTTTTATCAACCAAAAAGGCGAATCCCCCACGCATAATCATCATTCTCAACAATCAAGCCATTAGGGGAATAAAAAACCATAAACTAGACCTTGGCTAGAGCCTTATGCGTCTAACAAGTGTCGCCTACACAGGACCTTAAGTCCTTGCCCAACTGTCAATGGACGGAACTCCGCTATACATGCATAAAATTATGCAGACCGACGCGATTGATAGTGGGAGGATTCCGCGTGGTCAATAGATCACAATAATTTGCAATGCGACCTTCACAAATGATCGATAATGAAGGAGTTCTAATTAGCGGTCGGTTAAGTTTGTTTTTATGAGTCATTTTTCTTCAAGATCCGTGAATACAGCGACTATTTTTACCTGCTTGTAGATGTCGCAAAAGGTAACTATTGAGATAAATAAAGTTTTGTAAAGTTGAAAAAAGGTAGTCATTCTTTCTATCTGTGGATGCCGCCGCTAAAGGTGACTATAGATATTAACATCATTAAACATTGGTCAAAAGTTTTGAGACTCTTTATACCTGTGGTTTGAATGTCGTTAAAGGTGACTGTAGACCTAAACATAATTTAGCATCACTTTAGGTTTCGGAAGTTGAATAAAGCTGTGGATATCAGAAGGGGTGACTTAGAAGTAAACACTATTTAACACTTGGTCAAGTATGTTTTCATTACTGCGATAAACCCAAACCTATAACCGCAACGAATAATTAATTTATACAAAACCTATGTCAATAATGAGTGTAAATCTGTTGTAATTCACTATTGACATTGGCTGTTTAATATGTAACAATATCACTTTGAGAGTACACACAACCCACGTAAGCCGCCTTAAATAGAGAGATCCTTAATTGTAATCATCTTATGTCACTGGTAATAATTTATATGCGGATAGAAGATTTCTTTTCTGTGTGAAGTAGTAGTGCGAGGTGCCTTTTTAGTTTCACCGGGACAGAGGACGAGCGTGCACACACACTCCAGCCGAAAGGACGAAAAAAGTTCAACTAGCTTAAAGAGCCTATAGACAAAACTGGCCATTTCGGCCTGGGCAGTTGCTGTTGGAGGAGGGCATAAACTAGGTGCCACGTTGTACACCTAGTATATAGGGAGAGGATCCATAGCGCCCCCCCCCCCCCCCCGAAGGCCGGCTATTTAAAACACAACACAGAGTGGTACCGGTGCGTTCCTAACGGAGATCCCGGAGGCCCTCCCTGAAGTTTCGATGCCGGCCACAATGAGGTTTTAGTCAGTAAGAGTCCGACATGCCCCGCCAGCTACCCCCGAGGTTGGCGGAAGTCCATGAGGATTTCTGACGGCGGAAGTCCATGAAAAAAAAGGTGTCACGCCGTAGTGCACTGCACTGCGTCCGGCCTTGCACGGAGCTCCGGTAAGGGCGGTATCTGATCCGATGTGTCGTATCGTGAAGATATTGAGAATATAAAATATAAACGCTATGATAAAGCGCGATACATTATGATAACTTCGTGAAATTATAGTGTAATGGTAGTATATGTACCACTAGAGTACCATTAAACGATCATTTCCTTAATTCGCCGCGTTACCTACGTGTTTCATTGGTCATGCGAATAAGGGCCAGATGAGTTTGACTTGAATAACTTATCAATAAGCTTAGAGAAAGCACAAGTTGATGTTTAACATATTGTATTCACTAAAGGACCTATAACTTTGTTTCACGTACCACTGGTAGTATAGGTTGGTACAATTTAAATTAGTGCTTTCAATGAACATAAAAACATATACCCAGTTATTCGGGGACCCCTCCCCGAATACTAATACGCTAAAAATGGAAAAAAAAACACAGAAAGAAACATCTATCACATTAATATATTCAAGATGACTCCAAAAATAGAGTTATCGATATCATCACGCCGAATGGTAGCGGTACGTGGAAAGGGCATGTTTTATTATGGCGCAGCGCTCGTATTCTGGCATCACCATTTTGAAACAAGGATATCATTATAATATACTAAACGTCTTATATAGAGACATTCTCGTGAAAGGATACTGATGCCAAAGGTTACATAAGTTGGCGCGGAGCGTTGCAACAGCTGCCGGTAGAGTGCGCTTGCGCACGTCACGCAATGTTTGCTCACTTTACAAGCACCTCTTTATCATTCGTACCGGATTTAAGATTGCCTACGGATTTGGATAACTCTTTAGCAATCAATATCTTTTATAAAGTATCTATAGGAGGTGATCTTATGCTAACGGGTGTATCTTGAAAGATTTAATATTTTGCTCTGTCTGCGGGGAAATGGCAACCGTAGTACCTATTGAAACAAGAAGCCACAGTATTGTTAATTAGAATAAGAGTTTAATTTGGTTACAAATAGTCAAAAACCAAATTCTAAATTTATTATAATACTTAACTGCCCCTTAAGATATAGGGCAACCTAGTTTAAGAGGCAGTGTTAACATGTTATGTATACAGATTTAACTTGTACAACCTAGTTACTGATTATTATCCTTGTTATTATCTATCAATCTGTAATTACTTATGTGCAAATAAACTTCCTAGAAATTTATTATTTCCTCGACTAGAAATTTATTATTTCTAGTCGAGGATCTACCTTTAGTCATTCCGTTTTATCTTGGTTCTGGCTACGAGATATATGTACATTTATTACAACGCAATAAAAAATATTACTTATAAAAGAAACATTTATAACCTTACTCCAGGATAGGTCTGTAAGGCTGTGATTGACTGTCTCTCATTATAGCCACTCATAGATGTCTCTCGTAGAAAAGGGTTGATTGATGTAAAATTGCGAAGAAAGTATAGATCAATCTCAAAGATGAATACACAGAGACGTGCCCCACCCTGTCTCCTAAATGCGTGGATTAAATAAAACGAACTATTCTCTCTAGTAAACAAATATAACATTGTGAACAAAGAACTCACCATCAACGCTGTGTAAGGCAAGAAGCACCAGCGGCGCCAAAAACATCAGCTTCTCGCCCATCTGAAAGACACAATATTTATAAATTTAGCCGAATTTATACATTAGTTTTGTTCCGAATATTCCAATGTATAATACGTAGAGAATATTATAAATAGGCATAGATAATCTACATAATGTAGAGAAGTTAATTTTCTGCTTCATTTCAAGGGTTTATTTTTCTTGACAATCTAATAGGGTAGTATAGTCAAACATTAAATAACGTTTTTACAAGAAGATGTTTTCGGCTGATCTATAAAAAGTTGAGGTGACGATCTATCTATATCATTACCCCAGATCCCTTGCGGAGAAGGCAGAGAGTACTGGATACTTCATCAGGTTCTTTCCATATCTACAGACCCCTCTGACTTCCCTCATTTCTTTATATAAGCTATTTTCCAGAAACTGCACGTTCAGTTTTGCGGATAGAGATCTAAACTAAGCCAAGTAGTAACTGCTATTGCTCATGCATAAACCAACACAACACTGGACTAAGGCCATATGCGGTAGCGAACAAAAGATCTCATGAATGAATTAAATGTTGGACGAAGGTTGAAAGCCGCATACAAGTGTAGTGCACTGACTCATGCCATGTAAACAAACAGTGACCCTGCAATTTCAGCTATATTTGGTATAACGACGAATTGATTCAAATCTGTTACGTCAACGCTACATTCACTTAATTTTTAATAAATTTATTGATTTTAAAAACAAATTTCACACGAATTTAACAGACTCCTTCATACGGAAATTATTTGGAAATTCTATAAACTTTTTTTTTTACTTCCCCGGAATATGCTATCACGCCAGATCTCCTTACCACGACCTCGCAATAAACGGTCCTTTTGAATTGTATCTATGTGTTAAACTCTTAAAACAAAATTACAGATTGTTCGAAACCAAGACCATTCAATTTATTTCTAATTTATCATTAGAAGATAAATTAGAAATAAATAAGAAGATAGAAGATAGTAGGTATTAAAAAAATAGCAACACTCACTTCACTGCCAAATAACATATTAATAAAAAAATATATATAAAAGTATTAAAAGCACTTCAATGCACTGCCAATGTTACGAGAAAAATAAAATCATCGTCACAGAGCCACAGATGACACTTACGTCTGTTCGTTTGTCTGTCTCGCGGTGAGGAAACAATCCACCTCGTGAGTGCTCCGTCCTTATACTGAGAGAGGCGCCTACGCTCCACGCGCGCTAGACTTTTTGGTGACGACTATTCACCCATCTAGGTTCCACAAGCAAAGCTAAGGCCCGGTGTCCACATAAAGCAGAGAAAAGAAAATATGTTCAAGAGATAATTTATACGTATTTATTAATAGTATTACATTTTAGCATAACACGGAAGATTTGTAAGATATATAAGCCACATTCATAATTATTTATTTAAAATACATTTTCTATATCACACACAATAATAAAACTAATAAATTTTTATGCTTTATCCAGAGATAATCTCAGATTGCTTAATTTTTCCGGTATAGGTAGGTTTCTAAGCTTTAATCTAAGGTGTAAGTTATTTTGTGTGTGTGTGTGTGTGTGATGATCTACGCTGTTGGCGGCGGGGCCTTTACAGCTTCACCGGACAAGAGGGCGAGCATGCAACCACTACGCTCGAGCCAGAAGGGGAAGGGGGCAACTAGCTCAAGGGCGCCTCAAGGAGGAACGGCCTCAGCTTGGGCATTCGCTATGGGGGAGGCCGTATACTCTGCACCGGCCGGCGGGCAAGTGATTCTTCGACATCGCCGGCGAGGTCGGTGTCTGATCCAGTGTGCGGTGTCTGTATCCGAAAAAGGGGATGTAAGGGCATCGGGAGGATGTGTAAGTTATTGCTATACCAAATTTCATTGAATTCCGTCCGGTAGTTTTTGCGTAAATAAAACCCAAAGAGACAGGCAGACAGATAGACAGACAGACAATAATTCGATATATATAAATATATAATATAATATCGAATAAATTAAGATAGACAAACAGAAAATAAAAAAAAATGTTTTCGCCCTCTATATCAATACACTACACCGATAAGAAAGTGTGCCCCAATTAAAATTTGCCTAAATATTCTATGTACAGATTCGGCTCGGTTTCAGTTTTATTATATGTATATAAGGTGTGTCGTAAATAACGCAAGACCCCATACACCCCGATTAGATAGTTGCTTCACAAATTCAAAATGAAAACCAATTGTCAAAATTTAAAATTTTAACCCCTTTTTTAAGCACTTTTATACTCTAATTAACAATGAAACTTGTACGTGTATGTGTGCGTATTGAGAAATACGTTTTAGAAATGCATTACAAATCTCCGTATTACTTTGAATCAAGAATTAATTTAGTTTAGTATAGCGCACTAAAGGAGTTACAGCATTTTTGCAAATGTAAAAAAAGGATAGATTAATATTGAGTTCTTAGATTTACGCGAATATTACACATGAAATAAAACTATTTTACGGATTTTATCGTGGTTTATTTTTATTTTTAGTTCCCGACGTTTCGAGTGCTTTGCAGCACCCATGGTCACGGGAGCGACTGAGGTGTTAGACCTCCAAAAGGCATAGTTGTTCCGGGGTACCCTCAAACTTCTTAATTATTTTTGTTGTTGTTGGTCCGATCTTCCGACTTCTTTGAGCGACGAAAGAAGTCTGCAGTCTGTGAACATGTCCTTGACCGCACCCGCCATAACATCAGATTTGATAGACCACAAATCCTCGTGAAAGAACACCGATTCCTACCAAGGATGGTTCGCGAGGCTATTGAAATTAAAAAACATCCTAATTTCAATAGAGAAGATGGCTGGGTGCTTCCATCGTCTTGGGATCCGGTAATTAATATAATCTAATCCAAAACCAAGCATAACACTGCAAGACCTCAAGACACCGTGAGCTCATTCTGCGTAGATCGGACCAACAACAACAAAAATAATTAAGAAGTTTGAGGGTACCCCGGAACAACTATGCCTTTTGGACGTCTAACACCTCAGTCCCTCCCGTGACCATGGGTGCTGCAAAGCACTCGAAACGTCGGGATCTAAATATAAAAATAAACCACGATAAAATCCGTAAAATAGTTTTATTTCAAGGATAGATTAAATTTGGCGGAATCAATTCAGTTATCGATTTAGAACAAACTACTTTCAGGTCTTGCGTTTATTATGTTACAGCTTGTAGATAAGATGCAACTGTTTTGATTTAAGTGTTTGCCAGAATTACTGGTACTTTATATATTTAAAATATAAATGTAAATTAAATAATAATAATAATTTTAATATCGTAATAATTTAAATGTAAGTGCTACATATTTAGGTCCATTTGATAAGCTGTTTGAAATTTATTTTGGCGAATCGCTGATCTCTGGAATAGGTACCTAAATACCTAGTATCTCCAAGGTATGTACCCCAAGAATTCTTGAGAGGCACGGTCATGCCATTGTCTATCTATATCGTCACGCCAGATCCCTTGCGGGGTAGGCAGAGAGTACAGAGTTCCAACAGGTTCTTTCCAAACATACCTCTCTGGCTTCCTCCACTCGTCATGCCTTTGTAAATTTATTAATGTCGAATACATAGTAGATGTTTCTACTACCTACCTTTTACACGTAAGCAACATTTTTTTATGCCATTCCAATCTCGATAAGTTGTTCAACAAGCTCAAAACGATTGTTAATAATAAAATAATAAAATTAAATTGTCAACAGTCGCCGTTTACTTTCCCGCCATATTTGGCGAGCTTCGTCGCAAGTAACAGCGATACAAATCACACGATTCGTGACGTCATTGCTGTTGTCTCACCAACTGCTCATTAGCTTATCGGGACTTCCAGGAAAATGGTAACAAATAAAGCCTGGTATTCACCGTCATGCCTATATTCCCCAAGAGGTGTACTGAGTTCATCCACTTTTCGTTAACGATGTTAGGTCTCATGTAATAGGAGGCCTGCCTATTACCATATGGACACCGGACTCATACTGCGAAATTTCTCGTTAGAAAAACTACATTTGTCCGACCTAGGATTTCAACCCAGGACCTTCATGATCACGAAGCGATGCGCTTTGTCACTAGACCAACGAGGCAGCCTCGTATTAATTAGGAGATAAATGTCTCGCGACACGTGTGTGTGTGTGTGAGTGATGTACGCTGTTGGCCGCGGTGCCTTTACAGCTTCACCGGACTTAAGGGCGAGCGTGCAACCACTACGCTTGAGCCAGAAGGCCAAGAGGCGACATACTCGAGGGCGCCTTGAAGAGGCGGCTTCGGTTGGGACAGTCGCTGCGGGGTGAGGGGGTGCACTACTAAGTGCACCGGTCAACCGCCGGCTAAGGGAGGGGATCTACGACTTCGTCGTCGGCGTCGCCCGTATTCGGAGCTGAAAGAAGGGATGACAAAGCATCGGGGGGATCGGTGAGAACATGTCGCGGCCGGCGGTGGCGGTAGGCGGCAGGGGTCGCGGGGATCGTAGTCGGCGGCGGTTACGATTAATGGATTCGCATGGGTAGATGCGTCCGCGCAGTGTCGAGTTGTCGCCTTTTTAATATAGGCGCGAATAGGTTCGAAACCGAGATCGGAGTGGAGGTCGACATTCCGTAAAAACCATGGGGCTCCTACGGCTTTACGGAGGAAGCCTCGCGACACATGTTATTTGAGATGTCTGCGAAGTCTAACGACGTTTGTCCGGTGAAGCTGTAAAGGTCCCGCAGCCAACAGCGTAGATCATTCACACACACGTTTAGCGAAACGGCTTGACTTCTGATCCAGGGACCTATGTCCTCCACCAATAGTCGCTTGCAACATACCACCTGAAGTGGTCTTATACATCATTCGTCCATACTGTTGTACACAGTACACAAGTCTACACTCTGTGGCTTTTGTTCATCAACAAAAGCGACGCAGCGACAAGGGACAGGTCACGCGATTTCGCTAAACTTGTCTGCCGACGTTGCCCGACGTGTCGCGAGACATTTGTTGCCTAATGAATATGAGTCTATGTAGACTTTAATCATGTACCGTACCTAGGCCTGTAGATGTCTATATAAAAGGTTCCGATTACCGAAAGGATTGATGGATTATCATTACGGAATGGTCTCCTCAGACGACATACACTCATATTTTTAGCTAAAAATGTTGCCTTGTGATTGATCGAGAAAAGCAGCCAGGGTTCTTACTACAAACCTGCTTTAAAATTACACTTGTCACTCTTGTTAAAATATTAATGGTATATACAAGCTGTAACATAATTAACGCAAGACCTGAAAGTAGTTAGTTCTAAATCGATAGCTGAATTGATTCTAAGAATTTTTAATGTAACTTACATTTGTTTTTAATTTGCAAAAAATGCTTTTAGTCCTTCAGTGCGCTACAACAAAATTTTTTTTTATCTTGATTCATAGCAATAAGGAGATTTCAAATGCATTCCTAAAAGGTATTTATCAAAAGGCACCCATACACGTACAAGTTTCATTGTTAATTCGGGTATAAAAGTGCTGAAAAAAAGGGTAAAAACCTTTAAATTTGGATATTTGGTTTTCGTTTTGAATTTATGAAGCAATTCTCTAATTGGGGTGTCTTAGGTCTTGCGTTTATTATGTAACACCTTGTATATAGACACATTGGATGTAGAACTGATAGCCGTTGGTGCAAAAAGATTCTCACAAGCACCGCCACATGGTGGAGCGATGACCTGATGGACGTCGTAGGTACGCAGATCGTAGTGGCAATATTTCGGAAGGTATTTGTCGTATAGTCTTTTGGTTAAGAAAGATGTATGATAGGAAGTAACTATGCTTATTTTATTGGATTCGAACCAGCGACTAAACGATTTAATAAGCCGAGTAGCCTACACTCAAACTCAAACCTCTGGATCATTAGTTTTGTATAGGCAGTATTCTATCTTCTTGATTAGCCTCGCCGTTCGCGCGGTATTGTAGATGCGGTCACATAATACTATCTGTACATCTGTACCTACTTACTAGCATTTAAGTCAACCAAGATTCACGGGTTTTACCCGGAAGACTTACACAAGAATATGGCTCCAATACGTAGATGCCCTTTGCGAGAAGTTAATATGTTAGTCAGCTGCTGATATTAATTGCTAAAAATGAAGGAACATAAACAGCGAACTGGCCCCATATTATTATTATCAATTCTCAGTAAATTTGTTTATGAACTTTTTCATTTTTACATGTAGGTCTACGCCTTCGTGTTTGTTCGCGAGCTTTCATTATAAGAGCTTTTCACGAAGGACGTAGGTAGATAACTTAGTAATCAATTAATTATATATTCGAAGTCGTAGTCAAAGATATACAGAACATATAGCTTTCCAAAATTGGACACATTTCACCAAAATGATCTCGAACAGCCCACGTAATTGCCGTGATAACTTGAGGATTTATCGACGTTAAATGACTTTTTGATGTGGCACTCGTAACCGGTATGTACCGCGGTGTTCTTAGCGATTAACAAAGGTTAAGCAGCATTAGCTCGATTGATCTGAGCTGGGTGACTATTTTAGGCAATTTTTTTTTTAAATACGTATCCCTACACTAGGATTTACTCCTGTGTCGTGGGTGCGTTTACAAACGTAAGAAATTTACATACACAAATACCTAGACCGAAACAAATAATTGTGGAGCACACAAATATTTGTCTCGTGCGAGAATCGAACCTGCGACTATTAGATACAGTGGGTGGAGCGGCTTAAGCTCGTAACCACTGCGCTTAATCGCATGTCAAATTTTTAAATTAAATTTTTAATTCATCATCATCATTATCATCTCAGCCTATACTTGTCCACTGCTGAACATAGGCCTCCCCAATCGCTTTCCAGCGTAACCGGTCCGATGCCACCTGCATCAATTTTTAATTATTTTTTTATTTTATTTATTTATTTACAATTCATAGAACAGGAGCGTTTATGTACAAAGGCGAGCTTAACTCAAAATTGAGTTATCTTACAGCAAATCTTAGAGCGATAGAGAGATGTGAATAAAGAGTAACACGTGTACAATCGAAATGTGCTTAAAACTAACGCGTTCCCTTAGATAAGTTGGTGAATTAGGATTGTGGAAAAGAGAATAAGGGAGTGATAGAATGTGAAGTTTATATAAAATTTTAAATTCTATTTTCGAAGTCCGTGCCACGGATAGCCATTAAGCTGTTGGACCTGGCTGCCACTTCATTCAGTAGTTGTTAAGCCGCTTTAGATACCTTATAGGCAGTTTGATGAGTTCCAACAGCGGATGTGCTCACAAACCTACCTCCGCCAATCCCCACCGGGTTTGCGTGGTGGAGTATGACCTAATATCTATCACTTCGATTTGTATGAGAAGGCCTTAGCCCAGTAGTAGGACAGTATGGGCGATTTATTATCACTACATCTTATACAACAAAGTATCCAGCCGCGTCTGTTTGTCTGAACATAATAAACTCAATAACTACCAAACGGATTTTTATACGGTTTTAACCAACGAGGTTCTATCAATATAGGCAAGTTATTGTTCGATTAAATTGGAATCAGTGCTATTTTTGGAAGCACCTAAGAGATAACGCCTGCCAACAATAAAACATTCTTTTGTTTTTCATATACCCTTACATAAAATCCTCATTCATCGTAAGCTTAACTTTGTATAGTAAATACCGTGACTCATTTGATCTGTAAAAAATATCAATATCATTCAAGAAGCCTAATACCCTTGATAACAAACATAATCCTATAGAAACAACGACAATCAAAAATTGTCGTTCATATTGTATAATACTATAAAAATAATGAAAAAGTTTGTGTGTTTGTTAATAAATCACTGTATAAGGCTTCACGGATTTTGATGAAATTTTACAGACAGACATCAAAGCTAGGCAAAAATTCATTGTGAAACCAAATATTTTGGGTTTTATGGCAGTTTATTTCTGGTTTTGCATTACGAGTACTCTACAGCACCCATGGTCACGACTGGACTGAGGCATTAAACATCCAAAAGTCATTGCTTTTCCAGAATACCTTAGGAGCATTAATTTTATTGCAATTGAAATTTAAATTCATTGATCTTACAATTAAAATATTGATTGAATAATGCCCACCACTGACAGACATACGCTTAATAGTACAAAATACTTTTTGGTCAGGAGAGTCTAACAGATTTGGTTTGACCAAAATGAGCATCAATTTCCGAATACCTCGACTTTCTCGTTAGTCTGACTGCCTCGTTGGTCTAGTGGCAAAGCACATCGCTTTATGATCACGAGGTAGTATTAGCCCTGTTAAGAAACTGTCCCACTGTTGGGCACGGGCCTCCTCTCAAACTGAGAGGGTTCAGGCCATAGTCCACCACGCTGGCCCAGTGCGGGTTGGCGAACTTCACACACCTGCGAAAAACTCTTAGGCATGCAGGTTTCCTCACGATGTTTTCCTTCACCGTTAAAGCAAATGATAAATAATTTTTAATACACACATGCTTTCGAAAAGACAGAGGTGCATGCCTGGGTTTAAACCCGAGATCTCTGACTTTGCAGTCCAACGGTCTAACCACTAGGCTATCACTGCTTTTGATCACTAGGCTATCACGAGGTGCTGGGTTAAATCCTAGGTCGGACAAATGTAGTTTCTCTAACGAAAAACCCCTGTATGAGTATGAGAGAGTCTGGAATTGTGCTCGGTATATGGCAATAGGCTCACCCCCTATTACATGGGACATAACATCGTCGGCGAAATGTGAGTGTACTTAATACACCTCAGCCACCCCCGCTTGGGGAATATAGGCGTGACGGTGTGTATAATTTCCGAATATTCTGAATGCTTGATTACGGATATGAAATCTATTTTTAACTCATAATAGCGTACGCTACCAATTTGAATCAATCATCCTTGAGATATTAAATATATCATACGGACGATACCGCGTACAAAATCTATCTTCATAGTGTGCATCTATCTTCATAGCAGGTGTGAGTGTATTTGTAAGTCTTCTCCTCTTAAACGGCTAAACGACTTTGATGGTTTCTTTGAACTTATGTTTACCCGCATGGTTCTTAATTATAGTTAAACCCGATAGGTGGCGCGGTTTCTGACCGTGGGAGAAGCCGCGGGAAACTGCTTGTATATGATAAAATCGAGTCAATTATCACGTATCCTGAAGATTCTAAAAACATATTATGTTTTAAATACCAATTTTACCATAGGTTTTTGGTGATCGGCAAAGGTACGAATGTAAATTTGAAGTGGACTGAGTCAGTTGCGGCCCACATGATTACGTAATATGCTGTGGGTACACCTGATCCGAAGAGTTCTATTTGAAAAATATATGAACTTTATGTTTTTGGTTGTTGATATATTTAATAGTATACTTTCCGATGACCATTTATGTCAATATCTATTGCCGTTTTGTTTTGATAACTTTACCTTGAAAGAGTTACCTAGGCAAGCACGTGTGGCGAGATGTTTCACCCGCGGAACAAAATTCTCTCTCCCTATCATTCGAATCTTGTACGAAAGTGAAATAGTCTTATCTATATTTCAATACATTACAATTCTTGAAAAGTTATTTTAACTCCTACGCAAAAAAAAGTTATTAGTTTAAAGAGTCTTATCTGAAGGACAAGTCAAGAGTCTCCGTAACTGGCCAACAGGTTTTTTCCTTAGATACCTGTTGGAGCTCTGTACTCTACCCTACCCCGTAAGTGATCTGGCGTGATGAAATAGATAGATAGATACCTCTCTGGCTTCCTCCACTCTTATAGTTCGTCTCATACACGCACGCCGGTTACGGAGATTCTTGACTTGTCCTTCAGATAAGACTCGTTAAACTTATAACTTTTTTTTGCGTTGGAGTTAAAAACAACTTTTGAAGAATTGTAATGTATTGAAATATATTTATATAGATTTAACGTGTGTATCTGTATAGTAGTAACTCCTTAACAGATAAACCGATTTTAATTTAGTTGTTTTTGTTTGAAAGGGACTTGATAAAGATCGGGGTTTGTTTAATATAAGCTTACTTGTTTCGTGTCAAACTTCTCTCACCTAGGGTGACAAAATCCGTAATATACTATGTCATGTCGCGCCACCTGCGCAGCAAGGCTAGCTGCTCGTGCCTTGTGTATTTTATTTAACGGAGGATGAGTATAAATATAATGATAGAACGCTTGCCTTGTATTCCTGATCTTCTCCATCCATAGATTGCCTGAAAGAGATCACTATTAGTGATCAGGCTTCCTATTGTTACTCTAACTTGTAAAGTGTGATCTTGTTTTTCTTCTTACAGGCTATTATTTAACTTACTTTTATCGCACCGGAAAGACAGACAGTCTTTCCGGTTCAACTCTTTTGATTCATTTTTCAAGCACTTACTGGCATCCAATTGGGCTGAGCATAAGCGTGTAAAAATATAAAAATAAGCGTGTAACTTCGGTAAATTACAATATAATTTTATTGTGTAGCCGGAAGATGGCGATAGAAAACGTGAACTACATAACATAAGCCCCCAGTGTTTAGGCTCGTTGAATTTGCCTTGACAAACCCTACAGACGCAGGTAGCCATAGAAACTCTTTTAAAACCTAACTACGAATACTCAACATAACCTCCTGTGTAATGTATTGTGGGTGTGTTTGATCAAAATAAATACTACCTATTTAAGATCCATGATATCTATTACCCATAGTAAAATAGGGACATAATTCGCGTGCAGGTTTTCTTCAATAGGTCTTTAATCTGAAATTGATTCTAAGTTGGAACAGCAATACCATATCTATAACTTTTAATCAAATCAATATTACTGTAGTTCTACCACGATTAGCTGCTGTTGCATTTACGCGTATTTAGAAGCTACGCACACTTCGATTCGTTACAGAATCTCAGGACACATATTAGTTCCTCGCATATCCGCAAGAAGACGACGGATCCCGTATATTTAAACTCAAGTGGAGATGGATAGGACACGTCTAGATGTTGTAACGCACCGTCTATTGACAATGTTACTTTGTAAACTCATGGTAAATGCCTAATGCCTTCTCATGCCTCTTCCAGTCTCAAGAGTTCGAAGTATACCATTCGAAACATGCAAATTGCATATACAATCTAAATATGTGTAAATAATGTACCAAATTTATAAGTACAATGACTCATCATCCCAATAAAAGAAAAATAAACAAGAATTTACAATTTGCTGAATAAATAATCAATAAAAATATTTTCAAGGTCTTCTGTTTTCTGATACATGATCCTATAATAAATGATGAGTATAAATCAAACACGTTGTCCATAAAAAAAGAAAAGAATCATCTCTCATTAGCGCGTTTGGATGTCTACCTACGTTACGATTTACATTTTAAATGCTTGATCTGTTTTGTCACTGGGGAATTGGAGCACACCATCTTTGGCGGCTATGAACTATTATAAAATAATAATTAATAACTGGTGTCGTTTGTCATATCCTGGTTCTTAACCTTAGGCCTGGTTATAACCCTGAAATATGTGTTTTTTTTAGTTTTTTTTGAGCGCCATCCAAAAGAAAAAGGAAAAACATCCCGTCATTCAGAGAGGGTGGAGTCAGACTCCACCGAGGCCACAAATGTGGTTAACAGTGAAGATGAGGGTAGAGGAAACGAAGAGAAAAGTCCAGGAGGCTCTCGTTGTTCGAGCGCAGAGCCTGGAGATTTCGACCGTGAGAGCTTTGTGCGGCCCTCCAAGCTTTGGAGAACCAATAAGCGTGACCGTACAGGTGAGAAAGGCGGTGGCTCAGGATCCAACTGAATGTTAAGCCAAGAGGATGTGTCGGGGCCGAATAGGATGCCAAAAGCTAAGAGGGGTTGAGGGGGCACAGAAGCAAATGTTGCTGCTCGACCTAAGCGCGACAGGCGAGTCCGGTTCCTTAAGAGGCCAGACACGCCGGGTGCCAGTGATGTAGACGAGTCCGACTTGACGGCCTCCTCGCAACTGAGTCCTCGATTGGATTCTGCCAAGCAGAAAAAGGCGAGGGTTTAAACGGAGGTGGAAGCAAGACAGCTGTCTAAAGAGGCCCATCTTAAGCGAAGTAAGCTGGGCATCGACGTTAGTCAGGAGGGCCCTACTGCTGCTGCTCTGGGAGAGCGAGTACAAGAGGATGTCGCAATCATCCTAAGAGTAGCCGCGAAATATGGAAACCTTAAAGAGGCATTCCAACGTGCTCTAAAGGACGCGGCAGCCTCCATTAAGGCGGCCACTGCCATGCTGCAGACCAGGACAGCCAATGCAGAAACCGTCAAATTGCAGGCGGATAACGTACGCCTGCAATTTGCCTGCGTCTGGATTCTGGCCCTAGACGACCTGGGGGACCGATTTCGGGCCCTGCTCGAGAGATGCCTGTTGACTGGATGCTTCCCGTCCGCATGGAAGCGCGGGAGGCTAGTCCTGCTGCAGAAAGAGGGGCGCTCGCAGGACTCACCGTCGGCCTACAGGCCAATCGTGCTGCTGGATGAGGCTGGCAAGCTCTTCGAGCGGGTGCTTGCTGCCCGAATTATCTGACATCTGCGCAGGGTTGGTCCAAATCTGGACGACGCATAGTTCGGTTTCCGGCAGGGCCGGTCGAGCGTTGACGCGGTCCTGCGCGTCAAGGCTCTCTCGGAGGAGGCAATAGCGAACGGTGGGGTCATGTTGGCGGTATCTATTGATATCGCCAATGCGTTAAACACCCTGCCCTTCTCTTGCGTCCGGGAGGCACTGCACTACCATCAAGTGCCTCCCTACCTGCGGTGTATCGTTGGTGACTACTTTTGGGGGAGAAGTGTTGTCTGCGTAGCTAGCGACGGGCGCCTATTGCGTCGAGGAGTAAGCTGCGGTGTTCCTCAGGGATCGGTGCTGGGGCCCCTTCTGTGGAACATCGGTTACGACTGGGTGCTCCGCGGCTCTCTACACCGCGGACTCCATGTCGTATGCTATGCGGACGACACGTTGGTGTGCGCTCAAGCAGGCGAATTTGGGGAGGCGGCAAGGCTGGTGACGGAAGGTTGCTCTGAAGTGATTGGAAGGGTCCGGCGGCTCGGTCTGAGGGTGGCCCTAGAAAAATCCGAGGCCATTTGTTTTCATGGGCCTCGACGACGCCCGCCCTCGGGAGCACGGATCCAAGTCGGTGGTGCGGTTGTCGAGATTAGGGTCCACATGA
Organism: Phalera bucephala; assembly: GCA_905147815.2. NCBI lineage: Eukaryota > Metazoa > Arthropoda > Insecta > Lepidoptera > Notodontidae > Phalera > Phalera bucephala. Next base: position 11,545,590 of record LR990629.1, read on the forward strand.
AGTACTTGGGTCTTGTCCTCGACAGCCGCTGGAGGTTTGAGGAGCACTTCCGTCAACTTGCTCCGAAATTGGTGGCGGTGGCCGGGGCTCTGAGTTGGCTCCTGCCCACGGCTACCGCACCGTGTCATGCGAGGCCGCATGCGTGTTGGCAGGGACCCCACCCTGGGACCTGGAGGCGATCGTGTTGGCCTCAGTTTTCCGCCAAAGGGCCGAAATAGAAGGGCTGGGAGGAGCCCCACCCGATGAGGTGGCGAGGTGGCGGCGGCGGGCACAGAGGCGTGCCTTCCGTGAATGGCGGAGCTGGCTCGAGGAACCGAGCTTGGGTCACTGGGCCATACGGGCGGTGCATCCCGTGCTGAAAGAGTGGGTGTGCCGAAAGGCAGGCACGCTCACTTTCCGGCTTGTGCAGGTCTTGACGAATCACGGTTGCTTCGGAAGATACCTGCACCGTGTGGCCGGGAGGGAGGCGGACCAGAGGTGCCATGAGCGTGGTTGCGTCAAGGATACGGCGCAGCTCACGCTCGAGGTTTGCCCTGCTTGGGCTGAACAGCGTGGCTCGCTAACTGCGGTTGTGGGGATGGATCTCTCGCTGCCGGCGATCGTACGCTCTATGGTTGGCAGCGAGAGGTCATGGGACGCGGTGGCCACATTTGCTGAGGTGGTCATGGCACGCAAGGAGGCGGCGGAGCGAGCCAGGGAGGACGATCCCCTGGCTGACCCAAACCGCCGAAGGAGACGCGGGCGCAGGAGGCGACGACATGCCGACCTCATGCCGCCGTAAGGAGAGCGCGCGGGTGACGGCATAGGGGGCCGTCGCCTGCTCTACACTTGCGCCCTCGAAGTGAAGGAACGTGTCTATGTTCCAGCACGCCCCCGACATAGGAGCGAATCTTGTAGGTGGATCCAAACCATGGACAACCGCCGGAGAGGCTGCATATGAAGTCCCCGTACCTGTAGCCTCTCCTTAAAGCGGAAAGCGGAACACGTGGAGGTTTTAGTCGGTATGCTGCCGCGGTCTCCGCGCCGCGCTAGCGGTGCGGGGACTGCGGCAGAGAGTCCGACACTCTCCCGCCTGTCTACCCGAGGCAGGTGGGGGGATAGTCTTTAAAAGATTTCCTCAACGGGACAAAAAAATAAAGGACGACCGTTTGGACATCGTCAACGCCTTTAATTTCCTGCCTTGGGGGCCCATCCTGGGGGCGCTGGAACATCATGGCGTCCCCTCATACCTGCAGGCCGTGGTCAGGGACTACTTGCGCGAAAGATACTCCTAGTACATCGGACAGGATGGTACATTATAACGGAGGGAAGTGTCTTGTGGGGTTCCGCAGGAGTCCGTGTTGGGCCCCCTCTTATGGAACCTCGCCTACGATGCAATCCTGCATGTCGATCTCCCCCCCGGCACTAGCGTCGTATATTACGCTGACGATACACACACTTGAACCACATCATTTATGAAAATATTAAATAACAAAGGACCAAGATGTGACCCTTGAGGGACGCTGGAAGTTACAGCTAGAAAATTGGAGGTGCAGGCTTTGATTGTTACTGCTTGATTTCTATCTATCAGATAAGATTCGAGCCATCTAAGGAGATCGCCGTGTATACAGATACTTGCCAATTTCGCGACTAAAAAATGGTGTGAAATTTTATCAAATGCTTTAGAGTAATCGGTATACACAACATCCACCTCCTTCATCTAAAGCTGAGGTAATCACGCCAACCAACTCACAAAGATTGGTTTCAGTTGATCTTTTATCAACAAAACCGTGTTGAAATGTACTTAAGACAGGTCTTACTTGCAGATAAAGTGAATCATAAATTATTTTTTCAAACAATTTTGACATAACTGAGAGTTTTTAAATCCCTCTATAATTTGTAACATTATGTCTATCTCCACTTTTAAAAATCGGAACAATAAATGACTTTTTCCAGTAACTTGGCATCATTCCCTGTTTCAAAGAGCAATTAAACAGAATTTATAAAGGAAGAGCTATTGTCTTGAAGCAATTACGTAAGAAAATGGGATGATTATAGTCTGGACCAGTACCTTTAGAGAGATTCAATTTTTTTAAATATTTTTCTACTTTGAGTACATTTATGGAAACAGTGTTAATGTTGGTTAAATTATTAGTTGGAATAACACATTGATGAGAAACTGTCTGATTGTATCTAATTGGCTCGAAAACGGAATATTATATTGTTTAACGGTTTAGTAAAATTGGCAATTTTGGTAGAAATGTCTATATTGATTTTAGTTTTAGTTGAATATTTTTAGTACGAATGGTAAACATTTATCTGAAATTAGTAGAAAAGGTTGGCAACACATATATAGTGACATGCCGACGGTCCGCTACGGACGCATTCTGACTTCAGGCGCGACGGACGTCGGATGCGGAGACTAAGACTGAGAGAGTTATTTACTGTACAGTTAAAGTTAGCTATTGTTGCAAATCTAAAGTAATAAATATTTGAACAGTGAACTAGTGTTTTCTATCAGTTACTTGACCTTTATAAACACTGATGCTATGTTTGATTCCACTCAAAATTCCGTGACCATGGTTCATTGTCATCGTAAGGAATTTTAACGCGAAATAAAAAAGGTTTAACAATAAAACAGTTTATATTATCCTATTGCAAAAACCTTTTCGCAAAAATGAAGGTGAGGAGGATTATATTATACGTCATTATGCAGACCCAGTGCGGATTGGTGATGGCAGGCTTGTGGCCACGTTCTGTTGAAACTAATCAAGCTGCTTATAAGGTGGTCCAACCACATGATGCGGTAACCAGGACCAACGGCATAACGTGTTTTTGTAGCACTGAGATACTCGAAATGCCACAAATAGTCTTATCATAGAGTGACCGAGCCGAAAGATTTTTATTCACCGTTATTAACACCACGGTAATACCACAGCGCTATGAAAGCCTTGATTCCTAATGTAAGGTATAATTTTCAGATAACAGTGAGTGTCCCAACAACCAGAGCTGCGTGGGCCAGCACTGCATCGACCCCTGCGTCGACGCCTGCAGCTCCAACGCCACCTGTGGTGTTAGTGTCCAATGTTCTACTTTCTTCGTCACTGGTTTATAGTTTAAGTGGCACCCCTGCGTACCGTTTCTCGAACGGACCCCGCTATTACTTTACTTACATTACTTAACTTGAGGAAATATGGTTAGCTGTGTCTCTATCCACCATTTTTCTGGTAAATAGGTAAATTATGAAGCAGCAGTATCTGTGGATGTATTCCACTGAATTTCAATGATGAGGATTAGGCAAAATCATATACTTTCTTTATGTTTTTATCCTTAAATTTTTCTCTTTTTTTCAGGTGATTAACCACAATCCCGTTTGTACCTGCCCATCTGGATACACTGGCGATCCTTTCAGCTCCTGCACAATCACTGACTCAAGTTCGTGCACCAGTCAATACCTTTCAGATTCTTGCTCATAAGAGGTCATATTCAGGCTAAAATACTTCTTATCGCTTTTATACAATATTCTATCATCATCAACGAACTAAGAGTCAGGAGAGAACTTGCACTTACGCTGTATGTTTTTAAAATCATGAGGGGGAAGGTGCATAACCCGGATATACTGGCGAAGATAGGTCTATTCGTGCCGGACAGGTATGTGTGGCGGCGGCGCCGACCGAAGTTGCGAGCCATGCGCGCGCACCAACCTACTGGCACAGGCGCCGCTGACGCGAGCGCTTCGCACTCTTAACCTCATTGCCAATGATATAGATTTATTTTATTGTACTCTGGGTGAATCTACAAAGTTAACATTATATACTTTATGTTATAGGTAGGCTAGGATGATTTTTTTTGATATAGGTATTTGTACATTTTGTTTATTAGTTTTAATTGTTATTTTTTTTATAATTTAGAAATGCAACACTATTGTATTGGGGAAACCTGTAAAGATAGTGCTAGGTTTGGATAAATAAAATAAATAAATCATCAGCCCATGAAAGTTATCTGCTAAACGTAGGCCTCTCACATAGCACGCCACTGTTTTTACCATCTGCTCGAATTTCTGGTCAACGCTGTCAGTGGTTTCTAAGGCAGACAATATTCTATATAATCCTTTTACCCCAAAAACGGTTTGTACTCCTTCATGAAACGCATTTGAGGTTCCTAAGGTCATCGGAGGATCTGAGGCTGAAAACACATTGGTGTTTGTAAAGGGTTTATGAAAGAAGTTTGTGTAATACATTGGCATTCCACAAACTTCTTTGATAAGTTCTTTACTAGTCAAGCTGTACGCTTGTGGAATGCATTGCCTGTTACCGTCCGACGTGTGAAGTCTATGCATTCTTTCAAAAGAATGGTTCAAGATCACTTTCTCCTGGTTGGATAATGTAATAAATTGCTGCCATAATTGATCAAATTGGAAACATTAATATTTTGTGTATCAAGTCTTGTGTATCAATATACATGTAGTAGTATTGTATAACATATATATCTTTATAGTGTACGCCACCAACTGCCCTCTATTTTTATCTGTTGCTTCTTCCAACGTACTGGTTGTCCGGAAGAAATTGCTCTTAGCAATAATACCGCCAATTCTACCTCTCAGCTTAAGATAATATCATATTGTTACGTTTCCGGGGTAAATAAATTTTCATCGATGATGTAAAAAATGTATTTCAGCACTCATATTGTCTACTTTACGCCGATGACATGAAAATTCTTAAAGTTATACATGTGGGGTCGCGAGATTGATATAAAACAATTATCCAACTAAATCTTTATTTTGAACAAAGTCCTGCGTCTTTTCTCTTTTGACAACCCCTTGACAATCCCTTATTTTAACGTACGTCATTCTAAACTGACATTAACTGTTGCTATCATTAAAATCTTAAGAAATACTAGACATAAAAATTTAAATTAAAACAACTTATTCCCACATACATAATATGTCAAATACTGAAAACCTTCAGGCAGATCTTAATAGGTTAACTACATATTGCTCTCTCAACAAGCTTCAACTGAATGTTGCTAAATGTTTCCATATAGCGTTTACTCGAAAAATTTCCACTATTGGTACGGAATACAATTTTAACGACCTAACTATAAAATAAAACTTCTAGTATTAAAGATCTTGGAGTTGTTCACGATAGCAAACTATTATTTGATGACAATTGACAGTATTGCAAAAAAGGTGTCTAAATCCCTGGGTTTCATTACAAGAACAACAGCTAGTTTTCATACTTTAAAACCTATAAAAGTTCTATATTGTGCTTTCGTGCGGCGCACGCGTCACAAATCTGAAATCCTCAATATGACATTTACAAATTTCGTATTGAAGTTATTCAGATTTTTTTAAGATATTTAGATTTTAAGGCTCAACAATTGTCAGTAGACCATTTCGATCGGTGCAACAGATATCACTTTTTACCTCTAGAAAATTAACGACAAATAAGTGACATTTGTCTTTTGATGAGTATAGCTAATGGTGCAATTGATTGCTCTAAAATTTTGTCTAAGATCGTACTTCGCACTAACCAAATAACACTTAGAAAACGACCAATAATAGGTGTGCCATTGTCCACTGTTAAATATAGACGTAATGCATTTCTCTTACGTGGATCATCTAGTTTTAATTATATACCACTACACCTAGACATTGATTTGTTTTGTACTAGTGTGTCCTCAGTGAGACATACATTGATACAGGAATACTTTTGGTAGGTTATAGCAAATCCTGCAGTTGTTCTCATATCTGCTAAATCTACATTCCTTTCTTAATTTTTTTGTTTTTTTTTTTTATCTCATATTTACCATGTTTTCTTTATTTTTATAATTTTTCACATTGTAAGATGCATACCTAATAAGGTATATACTTATAATAATAAGTGGAGGCTTGTAATTAGCAAACTAAGATATATTTATGTATCTTATTACACAAGTTTATTAGTCTGTAAGCCTTCTGTAAGAAACCCTAAATAAATAAATAAAATAAAATATTGTATTTCTCTGCCTAAAATATTGTATTTCTCTGCCTAAAATATTGTATTGTCTGGTGTACAATGAAGAGTCCTATATCTATCTATCTTTTCCAGAAGCAAAATATATCATTTTGTCATCATTGCAATAAGTAGAGCCTATTCGTTACGTTTACTGAATATGGATAGGTATATTTTTAATTCCAAAGAAATCATCATCATCATTTCAGCCTATATGTGTCCACTGCAGACCATAGGCCTCCCCAATCGCAACCGATCCGACGCCACCTGCATCCAATGACTTCCTGTAATTTTCACAAGATCGTCGGTCCATCTGGCAGGCGGTCGTCCTACGCTGCGCTTGCCAATACGTGGTCTCCACTCTAGAATCTTTCTGCCCCAACGCCCGTCCGATCTTCGCGCTATGTGACCCGCCCATTGCCACTTCAGCTTGATAATCTTGAGGGCTATGTCGGTGACCTTGGTTCTTCTACGAATCTCCTCATTCCTGATTCGACCACGTAGAGAAACGTACATCCGTACGTACAAACGTCGTATAGAAACATATATCTTTATACTTCCACTCTTAATAATTAAAACCATAGTCCATAGAAAGTGATTTATGTTATTTTTTGTCCACAGAGTAAACTTGCCACCCATCTGCTTGTGGCCCTAACACCAAGTGAAATTCCGAAACAATCACATTTTTTACTGTTTTATGATTAGTTAGGTACGACTATGTACCTAACTACGCGGATATATTAGAGTAATATACAGGCTACAACTGTGGTAAGTTTCCAGACACAGACATTACACTTTGTTAAACGTGTCTATAATAAATAACGAGTAAATCTATCAACTCTTATAATTGGCAATATAAATTTGGCTATGGGCCACTGCTTTCATCGCAAAGTTTGTGAAATAAATGTGTTGTCTTTTTTGGAGTTTTTGCACAGAATTGATATTCACATTTTGCTTGTAGAACTATAGTTTATGAAACTTAAACAATGGGTTAATGGGTTGTTGAGCTATACTAATATTATTGTATAAACTTATTGAATAAAATTAATTTTGTTTTTATGTATGTTTTATATTTATTTATTATTATTTTATGTATGTTTTGTGTTTATTTTGTGTGTCACTAATAATATTATATACTGAATTTTGTGTATTTATTTGACTTCCAGTCAACCGACCAAATTGGGAACTATGTAACTTAGAGTTACATTTTTTATTTATTTATTAATACAAAACACAAAACAGAATACAATAAAATATAACAAAAAAAATACAGAACTAAACATAAAACTAGACTGCATTCCTAACTATGTGTTCTAATTTAGGACTAATACATAATAAAGTGGAGCAAAATGAGAATGACACTTATAAGGTTAAAGTATAAAAGTAAACAAAAACGAATAAATCAAATTGCTAAAGCATACCACCAATTACCCTGCATGAAAAAGTATTTTATTAACATCCTACTAATATCCTTATATCCTAATAATATTATTAATGCGAAAGTTTGTATGTTTAGATGTCTGGTTATTTGTTACTCAATCACGCAAAAACGGCTGAACGGATTTAGATGAAATTTGGAACACCTGTAGTTTGTTACCTGGATTAACACATACAATACTTTTTATTCCGGAAAAATGTAAGGTCCCTGTCTATAGTCAACGCGGAAGAAGTCGCAGGCAGAAACTAAAAATATATAATATTTCGTCCTTTTGTGCTATTATTAGACCCTAATATTTTGTGCATTAGATAACATTGCTAATGGATTTGACTGTAAAATTATATTCTTCATAAAATAAGTATAAAACGATATTTTGTGTTTTATTATATGAACATATAGAAAGAAAGAAAGAAATTTGATTTGTCACAGCATGGGAGACACAGACAGAGATATTAGAAAATTACACAAACTATAAAATTAAAAGAAAAAAAATACAATAATGGAACACAACAAAGTAATACACATGAGTATGTGTCTCACGGCTGAGCCAAATAGGTATACGTGGGATTGTACCGAAAGTAATATTAACTTTTGGTACAATACCCCAATTCCGAATCATTCTGTATATAATTCACCTGTGCACTAAAATAATGTCGTTGTGATTTATTATAATCATTTATTTATGTTAAATGGTCATGTATTAATAATCATAATCAATCATTCTATATTTATCCACTGCCGACTGTAGACCACACTGATATAATCTATTTTTAGTAGGTAGGTATTATTTGAACTAAAGTTCTTAGATTCAGAGAAGCCATATCTCCGTTTTTACCTCTACTTACCCAATCAATTTGATATCTTTTTTATTCACGAATATTTACATTGTAAATTATGTTAACTTATAATAAAAACACTCATTTTAAACTAAAATAGAAAATAAAACACATAAAAAAACCTTAATCAAAAAGACCGCATCCGCGTGGAATGGTGGCAAAAACACTGGCTGCGTTGCCTACCTGAATAGACAGTTCAATCTTTTGAGCGAGGAATGAGCCAGCCCTCTTATCACCCGAGGTGATCAGTGTAGGTGTTATTTTATTGATAAATTGTTTTGAAGCCGAACTCCATGGGCCCAACGTTTCTACGGCAAACAGCACAAATATATAATTGTTGCTAATAGCAGCATATTTGCGCCGTTTGCCCAGGTCCGCCTTCTCAGCCGCAGCTCCCGGCCTAGATATTGACTCCCTGAGACGGAGCCAATGTATCGACGCACGTGGCGTCCCATACAAGGGCCCGCCCCCGTTCCCAAGGGATCAAAGACATCCCATCGGGTCTCCTGCCATCATCACGGAAAATCCCCGCCGGTTTTAACACCGAAGGAACGTTGATGGTAGCAAGAGTCCTTTTGATTATGTCATTGAGCGAGCCGTGGCGAGAAAACCTGCCGACACTTTTGCGGCAAGAGCCCATGGAGTCCGGACCGATCCACCTCCGCTCCACACGGACACCTGTGTTCGTCGCAAATCGGTACCCCTAAGCGAATACCCATCGCGATCCGGAAACTTTCACTATCCAGCAGTGTGCCAAGGTTGGATGCAGGGATCGAATGAAGCCAATGACCCGATTCCTTTTGACCAAACGAGCGCGGTCACTGACGATAATTTCGGCCTTTGTTATTTGCACCAACGGCATATTCCAAAGTGTTTACACGTTCACTTCCTTTGAAATATCGTCATTGGGGCAAATCCTTTTCCAGGCCTCCAAAGCCTCCGCGGCACCGGTTACTAATTCTGTGTTGGAAAGTATTTTTGAACACAGTTCCTAGACACTATAAACAGAGGCTAGGAAAGCCGATAGAGCAATACTAGCAATTTGTCGCACGCCGATACCACTATGTCTAATAGGTAACGTTGATTGGGTCCAGGATGCTTCATTTAAGGATAAATTTAGAATTTTCTCAAGGTTATCTTTGAGAGCGGTATCCATTTTGTCGATGAGGGCCGAGAATTTCCAGATTGGGCTTGCGCTAGTGGCGTATTTGATTTCTGTGTATTTGATATCTCACTATTTAAGATAGACTTAAGAAGGCCTTTCATGGTTCACACAAGAGAGGCCGCAAGTTTAAAAATCTTGGCATTTTAGATAGATAGATAGATAGATAGAATACTCTTTATTGTGCACACCAAATACATTATAACAAAACAAAGTAGTTGTTGTAAAATAACAAGCACAACTGGCGGTCTTATTGCTAATAGCAATTTCTTCCAGACAACCAAGTCGAAAGAAATACAACAAAAATAAAGGGCAGTTGGTGGCGTACATTTATTCGAATAAAGTAACTATACATATACAAAATATGACATACATATATAGTAAGAAATATATTAAATTTATACATAGTGCAATAGAAATAAACGTAACGTATAAATAAGGATAGGTAAATACAAAAGGTTAGAGGTTATAACGGCGTCTCACTATTGACAACAGAGAGGAAGTGGTTCTTAACCATCATTTTAAAAGTAGCAAATGTCTGTGCACGTCTAATTGACTCAGGTAATGCATTCCACAAGCGGACAGCTTGAACTGAAAAAGATTTATCATAGAAATTTGTGGAATGCATCGGTGTTTTTAGTCTGAGATTTTCCGATGACCTTAGGAATCTTGAATGTGTTTCGTGAAGAAACTCAAATCGTTCTTTGAGATAGGATGGAGATGCTGGATTGAACAGGATGTTGTATAAAAGCGATAACAAGTGAGTATTCCGGCGAAGACGAATTGGTAGCCACTTGAGCTTAGCACGGAATTCTGAAATATGATCATATTTTCGCAAACCAAATATGAATCTTATGCAAAAATTTTGAAGCCGCTCAAGTTTATTAAGTTGGCTCTCAGTAAGATCGACATAACTGGCGTCTGCATAATCAAGGATAGGAAGAAGGAGGGATTGTGCGAGTGCAATTTTAGTGGCAGTGGGGAGAAAATTTCGCAGCCTCCTCAATGAACCTGCGGAAGCAAAGATCTTGCGGCTGAGATTTTGAAGATGTGGACCCCAACTGAGATTGGTGTCGATGTAAATCCCCAAATTTTTTACAGTGGGACTTATTGGTATTGTGACACCGTCAAATTTTATCTGGGGAAGTTTCGACCAATCGACACGCGTAGTAAGCCTAGAGCTACCAATAACAATAGCTTGCGTTTTAACTGGGTTGACCGTGAGGCCATGACTTTTACTCCAGTCGCATATTTTATTTAAATCTTCATTAATAGTGTAAACAGCCTCCGACAACCTGGTCAGTGGAGCTTGTGAGTAAATTTGGAGATCATCTGCATAAAGGTGGTATGAAGAACGTAATTGGTTGGAAATAGAATTAATAAAGATAGCGAAAAGCAAAGGAGATAAAACGCCACCCTGTGGAACACCGGCATTCGTATTGCACCAAGAAGAGTAAGTATCTTCGATGCGAATACGTTGCCGGCGACCAAACAGGTAATTACGAAACCAAACAATCGCCGTTGGAGATATGTTAATAGAGCATAGCACTCCAAGTAGAATATCAAAGTCCACTGTATTAAAAGCGTTGCTAAAATCGAGCAACGTAAGTATAGTTAGATTACTATTTTCCATTCCAAGTCTGATATCATCCGCAATATTCACCAGAGCAGTAACAGTACTATGACCAGGGCGAAAGCCGGACTGAAAAGGATTCAAGAGACAGTTTTTGTTAAGGAAACAACTGATCTGATCATGGACGAGCCGCTCAAGGACCTTGGATAGGAAAGGTAATATGGATATGGGACGATAATCGGAGAGGGAAGTCGGATTGGATTTCTTAGGTAATGGGATTATTTGGGCTTCTTTCCATGACGATGGAAAGTGGCCACTGGATATGGAATGGTTTAAAATATGGGAAATAGTAGGAAGGATTTCATCCAGGATAGGGAGGATAATATTACGGCTGATACAATCGCTGCCGATTGCGTTAGATGTGATCGATTCTATGCTCTTCTTAACATCACAAGCGGAAAATTGACTGAAGAAAAATGGAGAATAATCGGGCATCGGTATGGAAGAAAGATAGTTTAACGTATTTAATTTTGTAGTCTTATCGAAGTGAGACGAAGCAGAGAAATGTTTATTAAGAAGATTGATATCTAAATCTTTAGGAATGTTTTCTTGTCGCGATTTACCGATCCCCATTGATTTCAGAAATTTCCAGACTTTTGCTGGGTTACCGTTTTGGACAGAACTATGAATATGTTGGCGCTGAGCATCTCTACACACCTTGTTGCAGTGATTCCGAATGGCGACGTATTTATTCCAATTGGAATCTGTGACTCTAGCTTTAAATTTAGATTTGAGTGCCACTTTTTTACTCATCAATAGCTTGATATCATTAGTCAACCAAGGTGCCGGAAGATGTTTAACTTTAATGGGGCGAATTGGAGCGTGTTTATCGAATAACCGAATCAGTGTTGATGTGAAAATATTAACTTTGTCATCCAGTGAGTCGGACAACAATAAAATCTCCCAATCAATACTAGCTGCATCTTCTCGAAGTTTCCAAAGATTAATACCACTAAAATTACGCTGCATGAGAATTTTTGCCTTGGCCTTAGGGGGCCGGACTTTATAGGATAAGTAGACTAGGTCATGATAAGAAAAGGCGTCAGCTGAGCACTGGCCATGTTTAGCGACATGTTCAGTTGACGACACAAAGATAAGGTCAAGAAGTGAAGGAGTTGAATTAGGAAAATGATGTGTAGCTTGAAGTGGAAGAACAGATAAATTACAGGAATCAAGAACGGTGTGGAGACTGGAAGACCGGGAGTCGTTTTTAAGCAGACAAGTGTTGAAATCACCCATTATGATGCTATGACTGTAAGAAGGGACCGAATTTTCTAGAATGTTCTCGAAAGAGGAAAAGAAATCTATACGTGACGAGGGACAGTAGAATACACCGAGAAGTATCCTTGAATGATGAAGTTCGATTTCTATGAAAAGATGTTCACCAGCATTTGGTGGAGGTGGTTGCGGCGATAAATCTATTAAAGAGAATGGAATATTGGATCGAAGATATATCGCCACACCACCCCCAGCTCCGACAGAACGATCATTTCTGATGAGATTAAATCCGGGGAGGGAATAAAGTGTGGATGGGAGGCATGGCTTCAGCCAGGATTCAGAGACAAGAATAGCGTGAATATTTTTACAGTCAAAACTTGCCAGCATATCGGAAAAATGAGCCGGAATACTTTGGGCATTAATGTGGACAACATTAAAATTCCTAAGGGCATCAGAAAACGTTGTCATTAGAGTGTCAGCAAGAGAAGGGATACTAACGAAACTATTATCGTTGCTGTCTACTGAAAAAAAAGTTTCCTCGTCACTGTTACTGTCATAATCAGACATAATAATATACTATTATACCTTTTAAGATATGTATATACCAATGAAGTACAGTTTAAGAAGTAAATATATATATATATGTATATATAATAGTTATACTTATATAGTTAATATATTTTAGTATAAAAAAGAAAATATAAAAATGCCAAAATACATACAATGTAGGTACCAAATTCAACAAATGCATTCACCTGCCGCAAGTGTTTTATAGATTCAAATTAATATAACAGAAAAGAGACAAAAAAGAAGAAATAACAAAAAAAAAACAATAATACAAACTAAGATAGAGGTTTTTCAATGCCAGAATGAAAATATCACGTGAATCGAAACGCAACCATCGACAAAATTTTGAACGAAACACAACGAGAAACTTTCAGTTTCAGAACGTAGCTGACATTGTCATTCTGGTTGCAAATTGACTTTGACAGTTATAAAGTAAACAAGTTCGTAATACACATAACAATCGAAAAAGTTAAAATAATGAGGGTATAGTATAGGTCAGTGTTAACGAAAAAGAAAGATAATCAACAAAATTTTGCTACCTATACATCCAGAAATGAAAAGCACAAGGAAACAACCGCAGAACATCACTTTTTGGCCTGATTGGCGCGCTTAGACCTCGTCCCTGTTGTGCTCGTGGTCGCCTTGATGGTGGCTGGCTTCTCAGGATCCGGATCGATGCTGTTCAGATCGAGCATGCACTTCACCCGATGCCGCGTTCCATTGATGCCGAGAACGTGTACCTCACCACTTCTGGTCCAGCACTTTGTTACTCCAAACTTCGCCCTAGCAGCCAAAAACAAGTCGTGGCGCGTCTTGGTGAGAAATTCGGAGATCGTGATCCCTGTGCCCTTTAAGTTAGTTTTGGCGAACCAGATTTTAGTGCGGATAGCCATATCATTAAATTTTATGAGGATGGGCCTAGACTGTTGAGAAGATCGACCCATCCTATGGCAATGGCGTATATTGAGTGCTTGAAAGTCGCAGACCTCGAGTTGGTCCTCAATGATGTGGGTGACCACCTGCACGATTTCCTCATTCTTCTCCTCTGCCACTCCATGCAAAAGAAGAATCTTCTTTCGCCCACGCATCTCCATGACATCAAGTGTTTGATTGAGCATGGCCACCTGTTGCTGTAGGGTGTTGAGCGCTTGGATAATAAATGCTCTAAATAAATTGAATTCAGTGGCCAGGCTTGCAGTAGAAGATGATGTCCCCGAAGTTTTCTGGAGCTCATGTTCAAAGTCGGACATTTTCTTATTGAACATGTCAGTCATTTGCGTCATGGAACTTTGCAGTGCCTCCATAGTGAAGGTGTTTTTGATTTATGTGATTTTAAGACAGGAAATAACACTTACACGGCAAGTAAAGACTGTTAGCTAATATTTGTAAACATTTGCAGCTTTAAATTGTGTAAATATTACTTTTTAATAAATTAATTAGCACAGAGCTTAAACTTTGCGTCTTGTTGTAGCAACTACCCGAAAAAAAAAAAAAAAAAAAAATTTTTATACAATATGTAAACTAATATGATTTTAATACAATATGTAAACATCAGTCATTATATTTTTAGTGAATTATGGAATAAAAAGAATAAATGCTGATAAAGCGTTCAAAACAAAACAAGATAACCATTTAAAGTAGGACTAATGACATACAACATTATTTAAAATACTTCCTCCATTTCAATTTAAAAACCTTGTCTACTGGTTACATTATTATAGTACAAAGAAATTTTACTTTTATCCAATTGAATATTAAATTATAATCGTATTATTATTATAAAGCAGTAGGAACTTTCTACAAAAATAAAATAGTTTTAGAATGGTCACAATTATCACATATGTTAATTCTAGGTGTTAGACTCAAAGATTTTTAGTACGATGACATTATTCCTACGTTTAATTTTTCGTTAGATTTATTGCAAATATTCCATATATTAGGTATTTAAAATGGATTCTGTTAAAAAAAGTTATTTTGAAGATGAAGGAGAAATATTATTCTAAAATACGCACATAGGAATGTCGCTGTAACTTACAAAACATTAACCGAACGCATTGGAGTTTTGGCGGGAAGTCGAAGAGTGATGTTGTCGGTTTTTTTTGGCGGGAAGTCGAAGAACGTTGTTATCAATTTGTTTTAATTTCCATAACTTGTATTATTTCGACTAATAATGTGTAATGTTGGTGGAATATTTACCATTATGTGTTCTTATATGTGCATGAGTGAAGGTAATTGTAACAAAGTGATAAAACGTGCCTTTTCGACTTCCCTGAAAACGGCCGTCGCAATTGGTATGTAAAGTATCCACCGCTTTACTATCCAGGGTGGGGTACTTGATTAATTTCATTATCAATCATCGTTGTCATCAAGTTTTTTTTTTTAATTTAAATCGTAGGCCCGCACTAGGACTTATTCCTGTGTCGTGGGTGCGTTTACAAACATGAAAATTCACATACACAAATACCCAGACCGGAACAAATAATTGTGGATCACACAAAGATTTGTCCCGTGCGGGAATCGAACCCGCGACTATTCGACACAGTGGGCGAATCAGCTTAAGCCCTTAACCACTGCGCTAAATCGTCGCTAAGTTCATCGGGAAGTCGAATTAATTTAAACAAACACGATTACATATCTCACTGGACACTGGCAAAATACACTTTAATTAGTGTGAAGCCATAACTTAAAGAAGAAGAAGAAGAAGAGTGATGTTGTCAATTTGTTTTAATTTCCATACTTGTTATTTCGACTAATAATGTGTAATGTTGGTGGAATATTAACCATTATGTATTCCTATATGTACATGAATGAAGTTAATTGTAAAGAAGTGATAAAACGTGCCTTTTCGTCTTCCCTCAAAACGGCCGTTGCAATTGGTATGTAAAGTATCCACCGCTTTACTATCCGGGGTGGGGTACTTCATTAATTTCAGTATCATCGTTGTCATCAAATTCATCGGGGAGTCGAATTAATTTAAACAAACACGATTGTATATCTCACTGGACACTGGCAAAATACACTTATAATTAGTGTGAAGTCATAACTTGAAGAAGAAGAAGAAGAACGCATCTGTCAATGTGACCGATAACAGCTGACCGTGCTAAAGTTTTTTTGTTGACATCTCTCATTTTCAACCAAAATGTATTGACAACGAGTTCTAAAGGTTGTAAAAAGATTAAATCACGTTCTTAAATTAACCAAACAGTGTAACAGTGCCACATCCGCCCATATCACGAAGAATGTCCAGTAAATTAGATGCCGTATATAGAAGTATACTTTTAACCAAATTCTTTACAAAAGGTTGGGGCAAACCAGAAAACCTACGAAGGTCAGCACGAATAACTTGCGGTGGACTCGTTGTGTAATAAGAAATCGGGCGCCAAACCGGAATATACCAACTATATGTTTTGTTTACAAATTTATTTTATGTTTATTTTAAGGTTATTCGAGTTCAGAAAAGTGGTGTCAAACCGAGAAGAATGCTTCAAATTAGTTGAAAGGGACTACCCGGTTACGATTACCAAGGTAATTAATTATTTATAAGGGCTTTACCTCAACGTTGTCTCAGAATTATCGTAATATATACCTAGTTAATTTGCTAAACATAACCTATCTGCAATGTCAAATTGAAGGATGAACATTATTAAGAATTAGGGGAAAAAAATATTTCAGAAATTGCAAACTACACAAATAACGCTTAACATAATAAACACTTGCATTAATTATGTTAAGTAAACTGTAACCAGCAAGCGTGTATGAGTGTGGAGGAAGCCAGAGAGGTATGTAAGGACCTGTTGGAACTCTGTACTCTCTGCCTACCCCGCAAGGGATCTGGCGTGATGTTATAGATAGATAGATAGATTAATTATGTTACATCAGTATAATTCTTGACTACATCAAAACAAACTTATATGAGAAATTACGGGTATAAGACCTTTAAAAGGACAGCAATTAATTATTTATAATTGAAACAATAAAAGTCAAAAGCCTACCGTGTCTAATTTGTGATTTTTAAGTTAGAAGTCACTTATATGACTTAATTTTATAACACTTAAATCCTATTTTTGAATAGGTGTCATTAAGATTTTTCTATAGAAATGTTCTCAGTACCAGTCTGGCGTCTAGAATTGTGTAATATACAATAGCTCGACTAACCTGATCCACAAAATATTAGTGTAACCATACACAATTACTACCCCTCTTCACAGGTACATGTAGTTGTAATAAACTTTTATTTATACTTTACCAGTTTGATAATCTCTGAATGCTTATAAAATGATTGTTGCCATTCGCTAGCTCCAGTTGGTTTATGAAATTTGTGATAATTTTAATCAATTTCATGTTTTTCATTTACTAACACAGGTAATGTAATAGAGATAAAATATCCAACAAACATTTACTACACATTAGAATACGTTTCATAGTTAGAAATATTGAAAATCATATTTTATATAAAATAAGAAATTTATAAAGCCCACAGTTAAATCTGTCTATCTATATCACACCAAATCCATTGTGGGGTAGGCAGAGAGTACAGAATTCCAACAGGTTTTTTTCTATCTCTAGATTCCTCTAGTCTCCTTACTTGGTTAAGCTGTGAAGGCCCTTCGGACAGACGGACGAACAGCATAGATCATTCACACACACAAATCTTCCACTCTCATGCCAACTGTTGACAGAGTTAATGAAATATTTAATTGTAATTGTTCACAGGAACAAAATCTGTCGGACTGCAGACTATTAGAAGGGTACTTTATGTCACCACTGGAGAGGTATCTGCCAGGGATTGTGCCAGAAATAGCTCAAAAAGCACACTTCCAAGCTCTGCTGCCAGTCAAATGGCCAGACCCAAACTGCAAGCCTGTATGCCTTCATTTAGCTGGTACTGGAGACCATGTGAGTTCATTCCCTTCTTTACAAGATTGATTCCACCACCAAGACTGGCACAGGTGGCCTCCTCCTTGCATCAATATCCTGAATATCGCAGATTATGTTCTGCCAGCCAGCTCGGTTCTCAGCCGAGTGTATCGCATCAGAAATTGTGGTGCCCAGGGCTGATCGGATCTGATCGGACCAGCGCATAGGGTTACGGCCGCTTGGTCTCTTTTCTTCTACTTTGACAGTGACCAGTAGCTTTATGAGGTCGTCGCCTTTCTTCCTGGCTATGTGGCCAAAATACTAAGATCCTTTGAGGGCACAGGTGACAAAAATGGCCAAATTTTATCAATCCGTGATTCTGTTTGATCCAGTCTTACACACAAGTCAACATAGTCTTGTCTGTATGTTAATTCTTGAAATGAATTTTCTCATGTCAAATTTTTCTTAATGCCCACTACGCTAGAGCATAACATAAAACAGTTATCTTATGGGCTGGGATACAAAATCCGTGACATACTCTCTGGGCTTTACGGGCTGGGATACAAAATCCGTGACATACATCTTGTCATACCCTCTGTGTCAGGTCTAGGCATTGGGGGCAATTCTACCAAAAATATCTGGATAATCAAACCCTGAAATAGTGTTCAGGGTTTGAATGAATGAAAAGGCCAAATTAAGGTGTTTTTGCTGTTTTCGTTTTCCACTTAATAGACTATGGTTGGTTGTAGCGAACAGTTGTTCTACTGGAATTTTGTACTTGTAATGTGGAATAAAATTGAAAAAATTATGGTCTGGTATAGTGGTCTGGCCACATAGCGCGAAGATCGGACGGGCGTTGGGGCAGAAAGATTCTAGAGTGGAGACCACGTATTGGCAAGCGCAGCGTAGGACGACCGCCTGCCAGATGGACCGACGATCTTGTGAAAATCGCAGGAAATCGTTGGATGCAGGTGGCATCGGACCGGTTACGCTGGAAAGCGATTGGGCAGGCCTATGTTCAGCAGTGGGCAAGTATAGGCTGAAATGATGATGATGATGATAGTGGTATCATGATGTTGATTATAGTGGTTTACCTATAAGCCACTTGGATTATTGGTTCAAGTAGTTGTGGCTTTGTTTACCTAACAGATAAAATCCTTGTCACCCACAATAATTTGTTGCAGTATGAGTGTAAACACACCCCTGATACAAAAATGATTTATTTTGTGGGACAATAATTTCATAAAAAAAGAATGAATATGACCATGGAATTGTGTATACACACAAGTTGTTAGCTACAGTTAGTTATCTATCATGTTATAATTATATCTATTTTTATCTCATCCAATGATAGATAACGTGGATTATCCACTTTATAGTATGACATAAACAATAATATGACAATGTTGGCACAAACAACACCTACGTGATCATATCTCAGATGCCAATGAACTATTGACGCAACATGAAACCTTTACGTAAGAACCAATCTAATCTTAGCCACAGCCTAAAGCCGTGATTACATTGCCCGACCCCGACCGTCAGGTCGAAGTCATCGAGTCGTTTGTCGATATCGCGTAACTAAATGATACTAAACGGCCACCACCGACAAATTCGGCAGTATGTAGTGTCCGACTAAACTAGTATTTACAACCGAAATCGGATCTCTGTTCCAGTTTCGGCTTAAACCCAAATCTCTTTTTACATTTTTACGTTTTAAGATATATTATCATCACATAACATCTAAATTGTTGACCGAACACCGGAAAATAAACAGCTCACGACCGCGCAAGGGGGAGCCTATGAGCATAGTCTAGTTGTATCCAATGTCTTAACTACGCCATTCCCTTCCGAATGCCGCCCGTAACGTAACGTAGTTTTAGTTTCGGCAGGTTTTCTGACAAAGCCGAAACTCCAATTTAGTGCCGATACTTTCTAAAACCGTAACCGAAAGTTTGGACGCAGCATTACTTTTTGGCACAGTTAAACATTGTTGACAAACCGCCACGGCAAATAACCGGCGGCCAAAGTGTTTAGGAGGTATAACTAAGGAACGTGTTGTCCTTATTTGTAAGGCACATAAGCGCACAACCTAAAACAGGTGATAATACATTCCAGCTACTACTATGACGACATTTACTGGGAATTGAAAAGAATAAGCCGTTTCACACCAAACGATGACACCTATTCCAGGAAATTGTTATTAGTTCATACAATACATTAAATCATCACCATCATATTAGCGTTGTTATGATGATGATTCGATCCCTAAGAGAAACTCCGAGCATAGCTCTTTCCATAGCTCGCTGAGCGACCTTGAACTGGTGGACAAGCCGCTCAGTGAGCGGCCACGTATCGGCTCCGTATGTCATTACAGGTAGGACGCACTGATTAAATCCGGAACGAAGTTGTTCGTCAGAGAACCAAGGTTACCGACATAGGTAAGCGAATTAGCAAGCTGAAGTGGTCATGTGACCACTTATCACTTAATGTGGTAGTCGTTAAGCCGAGTTGGAAGCCTTAAAGGCGGCTATATAAGTTCCAACAGCAGGTGGCCACTAACCTGCCTCCACCAATCCGCACTGGGTCCGCGTGGTGGAGTATGACCTAATCTCTCTTACCTCGATTTGTGAGAAAAGGCCTTTGCCCAGCAGTGGGCAGTATAGGCTGATATTATAAGGCGATCGAACTCGCGACTATTCGATCCAGTGTGCGGAGCGGCTTAAGGTGTAAACGACTGCCGTCGTGTCAACATATAATGCCATGTGGGCATTTATTACAAAATGAAATCGAACGCATATTACATTGAAAAAACAACAGTTCTATCTATCTATCTATATTATCACGCCAGCTCCCTCGCAGGGTAGGCAGAGAGTACAGAGTTCCAACAGGTTCTTTCCGTACATACTTCTCTTGCTTCCTCCACTCTCATAGTTCGTCTAATACACGCTCGCCGGTTACGGAGACTCTTGACTTGCCCTTCAGATAAGACACGGTCTATTTAGTCATGGTAAGATAGTTTAGGTCTTCCCCGGTACCTACATCCTTCCACTTTCGCATTGTATAACAACAGTTCGTTATCTATCTATCTATCTATCGATCTATAACCTCACGCCAGATCCCTTGCGGGGTAGGCAGAGAGTACAGAGTTCCAACAGGTTCTTTCCTTACATACCTCTCTGGCTTCCTCGACTCTCATAGTTCGTCTCATACACGCTCGCCGGTTACGGAGACTCTTGACTTTTCCATCAGATAAGACTCGGTTTATTTGGTCGTGGTAAGATAGTCTAGATCATGTTTATTCATTTATAAGTGTAGTTTTATCTAATAAGAAATAAAAGTATTCCTAGTAGTACAAGAGTAGTAATAAACAAAAAAACAACAGTTCGGAAATCACGTTAAATGATTTATAAAGTAATAATAATATCAGCCTTCTCTCACAAATCGAGGAGAGAGATTAGGTCATACTCCACCACGCGGACCCAGTGCGGATTGGTGGAGGCAGGTTTGTGGCCACCTGCTGTTGGAACTTATCAAGCCGCCTTTAAGGCTTCCAACTCGGCTTAACGACTACCACATTAAGTGGTAACCGGACCAACGGCTTAACGTGCCTTCCGAAGCACGTAGACGCTCGAATAAGAAAATGCCACAAACGGTCACCCATCTCAGGCCGACCGAGTCGAACGCTGCTATACCTTGGTGATCGGTACGAACACCGTGGTCTCACAGTGCTACGAGCGATTTATAAAGTAGTGTTAACTAATTAGACCATTTTCAATTTACGATTCTTCTCTGCAAAAACATTTAACACTTTTTCCGGCTTAACGTATTCCTCCGTACATCTACTTAGTTACAATGACGAAAGTGCTTTTACCACTTTTAGTTAATAAAAGCTGTATGGAACGACGCTTTTATATGTATGACGCTGTAGTAGATAGTTAAAGTGGGGATATAATTTTATTCCTAGTAGAATAATGATGAAGCCGTATGAATCATAGACATACATTTTGCCGACAATGTTATATTAGATAATAAAAACATATTTCGCCACGTGGCGGTGGCAGAGGTGTACCGCGTACACCCACATTTCAAGCAATATTTAAAAAAAATGATTCAACAAAAGGGATACTAAACAAAATATTTTTTTCCGTCTTAAGAATCGACTCCAGAACCTGGTGAATGTAACGCAACGACACAAAAAAAAAAAAAAAAATTTTAACTTATTAACTTACTGCTAATGGAATCGTGTTTTATTTTAAGAACCTACTTAATTACGTCTATTTTATTCGTTAATATATAAAGATACATGATACTGCTAGAAATAAACAATAATGATTTTACAATTTCTTACTATACATTTACTCCAAAAAGTGGTAAATCATTTTTAACTAGCAACATTATGTGGGTGGGAAGTGCGGTAAGTGCGGGACGTTTGTTGATTTTTTGGCTTTACCGCGCGGCGTGCAATTACGACTGAACGCGGCTTCTGGATTATTGTTATTCTATGCTTCTCCCATAGTTGACCTTAGCTACGTCTTATATCTGCGCATTGCTGAAAAGCTCCGCTCGCATCTGGCCAAACTGACTGGGACCACAATTGCAGTTTGAATTAATTTAAAAAGATTCTAACCTAGAATTTCGAGTCGGTAACCCAAAATTCTGGGGTGGGCACTAGACAATACTGGGGTGGGTACGGCCCACCCGGCCCCCTGTTATATAAGCCTATCATAATGCCGCTAGTTTAGTGGCAGAGAATTTCAGCTATTTTAGTAAGTTTTCCTGTTTGTGCAGTTTTTCTGGCGACGGCGGAACCTCATGGTGAAACCACTGCTGAAGGAAGCAGGTGTAGGTGGCATCATACTAGAAAACCCTTTCTATGGACTGCGAAAACCGACTGATCAAATGTAAGTTCATACGATATTATTGTTTATTCAACAACTGATATTACGCAGCCTATAATTAATCCCATTGTTTAAGTTTCATAAACTATATTTAGTTCTACAAGCAAAAGCAAAAAAGCAAAGCAAAAAGCTCCAAAAAAAAAACTTCTTTCGCAAACTTTGCGACGTAAGCAGTAACTAACCCATAGGCCAATTTGCCAGTCTTTATTTATTTATTTGGCTCACAAAATAAATTACAATCATAAATAGTAAACATTTATACATCTTAAAAGATAATACTAGATTGTAGCTCTAACTATGTGTGCACAGAGAGATCCAGATAAAAGGGTTAGTTGTGTTAGACCTTAATTACGGGGCTACAGGCTTACATCTAAAGTGTTAGTATTTAAGTACAATATAAAATAAAAATACTAAAATAACTAATGAAAGATGAGTGCTATACTAAGCCAGATCTGTTGGAACAGAGAATACTTTGGATTTCGGTTTTGAAATTCCTGAGACTACTTTTAAACAAATCAATAGCGGGATTGTGTGTTTACCAAAATTGACTTATTTACTCCTTATTTATTATAGGTACGATTGAAAAAGTGTAAGGCGCTCGTAGCTCTGAGCGACCGCGGTGTTCTTACCGATTACCAAGGTTAAGCAGCGTTCGACTCGGTCGGCCCGAGATGGGTGACCGTTTGTGGCATTTTCATATTCGAGCGTCTCCGTGCTTCGGAAGGCACGCTAAGCCGTTGGTCCCGGCTACCACTTAATGTGGTAGTCGTTAAGCGGAGTTGGAAGCCTTAAAGGCGGCTTGATAAGTTCCAACAGCAGGTGGCCACAAACCTGCCTCCATCAATCCGCACTGGGTCCGCGTGGCGGAGTATGACCTAATCTCTTTCACCCCGATTTGTAAGAGAAGGCCTTTGTCCAGCAGTGGGCAGTATAGGCTGATATTATAAGGGGTATGTGTCTGACCTTTTTTTTTTCAATTCTACCAAACGTCATGGCAAGGATAAACTACGTAGTCTAGGGTAACCCCTAGTATATCCGCGTTGAAGAGGCGGTTGTGTCGCTGTGGAACGGGTTATTTACAGTCACCAAGGTTGAGCAGCGTTCCAATTGGCCCATCTGAAATGAGTGACCGTTTGTAGTAATTCCCTTTTCGAACGTGTCTGTGCTTTGGAGGGTACGTTAATCTGCCATTCTATGTAGTCGTTAATAATAATAAGTCATTTATTTCGGGCAACTGAATTTTCGGGCCTTCCCGGTTATCTTCTCTGGCGCGCGGGCGGCGGCGGCGGCGTAATCACGACGAGAAATAGTCGTGTTTACTTTTGACGTGACCAGCTAGGCCGCGGAGCTGGCGGCGGGGCGCGGTGTGCTGCGAGCGGCGGGGTGCGGGGCATCTCCGGGGCACACGTTAAACTTACTTAAGAGTCTTATGGTGGTTTGATAAATTCCGTCAGCAGGTGACCACAAACCTGCTTCTACTAATTCGCTCTGGGTCCACTTGGTAAATGTCCTGTTCTCTGTAACTTCTGTAGGCTATATTTTAAGAAGGTTTTTGAGTAGCAGTAGAACAGTACAGACTAAGTTATTTTGTCTGCATATCATTCGCGCAGTCGTTCGTCCCTGCACAACGTGTCGGACATCTTCGTGATGGGCGGATGCCTGATCCTGGAGTCGCTGGTGTTGTTCAACTGGTGCGAGCGCAACGGTCTCGGCCCGCTCGGCGTTACCGGCCTCTCCATGGGCGGCCACGTTAGTATTACATTGCGTTTATTTCAACTACACCAACAGTACAATCCATATTACTAATAAATTCAAAAGTAACTATGTCTGTCTGTTTGTCTCTTACCTTTTCACGCCTACACCACTGAACAGAGTTTGATAAAATTTGGCATGACGGTAAATTGTATCCTGATGAAGGCCGAACGTAGGCTACCTTTTTCCGCAATAAATACATAGACGAGATCGCAGATAACAGCTAGTAAGTATAAAATTCATTAATATTATAAAGCTAACAATGTATTGCAGCTAGGGGATAATTCTATAAATATAATTCCGCAAATACCGAATTTTTACCACCTCTGATCAACGGCGTTCATTCTAAAAAGGAGAGAGAAAGAATATAGAGATGGGTTGTATTAGGTAAATCAGGTACTAAGTACACCTGTTCCTAGTCTGCATAAATACCTAATCCAAATACTTATTCCACCTAATCCACCTAATCTCAATGATCTCATACACATACCGTTACTTAGTGATCTCAATCCGCCTATTCTATATCAAATCCTGATATCGAATTTTCGATATTTGAATTAATTTAATGTTAAATTGTTTTGTTATATTGAGTCATAATAACACTTTTAAGAAAATGGAAGTTTCAAAATGGAATCAATTTTTTTTTTGATTTGATTAGATATTTCTGCACGAAATTGGTTGAATAAACTAATACTTGTTTTCTATTTTATCATTTAATGATATATTAGTGATGAATTGGTATCTTCCCTTCATACTTTTTACAGGCTTAGGACTGTTAACTTACGAATGTATGAAGTTTTGAGTCTTGCGATATTAAATATTTCGCAAAAGTTGAGCGTTTGCAAGATGGCGTATTTAAAAGATTTCAATTCATTATATTTACATTTGTTTTATATCAATACGCGTTGTATAACGCTGTCTCGCTCCCTTGCACGTAAACGGGATAGCAAAGCGATAAGCATATGAGTGAGTGAGAGAGCGCGGGAACAGGTGTGAGTGAGCGCGCTAAACGGCTAAACATTAGATTATATTGAATATGAATATTAGGTGGATTAGGTATTGCCAGAATTAGATTAGGTGCCGCCTATTCCCGTAAAATGCCTGTTCTTTGGATCTGTTCTAATAAATACGACTCATCTCTATTATATTGACAATGAATATTAGGTGGATTAGGTATTGCCAGAATTGGATTAGGTGCCGCCTATTCCCGTAAAATACCTGTTCTTTGGATCTGTTCTAATAATTACGACTCATCTCTAATAAGAGAGACCACATTCACAATCATGCTTTTATACTCTTGCATCTTTTAAAGGGGTTGTGACACTTGACAGATGGTAAAAATTGACTGATGTTCTTTCATCATCATCATCATCTCAGCCCATACTTGTCCACTGTTGAACATAGGCCTCCCCAATCGCTTTCCAGCGTAACCGGTCCGATGCCACCTGCATCCAACGACTTCCTGCGATTTTCACAAGATCGTCGGTCCATCTGGCAGGCGGTCGTCGCACGCTGCGCTTGCCAATACGTGGTCTCCACTCTAGGATCTTTCTGCCCCAACGCCCGTCCGATCTACGCGCTATGTGGTCGCCCATTGCCACTTCAGCTTGCTAATCTTAACGGCTATGTCGGTGACCTTGGTTCTTCTACGAATCTCCTCATTCCTGATTCGATCGCGTAGAGAAACGCCGAGCATAGCTCTCTCCATAGCTCGCTGAGCAACTCTGAGCTTTTTTATGAGACCTATAGTAAGAGACCACGTCTCTGATCCATATATCATCACTGGTAACACACATTGACTGAAAACTTTAGTCTTAAGGCACTGAGGTATTTTGGATGAGAAGATGTTGCGCAGTTTCCCGAACGCTGCCCAGCCGAGTTGGATTCGTCGATTGACCTCTCTCTCAAAGTTGGACCTACCTAACCGGACTACCTGTCCCAGGTAAATGTATTCGTCGACAACTTCAAGAGTAGAGTTCCCAACGGTGAGTGCGGTGGGTACGACATGGACGTTAGACATTATTTTGGTTTTGTCCATGTTTATTTTAAGACCCACTTGTTGAGATACTCTGTTGAGGTCACCGAGCATTCGTCCTAGATCTTCCAGCGACTCCGCCACGACCACAATGTCGTCGGCAAATCGAAGGTGAGTGATGTATTCGCCATTGATGTTGATGCCAAGTCCTTGCCATTCCAAGAGCTTGAAGGCGTCCTCTAAGGTGGCCGTAAACAGTTTCGGAGAAATGACGTCTCCCTGTCTTACTCCTCTTTTTATGGGGATTGCCTTCGTGCACTGCCCCTGTACTCGGACTGACATGGTGGCGTTATTATACAAGCACTTCAACACTTCGATGTACCGATAGTCAATGCGGCATCGCTGGAGAGATCTAAGAACCGCCCAAGTCTCGATCGAATCGAAGGCTTTCTCATAGTCCACAAACGCCAAGCATAGTGGCCGATTATACTCCTCGGTCTTCTGTATAATCTGCCGCAGCGTATGTATGTGGTCTATGGTACTAAAGCCTTTCCGGAAACCGGCTTGTTCGGGAGGCTGGAAGTCATCAAACCTGCGTTCGAGACGATTCGTAATGACTCTCGAAAACAACTTATGTTCTTTGGCGGCTTATAAAATGTTTCAATTGAAGAACGCTTAGATTAAAACTAAAATAAAAAGACCAGTAGAAACTCGGGTTAAAGAACACATAGCTGCGCTAAAACACCGATTTGGACGTCTAACACCTCAGTCCTTCCCATGACCATGGGTGCTGCAAAGCACTCGAAACGACGGGAACTTAAAAATCAAAAATAAACCGCGATGAAATCCGAAAACTAGTTATATTTCATGTGTAATATTCGCGTAAATCTAAGAACTCAGAAAAGTAAAAATTTTAATGCCTAGTCTGTTAAAGATGAAGAAAGAGATCATCGGTAACAATTATGAAACATTATGAAAGTCATATTTATCATAAGTCTTATTAGAATCTAATGTTACAGATGGCGTCGCTAGCAGCCACTAATTGGCCGAAGCCGCTAGTCTTGGTCCCGTGCTTATCGTGGTCGACAGCTTCCGCGGTATTCCTAGAGGTATATTTATTCCTACACATATGAACTAACCAAGTCATCATCATTTCAACTCTTCGTTACCCACTGTTGAGTGTAGGTCTTCTCATTAGCGCGCCATTCTTGACGGTTTTTAGTCTGCCAGATGCTCCGATGATATCATCAGAGTGATAGGAAAGTGCTGAATCGAGAAAGCTGACTAACCAAGTAATCACCTGTTAAGTATTTTTGGTCTAAAACTGACTGTGCTGTGCTGTAATTGGATGAGATCGCCAGATAATGACATTATAGTATTTTTCACATAAGATGGGTAGTGACAGTTCTAATTGCCAAACGAAATTATACTTTATTCAATGGCAATAAGATGCATGACCCGTTTCTATACTTCTATACTTATGGTTTTGCTCGCATCAACTCACTGATGCAGGGCTAGCACAGATGGTGCGACAATATGATATATCACGGATTCTGTAGCCCAATGCGTGAGAACTCTTTTGTCTTTGGCTTGCCGTGATAAAAGAATGACACGGGAAAACTTATTTCAAGAATCCTATTGTATTGGCATATAGACAAGACTGTTTTGACTTACCTACAAGACTAATTACGGGCCGGAAAAAATTCATCAATCATTTGCCTCCCGTGGTAGCCTTAAGGCACGCTACTGAGTCCGGTCTTCGACTCATCTTTACGTCCCACGTGCCTTGAATACGCGCGAGTAATAGCGGTGACCCATCCCTTGTATAACCTCATTAATAAATACATCTACATACATCCCCTTACCTATCATGACTGTAAAACATCCCTTGTGGAATGGCTTAAGATTAAAAATTACGATGAAACCGAAAGACTCCTACAAAGAATCATATAACTCACACACATACACATAGGCATGCACGCACTCACTCACACACACACACACACACACACACACACACACACACACACACACATTTTAACTTAAGTTTAGAATTTAATTTAAATTTATCTTTTTTTTGATTATGTTACCAATCATAGTATACAAGTACTGTATGTTATGGAAGAGCAGAGACTCCTAGCACAGGTACTACATACTTAAAAGGAGTCTCTAAATACGGCTAATTTGTAATATGATTTTAAGTTAAAGAAATAAATTTTTGTATTTTTTTGTATTTTGTATCTCTACTAACTAATAAAGCAAAACGCTGTTAAACCTAGATGATCGCTAAAACACCACAGCCACAGCAGCGTCAAAAACGCTTCTTGAATAACGTGCATACTCGAAGTTTATTTATTTCAATTCTGCAAGCTGTAACATAATAAACGCAAGACCTGAAACTAGTTTGTTCTAAATCGGTAACTGAATTGATTCCAACAATGGAGTTTTGGCGGGAAGTCGAAGAGTGATGTAGTCAATTTGTTTAAATTTCCAAAACTTGTGTTATTTCGACTAATAATGTGTAATGTTGGTGGAATATTAACCATTATGTGTTCTTATATGTTAATTGTAACAAAGTGATAAAACGTGTCTTTTCGACTTCCTCAAAACGGCCGTTGCAATTGGTATGTAAAGTATCCACCGCTTTACTATCCAGGGTGGGCTACTTCATTAATTTCATTATCATCGTTGTCATCAAATTCATCTGGGATTCGAATTAATTTAAACAAACAAGATTATATATTTCACTGGACACTGGCAAAATACACTTATAATTAGTGTGAAGCCATAACTTGAAGAAGAAGAAGATTCCAACAATTTTTAGTGTAGTTGATTCATAGTAATTAGAAGATTTCAAATGTATTTCTAAAACGTATTTCTGAAAACGCGCACATACATGTAGAAGTTTCATTGATCATTGGGGTATATAAGTGCTTAAAAACCTTTAACTGACTGACTGAGCTGACCTGACTGCCTCGTTGGTCTAGTGGCAAAGCTGGGTTCAAATCCTAGATCGGACTAATTTAGTTTTCTAACGAAAAATTCCTAGTATGAGTCCGGAGTCTGGAATTGTGCCCGGTATATTGCAATAGACTCGCCCTCTATAACATGGGACCTAACATCGCCAGTGAAACATGGGTGTACTCAGTACACCTCTGCCACCCCCGCTTGGGGAATATAGGCGTGACGGTGTAAATACCTTTAAATTTGGAAATATGGTTTTCGTTTTGAATTCATGTAGCAATTCTCTAATCGGTGTGTCTGAGGTTATGCGGTTTGTACGTTACACTTTTTTTTTTTGTTTTTAAGAAACTTTGCCCCACAATGGGATTAATTCCTGTATCGTGGGTGCGTTTACAAACATGAACATTCACACACACCGATTCCCAGACCGGAACAAATAATTGTGGATCACACAAAGATTTGTCCCGTGCGGGAATCGAACCCGCGTCTATTAGACACAATGGGCGGGGCGGGCTAAGCCCTTAACCACTGCGCTCATCATTCCAGATCAAGGGATCTAGTTGGCAATGAGTACAGAGTTCCGGCTGGGTCTTTTCTCACAGACCTCTCTGGATTTCTCACTTTGTTTTACAATATATTTACAATTACAGGGAGTAATGTCGCAGTCGATAAACTGGGACCTGCTGGAGGACCAGTACCTGTCGGACGGCGAGTACCGAGAGAAGCTCTCCAAGATGGTTACCATCGTGGACGAAGCGTTCCTCGCGGGCAAGAAGTTCGCGCGCACGTACTCGCAGACCGTCACGCAGGCGCCCGCGCACAAAACCGAACCTTTAGACAGCAAATGTTATAATCCCACAAAAAAACTAGACATAACATATAAAGAATCAAACGGTGCCAATAATAATGCTCAAAATATTGTAGACGTTAATAAAAATATATTAGAAATAAATAACCAAGTGCCTAAAACTATCGTCAAGTCTGAATCTATAGCGCAAATCGAAAACTTGACGGAGGAGCTCAAAAGACTTTTGGAGGAAGAGAAAATTAGTTTGGTGTTGTATAAGAAGCTGACGTCGAACGAGAAATTCATATTGGATCCGCAAGACATAGAGAATATCAACAAATTGACGGAGGAGAAAATTAAAGAAGTGTTATTGAGGTGTAAAGTAGGTACGTACAAAATTATTTCATTGTTGCCAGTATCTAGTAGCATATTTTATCAAGATATTGAACTTTATCGTTAATAATAATAATAGTAGTACATTTTATTGTACACCAGCAAAACATTAAATTACAAACAATTTATAAACAGTAAATAAGTACAAATGGCGGCCTTATTGCTGAAAGCAATTTCTTCCAGGCAACCGTTGGGAAAATAACAAATAACGATAGAAAGGGGCAGTTAGTGGCGTACATTATTAATGATATACAATACATATATATATATATATATATATATATATATATATATATATATACATACCCAACTATACATACACAATTATATATCTGATTATGTAAATATACACACATATTATAATTTAATCTATTACATATTATAGCTAAACACTGAAAAAGATTATATAAAAAAAAAAAATGCAAACAGTTAAATTATGGATAAGTAGTGATGCTTAACCATTGCTTTAAACGAAAGCAACGACTATGCACGTCTAACTGAAATGGGCAATGCATTCCACAAACGAACAGCTTGAATCGTAATGGATTTGTCGAAGAAATTTGTGGTATGCATCGGCATTTTCAGCTTCAAATTCTCCGAGAATCTTAGGAACCTTGAATGTGTGACTCCCATGGATTGATTCCAAGAAAGAATCAACCCGTCATCTGGGCACTAGGCACCTACCCCAGATATCTGCGATCCCCAAGTAAGGCCCATTCTTTTGGGCCCAAACAATAATCTAGCGACTCTCACTATTAAGCCTACTGTAAATTAAAGTTAAGATAAAAAAAATAATTTCATATGGTCTATCAGCGGCTACACTTTTTGTTAATTAGTGCCAATTACAACCTGTTGTTACGTTGCGGGCTAATTAAATGCCGAATAACGTGCGAAGAACATTATTAGGCGCTGTACACACAAAACAGTACGTCGAATGCACGATAATTTACACACAAGCACTAAACACACACTAGTACAACTCTCGTTAGCGCCCAAATACTGCTTTCAAGTCGCTGAGTCACTCGTAGTATCCGTATATCGTTGCTAAGGTCGCCGGTGAATTCCACTTAGATCGCTTGTTTCCGATTTGATCACTGTCGCTTCCGAAAAGAGACTGTGTCCTTCCCTGCGCTGTGTTCCTTTTATAATCATATGAAAGTTCTAAAGCGGCCGCGAACCCTCTAAGTACATCGATAGAAGTACATCGAACAATAGCCGGCGCGCCCCACGAGGCGGTATTATTATTACATACCTATTTGTACCTGAACAAGTAGCTACTTGTTTACCGCGACCGCACGCCGGCGATAATTTAAGGGGAGGAACCTTCTAGACATTTTAGCACTTAAGCGCGGATTCTAGATCTTTCTTGACGGATCGATAGGGGTGTGTTATGCGTTTTAAAATTAACATCCCCCGATAAGGGGTTTATTTTACTCTCATTAGGGGATTATTACTATCATTTATTTTCTTGCAGCTGATATCAAAGACTCGACAAACGACGAACCAAAACCTACAGATCCCAAGGTGCCAAGAACACAACCAGATTCCCCCGTTGACAGCAGTTCCACGATATACCATAAAAAAACAACAGATAAATTCCTAAAACAAGAACTCATCTCAGAAAAACCTGAAACACAACTTGTAAAAGCAACTGAAAAAAGTATTGTCAAAGTTGTTTCAAAAAATTCGTGGAGCATATCGGATTTCACATCGGACCTGTGGGTGAACTTACCGTTTCTGAGATCGAGCGGGAAGAAGATAGATATAAGCAAAATACATTGGAGGGACAGAGAGGCGTTGCAGTTCATGAGGGGCATTATGGACGAGTGCACACATCTCAGTAATTTTTCTGTGCCATATGATACCTCGTTGATCATTGGTAAGTTAACTGTTGATTTTTTTTTCACTTGATTCAGTCCTGTGGTAGTCCGTGGTGTGGCAGTCCGTCATTGCATTTACAAATATGTGTTTAAGTCTTATTTTTTATGCAGGGTTATCGACACTGATTTCCTACGAAATAAATGAAAAAAGCGTTTTTTAGATTTCTGTCATTTTTAGTGCTCTTATTTCAGTAGATCCGATTTTTAATCCTTTTAAGAATCAGGATCGATTGTCATCAAAAAAAGGTTGTGTAAATTGAACATTTTCTTTCTGATTGCACAAGTTTTATTTTTTCAAAAAATCTTAAAAAGTTAAGAATACTATCCTAAGAATAGTTTCTTGTCGCTATAACAGGGCACAGCGGTAAAGGTACCTTTTTGCCTAGTCCGGTTAGACCGTTGGCTGGAAAAACAGAGGTCACGGGTTCGAACCTTCGCACCTCTGTCTTTTCGAAATCATGTGCGTTTTAAAAATGAACTATCACTTGCTTTAACGTTGAAAGAAAAACATCGTGAGAAAACCTGCATGCCTATGTTCACCAACACGTGCTGGGCCAGCGTGATGGACTATGGCCTAAACCCTCTCACTTTAAGAGCAGGCCCGTGCCCAACGGTGGGACGGTTTCTTAACAGGGCTGGTATTATTTATTATTAAATAATAACAGCGAGCGTGTATGAGACGAACTATGAGAGTCGAGGAAGCCAGAGAGGTATGTAAGGAAAGAACCTGTTGGAACTCTGTACTCTCTGCCTACCCCGCAAGGGATCTGGCGTGAGGTTATAGATAGATAGATAGATAGATTAAATATAAAAAAAGTCTGTAGCTATAAACTGAACGGTGGAATCCGAATTTATCAAAAAAGATCAGGAGAAAAAGGTTGTGTAAATTGACCATTTTCTTTCTCACATTTTTTTCAAGATATTCTTTAAAAGAATGGATGGACTCTCCGAAGAATGGATTCTTGTAGCTATAACAAGCACAGCGGTAAAGGTGTCTTGCTGCTGAACCTTGTCCTGAATTTTTTTTTCATGAAGCCAGGATGTATCAATACCAATACCAATATAACGAGTATAAACACGAGGCGGTTATGTCGTGTAGTTGACATGTGCCTATGGCCGCCTTCCGGCTCCATCATCAAACTATAGTCGCGGGATCCACAATTATTTGTTTCGGTCTGGGTATTTGTGAATGTAAATTTTCATGTTTGTAATGTAATCCCCCGACACAAGAATAAATACTAGTGTGGGGCTACGTTTAAAAAAAAGGAGAGTGAAGTAAAGTTACCTTGCCGCCTTGTCTAAAAATCCACCCGTATGTGAATGTTATGATGTGTGTTTGTCTGCAGCGGTGTGCGCGAAGCACGACGCGTACGTCCCGCGCGAGGACGTGGGCACGCTCGAGGAGATCTGGCCCGGCGCAGAGGTGCGCTACGTCGACGCCGGACACGTCTCCGCCTACATACTGCACCAGTCGCTCTTCAGGTAACCACACATCGTCAGCTCAAAATAAATCTAGCCTATCTGAGAATGTCGAATTCTCGAAGAATATATATGGGGAAATAAAATATTTCAAATCAATGTTTTTAAATTTCGCTTCAAGTTTATAAATGTATTAATCAAAAATGAATGTTTTCAGAAATATATTATCAAAAACACTTATTTAACCTCTTGGAACTCTGTACTCTCTGCCTACCCCGCAAGGGATCTGGCGTGAGGTTATAGATAGATAGATAGACTTATTTAATTACCATTTAAAACATTAAGCATGCATATTTAAAGTGCTTAAATTTCGGTTTGGCTGATTTGCTGTTGTGCTGACGACCTCATTCACTAATGGCCGGCTTTAATATTCAACTCAAAAATAGTTTTGCCGTCAGAAGATTTTTTTCAGATTTTCCATACAAGATATGTCAAAATTCTATGCATAGTAGGCAAATCTATTCTTTAGTTAAATATTGAAGCCGGCCGTTAGTACGTCTATCTTAGATAGATACACTGGTATTCGAATGATCCTTTGATTTCGGCGCTAAATTTAAATTTAGGTTTCGGCAGGAAACCCGAAACTACGACCGAATCCGACACTATTTTTGTGAGATAAGTGTTCGGCTAGCATTCAGAAGCAATCGGCATAACGACGAGTTTCAAGTCAACTAGACTACGTTTATACGCTCGATGCAATTGTGATATGCAGTTAACAATTTAGAGTTTATTATTTCTTAAAATATAAAGCATTTCCTAGGAAGCTTCGATTTCGGTTACGGCCGAAACTTGAGACCGAAACCGAAGAGCAGTTTTCGTTTCAATTTCGTTTGTGAAAACTGGTTTCAGTCCTATATTATCGGTCTTTAATCTATATATTTTATCTCCATCAGTCAAAACAGATCCACTGCAGAATCGCACGACAACATTTTTATGGTCTACCGTATATTTTTACACGCGACCTTCTCCAGGACTTACCTCCTTGGATATAAATTGAAATAATACTTTGGCTTGTACAAACTAATTTTCTTTTGCAGATCTTGTATAAAGGAAGCATTCGAACGCTCAAAGAAACGATGGAAAGACGGCGGACACATCAATTGATTAAGGTTTAGATAAATTATTTTGAATGCAATAACTTTGTACCTATACGTCCCATCTCTAATGCTCAGTGTATGAAAATACGTGCTTTAAAATTTACTGAACTTTTTGACTAGATATACATGAAATTACTGATAGTCGTTTTCGATTTGAAAATATGGAAATCGGAATATATTGCACAAATCTACGTTGCCTAAATGTATAAGTACGTTGACACGTATGACGTAACACGCACTTATACTTATCGGCTTCAAAATGTGACTTCTGCGGTTCCACTACTCTTTTCTAAATGAACTGAATTTTAGTACAATAGAGACCATTAGAACCATATTGTCCTAACTAATATTTCAATACAAATTAGTTTTGACCTTAAATTTGGGTAGACTAGTTCCTACCCGTGACTTCGTCCGCGATGACTTTGGACAGGAACCTTACGTTTTTCCGGGATAAAAAGTATCCTATGTTAATCCAGGTAATAAACTACGTGTGCCAAATTTCATCCAAATCCGTTCAGCCGTTTTTGCGTGATTGCGTAACAAACATCCATACAAACTTTCACATTTATAATATTAGTAGGAAGGGTATTTTTCAATATCCATATATTCAATTTTGTTAATAGAATTATCTGTTACCACAATCTCTATATTCAATCAAATCAATCAGCCTATCGCAGTCCACTGCTGGACATAGGCCTCTCCACCCAGTCTGTCCCAGTGACCTTTTTGAGGTCGTCGGTCCATCTAGCTGGGGGCCGTCCTACCTTACGCTTACCAAGTCGCGGTCTCCACTCTAGGACACGCTTGCTCCATCGGCCGTCGGTCCTTCTGCAGATGTGACCAGCCCATTGCCACTTTAGTTTTCTGAGTCTGCGAGCTATGTCGGTAACTTTGGTTCTTTGTCGGATTACCTCGTTACGAATTTTATCCTTCAAAGAGACGCCGAGCATAGCTTGCTCCATAGCCCGTTGTGCGACTTTGAATTTGTGGACTAGTCCCACTGTGAGTGGCGACGTCTCGTGGTCACAATCTCTATATTATTGTAACTTTGAGAAAAAAACGGGGCTATGAACTGCGTAGATAGACGTTTCTTTCTCAAAACAAAGTAAAATTACAGTAATAATGCTCCAGCGATTATGGTAAGCTGCATTCTTATGACCTTAATTTATTTTCTGTTTCGCAATATGCAATTAAAATTAAACAATAATCCTAGTCTACTGCGATGTTTATCTAGGTTTCAATTATTCGTAACTTAATAAAATTTCGACATACGGTTCTCATCGCGGCAGGCAAAATGAGGGAACATGAAAGCGTAAGAAAGTAATTTTATTAATCAAGGTATAGAAATAACTCATCCTTCTGAAAATAACCTGTTGGAACGTACTCTCTGCCTACACCGCAAGGGATTCGGCGTGATGATATAGATATATCATCACGCCAGATATCTATAAGGCAAATTCGTAATATACCCCAATTAAAACTATGTGAAACCATGGTATTATATTAGATGAAGTACAAAGTTGAATATTTAATTGTTTAAAATATTAATTTCCAGTCGTGCAATGCTATTAGGAGACTATTTATTGTAGATTTTCCTCTGTGTATATAAGATTTTAGATTCTCTATTGAGATGTTTTATAATAAATGTTACTATTTTTCAATTTTCGAATTTTTATTTCCATTGTATGGTGCAACCTCACAGCATAATATAAGGTGTAACGAGGCTGCGGTCCGAATGGCGCTAATATCCACAGAACACGTAGACGTAACGGTGCTAATAACAATATCGCTTATATGTGCGTTTTGACATCATGCTGATTGCGTGCGAGCGTGCGGCGTTTAGGGGTCAACTTTGAGCACAGTATATTATATACGACCAAATAGACAGTCTTATCTGAAGGACAAGTCAAGAGTCTCCGTAACCGGCGAGCGTGTATAAGACGAACTATGAGAGTGGAGGAAGCCAGAGAGGTAGGTAAGGAAAGAACCTGTTGGAACTCTGTTCTCTCTGCCTACCCCGCAAGGGATCTGGCGTGATTATATAGATAGATAGAAACATATTTATACTGTGATATCAGTGTGATTAGGACGACAACCTCAGTTTCACGCCTTTAGATGTTTTTATTGTAATTATTCAATACTAGCGGCCACTTGCGCCTTCGTCTGCGTATGTATCAGTAATAGCCTGTATGTTTTTCTGACGTATACGCTATATTACTATAACATCAAAATTCGTTCAGTGGTTTTTGCTTGAAAGAGTAACAAACATCCATCCTTACAAAGGTTCATTGAAATAGTTTCGTGGATCAATTCAAGTAGAACTTCGAAAGCTTGAAGAAAATTTACGAGTTTGTAAGATGTTGACAATTTATTTAAGACCATAGGTCGAATGAAATCAAATAATATAGTTTTTAGCTTATAAGCCTACGTTCGCAAGGACGCTTTTTCAACGCGTGGTGTTAAAGTGCCCTACAGCGCTTTCAAAAAAATGTACTGTTACCCATTTATTTCATTCCAGTGCTTTAATAACGCGCGCTGAAAAATCGCTCTTGCGAACGTAGGGTAATTAATAGTCCTCATGTAAGCGATTCTACGCTGACGATAGCTGATTTAAAAAAGAACTACTTGGAAACCACTGCGTTCAAGAGGCAATGCATTTCGTAGAAGGCTTTGACAAGGGCAAAGTGAATAAAACCAGAACTATGAAAGGGGCCCTAATAAACACTATTAGGTGTTACCAACCATAATTTGGGCAAAGACGATTCTGCTAAATAAAACGAGAAAATAGTACAACAAAAAATCATTTATTCAAAACCATCGTTCGACCACAATTACACTGCAACATAAACTTCCGAATACAAAACGATATTTATATTTTGTTTAATAAAAAAGTAATGGTGCCATGATACATACATTCTGAATGAGTTGTTCCATTTTTTCTGGTGAGAACTAGGGTGCAAGGCTGTGGTATAACTTGACAGACGTGCAGAAGCAGCTGATCAAACTTTCGGAAGACTCCTAACACAATTTTAAAATTCAAATTATGCACAAGGTATAGTGTGAGTAGAAAACTGACATTTTAACTAGAATTTTTTAACCGCTAGTTACTTAACAAATAAGTGATTTAAAAGAAATCAGAGGCCGCTATCAGAGCACTAACAATGATATTATAAGAAAAAGAAATACATCACATACGCTCCGATAATGGCACGACAAAACTAAACTAATTAGTCAACTTTCGACTCGAACTCACGTCATATATTTGTCTGTATTTCATTCATCCTAACTCTTTTTATTATAATATCACTGGGTACGTATTAAGGTGTGCTTCGATGACATAAAAGTTCATCATAATTATATTATGCGCGTGTCAATGAATCGCCAAACAGGGATAAACCTACTATAGTATTTTTCACATAAGATGGGTAGTGACAGATCGAATTGCCAAACGAATTTATACTTTATTCAATAGCAGTAAGAGGCATGACCCGTTTCTGTACTTATGGTTTTATGCCTAACACCGTTGAATCAAATTTTAATTTCATTTGGCAATAGGGAATATGCGTGTAATTCAAATAACGGTCAATTTTTTTTTACTAACTTTATCGCATTAGAATAATGTCTATACCAATATTCTTTTAATAACATTGTTTTTTTATTAAGTAAATAATTATTGAAAGTATAAAAAAATAGTGGGAAATTCAAAGCAGCTGGAACGCCACGCTATTGGTAAGATCGAATGACGTCAAAGTTTACAATACAAATGACAACAAGTGCATATTTGTTGGATGTTTGCTATTGTTTTATTGTTATTTTTTGTTGTCGATTTACACAAAGATAAAATTTTAGTTTAAATTTATTAGTTAATTCTTACGTTTAAGTGATCTTCACAGCAATATAAACAAGTTGATGGAGATACCATGTCTTATTTCTGATTTTACACCACTTTCTCCTTATGTCCGCACCTATCGGGTGATTTCTTATTGTCTTTTTACACCTAGGCACAACACACTGTGGTTCCATTGTATAATAGTCCCAAATACAAAATAAAAATAAATTACAGAATAAAATACTTCTACAGCTGTTCACTAATTGATTGTTGTTATAGACTTTGACGTCATGCCAAGCGCGCCAAAATGGCAGGCGTTTAAATGCTCTTATCTGTTTACTATCTTCAACATTTTTTTTGCCCTTTACATTTTGTTTTTGGCGCTTAATTTTTTTTTGCAGTTATATATTAATGTAATCTATCGTATAAAAATATAAAAAAAATACACGCATATTCCCTATTATAACTGTCACTACCCATCCTATGTGAAAAACACTATAATACCATTTGTGCGCACTGTTCAATCAGTGTGTCTCAAAAGTTCGGAATATTATTTATAATAATAACTCTGTAACTTTAATAAAACAATAATAGAATAGAGACGTGACATATTTCACTTCTAATCAAATAGTGTCGTAAGTCAAACAAAGCAAAATACGAGTACGGTTCACGTCCTAAATGAAAAACTACCAAAATATAGTGTTTTGGCAAGTGCTTAAGAAGTTCTACAGATTTGCATATTAAGAAACGTTAAATTAGGAGGGAAAAAACTAAAATGTTGAGTTGCGACACTATTTAAGTAAAGATATGCTCCGCATCAGATCTTACTTGAATGAGTCTTTTCGTTCCGCGAACTGTATGTATCATACTATCAATATGGATTACAATCTTACATTGTAAAATGGACACGAGGCGTGTTTGAAGCTTATAGAAACAGCATACCTACCAGACGCATGGTAATTATATTTTAAGGAATCAGTTACTTGGGTATGAGTATGTAACAAAATAATAATTATTATACGTAGTGACGTTGATACGTTATAAGACTATCGACCATGGATATAAAACAATAGATTGAGACTGTAAAAAAATTGCAAAAAAGTAAATTAAACTCTTACTCACAGACACAACATTAAATTTTCTATGATTTAAACAACTCGAGAAACCATAATGAGTGAGAGCAATAACCAGAAGCGCAGTGTCACGCTCGCACCTATTACGATGCAGTACAGTGACTATAAGGTAGAACTAATACGGACTATACCTATTTATGATGTGGTTTAAAACGAACGAACGAGGTTCTCAATTCGTCTTTATATACAGAACGGATTAAGATGGGACAGTAAGGGCAGATATCTCAACCGTTGTAGATACAGAAAAACGGCTCTAGCGGACTACCCTAAATTTTTGCGATATTTGGAGCTGAATTTACAGATTTTGAGGAAAATGTACAGTCAGCGAGAAAATGAATAATTTAATCATAAACTTTGACTACAACTCATTTAAGATGTGGCATATGCGTAGAAAGAAAGAATTACGGAAATAAACAGTGCCCGAAAATTATACGTTAATTATATGTCAACAAGTCCATAATCGTGCCAATGTTTGGTCACCCTACTTAGAAAGAGACGTAGGGCTCTCAGTGAGAATTGTCATCCCTTTTTTTGGCAGAGTGCTCAAGCCATTGTATTATATCCATGCTATCGACATATAAAGAGATGAAATGTGTCCAGATGATAATCTTTCAATGGCATTATAATTGTGACACGCATACTTACAATAAGGTTTAATGCTTTATAACATGTTAACTTCTTTAGACGTTTCTAAAATATGCAGCATTTTTTCTGCATCAAGTCAAAGATAGATTACTTATCAAAGTCAGAAATACACGCCAAATAACGTTATATTATGTAATTGACTTACACTAAAATATATATTGTTTGGCATATTTCTTTGACTTAGACCTTGTTAAAAAAAAACGAACTACGACCGAATCGAATTGTGCTAAACACACGTTGAATTTAAAATTTATCCCGTAAATGCGTCTAGTTTTCGCCCCGATTTCATAGAACAGGATCGCCCCTGCGTCTGTTGCACGCAGTTTCGGGACGCAAAAAGCGTACGCGCTCGTCTTAAGCGTACGCGCCCGTCTATATGCACGCAGTTCATCTTGCTTGAACAAGGTCTTAGTGTATCGAAAACACATCCGCCTGAAAGATCTGCACTCAAAGCATGTAATCAGTGTGGTAAGCGTGATAGCATATATCTTCCTACAAAATTAACGAGTCAAAATGTGTTACAGATTGTCAAAACGTGTTGCATACGTTTTGTCAAGTGGCATGCTAGTAAATGACTAGTTAAGATAACGACGTATGATGTATCATAAGCAGTCTTAAAAATCGATTGTTAGTCACTTGG
Organism: Phalera bucephala; assembly: GCA_905147815.2. Classification (NCBI taxonomy): domain Eukaryota; kingdom Metazoa; phylum Arthropoda; class Insecta; order Lepidoptera; family Notodontidae; genus Phalera; species Phalera bucephala. The sequence continues at coordinate 11,586,748 of LR990629.1, forward strand.
CTTCAAAATCAATAGTAGCAGCCACATTCCAAAAGTAAACAATGTGAATTTCACACATTTTCACAGCACGTTTTTGATCGGAAATCAAACTCTACCTCATGAGTAAATATCTCAACAGAGGCAAAACTTCATATATCCACATTACAATAATAGATTAGAACGTTAAAAAATGTAAACTCGACAATTTATATGTGCCAATGTGAAGGCAATGGCGGCCGGAAATCGGTTTTGTCCTCAAGCGGCGTGTACGTGAACTAGTAGTACTAGTAGTGTGATAGTAGTGTGCTATCGTAGCGCAGTTGTATAATGCTTTGTCTGTCTTGGGATATTTACTTGTGCTGCTACTCCACAAGAAATTTGGTGTAAAAATTCTGTTATGATCTTACCTTTGAAACAAGTTATATTATAGAAATATACCAATACAATATTTTAGTATTGGACTAATGCCTTATACCGACCACACCCGTAACGATAAACTTGCGCAACTACACAATACACTACTATACTAAACTGTGCACAACGACATACTGCCATCTATCGACATTAGATCAGAGGGCCGGGACTAGTTGCAAGCGTTTTGTTTCTATTCTCTTGTCGCAATCGATAGCGCATTGCTTTGACCACGTGACTTTTCGTTGCAAAATGTCATTCCCATACATTTTTCCGCTTTCTATTAGCGTTAACGACTGTAGATTGTCAACTTGGCTTTAGGCACAGAGTACACAGAGATCGCGCAGCAATCTTCCGTACCTGAACTCCAATGAAAATTGCATAATGACCATGTAACAACACTCTTATGTGTGTGCATATATGCGTTGTTTGATTGCTTTATGAAGATTACCTGCTGCTGTAGTCAACTATACTCTAATAGAAAATACAAAAATGTAGGTGAATGAGATTTGAGAACGAATAGTATCGTGGTCAGAACATTACAATTTCAATTGCGTAAAAAAGGATAAAAAATGCTTGGAACTTGGATAGTCCACTGGTTCTTATTTGTGTAATGCGTAGAGATTTGCACAAGTTCATCTTTACGTGTGCGGCCTGCATTATTCTCAGTAATAATAAGGTATTAACATATATTTAATCAAAATAGACCGAGTCTTATCTGAAGGACAAGTCAAGAGTCTCCGTAACCGGCGAGCGTGTATGAGACGAACTATGAGAGTGGAGGAAGCCAGAAAGTTATGTAAGGAAAGAACCTGTTGGAACTCTGTACTCTCTGCCTACCCTGCAAGGGATCTGGCGTGTTGATATAGATAGATAATGAAACGAAAAAATACGTCAGCTACCTACGTCACTACCTAAAGTTCGACTGAAATAAGCTTAAGTAATATCACAGCATACATTTTATAAACAGTAGACCATCTTAGTAATGGCCGTCCGAATAAGAAGGACGCACTCAGACGCGCGCTCTGCCCAGATTCTCGACTGAAACTTATCGATTTTAGTCTTAGTTTATCCATTTTCAGGCAAAAGACCTCTACTGCACGACAGATGCTTCCCCTAAAGACCACCACAACGACCGGTTCTGTACCGTAGTCATCGAGGTTTTGACCACGACCTTCAAGAAGTTATCGGTCTATCTTGTAGGGTAAGCGTGCATGACCGCGCGTCTATGCGCGTGATTCTTTATCCGACCGCTATTACTATGATGTTCTACTGTTTACATTATGTTTTACTGCGGTAATAAGTAGTATATTTACAAGTGATCGCGTGTTCCCCCAAGGCTGGGCTACTTATTGAGCAGCAAACTTCTGAAGTCGCTGTTGGAGAGCGGTCGCTTGTCGTCGCCGTTTTTGTGCGCGCCGTTGGACGTACTAGCTGCGCTCGTCGAGGCCTTCTGAAGGACGCTCGGGATGAAACTGCTTAGTTGCGTCCGCCGCCTGGGAGATAAACAGACAACACTTTACTATTCCACCAAAAAAGCAAATTAATAATGGGCGACCTTATCTTATTTGGCATTTTGATAGGGTTGATTTTACATCAAACGTACTTCGACCCAATGGGATTTCTTGTACTGCCCTTAGCCCTAGTGCTCTTACGTACCTAGTGTCCCAAATACTCCCTGTAATAAGCTATGTATTCCGCCAGGGGGGAAGAGCCGATATTCTCCTGGTGATGGATAGGCCACCCCCAGGAAGTTCATTCGCCGCGCCGCCAGAGCATCGCATTTGCAAAGAATGGGCGGCCTTACTAGAGCTCTTGCTGGAGGTAATCAAACACCGAGCTCGCGTGGCACATTTTCGCCAATGCAGTCTTTTACGCGATCATAGTTTTTAATTTAAGTTAGAGTTCGATCAGACCGCGTAGCGCTTAAACGTTTATCATTAACCGTACCATAAAATCATTAACTGTCATTTGGATCAATCATTATCATTTAGCATTAAATTTAACTTTGTGGAAACTGAAATAAAATATTAATCACTGCAATCTTAGCATTTCATTACTTATCAACTATCAAACATAAGTGTACGGTAAACGCCGAACAGCTCTTTTCCAGGCAACCTTAGATAACTTACTGGGAACTTTAGAAACTTTGGGCATTGTTAGTTATTTCACTATTTTTTTTAGCTATATGCAACGGGATTAGCCTGGATAACAGCTAGACTGATATCGTTGCTAGCGTTTGTAATATTAACATTTTATTAATTCAAGGACAACAATAATATGCTAGTAATTAAAACATTAATTATCTCAGTTTTTAAAAAGTCTGGAAGTCTCGTTTATTGTTGGGAAATCACAATGTGTGTATCAATGTACACGCGAGCGTGCGTGTGTGCGTACTTGCGTGCGAGTGTGTACGTTCGTGATTATGCGCGCACGCGCATGTGTGTATGTGTAAGGTGCACATTTACACATTGCGTTTAATATGTCCTACAGTGCGTGAGGACGGCAACTCGCAGCTAGTCGGCATTCATAAACTCAAATTTAAATAATTTACTTTGTATAAGCCCTTCAAAGTGCTAACAAATATTTTTTTTTATCTAATTTAACTAGTTATCTACCACCGGATCAGAATGCGGCCTCCACTGAGAAGATCCGGCAAAGAAACTCAGAGGCCTTGTCTCTATTTAATTCCCTCCCTTATTCCTCTTAATTTTTTTTTCAATCATATTGTATGATTACAACGTTTAGGATAAAATTAAATATTTTACGATTTAGCTTCAGCGTGATGCCTCACGACCGAGATATAAGACTAATGACGTTATTTATAAAGTTTCTGAAGGAATCCAGATGGACCAGTCCCCACAAGCAGCACCCGTTCACGAGTAAGACTGCCGGAACAGTCATCACTTTCCTCGACCATATTGTAGGGAAGGGAGTGACCCGCGCCAAAAAGCCACCGCAAGCAAAGACAATATAGTGAGCATAAAAAAATAGTCACGCCTATATTCCCCATGCCGGGGTGGCAGAGGTATACTGAGTACACCCACGTTTTGCCGACGATGTTAGGTCACATATAATAGGGGGCGAGCCTATAGCCATACCGGGCACAATTCCAGACTCCGGACTCGTACTGGGAAGTTTTCGTTAGAGAAACTACACTTGTCCGACCTAGGATTTGAACCCAGGACCTTGTGATCAAAAAGCAATGCGCTTTGCCACTAGACCAACGAGGTAGTCAGAGTATAGTAAGCATACACAAGTTATAAGCAATATGAGGTAACCATGACCAAATAGACCGGGTCTCATCTGAAGGACAAGTCAGGAGTCTCCGTAACCGGCGAGCGTGTATGAGACGAACTATGAGAGTAGAGGAAGCCAGAGAGGTATGTAAGGAAAGAACCTGTTGGAACTCGTTACTCTCTGCCTACCCCGTAAGGGATCTGGCGTGATGATATAGATAGATAGATGAGGTACTAACATGCCCCCTCCCGCGTCACGTTTGGGCGCGCCGAGCGCGGGCGGCGCTTCGGGGAGCGCTTGCGTGCGCACCGGCGGAGCGCTCAGCGCCACCGACATGTGCCGCTCGCCCAGAAGCATGCCGTCCGTCTTCTTCACCGCCTCTTTGGCAGCTGACTCCTCCTCGTACTCTATGTACGCTAGACCTTTTGGTTTGCCGTCCCTGCAATTAGACGTGTGCGTTGAAAACAAACTATAATATTTTTCACATAGGATTGGTAGTGGCAGTTCTAAGTGCCAAACGAAATTAATATTTAATTCAATGGTGTTAAGGCATGAAACCATAAGTATAGAAACCGGTCGTGCCTCTTATTGCCATTGAATAAAGTCTAATTTTCGTTGACACTTACAACTGTCACAGTACCCACCTTACATGAAAAATACTATTACTATTATTATTGAAGCGATAACTTCTTATGCGTTAATTAGCTTATTAAAGCGTTTTACCCTCCGGTAAAACGCTTTCTAACGTAACGCGTAACGGCGCCAGTCTGTCTGGCTTCCCTTTCTCTCACGCATACGGCAGCGGTAGGCATGCTCTTCCTCTCTCACTCTAACCCACAGCGCTCTTCCCTTTCTCTCACGCATACGGCAGCGGCAGGCAGGCTCTTCCTCTCTCACTCTAACCCACAGCGCTAGTTTAAGTTATCACTTCTGTCGGGCGTCCCGAGACGCACAATTTTTTTTTATAAACTGTGTGTGTCCCACTGCTGGGCAAAGGTCTCCCTCCACTTTTTCCACTCCTCTCTGCTTGTTCCCTCGTCAGGCCAGTCCTTCAAAAAGTTGTCCAGTTCGTCCCGCCATCTCCGCCTGGGTCTACCGCGTTGTCTTTTAGGATTTCGTGGGGACCAGTCATTTAATATTTTGGCCCATTGGTTATTTTTCATACGGCAGATATGTCCGGCCCAGTCCCACTTAAGCTTGGCGGCTTTTTGACATGAATCGCCAATTTGGGTTATGGAGCGTAGTGTGGTGTTTCTAACATGGTCGGTAAGTTTAATATTAAGAATACTACGAATGACGGACGATTTCGCACAGTGGTTAAGAGCTTAACCCGCTCCGCCCACTGTGTCTAATAGTCGCGGGTGCAATTCCCGCACGGGACAAATCTTTGTGTGATCCACAATTATTTGTTCCAATCTGGGTATTTGTGTATGTGAATTTTCATGTTTGTAATCGCACCCACACCACAGGAAAATGTCCTAGTGTAGGGAAACGTTTACTAAAAACAAAATTAACCACTTTGACACATTTTGTTTTTATGCACCAATTTTTAAGAGAGATCAAGTGGAGTAAATATTGTCACTTTAATAAATTACTATAGAGATAAAAATTACACAAAATCCAGCTGTTATATATAAAATTCATACATACAGAAAAAAGCTGAACTTAACATGATACTAATATTTAATTAACATACAGGTCACAAACAATAACCCCATCATAAGTAAGATAAATAGCATAAATATATAAATACGTAAGCGACGACGACACTGGTGTACGGTAAAACTCGAATGAGTTTATGTTGCACCTTACAGAACAATGTTTTTTGTAAAAAAAATTATTTGATATTATCAATAAAAAAAAAGTATAAAATACTTACTTGAAAGTAACAATCCTAATGTCCTTAACCTTCCCGTACTTGTCGAAGATGTCGGCCAGGGCGTCCTTAGTGCAGTGCCCGAAAGGTAGGTTCTTCACGAATAGCTTGTTCTTCTCCGCCTCCGTGGAGTACTTGAAGGTGGGCTTGGACTTCTTGGCGGAGTACCGGGAGAAGAACATTGGCCGCCCGTCTAGAGGGATTCGATCGTGCTTCAGGGCTTCGTCTACGGATTCCTGCGAAAGAAAAGGTTCCTTATTTATTGTAATGCATGTTACACATTTTAGTGTAAGGGGCATATAATAGTGTACATTATTATGGACATTATTTTAGTTATTAATATTGACATGAATTAACATTAGCTGTGTATTACAATAATTCAATTAATTCATATTTATTGAACTTGTTTTCGACTATTTTAAATGTACCTAATTACCTAATACCCTACATTATGTTTGCACTTAATTATATTAGAAGATGATGGCGTTATTTAAATTTAACAGTAAGTGTAATTAAGGTCTATCTAATATTTACATGCTCTTTGGCGAAATCTATTCTCAAAACTATGTCATCATTGTAAAACCCATATTTGCAGATGAATAAATGATTATGATTATGACATTTTATCACCGTCACGCCTATATTCCCCAAGCGGGGTTGGCACAGGTGTACTGAGTACACCCACGTTTCGCTGACGATGTTAGGTCCCATGTAATAGGGGGCGAGCCTATTGCCATATAGCGGGCACAATTCCAGACTCCGGACTCGTACTGGGAAGTTTTCGCTAGAAAAACTACACTTGTCCGACCTGGGATCTGAACCCAAGACCTCGTGATTACAAAGCGATGCGCTTTGCCACTAGACCAACGAGGCAGATAACATTTTATGTCATCAATCAGCTTATAGTAAGCGAAGGTTGGGCAAAGGTATTTTCTCACGAATGATAGGAAAGATGAGTTCATACTACTTGTGGATGAAGTGCAGATTGCTGGAGGTTTGTGGCCAGCTACTGTTAGAATTTATAAAACCGCTTATAAGTCTTCCAACTCGGCTTCTTGACTATCACATGAAATAACCGAGACCAACGGCTTAAGTTGCCTTCGCGAGCACGGAAACAGAGATGGCTTAAACATATTTTTCTATAGAATGAAATGTGTAGTTGCGCGGGGTGGCACAGGGCGAGAGGGACGTTACGCCCAACCCACATTTGTATTTGCCATCTGGCGGATGCACTCTGCCACTAGACCACTATACAATGTAATATCTCAATATTAGTTTTTCTCGAATACTAATTTCTTTTCCAAAATTGTAAAACATGCCCCAATCTGGCAACTCTTAACTGCGGGCTCGTAGATAGTCCGATCGCTTAATAGACATTATCCAAACTAAAACTCTAAAAATACATAGATAATTGACTATTACATGTTAGATAAGAAATCTTACCGGTGTTTTATACTGGCAGTAACATATGGAGCCGCCGAACGCCTTGATGCCCTTCCTAACTCGCAGCGAGACGATATCGCCGTACTGTGACAGCTTGTCTCTTAGGCTCTGCTCGTCCACTCTAAAAGTAAGTGTCAATATACCAACTTAAACGTTATTATGAGTTTGAACATTATTTGATAGACTCGCCGTCTATTACAATGGGGCCGAACATATCGAAATACACCTCTGGTATTCCCGTTTAAGCATAAGTCCAATTCCTATGTTAAATAACCATCAATATATTATAACAAAATACACAGCCGTTCAAAAATTTCACTAAAACGTCCCCGTGAGTAGTTAGTTATGATATAAACATAAATTAGGGCATAATGTACCTTACTCGTACCGCTTAAAGTTGTATTTGCATAGCAATGAACAAAATGCAATAACATTTTACGACCGAAGCTCACCGATAGAGTGGTCCGCACCCAAGAGACAGTTGCGGAATCCATACGATGTTACAAATGAAGAAAATAATTAATAAATGCGTCATTTCATTGCGAATAAAGACAACACAGTATAGAATATCACTATTTGAAGGCGATAATTACTTAAAATTAAATACCCCATCATTACAGTTCATCTTGAAGTTTTTAATGGCCCAGTTCGACATTTTCGTCGCGCGGTACACAAGCGACTAAAAGCGTAACACTGCTAGTTTTATAGCACCGCCCACTTTTATCTGCCTTCAAGTGGTGCCACTTCTCATGCGGCGAGCGTGTATCTACCTATATTTGATCGATGTAAATAACGAATATGATCATAAAAGTTTGCCCATACGATTATTAGAAATCTAAAAAAGGTCAAATATTAACATTACCCATATTGCAACTCTTTTCTTTAACCGAATTTTCAATTGAAATAAAAAGTAAACGACTTTATGATAATGACGTATTTTATTTAAGTACACATTTACAAACTTTATCACCTAATACTTTTAAAATTCCTACCTCAAACATTCGGACCCAAAAAAATGCAAAATTTTTACGTAAACACGTTAAAAGTATTAGATAAACTTTGTAAATGTGTACTTTAACAAAACACGTCATTACCATAAAGCCGTTTACTTTTTATTTCAATTGAAAATTTTTGCTATAGTTTACAAATACATTTTTTGGCGACGTTTACATTTTTGCAAACGTCGCCAAAAAATGGCCTCGCCCGCCCTGGCCGCTTCCAAAAAAGTACTTAAAATTTTGGCAGTGTTTCCCGATCAAAGGGGTTAAAATAATAAATGCCTAGTATCCCGAAAATAAGAACCAATTCGGGATAATCGCGGTAATAACCATAAAACTTTATTATTTTTATTATTATGTATCTCGCTGAGATTCGCGGGCTTTACCCGGACCTTTGGAAGGCTTGCATGGGTGCATGGGTCCAACACGTAGAGGCCCTTTGCGAGAAGTTAATGTTATGTAAGTCACCTGCTGAGATCACTTGCTGAAAATGAAGAAACATAACCAGCGAACTGACCCAGGCAGGTGCAAAGACTACAATAATCTTTAACTATGGAAATTATTAGTATTATTTTTATTATTGTTAGTCTCGACCTGCAGTATTACATTAAAACGTGTGATTTTGCCTACACATGAATTCCTTGATGAACTGATATTGGACACAAGTTCAATATCAGTTCATCAAGGATTTTAACACTGATGCATTCAGTATTGTCCCTTCTGGAGAGAACTCTTTAACGATGAATGGTCTGGACACGAAACTTTGTATATTTATTTATTTAAGATATCTTAATATGATTTTGATCATGAAAATGAACTGTATATTCTTGCGAGAAGACTGACACGAAATGTACTGACAAAACTTTGTTACATACATGCTCGCAATGTACCTTTTTAAAAATTATTACGCCTTATTACGATCTTTGCAGGTTAGGTAGAAAAGGTTTAAATCTGTTGGTTAGTATGTACTAACCTCTGAAGTGGCCTAAGTGATTTTAAATATACTGTTACTGGAAGATGCAGGATTATTTAGAGATTATTTTAGTTGGGGTGAACGGATTTTAAAGAAATATAGTATGGATATAAGAAACGTACGTCTTTGGATAATATACAGGATGTGTGCTAGTCTGTAAAGACCGACCTGCCTCTGTCAAATTACAAAAAAACGCGTGCGTAGCCGCGGGTAACAGCTAGTGTCAAATAAATGTCACTCACTTGAACTCGAGGTTGCTGACGAAGAGTGTGCAGGCGTCTCGAGTGCCGAGCCGCGGCCCGCTGCTGCCGCTGTCCGTGCGCTGCCGCTTGCTCTCGCCGCGCTCCTCTGCCAGGCATAGGCAAAATGTAATCAGATTAATGGTTGCAATTGCAGTTTGTAGTATTTAGATAGATAGATAGATAGAGTACACTTTATTGTACACCAACATAAGCACAGAACAACACACACCGTCACGCCTATATTCCCCAGCGGGCAGAGGTGTACTGAATACACCCACGTTTCGCCGACGATGTTAGGTCCCATGTAATAGGGAGCGAGCCTATTGCCATATACCGGGCACAATTCCAGAATCCGGACTCATACTGGGAATTTTTCGTTAGAAAAACTACATTTGTCTGACCTAGGATTTGAACCCAGGACCTCGTGATCACAAAGCGATGCGCCTTGCCACCAGACCAACGAGGCAGTCAGAACAACAAACAAAGAAAATAAAATATACATATATAAAATTGTAGTACAATTGGCGATCTTATTACTAACAGCAATCTCTTCCAGACAACTAACATACCTAGAGAGCTGAAGAGAAATAGGGCAGTTTTTAATCATGATTCAAGATTAAAAGTGTAATCGTAATCGTCATCACGCCTATATTCCCCAAGCGGGGATGGTTAATCATGATTACATGTTGCCCATCTCTGTACAGTACACAGGGCAACGTACAATTACGGGAGTCGCATTACTTGGATCCCCGTTAGATGGATCCTAATGCACTATTTTCTACACTTTTTTTTTTATTTAAAAGAAAACGTAGCCCGCACTAGGATTTATTCCTGTGTCGTGGGTGCGTTTACAAACATGAAAATTCACATACACAAATACCCAGACCGAAACAAATAACTGTGGGTCACACAAAGATTTGTCCCGTGCGGGAATCGAACCCGCGACTATTAGACACAGTGGGCGGAGCGGCTCAAGCTCCCAACCACTGCGCTTAATCGTCCGTTAAATTTTTGGTTTACCATGCGAATCAGTTTCAAACAAAATATTCTAACTTACTGAAGAGTGCACTTGGATTTAGAAAAAGTTAAAAAAATGTGTATGTACGCTGTTGGCCGCGAGGCCTTTACAGCTTCACCGGACTTAGGGGCGAGCGTGCAACCACTACGCTCGAGCCAGAAGGGCAAGGGGCGACATACTCGAGGGCGCCTTGAAGAGGCGGCCTCGGTTGGGACAGTCGCTGTGGTGGGACGGGGTGCACTACTAAGTGCACCGGTCGATCGGTCGGTCGGCTATGGGAGGGGATCTACAACTACGTCGTCGTCGCCCGTATTCTGAGCGGAAAGAATGGATGACAAAGCATCGGGAAATCGGAGAGAACATGTCGCGGCCGGCGGTGACGGCAGGGGTCGGGGAGGGGGAGGGGATCGTTGTCGGCGGCGGCTACGATTAACGGATTCGCATGGGTAGATGCGTTCGCGAAGTATCGTGTTGTCGCCTTTTTAATATAGACGCAAATAGGTTCGAGACCTAGATCGGAGTGGAGGGTTAAAAAACGAGCGAGGACGCCAACCGCAGTGCGTTTTCGTACGCGGTTTTGCGTTTTAAGCTATTCAAAAACCCCTCGCTGTTAACCGTAGTGCGTGCTAAGTCTAAGGCACTGAATGGAAATTAGGCACTGATCACGACCTGTAAACTGTACCATTTATGTGTCCTCCAATGGGGAGGCATGAAGAGAAAACAATACACTTTTAAGCCAATTTGTAACGACGTATGAGACGTCATAACGACTTAACGCACGGCGTAAAGAACACTGCTCAAACTATAAAGTGCAAAAGATACGACAAATTAGTCCAACAAAGTACAATCAAACAAAAATAATAACTTTTTTAAAGAAAGAAAAACTTCAGAAGGCAAAAAAAAAATTTAAGTCGGTGCAGGCAGTTACTTGGCGGTTACCGACCTCAAATATATGTTTTTGAAGTCGGTTTTTTTTTTAATTATTTATTTAACTTAGTGCTTCGTTGGTCCAGTGGCAAAGCGCATCGCTTTGTGAGCACGGTCCTGGGTTCAAATCCTAGGTCGGACTTATGTAGTTTTTCTAATGAAAACTTACCAGTATGAGTCCGGAGTCTGGAATGGTGCCCGGTATATGGCCGCCCCCTAATACATAGGACCTTTCATCGTCGGCGAAATATGAGTGTCTTCAGTACACCTCTGCCACCCCCGCTAGGGGAATATAGGCGTGACGGTATTATTTATTTTACAATTTTAAGTGATGGTAAATGAATTATTAATAGTTAGTTACCTATATTATATTATTCTGCTTAGGTACCTACATGATTAACATAATAACCCATTTGCTGTTTGTTATTGAAGAGTTCTATTGTCTATCTCCGAAGATCTTCATCAGCTCCTAATTCTATTCTATTATGCACTAAAACCTTCCCTGAAAAAATATGCATTTCATAACGAAAACCCCATCCAAATCGGAACAGTCGTTTTTGAGAATATCGCGGACATACAAACAGACATACTGATCGAATGGACAACCTTCTTATTTTGAAATTGGTTAATGATAGCTTTCACTCACCATCTACATCATCATCATCGTCATCATGCGACCTCTTAACTCCACCGCTACTATCGCCTTCCTTGTCTGCCTCCTCCACTTCCATATCACCATCTCTCTTCTTCTTCACTTCAGTACCCTCGTCGCCGCCGCCCGACTTCCTCTTACCTTTGCCCTTCTGTTTCAGGTCTACTTTAGGTTTTTTCTTATCAAATTTAGTCTTTTTAGTATCAGTCTGTTTGCCTTTTTGTTTTTTACCAGTCATTTTATCTTTTATCGCTTGGTAACTGTCGCGCCAATCTTTTATTTTCGCCTAAAACAAAAATTATATGTTAAATAAAGTTGACTTTCTATCGGAGACTTGAGATATTTCGATATCTATGGGTTGGAATTTTGAAAAGATATTACGGAAGTATCTATTGGTATGTATGAAAGATAGTATCGGTGTAAAGATGAGAAAGGGTATGCGCCGTTGGTTAGAGTTGGAGAATGTCCGAAGAAATAATGGCAAAACTGATATACAATGCGAAACTGGAAGGATGTAGGTACCGGTGATGACCTTGACTATCTTACCATGACCAAATAGACCGGGTCTTATCTGAAGGACAAGTCAGGAGTCTCCGTAACCGGCGAGCGGGTATGAGACGAGCTATGAGAGTAGAGGAAGCCAGAGAGGTATGTAAGGAAAGAACCTGTTGGAACTCTGTACTCTCTGCCTACCCTGTGAGGGATCTGGCGTGATGATATAGATAGATAGATATATTGGGGTCGCAAAAACTATCACTTGCTTTAACGGTAAAGGAAAACATCGTGAGGAAACCTGCATGCCTAAGAGGTTCTCGAAGGTGTGTGAAGTTCGCCAACCCGCACTGGGCCAGCGTGGTGGTCAATGGCCTAAACCCTCAGTTTGAGGGGAGGCCCGTGCCCAACGGTGGAACAGTTTCTTAAAAGAGCTAATATTATTGTATCTATTGGAGTACGGAACTCCTCAACAACAAACGACCCGCATAACTGGTCGAGTTATTGTACTGAGAAAGATATGCAATGCCTAGTTATGCGGCAATCAGTTGCAGTAGGACCTTTGACCATTCGATCGATGGATTACGATTCGCTATACCTATTTCGAAAATACACAGATCATCGGCAAAAACCTTAAACGATGACTGGTTTGGCACCTACCAGTTGGTAACAAAGCATTTTGAAGATACGCTCCGAAGCCCTCAACGACAAACAGCAATAATAGGTTGATCGGAACTTTATACTGGAAATAAATCACAGCGAATAGGCAATTCATGAGAGTTTAAACAGAGGAAGGGTCCTTTACTAGGGTACATGCAGCTTACCATTTTCCCGTTTGAAGTCCGTCCAAAAGGGAGCGGTGGTGGTCGCTTTAAACGGTATATTTCTTCAATAAGTGGCTCTTATCTATAGCTTTCTCCAATAAGTTAGTGTTGAAAAAACGCTTGTATCGGCACTTGAATGCACGAGTCTTCAAGCGTCGACTCATCGCTCAACGCCTAACTCTTAACACTTATTTTTACAACACTAGCCCCGGTATGTGTATAAGGCTTGGATCTACATTACCTCGCAAGCGTCCATGCACTCGGTGAGCGTGTGCAGCTGGCCGTGGTCCCGCTCGTAGTCGGTCCACAGGCGCGCGATGGCGGGCGGGTAGTCCTGCACGGAGCGGAGAGCGCGGCGCATTAGCTCGCGCAGCTTGTGTTCGGACGGCTGCGGCGAGCGATTCATTTCAAGGGCGATCAACGCCTCCCAGTATTTCGACATTGTTTTATTGTCACCGTATTCTGTTAAAGAAAATAAGCTAATATATAGACGCCAATAGTGACATACTTGCTAGGTAAAAGGTCAAGTAAGGATTTTCCTTAATTGAACTGGATAAGATTAGTCTAAAATTTAGGCAACCTAGTCGTCTCGTTACCCTCTTAATAGAAAAAATAATAACTTACTGAATATTTCCTCAAATATCTCCTTTCCCTGTTTGGGATCTTTCATGAGCTTGTATTCGAGCCGTGCCCAGTATAGAGGCACTTCGCAGTCGCTGGCCTCCTCGCCCCATGCCTGACAAAAAAAAATATGTATTGGGATACATCGTCGCCGCCATTTTTTGTTTTTCTACATGCATAAAAAGGTAGCCTTCCTGGTGAAGATCGTGGGCAACAACTAGATTTTTAACCGACTTCAAAAAGGAGGAGGTTCTATGTTCGGTTGTATGTATACTCTTTTTTTTTTATGTATGTTCACCGATATTTCCGTCAATTGTGGACCGATTTTGATGATTTTTTTTGCATTGGGTTCAGTATAGCTCCAAGGTGGTCCCATTTTAATTTCATTGGCATTGGACCTTGAACTTAGAAGATACACCAGGGAACTCCTTAACGACAAACAATAGGCATGTGTAAATTGAGATATTATAGGTATTACGTCAATCCTATAGGTACCCTACTATAGAACTAAGCAGTATATTAGCCAACTTCAAAAAAGGAGGTTCATAATTCGTCCTTTTTTATAACTCCTTTGCTTATGAACCGATTTTGATGACTCTTTTTGCATTGGGTTCAGTATAGTTTTGAGGTGGTCCTATTTTCATGTTGTTGTTATTGGACCTTGGACTTTGAAGATACAAGAGGGAACTCCTTTACAGCGAACAGCACGAATGTATAGATTCCGTTATTATAGTCATTATATTAATCCTGTAGGTATATTACTGTACAACTCAGCAAAGTAATATAAGATCGGTATATAAACATTACTAAATAATCCGCTCGTCACTAAAAATTGTAAAATAAGAAGTTTTTAAAATAAAAAATTAACAACTTTTTTTCATCTACATTTTGGTGTGGAGTATGGGAGAATGTAGGCTGGTCTCTCAGGTGGCTCTAAGTTAAGTCAACTAAATTATACTGTATATGAGAATGCTACATACTCCCTCGTTTACACAAAAACAAAACTTTCCTGCAATGGTCGTGTTTCCTGCATGACCGATCAGTGGGTCATTGGATCTCCCAAAGATCTGCCTTGCACGAACGTCGTGTACGTACCTCTGCGAGCGAGTCCCAGGCCAGGCGAAAGGTGCGCCGCGCGCGTTGCACGTCGGGCTCGTTGTCTGCGGGCGTGCGGCGCCGCGTGTACTCTAGGTAGGCCAGCCACAGCGCCTCGCACTCCTTGTACGACTCCATGCCCTTCGACAGCGCCGTCTCAAATATTGTTTTCACCTGTTAACAAAATATAGCAATAACCCTGTGGGGCGCCTTAGAAAGGCAACAGGTATAGGTTCGTTATTCTTAACGGACCTTTTACCCGACGTCAAATGATCTGTATGCGTGATTTTAATTATGCCACTGTCACTACTTCCCGTATAGAGCCATTGCGCAATGCCTCGGCGGCGTCGACTTTTCAAATAATCACATATTGAGTTATTATGTACTACGTACTAGGAAAGCTATTTTTAACAAAAAAAAGGCGCGTAACTTGCTGACCACGGGGTTAGTGAGGATGTTTGTATTTTTTTTAGATAATCTCTTTTTATAAAAATCTTATCTAAGATAGATAGATAGATCTAAATCAAACAAGTCATAAAGAATCAATGATTAATGTTATCTTTATTTAACGTAAACATCCGATAAGCGCGCGTGCCGGCTAAGTAGCTGTCAAGTGCCTTAAGTGTAAACAAATAAAATGTGCTATTGTTGTTATTGATAAATGAATCATATAAGAATTCTTGTTAGAATGTGGAAATAAAACGTTTGTGTAAATTTTGTTATCGGGAGTTGAAAATATAAATATATGTTTGAAGTATGTGTATAAAGTATATGGTATGTAAATATATGTTTGAGATTCTCAACAAAAAAGGTAACCTTATCTACGGTATGACACCTTTCTGTGATTTTAGATTATAATTTCGTAAAATAAACGTTTATTTGTCTATATTTAAGTGAATAATGCTAAAATAGTATGTATTCTTTCTATTTTTGCCAATAAAATTGGTCGTAAACCTTTACATTATTGTAAAAACTGTTTCGTTTTGCACGGTCTACCCAGGCCGAAATCTGGGCTATTTTTTAGTAGTTTACGAGGTATGTTTAGATGACCTAAAATTATATGCGCAGGTTTATTTATTAGTTATTTACGATTAGAAAGGGCAATAAATTATTTCTGTTTTCTGAAAAAAAAAATACGTTTTGTTTACGTAAAAAATTTTGCATTTTTCGAGACCAAATGTTTGCGGTAGGAATTTTAAAAGTATTAGGAGATACACTTTGTAAATGTGTACTTAAACAAAACACGTCATTATCATAAAGTCGTTTACTTTTTATTTCCTGTAAAAATTCGCTATAGTTTTTTAATTATATATATTTTTTTGCAAACGGCAAAAATTGACCTCGCCCGCCCTGGCTTCTTCCGAAAAAGTACTTCAAATTGTGGCAGTGTTTCCCGATCAGAGGGGTTAAAGAGCATCTCTGCAACCGTGTGTTTATCTAATACGACTAATATGCAGATGTTGTTAGTGGTTCATTACACCCATGTAAACATGAGATTATGTATAGTACGTACCTCGTCGAAGGTCCTGTCCTCGTGCTCGGCCTGCTGCATCTGCATGGTCCAGAAGGCCGCTACCCGCGGCATGCGTCGCGCTGCAGCGTGCAGTACGCGCCAATACGAGTCACGCGAGCTGCGCGCGCGCACGCAGCGCGCCCACGCGCACATCAGAGACCGCGCGCCCGCGCATGACAGGCACTCCGTACTGGCGCGGTCGTACACAACCTGCACACAGTGCGTCAACAACTATAAAGGTTTCGCCACGTAGCAGAAGCATCGCGACGGCGGCGTGACTTGGGGAGTTGTAATGTACTGAAATGTACGGGAGACGCCACACAGCGCAGCCCCGCTCGGCGCGACGGTGGCGCGGCTTGGTGACTTGAAATATACTGAAATGTACGGAAGACGCCACACAGCGGAGCCCTGATTCTCGTCTTGTGTCATCACCTTAGAATAAATAATATATCTAGAAGGCGCGTCCGGTCATAATTGCACGTCGCGCGGTGAAGCCACAAATTCAACAAACGCCCCGCACTCACCGCACTTCCTACCCGCGTAATGTTGGCAGCCCCGGAAAGATTACGACTTTTTGGGGTAAATGTTGGTGGCATTAAAGTAAATGATAATAAAATAATTATTGCGGTTATTTAACTCAAGAAATAGATATACTAAAACTATTAAGGTTTGTACTAATTTAATTTAAGGAAAATATATTTTCTACATGTAAACTAAATATTAAAACCGTGATGTACTTCGGCTACTCAACTATATTGATACCATTTAATTCTAGAATTAATAAAGTCATCAACAAAAATTAAATTGTTATACTAGCAACACTAACAAAATGGACGCGTATTTTACTATGATAATTACAGACGGAAGAATGAATTCGATATTTATATAATACGGCACCTGAATGCGCTATTACGTATGAAATGTGAACCTATCATATTTCTGTTAGAGTTCAACAGCATGTTTACAGGCAGGAACGACACAAGACGGCATAATTCAATTTAATTTGTCACGCGCAGAGCACGTTATTTCGCACGACGGTCGCAGAGTGACTGCAAATTTGCCGCCCTAGGCTCACCTACTCAGCCTGCTCGTAAATGCACCGCTGCTTGAGACATTAATAATCTATTCTTACCTTGAGTATACCATCACTGTCACATTCTGCATATCTGTCATGTTGCGATAACTCCTTCACGCTGTCTATGTACTCCTGGTACACTTGAAACTTCTCTTCTGGGTTCCTGAAATATTAGCAACAATGTTATTTCCTTATACACTATATGTAATCCTACCAACAGCTGAAGGCTACTCTGCTCACTGGATTAAGAGTAATTAATCTCAATACAACAGTAGTAGTACTGTGAAATAAAACTATTTTTCGGATTTTATCGCGGTTCGTTTTGATTTTTAAGTTTCGGACGTTTTGATTGCTTTGTAGCAACTATGGTCACGGGAAGGACTGAGGTGTTAGACGTCCAAAACGCATAGTTGTTCCGGGGTACCCTAATACTTCTTAATAAAACTATGATATAAAACTATTTTTCGGAATTTATCGCGGGTTATTTTTGATTTTTAGTTCCCAACGTTTTGAGGGCTTTGCGCGCTGCAAAGGTCACGGGAAGGACTGAGGTGTTAGACGTCCAAAAGGCATAGTTGTTCCGGGAAGACCTTATTCTTATTAAAAAAAAGAATATATTTTTTTGTTGGTCCGATCTACGTAGTACCAGTAGTAGTAGTAATAGTACCAGTGTTGAACCGACTTCATTAAGATCAACTATTAATAGTCGCGCAACACTACTTTGAAATAATATCGACGGACCCATAGAACCAAGTATTGTACAATAAAAATAAATGGTATTTGCAACTTTCGTGCCCGACGTGAGGTTATTTATACCAAATATAAATACTGGATTATAGGACTTTGTTCGTTGGACACGACAATATGCTTAGAAAGGATATCTATTAAACGCTCGAGTCGGCGCTCAACGCTCGGCTTCAGCGCTCATTTTTACAACACTAATCTGTCCCCAGACTATAATTATTAAGACAGACTTCAAATTCCCTCCAGACAACCATCATCCATTCCTTTAATCTTGGTTGTCTGGAATAAATTGCGTTAACAATAAGACCGCCAATTGTACCTCGCTGATTTCATCAATCTTTTTGTGTGTAATTAATTGTAATACTACTGGTGTACAATAAAGAGTACTCTATCTACGCATCTATCTAAAATATCTTGAAAATTCAGGAGTTTCCTACATAGGTCCTTGCAATTTTGTAGAAAAATCAATACCAAAAATATCCCACTCACAACTATATTTCCCGAGCCCATGTGGCAATGGTATAACATCTTCAGCGAAATGTGGATGGACGCCTCATGAGGCGGCGAGACTATTGCCATTGTACTGGGCAAAGTTACAAACTCTGAACTATTACTTTAAATGGTAAACTTTATTCAAATGTTAATTAAGTCATTTAGGTTGTTGCCCATAAATATTAGTTATCAAATAAAATAAATAAAAAATGAAATGAAACTATTTTTTCGGATTTTATCGCGGTTTATTTTGATTTTTAAGTTCCCGACGTTTCGAGTGCTTTGCAGCACCCATGGTCACGAGAAGGACTGAGGTGTTAGACGTCCAAAAGGCATAGTTGTTCCAGGGTACCCTCAAACTTCTTAATTATTTTTGTTTTTGTTGGTCCGATCTACGCAGAATGAGCTCACGGTGTCTTGAGGTCTTGCAGTGTTATGCAAGACCTCAAGACTGAACACATGAAATAAAAATAGTTTTATTTCATGTGTAATATTCACGTAAATCTAAGAACTCAGTATAAAAAAAAAATGGTAGAACAACCCCAAAAACACTTTTTCCATACTAGAATTCGACTCTAGAACTTAGTGATCGCTAGTCGCACCATGCACCACTAGACCAAAGCAAATAAATAAATTAAAATTTTATTTGAATAGACTTACTCCATAGTTAGCAGTCTGTCTTCGAATGGTGTTATTTTGTGTAAATAATCTATGGCTGCTTCATGTTGCTTTTTCACCTGAAATAAAGAAAGAACCTTGTTATTTGTCTTAACAGTATTCACTAACATTTGTAAAATAAGGAGTAATGCCGATTAAAAAAAAATCAGATACATATAAATAGAGTACAAGAGTCTTGTGCTCCAAGAATTCTTTAAACATATTCTAAATTTTTAAGAACCACCAAGGGTCAGTAGTTCTTGATGTAATTTTCAACTTGAAATGGAAAGATGATCACACGGACGGAAGTGGAATGGAACAAGAAATAGAGCGAACTAGGCCGGCTTCGCACAGTCAGAATTCCCTATCAACTTGAAATTTCGAAGGCAGTAAATACATACAAAAACGAGGAACTCTAAGAAGTTCGGTGACTGATATTGCTGATGAACATGGACGGCAGTGATGGTAACATCAGGCAACCTGCAAACTGTTCCCAAGGCAGACCCTTATAACACACGTACAGTTCAAAATCTCAAACTGAAAGCTCTGTATATGTGTCATAAGGTCCTGCCTAAGATATTTCGAAACTATATGGCCAGTGTGAGGGTACCTTGTCGACGTATTCCTGTCCGTGTATAGCGAGTGCCAACTCTTCAAGTTGTGGCCACGCCTCCTCACCGCGAAGCAGCGGCCGGGAAACTGTCTCTTCCAGGCACCACAGCACGCGCTCCTGTTGAGCTTTGTATTCGGCGTCATCCACGCTGTGACAAACACCTAACGTTACAACCTAAAGGGCATTGCATACGACATCTTTTTCACATTTTGTGTGTGTGTGTATGATCTACGCTGTTGGCTGCGGAGCCTTTACAGATTCAACGGACAAGAGGACGAGCGTACAACCACTACGCTCGAGCCAGAAGGGCAAGGGGGCAACTAGCTCAAGGGCGCCTAAAGGAAGAACGGGCTCGGCTTGGGCAGGCGCTATGGGGGAGGGCATTTACTAGATGTCTCGCTGTGGCGCTCTACACCGGCCGGCGGGCAAGATTCTTCGACCTCGCCGGCGAGGTCGGTGTCTGATGCTGGGTGCGGTATATGCATCCGAAAGAAGGGATGTAAGGGCATCGGGAGGGTCGGTGAGAACATGCCGCGGACGGCGGTAGCGGCTGATAGGACAGGAGTTGAGTTCGTAGTCGGCGGCGGCTACAATTAGCGGATTCCTATGATTGGACGCGTTCGAGAAATATCGGGTTATCGCCTTTTTAATAAAGGCGCGTTTTTACGTTTTAAGACACTGCCACTTCCACAGACGAGGTTGGCAGAAGTGTACAGTGTACTTTTCGCCGATGATGTTAGATCGTAATCCCAATATAATATGACGGACGATTTGGCGCAGTGATTAAGAGCTTAAGCCGCTCCGCCCACTGAGTCGCATGGTCGCGGGTTTGATTCCCGCACGGGACAAATGTTTGTGTGACCCACAATTATTCGTTTCGGTCTGGGTATTTGTGTATGTGAATTTTTATGATTGTAAACGCACCCACGATACAGGAATAAATCTTAGTGTGGGGCTTCATATAAAAAAATGGGACGAGCCTAACGCCATTATACTGGACAATTCCACACTCCAAACTGATACTAGGGCTTCATGATGGCTACGAGCATTTTACGCTACTAATCCCTTGCGTTAGTATCTTTAGGTAATAGCGCATCACGTAAGTAGCGATCACAAAGTTCTAGGTTTATAATCATAAAAAAACTCAATGTTAGGAGTATAGTATTGTGTCCAGTAGATATGAGTGGTATTTATTAGAACAGATCCAAAGAACAGGTATTTTACGAGAATAGGCGGCACCTAACCCAATTCTGGAAATACCTAATCCACCTAATATTCATATTGAATATAATCTAACGTTTAGCCGTTTAGCGCGCTCACTCACTCCTGTTCCCGCGCTCTCTCACTCACTCATATGCTTATCGCTTTGCTATCCCGCTTACGTGTAAGGGAGCGAGACAGCGCTATCCAACGCGTATTAATATAAAACAAATGTAAATATAATGAATTGATATCTTTTAAATACGCCATCTTGCAAACGCTAAACTTTTGCGGAATATTTAATATCGCAAGACTCAAAACTTCATACATTCGTAAGTTAACAGTCCTAAGCCTGTAAAAGTATGAAGGGTAGATACCAATTCATCACTAATATATCATTAAATGATAAAATAGAAAACAAGTATTAGTTTATTCAACCAATTTCGTGCAGAAATATCTAATCTATTAAAAAAAAAAAATATTTGATTCCATTTTGAAACTTCCAATTTCTTAAAAGTGTTATTATGACTCAATATAACAAAACAATTTAACATTCAATTAATTCAAATATCGATAATTCGATATCTGGATTTGATATAGAATAGGCGGATTGAGATCACTAAGTAACGGTATGTGTATGAGATCATTGAGATTAGGTGGATTAGGTGGAATAGGTATTTGGATTAGGTATTTATGCAGACTAGGAACAGGTGTACTAAGTACCTGATTTACCTAATACAACCCATCTCTAGTGTCCAGTGCAATGACAATAGGATCGGCCCCTATTACATTAAGACCAAACATCGTTTTCGATATATGGGTATTACAGTATAGTTTTATCACTTGCTTGGGGAATATAAGTGAACAGTGTGTTCATTTGAGTAAGTTAAGCTATTGTCGAGTAGAGATGTGTACGACAAAGATATCCAAAGTCAATAAAAGCGTATTGTCACTTACATTAAAAATGTATTATATCAGCCTATACTGCCCACTGCTGGAAAAAGGCCTTCTCTCACAAATCTAGATGAGAGAGATTAGGTCATACTCCACCACGCGGACCCAGTGCGGATTGGTGGAGGCAGGATTGTGGCCACCTGCTGTTGGAACTTATCAAGCCGCCTTTAAGGCTTCCAACTCGGCTTAAGGACTACCACATTAAGTGGTAACCGGGACCAACGGCTTAACGTGCCTTCCGCAGCACGGAGATGCTCGAATATGAAAATGCCACTAACGGTCACTCATCTCAGGCCGATCGAATCGAACGCTGCTTAACCTTGGTGATCGGTAAGATCACCGCGGTCGCACAGCGCTACGAGCGCCTGGGAGAAAAATGTATAGTTAGTGACAAATCTTTCTTTGGCAGCATTTGGATACTGTGGACGAGCTTACATAGTACAACTACTTACGTACAACAACTTAAATAAAAGCTTGTAAAAAAATTCCGTATTTAAAGCGCACGCAGCCATAGTAGTAGCCATAAAATAATTTCTAAGATGAAATAAGTATTTTTTGTGTAGTTAAAGATTCATTTTACTAATTAATATTTGTACGCCAGTTGGCGAAACAGAGTACGTACTCAAACTGTACATCTCACATCATATTATAATGCACCTATGTTTACAAATAAAGAAATTTGAATAGATTGCTGCGTTTGCAACAGATCTAAAAATACTTCAGATGGTATGTATTAGAGATGGGTCGTATTAGGTAAATCAGGTACTAAGTACACCTGTTCCTAGTCTGCATAAATACCTAATCCAAATACCTATTCCACCTAATCCACCTAATCTCAATGATCTCATACACATACCGTTACTTAGTGATCGCAATCAGCCTATTCTATATCAAATCCTGATATCGAATTATCGATATTTGAATTAATTGAATGTTAAATTGTTTTGTTTCAAAATGAATGAATCTAATTTAATCAAAAAAAAATTCAATTTTTTTTTAGATGAGATTAGATATTTCTGGATGAAATTGGTTGAATAAACTAATACTTGTTTTCTATTTTATCATTTAATGATATATTAGTGATGAATTGGTATCTTCCCTTCATACTTTTTACAGGTTTAGGACTGTTAACTTAAGAATGTATGAAGTTTTGAGTCTTGCGATATTAAATATTCCGCAAAAGTCGCATTAGCGTTCGCAAGATGGCGTATTTAAAAGATGTCAATTCATATTTACATTTGTTTTATATCAATACGCGTTGTAAAGCCCTGTCTCGCTCCCTCCACCCTTACACGTAAGCGGGATAGCAAAGCGATAGTGAGTGAGCGCGCTAAACGGCTAAACATTAGTTGATAGTTTTTATTGATTATGAATATTAGGTGGATTAGGTATTGTCAGAATTGGATTAGGTGCCGCCTATTCTCGTAAAATACCTGTTCTTTGGATCTGTTCTAATAAATACGACTCATCTCTAGTATGTATGCCGGTGAAAATCGGGTTATACAGAGTACAGACCTCATGGTGTCGAGCTGTGCTTTCTCCATCTCGAGCTTGGCATCCCAGAAGATCTTCCCGGACAGCGGGTCCGCGCCGGCGCGCCGCAGCACGTGCTGCAGCTGCTCGCGCGCGTCCGCCGCCGACTCGCTGCTCAACGACCACGAACACCACTCGCTTAGGATCGGAATGGCTACAGGAACAAAGTTTCTTTTTCACTTTTCTCACCTGAATTCGTGTTGATGAATTGACGGAGTAAAATAACAGGTAACTAGTGCAGAGGTTTTCGGCGGGATATCGAACAGTGATGTCGTCAATTTGTTTTAATTTCCAAAACTTATGTTATTTCAAATTATAATGTGTAATGTTGCCGTTAACGTGCCATTTCGATATCCCTCAAAACGGCCGTAGCAATTATTATGTAAAGTATCCATCACTTTACTATCCAGGATCCACTTCATCAATTTTAAAATCATCTTTATCATCAAGTTCATTGGGGGAGTTGAATTAATTTAGAAATCAATACATATTCGTAATACTTGACATTGGCAAAATACGCGTCGTCGTGATGCCATAAACCAAAAAAAACTGATGCAGAGCTTACAGCGAGCGAGAGAGATTAGGCCACTATAAGGAATCAGTGCTGATTGGCGAATGCATGACTTTAGCCACCTGCTGTTTGAACTTATCAAGCTGATAATGCTTCCAACCAAGAAGGGCAAAATGTAATCAGATTAATGAGTGTGTGTTTGAGTGATATACGCTGTTGGCCGTGAGGCCTTTACAGCTTCACCGGACTTAAGGGCGAGCGCACCACTACGCTCGAGCCAGAAGGGCAAGGGGCGACATACTTGAGGGCGCCTCAAGGAGGAACGGCCTCGGTTTGGACAGTCGCTACGGGGGGAGGGGGTGTAATTAGTGCACCGGTCGGCGGGCTAGGGGATCTACGGCTTCGTCGTCGTCGTCCGTATCCGGAGCGGAAAGAAGCGATGTTAAATCATCGGGGGGATCGGTGAGAACATGTCGTGGCCGGCGGTAGCGGCAGGGGTCGGGGTTCGTAGTCGGCGGCGGCTACGATTAGCGGATTCGCATGGGAAGATGCGTTCGCGAAGTGTCGAGTTGTCGCCTTTTTAATATAGGCGCGAATAGAATCGAGACCGAGATCGGAGTGGAGGTCGACATTTCGTACGAACCACGGGGCTCCTACGGCTTTGCGGAGGAAGCGGGACTGAACCGCTTGAAGTCTATCGATGTGAGAGTGGGCTGCATGCCCGAACACAGATTAATGATTAACCACCCCCGCCTGGGGAGTATAGTCGTGACAGTGTAATAATGATTAACGTTTACAATAACATTTTGTAACCTTCAACGATTACTATTACAATTTTAATTTTAAATCATGATTGGATATTACAAAATGTAATTGTTATCATAAATCTGATTACATTTTGCCCATCTCTGCTTCCAACTTGGCCTAACGACTACAGGGATAAAGACTTAAAGCGCCTTCCAAAGCACGAAGCTTTTCAAGTACGAAAAGGCCACAGAGGGTTACCCGTTCATTTCAGCTGGAACAAATGCTATTAGTGATAGCTATGAAAACCGCAGTTCCACAGCTCTACGAGCGCCCTGATCATTTAATACAAGAATTGGAATCTAAATGATGTTCTTTATTTATCTATATCATCACGCTAAATTTTTTGTGGCGTAGGCAGAGAGTTACAGAACTCCTTACAGAACTCTCTTGCTTCCTCCACTTTCATATTTCGTCTCATACACGCTCGCCTATGGACTCTTGAGTTGCCCTTTATATAAGTCACGGTCTATTTGTCATGGTAGGTACTGTGGAAGGCCTTGACTGGTCTGGTCGAGGGCTCCCCTAGTATCTACATCCTTCTACTTGCGCATTGTATATCTGTTCTGTAGTGCCCGAATGAAGCTTTGGTTTTGTTTCGGCCACCTTCAGCCATACCTTCGCCTTCCACCAAAATGAACCGAAGTTTTGGCTGAAGCCGAAGGTTTCCAGCAAGCACCGAAATTTAACGATCTATTACAATTTTCCTCTTACGAATGCTTTTAAGAAAATAAATATTATAAATAACATTATTTCACCGTTATTAATTTTAACTATTTTGATTGCCTCGTTGGTCTGGTGGCAAAGCACATTGCTTTGTGATCACGCGGTCCTGGGTTCAAATCCCTAGGTCGGACAAATACGTACTTTTTCTAACGTAAAATTCCCAGTATGAGTCCGGAGTCTGGAAATGTGCCCGGGATATGGCAATAGGCTCGCCCCCTATTACATGGGACCTAACATCGTTGGCTAAACGTGGGTGTACGCAGTACACCTCTGCCATCCCCGCTTGGGGAATATAGGCGTGACGGTGTTTTTATTAATTTTAACCAGTTGTGGGTAATTTTATTCATCTAGCTAGTTAATACAGACACCATAACTTTTTTTTTAATGTTAGTCAAACATGTACCAAAAACTCTTATAGTTATTAAATTTGTGTTTATTAAATTTGGCAATGGCCTATTAATCGGCTTCGGCTTCGGCTAAAAATCGACCTTCGTTCGGACACTGCTGTATTGTCATTCTTTCTTCCGACGTTCTAAATTATTTTGTTTTATTAATATCAGCCCTCCTCTGTGGGACTGAAATCTCCCGCGAATCTAATAAAATATGAACTTACAATAGCAATCCAGCGCAGCCTGTTGGAATAGGTCGGCGATGCGAGCGCGCGACTCCTCGGTGTGTGCCAGGCTCTCTTCAGTCTGAATGCGCAGCAGCCAGTGTTCGGCGCGCAACACCGACAGCTGCTGGAGGCGCTCGAAAGCCGCCCGCCACCGATCCAGCTCCGACAAACTCCTAATATAGATTTGTAAACTTTTAGGCTTTAGACTTCCCCCTAACATCGTCGGTAAAAAGTGGGTGTGTTCCCAGTACATCTCTGCCATCTCTCTCACTGTTTCTATCCCTGAATTTATTTTATTCTAGTAAATTTGGAAGAAATACAGGCACAAGAATATAAGAAAGAAATAGGATCATTGAAGCTCATTTATTCTATTCCTTTACAGTACTTTAAACATTATGTCGAAAATTTGCATCTGCATTCAGAGCACAATCAGAACTGCACTTCCATCAGGGAGTGCGTTCAGTGAACCAATTTTCAATATCACATTTTCTCAGAGAGTACAAATAATTCCGAAACATTATTTACTACTAAAGTTTTTATATAACTTGTTCATCTATCTATATCATCACGCCAGCTACCTCGCGGGGTAGGCATAAAGTACAGAGTTCCAACAGGCCCTTCCTCCACTCTCATAGTTTGTCTCATACACACTCGCCGGTTACGGAGACTCTTGACTTACCTTTCAGATAAGACACGGTCTATTTGGTCATGGTAAGATAGTCTAAGTCTTCCCCGGAACCTACATCCTTCCACTTTCGCATTGTATATCTGTTTTGTCATTCTTTCTTTTGGCATTCTTTCTATATGCCCGAACCAACGAAGCATACCCTTTCTCATCTTTACACCGATACTATCTTTCATACTTACTCGCTTTCTTACTACGCTGTTGCGAATACAGTCGGTCAGCGTGACTCCGCAAATCTTCCGCAGAGATCGCATTTCGACCGCGTTTATTCTTTTTTCGTTCTCCTTCTTACGAGGCATGCCTTTTAAGATTTGTCGTTTGAAGAAAAAAACAACTAGAACCTTATAGTACTTTTTATTGTTTTTCAAAGTATTCACCACGTAGCTTAATACACTTTTCCATTCGCTCAAACCAGTTATTATAACATTTATTCCACTCTAAAGTGGGGGTGTTCAAAATAGTTGACTTGAAAGCGTCGACTGCTTCTTCACCGGACTGGAACCTTTGACCACGAAAGACTTTTCTTAATTTTAGGAAATGTTAAGAAATCGTTAGGGCTTAGGTCAGGACTGTATGGAGGATGGTCAACAATGTCTACTTTTTCCTACTTCAAATACTCAATCGTTTGACGAGCGCTGTGTGAGCTTGCGTTGTCGTGGTGCAGGATGATGCGTCGCTTTGAGTTAGATTTTCGAAGTTCGGCGATGACTTGTGGTAAACAAACTGTGGTATACCACTCTGCGTTAACCATTCTACGATCTTTAAGTACAATAGTCGCAACATGGCTGGTTTTTCCAACGAACGTGGCCACCATCTTCTTTGAAGTGCTTCGAGAATGAACAATTTTAGTCGGCTTTGGCTCGTCTTGAAAGACCCAGATTGTAGATTGTTGTTTAGAATCAGGATCGTAGGCATAGATCCAAGATTCGTCACCACTGATGATGTCGTAGACGTGATTTGACTCTCCTCGGTTGAACCTTTGCAGAGTTTTCTTACACCGTCTGACGCGGGCCGCCATGTGATCGTCAGAAAGCAGATGCCGTATCCAACGGCAAACTAGCTTTTTCACACCAAGCGCTTCATGCAAGATCTTCTGAATGGTTGTCCCTGAGATGCCTAATAGAGCCTCTATCTCTCGATACGTCACATAACGATCTTCGAGAATTAGTTGTCTCACAGCAATGATGTTATCTTCAATGAAGGCGGATTTTGGACGTCCTTCGCGAGATTTGTCACTAACACTAGTATGTCCACGCTGGAATTCTAAATACCAGCGTTCGACAGTCCGTCCGTCTCGTAACGTCCACACTGAAGCCGTGTCAGGCTTCTTCTAAAGTTGTAGAAAATTATTGCACGAACATTTTCCTTAGAAAGATTCATTTTCGTACGTAACCTGACAGATTCCAATGGACGCTGTGACTAAACAATAGCATTAATCCTAATACTTTCAACTGTTTTGAGATCCAAAATTTAAACACATTCGAATATAGAACAGACAAATATTCCGTTATGCATGACCAGCTGTGCCTTTTGGCTTAAGTGCCGGCTCCCAAGTAGCCTTCCCATCGCACCATTCACTCTTCTCTCTTTATCTGCGGTGTATTTCCCATCCTTACTGAATGCGCATCCAAGATATACAAACTCATTCACTTGCTCCAGCACATCGTTACCAACCACAATCCCTGCATTCGTTCTGGTTTCTTCCCGTTCAAAAACCATAATTTTGGTTTTCTTCACATTCAAATGTAAGCCATTGTTCATGCAGTCGTCTCTCATAACAGTGACTAGTGTTTGGCACTATCAAAACCGCGCCATCTGCATACAATAGGTGGTTTACCACTAGATCACCCATTTTTACCCCTTCATTCATCGCATTCAGTCTTTGAAGACTTTTATCCAGATATATTATAAACAGTCTAGCGGACAACACGCAACCCTGCTTGACGCCGATTTTAACATCAAATCAAGGTGACATGTTACCAACCACCCGTACACATGCCTTGCTGTCCACATAGGTCCACTGGACGGCTCGCAACAGAGTGCCGTTTATACCATACTCTGGAAAATTGTCCCAAAGTCTCTTTCGCACGACTCTATCAAACGCCTTCTCCAGATCCACAAAACCGCAGAAAACCTTCCGGCCTACTGCCAGATGCTTCTCTACGATGTTGCGGAGGGAGAAAACTTGATCCGAACTTATTAATTGATTATCAAAATGCAAGGGCTGCCTCTGATGTCCAACAAAGTGCTATTAAGATTTGTCTATCAAAATATTCTCAGTAACATCAAGCCTCGCGTAACAGTCAAGAGTCACGAATTGTGCCCAGAATAATGGCATCAGGTGCGCCCCCTATTACATTAGAATCTGACTATTGTCGACGAAACATAGGTGTGGACAAATACACCTCAGCCACCGCCATTTGGGGAATATAAATGTGATAATGTTAATTCATTTTATTCAAATATTGAATACATGGAAGTCATACCACAGGGCTTGAATGAGGTCCATATGTTCATCGTAATTGTATGGATCCTCGGAGAGACGCCTCTCCAGTTCTGCTACTTTCCTCTCCAACACTTCATCATCATCATCGTCCTGAAAATAAGTGAATTTATTATTACCTTGCTAAACCATGTGTGTGTGTGCTCATAGTACTGTGCAACCACACTGTTCTTACCGATCACCAAGTCTAAGCAGAGTTCAGCTCAATCATTCTGAGATGAAGAACTATTTGTGGCATTTTCATAATTGAGTGTCTCCATTCTTTGGAAGCCACGTCAAACCGTCGGTTCCGGTTACTAAGTAATGGGATAGTGGTTGAGCCAAGTTGGAAGCCTCGTAGGCGACTTGATAAGGTGCAACAGCAGGTTGCCACAACCCTGATAACTTACAACAATCCCACACTGGATCTGCATTGAGGAGTGATCTTATCTAATCGCTCTCACCTCGATTTGTGATAGAAGGCCTTTGCCCAGGAGTTGAACAGTATAGGCTGATATTATTATAATCTGTGTAGTCACTTCGGGCAGAATAACTAACTAACTATAATATTAGCCCTGTTAAGAAACTGTTCCATCGTTGGGCACGGGCCTCCTCTTAAACTGAGAGGGTGTACTCAAACTAAGGGTAGATCAACTTTTCTTCTCATATGTACATAGTTCAGTTACATTTAGTTACACATCACAATTTAAAATACTAAACACTTAGATATTGTTAATGAGTAGTAGGCCCTACACATATCCTATCCTAAAATTAACTTCACTGCTTCTTGCCCTGGTATCTCTCCACCAGGGGATTACCATAAACAGATACAAGAGGATTTTCTTTAAGCAAATCACAGGATACCCTAAGGGAAACTTAGAGGTCCACCACTATCCACTATATAAGTTAATTTTCAGAATTTTTTTATTTAGAAAAAAATTTCAGAATCCCAGATATATGAAATATTTTAGTTTTTTTAAAAAAACCGTAATTTTCTCAAAGTCCGCCCGCTTTTTTTTTCTCTAAAAATACTTCAACTAATTCTGCAATGATCCCCGTTAATCAAAAGATGTGACGACAATCGATTCTAATTTTTTTTCTTGATTATAAAAAAATTTTTGTTGAATTTTTGCTTATTGTATATAACTTTGTTATGAATTTTTTTTTATTTCCTCGTGAAACCTCAAAAGTTGAAAATTTTTTCAATTTTTTTTCGAAAACTATATTTAAAAACAAAAATTTTGAAAAAAAAAAGTTCTCAAACGGTCAATTTGTGAAAAAGTTCTGGGAATTTAAAAATAAAAGAGCGGTTTTTTTTTCAAAAATTCATAACTTTTTTTGTCGGGAAAAAAAATTTGAAAAAATTCTGAAAAATAACTTTCGGGGGGTAGAAAAAGATAGAAAATTTTCAGCGAAATCAAAGGGGGTCAGGTAAAAAATTTGTCGATTTGACATGGAATGACCCAAATACAAGAGAGTAAACGAAGTACAATCTCTAAGACCTTTTTTTTTTTATGGGAATAAGCCCGCCACACATTCCCACCATTGTAACTCCTGTAAGCCAGGATCCACAATAGTCTCCTTAGATGACACCAAGGTTTGAACCTTGGGGTGTCCCGGGAAGCTTGGAACCCGCAACAAATTATTAATTAGAAAGAAAAACCGGAGTAGGAAAAATAAAATTCCACTTCCCTCCTTTGCAAGGCGGGAGACACAAAAAATTGGCAGATCAACTACAAAAAAGGACAACAACTAGAATAAGGCTAGTTGCAAAGCATTACAGATACAAAAAAAATATTTTCAGGGCCTATTTTGTGAGCCTCATGTTTGACTCCAGTATATAGGTATAGCAAAAATGCTTGAATGCACGGAAAATATCCTGGGTTTCTACAAGATCCATATGTTCTACAAGATTACCCTAGACGTATTTCGCGGGTTGTTTATCATAAATGTACGATGGTAAATCTCTCAGATCTGTAGGACTATACTGATGGTTTATATTCTTTACAATCACCAAGATTAGACAGCTTTTAGTTGTCAAAGTATTTATCCAATAGAAAACCTGTGCATTATAGATTTTTAGATCATTCAGATATTACTGTCTAATGCATTAATATATTAACTACATTGAGATAAAACAGATGGTGTTGCCGCCTGCGCCTGCGCTACGCAGATGATACCACTTTTTTTTTGCGACTGATGCCAGTCACATGGAGAAACTACTTCTTAAAATGGAATGCTTGAGCCTTTTGTTTGGATTAAATATTGATCGGAGTAAGACCAAGATTATGATTGTTGACCGCCCCAACAACAACTCGCCAGAAACAAAACAAATTGCAAACTGTGATGTGATTAAGACGTACATATACCTTGGTGCTTTAATCTCAAATAACGGCGGTTGCATAGGTGAAGTAAAGCAACGTATGGCGATTACTAGAACTGCAATGGACAAGTTGAAAAAGATATGGCGGAATGGTAATATAATAATAAAAAATAATAATAAATTCTTTATTTGCCAATAAAAATACACACAAATGAGGTTACCGTCGGTCCCAAACTAGGCTAAGCCTGTATCTTGGGCACCGTGCTTCATATACATATAGTGGGTTGTCATAACAAGTTATCTGAGATGATGGAACATTCTTACAGCTAAAAACAATAAAAAAAAAAAGAGAGTAAACTGAAAATTATTAAAATATACAGAAACATGTAACGTAAATACCCAATTTTGCCTGAGTGTGTGTGTGTGTGCGTGTTTGTGTGTGTATGTGTGTGTACGTGTGTGTTTGCTTGTGCGCGCGTGCGAATGTACAAAACCCAAGTGATAGATTTATCTACTTATTGTTAACAAATTTTCTGTTTGTGTGTAGGTCAAAGTAATAAGCCATTTTTTGAGTATATGTTTTATTTGATAGTTTGTAGAGTTCCTGATGTTGTGGTTTTTGTTTATTATATTGTAAATATGTGAGTGAAGGAAACTTAGATGACGTTGAGCAAAAGTAGAGTTAACAGCTACAGTCGGTATCCTAAAATTTCGCTTACTCTTTAGCATTTCTAGGTCATCTCTTCGTGAAGTCTTTATATGAATCTTAGTAGTGACATTAGTAATGTATAGTTTGCGGACACTAAGAATAGACGCCTCTGCATATAGCTCATCAGTTGGAAAGCGATAAGGTTTGTGCAGCATAACTTTTAAAACTGCTCGTTGTGCTCTCTCTAGATCTAACATGTGGGTTTTTGCTGCCCCACCCCATGTAACAATACAATATTGTAAAATGGATTGACACAGAGTTAAGTACACCAGTTTTCTTATGTTTACAGGTGCACTTTCGCGAAGCAGTTTCATTACGTAGATGAATTTTCGAACACGCTTTGTCAATTCTGTTATATGATGCTTAAAGGATAGGTATTGATCAATCGTAACACCTAAATATTTTAAATAATCAGTCCTTTGGAGTGTAGGACAAGTGCACATAGAGATCAAGTTATGTTCGCAACAGTTGGTATGCAAACTGATATTATAGTTCGGCAGTTTAGTAGCTTGAGTTTTCCTGAAGACAATGTATTGGGTTTTCATAGTATTAAGAGTGAGCAAATTTAGGTCAAGCCAACTGGCGATACTTAAAATTCCAGACTGTGCTTTTGTGTATACTTCATCCCAGTTCATACCGTGAAACAGAATAAACGTATCATCAGCGTAACATATTATATCTGCATTAGGTATATTACGTCTAAGTATACCATCCACATAGATTGTAAATAAAACTGGACCAAGTAAGCTACCCTGTGGTACACCAAAGCAAATAGCTCATTACTACTAATACGGTCCGCTATCTTTACACATCGTCTCCGGTTGCTAATGTAGCTAGAAAACCAGCTCAATACTGTGCCTCTTATGCCAAGAGATTCTAGTTTGTTGAGCAGAATTGGAATTGACACAGTATCGAAAGCTTTAGCAAGGTCGACAAATATGCCAAGACAGCGTTGACCTTTATCTATGTGCCCAGATGCAAGATCTATAAGTAATTCTACTGCATTTTGGGTGCTTTTGCCTAATCTAAAGCCGAATTGTCTATCTGAAAGTAGGCCATTTTTTTCTAGATAGTTCACAATGCGTTTATTTACTAGTTTTTCCAAGATCTTTGAGAAAATGCTAATAAGAGATATTGGCCTGTAATTATCGGGACATTCTTTTGCACCAGTTTTGTAAATAGGAGGGGGGGGGGGGGGGGGTTACCGATGCAACCTTTCATCTTTCCGGAAAAACTCCCGCAGCCATACTTAGATTACAAATAAAAGTGAGAGGCTCAAGAATAAAAGTGTTTTATAACCATCTATGCCTGGGGCACAATCGTTTTTGAGGTTTCGTATTATTGTTCCTATTTCAAGGTTATCAGTCGGTACCAAATACATTGATGCGGAAAATGAGGGCTGGGAATTTACTCTACTGGCAAGATCCTGTTCAGATGTAAGTAGTTTCATCATAATGCAGTTCGATAGATTTTTACCTGTAGAAACAAAATGATTATTGCAAGCGTTAAGAGATTCTTTAATTGAACTTTGGGATTTTAAAAGTTCTTGAGAATCATCCTGTTTTGTGATAACTCACATATGTCTTTTAAAGTATTCCATAATTTTTTCGGATTATTTTATTTTCATTTAATAAGTTTGTATCATGATTATTTTTAACTTTTCTTATAAGATCTATGAGGAAGTTCCTACATCTTGTATATGATGTTTTCAGTGTTTCATTATAAGGGGACTGTTTGACCAGGGAATGTAGTTTATCTTTAAATCGCATGCATCATATTAATCCTGGAGTTATCCAGGGTTTTAGGATAGTTTTTTTCGACTATATTTAATCTTTATCGTACTTTTTGTTACTGCTGAATCAAGTACGCGATAGAAAGAGTTAACTGCCATTAACAGTATTGCTACTAGTAATATAGGTCCAGTCTGCGCTTTTTAATTCTGTTTGTGAAGTTTCATAATCGGTCTTTAAAATCGTTTTACTGTTTCTTTTTCTTAGTTTTTCTTTCTCGGTATTAAGTCCTACCATTACCGCATCGTGATCTGTTAGTGTACATTTGGCGACAACACCGACTACTTTTCCACTGCTTCTTACGAAAACATGATCTATGCACGAGTTACCCCTAGTCGGTTTTGTGATAGCAGGTAGTAGACCATTTTGTGCCATTAAGCACTGGTATTCCGCATTGTCCCCACTAGGGTTATTAACTAACAAGTCGATGTTAAGGTCACCTATAACAATAGTTCGTGAGTTAACTTTTAGTTTTGTTAGTTTTATCCAATGAATTTAAGAATTGACTCAGATTCACAAAAGATGGTAAGCGATATACACCAACTATTTTGATAAAACTGTCTATGTTAATTACTAAGCAATTAGCATCATCTATATCCGGTTCAATTACCGAAATATTGTAAATATCTTTAACATATATCGTAACACCACCAGCTTTGTTTATGTATTTATTTGTATTAAATCCCTGATAACCGTCAAGATGTCTGGTAACTGAACTCTCGTGTAACCAACACTCAGTAAGGACTATTGCATCATATTTAATGTCTAAACGTTCTATATATCCAAAGCCACTAAAACTAGGCTCGTACACACACTCTGTATTCCCCATATTCTTATACGCTGCAGAGACTTGGATGCTGCGAGAACTGGATAAGAAGAAAATAGATGCTCTGGAAATGAGGTGCTGGAGAAGAATGCTTAGGATATCGGGGACCGAATTTCGAACGAATGTCTCCATACTCCAAGAACTCAGCATCAAACAGCATCTATCAGCAGTAGTACAGTCTCGCATACTCAAATTTTATGGCCATATCTCGAGGCCTGACAGCGACTCCATAGAGCATCTGGTTGTGCAGGGGAAAGTAGAAGGAACTGGACCACGTGGGAGGTCACCAATGCGGTGGACAGACCAAATTAAGTCCATAGTGGGAGATGCTTTGATCGAGTGCACCAGAATCTCAAATGATAGAACTAAATGGAGAGATATCGTAAGGCGAGCTACATCAGCCTCCAGTGACTAGAGCTCATCGTAACCACAACCACTCTGTCAAGAATAAGAAGAAGAAGGTAAAACATCTTACAAACGGACGATTCAGCGCAGTGGTTAAGAGCTTGAGCTGCTCCGCCCACTGTGTCGAATAGTCGCGGGTTCGATTCCCGCACAGGACAAATCTTTGTGTGATCCACAATTATTTGTTCCGGTCTGGGTATTTGTTTGTGAATTTTCATGTTTGTAAACGCACCCACGACACAGGAATAAATCCTAGTGTAGGGTTACGTTATTTAAAAAAATAAAATAAATAAATTAATAAACATTTACAATACATTAGAATGAGTGCTCATAGTGCTGGGTGACCGCTGTGTAATCAGCAATCACCAAGGTTAGTATCACTCACCATGGCTGGCCTGAGATGGGAGAAGGTTTGTGACATTTTCATATTTGAATGTCTCAATGCTTCAGAAGGCACATTAAGCCATTGGTGGATATGCATGATGAAGATTGACTTATACTCTCTCAGCTTCATTTGTGAGAGCAGCCCTTTGCCCAGTGGTGGGTTACAGTTTTCTCTTTGGGGTTATGTTTATGGAAAACATTTAAAAAGCTATAAAAAGCCGAGAAGACTATATAAAACATGAATAATCATGGTAAGCAAATAACCTTTTATCGCATGAACGCTTTGCTATTTCCTAATCAAAAAAAATTCAATAATATTTCTTCAGATCATAATTTTATTTGTCTGTTACATTACTTACACCGAAAGAAAGACTGGAAGCACTGTGATTATCATTTTCTGTTTATAATAATTATAAGAGATACCTACTTTTAGTGAAAAGTAAATTGCATCAAATCTAAAAGCCAATTTCGTATAAGAATGTCTACGAAGATTGTAAAAGAAAATACTGACAGCCTATCACTTTAAACGTTTTGTATCAGCGGATTTTACGCAATGTAGCAAGTTAATTTATTCCTACAATGTGAATTTTAGCTAAAATGTGCCAATTTTTGCCGTCTGTTACGTACGTCTGAATCGTCGGAGTCCTGCTCTGCGTCATCTTCCTCCACTACGACTTCTATCTCATTTTCCTCCTCGGATTCATTTCTCACTTCGTCTTCTACGATGGCCATTATTTAGAACGAAACTATAAAAACAACGGTTTATTTCTCCTGCTGTTTGATAACAAATTCCAGAAGCAATTATGGCGGACAAAGGCATTTGTCAGTTTTCGTTAGTGATGTGCCGATAAAATCGACTATATTCATAATCGACTTTATATTCTAATCGTATGTCTAATCGTATAACCACGATATTATCAACTCGCTCGCTTGTCTGGTTGTTTACCTGTTCGGTACAAATTTTGCACTTCTCGGCGCTTAAACTTAAATCTTTAAACATAGCTCAGAACATGATAACAATGCAATAATATTGTACATTGGAGATGGTCTGATGATGAAGCGGGAAGGTGGCCATAGGAACATTTCAATTACACAACTTAACCGCGTGGGCTTTCTTGACGTTGGGCTTATTATATTTGTCTTACTAAAACTTATATTCAGGGTCCGATGATGAAGTAAAAAGATAGCCATAGTAACTAACCTAAAACATCATAGCCCCATCGTATTTGGGCTCGTTGGATTTATCTTGAAAAGTACTAAATACCTAGAATTGAAAGGTGGTCGGAACTCTATAACTGAATAAGATCACCCCTTTGTGTAGCTGCTCATTAAATTCATCTTGATGTGAAATACCAATCTAGGTGGATTTCAGGGTCTGATAATGGGGCCTGAAGTTGGCTATAAGAACTCCTTAACAAAACAATAAAGCCTTGTCGATTTTTTCTATTCTCTTTGTAAAAAAACCTTTTAATATACCACGTTTTTAAACCGGACTAAAAAGTATAAAATAATCTCTCCATATCATCATGCATCATCAAAGCGAAAAACGTGAAGAACATGCAATGCTATAATCAACTGCAACAAATTTAATTCACTTCTACTTCCAACCCTTATTATTATCTATTGCATGCTGCAGCTGCTTGAGGTAAATTCAGGATGAGAGCTGGCACCCCCACCCCAATCCGTACCATCATCCTTAGAGGAGTCACTGAAGCGCAGGGCGGGGGTCCTGAGCATTCTTCTCAAGTGACTCCCGAGAAGAAAGGCGGCGTAGGGTGCTCCTTAATGCCGTGAGTCTCACCCAAAATTTTATATTCATGAAATTATTTTTTCACTAACAAACACGATACTAATTTAAAATAACTTGTAAGTTATTTTAAATTTTCGTGTTAATGAAAAGTTGTGTACTATTGTACGTGTTTATGGAAATAAAACGCAGCTTAATTTTTACGTTTATTATATAAAAATATGGTTACATGGGCGTTTCGTTTTAAATAGGTACATAAGTAAGTCTTAGTTATAAACTTGAAACCTTATAAATTGAGAGAAGTTTTGTAAAAATAACAATTAATTCCCTTTTAGTGTATCGGAACTTTGGCACCAATTAACTTCTAAGTTTTATTAGATTCATATTTTTCAATCAGTTACAATATTCGCTAGAATAAAAAATTAAATGCACCAATGCGGGAATACAATCTAGATATACGAGATATAAGATCTTTAAGTACCTACTAAAATTAGAATTTTATAATATTACAGTCCAATTAAATTATCCAATCACAAGCACTTTCAAACTAGTCAATCACTCCAATAATTTTATTAAAAATAATCGTATATATGCATTTCTCGCACAATATTCTAATAAATTGATAATACAAAATATAATGGAATAATTAATAGGAGATATATAATTGTCAGTCATCAAAGTAAATTAAATAATACTTTTCATTTTCATTAGTGTACGTTTCAATAATTTTAAATGAACCTCGCAATATATAAAATTATTCATATGCATATGTATGTGAGTTCATCAGCTCAAAATCATAATATGAGTTTGTTTTATTTTTCTAACGCATATTCACAGTAAGTACGCCTACAAGTGTAATGATTTCACAATGTTATAGTGTGTTGAGACTTCGGAGCAAATATAAAGAGTCGACCTAAGCGACTGTGCACTGTGTCTTCCAATTAGGCCGTGACGTCCTAGCGGTGGGTGTGGTTTGCGTCAGCGTGTCATTCTCAGCTGGATGGCAAATACAGAAGTATGCGGGGTGTAAAGACCTCTTCGTCCCGCGCCACCTCGCGCAGTGACACGCTTGATTGTATAAGGAAATATAATATTGCTATCTCCTCTTCATATTTGCTTCGTGGTTGAGACTAAGAGTAGGTTATATGGTAACAAGAAAAGTATTTTAATAAAACTACCAAAAGATTTCACGAACAGTAAATGCCACTTTTCCCGAATACAAACAATAATCATTGTAAATTAAGATTTAGGTTTCAATTTAGTTCTATCCGAGGTTCACGCTACGTGCCAATAAAGTGAATATTTATAAATGGTGGCTGTCCCGCTCATACTTATAATGCTGTCGTTGTCTTAACTATAACTTAGTTATGACTGAACGAAGCGTGAGCAGGACATAATACGAACACACTCCTTACAAAATAGATTTCTGAAACAGATTTATTAGTAACTTATTGCAAACACATAAGAGAAACAAAGAAATGGCACAGATCAATATAAAATTAAATGCACGACAGTCAGATCAATAACATAGGCCACAATTAACAACCTACCGATACTTTCTTGATCGGGCATTAATACTACAGCTTATAGATTCTGTATTTCATGATATACCATATTTATTTATAAGCTAACCGTATTTTTCATAGATTTCATCTATTTCGACTCCATTTCTTTGGATTCCGAACACAGTGCAGACACAGCACCATTCTATTTTCAAACACAGTATTATAAACAGAGACCTAAACACGAATAGTGGCGTATCGTAAATATATTTAGGGCTCTTATTCGAATAATCAAATTTTTGAGTTATGTCGTTATTACTCTCGGGCAGCGTTGCGACAGCGCAAATTCGTTGACCGAATAAAACAGTGGAACAACTCAAAAATAAGGACAAGGGAAATCAATCCTTAGAATTAAAGCGCTTATACAATCCATTTCGAGTTATGTCATTATTAAATTCGGTCAGCAATATGGCAAATTATTCGTGTTTACACGTCTGCTTTAAAAGTTAATACTAGTAAATAAACATGGTATACTTTGCACGTAATTAATATTGCATTTTAAACCTTAATAATTCCTATTAGAGAGAAAAACATTCTACAATCTATAGATATGGGTATACCTACGATAAGATCACTCTATATAAATATGTAAGGAAAAATAATATTTGAGTACGAAAATAATGAATATCATAAATTATTCATAAAAATATGCGTCTGACAACGTGAATACTTTCAATCCCCTCGAATCGAATTAGTATCGAAAAACACTTTTTCGACATAAACCGCCTGACATGCGAGCCGGTCGGATGCTCAAGCCCGAAAGGGCCAAAGAGCACATAACCACTACGTTTTAAAAAGAGTTAAACAGAAATAACGGATCGGCTACTTTTAATATTTCAATTTCCGTGTTACGTGTTCGCCTTCACCGCATTTTGCGGGAGGCGGGTTGGCATATCTGGAGCTATCAAAGGCAACTTATCGTGCGCACTCTGGTATGGTCTGATCACACGTACACGTCATCCGATCTGTCGGAATAAGCAGTCGGACCACGCGGGCGAAAAGGCGAGATTAAGCGGGAGAATGACGTGAATTGAATGACACTTTTGATGCGTACTATCACATTTTTGTGTACTTAGATTTACGCAAATTTAGAGACAGGCGCACCCGTGACCATGGGTTGTAAATCACTTGAATAGTCAAGAACATAAAATCCAATAGTAAACCACGATAAAATCCGAAAAGATGGTGTCTTTGTGTGATCCACAATTATTTGTTCCGGTCTGGGTATTTGTGTATGTGAAATTTCATGTTTGTAAACGCACCCACGATACAGGAATAAATCCTAGTGTGGGGCTACGTTTTCAAAAAAAAATAAATAAAAAATGGCTTATTTCATTACTATCACCTTTTCACAAGTTTTGTGTACGTTCCCTTGCATCCGTACATATTATTATCACACCAGACCCCGTGCTGGGTAGGTAAAGACTTTATATTATTAATTTTTATATTCCACGAGTTGGTTTCTTATCAAAAATGTTATTATTCCGATAGCACAAATACTAACAAACAGTTGGTTAATTAATACACTGTTTACCGGCTTATCGAACTATGGAAAACCGTTTTTAATCAGGATTTTGAAAGGTTGTTATTATTCTTAGTAACTTCCTTATAATTAGTACACATTGTTATTTTGTTTAATTATCGTAGTCACGTAAGCCAATTCCTAAATAATGACTTAAAAAAATCGCTTTTTAATAGATATTTTAGCATAAGTAGCTAATAATCTAACAAAAATGTAAAACTACACAATTTTTAATAGGAAATAAGTCGTGATAAACGTTAACTCACTACACAAAAAAAATTAGCTGATCTGCTTTTGGAATTTCCACCCATTTATAAACCATACTTTTTTAAGGCCATGCCAAATTAAGTACGAGAATGACTAACTTTCTAATTGGTACTGCATGCACTGACACTTAAAATGAATTGGCTATGATTGGTGAGGACTCGGTCGAATTATTAGTTACATGAAATATAGTATCACGCTAGTGAACATGGCCAAGTTGCAAGCATTTTTCATTTTCCTCCATTTATGGTGCCTTGTTCTACCCTTGTTCTTTTATTAAACAACCGGTGCCATCGCAACATCAGTAACTACTTTGCCGTTTAACACTTCATAAGACTATTAAGGCAGGTTTCAATATTCAACTAAAGCATATATTTGCTTACTGTCAGTAGAATTTTGACAGATTTTCCATACAAAATATGTCAACATTCTATCCGTAGAAGGCAAATCTATCCTTGAGTTGAATATTGAAACCGGCCGTTAGCAGTTCAACCAACCATAATTAAAAACCTTCCAGTGACTACATGAATTAAAAAAAAACTTAAAATCCGGCCAAGCTGTTTGGCCTTGTCTCTTTTTCACGGTAAAGTAAAATTTAGTTTTACAAAAAAGGTTGTGATAACTTCCCTGAGCACCTAGCCGAGTGACAAGCGTTTTGTTTCTATTTTCCTGCCGCAATCGCGAGTGCATTGTTCTGACCATGTGACTTTAATTACAAAATGTCATTTTCGTATATTTTTTCCTTAGACAAAGATTTGTGTTGACTGAGCATCTCTAACAAATATAGCGCCGAAAGCGGCCTCAGATAAAGCGCGATGCTAGTACTCGATTTGTTCAAAAGCTCTCAATGAATGCGTGCGTGTGCATACTAAAACTTATTCACCCTATATGCAGATAAATTTTATGCCGTTTCGGCGAGCGCGATGCTCTATTTAGACAAGTAATTCATCTAAAATTTATTAGTTTTTTAATAGCGTTAACGACAATAGAATGGCCGCTGTCCACGTTTCAGGTATGGGTCTTTTTTATAGATTCAATGTACGAATACCTTTGGTTACACGAGTGGGATTTTAATTTTCGTGGTAGCTGTTCAGACGCATATATTCAGACGCATATATTCACGAATAAAATAATTCAATAGGCTAGGTTTAATTGGAAGTTACGCAATATGGTATGGCGCGCAATATCGAGTTCACTACGTCGCAGGATTCCGCCAGCTGGACAGACGTATTGGGGTCCGACTGAAATGATAACAGATATAAAATCAACCATATTGTTATTGAAAATAAGGACGATATTGTTCTGACTTTACTTTTCTGACGAAAGACTGCCTAGTTGGTCTAGTGGCAAAGTGCTTTGCTTTGTGATCATGAAGTTCTGGGTTCAAATCCTAGTTCGGACAAATGTAGTTTTTCTAACGAAAACTTCCGAGTATAATTCCGGAGTCTGGAATTGTGCCTGGTATATAGCAATAGGCTCACCCCCTATTACATGGGACCTAACATCGTTGGCAAAACGTGGGTGTACTTAGTACACCTCTGCCACCCCCGCTAGGGGAATATAGGTGTGACGATATTGTTGCTATGGGAAATGGAAAGGTGATAGAGAGAACCTGGGCCCTATTCGCTATGAACAAACGAAGTATGTTACGATAACTTCGTGAAATAATAAAAAAAGATTGTGTGGTTTTATGAAACCACGGTAAAAGTGAAACATATTGGCCTTGGCTGCTCTGGCGAGCGCCTTTCACTTTATCCCTACTCCGCGGCCGACCGTCACGCGACATGCAACACACAGACCAAAAAGTTTGAGACGATCTAATAAAAGTTTCACTTTAATAGTATTTTATGTATCCCAAGGGCCTACTATTATATGTTATTGTGACGCGACGCGTTTCGTGTTTGATTGGGCATAATCAGAGATGGGCAAAATGTAATCAGATTAATGATTAACCACCCCCGTTTGGTGAATATAGGCGTGATTGTGTATTAATGATTAACGATAACAATTACATTTTGTAATCTTCAACGTTTACGATTACACTTTTAATCTTGAATCATGACGGAATATTTCAAAATGCAATTGTAATCATTAATCTGATTACATTTTGCCCATCTCTGGACAAAACGAATAAAGGCTTTGTTGGATTTTTATACCCTCTCTCTCTCTGAAGGATTTGATGAAAATG
The DNA here is from genome assembly GCA_905147815.2 of Phalera bucephala. Classification (NCBI taxonomy): domain Eukaryota; kingdom Metazoa; phylum Arthropoda; class Insecta; order Lepidoptera; family Notodontidae; genus Phalera; species Phalera bucephala. The sequence goes on from LR990629.1 coordinate 11,629,864, forward strand.
GCATATTCGTTTATAATGTAGGGTATATTTTGTTTAATAATCTAGGTTAGTAGAACCAGAATATTCTTATTTACGTAAACCATTATACACCAATCAATCATCATACACCTTTAAACATCGATATTTACGAAATTAACACGATTATCTGTTTTGTGTTAATTAAATAGATAAAATGACACCCGAACTGCACGCCTTTCAGGTGACAAGAGAGCTGGCTCGTGTGATCATTATGATTAATTTTTGATTCATAGTTATACCTTAAGAGATTATAACTCAAGAGTCTCCGTCACCGGCGAGCGTGTATGAGACGAACTATGAGAGTGGAGGCAGCCAGAGAGGTATGTAAGGAAAGAACCTGTTGGAACTCTGTACTCTCTACCTACCCCGCAAGGGATCTGGCGTAGATATAGATAGATAAAAGAGAATAATAATTGGTATTGAAATTGTCCCCTAATCTAATTGCGTTACCTGTCCGGTGTGCGTGCACTATGCGGTGGTAGTGCTGGCGGCCTGCAGCTGCATCTGCCGCTGCATCTGCTCCAGCATCTCCTGCATACGCCGCAGTTCCGCCTCCTGCCATGTTACAAAACAGAAATTCAAATTAATCAGGGCCACATCCCGCGACAAGCGTCGCCAGAGAAGTCTAGCCATGTCGAACGTCGTCGCTCGGAATTATGGCGCGCAACCTATTTCGTCTGTTACAACATGTAGCCTAAAAGTTTTATACATCGCTTATCCATATCGTTGCGCAACACACAATTACATTCTGTGATTTTTGTTCCTTAAGAAAAGCAGCTACAATAACAGGTTTACACAACACAATTTCGCTAGAATTGCCGGGCGATGTCACTTGAACAGGCGAACGTAGGACTTTGCGCGACATCTCAAGAGATTTTTCTCCTAAGGAATACGAACTAGTATTTAAGCAGTTCGCAAATAACAAACGTTTACAAAAAACAATACCACATTCAAAGCTTTAACAGCATTTGTGTGTGTGTGTGTGTGTGTGAATGATCTACGCTGTTGGCCGCGGGGCCTTTACAGCTTCACCGGACAAGAGGGCGAGCGTGCAACCACTACGCTCGAGCCAGAAGGGCAAGGGGGCAACTAGCTCAAGGGCGCCTCAAGGAGGAACGGCCTCGGCTTGGGCAGTCGCTATGGGGGAGGCTTTAACAGCAAATAATCAATTTCAGTTTGGAAAAGAAACAAAATAATACGTTGATTTTTGTGTGTGTGTGTGTGTGTGTGTGTGTGTGTGTGTGTGTGTGTTTGTGTGTGAATGATCTACGCTGTTGGTCGCGGGGCCTTTATAGCTGGACTCACTGGACAAGTATAATAATAAGTTACGTTACCTTCTCACGTAACACACGCTCGCGGTCCGTCGAATCTTCGGATCCGTTCGTCAAGCCGTTGGACTCAGCCTCGCTAATACCACTCTCTGTCGATCTAAATATAAAACAAAATATATAAATGCCAGATAAGACACGGTCTATTTAGTCATGGTAAGATAATCTAGGTCTTCCCCGGTACCTACATCCTTCCATTTTCGCATTGTATATATGTTTTGTCATTCTTTCCTCCGACATTCTTTCTATAGTCAGTCAAGAGTCTCCGTAACCGGCGAGCGTATATGAGACGAACTATGAGAGTGGAGGGAGCCAGAGAGATCTATAAGGAAAGAACCTGTTGGAACTCTGTACTCTCTGCCTACCCCGCAATGGAACTGGCGTGATTACATAGATAGATATAAATGCCATCGTCTGTATCGCTAATAACTTAGCTTAATAAGTGTATAGATTCTATACACTTATTTACTCATTTTAAGCTATGGACGCGTCTTCGAGGATTAAACGATCTATAGTATGGATCGTTTAATCTCTAACACGCTTCCCACCCTTTTCCCTAATCGCTTGCAGTGCAAGTGTATAATATTCTGGTAGCGTTGGGTCTATCTTTACACACGGATAACTATAACAAAAAAATACAATAAAGAAAAAATATATACCGTCACACCTACACTCCCCCAACGGTTGTAGCAGAACTATACTTACTGTGTTCACCCACATATCCATTCTATTTTTTTTCTTATGTGCAGTAACTCGAAGGCTATCGGACAGTAGTGTGGGACTGAACTTTCCATTACGGCAAGTTTAGGCGGTTTAGGCGGTTTTTTATTACTCTGTCGTGGCTACGTTTACAAACACGAAAATTCACATACATAAATACCCAGACCGGAACAAATAATTGCGGATCACACACAGATTTGTCCCGTGCAGGAAGCGAACCCGGGACTATTAGATACAGTGGGCGGAGCGGCTAAAGCTCTTAACCACTGCGCTAAATCGTCCGCTTAATTTGCAGTTTCGGTTTTATTTCAGCTTTTACAGAAAGGCAGCCGACCAAAACCAAAACTACGTTCGTGAGTGTTCGGACTTTATTGGGAAACTATCGGTAAAGTGAAAGGTTTGAGTCGATTAAAACAAAGGACTAAACTACGCTTATACGCTCACCCGGCGCCCTTATTTTACGATGTGCAGGCAACAATTTAGAGGTTATTACTTCTTAAACCGTAAGACGACGTTATACAAGAGTAATACTTATGTGGAGTTAAATACTTACGTGTGACGCTTGGGCACTTGTCCACTGCGTGCGAGGCGCTCAGACCTGTAGTTCTCGTAGTGCACCTCTTGAGTCACCTCCTGAAGGTCCTGCATGTGGGTGCTGACAAAGAAGAGTATCATTAATGATTCCGCCGTAACATACGCGTATATCATATCGTTTAATATCAAACGACGCGCGGGGACGAATTTTTGCTTGATCTACTGACATTTAATTCGGTACGAGTGTGTGTGTGTGTGTGAAAGGACATTATTCTGCGCCCATATATGATTTGCCCCAGAACCAACAGCAATGAAAAAATACTTTTATGATTTCAAATCACCCATAAATTCTCTTAAGGCATTTATTATTAAACGGACAAGGGGGCATCGCAGTATTGCACAAATAGCATTCGATTTTGAGGTTATAATTCAGTAGATACATATGAGGTTATATTATTATGTTGACATTCAGTAAAGATGTCGGCGACTTCGAATATTCGTTTACAATAGATTACAAATTGTCCGTTAGATACGGATATTTGCCATTATTTTAAATAAAATAGATTAATAATTATGGCATGGGTCAAATGTTCGTGGGTTCTGGGGCAATTTTCGACAATATTCTTTATATCGCCTCATCCACGACACAGGAATAATTTCAAGTATGGAGCGACATATTTTAAAATGTCCCATAACCTCGGATATCAATACGAACGCGAAACTATACGGTTTGTTGTTTGTAAACTAAAGCGATAGCTACAATAATTGTTATTAGTATACTATGATAATAACCCTGACCTTACGAGGTCACGCCTATATTCCCCAGAGGGGGTGGCAGAGGTGTACTGAGTACACCCACGTTTCGCCGACGATGTTAGGTCCCATGTAATAGGGGGCGAGCCTATTGCCATATACCGGGCACAATTCCAGACTCCGGAATTATACTCGGAAGTTTTCGTTAGAAAAACTACATTTGTCCGACCTAGGATTTGAACCCAGGACCCCGTGATTACAAAGCGATGCGCTTCGCCACCAGACCAACGAGGCAGTGACCTTACGAGGTCATTAACTAAAAGCGCATTGCAAGTTACAACCTGCGGTTTCAACTCTCACAACTAAGGTTCATTCAGTCTAACGTTTTAAAACTTGCCTCGTTTCTGGTGGAGTGATACATGCTGCAGTTAGCGTTCACGAGCTCCTAGGTTCGAATCCTTATTCAGATAAAAGGCTGTTGGGGATTTTTCTGTCGCAAAATTGTCAATAGTGGTTCGGAGTTTAGAATCGTGTCAGTTATAATGACAGTAGGCTCTCCTCTTACGATATGGACATCCAACATCGTCAGCGAATGGTCAGTGTACATACACCTCTGCGACCCCTTGGGGAATAAAGGTGTGACGAAGTTTATTTTATTTATTATAATAATAACAAATCATTTATATCAGGCAACTGAAATTTCACAAAAATAATTATGTGCAACTTACAGGCCCATAGAATATATACCTTACAGACTAACATACGAGCGCAACACGGTCAGATTGGTCTGAGTCCCTGGGCACACGGGGGTCGATGGCAATGAGCGTGCGGATGGCTTAGCCAGAAAAGGATCAATTGAAAAACTCATCGGTCCTGAACCGTTCATAGGCATACCAGATGGCACCTACAGAGGTGTTCTCTTCAAATATGCCGAAGAACAACACAGGTTATAATGGGATAGAAACTCAGGGCTGAGACACTCCAAGGAATTTATCACCACATGGAATGACAGCGATAGCAAAAGACTACTAAGACACAGTAGACTTCAACTGGGGCAATTAATTGGTGCATATACAGGTTACTATGGCACAATAAAAACATCTACACAAGATAAACCTATCAAGCGACGTGGTATGCAGAAACTGCGGTACAGCAACTGAAACCATGAAGCACATCCTCTGCAACTGCGACGCACTAGCGGCGTGGCGAATGAAGCTACTGGGAGTGGCCTATCCAACTCCAGAGGAATAACGGCTCTTCCCCCCTGCTGGAATCTACAAGTTAGTATCGGACCGGACCTCTCCCTGGCAGCAGTAGTAACAGCTATATTGGTAAGGGAATCGGCGTGGGGGGGGAAGTATCCTTTTCTGTGAAACTGTGATGTCCCAGAAGGCGGGAGAGGGCCGATCCCGCCCGGCGAAGGTTACGGCGCCGGGGCGGAGGCACAGCTCGCACGACACAGAGGGGCACCGGTGCGTTCCTAACGGAGATCCCGAAGCCCTTCCCCGAAGGGTCGATGCCGGTCATCGTGGGGTTTTAGTCGGTAAGAATCCGACATGCCCCGCCAGCTTCCCCAGAGGCTGCCGGAAGTCCATGAGGATTTCCCCACGTAAAAAAAAGGTGTATGTGGATCTCAGGTACGTAAGAGCATCAGGGCAAGGACAGCACAAAAGGTCCCATCGGGTCGAAGTGCGCTTGAGGACTCCTCAGTCCGCTAAGCCAACACTAAGATAAGATAACATACATATAATACGAACATATCTATACATATAATAAAACTGTAACCGAGCCGAATCTGTACATTGAATATTTTTTGAAAATTTTAATTGAGGTATAACTTAAAATCTAAGATACTTTTCATCCCGGAAAATTCAAGCAATCCCGTATTATTGCGGGATAAGCCATAAAACTTATTATTTTAATGATGGATAGTCGCGAGCTGCAATGTTACGTTAAAATGTGTGATTTCGCCTACTAATATTGCACCCGGGTTCGTCTCCTTACGAAGTAACTCTTCATCTTCTATCTTTCTTCTATACATCTATCCATCTATATCTATAGATTCGGAAAGTAAATAGATTTTATCCAGGGGAAGGACATACATAGACCATCTGTTATCTCAAAATAACAACTTAGAGGAGTGTAAAATACACGCCAAAATAACGCGAACGAAGTTGCGGGTACAGCTAGTAAAATGAAATGAAATGAAAATATTTATTGTACATACAAATAATGTTCAAACTTAATAGTGAGATCACAAAAAATAATATTATTTGTACATTGTAGGAATTACAAGTGAGACTCTATTCATGGTCCCCACACTAGGCAAGCCTGTATCGTGGGGTCCCATACACTGATTAAACTAGCACACGCTAACTCCAGTACTACACACACACAAGGCATAGAGTAATTTAAATAATATAGAACATAAAAAAAAAAAAAACATTGTATCTTACATATTAAAAATAAAACAAAAATCGTACCTTTGCGAAATAAAGTAAAAATTAACATAACTAAACTACTACTGTAACTTTATCGTTTTGGTTTAGTTTAAAGTAAGTATAATTAGTGCCTAAGATAATATTAAATATGTGTACAATATAAAAACATTTTAAAGTATCCTGTATTGTAATATATGTATATATTTAATACTATATACTAATAATACTATATATAATTGTTTATTTATAATACATATATAAAATATATTGTTTAAAGTTATCATATAGATATCAGAGTTATATAGCATAATGTATAATTTTTTCGGTATCCTCATATGATTGTTCCGCAATCCAGTTTAGGATTTTTTGTTTTGCTTGAGCTATTGAGCAACGTCGGAGATCAATAAATTTAACCACATGGTTATAAACAGTTGCAGAGATATATGGGTGAAGTCTTTTTGCAAAGGAAGTACGAATGGTGGGCAATGGGATACGGAAGAGTCGTCGCGTAAGCATTTCAGGATAAAATGGTGACTGAAGGACTGACTTATGCGTGGCAAGAGAGGATGTGACTACAGTAATATAAATAAACTTATAAACTAAGACACATTTATTGATCTTTCAATGCACCTGACACATGGAAATTCGTAGAAAAGTAGTTCATAGAAGAACAATTCTTGATTCATATCACACGATGAATCACAAATGGTTCGGTAAAATTAGTTTTTTCCTCGGTCGTAATCAACGATTGTCCCAAAAATTCTATGACAACACGGTAGATTGTCTTAAATGGTTACGATCGAATAAGCACCCACATATGTGGTGAATTAACGCCTACTACTTATAACAGAGCACATGGCCTATGAACTGGTATGTAAGTACCTTAAAGGCCAGCGTTTCCCAAACTTTATTATGCCCTGGCCCAGTTATTTTTATGTTTCCCCATCGAGACCCATCACAAGTTTTTTAACCCTCCTAGTGCATATAGGGAAATTAAAAAACACATTTCAATATCCAAGTGGGAACGGACAGGAACATTACGCGGGGCGTTTTTTTTTGGCGGGTAATCGAAGAGTGATGTCGTCAATTTGTTTTAATTTCAAAACTTGTGTTATTTCGAATAATAATGTGTAACGTTGGTGGAATATTAACCATTATGTATTCTTATGTGTGGATTAGTGAAGGTAATTGTAACAAAGTAATAAAACGTGCCTTTTCGATTTCCCTCAAAACGGTCGCTGCAATTGGTATGCTTAGAATAATAATAATCTAGAAGCCGTGGGCGCGCATCGTATTGAAGCAACAATTAGTACCTGCAAAGCAAGTAGTCACACGTTTAGTGATTAGTCACTCGGCGACCATCGCGCGGAACAACATGCTCCACGCGTATCAAATTAAACTTAATTATGGCGTCTTATGGCGTTCCTACCTGCAACAATTCCGTCAAGCTCAAAAAGAAACAATCAATTGTGTGTCAATCTGTGGGCATTTTGTAGTTTTTTATTATTTGATAATTGGCAGCACTGTTTCGTTTTGCTGTCAATGAATGTCAATCTAACGTGTGCTCAAGCAAAATGGCGCGTACTACGTGGCAAATCGATTAATCGTGATAACGTGGCAATCCTTTGGAAGACTGTGCGACCCGATTTACATAAAATACCCCAACCAAACCTATATGCTATAATGTACATACATACAAGTTGACATAAACCACAAAAGTACCTACTGGCATTTAGGTTTTAATTGCAGCAACATTGGTCATGATTCATATCACGTTATCTACGCGTGACGTGATATGAATACAGTAAGCGATATCGAAAGTGTCGCCATGTCAGTCTAAAAAGTATCTACTCTGATTTGGTGACACAGTCAGTGGTGATTGAGTACAGTTAGTACTTACTATCCACGAAGCAATTATCTACAAAAAATCCATGGAAACGACGGGTCTGATGGCGGGTTTCTATAATAGTAACTTTGAGCAATGACCTGGTGAAAGTCGCTGGTAAAAGGTGGATGCGTAAATCACAAAGGTGGTCGTAGTGCCGGTTTGGAGGGGAGGCCTTTGTCCTGCAGTGGACGTCTTTCGGTTGAAGATAGTAGTAATTTGACTGATTTTCCATAATGTCAAAATTCAACTGGAAAGATTTGCCTTCTATCTGACCCTAAATTAAATAAAGGAACCAGCCACAAAGGCGTGTAATCTGCGCATTGGCAGCCCACTTGCCTATGCGGCCTGTGATTGTGTGCAGAATCATCGCCGCGCATTCCTAGGCTACTCAAGCCAGACTTGCAAGAAACTCGTAATCTGTACGAACAGAGGCGTGCGCGCCGTTTGTAGACAGCGCTAGTCTCCCTCTAATGAGACGCTATCGCTGTCCGCGGCATATTCTCACCAACCCAGCCGATACCCTCACTGTATCTGAAAGAAGGGACCTTAAAGATACAGATAACGCACACAGGACCAGTCACCGACCTCGCCGGCGAGGTCAAAGAATCCCTTGCCTGCCGGCCGGTGCAGAGCACCACGGTGAGACACTTAGTATAAACCCTTGCCCATAGCGGCAGCCGAAGCCGAGGTCGTTCCTCTTTAAGGCGCCCTTGAGCTGTTGCCCCTCGCCCCAATAACTGGATCGGCCTCGCCACCAACAGTGTTGATAACACACAAAAGACAGCGCAAGCGTCACACCATCTTTAACAAAACTATTTCAACCTTTGCCATGGAAAAGAGAAATGTCTTTTATCTATCTATCTATCTATAACCTCACGCCAGATCCCTTGCGGGGTAGGCAGAGAGTACAGAGTTCCAACAGGTTCTTTCCTTACATACCTCTCTGGCTTCCTCGACTCTCATAGTTCGTCTCATACACGCTCGCCGGTTACGGAGACTCTTGACTTTTCCATCAGACAAGACTCGGTTTATTTGGTCGTGGTAAGATAGTCTAGGTCTTTCCCGGTACCTGCATCCTTCCACTTTCACATTGAAATGTCTTTTAATTATAGCAAAATAAGATTATAATAGCTTTTTAAAGAGATTATGGTACGGCGGTACGCGCCCAGATTGCACTTGATGCTTACATGCTGCTCACATTAGTCGCGTTCTGCCTACGTGCCTCTCAAAAACAGGAACAAAAAGTATTCCTTTCTTTGATTCTTTAGACAAATTCCACAACGATACGACATACGAGTGTAGAACTATTAAATATTCCAAGCAATTGTAGTGTTTAACGAAACCTCGTTCTGATAGGTCGCGCGTTGAGCTCTTGTCCGAGTGCACGAATTACAAATGTAAAGTGTTATCGTAAAAAAATAATTGGCAACCATCACACTAGTTTAATTATAATATGGATTCAGTTGGATCTAAATTGAATGGTACGTACGTCAAACGATTTTCTATTAGAAAAAGTAATCTTAAATTATTAGCGTAGTACATATCAAGTTTTCTACGTTTCGAGTTTTTGACTGCCTCGTTGGTCTGGTGGCAAAGCGCATCGCTTTGCGATCACGAGGTCCTGGGTTCAAATCCTAGGTCGGACAAATGTAGTTTTTCTAACGAAAAATTCCCAGTATGAGTCCGGAGTCTGGAATGGTGCCCGGTATATGGCAATAGGCTCGCCCCCTATTACATTGGACCTAACACCCTCGGCGAAAAGTGGGTGTACTCAGTACACCTCTGCCACCCCCTCTGGGGAATATAGGCGTGACGGTGGTGTGAGTTTTTTCCTTATCAAAATGTAGGTAATTAGTTTTGCAACAAGTATAAACACGAGGAAAAATTGTTGGCGGTGAACGGAGCTTTCAAAAATAACTCTTTTAACTATTATTCCCAGCGCGGGAAACTGATAATTATACAATTAATTTAGCTTGCATAGCATCGCACTACATGCGATGAGCGTCAAACACACCGTCACGCCAAAATTACCCAAACGGGGGTGGCAGAGGTGTACTGAGTACACCCACTTTTCGCCGAGGGTGTTAGGTCCAATGTAATAGGAGGCGAGCCTATTGCCATATACCGAGCACAATTCCAGACTCCGGGCTCATACTGGAAAGTTTTTTGTTAGAAAAACTACATTTGTCCGACCTAGGATTTGAACCTAGGACCTCGTGATCACAAAGCGATGCGCTTTGCCTCTAGACCAACAAGGCAGTTAAGGCTGCGTCAAACACAATTAAATTATTATTCTCTTTTTTTTTGTTATATGTCTATCGGCTATTTGATAATAATTAGCGGAAATACAACGATGATTTCCTTATTTTCAATGCCACAAAACTTTATGTATATATTATATGAGTACTATAGTAGTATTATATGAATTAAGAAGGGGGCTCTGTCGTCTGGGGTACCGCAGAGCAGTCGTGCCAGCATGAAGGTGGGAATCTTGGCGAAGGGACAGCCCTTCGCCTGTCCTCTGGACTCAAACACTATGGCCTGTAGCGTGTATGAGATGAACTATGAGAGTGAAGGAAGCCAGAGAGGTATGTAAGGTAACCTGTTGGAACTCTCTACTCTCTGCGTACCCTGCAAGGGATCTGGCGTGATGATATAGATATATAGATATATATTAATGTTAAAGAGATTGTAGTATGCCCCCTGAACTGTAGACTAGCAATCGGTAAATAACAAATGCGTCACGCTCTGACCAATGTTGGTGGTCAGAAATGAGTAAACGTATAAATAAAAAGTCAACACAATTCAACCACTTAGTGACGCGAGTTGCTTGTTTAGTATTGCTAGTATCCTCATTTCGATACTACAAGATCTTACGTTGGTTTGTTTTGTAAGCACCGTTGAAATATTAACAATAGCGGACTTAGCGAAATTCTGGCATCATCGTTTCTATCTATTCTCTATCAAGCCTCGTATTAATTAGACGACAAATGTCCGAAGACACGTGGCGCTGGTGACGTCACACGCAACGCCGGGCGATATTTTGTCCCGCGCTCTATGATGTCCACATTTGTTTAATCGGTTGCAACATGCCGCGAGAAGAGATTGCAGATAGTCCGACAAGGATCTTCTGGCTAGTGGATGTCAGTGACCGGTGCACGTTGGTGTAAATTTAGTGTTACCACTTAGTGAAGTTTTCCTACTTCTAATAAAATATTTCGACAGGTCCGCATTATTACTAATTGAAAAAAGAACTTGAGCAAATTTACTGGCAAACGGCCACTCTGCCACTATGATGAAATGACATTTCAGTTAATGACAGCGTTAGTTTCGATTTTAGCCACGAGCTAAAAACTGTACATCGTTTTGTCAATTTTGTTGCGCAACAGACTCCATGACTTTTGCACCTCAACAAAGGCGACGCAGCCACAAGGCAGAGGCCACGGGACGTCACCAGACTTGTCCGACGACGTCATGGGATATTGCAAGCACTACTATCGTGGGTATATTTGTCCCCTGACGAATACGAGGCATCAATAATGCTAAAAGTCCTATTATTATATCGCTAGAACCTCCAAAGGTTATAGTAAAACAATCAGCGATACACATCACTCAATATGACATTTTTGATTTTGACACTGGTCTACAATTAACATTGCCAAATTGACAAATCAACTATTGTTTACTTCGCGAAACGAAATGATTACTAACAAGTGTGCAAGCGATTAGAAAAACTGAAAATTAGCCATTGATTTTTTTCAGTTTTTCTAATCAATAATCAATAAAAAATATTTTTTTTCAAGTAACATACGTCGGCCGCGTGGTTCCCGGCTTAGAATAGGACTAACCCATCTCATCCCATCGGGTGTCGTACAAGGCGACTAAGGGAAAACTAGGGAATGGGCAGCAGCGTTCTCTTAACACTTCTGCGATCAAAAACTGCGCTCGCCAACCCGCCTGCCAAGCGTGGCGAGTATGGCAAATCCCCCAATCAATATTATGGAAGAAAAGAAGAAAACCAGGCCCCTAGTCCCCGGCGGTCCTGTTCGTCCTGGCCACGGTAGCAGCCATGGTAACGACAGGACAAGGGGTGCTAAGAATCTGGCAGAGATTCGGCTACCACCAAAAACGAAAATTGGCCCTCGTGAGATACAACGCACGCACTTTGAGAACAGATGAGAAGCTTGTTGAGCTGGAAGAAGAGATAAACAAGTTGCGGTGGAATATTGTTGGTTTATCGGAAGTCCGAAGAGAGAGCGAGGACACGATAACCTTAAAATCCGGCAACTTGTTTTACTACCGGGAGGGCGAACAGCAGTCCCAAGGTGATGTCGGATTTATCGTCCACAAGTCACTCATAGACAACGTTGTGTCCATCACTAGTGTGTCGAGCAGGGTAGCGTACCTGATACTCAGAATATCCAAAAGATATTCGCTGAAGGTCATACAGGTCTACGCACCGACCTCGGCATACTCAAATGATGACGTCGAAGTTATGTATGAGGACATTAGTAGAGCCATACATACTTCCAAAACACACTTTACAATGGTTATGGGTGACTTCAATGCGCGGCTGGGCAAACGGGGCGATGATGAGTTGAGAGTGGGGCAATTTGGATATGGGCAGCGCAACCCCAGGGGTCAGAGGCTGGCCGAATTCCTGGAGCAGGAGGGACTCTTTATGATGAACTCTTTCTTCCAGAAGCCGCCTCATAGGAAATGGACCTGGATGAGCCCTGATGGTTCCACCAAAAATGAAATAGACTTCATAATGAGCCCCAAGCGACAAATATTTAATGATGTCTCCGTGATCCACAGGGTAAAAACCGGCAGTGATCACCGAATGGTCAGAGGCACATTAAAAATTAATGTCAAAATGGAAAAATCGCGTCTGATGAAGTCTACGCTCCGACCTTGTAATGCACATATCCAAAACCCCGAGAACTTTCAACTCGAATTGGCTAACCGCTTCGAATTGCTAGACAGCAGCGCATCAGTGGAAGAAATCAACAACAGGCTGGTAGAGACTGTCCATACGGTCGGGTCCAAGTATTTTAAGCCCCACCGTAAAAATAGACCTCAAAAACTATCCAACTACACCCGAAACCTCATGGCTGAGCGACGTTCCATGACGCTCCAAACCTCCGATGATGCTAAGTCCTATAGGCAGCTCAATGGACAGATATTGAAGTCCTTGCGACACGATTTACGGTCCTTCAATACAAGGCGTATTGAGGAGACCATAGCACAGAACAAGGGCTCTAAAGTGTTCGCAAGAGACGCGTCTATTGGGCAAAGCCAGTTGACGAAGCTGAAGACGGAGGACGGAAATGTAACGTCGAATAGGTCGGAGGTGCTCAGGGAGATAGAGAGGTTCTGTGGGCAGTTGTATACCTCAGTAGCTGAACCTGTTGTTGACTTGGTAAAAGACCCAAGAGCCAAGCTAACCCGACACTACACTGAAGATATCCCGGACATCAGCCTGTACGAGATTAGGATGGCTCTTAAACAACTCAAAAATAACAAAGCGCCGGGCGAAGACGGAATTACCGTAGAGCTTCTGAAAGCGGGCGGAACGCCGGTACTTAAAGTCCTTCAGAGGCTGTTTAATTCCGTCTTGCTCGAAGAGAAAACGCCGGAAGCATGGAACAGGGGTGTGGTGGTACTGTTTTTCAAGAAAGGTGATAACACTTTACTGAAGAATTATAGGCCCATCACACTGCTGAGCCATGTTTATAAGTTGTTTTCGAGAGTCATTACGAATCGTCTCGAACGCAGGTTTGATGACTTCCAGCCTCCCGAACAAGCCGGTTTCCGGAAAGGCTTTAGTACCATAGACCACATACATACGCTGCGGCAGATTATACAGAAGACCGAGGAGTATAATCGGCCACTATGCTTGGCGTTTGTGGACTATGAGAAAGCCTTCGATTCGATCGAGACTTGGGCGGTTCTTAGATCTCTCCAGCGATGCCGCATTGACTATCGGTACATCAAAGTGTTGAAGTGCTTGTATAATAACGCCACCATGTCAGTCCGAGTACAGGGGCAGTGCACGAAGGCAATCCCCATAAAAAGAGGAGTAAGACAGGGAGACGTCATTTCTCCGAAACTGTTTACGGCCACCTTAGAGGACGCCTTCAAGCTCTTGGAATGGCAAGGACTTGGCAACAACATCAATGGCGAATACATCACTCACCTTCGATTTGCCGAAGACATTGTGGTCGTGGCGGAGTCGCTGGAAGATCTAGGACGAATGCTCGGTGACCTCAACAGAGTATCTCAACAAGTGGGTCTTAAAATGAACATGGACAAAACCAAAATAATGTCTAACGTCCATGTCGTACCCACCGCACTCACCGTTGGGAACTCTACTTTTGAAGTTGTCGACGAATACATTTACCTGGGACAGGGAGTCCGGTTAGGTAGGTCCAACTTTGAGAGAGAGGTCAATCGACGAATCCAACTCGGCTGGGCAGCGTTCGGGAAACTGCGCAATATCTTCTCATCCAAAATACCTCAGTGCCTTAAGACTAAAGTTTTCAGTCCATGTGTGTTACCAGTGATGATATATGGATCAGAGACGTGGTCTCTTACAATAGGTCTCATAAAAAAGCTCAGAGTTGCTCAGCGAGCTATGGAGAGAGCTATGCTCGGCGTTTCTCTACGCGATCGAATCAGGAATGAGGAGATTCGTAGAAGAACCAAGGTTACCGACATAGCCCTTAAGATTAGCAAGCTGAAGTGGCAATGGGCGGGCCACATAGCGCGTAGATCGGACGGGCGTTGGGGCAGAAAGATTCTAGAGTGGCAACCACGTATTGGCAAGCGCAGCGTGGGACGACCGCCTGCCAGATGGACCGACGATCTTGTGAAAATCGCAGGAAGTCGTTGGATGCAGGTGGCATCGGACCGGTTACGCTGGAAAGCGATTGGGGAGGCCTATGTTCAACAGTGGACAAGTATGGGCTGAGATGATGAACATACGTCAATACTTATGTATTGACTTATGTATTGACCGTACTCAGCTAACCCAAAAAGTACATTAGGCCGACAGTTTAAAGCTACGGCACAGTAAAGATATGTAAACAGCAGAGCAGTACCAGCGGTTCTAATAAGAATTATGCATACGCGACTTTTTAGCGCGTAGTCAGTCGCTGAAATCTTCCGAGAAGCCGCGTATAGCGCTCGTCTGTATGCTTGATTCTTATTAGGAATAAATATACAAGGTGTAACATAATAAACGCAAGACCTGAAAGTACTTTGTTCTATAAATCGGCAACTGAATCGATTCCAGCTATTTGTAAAGTTAGTTTTTTTTTTCAATTGTAAAAGTTGCTGTTATTTGTTCTGTTTGTTGTATTAAACAAAATTTTATAATTATTCAAAACATTACGGTTATTTTAAATGTATTTCTATTATACACACCTTTAAAACGCATACAGAAGTTAATCTATTATAAAATTTTATTGTTAATTTGGGTACCAAACAGTTTAAAAAAATGGTAGAAAGCTCCTTAAAAATGGAAGTTTAATTTTCATATTAAATTCGTAAAGCAATAATCTAATTGGGGTGTCTGCTGCGTTATTTACGTTACACCTTGTATACGCGCTAAAATCGACATTAGCGTCATTGGGGCCGCAGCATATCAAGTTTAATGGATGCAATATATATTTCAAAGTTGCAGTCAACTGAACAAGGACGTTCTTTGAATTATCAAAACGCAAATTGTAGCGAGTTGTTTACTAGAATAATATTACGTAATGATTCAACAATTATAAAAAATACTTAACCAACTAGCTTCTGCCTGCGACTTTATCCGCGTTGAATTTAGACTGGAATCCAACATTTTTCCGGGATAAAAGTTTCCTATGTATTAGTCCAGGTAATAAACTATCTGTGTACCAAATTTCATCTGAATACATTCAGCCGTTTTTGCGTGATTGAGTAACAACATCCGAACATCTAAACATACAAACTTTCACGTTTATAAAATTAGTAGGATAGTAGGATACCACTGGCTAGTTTAAATGAATAGACTTTCAATACCCTATAAAAATTCGTAACTCAATCACCACGCCATCGGTCGATAGACGCGTACTCATTGAGGTGGTAAATTATTTATCAACGTGAAATAAATTCGATAAATTTAATTATATTAATAGCACCTTCATCATAATTTCGCGTCACTTTTCAAATATGTATTTGCTTACACTTCTATTATTAGTATTTTGATTAAGATTTTATTTTCTATATTTATTAACTTAGCATCGTTTTGATGTTATTGTATTTAAGTAATTTTCTAAAATTCTCGTAACTATCATTCTAATTTAGTGCATCCCCGTACATTCCTATCACTTGAAAATTCTTCATCCTAAGGTTGCCTGGAAGAGATCGCTTCGTAGCGATAAGGCCGCCCTTTGTGTTACATGTAATGTTGTTTATGTCCACTCACTAGTTGTTACATTATTGGTGCACAATAAAGAGTTTATCTATCTATCTATCTAAATTTTATGTATCTTCTAAAGCATATAGATATTTTTAGCAGGTTTACTGATGAATTTAAATTTCTTGGTTTCAATTTCTTAGCCTCCATTCAAGCGAGCGCTTTTTAAACGCGCTTTAAAAAAATTCCGTTAGTCATTTGTTTTATTACAGCGCTTTACTAACGCGCGTTCAAAAAGCGATTGGCCGAATAAGGGGCAACGGCGTTTCTTCTTCTATAAGTTATGCCTTCGCACTATTTAAGTGTATTTTGCCAATATCCAGCGAGAGAATAATGTTTTGAACAAGTATTAAATAAATTTAATTCGTCAATGAATTTTATGAAAAACCCCACTCTGGACAGTAAAACGGTGAATACTAAAAATACCTATTGCGACAAGCGTTTTGAGGGGAAAAAGACACGTTTTATCACTTTTTTACAATTACCTTCACTCGTTCACATATAAGAACACATAATGGTTAATATTCCACCAAAATTACACATTATTATTCCAAATAACACAAGTTTTGGAAATTGAAGCAAATTGACGACATCACTAAACTTCCAACCAAAAACTTTAAAGGTGTTTTTTACTGTGCGTGTAACTCTGTTTACATTTAGTCCAAATGGACTAAATGTAAACAGTACTAAATGTAACCGTAAATACGCGGTGTGAACAGAGAAATCGATATTAATCGTATCGCATATAACTGAGCTAGGGCTTACCATAATTTAGCAGTGGAACTTTGCCGTGAGAAAAATGGTAAAAAGCAGTTTATTACTGTGTGTGTGTGTGTGTGAGTGATGTACGCTGTTGCCCGCGAGGCCTTTACAGCTTCACCGGACTTAAAGGCGAGCGTGCAACCACTACGCTCTAGCCAGCCAGAAGGGCTAGGGGCGACATACTCGAGGGCGCCTTTTCAAGGCGCCCTCGGTTGGGACAGTCGCTGTAGGGGGACGGGTGCACTACTAAGTGCACCGGTCAACCGCCGGCTATGGGAGGGGATCTACGACTACGTCGTCGTCGCCCGTATTCTGAGCGGAAAAAAGGGATGACAAAGCATCGGGGGGGTCGGTGAGAACATGTTGCGGCCAGCGGTGGCGGCAGGGGTCGGGGGGACAGTTTATTACTACTGGCAGAGTAAGATTATATATACCTGGCTCGTGGCCGAAATCCGAACTAACGCTGTCATCTAGTGCAATATCACTTCATGACAGTCGCAAAGTTGCTGTTTGCTATGAAAGAACATTGTTCTGCGCCCATACATGATTTGCCCCAAAACCAACAGCAATGAAAAAATACTTGTATGATTTTAAATTACCCATAAATTCTCCTAAGGCATTTATTATTAAACGGACAAGCGGGGGAATCGCAATATTGCACAAAAAGTATTAGATTTTGAGGTTATAATTCAGTACATATGACGTTCTTTTGTGTGTTGACATTCAGTAAAGATGTCGGCGACTACGATATAAGTGCTTACAATACTTTAAAATATTCGTTTAAGATTGCAAATTGTCCGTTAGATACGGATATTTGCCATTATTTTAATAAAATAGATAAAAGATGATGGCATGGGTCAAATGTTTGTTGGTTTTGTGGGAATTTTCGACAATGTCCTTTACCCAAGTTTTTTAATTAGTAACCGTGCGAACCCACCTGTCGAAATATCTTCTTGGAAGTAGAAACATTTTACTAAATTGGGGTTTGGCTGAAAATCACCGTTGAAGGAGACCCCAGTACCCCTCCTAGCATATGCTGAGCCAAACAGCTTTTGGCACAGCTCACACTATAACAAACTATACTTATAGTAGTATCTCATTGTATCTTATTCTTTGTTTTGTTTTATCCCTGTATTTTTGCTGTGCTGAATAAATATTTTTCATTTAATTTTATTTCATAAATGGTAACACTAATTTCACACCGAAGCCCCCCTGTCAATGTCATCCACGAGCCACAAGATATTTGTCGGACTATACAATGATATTGCTAAAGGGGTAGTGGTAAATCAAATCGTGTATGTTGCGGTGGTTCTCGCCATGCCCAGTTTTATATTGATAGGTATGGCACGTAATAGGTGTACGTAAAAAAATCATAATACTTTATAGAGATACCTCAATAGGATTACTTTGTTATCCGTCTGTCCAACAGATGAGACCCTTTTTCTAAGAACGGGTAGAGTAATTCTATGATGAAATATTAAAGTCTACTATCTACTATCCCTTGGAGGTGTAAAAATTGAAACTTTTAAGTCAATGAAATTAAAGATGTAGGCATTTAAACCCTATGGTGTACTTTCTATTGACCTAAAATCACACACATGACATCTGGCCAGCAAGGTTTCACATTACAAGTAAAGAAAAAAATCCGAGACTTGTTTTATTGTAATGTTATATATATCGGCGCCTATGTTTTCGGTTGGTAACGGTGAAAGGTGGGTTTATCTTTGTTCGTGCGCATGGTGGCAGGACATAGAAATCTTGAAATAATACTAGGTTTTTGTCCAGTACGCTGATTTTCCTTGATGTCCAGACTTTGGTAGCAAAATATCAGAAGATGCTTGCAATAATTGAGGATTGTGGAAAGCAGTGAGGTTAGCTGCTCCGCGATACGTCCGACCGCTCGTCCCGTTGCCAATAGAATCACACGGTAGGGCCTGTCTCACATCGACTATATGTTATCGCTCGGTCGTCATCTGACATCTGTCATCGCACAGACAACTAAACTCACTCAGGCAATTATTAAAGGCATAGAGCTTGTCTATAGACAAGATTAAAAGTTACTAAAATAACTGCCTGATATTCCATTAACTGTAATCGTCAAATATGGCTCAAATAATAGGCTCCGGCACATAAAAGTAAATTTACAACGCCAAATGTATGTCAAGTAGGAACCAATGTAGAGTCAACTGTATTTCTAGGTATCACTATTGATGCCAGACTACAGTGGGGCCCTCATATTGAATAACTGTTTAATAGGTTAAGCTCAGCGGCTTATGCCGTAAAGAAAATTAGGTTATTGACTGATATTGAAACAGCTAGAATTGTTTATTTCGTTTATTTAGCTTTATGTAGTATAGCTTTATGTCATATGGCATACTGCTCTGGGGACGTTCTGCTGAATTGAATACAATGTTCGTTCTTCAAAAAAGGGCTATTCATGCAATTTACAATTTGACCCTTAGAGCTTCCCTTAGAGAAAAATTCAAAGAGATAAATATTCTAACTGTTGTTTCGCAATTTTTATATGAAAATCTATTATATGTTAAAAAGAATATCAGTAACTTTGAAAAATAGAGCGACATTCATCATGTTAATACACGGAACAAAGATGATCTTATTGTACATTCTACTCGTCTTCATAGAATTAGTAACTGTTTCATGGGGCAATGTATACGCTTCTAAAACGAATTACCCATAGCTATCCGAAATATGCCTACTTATACGTTTAAACAGGCTACAACTAGACTACGTAATAAAGGATATTATAATATTTCCGAATATATCGACGATAAAACTGATTGGCTTTGAGCAGCTCCTCATTCGGCAACTCCTAATTATAGTTAGTAATGATAAATAGAAAGGCCAGTCCAATTAATTTAAATGACTAGCCCGCTGAGTTTCTCGCCGGATCTTCACAGAGTGAGGACGCGTTCCGATCCGGTGGTAATTGTAAAAAATTATATAATTTTTGACGTTTGTAAGCGCTCTTGTTGGCCTATACCAATAAAATGTTTTGACTTTGACTTTGAAAGAAATATTTACCTGGAATTAGATGTAAAATTAAAATTACGATGTCTAGCGACAGTTGTAAGAAGACAAAGAGCGAGTCTTAATCCTCATCCGCAAGGGCGTTTATTCAATGCACGGTGATGTTGCTTTATAAGCGCTTTTCAAAATAATGAAATTGTGAGCCGTTCGTTTCATTCCAGCGCTTGGTTAACGCGCGTTGAAAAATGTAGTGTTAGCCGTTTTTTCATTCCAGCGCTTTACTGACGAGACTTAAGAAAGCGCTCGGGCGAATGTGCAGTTATTCTCACTTATCCGGTTCTTTTCATTCGCCGTACTTTACCACCACCTCCGCACAGCACCGTGCCGGTCACCGACATAGACCATAGGATTAGTAAACTGAAGTGGCAATGGGCAGGCCACATAGCGCGAAGATCGGAAGAGCGTTGGGGCAGAAAGATTCTAGAGTGGAGACCACTTATTGGCAAGCGCAGCGTAGGACGGCCGCCTGCCTGATGGACCGACGATCTTGGGAGGATCGCACGAAGTCGTTGGATGCAGGTGGCTATGGACTGGTTGCGCTTGAGTGATTGGGGGGGGGGGGGGGGGCTATGTTCAGCAGTGGACAAGTATAGGCTGATCCTGATGACCTACTACTTTTCTTCATAATTGTTTATAGTGAGCAAAGTGGTAAAGAGAGGTAGAAGGTGGAGGAATAAAATCGAATATTCCAAGCGGACAGCCAACCTTCGTTTATTGGAGAGGCACACGAAGAAGTAGAAAATGGTAAAGTTTGGTGCTTACATGAGCATGGTCCGCAGCTTGATGAAGTCACAGTGCTCGGGGTTCTCGACCTCGACAACGCCCCAGGGGTACAGTCGGCCGCGCACGCGCCGCCCGCGCACTTCCAGCTGCTGGCCCGCACCGCATACAGCGAACGGCACCGCCTCTTTCAACTGTCGCACCTACCCAACAAACATTTTATGTATACCTATAGCATAGTAAACATATGGGTCATTCCATGTCAAATCGACAAATTTTTTACCTGAACTGACAAAATACAGTGGAATTTCAATGCAGCGATACAATTAAGAGACGGTGAATTTATTTAAGAGTATGAAAAGTCCTTTTTTTTTACTTTTTTTTAAAAAATAACAATTTCTTGGACGGTAATCACTTGAAATTCTCCAATAAAATTTTATTTTTCAACTTTTGAGGTTTCACGAGGAAATAAAAAAAATTTCATAACAAAGTTATATAAAATCAGCAAAAATTCAACAACAATTTTTTTATAATCAAGAAAAAAAAAATTGAAGCTATTGTCGTCACATCTTTTGATTAACGGGGATCATTGCAGAATTAGTTGAAGTATTTTTAGAGCAAAAAAAAAAAAAAACGGTCGGACTTTGAGAAAATTACGGTTTTTCAAAAAAACTAAAATGTTTCATATATCTGGGATTCTGAAAATTTTTTCATATTTTTTTTCGAAAACTACATTTAAAAACAAAAATTTTGAAAAAAAAAGTTCCCAAACGGTCAATTTTTGAAAAAGTTCTGGCAATTTAAAAATAAAAGAGCGGTTTTTTTTTTCAAAAATTCATAACTTTTTTGAGTCGGGAAAAAAATTTTTAAAAAATTCTGAAAAATAACTTTCGGGGGGTAGAAAAAGATAGAAAATTTTCAGCGAAATCAAAGGGGGTCAGGTAAAAAAATTGTCGATTTGACATGGAATGACCCATATGTAATACCCAATTTACACACTGCCCACTTCCGCGTGAAGTGAGGAAAGGTTAGTCGTTTAAACGCGCCACTTACTTCCCATCCCAAACTACTGCTGCCTGGCGCTCCCTTCGTAGGCGGTTTATCTCAGCGGGAGTCAAGACTGACAGACCAGTTCAGAAATCTTTTTGCAATTATGGGAAAAATAATTTTGGAAATAAAAAAATAGAGATAAAAATCTAAATCAATATACAGAAAAATGTAAGTGTGGAGCATCAGAAAAAAGCCACTGGAAAAATGTAAGTGTGGAGCATCAGAAAAAAGCCACTTTTAAACATTTCTTTGGAGATATTTTTAAAGGGGGAAAAGAAACCTGATGACGGATATTTTTACAAAAATGAGAGAAACACAAAGCGATGCATAAAGTACGAAGGTCGACGTTGCCGCGGTACTGCTTTAGGCGAGAACTGGCTGCAGTAGTTGTGTATAAACCGGGCATTAACCACAGAACATCTTAATACTAGCCGTCCGAATAAGAAACACGCATACAAACGCGCGCCTGTCTACAGTCTGCATGCAGAGACTCTTTAAATACTTCGGACACGTGGCCCGACGAGGTCCAGACAACTTGGAAAAGCTTATAGTTGGCCACGTGGAAGGACAGAGTAGAGGAAGATCGCCAAACAGATGGACAGACGTCATCAGAGAGACCACGAGCACCAGTATTCCAGATGCCATCAAACAGACTATATGCCGGGAAGCCTGGAGAGCGCTTGTGCAAAACCTCGACTGTGGTGGTCACGACTCTCAGTCATGAGGAACCGACAAAGAAGAAAAAGCTGTGTATAAACCGGGTATTAACCAAGGAATATCTTAGCGGTCAGAATAAGAAACACGCACACAAACGCGCCCTCCACGCGGCTTCTCGGCTGCTCTCAGAGGGTGGTACCCGCTAAACACTTCCGAGAAGCCGCATAGATCTCGCGTCTGTGTACATAATCCTTATTTTGTTTCTTTTCTTTTTTTTAAAACGTAGCCCCACCTTAGGATTTATTCCTGTATCGTGGGTGCGTTTACAAACATGAAAATTCACATATACAAATACTCAGACCGGAACTAATAATTGTGGATCAAAGAAAGATTAGTCCCGTGCGGGAATCGAACCCGCCGCTATTAAACACAGTGGGCGAAGCGGCTTAAGCTCTTAACCACTGCGCTAAATCGCCCGTCAATAAACACCTCTAGTATTAAGATGTTTTACTGTTTATATATGTTTACGGGGCCTACTGTGCATTCTAGAAGCAGACTAAAACGCCCACGCTCTTGAGCGTGATATTATATTCCACAAGCTTGTCAGCCGTACGATCGTACACCCAAGTGGAATAGCTTAAAATGTGTTTACGTTCATGTCGAAGAGTATTATGAACGAAATTGATGGCGTATTACGCCCGGAACGGCTAAAGGGGCGATATGGGCGAGTTCAACAGCAGCACTATTACAATACGTTCGAGTACCGAAATGCCCATGCGCATGACCGGTTTACAACCTTCACAGCCATACACCCTAATATTCTGCTGACTCGCACGGGAATTGGAGGCAGCTTAGGCGTTTTTTTAGCGGGAGTCAAACAAGTCAAGTCAGTGTTGCCGATTTAGAGTACTTTTAGCAACCATGCAGAAAAATATAATTTTGGAAATTACTGGGAGTTTTTCAACAGCAACTCAGTAAGCTAAAGTGGAAATGGGCTGGTCACATCTGCAGAAGGACCGACGGCCGATGGAGCAAACGTGTCCTAGAGTGGAGACCGCAACTTGGTAAGCGTAAGGTAGGACGGCCCCCAGCTAGATGGACCGACGACCTCAAAAAGGTCGCTGGGACAGAATGGATGCGGAAGGCGGAGGACCGTGTGCAATGGCGCGTGTTAGGAGAGGCCTATGTCCAGCAGTGGACTGCGATAGGCTGATTGATTGATTGATTGAAAACACACAAAGTAATCCGTTTGAGTTACATATTCTACAATAGGTTTCTATGTTGTTTTTCACAACAATGGCTTCAGTACAAATCAGTTTGGAGTGTGACATACCTGTTCTTTGTAATCTTCGTCTTCGTCGCTGTCGCAATCGGGCAGCGGGTAGATCTTGATGCCTTCGCGTTCGATCTCCTCCATCACCTTAATACATAATAATAACAATATTAGCCCTGTTAAGAAACTGTCCCACTGTTGGGCACGGGCCTCCTCTCAAACTGAGCGGGTTTAGGCCATAGTCCACCACGCTGGCCCAGTGAGGGTTGGCGAACTTCACACACCTTCGAGAAACTCTTAGGCATGCAGGTTTCCTGACGATATTTTCCTTCACCCTTAAAGCAAGTGATAATTAATTTTTAATACGCACAAGCTTTCGCAAAGACAGAGGTGCGTGCCTGGGTTTGAACCCGCGACCTCTTACTTGGCAGTCCGACGGTCTAACCACTAGGCTATCACTGCTTGGACCTTAATACATAGATATACACATTAATAATTTACGTACACTTTAAAATAGGTAAATTAAAAAGGATAAGGGAATACCGCACTAAAAGTTGGACAAATCCAATATGAGCAACTTCACTTTTTTTTAAAAACGTAAACACTACGGTTTATTCCTGTATCGTGGGTGCGTTTACAAACATAAAAATTCACATACACAAATACCCAGACCGAAACACATAATTGTGGATCACGCAAAGATTTGTCCTGAGCAGGAATCGAACCCGCGACTATTAGACACAGTGGGCGGAGCGGCTAAGGCTCTTAACCACTTCGCTAAATCGTCCGTCAAATAAGCACGGCAATCCAGATTACCACATTATGGTATAGAAAGCCACATTGAAAGTCTTCTAGGCAGTTTGATAAATTACAACAATAGAAGGTTTTGTCACCAAACGAGGCGCTCGTAGCGCTATGCGTCCGCGGCGTTCTTAGCGGTCACCAAGGTTAAACAGCAATTGGCGTGGCCAGTCTCAGATGGCTGACCATTTATGAAGTCTCCATATTTCAGACACTCCACAGCTTAGAAGTGACGTTAAACAGTTGGTCCAGAATACTACCTCATGCGATAGTGGTTAAAATGAAAAATCCATAACAGATGGCCATAAGCGTGCCTCCACCGTTCTGCACTGGATTCGCAAGATGGTCTACTCTTTCTCATCTCGATTGTGAGACAGTAAAAGCTTACACAGTACAATATTAGACACATAACTATTTCTTTTTCTTTTCTTTAAAAACGTAGCCCCACACTAGGATTTATTCCTGTGTCGTGGGTGCGTTTACAAACATGAAAATTCACATACACAAATACCCAGACCGGAACAAATAATTG
Organism: Phalera bucephala; assembly: GCA_905147815.2. Classification (NCBI taxonomy): domain Eukaryota; kingdom Metazoa; phylum Arthropoda; class Insecta; order Lepidoptera; family Notodontidae; genus Phalera; species Phalera bucephala. Next base: position 11,654,835 of record LR990629.1, read on the forward strand.
TGGATCACACAAAGATTTGTCCCGTGCGGGACTCGAACCCGCGACTGCAGTGGGCAGAGTGGCTTAAGATCTTAACCACTGAGCTAAATCGTCCGTCTATGTACACTTACTAACGAGAATATAAATAAAGTATGACCAAATGGATCGTGTCTTATCTGAAGGGCAAGTCAAGAGTCTCCGTAACCGGCAAGCGTGTATGAAACGAACTATGAGAGTGGAGGAAGCCAGAGAGGTATGTAATGAAAGAACCTGTTGGAACTCTGTACTCTCTGCCTATCCCGCAAGGAATCTGGCGGCATGATATAGATAGATAGATATAAATAAAAATCGTCTTTCAGTTCAAATAGACCACAAAGCAAATATAAAGAGGAGATAGGATTATTAGATTTTCCTATATAATTAAGCGTGTCACTGCGCAGGGTGACGCGAGGGGAAGAGGACGTTACACCTCGCAAACTAGCTGAGAATGACAAGACTGACGGAAACTACGCCCATCGCGAAGACGTTAGGGCCTAGTTGGAAAAGACAGTGCTCAGTTGCTTAGACCAACACCTATTTATATTCGCTTTGTAGAAAAAAGAGATACACAGATATAAAATTCAAACTACGAGATTGTATTTTAACTTACCCTTGTCTTCAACCTTTGCACCTCCTTCTTTGTGAGGCAATCAGCCTTGGCGATAACAGGGACGATGTTCACTTTGTTGTGCAACTGTTTCATGAACTCGATGTCCAGTGGTTTCAATCTGTTGGAAAAAGAAAATGTTTTATACAAGGATACCTATTTATAGGATACTCTTGTGCACTGGATCTAATAGACGCTGTACCGATTGAACACGAGACAATTATTAACATGCTTTTTTGTGTTTATTACGGTTTATGTGTGGGTAAAAATGCAAACAATTAAAAAAATATATAAATTATTTTCATCCAAGTATACCTCAAAGAAGACCTATTTAATAAATTCCAAAAAAAAATTTTTATTAAATTTAATACAGTCTCGCCTATATTCCCTAAGCAGAGGTGGCCGAGATGGACACAGAACCCACAACTAATGAAAATTGAATATTGCAATAGTGAAACCTAGGATTCGAGCCCATGGCCTTGTACGGCCCAACGCAGTTTTAACTTTTGAATAAAGTAACTTTCTTGTTAACTTACAATTTTATCTGAAATTACAACTCTTGCTTAGTATTCCTACAAGTCTTGTAAGCTACTAAGCGTAGTGCTGAATTTAGTTGTACATTCAACAGCAATAATATGTAGGAACTTTAGGGCTTAAGTCGTATTATCCTCTGTATTTAATAATGCAAGTCTTTATAACATTACACTACAACTGAGATAAAGGGGCAATAATGTATTTGTAGCAGTGTTGGCCATTATTCAATCAATTTATTACCTGTAACTATTTATTAAATGCAACTATTCAATTTACGGACGGACGACGGACGGACGATTTAGCGCAATGGTTAAGAGCTTAAGCCGCTCCGCCCACTGTGTCTAATAGTCGCTGGTTTGATTCCCGCACGGGACAAATCTTTGTGTGACCCACAATTATTTGTTCCGGTCTGGGTATTTGTGTATGTGAATTTTCATGTTTGTAAACGCACTCACGACACAGGAATAAATCCTAGGGTGGGGCTACGTTTTTTTTTTTTTTTAAAGTAAAAGAAAAAAAAAATTGAAATATCAATTGCAATTAATCCCCCTAAGGTTATCCGGAATAACAATGACTTTTGGATGTCAAGTGCCTCAGTCCATCCTAAGGGAGGGACTGAGGCATGGTTTAGACCATGAGTGTTGTATAGCACTCGAATTTAAAAACCAAAAATATACCGGGACAGAATCCGACATATTTAAATTGCAATTTTAATTTGTTGTTTAATATTTTCATCACATATAGTTCATACTTAATCTAATATTAAATGTAACTTTAAGTTTCGGGGGTCTGGTGACCCGTAACACAGGTATTACTATACCTATCTCGGGCAACAGTCTCTCACAAATGTCCTATTATTCTATTAGATTAAGCTCGTACTGTACTAATGGTGCACATTTGTGATGAGAAAATGAATTTATTATTAAATTGACGGACGATTTAGCGCAGTGGTTAAGAGCTTAAGCCGCTCCGCCCACTGTGTCTAATAGTCGCGGGTTCGATTCCCGCACGGGACAAATCTTTGTGTGATCCACAATTATTTGATCCGGTCTGGGTATTTGTGTGAATTTTCATGTTTGTAAACGCACCCACGATACAGGAATAAATCCTAGTGGGGGCTACGTTTAAAAAAAAAAAAAAAAAGAAAAACACAAGAAAAACATTTTTTTCCCAACACTAATAGGTAGGTACTAATAGGTAGGACTCTGTCAAAGTAACCGCAGTATTCAATAACGAATGTCATTAGAACAATCCATTCCTGTGAGAAAGTACTAAAGTGCCTACATAACTGTACTACGCGCTTCAACTTACCCATGGCCAAAAGGCGATATGAAGTAAAAACAGCAGTGGATACGGTTGTCGACGATATTGCGCCGGTTCAGGCCGCTCTCGTCGCGAAGAAAACGCTCGAATTGCTCGTCAATGTATTGGATTATTGACTGTAAACAATGACAATTGACTTCATAAAACTAACAGGATATAAATTGGATCTTAGTTTTTGTTTTAAGATACTTGGTAACAGTGCATAGCTTGCTTGGTAATTAATAATGAACCAGTATATAGGATATAGCAAATTGATCCATAGATATGACATTTTCCTATATATACAAGGTGTATCGTAAATAACGCAAGACCTCAGACACCCCGATTAGATAATTTTTTTACAAACTCAATACGAAAACTGACTTTGCAAATTTAAAATTTTTCACCCATATTTAGGCACTTTTATACGCCAATTAACATTGTATTGAGAAACACGTTTTAGAAATGCATTTGGAATCTCCGTATTGCTTTAAATCAAGAATAAATATAGTTTATTATAGCGCACTAAAGGAGTAACCGCATTTTTTGCAAATTAAAAAAAAACCTAATAAACATTAATTGTTGGAATCAATTCAGTTATCGATTTAGAACTACTCTTGCGTTTATTATGTAACAACTTGTATAGATATTCCTCATTGGTTTTATCTGACTATAATTCCGACTAACAGTAATGATATGTTGAGTGGTTCAAAAATGTTTTAAAACCAGATTTAGTCATTAAGACTAAAAAAGTTAGCTTATTATGAACTGCTTGATCCAGCGAATAACAGCTTAAGCAGCTCCGCCCTCGAGTACTCGCGAATTCAGTCTCCGCACGGGACAAATCTTTGTGCAATTCACAAATACTGCTTTCGGTTTGGGTGTTTTTGCATGTAAATTTGTATATAAATACACATAACACAGGCATAATCCCTTGTGTGGGGTTTTATTTTATTGTCTTAAACTGTAACCATACAAATATTTGAGTGTACAGAAAAGCGATTCTGAATCGACAGGAAAACATATCCCACAAAATGGGAATCCAACCGTACATAGTATCCGCCATAGGATGGCGATGCTTTAACCATTGCCCTACCGGGTGTAGATTCCCCAATGGTATACACTGTATATATAAATAATAATATTAGCCCTGTTAAGAAAGTGTCTCTCAAACTGAAATGGCTTAGGGCATAGTCCACCACGCTGCCCAGTGGCGAACTTCACACACCTCACGATGTTTTCCTTCACTGTTAAAGCAAGTGATAGTTAATTTATTAAAACGTAAATGCTTTTGAAAGAACAGAGGTGCATGCCTGGGTTTAAACCCGAGACCTCTGACTTTGCAGTGCAACAGTCTAACCACTAGGCTATCACTGCTTATGTATACTGTTAGGTACTGCTCTAAATTTATCTCGGGCACTTAATGTGGTACAGCTTACGCCAATCTATACGGCTGCTCCGAATGTAGCCAATACAGCCATGTACCAACACGCAGAATGCAATTTTGCGCATCGTTACATAGCTACATTCGAAGCGGCCAGAAAGAATAGTGGAGGTAAACTTACGCGAAAGCAATCAGTATTGTCAATAGCGTCGCCATAACCAGGCGTATCCACTACGGTCAGGCGCAGTTTCACTCCCCTCTCCTCAATTTCCACGGTTGAAGCATCCAACTTCACGGTCTGATTGGTTTTCTCTAAAACATTCAAATTTAATTTACAAGTCTATTATAAACTCATTAGTTTTACTAATATCTACACTTGTTACAAGCATTAACAACCATGTATGAATATATAATACATGCATCTTTGTGCATGATGTGCATATGCTACTTTCGCTGGCTTTACACACCACGCAAAAACCACTAGTTCCCAGTCTTCCATGGTTTTATTACCACCACCTTTATGGTATTTATTTCGGTATACTATTTAATTCAAGAAGGAACAAAATAAAAATGTTGTCACATAACATTTTGCAGAAATTTGTTGCTAAAATAACGTTAACACATCAATTTTATTTAGCAGTATTTAGCTCTGTGAAGCTAGATAAGCATGTACCAGCCACTCTCAAGCATATAGCACCACAACTTAGCTAATGGACACAACCTCTTAGACTTGGTTAGTAAAAAACAGCCTATTAGACTTGGTTAGTAAAAAACAACATCAAGTAACATCTGATTACTGCTGGGCAAAGATCTCCCGTTTAACAAAGGGATCTGTGATATGCCATCTTTGACAAATCTTTTTAAAAAGCATCCTCACACTAACATGACCAGCAGTATAATATAGGTTAAAAAAATATTACTAACCAAGAGCATCAGGTATAACACGTTCCGGATACAGATCAGTAAGGAACAAAGAGTTGACGAGTGTGGACTTGCCCAGCCCACTCTCACCCACTACCATAAGAGTGAACTCGAAACCTTTTTTCACAGACTTGCGATGCACCTGGTTTGGCAGATTGGCGAACCCAACATACCCTGGTGTCTCCAAGTTGGAGAACTATAACAAATATTTATTAAATTTTTATATAAACAAATTGTGGCAGAAGCTTGGTGTACACCCACCCACATTTCGATGATGTTAGGTTCTATGCAATAAGGGGTGAGGAGATTACCATAAATATATTATACCCTAATATAATATAATTTATTTTCAGTAACAATCTTTTACAGACTATGTTAGTACTTATATCTAGATTTTACTTATTTGGCCCTGGACATTTATGAATTATGCATACGTATCCAGTGCTGAACAAATGGGCCATCCAGCCAATTAAGCCAGTATGCTTAGGAGAGTATTGGCGCCACCCTGCATTTACGACATCGTGGATGCTGTTCTCTAATGTAGGATGGCGTGCAAACCATCTACTCTGGCCTCCGCGAACATCCCCGATGCACCACAGAATCATGGCAGCCCCAACACACTCCTAAATGCATTATTTTATTAGACATGCAGAGCATCCAGACTCTTCTGCGAGTATCTGACCCTTAGGCTGCACGCCTAATGCCTGACTCCAGGTTGATACTAATTTTTTTTTGTATGGACAATTTACATTTTTCTGTGAACTAGGATCTGAAATGTATTATTTACCACTAGACCAATTAGCCAGTCTTTAAATTATTGTCTTAATTGCAAACAGAACTCAGCCTTACATTTGCAATTATTCCTATGCCCATGGGTACATTTACAACCATGACATCCACATACACAAACACAGAGACAAACATTTGTAGGTCATATAAAAATTTGTCTAGTGCAGGGATCCAACAAGAGATTACTTGATCCAGTGACTAACCTATAACTACTACCTAACCACTAAGCCATGCCAAATAATTCATAGATAACTTTAATACATTTCAATTCTATATTCAGCTAAGGTATATTCTACCAAAGTATACTTTCACTGGAGTATTTTAGTCCCAATGTAACTGTACAGAGTCTGATACCATATTCATAATTCATTTAAGTAATATTTCTGTAATCTATAGTCACTCAGCTATTGTGGGCTTTAAACATAGGGGCTATGTTTAAAGAAAACCGACAGCTCTACTAAACTATAATTACAATAATAATTTGTGAAATAAGTGTCTGAAACATACCCACTATACAGATACATAATTAAAATAAACAAAATAGGAAAGCTATTTTACAGATTTCACTAATTTAGGTTTAATTGCTTTTTGCTAGCCTAGCTTTGTAGAATCCATAGTATTATATAACAAAAATAATGTTGTTTGGTGCTGGGTGCACATTTATAATTTTCAAATAGCATACAACATGAACAAGATAAGATTACTACCAATATGCTTTTTTAAACAATATCTCGCGTTGGCGGTGCTCGTAGCGCTGTGCGACTGCGGTGTTCTTACCGATCACCAAGGTTAAGCAGCGTTCGGCTCGGTCGACTGAGATGGTATGACCCTTTGTGGCATTTTCATATTCGAGTGTCTTCGTGCTTCGGAAGGCATGTTAAGCCGTTGGTCCCGGTTACCACTTAATGTGGTAGTCGTTAAGCCGAGTTGGAAGCCTTAAAGGCGGCTTGATAAGTTCCAACAGCAGGTGGCCACAAACCTGCCTCCACCAATCCGCAATGGGTCCGCATGGTAGAGTATGACCTAATCTCTCTCACCTCGATTTGTGAGAGAAGGCCGTTGCCCAGCAGTGGGCAGTATAGCCTGATATTTTAAACAAAATCTCAATATAATTAGATGTAATATATAATAACTGGACACCAATAATAGCATGAACCTGATGGGCCAGTCTGAGAAGTCAGAACACTTAAGTAACATGACTGTGTACTGAGACAACTCACAAGTATAGCACCAAGATACACAGAGCAACAACTTGAGGAACACTAATTAGAGGGCAAACAATTGATAAACAGCTCACCAACATATTCCCTAGTTTTAACGAGCGCATGATAACTGCGTTACTGTTCAAACATCGGCACTAATTACAGTAAAAGGGACGCTTGTGGACAAAAAGTGTGACACATTCACCGATTCACAAGTTAAATATTCCACAGGCATTCGCCCTGACACACTTCCGCTGGATAACTGTACCAAAGTAAACATCAGCAGGATGTTTTAACAAAATAAAAATACATCTAAATAACACATAATCATTGATATTGTTGTTTATTAAACAAGTTTATACAATGAGAACGCTGTTCGGAGATACTTACGTTTTTATTAGTTTCGTTGGACATGTTTGTGTTCACTGATATTGTATGTTTTAGCTTTTTAAGAAGGAGTTTTATTGATTTATTACACACGATTAGTATCCGGTACACTATTACAAATTTATTTTTGTGAATCTTTTGTACACCACACCTCAAAATCGCCCGTTTTGCCAAGCAAAATGCAAAACCAATCCGAGACTAACGTCCGAACCACGTCCGAACCGTCGATGATGGTGCTCTGTCAATTGTCAAAGAATTGTCAAAGTCATATCTCGATAAACGTCAGTTATAACAATCATGTGTGTAATGTGGCGATCAAAGAGAATATAATCGGTACGTTTTAGTCATGTTATAGTGGCGATCATGGAAAGCGGTACCCTGCTTTACCAAATTAGCGCCTTGTCGCAACGACTTTTGGCAATTCATAGCGACTTTTTAATTCTATTTAGCCTAGGTTTGAATAGGCGTTTTTTCAACGCCCATTAGACAGCCGCTGGAATTAAATAAATGGCTAATAGTACATTTCTTTGAAAGCGCTTTAGAGCATTTCAGCCCGCCCGTTGAAAAAGTGTCCGTGCGAAGGAAGGGTAAGAGGGTAAAATAATTTAGCGTCTTTTCTATAGTCTTGAACTAACTCAAAAATATGTTGTATTTTTAGTTTTATGCTAATATTAAACAGGATATAAAACTATACACATACTGCATAAAAAAATAGAAATGAATTAATAAAGATAAGCCTCATTACATTTCGCCATAGATTAACATTTTATACCATTTTGCGACCTCAAATCCGACCTTGTAGGTACTAATACTATATCTATGCGATTATTGTCGCACTATAACTACGTTTCTATTGCCCTACGTTCGCAAATTAAGTAAATTTTTACCATAAAATTATAAAGAGAATGTAATCACTACAGTGCGACAGGGATATTTTGACCCGTGGACAACGTTGCCTATTCGTGGGGAATTCCCCTTATTGCGAGAAATACCAAGTCGATTCGGGATTTAGTGGGGATTGGCATTATGTGGGAAAATGATGGGATTTTGACATATTAGGCTTAAACCGAGAACCAACTAAAAAGTAATTATATTGTTTATGTGAAGCACGCCTGAGTTAAGAGTTAAGAATTGTCTTATTGGGTAAAATATTTTATTTTGTGCTTTTGCTTTAATGATTATTTTAGTTTTTTTTAAATATTTCTACCATATACCTTATAATTTTTCGAAATTGTAATTTGGTCTATTTCATATAGAACGTTTTCGTTTTACTTTTAAATAGAGAGATTACTACTACTATAACTACTACTATATCAACACGCCAGATCCCTTACGGGGTAGACAAAGAGTACAGAGTTCCAACAGATTCTTTCCTTACATACCTCTCTGCCTTCCTCCACTCTCATAGTTCGTGTCATACACGCTCGCCGGTTACGGAGACTCCTGACTTGTCCTTCAGATAAGACCCAGTCTATTTGGTCATGGTAAGATAGTCTAGGTCTTCCCCGGTAGCTACATCCAGTTTTGTCATTCTTCCTTCGGACATTCTTTCTATAGGTCCGAACCAACGGAGCATACCCTTTCTCATCTTTACACCGATACTATCTTTCATACGTACTCGCTTTCTTACTACGCTGTTGCGAATACGGTCGATCAGCTTCACACCGCACATCTTCCGCAGAGCTCGCATTTCCACCGAATTTATCCTACTTTCACTAATGAGATTATTATTATTTAAATGAAAAATGATTCAATTTACACAACTTGTTTCTATTTCATAACTATATTATCTCCTGAGAATTTACTAGGTGCGATCTGGATGCCACCTCCAGGACAAAAGATGTGGTTTCGTCATGTGGGTTAAATTTAAGTAAATGGAAAAGACTTAATTAATAGAGAAACTTATTTTTGTGCTATATGGCTAAGAGATTTCGGAAAAAAAAATTCACTTATTTTTATTTTCTCAAACAATACTATAAGTCCTTATACAGAGTTTTTAATACATGGCTCTGTTAAAACTTTTCTCGCAAGTATTAGGTGACATGTGACAAGAAGTCACAAGGAGCCACTCGAATTGTGTTTATATTTTTTCCATGAATTTGACTACAATATTGTTTTTTCATTTATTTTCTAATTCTGTTTTGGGCATAATATATAATTTATTAATGTGCTACAACGACTCATTGGTTTTAAATGAATCTATTCTCTTATTTATAAAACTTATAATTGTAAAAATAACAAGAGCTGGGCAGCAAGTCTGCTTTTGCAATTTTAGTAAAGTTGTCGTTCATTGCCTCATGATCGTTGGTTTTGACAGTTTTGATAATCTTTTATTTCAATGGTGTCCTTATGTTCATTATTCCTATGTTATCCATAGCCGTACCACTTGTAACATTTGTCGGTATTTGTCATGAATTTAGAACCGTAAACGGATTGAGTACTGTCAAAATATTGCTAAAGAAAATTAACTTCTTACTCACAGACACAACACTGAATTTTCTATGATTTAAACAACTCGAGAAACCATGACGAGTAAGAGCTATAGCCTGGAGCCCGGTGTCTCGTTCGCGCCCATGACGATGCGGAACGGTGACCAGGCAGAAGTAATACGGACTATACCTATTTATGATGTAGTTCAAATACGCTGTCAACCATTATCGATTTCAAAACGAACAAAGCTCAATTCGGATTTAAATGAAAGTAAAAATAGCCGACTCGGGGACCTGATTTACATATTTCATTTGATGTAATTAAAATTACCGCTTAATTTACAAAAAAAATACCTGAAAAAAATATCCATACTAATTTTGTGGGAAATTTGAGAGGTATCGGAATGTTGTTTTCCCCAAATTTGGGGAATTAGATCTAGATTTTTGGGAAATTCGGAGGATTGGCGTTGGCAATCCTGCCCGTGGATGACATTGACAGAGGGGCGTTGATGTGAAATTAGGGTTATCAGTTAGTATAATTTTCCTACTTCCTGGGAAATATTTCAACAGGTGGGTCCGCACTAGCGATAGGCGATTATTACTAAAAACAATCGAATCATTCGATTGTTCGGTTCATTCGAATGCCATCAAAAGACAATCACAATTCTTCGATTGTTGGTCGATTGTTTTCCAGCGCTTAGACCGCGCGCTCGTAACATTAATAACAAGCAAGCAATCGCCGGACTAATCGATTGCACCATTAATTGTTTTGGTATCATTCAATAGATTTGAATCGAGACACTTTAATTTGTCATATAATAATTTATGTATACAAGCTGTATCATAATTAACGCAAGACCTGAAAGTAGTTTGTTCTAAATCTGTAACTAATTGATTCCAACAATTTTAACGTATCTTACATTTTTTTTTATTTTGCAAAAAATGCTGTTTCTCTTTCAGGGCGCTATAAAATACTAATTTTATTCTTGATTCAAAGCAATACAACGATTGCAAATGCATTTCTAAAACATATTTCTCAATACGCATACATTCTTATACAAATTTCATTATTAATAAACTTACTTAAAAAAAGGGTACAAAACTTTAAATTTTCAAATTTGGTTTTCATATGGAATTTGTGAAGCAATTATCTAATCGGGGTGTCTGAGGTATTTCCTTATTTATGATACACTTTGCGTAAGTAATTAGTAAAATGTATAATTTATAAAAATACTTTAAATTCTATCATCATCCAAGATCTCCTGCGGAGTAGTTATAGTGTTAATAATTTGTTTAATTTATCTATAATTCAATCGATATTGCCTACATACTTTGCCTAAGCCAGCAGTAATTAGCAGTAAGCAGCAGTTTGCCAACAGTAATTTCTGATTAAATAAAAGTCATTGCAAACAATCGGAACATTCTCCCTGTATCGAATGTGACTTGCGCATTGGCGATGCGCCGTCGATTTTCATTCGTCGATCGATTTTTATTCAAATGTGTTTTTGTGAAGACGAATTAATCCACAATCGTGTGTAACTACAATCGTCGATTCATTCAATAGTTTTTTTCGTAACAATTGCCCATCGCTATTCCGCACGTTTATTAATTAAAAAAAGAATATGTATAAATTGCATAGTATACGGCAACTCTGCGACTGTCATGGAGTGATATTTCACTTGATGACAGCATTAGTTCCGATTTTGGCCGCGGGCCAAAACATTCTTGTAAGACTGTACGTGCAGACTGTGGTTAAACCGATCTAGGTCTCGAGGTTACTCCGATCCAGGTCTCGACTCCGATCTAGGTCTCGAACCTATTCGCGCCTATATTAAAAAGGCGACAACACGACACTTCGCGAACGCATCTACCCATGCGAAGTCGTAGATCCCCTCCCATAGCCGGCGGTTGACCAGTGCACTTAGTAGTGCACCCCGTCCCCCCACAGTGACTGTCCCAACCGAGGGCACCTTTTCAAGGCGCCCTCGAGTATGTCGCACCTTGCCCTTCTGGCTCGAGCGTAGTGGTTCCACGCACGCCCTTAAGTCCGGTGAAGCTGTAAAGGCCTCGCGGCCAACAGCGTACATCACTCACACACACACGTAGAGGCGATTGTCGATTGTTACAAAAAAAAACTATCGAATGAATCGACAATTGTAGTTACACACATTCGATTGTCGATTCATTCGTCCTCACAAGAATATAATCGAATAACAATCAACGGTGCAACGTTTCGATTGTTACTAATAATTTTTAAGTTGATCAGTTATTTCTGTCGGTAAATGTCATGCCGATAATGGGCTTAGGTTATATTAGAAATATAGACTGCATTATAGATAAATATAAGCAAATCTAACGTAGTTATATTCACTAAATCTACCCAGCAGGAGATCTGGCGTGATGAGATCTTACCACAAATTTCAAAGTATTTTTATGAATTATACTTATTTACTAATAGTAAATAAGTATAATTCATAAAAATACTTTGAAATTAATTTTCTATAAGTATAACTACTTATGTACATAAATTTTTATATAAAAAATTAAAAAATCAAGTCCCGATTTAAATCTATTAAACGATGTCATAACAGGAGTTTTGGCGGGAAGTCGAAGAGTGATGTTGTCAATTTGTTTTAATTTCCAAAACTTGTGTTATTTGGACTAATAATGTGTAATGTTGGTGGAATATTAACCATTATGTGTTCTTATATCTGCATGAGTGAAGGTAATTGTAACAAAGTGATAAAACGTGCCTTTTCGACTTCCCTCAAAACGGCCGTTGCAATTGGTATGTAAAGTATCCACCGCTTTACTATCCAGGGTGGGGTACTTCATTAATTTCATTGTCATCCTTTTACATCAAATTCATCGGGGAGTTGAATTCATTTAAACAAACACGATTATATATTTCACTGGACACTGGCAAAATACACTTATAATTAGTGTGAAGCCATAACTTGAAGAAGAAGAAGAAGAAGAAGATGTCATAACAATCGACGGTGCGATCGATTCGTCCGTTTGTCGATAGCACACTCTTCTTCTTCTTCTTTAAGTTATGGCTTCACACTAATTTTAAGTGTATTTTACCAGTGTCCAGTGAGATATATAATCGTGTTTGTTTAAATTAATTCAACTCCCCGATGAACTTGATGACAACGATGATAATGAAATTAATGAAGTACCCCACCCTGGATAGAAAAGCGGTGGATACTTTACATACCAATTGCGACGGCCGTTTTGAGGAAAGTCAAAAAGGCACGTTTTATCACTTCTTACAATTACCTTCACATAAAAGAACACATAATGAGTAATATTCCACCATCATAACACATTATTAGTCGAAACAACACAAGTTTTGGAAATTAAAACAAATTGACAACATTACTCTTCGACTTCCTGCCAAAACTCGATTGCACACTCGTTATTAAAGTTACGTGCGCGCGGTCGAAACGCTGAGCAACAATCGACCAACAATTGAAGAATTATGATTGTCATTCGATTGTATTCGAAGAAACAAACAATCGAATGGTCCGTTTGTTTTTAGTAATATCGCCCATCATTAAACGTAGTGATTACATTATCTTCGCTGTTTTTCGTGACTTTGACCATCAAAACATGATTATCTATATTAAATAAACATAGCATGTAAATAGTAAATATAAGTATAAATGTAGCGAAACTCTGTTGTATAAAGATGGGCAACGAAGGTAAGTTTACCGTAATTAATTTTTTATTGTTTGACATCAAGAAATTGGTGCATTGTTTCTTGGAAGTAGAATAGGTACTACAATATAATATGACCTCGGTCTTTTCTATGTTAGCAGTTTATTTTTGTTTATCAGTTCTTTGCGTTGCATACTAAACACTGAGTAACTTTCATACACTGACGTGTCCCTGCACAGAGGGACATTAAAATATCCGACAATGTGAGACTGACGTGAATGAAATTGTCTGACCCATGTCAGACAGCATAGTATGGTCACGGTAGCCCGTGTGCTCTAACCCCTCGGCCAACAGCCACAAAGCTGCTTACAGTGAAGTTATTTACATACGCCCAAATGAATCCTATCCTTACTTTTTTCAAGTCCTAGTGCACTTTATGTTACAAACATGATAGATTCAGGAGGAGGAAGAAGCAGCGTTAGCAACTTGAAGTGGACTGACTATCGTACCAGGGGCGTAAAATTATCGTACATGGATCGAAATTATCGTATTTTTTAGGATAATGTCTATTATAGATAAATAAATCATATAAATTGTAATATTGATATGCATGCAAGTACTCTATAGTTTATCTTTTTTAAACCACCGCTGTCAAATCAACAGAACACTGAAACCCAAATGTTTTACACGTGGTACAGACCTGAACTGATTCCCTTTCCACTTTAAGTTCAATAAACGCGCCAAGCTTAAAATTCACTCAGACAAAATTTCACTGTTCCCATGCAAGTTGGGTATGAAACACGCCAAAATTTTGTATTTATAAAGAAGAAATGGATATGAATGGGTAGTGTTTATTGGACAAAATAAAATCATGCTACTGTGATTTAGACTATCAGCGCATGAGTGAAATAATATAAATTCTCAAATTTTGCATCATGATAGAAATTATCGTACAATCTGCGTACGATAATAATATGCTATCGTACATCATACGTAGGCACAAAATTATCGTATGTGTACGATAATTATCGTACGGTTCCGAACGCTGGGAAGAAGTGGAACCGTTCAATGGATCCAAGTGCACTAGTTAAGTATCCTAGGCCCACTTGCACGAACCAGGGTTAGCGTTACCCATTGACTGATTTCAGGTTATATAGTTAAATTTGAAGACAACTTAACGCATAGCCTAGAGTTAGTCAATAACTCTGCGTTAGTTACGGTAACCCTGGTTTATGCAAGTGGGTGCTTAGAATCCATTATATGAACCTGATTTGCATTGGAAAGAACTTTTACTCAAGTTATGGTCCACTACAATCTGCCAATGAAGCCATTCAATGGATTGAAGTAGATGTTGCGGCTTTTTGTTATGTGTCATGTATTGCCAATTATAAAAAGTAATAAATACCCTCACATATATATTCCCTAAGCAGGTTCTGCATTGGTCTACTGTGTACATCCACTTTTTACTGACAATATTAGGTCCCATGTAATAGAGGGCGAACCCATTGCCATTATATCGGACACAATTCTAGACTGCAGATTGATACTTGGAATTTACTGATAGGGAGGGAGTCAAGTGCATAGCCGGCGGCGGCAACAATTAGGGGTTTCTGATGGTTACATGCATTCACACAGTAGCAGGTTGTCGCCTTTTTAATATTGGGGCGAATAGGTTTGGGACTGAGATCGGAATGGAGATAAATAGTCCATGGTGGTGTGTTGCAGAAAGAGAAATAATGTATGCGGATGCAGGTAATGGCCTTGAGGGTGACTTAACCGTGGAAAATGACGGGTCTCAACTGCATCGTACAGAGTTGGAAGAACAATCTAAAGGTACCACGCCTTGTTTTATGGTGGTGTTCTTCTCATCAAATATATTCCAAGAATGTGGTTAATAATCTTGTGTCTTCTGAGATTTATAAGGAAAAGTGCAATTTCATCACTGTTGATATTATAGCATTTGCCTAAAGACCTTCAGGAAAATACATTACATTAGCTGCTGTGTATGGTACCTTATCCGCTGATGACCTAATAAAAACAGCAGGAAAAAACTGGGCAAGCATTGCCCAAGACAAGCAAAAGTGGAAAGAGATGGAGGAGGCTTATGCTCTTACAAGCACCATTCAGTATATCAATCTAAATGGGTTCTTTCACGCTACAAGCTACAATATAAATAATATATATATATATTATAAATTATAAAGAGTGCAAGACTGTACGTTATTCTTATTCCGACCATCAGTACTAAGATGTTCTACTGTTACTTTAATGTCCTTGTCCTATGAATTATAACCTCAAAATCTAATACTTTTTGTGCAATATTGCGATTCCCCCGCTTGTCCATTTAATAATAAATGCCTTAAGAGAATTTATGGGTGATTTCAAATCATACAAGTAATTTTCATTGTTGTTGGTTCTGGGGCAATTTTCGACAATGTCCATGCCCACACTTGGTTTTTTCCTAACTGCTTGCCTGCACAATCTGCACGACCAAATCTGTATATATGTATACAAGGTGTAACATTATAAATGCAAGACCTCAGACACCCTGATTAGAGAATAGCTTTATAAATTCAAAACGAAAACCAAATTTCCAAATTTAGAGGGTTTTACCCTTTTTTTAAGCACTTTTATACCTCAATTAACAATGAAACTTGTACGTGTATGTGTGCATTTCGAGAAATACGTTTTAGGCATTCATTTGAAATCTCTTTATTGCTATGAATCAAGAATAGTTTTTTATAGCGCACTGAAGGAGAAAAATCGTTTTTTGCTAATATAAAAAAAGAATTAAATACATTAAGAATTGTTGGAATCAATTCAGTTACCGATTAAGAACAAACTAATTTCAGGTGTTGCGTTTGTTATGTTACACCTATATATATATCTTCACGTCAGACCTGTTTTATACTTGGCGGAGAGAACTTTGGCTCCAGCCTCAATTACATTAGAAATGCTTATTTTTTTTATGTTTTTTTTAAAACGTAGCCTTACTCTAAGAATAGTTCCTGTGACGTTAATGGGGTTACAAACATAGACGTCACATACACAAACCCAAACAAATATTTGTGGATCACACCAAGATATGTCTCGTGCAGGAATCGAACCCACGACTACTCGATCCAGTGCTCGGAGCGGCTTAAGCTCTTGGACCAAGCCATCTGTCATTCATTTTTTTTCATCATAATTGTCTCGCTGGTTTCCTAGTTTAATAGTCATATAATAAAAGTTAAATAGGATATTGAAATAGGTTTAAAACATTCATTATTTTTATTGTGTGAGAAAATATATTTTTGTTTGCAAATGTGATTGTGATTGCTAGATGGACCGACGACCTCAAAAAGGTCGCTGGGACAGACTGGATGCGGAAGGCGGAGGACCGTGTGCAATGGCGCGTGTTAGGAGAGGCCTATGTCCAGCAGTGGACTGCGATAGGCTGATTGATTGATTGATTGAATGTGATTGTGATACTAGCTAAGAATAAATATAATTATTATTCTAAGATGACTAGTTACACAAACGATGCTTCTTTTCAGATTGGAGCGAGAAGATCATACTATTTTTAAAGAAGTATTTCCTGTATGTAGGATTGATAAGTGGTGCAATATGTCTTCTAAGTATAATATTACTAATTGTATGCAGAACCAGTAATACACCTGCACACTGTGAGGAGGTAACTATATAATTTTTAATCATCACATCATATTATTACCAGGACCTAAAATACTAAAGCCGGAATCAGCGCTGTATTAAGCGGACGTATGTTTTAATACTGTAGACTAAACATAGTTTTTCTAAAATAAAAACCTTTCTTATGTGGGTACCTTCATTGTTTAGGTAATTACATACAAATAAACACAGTTTTGTTTCAAAATTAATGTCAAACATCAATGAATGATATATCATCATCATTTGGTATTTACCACTGATATTAGGGAAAGAAAAATGTTTAGTAACACACTGACAAAAAGCCTAACAAAACCTGGATGGGTAGTGCACGTTAATATAATATCAGCCTATACTGCCCACTGCTGGGCAAAGGCCTTCTCTCACAAATCGCGTTAAGAGAGATTAGGTCATACTCCACCACGCGGACCCAGTGCGGATTGGTGGAGGCAGGTCTGTGGCCACCTGCTGTTGGAACTTATTAAGCCGCCTTTAAAGCTTCCAACGGCTTAACTACTACCGCATTAAGTGGTAGCCGGGACCAACGGCTTAGCTTGCCTTCCGAAGCACGGAGACGCTCGAATATAAAAATGCCACAAACGGTCATCCATCTCGGGCCAACTAAGTCGAACGCTGTTTAACCTTGGTAAACAGTAAGAACACCGCGGTCGTACAGCGCTACGAACGTCTCGTTATACGCATGTTAATATTTGGCCAGAAATAACTGTAAAAAGTCATATACAAAAGACGGCTAAAGCTAAACGCCTGGCGACCCTATGGACACTTTTCTAGCTATTACTAGTCTCTTTATTATTTCAGAATTGTTTAAAATCCGACTATACCAACTGCATAAACTCTGATGACGTTCCTAAGACTTGCGCTGATACTTTAGCAGAAGAGAAATCGCAAAAGGAATGTATATGTTACATGAAGTTTAATGTGACTAGTTTAATAAAAGGAAACGTCACAATGTACTATCATTTGGATTTCGATCAAACGGCCTACGCTAATTCCAAGTGAGTAATACATACATACATTCACCCATTTATCCCTTTTAGTGAAAATCCCCACTCTATGATTTATTCCTGTTTCGTGGGTGCGTTTACAAACATGAACATTCATACACAAATACCCAGACCGGAACAAATAATTGTGGATCACATAAAGATTGGTCCCGTGCGGGAATCGAACCCGCGACTATTAGTCACAGCGGCGGAGCGGCTTAAGCTCTTAACTACTGCGCTAAATCTTCCCTCGTACGAAATATACAGTTTGCCACATACTACAATTCTGACACACCTCTCTCGCTTTATCTACGTTCATACATCTCTTCGTCTGTCGATTAAGAATGCTACGCACTTGACCCTTTTCAAAGAGACCTTTAATATGGTTGTGATAGTTTCTCCTTGGGCACCCTCTTCCGACGCTTACACTCACTTTTGCTCGATATATTCCTTTCGTTAGTTGCCTGTCACCCATCCTCTCCACATGCCCATACTATGAATTAGTATAAAGTGCGCTATAAAAAATTTATTCTTGATTCATAGCAATAAGGAGAGTCCAAATACATTCCTAAAACCAATTTCTCAAAACGGATACATACACGTACAAGCTTCATTGTTAATTGGGGTTTGAAAGTGCTTAAAAAGGGGTAAAAACCTTTAAATTTGGAAAATTGGGTTTTGAATTTATGAAGCCATTCTCTAATCGGGGTGCCTGAGGTCTTGCGTTTATTATGTTACACCTTGTATATAATGAACTATGAGAGTGGAGGAAGCTAAAAAGTAGCATGTAAGGAAAGAACCTGTTGGAACTCTGTACCTACCCCGCAAGGAATCTGGCATGATGATCTATCTATATATCTATCTATATCATCACGCCAGATCCCTTACGGGGTAGGCAGAGAGTACAGACTTCCAACAGGCTCTTTACATACCTCTCTGGCTTGCTCTACTCCCATAGTTCGTCTCATACACGCTCGCCGGTACGGAGACTCCTGAATTGTCCTTCAGATAAGACCCGGTCTATTTGGTCATGGTAAGATAGTCTAGGTCTTCCCCGGTACCTACATCCTTCCACTTTCGCATTGTATATCATGATGATATAGATAGATATATATAATGAGTATGTTTATTTGTAACAGAGACGTGGATCAGTTGCGAGGCATTCTGTCCCCGAAGCCGTCGTCCAACTGTGGCGACTACACTTACACCCCACAAGGGCAACCCATAGCTCCGTGTGGAGAACTGGCCGACTCTATGTTCACCGGTAAGGACAATAACATTTACCGCATGGTTTTAGGCACAGAAATCATAACACGATTGATATATACGTTTTCAGATTGTTTTTCTTTTGTTTACTTTAGTTTTAACGTTGTTCAAGGTTATCGAATCAACGATGATTTCATACTAATGTATGGGAAAAGTTTTTTTTCGATTTCTAACTTCTGTGATACTCAAACCTGAGTTGGTTTAATAAAAGTTTTTGATCCTCATTAGAAACGGGTCAATATCAATTGGCATTAAACAAGTTTTTGTTGTCAAGTTTTCTTGCTGACTGTACATTTTATTCAAAATGTAGCTCAAAATGTCGCAAAAATTTAAGGATAGTCTCCTAAAGCAGTTTTCCTGTAGCTACAGCGATTAGGGTAGCTGCCGTTACTGCTTCAACTCAAAAATCCACTGTGTATACTAGTAATATGTAATATGCCTTTTAAATCGTGTTTCTATTATAACTGGATAAGCAATAACGTGTCAATTATGGAAATATTGCACGGATAATTTGAAGTTTATTGCTATAATTTAGAGTTTTATTTCGAGTGCCATTCAACAATGCGTTTGAATTGTTTTCACTTATTCCAACCCAACTTTAATTACTTACATGTATTTGGGGACGTTTTTAGTGTAACTTTTGAAAGGGACAAGTTAATAATATATCGATGCAGTCAGGTTATAATTCAGTTAAAGGATAACTTTGTTCTGTTGATTGAATAGTCGTCTCTAAATCAATTAACACGTAATTTAAATTACAGATTTTAGATACAGGACTGCCTCGTTGGTCTAGTGGCAAAGCGCATCGCTTTGTGATCACGAGGTCCTGGGTTCAAATCCTAGGTCGGACAAGTGTAGTTTTTCTAACGAAAACTTGTCACGAGTCCAGAGTCTGGAATTGTGCCCGGTATATGGCAATAGGCTCGCCCCCTATCACATGGGACCTAACATCGTTGGCGAAACGTAGGTGTACTCAGTACACCTCTGCCGCCCCCGCTTCGGGAATATAGGCGTGACGGTGGTTTTTTTTTATATTACAGATTCATTTGGACTATATAAAGACAACAACATAATAGATTGTTTGACAACGGGATTGATAGATAAAAACACCAAGCAGCGATATCGGAACCCGGAGGGGAATCTCACGGAAGGTATAATAATTGTTCTAGGCATGGAAACTATTGCTATAATATATAAATATAATATAAGCCTATACTGCCCCACTGGACTGGGCAAAAGCCTTCTCTCACAAATTGAGGTGAGATAGATGAGGTCATACTCCACCACGCGGACCCAGTGCGGATCGACGGAGGCAGGTTTGTAGCTGCTGTTGGAACTTTTTAAGCCGCTAACAAGGCTTCCAACTAGGTTTGAAGACTTAAATTATTGCTATAATCAGAAATAATAATTATATTAGCCCTGTTAAGAAACTGTCCCACTGTTGGGCACGGGCCTCCTTTTAAACTGAGAAGGTTTAGGCCATAGTCCACCACGCTGGCCCAGTGCAGGTTGGCGAACTTCACACACCTGCGAAAAAATCTTAGGCATGCAGGTTTCCTCACGATGTTTTCTTTCACTGTTAAAACAAGTGATAGTTAATTTTTATTACGCACATGTTTTCGAAAAGACAAGCGGTGAGTGCCTGGGTTTAAGCCCGAGACCTCTGACTGCAGTCCGTTTGCTATCACTGCTTTATTTATTTACTAGTTCACCCAGCGAACTTCGTACCGCCAAAAAATAAAATAGTTGTTTTTACTTCCTTTCGTGCAATTTCTTTGTTTTCTCACCTTTTAAACCTTGGACTTCTACAAATATTTCAAAACCAAAAGTAGCCAAATCAGTCCAGCCTTTCTCGAGTTTTTGTGAGACTAACAAACGTCAACTCATTTTTATATATATTGATTTTTTCTATTTTTAATTATATTTCATGTGATGAAACTATGTTATTTTGACTGCCTCGGTGGTCTAGTGACTAATGATGCGCGTGGGTAGAATCCTAGGTCGGACGAAGAATCTAATTTTTCCGTAGACAATTTTCCAGAATCAGTCCGGAGTTTGGCATTATGGCCGGTAAAATGGCACTATGCTTGCCCCCTTTCAGATGGGGTCTAACATCGTTTGCGAAAAGTGGGTGTACGCAATACACCTCTGCTACCCCTACTTGGGGAATATAGGCGTAACGGTTTTTACAATTTGACGGACGATTTAGCGCAGTGGTTAAGAGCTTAAGCCGCTCCGCCCACTGTGTCTAATAGTCGCGGGTTCGATTCCCGCACGGGACAAATCTTTGTGTGATCCACAATTATTTGTTTGGGGGTATTTGTGTATGTGAATTTTTATGTTTGTAAACGACCCACACTAGGATTTATTCCTGTGCCATGGGTGCGTTTACAAACATTTAATCCATATACATAAACACACAGACCGAAAGAAATATTTGTGGTCACATAAAGATTTGTTCCTTGTGGGGATCAAACCCCCGAATATTCGATCCAGTTGGCGGAGCGGCTTAAGCTCTTAATCGCTGTACCAAATCGTCTGTCAACATTATTATCTGGGATATTATAATTCAAGATTATAATTATCTATCTGGATTGCCTCGTTGGTCTAGTGGCAAAGCGCATCGCTTTGTGAGCACGAGGTCCTGGGTTCAAATCCTAGTTCGGACAAGTGTAGTTTTTCTAACGAAAACTTCCCAGTACGAGTCCGGTCCTATTACATGGGACCTAACATCGTCGGCGAAACGTGGTGTACGGTGTACTCAGTACACCTCTGCCACCCCCGCTGAGGAATATAGGCGTGACGGTGTTTATCTATTTTATATTATATTATCCATGATGAGAAATAAAATTATTTATTCTTATTATTGCCATTTCAGCTCTAAAAGACTTCGCGAAACCTCGAAGCTGGTTGAAAAATATATGGGAATTGGACACCGTTGACCCGGAAAACAATGGTTTTCAGGTATTCATTTATCTTTATTTTACACATCCCTAGCACTGCATAAGTTGGCAAAGTACAAAATATTAAAAACTTCCTTATTATACTCGCGAATATTCTAAGAGCTCTTTCAGATGAGGCCATTTACGCGCGTGTTTTCTAGGAAGGATTCAGTAAGTCACAAGGGCGTTTTCTTTACTTCAAAAAAAAAATGTATTATCACTTCACAACCTTTACGATTTAAATTTCGATTAGAATAATCTGGAGATTCCATGTCCAATATCACCACCCTCTTTTCCACCTCATCGATAAAGACCTCCGTTTCGAAGCTATCACGCCCCCTTATTAATATTTTAATACGTCCACCCGTATCAACTGCCGCGCGTGTACTGGACGGAGCAATGGCGTCCCTATGGTCATTTTTACGAGACATTGGAACATAATGAGATTATTTTATTTTGTTCTCTTTTTTTCCTAAATTATTATTATTAATATCGATTCATTCTTCGTTATGAATTTTCTCGATACGATATTTAATCGATTGTATTTCACACTAACTAGACTCTAGAAACGTCGAATTCTAAACGTTCAACACTCCCATGACTGTTGAAGTGACTATAGTATCTCGACTAGCGCGCAGAATGTACATCACTCGCGCGAGTCTAGGTTCCGGCGACTTGCACGCGATTAACGCGCGAGCTGTATGTGGAATATTTGAAAACAACCGCGCCATTAACTACGCGCGACTCGACTCGCCCGTAAATCGCCTCATCTGGACGAGCTCTAAAGCAGTAATAGGTATAGCTAGCGCTAATTATTTATTATGGCCACTCTGAATATAGCCGATGCAGCCGCGTACCAATGCGCTGAACGCAAAGTTAGTTGAAAATTAAAATGACGCAAACGGTCACCCATCACAGACCAACCGCGGTAAACGCTGCTTAACCTTGGTGATCGTTAAGTATACCGCGGTTGTACAATGCTACGATGGCCTCCGAAAGGAGTAGTGATAAATACTAATTAGTACAGATACCGCACACAGGATCAGACACCGACCTCGCCGGCGAGGTCTTAGAATCCCTTGCCCGCCGGCCGGTGCAGAGCACCACGGCGAGACACCTAGTATACGCCCTCCCCCATAGCGACTGCCCAAGCTGAGGCCGTTCCTCCTTGAGGCGCCCTTGAGCTAGTTGCCCCCTTGCCCTTCAGGCTCGAGCGTAGTGGTTGCACGCTCGCCCTCTGGTCCGGTGAAGCTGTAAAGGTCCCGCGGCCAACTGCGTAGATCATTCACACAGACATACAAAAGAATACTAATTATATGGTGCCAGGCATGAGTCGGGTCTCTGCGTTGTGCAGCGCTAACTTCAATTCAGTCTTTCACGGCGCGCACTGTACAAAAGATGATGGTATTGATACAACACAAACACCACAGTCTTACACTTGTGTTATCACATTCGTCCCACTAATTGTATCGGCTGGAATTCTGATATTACGGAACATAATATATGCTTCTACGTTTTAGAATGAGGCCTTCATAGCGTGGATGGAAACGGGCTGGTCTCGGAAACCAGTTTGCAGGTTTAACCAAACGAGTTCTAAGTATACGGCCGGCCTTCCAGTGGGAGAATACAAGTGGCAGATATCTTACAGTAAGTTGTGCGCCGTAGCCAGCATCACATGCTTAAAATATGTTTTGCCGGGTGTATTCTAATTTGTTATACGATTTTGTTCAATTAGTCGAAAATATTGACATATTCTTCCGCTTGGTTCTGCTGGTTATTTTAATATAACAAATACATAAGCAGTGATAGCCTAGTGGTTAGACCGTTGGACTGCAAAGTCAGAGGTCTCGGGTTCAAACCCAGGCACGCACCTCTGTCTTTTCGAAAGCATGTGCGTATTTAAAATTAATTATCACTTGCTTTAACGGTGAAGGAAAACATCGTTAGGAAACCTGCATGCCTAAGAGTTTCTCGAAGGTGTGTGAAGTTCGCCAACCCGCACTGGGCCAGCGTGGTGGACTATGGCCTAAACCCTCTCAGTTTGAGAGGAGGCCCGTGCCCAGCAGTGGGACAGTTTCTTAACAGGGCTAATATTATAAATACATATTGCTCTAATATTCTCATGTTGTTTTTGGCCGTACTTTATTAGTCATTTTCATAAGAAATATTCATACAAAATTAAACCATGGGTCTACCCTCCGGTCTACCCTATGGGCAGTGTTTCACGCCCCAATGTGTCATCTAGACACTTTTTTATGTTTTTTAAAACATAGCCCTAGGAGTTATTCCTGTGTCGTTGGAGCGTTTAGAAAAACGAAATTCACATGCACAAACAGGCCGACACAAATGTTTGTGGGTCACAAAAAGATTTGTCCTGTGCGTAAATCGAACCCGCAACTACTCAGTCCCAGTGGGCGGAGCGACTCAAGCTCTTAAGAACTGGACCAAGGTGTCTGTAAAGTAATTCATCCAAGGACATAACTAAAAAAACAATAAGATGAAATGAGTGGAGGACGCCAGGAGGGGTATGTAAGGAAAGAACCTGTTGGAACTCTGTACTGTATGATATACATAGATGAAATCAAGTGTAAAGCGCGTTTTACGAAATTTCCCTTTGTGGTTAGGTTGGTAGTCCTATTTGTGTTTTGTTTTTTTCTTGAATAATAACTATGTAACGTCGATATTATGCATAAAAATTTAATAAATGGTAAAAGAAAACAATCCTTGAAGATAAAAAGATTTTGTGAACGTTAAAAAGCTAAGAAAAAGCTTCTACTTCCCTAAGAACGAGTACCGTGACAGGTTGCCGACCTCAGTGCGAATATTCCGAATAGAATCAACATCCCGATAAAGGATTCTCGAGATGAGGAAATGTCGGAGTCGTAACATTATTATTGGTCGTGTATAAATAGGATCGTGTCATAGTATTCTGTATGCAGTGTTGGACATTATTGAATCGATTTTTTAATTGTAAGATTATATATATAATATTAGCCCTGTTGAGATACGTACCCACACTCTCAAACTGAGAGGGTTTAGGCCATAGTCCACCATCCTGGCCCAGTGCGGATTGGCGAACTTCAATCTTTACACACCTTCGAAAAACTCTCAGGCATGCAGGTTACCTCACGACGTCTTCCTTCACCGTTAAAGCAAGTGATAGTTAATTTTTTAATACGCACATGCTTTCTAAAATACAGGTGCGTGCCTGGGTTTGACCCCGAGACCTCTGACTTTGCAGTCCAACGGTGTCTAACCACTAGGCTTGCAATTAAATTACTGAGGTACTTCGGAATTACAATGACTTTTGGACGTCAAACGCCTCAGTCCCTCCCGTGATGGGTAATGTAGAACACTCGATACGTCGGGAACGAAAAACCAAAAATAAACTGAGGTAACTTCCAAAGCCTTACTACCTACTTAAGCCACTCCGCCTACTGTGTCTAATAGTCGCGGGTTCGATTCCCGCACGGGACAAATCTTTGTGTGATCCACAATTATTTGTCCCGGTCTGGGTATTTGTGTATGTGAATTTTCATGTTTGTAAACGCACCCACGATACAGGAATAAATGGGGGCTACGTTTAAAAAAGAAAACATTTTTATTTCACGTTAATATGTTGCCATATTGTTTCAGGGTATCCGCCGAGTCGGTACAACGGCACTCGGTCGCTGCTCATCTGCGGTGAAGTGTGCTATCCAGAGACCATCTCCACTAATACAACTCTCATAGTTCTGCTGTCTATGTTGATAGTGATTTGCCTACCTTTCTTTTTATATTGGGCTATTTCTGGAATCATACTATTGTTACAGAGATTTAAATCTTAAAGAATTGTATAGACGCGGTGATACCGAGGTGATAGGGGGTGATACGTTCATAATAGAGTTCTTGTCCCAACGTTGTTATATGGCAGTGAGAGATGGGTATGCAAAATTGCGGTCGAAATGCAAGCTCTTCGGAAGATGTGGGGAATCAAGCAAACCGACCGTGTTCGCAACAGAGTAATAAGAAAGCGATTTGGAATGAAAGATAGTATCGGTGTAAAGATAAGAAAGGGTCGTGTAAAGATATACTAAGGTGGTAAGGTTATGTATAGAGAATTTTGGAAGAAAAAATGACAAAACAGATATAAAATTCGAAAGTGGAAGAATTTAGGTACCGGGAAAGACCTAGACTTACCATGACCAAATAGACAAGCAAAAGTCGAGTTTTTGTAACCGGCTAGCGTGACTGAGACGAACTATGAGAGTGGAGAAAGAGGTCTGTAAGGAAGGCCTTCTAGGCCTTCCTCGCTAGAGATCTGGCGTGATGAAGCCACGCAAGAGCGCTCGAGAGGCGCTCGGCTGGTGTCGGCTGGCGGTCGGCAGCGCGGCGCGCACTCACACTGCGGTTGCCACGTCGCACCGGCCTTGTAACACTAGCGTCCCGCTCGCACGCGTATTGGCGTCTCGCTCTGGCCTTTCCTTTGTAATTGGTAATGCCGCGACAGCAACGGGTCGTGTTGTTTGCCGTCGAGCCGAGCATGGCGAAACTGTATGATATCTCCCATTTAAGTACATTACAACAACCCAGGTCGCGCTGCGTACGTCGGCTACGTGGCGAAACCTTTAATCAGCACTCATCTTTACGTGTAAAGTACTATTGCTGAAAGTATTCCAGGTTTATATTGCTGGAGTGCCTTTTTAAAATAATAAATTAATGGTTGGACTGTCTTGTTGGGGCAGTGGCGCATAGTGCGTGTTATTTTGTATTGAAAAATTCTCAGTACCGCCCCGGAGGCTGGAATTGCGCTCGGTATAATGGTTCCCCCCTATTATATTGGAACCTTATGGCGATATGTGGTTGTACATGGTTCGCCTCTGCTAACCCCACGTGGGGAATGTATTCGTGACTATGTTTTATTTTTATAATTGATAATGTAAATCTCATCTGATGTAAGGGACATTACCACCATCCAAAAAAAAATCCTGACCTGACCCTGCAGTCTCGATTTAGATAACGATCGCTCTCTTGCCGATTTCGATCAATAAATCCTAACGAATTTAGGGTTTTAACACACCTTCGCCGCAAAACCATCTCAATGAAACCGCAGTAGTTCCGCTATGACTCGGCCGTTGTACGACAAGCGAAACCATGGATTTATTATCCAAATCGGATTCAATAATGTCAAAATATTGCTAGAGAAAATTATACTTTGACTCACAGACACAACATTGAATATTCTATGATTTAACTCGAGTTTAACCGTGATAAGTGACAGTAACAACCTGCAGCCCGGTCTCTCGCTCGCACCCATTACGATGCAGAATGGTGTCCATGATAAAGAACTTATTCGGACTATAGTTAATTATGATATGTTTCAAATGCGTTCTTATATACTTAAAACCATTTTATTCAATAGTAGTATAGTGTTAAACGATATACAGACTTCAGCGATTATTTACGCGTCTTTTTTTGAAACATAATTTACCCTAGGAATAATTCTTAAATCGTGGGTGCGTTTACATATATAAGATTCACATACACAAACAATTAGACTTAACGAATAAGTATGGGGCACACAAAGAATTTTCCCGTGTGATCGAACCCGCAACTACTCTATCCAATGGGTAAAGCAGCTTAAGCTCTAACCACTGAATCAAGTCGTCAATATATGTTTAGTACTTGACGTGTTGATTTATTAAGTACAGCACTTAATAAAGTAACTACTTCACAAGTTATTCGGCATTTATTTACCTACAGCATGTAACAAAATGTCGGATGAAATAAATAGCTTGCCTAAATTTAGACATTAACTGCCTAATCATACCCAAGAATATGATTAGGAACCATACATTTATGGTCATCCTGCTTAGAAAGAGACGTAGGGCTCTAGGTGAGCATCCTTGTCGTCACGATTTTTTTAGCAGATTGCTCCATCCGTTTTGTATGGAAATCCATGATGGAAACAGAAGCGAAACTTCCTGTTCTAACGTGCAGATTTGTGATTCTATTTCTTTCCCGCGTCATTTCCTTGGTCTGCTCGGAAGCTGGTTACATCTCCGCATTTAGTTCGCCATTTTTTTGCGGTACCGTGTTTGTTTTACACGAAACTGTGTCAGTCGAGTACAACGTAGCTTCCATTTTATAGTAAAATGGATGAAGATTTTATGAAAATCGAATCCAAGATGTCCGACAACTATATACGATACACTACGGAAGCGACAACATTTTGCTCCGATTGCTACAATTTAAATGACTCCCGTGAAGTTCCGCAACTCGAATCGCGACATAATGTAGTAAGGTTTCGCGGCGGAATTCGTTTAGCGGTTTCGCATCATTCTTTTTGCGGCGGAGGTGTGCTAAGACCCTTAACGACATTTCGTAGTCTATACTATCAAAACTATCGATTACTGACAAGAATCGATAGCTTTTAAGAAAACTATCGCATATTTCATTAAATAAATTCGTAAGGACTAATCGACCGAAATCGATAAGATAGCAGTCGTCATCTTTGTCGAGATTGTAGGACCTGGGAAGGCTACCACAAACTCTTTAGTAAATCTATTTTAATCTTACTTTGCCGTGAAAAAGAGGTAGAGCTATACCTATATCTATATAGCCACATCACTTTCTTACAGCAAAGATTATATTGGCTTTGTTAAAGAAGTAGTGGTAGTGTCCCCCTAACTTTATCCTAGTCATCGTATTGTATGCATTTACCATGTTCTTGTTCTTGTTTAACGGGCCCGTTGAATAGAGTCGTATAATATGTAAATATAATAAGTTATACAAGGATATTTTGGACCGAGGCCAAAATCGGAACTGACCCTGTCATTAAGTGAAATGTCAATTCATGATAGTCGCAAGTTACCGTTTCCCGTACCGGGACCGTACAGACCCACCTGTTGAAATATTTCCTCGGAAATAGGAAAATTTTACTACTCAACTGATAATCTTAATTTCGTACCAACGCCTCCCAGTTGGCCCCCTTGCCAAAGTCATCTATGGTCTAAAATCTCTTTGTCGCACTATATATTCCGTTAAGGATCTTTTGGCACTTGCATGAAATTGATAGGGGGCGTTGGTGTCAAATTAGGGTTATCATTTGGTAAAATTTGCCTACTTCCCGGGAAATATTTCCTCAGGTGTACTTTTTAAACAAACTTAATCAAGATGCACCACGTGGACGCAGTAAATCCATATGAATTATAGAACAAAATGAAAAAAAATGTTTTAAACATTTGTAGCAAACGCCAGCTCCAGCGCCCCGTCATGTAGTGTAGTCATTTCAATTGACCACAGCGTTAGTTCCGATTTTGGCTACGTGCCAAAAGATCTTTGTCCTGGCTATATTGAACGGGCTCGTACGTATATGAATGAAAACATATATCAAGTAAAAAGGTGTGTGTGATTTTCGTATAAATGTCTTATTTATTAATAATACTTTTGCATTTACTCATTATATGGGTTGTTTAATATAAAGTGCCATGATTCTATTATTAAAAATAATTGATCTGCATATTAAATGTTGGTCCCGGTTATCACTTAACGTTTTGTCAATTAGCCGACAGAGCACGACGGCAGTCTCGGCTACGTTCGGTAATGACGTTCGCCGTTGCGCCGAGCAAGGCTGCACTACATTACGGTTTTTTGGCGGGCGAATATGTCATCAATTTGTTTTAATTTCCAAAACTTGTGTTATTTCGAATAATAATGTGTAATGTTGGTGGAATATTAACCATTATGTATTCTTATATGTGCATGAGTGAAGGTAATTGTAACAAAGTGATAAAAGTGCCTTTCGATTTCCCTTAAAACGACCGTCGTAATTGGAATGTAAAGTATCTACAGCTTTACTATCCAGTGTGGGGTTACTTCATTAATTTCATCGTTATCATCAAGTTCATCGGGGTGTTGAATTAATTTCAAAATGAATAGTTATATTCGTAATACACTGACAATTCTCTCACCTCGATTATTGAGAGAAGGCCTTTGCCCAGCATTCGAACAGTATAGGCTGATATTAACACTTATTATTTTGTATATCGTTGAGATTCACGGGCTTTAGGCTTGCATGGGGACATGGACTAACACGTAGAGGTCCTTTGCGAGAAGTTAATGTTATGTAAGTCACGTGCTGATATCAATTGCTGAACCTCATTTGGCTGAAGCTTCCTAATGGCAATGGACGGAATTACAATTTTAACGTTAAAATGATTTTCAATCTTGTTGTAATACACTTACATATTGTATTTCGTTGGTATGTCAGGTACGTCATGCCGAGATTTCCTTGTGATAAAACTGACCAACGATGAAACAAACCAACGAAATACAAATATTAATTTGGAATTTGGAAGGGTCCTGCCCTTATTCGCTTTGACCAAACCCGACGCGTTACGATAATTTTGTGAAATTATTGTGTTATTGTATTCTGTATGCCACCGCAGTACCATTAAACGGTCATTTTACAAAGTTATTTTAATTTGGCGGGTATTTAATTGATCATAGTAAACAAGGGTCCAGCCTTAAATATGCCACCTCCACATCTAGCCATTTTGGTACTTATTAATAACTTCCTACTTAAATAGTTCTGTCTGGAACCAGGTTAAGTTAATGGTTTTTAAAAAGGTTCGATGAATACTATATAAACTTCGATGAATATCTTGTCGGACATTGTGAGTTTTTGGCGGGAAGTCGAAGAGTAGTTTTGTCAATATGTCGTAATTTCTAAAACTTGTGTTATTTCAAATAATAATGTTGGTGGAATATTAAACATTATGTATTCTTATATGTGCATGAGTGTAGGTAATTGAAACAAAGTGAAAAAACGTGCCTTTTCGATTTCCCTCAAAACGACAGTCGCAATTTTTTTTTTAAACGTAGCCCCCACACAATTGGTATGTAAAGTATCCATCGCTTTACTATCCAGGGTGGGGTTACTTCATCAATTTCATTATCATTGTTGTCATCATCATATCAATTAATTTAAACAAACACGATTATGCATTTCGCTGGACACTGGCAAAATACACTTAAATTAGTGTGATGCCATAACTTAAAAAATAAGAAGAATATCTTGTCTAGGTAGAGCATCGTGCGCGCGTAATTATATCCATAGGGTAGATACTCGTAAATTGCAGTACGCACGCGCATGCACACATTGATACCTTTGGATATTTTAAAAAAATCCGATAAATGGCATCACGCACACACAGCGCGTAACTGAGGCCGCTTTTTGGCGCCATTTTTGTTAGCAATGCTCAGTCTAGACAAGTCTTAGTCTAAAAATACAAATAATCCTAGACTCCGGAATATTCATTTTTGTGTCCGACTGAAGCTTGAGCTTCGGCCAAAATGCGCCGAAGTTTTGGGCGAAGCCAAAGGTTTCCAGCAAGCGCCGAAATTGAACGATCTATTGCGATTTACGACTAACGAATGGTTTTAAGTAAATAAATATTATTAATAATATTATTCCAGTGTTATGATTTTAACCCGTTGTAGGTCATTATAATCATCTCGTTAACACAGTCAACATACCTTTTTAAAATTTAATTTCTTTTTCTTCGGCTTCGGCCAAAAATCAACCTTAGGTTGGACACTAATAAATTTATATAATATTTTTTTTTTTATAAAAAATCCTCAGTAACAGGCTGGAGGGTTTTTTGGCGGGAAATCGAAGAGTGATGTCAATATGTTTTAATTTCCAAAACTTGTGTTATTTCGAATTATAATGTGTAATGTTGGTGGAATATTAAACATTATGTATTCCTATATGTGCATGAGTGAAGGTAATTGTAACAAAGGGATAAAACGTGCCTTTTCGATTTCCCTCAAAACGGCCGTCGCAATTGGTATGTAAAGTATCCATCACTTTGCTATCCAGGGTGGGGCACTTCATCAATTTCATTATCATCTTTGTCGTCAAGTTCATTGGGTAGTTGAATTAATTTAGAAATGAATATTCGTAAACTTTGTACAATGGCATAATGTAAACGCAATTGCCACAAAAAAAAAAGAAAACAGGCTGGAGGAGTTATTGGCGGGAAATCGAAGAGTGTTGTTGTCAATTAGTTTTAATTTCCAAAACTTGTGTTATTTCAAATTATAATGTGTAATGTTGGTGGAATATTAAACATTATGTATTCCTATATGTGCATGAGTGAAGGTAATTGTAACAAAGTGATAAAACTTGCCTTTTCGAGTTCCCTCAAAACGGCCGTCGCAATTGGTATGTAAAGTATCCATCACTTTACTATCCAGGGTGGGGCACTTCATCAATTTCATTATCATCTTTGTCACAAGTTCATTGGGGGAGTTGAATTAATTTAAAAATGAATATGCGTAAACTTTGTACAATGGCATAATGTAAACGCAATAACAACAAAAAAAAACAGGCCGGAGTCTGGAATTATTTTTATTTATTATTTTGTGCGATGTGGCCCAACTATGTTTATATATGTCGCCCTGCCCTGTGCTACCCGTGCGGAGCAAGGGTGGGTGCATAATATGTCAAACTACTCAATCAATGCTCATCTCCTTCACTGAAGGTTTCGTATCTCAAGTAGAATACAAATATTTAATTAATACTTTTAGGTATATCAAATAATCACAATGTGCACTATTAATAAGCTTACAATTTTACATTATTATACACAAAATATATTTTAGAAAACAGATGCTTATTGTGTTTGATTTGTGTAACCAAGAAAAAATGTGGTTATTTTTTCTCCCTGTTCGTTAAGGTGTATCGGTTTTCAAGCAACCGCAAAAACAGCCATTAATTAGTAGATGTAAATATATTTGTATATAATATGCCGGAGCTTCGACGGCAGTCTGCAAAACATGGCCGTCGATAAGCGAAAACGCGGCTGTTGAATTATCCTGCTGTAAAGGCCCCACCGCCAATAGCATAGACATTCCGCGTAAAACGTGACAGTCGCAGTTACTTCTCTCCATTGAGTGTTAACATATATATCACAATGCCTCTATCACATCGTTAGAAAAGTGTTTAAAAATAGGTAGTGAAGTGTTCTTTAGGTTGTTTTTTTACTTGCGCGCCACTAAATTATTCCTGAGTCGTGAGTAAGTCAACAGATACTGAATTTACGGGCACAGACACTGAACAAATTTTTGTAAATTAAAGCGACGCCGTGCGGTTTTCGAACCCGCGTCTACTCGATTCAGTGAGCCGACTCGCTTACTACACTAGAACAAACCGTACTCAATTCTTTTTTTTTTCTTTCTAAAACGTCTCAGAGCGTACGATTCCTATCTCACCGAAGCCAATTTTAATGTGTATCTTTCGGGGTATGTTAGAGGAAAAATAATGGCTGACGCGGATGGTCATGTGGGGAATTTAGCAGTGGAAAATACGACTCACGTGTATCATACAGGGGCATATGAACAACCGAAAGGTAGGTACTTCTTCTTCTTTTTATTTTAATGAATGGCCCACACTTTAACAGTGTATTTTGCCAATGTCAAGTAATAATAGAGTATAACAGTAAATTATAAAAATTAGCTTCTTGTCGCCATTACGGCAAAAAACAAAAAGCCAGGTAGGTACTTATTTTCAATATTACGCCGATATTCCCGAAAGGGCGGTGAGGAAAGTTTAGAAGAGTTATAAATACCTGCATATGGTAAAAGCGTGGAATACATGTTTATAATGAAAATGTAATGCAGTAATAGCTATGTTATCTTCAACTTTCAGGTTGGAGGCAGAGAATGGTACAATTTTACAAGAATTATATGATAGAATTAATAGGTGTCATAGCATCTGTTATTGGGTTAACATTATTACTAACATACACGGCCAATAAAATTCCAGGGTGGTGCAAGGAGGTAATTATTGAAAGCCTTTGCATATGACGATATTTTGGGAGTCTACAGAGAATCAAACTATTCTTTTGAATGCGTAGGTTCCTACCACGAAGCAAGTATAAAGAGGAGTCACTGTGTATTCCAACTAGGCCTTGACGCCATCGTGGTTTATGTCAATCTGTCATTCTCAGCTAGATGGCAAATACAAAAGTGGGCGGGGTAAACGTCTTCGTTGTCATTCCGTGCCACCCCGCGCAGTGACACGCTTGATTGTATAGAGAAATCTAATAATGCCATCTCCTCTGTATATTTGCGTCGTGGTGGAAGTAGTAGCTACCTAGCTATATACATATGCACAACTACAAATGAGAAATTGTGGTACAATTAATTTAGGTACCTATTTATCTGCTTTATCCCATCCGCAGCCGAAATTACGTGTGAAAAAGTTGTCAAGTACAAAGGCCCAGTGATCAAAGGCGAGGTCGGTGTTTGATCCTGTGTACGGTATCTGTATCCGAAAAAAGGGATGTAAGGGCATCGGGAGGGTTGGTGGGAACATGCCGCGGACGGCGCGGCGGTAGCGGCTGATAGGAGGGGGTTAGGTTCGCAGTCGGCGGCGACTACGATTAGCGGATTACTATGATTGAACGCGTTCGCGAAATATCCGGTTGTCGCCTTTTTTATTAAGGGCGCGAATAGGTACGAGACCGAGATCGGAATGGAGATAGACATTCCGTATGAACCACAGGGCTCCGACGGCTTTGCAGAGGATACGGGATTGAATCGTTTGGAGTCTCGATGTAAGACCGGGCGGCGTGCCCGAACACCTAACAAACGTAGGTCATCATGGGTCGTATACAAGTTCTGTAAAGTGTCACCTTATTTCTAAGGGACATTTTACACCGCTTGCAGATCATCGGGTAAAGACGACCGAGCACAAAGGCTGCACGGTTACGGTCTCGCTTGATGTGCGGTCCGAAGGTCATGGTCATTGTTTAGGGTGACCCCTTAGATATTTGACCTGTTTGACCCAGGGAAGTGGTAGGTCGAACATGGTCTCTTGACTGAGATTACTTCTGGGGTGGCGCAGGGCGTTCATCTCAATTCGCCACTTCCTAAATGAATCCCCTAGGGTATTGGCGGCTTTCGGAAGGTTTCTGGTAATGAAACCCTTATTCCTATGCGAGATATAGAGACCGGTATCATCCTCGAATAGGGCTAGATGCACCTTACTTGAACGAGGAATATCGTGCGTGTGTTCGTGGTACCACGGAGCTGATCTAATGATGGAGTCGGAAGGTAGCCATAGAACCATGTGAACTATATAAATTAACCCCCTCGTATTCAGGCTCGTTAGATTTGTATTAAAAAGTACTATACAGATAGGTGTTCAGGGTCTGATGATGAAGCCGAAAGGTGGCCAATGGAACCACACAAGTACTCAATATAACCCCGCCGTGTTTGGGCTCTTTGGATTTGTCTTGAGGAGTACTTTACACCCGGAAGGTGACCAGGGTCTGATGATTGAACCGGAGGATGGCAATGTAACTACCTAAATAGGCAACATAACCTCGCAGTGTATTTGGGCTTATTGGATTTGCCTTGACGAGTTCTGTAGACCCGGATGGTGTCCAGGGTCTCATTCTGGAGGCAGAAGGTGACGAACGGAACTACCCAATTATTCAGTATAACCCCACCGTGTTTGAGCTTATTTGATTTTGACGAGTTCTGAAGACTCTGATGATATCCAGGGTCTGTTGACGGAGTCGGAGGGTGGCCAATGGAACTACCCAAGTACTCAACATAAACCCGTCCTGTTTGGACTCGTTATATTTATCTTGCCAAGTGCCACAGTACTTGTCGGTCTCTCGGTCTAAATTAAAATTATTGCATAATAACGCGTTTATTTTATCTATTTTAATTATTACAAATATCATTATTTCAGGCTGTAGAGCTATTATCACTGAAATACAATATAGCCTATGTTGCTTCTGGATAATGTAGCTTCTTTAATAGTGAAAGTAATATAAAATCGGTGTCGTACTTTCAGAGATTATCGATTATCAACAAACAAATCTTTCCTCTTTATAATATTAGTATAGATTTTTATTGTAAAATGAAAATAATATCTTTGCTATAAGCAGAGTTTCGACGTAGAAGGAAAACTTTAATTATATATAACTATAAGGAAATGGGTAATTATAAAATGTGTGTTTTGGTACGATGTTAGGTATGCCATCAGCATCTATTGTTTTAATATTAATAATAGTGCGACAAGGATATTTTGGCCCATGGATGACATTGACTGGGGGGCGTTGGTGTGAAATTAGGGTTAACATTTAATAAAATTTTCCAACTTGTAGGTAAATATTTCAACAGTTAAGTCCACGGTTAATAATTAAAAAAAGAAGTTGGGTAAATTACATAGCATACGGCAACTCTGTGACTCTCATGAGTGACATTTTACTTGATGATAGCGAAGTTCCGATTTTGTCCGCGGGTCGGGTAGGCCGTAGGTGAAGTAAAATCTTTACCTTTTAAGATCCATTGTTAAACCATGGGGCTATTCACAAAAATTCAGCAACAGCCACATCTTAACTGCTGCCTATCAACAACGATTAGCTGATCACGTCATTCCACATACTTGCTACAATACGGAAACACTTAAACGCGCCGTTGATTGCAGAATGTTCTTAGGAGAATAATAATTGACCCCAAGCTTGCAGCGGAGAAACTACCTAGTATCTCTACTCCGAAATCCCTTTACCCTACCTTCACACGAGCGCTTTTTTAATGTGAAGCGCTGCAAAGTTCTGATAGCCATTTGCTCAAGCGCTTTACTAACGCACATCTAAAAAGAGTCCGTACGGACGGGGGCTTAAAGGATTGGAAAAAAAAGGTACTGATCACCGATTGTACTTTAAATCCTTACGCATATACACTTTGACGACGAATTGTCGCTTTGATTTTACGTTATATATACTACACTCAAATATATTTTAGCCTTTAGTAACTCTTTTTAATCATTATATATTTCTTCTCTTTAC
The DNA here is from genome assembly GCA_905147815.2 of Phalera bucephala. Lineage (NCBI taxonomy): Eukaryota > Metazoa > Arthropoda > Insecta > Lepidoptera > Notodontidae > Phalera > Phalera bucephala. Next base: position 11,691,801 of record LR990629.1, read on the forward strand.
CAATAAATTTCTTATTTCAGGAATGCATTAAAACTGATTACACCAGCTGCACAAACTCGGATGACGTTTCGAAGACATGTGCGGTTACTTTAGAAGATAAATCCCAAACGGAGTGCATATGTTACGTAGGGTTTAATGTAACTAGTTTATTGAAAGGAAATATCACAATGTACTATCAGTTGAACTATAATCAATCTATCTACGCAAATTCCAAGTGAGTATGAAATAACCACCATAGATCGTGACGCTAGGTTTGATCAGTACCCACTAACCTCTCATTGCACAAGCGCTTTTTCAACGCGCATGAGCGCCTTTTAAAACGCTGGAATATAACAAATGGCTAACATTTTTAACATCTTTTATTTAAAAACGAACACTATAAATTATTCCTGTGTCCTGGGTGCGTTTAGAAATACGAAAGTCACTTACACAAACACCCAGACCGAAACAAATATTTTGGTTCACACAAAGATTGAATTCGTGCGGGAATTAAATCCACGACTACTTGATCCACTACCTATCCTACAGAGCTTCAAAAACGCTCGTTAAAAAGCGCTCGTGCAAATAATGGCTAACGGTTTCTACGAGTACCTCGTTCCTACAGTCCAACCTTCGGTGGGCGGACGATTTAGCGCAGTGGTTAAGAGCTTAAGCCGCTCCGCCCACTGTGTCTAATAGTCGCGGGTTCGATTCCCGCACGGGACAAATCTTTGTGTGATCCACAATTATTTGTTTCGGTCTGGGTATTTGTGTATGTGAACTTTCATGTTTGTAAACGCACCCACGACACAGGAATAAATCCTAGTGTGGGGCTACGTATTTTAAAAACATTGAAAAAAAAATGCACGAAGGCGTAATAAACCCAAATCACGATATCATTATCATATCATTTTTTCCATGGCAAAAATCCTGGGTAAGATTCGTTAGACTATCGTATCGTCCTATCGACTAAATAGCGTCAGCACAGTATGATATCCTACTTCCTAATATCCTACTAATATTAATTTGATTTTTTAATTTAATTATAAATGTGAAAGGTTCTAAGTTTGTTACTCAATCACGCAAAAACGGCTTAACGGATTTGGATAAAATTTGTTACACAGGTCGTTTATAGGAAAATTTTTAAGTTCCAGTCTAAAGTCAACGCAGACGTAGTCGCGGGCAGAAGCTAGTAATAAATAAATTGTAAAAAAAATAAACACCGACACGCCTTTATTCCCCAAGCTTATTGGGAGAGGTGTACTGTGTACACTCAATTTCCGACTATCGAGTAAAGCCCTACTGTACCCGACAACGGCACATAAAGATCTGTCTTTGCTTAAAGATGGAACCTGCGATAAATTAGATCTAGTAAGCCTAGCGGCAAAGCGCATCGCTTTGTGATCACGAGGTCCTGGGTTCAAATCCTAGGTCGGACAAATGAAGTATTTCTAACGAAAAGTAGTACGAGTCCGGAGTCTGGAATTGTGCTCGGTATATGGCAATAGGCTCGCCCCCTATTACATGGGACCTAACATCGTCGGCGAAACGTGGGTGTACACCTTAGTACACCTCTGCCACCCCCGCTTGGGGAATATAGGCGTGACGGTGATTATTTTTTGTTTTTTTTTTTTTTGTTTTTTTAAGCCGAGCGCCCTACGCTCTATCCAGCCGTATTTCTACTTTGAACGTCACCTTTACTAATAGATATCCAATAATAATAAATCTTTATTTATTTCTCCCTAACAAAACTTATAATAAAAACATAACTAATTTAAGTAAACAATATACTCGTATGTATGGTATAAGAAGCAGGTAAAATACTTTTTTGTACTGTAGTGTATTATTTATTTTATACTCGTGTTCGCCTATTGGTCGAAATTCGACCTACTCTTTCATCGTTTGCTGATTATGTTTGACATTCAGTAAGACTATAGACAAATAGTATTAAAGACAAACAATATTAATCTAGTCCCAATTTGACCACAGACTTTAACAATAAACAAAAGTTAAATGTGTGTCAAATACATGGTAGTGTGTGTAATGTTTTTTTTTATTGATTTAATGTATTTTTTTATGCCTAATTTATAAAAAAATATTAGCATTCTGCACTCCTTCTCCATATAAACTATAAGTGTGGGAAATTTTGATAGTCCTCCGTCCGCGCAATTTTCGTAAAAAGGGGTACAAAGTTTTTGCTTCACGTATTAATAAAATGATTATATTGTGCTTTTAAAATTTATAGAAAAAATATTTTGTATTATGAAACTAACATTTACCTCAAGGATATGAAGCCATTATTTTTTCCTTGTAAAAGTCATACCTTCGTTTTATTTATCCTTATTGATAAGGTATCTAGTTGCCTGGTGTTACCGATATGTCTATAAAATGTGCGCCGTTACTATAAACGTGTGCCGGTACTAGTTTTGTAGGTACTGCGGTTTTACAAGCGTGGATATTGATATCGTCGCAGACTCTTTATAGAAATAATAAAGACCAATGTTTTTGGTTTAGGTACATAGGCTGCGGTCTGAATGACGCTAATATCGATATTTTTTTACTAATCTAATCCCTCTGCTGCGCAGTATTCTTGCTTCGCGGTCGTGCGTTGACAAATAAAAATTTCGTGCCCAGCCAGACCGAAACAAATGTCTGTGATGACACATAATGATTTGGCGAGGATGGGACCCGTCCGCGGCTACTTGATCACGTGACACTCACTACCGCCTTCAAATCAAAGTATCTGTCAAAGAATACCTTCTAAAACAGGAAACTAAGCGCACCAAGGTTTTTTGTTTTTTGCCGTAATGGCGACAAGAAGCCAATTTTTATAATTTACTGTTATACTCTATTACTACTTGACATTGGCGAAATACACTGTTAAAGTGTGCGGCCATTAATTAAAATAAGAAGAAGAAGAAGCGCACCAAGCTGTGGGCTTACTTACGCCGTTTCGGTAATCATTTCTATGTTAAAGCTAATATCGATATTAGCCGCAGCCATAGTGTTCGTTTAAGACTCAAACCCAGCTCAAAGAATTTGAAAAAATCATCCGATCATTATTTAACCCACCTACTTTTCACCACGGACTAGACTGCCGAGGCAGTACCATTGCCTAAGTAATTTCTTGTATATTTGTAACAGAGACGTTGATCAGTTGCGTGGCATTCTGTCCCCAAAGCCGTCGTCCAACTGTGGCGACCACACTTACACCCCACAAGGGAAACCCATAGCTCCGTGTGGAGAACTGGCCGACACTATGTTCACCGGTAAGTTTGTACGACGGTCAATGTTCTTTCCGTAAACTTGATTTATTCTTTATCAGTCTTCTGTAAGCTAAAGAAAATCAGAAGCATTTCTAAAACAACTAAACCGATTTAAAGTTGCCTATTGCCTCAGAATAGGTACATATAGAACCCTATTGGTACGTCATACATGTTATAGTAGGCCCATTTATTTATAATAATATTAATAACAACATTGATATTGTTACCTGAAGCTATATAAATTGTAAAGGCAAGCTTATGAAGTATCTCCATAATCTCAACTACGAGGAAACGGAAGACTTGTTAATCATTCTACAGTAACTCTAAATCGGCCTCAACACTCAGAGAGGTCCCAACAATACTTTCTTATTTTATTTTATTTTTGCTAATTATAATATGCAGTAAAAAAAAAATATAACATAATAATTGATATTTTTAGTGGGTCACCTTAAACCATTATCATTGTAATATCTCAGTCTAAGGGAAGAGCGCCGATGTCTGAAATACAGATAATTTTGCCTAATTCACACACATGTCTTTTTGAAATTTGTTTTTAGTGTCATTGTTGTAACGTCTTGTTGTAAAATTGAAACACCAACTTGAACTTTCTATATCTATTTTCTTCTTTCTATATGTATTTTAAAACCTTGCCCAAAATTATACCTGCGTCGCGGGTGCGTTTACAAATATGTATTTCGCGCGGGTTACACAAAGATTTGGCGATGATAGAACTCGCCCGCGGCCATTTGATCCAGTGAGCGGAGTTGCCTGCCCTCTAACCATTCGAACAATCCATCATCGATATAATTCTAACACTTAACCTAAATATTACCTACAGATACATTTGATCTAATTAAAAACAACGACTTTGTGGACTCCGTTACAACGGGATTGATAGATGCAAACACCAAGCAGCGCTATAGGAACCCGAAAGGAAATCTCACTGAAGGTATAAATATTTGTTCATGTTTATTAAATGCAATATGGCGGCTGAAGATTACCTGGCTCAGAGAGTTCTAGCCAAATATTATCTTGATATATCTTATATGTCTATTGGTAGCTATTTCCGGGCTGGGAAAACTCAAGCGCACTTTGTTCCAATGGGATCCTTGTGCTGCCCTTTGCCCTAATGCTCTTACGTACTTGGAGATCCAAATACTCCCGGTACTAGATTGTAGATTCTGGCAGCGGTAAGAGCCGATATTCCTCTGAAGTTGAATAGGCCACCCCCTAGTAGCTTCATTCGCCGCGCCGCCAATACGTCGCAATTACAGAGGACGTGCTTAATGGTTTTAGTTTTTGTACCACATTTCCTGCTTACCAAATTACCCTGATCTTTAATAGGAAATATAATATCTTCTCTAATAGGACATAAAAAAAAGTACGGGAAATAGATTTCATAATGAAAAGTCACGTGGTCAGAACAAGGAGCTATCGATTAAGGAATGAGAATAAATACAAAATACTTAAGAACTTGGCTAGGCCCTCAACCATGTGTTATCTTTACACTAAATCGCGGATTACTGGTAATATTGTAGGTAGGTATATAGTACCTAAAATGTGCGTAAATACAACTGATAGTAAAAGTTCAAGTGTAGTGCGGTCAATTGAGTACGGCATTTGTTTTATCAGAGTTTAATATCAATTTAAGATCATTGGCCTAATAGCACATAATACAGTGTATGATCACGAGGACTTGGGCTCGAAATCTAGATCTAACAAAGTGAGAGAATAATTTAATAACAACGCGGTGTCTAAAACTCCGCCCCATATAGTAAGAACTAACATTGTCGGTAAAATGTTTTTGTGTGTATCTACACTTCTGCTACCCCCGCTTGGGGATTGTAAGTAGGACTGTGTTTAACTAAATATTAATTTATCATTCCAAATCGCTGGCAGGGTGGTAAACGGTACATATATATTTTTAATACTTATTTTTACGTTTTAGTTTTAAAAGACTACGCGAAACCTCTAAGCTGGTTACGAAATATATGGGAGTTGGACACCATTAATCCGGAGAACAATGGCTTTCAGGTAATTCATAAGAGATCACCAATCTTGGTATTAGGTAGCTACGTATATATTTAGACTGTAGAATCCACCACCACTCAATCCTGTAAGCTGAGTGGCATACCTACATTGAAATTACAAAAAAGCTACGGTCAAAAAACGTGATTTTCGCTCTGAACTTCGTACCTACTGCTAGGTATAAGAAACCTCCCTTTTGTGCCATTCGTCGCGTTTCATCACCAACCTACCCCAAATTCTTGCAGTCCTTTTAAAGGTAGGTTTACCCATCGAACTTCTGGCCTATCCATTCCATGCAATATAAAAACAAATATTTACATTTCAGAATGAAGCTTTCATAGCGTGGATGGAAACCGGCTTGCTCCGGAAACCAGTGTGCCGGTTAAACCAAACGAGTTGTGTCTACACGGACGGCCTCCCAGTGGGAGAATTCAAGTGGAAGATATCTTACAGTAAGTTTTGGGCCATGGCCAGTACTACATACGTATGTAACGAACTTAATGATTACTACTTTTTTTTGCAATTGGAGTGTCCCAAGTTGAACAACTGCTGCTTAAGAGAGGAAGTAACTACCCTTTTACAGCTTTAAGTTGTACTAAAGCTGCATAAGAGAGTATATATACACCGTCACGCCTATATTCCCCAAGCGGGGGTGGCAGAGGTGTACTGAGTACACCCACGTTTGGCCGACGATGTTAGGGCCCATGTAATAGGGGGCGAGCCTATTGCCATATACCGGGCACATATCCGGACTCCGGACTCGTACTGGGAAGTTTTCGATAGAAAAACTACACTTGTCCGACCTAGGATTTGAACCCAGGACCTCGTGATCTCAAAGCGAGGCACTTTTCCACTAGACCAACGAGGTAGTCTAAGTCTTTATTTTGGTGTAAGTCTACCATTGCGCGGCCTATAGTCTATGGTTATGTACTGCTTTGGACTGCTATAACGCAGGTGATGATGCTGATATTGCAATATTCTTCCAGGGTATCCTCCGAGGCGGTACAACGGCACTCGGTTGCTGCTCATCTGCGGTGAAGTGTGCCATCCAGAGATCAATCTGGATAGCATCGGCATCACACTTCTTCTGTCTTTCGTTATAGTGATCGGGCTAATTGCTATTGTATTTCGACCTATTTCAAGAATGTGTAGGCGCCACGAGTACTAAGACGTATAAACTACATCATAAAATTTTAGTAAATCAGTACCTAGCTTTGCCATAGTTACATGCCAATTCGCGATAGATACCGACTCCGTATAGTCGCATTCGATAGCGAATACATGAACTTATGATAATAATTTATTGTTATCCATACCAATATTACAAATTCGAAAGTAACGCTGTCTGTCGGCAAAGACATAGATTTTATCCAGGGAAAGAACATAGGTTACCATTTGTCTGAAAATAAAACAAACAGTGGCACTCCGGGACTGCGACAGAAGTGAAAATTTGAACAATTACGTGTGTATTTTTTGAACAGTCAGAAAAAAAAAATTTGTTTTTTTTTTATATACAGATGTTTACATACATAGTTTTTTCCCATCTCAAAATATGCCAACGTGCATGTGTATCTATGTACGTACATATACAATATATGTTGGTAACTCACGAGTTCAATTGTTTTTTTCTATCTCAAAAAATGCCCAACGTGCCTAAAGAAGTTTTCACTTCAAAATAACGTAAGGCTGTGAAATACGCGTCTGAAAATAAGGCAAACGAAGTTGCGGGTACAGCTAATGTGCTATATATTTAAAAAGAACGAAAGAAAATTATTTCAATAAGTATCAAACACGTGTATCCGGATCGAAGGACCAAACTGTAAAGACTAGAGTTCCGAATTAAACATGTACCGTACGTAATATAAAAATAATTTTGAAGATACCTACTAGTATATTATCTATCTATCAATCTATCTATCTATAACCTCACGCCAGATCCCTTGCGGGGTAGGCAGAGAGTACAGAGTTCCAACAGGTTCTTTCCTTACATACCTCTCTGGCTTCCTCGACTCTCATAGTTCGTCTCATACACGCTCGCCGGTTACGGAGACTCTTGACTTTTCCATCAGACAAGACTCGGTTTATTTGGTCGTGGTAAGATAGTCTAGGTCTTCCCCGGTACCTGCATCCTTCCACTTTCACATTGTATATCTGTTTTGTCATTCTTTCCTCTGGCATTCTTTCTATATGCCCGAACCAACGGACCATGCCCTTTCTCATCTTTACACCGATACTATCTTTCATACCTACTCGCTGTCTTACTATGCTGTTGCTAATGCGGTCGGTCAGCTTCACTCCGCACATCTTCCGCAGAGCTCGCATTTCTACCGCATTTATCCTACTTTCATTCTCCTTCTTACACACCCAGCTCTCGCTACCATATAACAGCGTTGGGACAAGAACTCCGTTATGTATGGCCAGCTTCGCCTTATGGCTTAAGTGCCGGCTCCCGAGTAGCTTTCCCATCGCACCATTCACTCTGTTCCCTGCACTCACTCTTCTCTCTATGTCAGCGGTGTATTTCCCATCCTTACTGAAGGCGCATCCAAGATATACAAACTCATTCACTTGCTCCAGCACATCGTTACCAACCACAATCCTTACATTCGTTCTGGTTTCTTCCCTTATATATTAGTATATTCAGTAAATTATAAATTTTAAATTTATGATCAGTCGCGGTAAAGCTCGATTTAGTGTGTTGCCGCAGTACTATTCGACCTAACGGAAATTGCAATACGCCGCGGGAACATATCTATTGTATATCGTCACGCCAGACCCCTAAGAAGAATGTAAAACCACGAATAACTTATGGTAGAGCTACAGAGTTCAAAAACCATATTTGTTGTTAACCAACGTAGTGACGTAAGCATCATGGCGCCTAGCATTTCGGCGATTTTTAGCATGTGAATTACGTAATAAAATTATTTTGTAATATTTTGTTTTCATAACTAGAACTCTGATATAATCTCTAATTTTAGCATTAATTAGCATCGTTTTTTGAAAAAATGAAGGGTCACGTGCAAACCTAACTGCGAAATTAAGGCGTGCATAGGGATGCATGCGTTAATTTCGCAGGCCTTTGCCCCATCCACGTCACAGAACTCACAGAACAAATACTCGAGGAGATCCACGTATCTACAGAAGGGACAACCGCTGGAGAGACCGCGGATGATATCTTGGATCCCTGGCCCTTCATTATGGCGGCGAGTAGGAAACACCGTGGAGGTTTTAGTCGGTATGCTGCTGCGGTCCCCGCGCCGCACTGAACGAGGCGAGGAGCAGAGAGTCCGACACTCCCCCGTCCGTGCACCCGACGGTAGACGGGGGGGGGTCTAAAAAAGATTTCCTCCACGTTAAAAAAAAGCTTTGACAATGAGTTAGCGGGTTCAGGTTTTGGACGATCGTGCGGAGCTAAGGTGTAGAGGACCGGTTTAATGATTTATAGAGTTCGGCCGTTTGGTTGGATTTGGTGGTTTGATCGTTGGTGGTTCAGGTATGGGCCGATAGGTGTTGCGGCATTATTATCTATGGTTATGATAAGGTAAGGTAAACGCACAGGCTAAACGTCAAAAGTCAATTTATTCTAGAGATGGGCACATGAAGAAATCGTTAAAATCTCGATTCGTTATTAGGATAGAATTAGTATGAGAAAACATATATGTATATTTTATAAATGGTTTTACCAAGTGACAAACCTTTTGGAGAAAAAAAAATACTAAAGTAAATTTTATAATATGGAACGAACAAAAAAACTGTATTCATTCACAACATATAAATACTACTGTTCCAACTTGAAACGAAATAAAAACAAATTTTTTTGGTTTGGTTCTTCTATGCAACACATGAAATTAGAAGCTGAAAAAAATCATACTAAATTTCAATCTAAAAAATAAAAAATAAGTATGAATAAATATCGACATATTTTACCTTTCCCTATTTCATTCATTCATGTGTGTGTGTGTGTGTGAATGATGTACGCTGTTGGCCGCGAGGCCTTTACAGCTTCACCGGACTAAAAGGCGAGCGTGCAACCACTACGCTCTAGCCAGCCAGAAGGGCAAGAGGCGACATACTCGAACCTCGGTTGGGACAGTCGCTGTAGGGGGACGGGTGCACTACTAAGTGCACCGGTCAACCGCCGGCTATGGGAGGGGATCTACTACTACGTCGTCGTCGTCGCCCGTATTCTGAGCGGAAAGAAGGGATGACAAAGCATCGGGGGGGTCGGTGAGAACATGTCGCGGCCGGCGGTGGCGGCAGGGGTCGGGGGGGAGATAGTAGTCGGCGGTGGCTACGATTAACGGATTCGCATGGGTAGATGCGTTCGCGAAGTGACGTGTTGACGCCTTTTTAATAAAGGCGCGAATAGGTTCGAGACCTAGATCGGAGTGGAGGTCGACGTTCCGTACGAACCAGGGGGCTCCTACGGCTTTACGGAGGAAGCGGTTTTGAACCACTTGGAGTTTATCGATGTGAGAGGGGGCCGAATGCCCGAACACAACACACGCATAAGTCATGATGGGTCGAACGCAAGTTTTGTAAAGTGTCACCTTATTTCTAAGGGACATTTTACTCCGCTTGCAGATTAACGAATGGAGACGACCGAGCACAAATGATGCTCGGTAACGGACCCGCTTGATGTGCGGGCCGAAGGACATGGTACTGTTTAGGGTGACCCCTAGATATTTGACCTCTTTGACCCAGGGAATGGGTCGGTCGAACATGGTCACTTGGCCGAGATTACTTCTAGGGCGGCGCAGGGAGTGGCGCGGGGTGGCACCTCTGGAGAAGAACACCGCAGCGCTCTTGTCCGGGTTCACCTCAATACGCCACTTCCTGAACCAATTCCCTAGGGAATTGGCGGATGCCTGAAGGTGTCTGGTAATGAAACCCTTATTCCTATGCGAGACGTAGAGAGCGGTATCATCTGCGAATAGGGCTAGATGCGCCTTACTCGAACGAGGAATGTCGTTCGTGTAAAGGCTAAACAGGAGCGGAGAGAGAACTGAGCCCTGTGGGACTCCAGCACTGATGGAGTGGGAAGTGGAGCGCGTCATTTCGACGCGATAACGGAAGGCGCGATTCGACAAGAAGTCTCGTAAGATGAGCACGAGTCTGTCCGGCACACCCAATTGGTAGAGCTTGTAGATCAAGCCGTTGTGCCAGACTTTGTCGAATGCCTTCGCGACATCTAGGAAGAGGGCGCCCGTGTAGATGGGTTTGGGTCTATTGAGACCGGAGAGGATGTGCTCCGTGATGCGGTGCACTTGGTGGACGCAAGAGTGTTTGGCTCGAAAGCCAAACTGCTCGTCGATAAGGATACCCCTGGACGTTACGAAGTCCTTGAGCCTCGCCAGAAGGAGGCGTTCGTATATCTTGGCCAGGGAGTTGAGGAGACTGATAGGGCGGTAGCTCGCGGGGAGATTGCGAGGTTTGCCGGGCTTGGGAATGCCAATGACGTCCGCCTCCTTCCACTTAGCGGGGAAGGTGCAGTTCGTCATGGCGGCGTTCAAGATGGCCACCAAGAGGCAGATGAGTTGGGCGGGCAGGCATTTCAGAACGCGATTCGAAATACCGTCAGGGCCGGGGGCTTTTTTAGATTTAAGACCCATAATCACATCTTCGACCTCCGTTTGCGTGATAGGAGGCAAGGAATCGACGGGGGGGAGGGATGCCCTGCGCTCGACTTCCCTGTCTACCGCGTTGACGTGGGACTGGTCGACGGACTGAGAGCTGGGGGCGCACTGGCTCTCGAGGGAGTCGGCGAGAAGCTCGGCCTTTTCGTCGTCGTCGAAGGCTGGGGGCGCTGCGCCTGAAGGGCGGGACAGCGGGGGCATGTCAGTCGTGGAGTCGGATTTGAGGCTACGCGCCAGCTGCCAGTAGGCCAGATGCGACGGCGCGATGCCCTCTAGGAGGACACCCCACCGTTCCTCCCGGACCTCCGCGACACGACGCTTTACCTCTCGTTGTAAAGCGCGCATCCGGGCCCGATTGGCTTCGGTGGGGTAGGAGTCGTACGCTCGGATGGAAGCATTCTTGGAACGAATGAGATCCCCAACATCGTCCGGCAGTCGAAAGCGGTTGAGGTAGAGATCTTCCGCCTCGACTTGCTTGGACGATCGACTGACAGCCGATCGGATGTGCTCGGTGAAGGCATCTACGGCCTGATCGGTGTCCTGAGGGGACGGGATGGAGTCCGAGCTGAGAGGCAGGGGGGGAGGGTCGGCATCCGCCAAGGCCGTGCTTAGCGCATGCCAATCCACCACCGTCTTTTTGGGTCGCTGAGGGGCGGAAGGGGGGGAACCGAGTCTCATGACTACAGGTCGATGGTCAGAGTCGAGTTCCTGGACTACTTCCAAGGAGTGCAGCCGTAGGGTGACACCCTTCAGAAGCGCCATGTCCAGGACGTCGGGTTGGTGATTGGGATTGTTAGGATAGTGGGTAGGGTGCATGGGTGCGATGACGTCAAAGTCGAGAACGTCGACCAGGGCGTCAAGGCTCCTACCGTTAGGGGAAGTGGTGAGACCATTCCAGGCCACGTGTTTGCTGTTGAAGTCGCCCGCCAGAATGACGGCGCTTCCCAGATTGAGGAGTGCTTCAAAGTCACTCCTGAGAACGGATTTAGTGGGGGAAAGGTAAACGGAGGCGATCACGATGGGCTGGTGCCCCGTGAGAGAGACGCGACAGACCGAGGCTTCGATGTTGGTGAGCGCGGGGGGATCGAGAGGGATATTCATTCATTCATTGTATGGATGTTCAAGTAGAGAAAACATCTAGAGGTGGGTGATTATGAATGATTTACATAATCGAGACATCTACTAATTACTAATAATGATTACTATTTATCATGAAATTAGTAACTTACTCATTTCCATAATCGCTAGACGTTACTAATTAGTATTACTAATTTTGGTTATATTTATTTTGTTTGGTAAAAACTTTGTTTCTATTTTTTGTTAATTTTAAGTTTGTTCCTTACTAACATTAAAATAACTAATAAAACAATGATAAGCATTCACTTAATACTTTCTTTTCTTTAAAGTTTATACTGTAAAAATACAATAGTTAAACGAAAACAAAAATGTATTAATTAAAGATTGATACTTATTACTTAGTCTTTTATTTATATTGAACCAAAAATTATGATTAAATATCTTATAGGATACCTTTTAAGTGCAAGTTCACGAATAGTAATATTTATTTAAATATCTAATTAAACACGTAAAAAATACTTTTACAACTCTATTACTCAGGAACGTACGCCGCTGGCATAGCAGTTACATACAGGGAGCCCGCGCCAAGTGCCACCGCATCATGCGCCTCGGCCATGTCGCCGCGCGTGGTGCTGGTGTGTAATTTAACTTAGCTATTGACTACTAATTCATTACTAATGGTTATAATCGAGATATCTCGAGACATTTTCATAATTGAATGATTCCATTGGTATATCTCATAATCGCCCACCACTAAAAACATCCATGTCTTTTCGATGTGATGCATCGCAACGAAAATTTCGATTGAGAAATAGCTTGAATTCGTTTAAATTTTCACGATGCATCCATGTTTTTGATACATCGAATAAAGCCATCGACATTTAAAAAAATTACAAATGTAGAAATCTTTCGTTGTTTTTTCCTAACTATGTCAATCAATAATAATAGCTCTTTATTTATTTTACAAAGGTAAGCTAAAGTGGCTAGTACAGTCAGATTCTATTTGCGTTTCTTTTAGCTTCTCCTTCATTTCTGTTTTTTTTTTGTTTTACCATACTTAAAGGACAAAAAAGCAATGTGATTTTGGACGTGACAATAAATAACTTCCGTCCGTGTACGTAGCCCGATACAATTTGCTTTAAAAGTAATCCTAGCGACTGAAACGCATCGATGCATCGTCAAACATCGAAAGCAACTCGATGTATCAAAATGATTCGATGCATCAAATAGTAAACATCGACGTTTTTATCGCATCGATGTATATCGAGCATCCCTCATTCATTGACATTGTAATCTTTATTTTCGTGTCATGTATTTATCTCGTAATTTGTAATAATAGCATTAAATATTTAAGAATTTTCACCAAGCTAACCAAAGAGGCGACAGTATGGCAACGTCTAGTGATGCTTCGGATCAAAATGTGAAATCCAGGCGACCTGCGGGTAAGATTTTTGGTGACGCACCTACAAAATGGCCTTGTATTATTGATCGAATTTATTTTGGTTTATGATTATGATGCTTATGTGCTCTAGAGTCTGCGTTCAAACAGCAACGTTTACCTGCATGGCAGCCCATACTTACTGCGGGAACCGTCCTGCCGACATTTTTTGTAATTGGAATAGCTTTTATACCAGTTGGTATAGGCCTACTTTATTTCTCTGATGAGGTATGTGTTGTCATGTTACATTAAATGTTTCCTTAATAGGTTACCTAGTCATTGCATAGATCCTATGGTTTTAATGAAGAAGGAAATTCATATAGTTATTTACATAAAGATGCGGAAGAAACCTGTTGGAACTCTGTACTCTCTGCTGACCCCGCAAGGAAGCTAGCGTGATGAGATAGATGGATACTTAATGGTCCCGAAATTTACAACACTATGTGTGGGACTTAAAAAAGTATGTTTTCTTTTTATTGTATGACTATGACAAAGCCAAAACGCATAATTGTATTTGTAGGAGTCTGTACACAGTTAAATTCACATATGTAGCAATATGTGCCTTACCTATTCAACCCATTTTAATCGAATAAGACTTCAAATAAGAGTTTCAAGTAAAAATCAAAAAGAAACTGCGATAAAAATTACTTTATGTCTAATATTCACATAAATCTGAGAACTCATTAAATGTAACATACTTTAAAAATAGTTGGAATAAATTGAGTTGCCCATTTGAAACAAATTACTTTCAGTTCTTGCATTAACTATCTTTCATGTTCTTTATAATACTCCAAACAGGTAAAGGAACATGTAACAGATTACACTTACTGCATGAAGATTGATGACGTCAATGTCACATGTGCTGACTATATACTGGAGAACAATATGGCGCCCTGCACCTGCAGGATTGACATCAAATTAACTGAGGACTTTCAGCGAGATGTTTATTTCTATTACGGACTGAGCAACTATTATCAGAATCATCGTCGATATGTCAAGTCACGGTGAGATTAATACTATTTTTTTTTATAAAAAATGTAGCCCCTTCACTAGACACCGACCTTGCAGGCGAGGTCGAAGAATCCCTTGCTCGCCGGCCGATGCAAAGCACCACGGCGATACACCTAGTATATGCCCTCCGCCATAGCGACTGCCCAAGCCAGGGCCTTTCATCCTGTAAGCGCCCTTGAGCTATTTGCCCCCTTGCCCTTCTGGCTCGAGCGTAGTGGTTGCACGCTGGATCCTTGTGTTTATACATAAATGTTTGTGGGTGCTTAAAGGATAAAAAAACCCTTCTTCCAGGGATGACAATCAGCTACGCGGTCATTTGTCTTTGATGCCTTCAACTGATTGTGCACCATTCGCGTACGCAGAAGAGGATGGAAAGAAGAAGCCAGTTGCTCCGTGCGGGGCTATCGCCAACTCCTTGTTCAATGGTATGGTCTCACTTGATTTTTAAACAGAATCAATATATTTTTTATTCGTGAAAACTATTATAGTATTTATTAAAACGTGAGAAAAGTAACAAAGACTACTACATTGAAATGTTATTCCTGTAGAGGAGGACAAGAAACTCAATGGTTACACGATTTAACGGATATTTATATTTTTTACATCTACACTGTGGCGTCTGGGTAAAAATATTTTTATTTAAACATCTTGCATCTGTTATTATTCAAATCCCATCATTTGACTACAGGTTGACCACTAGACAGTAGTATCCAGTAGTCGAGGGTTCAATATCCCCTAAAATACAAATCTTTGTGACCCGCAGTTATCTATTTTAGTCCAGACTAATAAAGCACAAACTTAAATTTTAAATGAAATAAGTAATATGTCTGTTTATCGGCACGAAAGTAATACCTAGTCTGATGTGGTAGGTACATACTTTCTCTTTTAAATAAGAAATGATAAATAGTAATTGTTCCCGCAGATACCTTAAAACTGAAAGTTCTCATTGACGATACAAATAAGGATGTGCCTGTGCTCAACACTGGCATCGCTTGGAATTCGGACAAGGATTATAAATTCAGAAATCCAGCTGGAGATCTGAAGACAGGTAGGCAACTTTATTCATACTTTTCATTATTATTTTTTATAGTTCTTGAGTGTGTCATATTATTATATTTTACATCACCTGATTTTTATCTACACCTTTATATCAGTAGGCATACATTCAAATCAGATTATCCATAGTGTTGTCAAAACGCTCGAGTCGGTGCTTAAACGCTAAAGTCATTAACATGCTTCAACGCTCGTAAGCGTTGACTCAGCGCTAAATGCTCGACGTTCAGCGCTCATTTTTACACACACACTTCTAGATTATCCCAATATAATTATACAAATTCTAATAAAATGATAAAATACACAGATGGCAATTTTTAGGAAAACATAAAATTTTACGAGCAGTGATTTGTAAACAAGTTACGATGCTACATGGGGAAGAATCCCGAACTTCACATTCTACTCATTATTATATTTATAAATTATTATCTTATGACTGCCTCGTTGGTCTAGTGGCAAAGCACATCGCTTTGTGATCACGAGGTCCTGGATTCTAATCCTAGGTTGGACAAGTGTAGTTTTTCTAACAAAAACTTCCCAGTACGAGTCTGGAGTCTGGAATCGTGCCCGGTACATGGCAATAGGCTCGCCCCCTATTACATGGGACGTAACATCGTCGGCGAAACGTGGATTTACTCAGTACACCTCAGCCACCCCCGCTTGGGGAATATAGGCGTGACGGTGTGTGTGTATCATCTTATATACATTGTTATTCGTGTTAATGTCTTATACACGTTCTTTGGGATTCGTGTATTATACACGTTCTTTGGGAGTGCAGTCTCTGGCACAACGAGCGTACCATTATGTTAAAAAGTCTGCGAAACATGTCTGGGTAATCTACTACACGGATCTCGTAGAAACTCGGGATAAGTTCCGTGCGTTCAAGCGTTTTTGCCATACCTATTACTGTAATCAAATGTCTGTTAATACTTTTTTTCGTATCCTTGATGCTTTACAACTAGGCTAGTTATTGTTTCCTTCTCTATTCGTTATGGCTTCTCTGCCATTTTTTCGTGTGTCCCGTTTTGCAAAGGAGGGAGAAGTGGAATTTTAGTTTTCCTAAACCTCCAGTTTTTCTTTCTAATTAAATTTGTTGCGGGTTTCAAGACAATTAAAGCGCTTCCCGGGACACCTCAAGGTTCCAACCTTGGTGTCATCTAAAGAGACCATTGTGGATCCTGGCTTACAGGAGTTACAATGGTGGGATAGTGTGACGGGCTTAGTCGTGTCACCTATAATCCAGTACAAATAGGTAATACACGACAAAAAAATGACGATATATCTTCAATCTATCTATATCATCACGCCAGATCCCTTGCGGGGTGGGCAGAGAGTACAGAGTTCCAACAGGTTCTTTCCTTACAGGCCTCTCTTGTGACCTCTACACTCGTAGTTCATCTTAATTAATCATCTTTCCAATCACTAGGTAAAGTTACTTTTGGTCAAATATGGACGTTTGAAGTATTCATGTTTACTGATTGACTTTGACGAATCCTGCAGCGATTATGGCCATGATGTTATGTTGTTGATAAATACTAAATTAATAGCATATAATATTGCAGCGTTTGCGAACTTCACGAAGCCGGTCAACTGGCGCCGCCACGTGTGGGAATTGGACCCGAACAACACGGAGAATAACGGCTTTCAGGTGCGTTTATCCTGAGTGCTTTGCCTATATTTAAGCATATACGTCGATTTTTGGGAGCGCGCGCGTGCGAAAAGTAGAAAGAGAATTAAATAAAAAAGGAATCAAAAAGGTCGCGTTCCGATCCAGGGGTAGAATTGTAGTCAGATTGGATAAAAAAGCAAACTGATCATTTGTACGTGCCCCAGCAGAGGCTATACCAAATGAATTGACGGACGATTTAGCGCAGTGGTTAAGAGCTTAAGCCGCTCCGCCCACTATGTCTAATAGTCGCGGGTTCGATTCCCGCACGGGACAAATCTTTGTGTGATCCACAATTATCGGTCTGGGTATTTGTATATGTGAAATTTCATGTTTGTAAACGCACCCACGACACAGGAATAAATCCTAGTGTGGGGCTACGTTTTTTTTTTAAAAAGAAATTATTTTAATGTAATTGCTATCTTATTTCAAAACACTGACTTTTCATTGTTCTAGTATTAAATCATTGCTCAATTCAGGTGCCAAGAAAATTCTTGTAGTAAGATATACGAGAACCAACATTGACAGATGTAACTTGTAGGGAGCAGTAAGCAGATAGTATCGTTCCAAACTCGTCTCCACAAATCATGAACAAAATGACAGGATCAAATGTTTAAACAAATATTCTTGCTGGTGTCGAGATAAAAATTAAGTGAATTGACATATGTCTATCTATATCATCACGCCAGCTCCCTCGCGGGGTAGGCAGAGAGTACAAAGTTCCAACAGGTTCTTTCCTTACAGACCTCTCTGGCTTCCTCCACTCTCATAGTTCATCTCATACACGCTCGCCGGTTACGGAGACTCTTGACTTGCCCTTCAGATAAGACACTGTCTATTTGGTCATGGTAGGATAGTCTAGGTCTTCCCCGGTACCTACATCCTTCCACTTTTGCATTGTATATCTGTTTTGTCATTCTTTCTTCTGACATTCTTTCTATATGCCCAAACCAACATAGCTTTCACCAACAGAGCTTTAACCCTTTCTCATCTTTACATCGATACTATCTTTCATACCTACTCTTTCTTACTACGCTGTTGCGAATACGGTCGGTCAGCTTGACTCCGCACATCTTCCGCAGTGCTCGCACTTCGACCGCATATATCCTGCTTTCGTTCTCCTTCTTACATACCCAACTCCCACTGTCATATAACAGCATTGGGACAAGCACTCCGTTATGCATGGCCAGCTGCGCCTTTTGGTTTAAGTGCCGGCTCCCAAGTAGCTTTCCCATCGCACCATTCACTATTCCCTGCACTCACTCTTCTTCACTGTTGACATATAAATCCCTATTTAAAAAGTGCCAAATCCTGACAACACTATAAACGTCAATTTGCTCCGTGGATACGTGGTCACGACTATAGATAGGAAGTGTACTCGTGTGACGGTGAGTGACTGTTCCAGAACGAGGACCTGATCGTGTGGATGCGCACGGCGGCGCTGCCCACGTTCCGCAAGCTGTATCGCCGCGTCGACCACAGCGCGGCCGGCTTCGGCTCCGGCCTCGTCAAGGGACAGTACGTGCTAGAAGTTGAATACAGTCAGTACATACATATATATTTCGTATCCTATAGTTACGTTGCGGGGTAATTAAATGCCGAATAACGTGCGAAGTACTTTATTAGGCGCTGTACGCACAAAACATTACGTCGAATGCAAGTACACACTAATCACACACTAGTACTACTCTTGTTAGTACCCAAATACTGCTTCCAAGTCGCTGAGTCACTCGTAGTATCTGTATATCGGTGCTAAAGTCGCCGGTGTGTTCCACTTAGATCGCTTGTTCTCCGATTTGATCACTATCGCTGAGAAGAGACTGTGACCGACCCAGCGCTCTGTGTTCCTTTTATACTCGTATGAAAGTTCTAGAACAGACGCGATCCCTCTAAGTACATCGAACAATAGCCGGCGTGGCCTATCATACCTATTTGTATGTGAGTGACTTGTATACCGCGACCGCGCGCCGGCGATAATTAAAGGGGAGGAACCTTCTAGACGTTTCAGCACTTAAGCGCGGATGGTAGATCTATCTGGTCAGATCGCTAGGGGTCCCAAGTGTGTGTAATGCATTTTAAAATTAACATTCCCTGATAAGGGGTTTACGAGATATCAGGGTGTGTTGAAGTCGTCACACTATTATTAGAAAATCAGTTAATGGAATGGCGAGCAGTTATTTTTGTTTTAGTAACCTTGTAATCTTGTCATAGACGTACTCTATGATTGCTCGAGTGTGTTTATTTGTGAAGCGATGACAGATGACATCTGTCAGAAGTAACCTTGTAATCTTGTCATAGACGTACTCTATGATTGCTCGAGTGTGTTTAGTTGTGAAGCGATGACAGATGACATCTGTCAGATGACAAATCACCGATGACAGATAGTCGATGTAAGATGGCGGACGGCACTGCGTTGTTATTCATTTGACAACGGGGCAAGCGGTCGAACGTATCGCGGAGCAGCTAACCTTACTGCATTCCATGTGACATTAATCTCCAACTATTGTGCATTGTATGAAAACAAAGATAAATCCACCTTTCACCGCTACCAGCATTGAATTGGCCATCCAGAAAACCCAAGCGCCGTTATAGACATCGGTAGCTTTTTATTGCAACAAAGAAAGATACACACATTATGTGAAAAATACATCCATATACTTCAAGAAGTATATGGATGTATTTTTCACATAATGTGTGTAGTGACAGTTCTAATAGCCAATCAATATTATACTTTATTCAATGTCAATAAGAGGCATGACCCGTTTTTATACGTATGGTTTTATGCCTTAACACCATTGAATTAAATATTAATTTCGTTTGGCAATTAAAACTTTCACTACCCATTCTATGTGAAAAAGCTATAGAGACTTATTATTTAGAAATATGTTTCTGTGACTCTATATTTTAGAATCTGATAAAAGGAATGCACAATTAAATGAAAATTATGCAAAAAGCGAAAGTCTATTGATTTACATTTTCTAATGTTACGCGACCACTTAATAACAAGTACCTATCCAGTGGTAGAATAGTAGTCATATTGGATAAGAAAAAGTAAACTGATCATTTGTCAGCGCCCCAGCAGGGGATATGCAAAATAAATTTTTGCTGTCTTATTTCAAAACACCGACTTTTCATTGTTATATTGTCCTTTTCACCAGTCATGGGTACGCTGACGTTTAGAATTTGATGTTTCTAGAAATGTGGTGTGTGTGAAATAGTATCGGTTGAATCGTATCGAGACAATTTATAATTAAGAATGAATCGATATTAATAAAAATAATTTAGGAACAAAAAGAGAACACAATTAAATAATCTCATTATTTATTTACGAATCAAACCATTGGTCAGAAAAATTGTCTGGCAAATCGCTTGATTCGTCGCTTACGTGTATTATTATTGAAAAATCTATAAAACTCTGTTTTAATATGTCAAGATAGCGCATCTTCGTTTATTTATTAATTTATTGATCACATATTCGTAAATAATCGATTTTTTACATTTTAGTAATTAACATATTGATTATAACGATTTCATTGTGTCAGTCTGTAAAACCGTTACAATTTATTGAGTTTTAAGTATTTTAAATAATTGCGCAAATTTATGAACGGTATATTTAAATGAAAAGTAAAGTAGATTTTTGATGTATTATATATTCCTGTGTATTTTTTGTATTCTATATTTTCAATATTCTTAAATACAATATGCGTAAAATGGAATGTGATCAAACGTCACCGTACCCATGGCTCGTGGAAAAGACTATAGTATTAAATCATTAATCAATCCAGGTGCTAAGGAAATTCTTATTACAAATGAAAACCAACATTGACAGATGTAACTTCTAGGGGCGAAAAAATAAACCAGTGTCACTACGTTTGAGTTTGAACATTTCCAGACTATCCCGTGACCGGCTTCCTCGGTACTAAGTCGTTCGTGATATCGACGACGTCGCTTCTGGGGGGCAAGAATCCATTCCTGGGCGTCGCGTACGTAGTAGTGGGGACACTGTGCCTGCTGCTGGGCATCGTGCTGCTCGTCATACACGTCAAGTGCTCCAAGAGGTATGTGCCATATACACGAAACGAACACATTGTACAGTTATACAAGGATATTCTGGGCCCACGACGAAAATCGGAATTAACGCTGTCATCAAGTAAAATGTCACATCATGACAGTGGCAGAGTTGCCGTTTGCTATGAAATTTATAATATCAGCATCTACTGCCCACTGCTGGGCAAAGGCCTTCTCTCACAAATCGAGGTGAGAGAGGTTAGGTCTTACTCCACCACGCGGACCCAGTGCGGATTGGTGGAGGCAGGTTTGTGGCCACCTGCTGTTGGAACTTAACAAGCCGCCTTTAAGGTTTCCAACTCGGCTTAACGACTACCGCATTAAGTGGTAACCGGGACCAACGGCTTAACGTGCCTTCCGAAGCACGGAGACGCTCAAATATGTAAATGCCACAAACGGTCACCCATTTTAGGTCGACCGAGTCGAACGCTGCTTAACCTTGGTGATCGGTAAGAACACCGCGGTCGCACAGCTCTACGAGCGCCTCTATGAAATTTACTCAAGTTGTTTTGTTAATTACTAACCTTAGTGCCTTGGTTAAGTGGTAGCCGGGACGAACGTCTAAACTTGCGTTCCAAAGCCTGGATATGCTTAAATCATCCACCCATCCTAGACTGACCAAGTTGAACGCTGTTTAATTTTGATAATCGCGAAGAATATTACGTTCCTGCAGCTTTACGAGCATCTTGTACGAACGTGATCAATTATATTAATTAGTATAACCATGCTGTTATATGAATCTCTCTCTTTCTTATAGCGTCGTCTCTTTCAGTTGTCCAAAATACTGCTATTTGCCGTGGGCTCGTACTAACCTATATGCACGTTCCTAGACTAACACCCTCCATGCCACAAACCTACTTCCTTGCAGAAGAACCTCCATCCCAAAATCCCGCCGTGAGCTCGTAAGTTTTCCTTTTATGAATAAATAAAATAACACGGGAACACTTATTTCCCAAGCAGGGGTGGCGGAGATGTACTAGGGATACAAACACATATAGTCAACGACCTTAGGTCCTCCAATGTCTCTTATGCGGTGAAGTTGTAAAGGCCCCGCGGCTAACAGCGTAGGTCTGTTACCATTATACAGAGCAAGATTCAGAATTCTATTTGGGGATATTTTAATAAAAAAACCTAACTTTGTTCGACCGATTTCTTTAGGTAGGCAGTGATTAAAGAGTTCCAATAGGTTTTTTCCTTACATACCTCTCTGGCTTCCTCCACTCTCATTGTTCGTCTTATACACGCTCGCCGGTTACGGAGACTCTCGACTTGCTCTTCAGATAAGACTGTCTATTTGGTCGTAGTAAGATAGTCTAGGTCTTCCCTGGTACCTACATCCTTCTACTTTTGCATTGCATATCTGTTTTGTAATTCTTTTTTTTTGACATTCTTTTCATATGCCCGAACCAACAGAGCATACCCTTTCTCATCTTTACACCGATACTATCTTTCATACCTACTCGCTTTCTTAGCTGAAAATTTGGTAAACAAACTTTACATGAGTTATTACAGAAAATATTGCAATTTCTGTCACCGTCATACATTTTAAGAGCAAAAATCTCCAGGTAAAACTCTTCTTAAAGAAACTTACGTCTTCATAATGTTTTGAAGAAAGGAATCACACGATAAAAGTCACCAAAAAGCAGTGATGGGCATTTTTTAATTGTGGGATCAATCACTTGAAATTTTAATTGCAACTACATTATTCCCCCTAAGGTACTCCGGAATAACAATGTCTTTTGGACGTCAAACGCCTCAGTACCTCACGTGACCTTGGGTTCTATTGAACACTCGAAATGAAGGGAATTTGAAAACTATAAATAAGCCGCGACGATATTCGAAATAGCAACTTAATTTTTGCCCAACTCTGCCAAAAGGTTTTAACCAGCTTGTCAGCTAAGATAAAATGGACTGAATGCACTTACACTCGTCTTAATATTTTATACGTCGTTTTTGTTTCAGTACAACCGAGATGATCAACGTGAACCCGCGCACCCCGTATTCTTAGATCTTCATTTATTACGATTGCAATGATTCACATTATCACGATGCGATACTGTTACGAGATTATGATATTTTTACTTAAAATAAAGACAATATTTTTTGTTTAGAAATTGCCAATATAAAATTATTTAAGATTGATTCTATGCGTTCAAACCAGTTCAGATATCATATCTCAAAGTCCAGTTGTTGATTTAATTTTTGTTTACATGTCCCTCTTGAATTTCTAATAACTAATGCGAAACAAAATGTCTTTTTTATTTACGCATGAGTTTGGATGCATAGCGAACACGTATTATAACATAATTAATATACATTTTTTTTATAAAAAAAAATCCATGGCCAAACACTGTTGTGAAAAGGTCTTGTCAAACGCACAGCGAACCGAACGCGTGTCGAGTTTTAATTTTGAGATTTTTTAATATTAATTACTGGTCACCTCATGGAAAATGACAAGGAGGCCTAGGATGTGGCTCGCTGACTCAGTAATAGGCTGAGGAGTTGGAAGTTAAGTACATCCACACGTACTTTTTTTCCTGGGGAAAATCCTGCATAGGACTTACGCGAACCTCGGGGGAAGCTCACGGGGCGTATCGGATTCGAACTGACTAAAAACCCCAGGGCGGCCGACATCAGCACTTAAGAGGGCTCTGGGATCGTCGTATGAAACGAACTGAAGAGCCTGCCGTCGGGGAAAGACGCTTCCCCCTGCACCGACGCGGATCTCACGGCGACGTGGGCCTCACCACGCCGCCGTCCTCCTCGGGGTCACTCGTAAAGGACACCCCCCCCCCCCGCCCCTTGCTGTTTGCCTTGATCAGATATTACGGCGGGGGAGTTAGCCCGTATTCTCTCCGGGTTATTTGGCTGGGCGGGCTGCGCCTCCGGCCCGGCGCCGTCGCCTTCGTCACGCAGGATCGGCACTCGGAAATTTGGGACATGCTGGAACACGATTCTGTCGTTTGGCGATACTGCTGGGTGGACAGCCACTATCGTAATCTACCAGCAGTGAAGGTTTTACTTATTTAGCGTTGCCCAGGTACTACGTGTAGGGAATGGAGAGTATATGACGCGAGCAGCTTCAGCTAATGTACTGTGTCATTTGAATCTAGTCACATAGAGATGCGAAAGTGAATCGTTACTGAATTAAAAACGCGCTACAAATTTGTGTCGCTGTGTGTTTGAAATAGCCTTAAGTCCGGGCGTGCTTCCTATTGTATTGTACAAAATACATAATCGAAACTTTCTTGGAAAAATTTGCAATTTACAGATAAAATATGCGTGAATAGGCCAGCAACAAATAATCGCTGGCTACTGTAAAAATTATGTTGATTTCAAACTTAGTTGTAAAACTATAAGGTATATAATTAATTGAACAAAGTAGTTTCAATTAATCTGCCAACCGAACTGCTAGGCGAACAGACCTTACATAGTTTATATGTTACTTATTTTGACATTTATAATCTTGAGTTAAACAGAATTATAATAATTTTAAAGTATTTCAGTATAAAATAAAAAAATGGTATGCCCTTATTTATTGGCTTGCGATTGGACGTGTGTCTTATAGTCTATCCATTAGCCTACAAATGACGTTGCTCCGCAACACGTGACGTTCGCCAGAGGTGTCGGGCGAAGTTGGACGCCGTCGTCGGACATCTCATGCGACATATGTCGCGGGACATTTCGTCGTTCTAATTCTGATATGACGAAAGTGAAAAATCTTTTTTGATTTCATGGCGGCCTAATAAATATGTATTATTTTAAGGCACCTAATATCCATGCGCATAATGATAAGTAAAAGTACAAATTAAAAATGTGTAGTCGGCCACGCGTGAAAACCTCGTAAATATTTTTTTTTTACCAAAATGAAATTATTTTTAATATAGTTTAGAAAACCTCATATCGCATAACTTGAACCACCTAAATTCAGTATAATAGTTTACAAAGCCATCTATGACTGTAAACGCCAACACTGCAAATATGTCGCGTGTGCAGTTCGTTTACGACACTTACGAGGTTTTCACTCGTCGCCGACGTTATGTACTTGTATTATGGATTTACCTTCTTTTGAAATTAAACGACGCAAATACTATTAGATGTAGTTTTGAACACTATATCTAAATCATATGAAATTGGTTGGTCGCCTAAACTTACGCTATATTAGAATTAGAACGACGATTTGTCCCCAGGCTTAAGACTGCAAGTCCACTTCACCGATTCGAGGAAGCGGAGCGGAAACAAAAAATAAATTCAGTGTAGTTGTTAAAGATCACTTAATATACGAGGACGCGCCTCACCCTTTCTTCTAATCCATTAGAAAGTGCAATTTCCTACGTCAGCGTGTTAGTTCTATCAATATAAACCTGTATATATAGTAAGTGGATACACGCTTGCCTTGCTGTCGTGGATTAAACGATTAGTGAAAAAGTGCTATAGACCACTCCATAAATTCAGTTCCTGGATATCGGAGGATCTGTATCGACGTCGATAATAAAGTTATTGTGTTCGTTAAGAACTAAACTGTCTAGAATGCAGCGAAATAGGGCTTACTGGAGGAGGTACTCCTGTCTTTTCCATTCCGCTTCCTCAAACTGATTCGATGAATGTTCAGGTTAAACTTAATACCGAGTCTGTACTTTATGCAGAGTTGTTACTAATTTGTGATATTGTTATTTTTTCTTTATTTTGAATAATGTTAGTATTCAAAATATAAGGATCGTTGATCTACTAATCGTAAGGATTTTTGTTAACACAACCGTCGTGATAAAAAATTAGATTTCTTTGTTGTGATACTAAGTATAAAATAATTTCACACAAATCATGAAATAGTTAAATTTCGTACGGTCGTTATTGTTTAAGGAACAAATACTATAAAAATGCCCCGTTTAATATTTTAAATAAGAGACCAAAGTACTCTAATTTATTTATGTCTAACATACATGTCATTTTATCATTGAAATAAAAAACGCCGCAGCCCTCGCCGTGACCTACGGTCCCGCACTGCATTTAAAACTTTGGATATTTTGACTCTAAAATAATACCTATTTAATAAAATACATAAAGTCTAATTGGTGTAAAGAAACAGCTTAATAGGTAATCTTAATAACAGGATGTAAAGGACAGGTGCGTAAACCCTGAAACAGGTGTTAACTATTTCAGATAGTACGGCTAATTATTACTGTGGCAACAAACAAAATTATTTTGATGATACCTATTCCACCAAAATGTTATAAAACTTTTGATTTACTTTTTAAGTAAGTGTTAAGTGTCGCTATAGTAAAAATGTATATAAAAAAGTTAAAATATACAATACGAATTGTATCTAAATGTTCGTATAAATAAGTATTTATTATTAACTGTTTCCGGGTTTGTTAACCTGTCCCATATATCCTGTAGTTAAGATTCTAAACACATTAAATACAAAGTCACCGAAAAACATACTTACATGTCGTATTTCGTAATAAATTCATATTTATAGGCCTATTATAAGTATTATTAAAATTAGTTTTATTTCCTAACTGAAGTGCCTTTGTAGTATTATAGACGCTTCTGTGTATATCGTACTTATTAATAATTATATTTCATATAAATATATACTGGGTATATTAATATTTCTGATTAATATTACTCTTAAATTCTCACTTATTTAAAGCTTAACACTTTTATTATGTAGTTTATTTTTTCAATGTCAAAAATGAAGGGTAAAATTATTGAAAAGTCACCATCTTGTGAGGATAAAATACCACATGAACAAATTACAAACACAGTTGTATGAATATAATAGTTTTTTTCACTTCTGTATTCACTCAAGTTATAATTTATTTTATAGATAACCTTTAAAAAATTTTAGGATACTTTGTGAAGGGGGGGAGAGGGTTTAGTCTGAATCCACACCACGTAGGAGGAGGGGTTAAAAATTTGCTAAGAACATCACGTGATTAAAGGCAGACCCTATACCTACTTATACAAAATGAAACTTGTTAAACCGGTGATATATTGCTAATGGCATGCCAGGTGCGCCATAACATAGCGCCAGCGTAAAGCGGATGACATACGAAGCATCAAACCATTAAATAAATATTTCCGTAATACTATAGATTTTAGAATAAATAGAACTACATTATAAAGCCATGGTGAATGACAGGACTATAGTGCCATCAACTTCTATGACGCTTGGCACCCCTATGTTATCAAATATTTGCTATAGTATTTGTCACATAGGATGGATAGTGACAGTTCTAATTGCCAAACGAAACCATACTTTATTCAATTGCAATAAGAGCCATGACCCGTTTCTATACTAATGGTTTTATGCTTTAACACCATTAAATTAAATATTAATCCATGACACGTCATATACTTGTCTGTATTTCATTCATATAATATCTTCTTGTGAAAGTAAGTTAACAAGTGTTTGTTAGGAATACGCTAGTCGCGCTATACGCCGCTAGTAATACGGATTCCCGAACAAGTAACCTAACTCTTTCTATTATAATATCACCGGGTACGTATTAAGGTTTCCTTCGATGACATAAAAATTCATCATAATTATATTATGCGCACGTGCCAATGAATCGCTAAATATGGATAAACCAATTATAGTATTTTTCACAAAAGATGGATAGTCACAGACCTAATTGCCAAACGAAATTATACTTTATTCAATAGCAATAAGAGGCATGACCCGTTAACCCTAAACTTATGGTTTTATGGTGGTTATAACTAATGGTGTTAACCATTGAATCAAATATTAATTTCTTTGGCAATTAGAACTGCCCCAACCTATCCTATGTGAAAAATACTAGAGCCATACGGTCTGTTTGAATAGAATCTGACGCAATGAACCAGGTAAGATATGCAAAATTAAAGCAAGTTTTGATGCTATTGGAGCCAAAAAAAATAATAAGGACTATTTTACATATACGAAATATTTCATTTACGAAGGTTCATTAACCCTTCTTGGTGTGATATTTCTATTACTTTTCCTTAGATACATGGCGTATAAATACGAGTTATACCCTTATAGTTACATATTTAATAAATAAGCATTTTTAATAAGATTGCATTTAATTACGTTCTCTTTACTTACATTCTCTAGCGATTTTCATTATCTATCTTATTTATATCCCTTCACTCGCACTAAAGTAAATGTTTTAGATTTTATTAGTGAATAAATGTTTTAATAAAGTTATATTTTGTTTTTGTCAATCTATACCCATACTACGAACTATTAATTCGTCTTAAAAAAAAAAACTGGGAAAAAAAGTATTCCCTAACAACGATAAAAGGACTCAAATAAGTGATGTCACTTATAACAAAAAGTATCCGTTACGATATTGTATAGTTCGTTAATTGATGCTTATGTATCTCCCGCCAAAAATCACCAACAAAAGGAGAAGAGGAGAATAACAGCGTAAGCGTAAGGCGTAAGCGCTCCAAATCTTTAGCGCTCTTACACTGTTTCCACACGAATGTATAAGCGTTAACATCGATATTAGCGTCATTTGGACCGCAGCTTACATGACTGAGCATTGCTCACGCTTACCGCTCAGCTGGCAGAATACATAAGCATTAAAGTACTTCTCTAACGAGTAGCTATTATGTTAACCTATCCTATTCCATGAAAATAAGCTGTTGTCAACCTTATCTACCCACTAATAAAAGGCATGGTTCATTTAATCCGATAACGTAATTCCTAATTAGGTATTGATTATATTGGCGGTCAATTTAATCGCTTGATAGGGTTCGCTGCGCTAACAAAGTATTAAAATTGTTTGATTATATGTGTGTATGTATGTAGGTAGGAAATGGCTGCAAAAGTGCATGCCCATTGTATCATGGTATGTATACTTAGTATACGTCCTTCCCTATACCGACAGCCCAAACCGTGGCTGTTCTGTTTTGAGGCTCCTTAAGTTAGTTTCCCCCTTGCTCTTCTGGCTAGAGCATAGTGGTTGCACGCCCGCCCTCTTGTTCGGTGAAGGTATAAAGATCCCGCGGCCAACAGCGTATATCATTTACACACCACAAAAAAAATCGTAGTGGTGTTAGAACATGGACGTGGAGGAGACGGGACGGGACGTGTGTTGCGCAACAACAATATGGACGAATGTTGTATGAAACTTCTATGGATGATATGCTGCAATCGGTTAAATTTGCGACGCTTGACTCGTCCGACATCTCAAGCGACACGAGTCGCGGGAAATTTATCCCCTACTGTAATGCATACAGTACTTCAAGCTTTGCTATTGATGTCAGGTGAAGTTGAGCGACGTTGGGTGACGGCGCTCGACGTCGTGTCGTGCGACCTAATTCGTCCACATGTTTTTTAGTCGGTTGCAGCATGTCATCTGAAGATGTTCACACATCGTTCGTCAATATTGTTGCGCAACACTCGGATACACTCTGTGACTTTTGTTCCTAAACAAAAGCGACGCACTCACAAGGAACAGGTTACGCGATGGCAACGGCGACAACCCTCTACTTCGCGAACGCTGCCGCCGACTACGCACCTGACTCCCCTCCTATCAGTCGCTACTGATGGCCGCGGTTTATTCTCACCGACCCTCCCGATGACCTTACTTCCCTTCTTTCGAATACAGATACCGCACAAAGGATCAGACACCAACCCCCCCGGCGAGGTCGAAGAAAGTATCTCTGGCCCGCCGGCCGGTGAAGAGCACCACGGCGAGACACCTAGTATATATCCCCATAGTGACTGCCCAAGCCAAATTCGTTCCTCGAGGCGCCGTTGAGCTAGCCCCACATGCCCTTCTGGCTCAAGCGTAGTGGTTGCACGCTCGCCCCCTTGTTTAGTTGGGAATAAGGATTTAATACACACACCGTGACACTAAGATTGGAACCATAATAAAATAATCACTAAAAAAAAACTTTACGCATCAGAGCATTTGTAAAAATATGTAGTTTAATTACAAAATAAAACAAAAAGATTCAATTTTAAAATAATAGTGCGAGCGAACCCGCGGCACGTTCCGGAAATATCATTATCTAAATCTTGAAATGCCAATAAACCTACATTAATCATTGTAATATTGTACAGGTATTATGCAGATATCTAAAACCATTTTGATAACTATATATTGGCGATCAGTCGTGGGTGAGTGATTAGGCGATCGACACGATGTTGGTGGTGAGTTTACTGGCCCTTTTGGGCGCCGTGAGAGCTGAAGATGGATTATTTGAACTGAATATTGTGCATTACAATGATTTTCATGCTCAGTAAGTTCCTCAGTATTAACTGATATAATTTTCTCTCATGAACGGCGCTTAATATTCTTTTTTTTCGCGGACGTTGGAGAGTATTTCAGTATCTCCAAGTTTTGCTGAAGTGTAACGAGGCGAGACATGATGTTGTTGATTACTTTTTGTAATGTTTTATAAATGGGTGTAAGTATAGCAGAGATGTATTACTTTTGGATTTAATTAAATAATACAACCAAGGTAATGGATATTTAAAAAGGCAACGATGCTTGACTAACCTTTGGGAATAATCGTTCGTGTCTCAATTAAAATAATTGGTTCATATGACATTGAAGGTGAACATAGTCTTAAAGCTCTGATGTGTATAAGCTGAATAATTTTTGGCTTTGTAGCTCACGCTAGTGATAGGCAGTGATCAGCTTGTCATATGGTGAAATACACTGTTATACGAAGCGTCTATCTATATCATTATGCCAGATCCTTTGCGGGGTGGGAAGAGAGTATAAGAGTCATGAGTAGGTACAAGAGTTTTAAAAGACCGTCACGTGCAGTCACGTTGTTCGATAGATAAGAAATGAAGTTTCAATAACATTCTTATAATTAATCTTAAGCCTCGATAAGGGAGGTTTTAATTACTGAGGCCTTTACGTTTCAAGTTTCGACGAAGTGAGTCCACAAGGCACAGTATGCAACCCTTCAGAGAACCCTTGCATAGGCGGCTTTGCAAGGCTTTACACCGCGATCCAGGAGGCCTTGGAGGCGGAGCCCGACTCCCTGCTGCTGA
Organism: Phalera bucephala; assembly: GCA_905147815.2. Taxonomy (NCBI): domain Eukaryota; kingdom Metazoa; phylum Arthropoda; class Insecta; order Lepidoptera; family Notodontidae; genus Phalera; species Phalera bucephala. The sequence continues at coordinate 11,723,029 of LR990629.1, forward strand.
ATGGCGGCGACACCTTCCAGGGCACGATATGGTACAACTTCCTGAGGTGGAACGTCAGCCAACATTTCATGAATAAGTTGCCCCATGACGCGCATGTTAGTATTGAACGAATTTTTATCATACACAAACACACGTTTTTACGTACCCACGCACGCATGCCCGCACCCACGCACGCATGAATGCACGAACTCACGGAAGCACACGTACTCTATCACGACTGGTCTCCAAGTCTGAAGATACAAACCACTGTCTGAAGGAGTGGTTGGAACGATCAGAACAATGAAATATAATAGACATCACTTTTCACTTATGCCATCATAGGCTGCTTGATAGATTTCAAATTAATGAAGTATAATGGCGGTCTTACTGGAGAAGCGTAAGCTTTGCGAATTTTCATTAATCTTTTTAGGCCTTAATTTGATAAGGTTCGAGCTTATTGACATTATACCGGGCACAAATACACACAATACTTTAGGATGCAATGGATAATCTTTCGATAGGAAAACCACATTTTGTCCAAGATAGGTTCCAGTTAGTATCCAGGATCTAGTGATCGCTAGCAGCATTATGCACCACTAGACTAGGTATCTCTTTCTTGATTCACTTCAAATTGGCAGAGAACGCCTTTATCTAACGATAGGACCGTATAAGCCTATTTATTATTTTACTCAGGTACTGGGCAACCACGAATTCGACCACGACATAGAAGGCCTCGAGCCGTATCTGACTCGACTGAACGCGCCCATGCTTGGAGCTAACGTCAACACCACGTTCGAGCCAACGATAGCTCCCTACGTCAAGAACCATATTGTTGTGGAGCGAGGGGGACGTAAGATCGGGATTATTGGCGTCCTGCTCAGGCAGGTAAGAATATGTAGATATTGCAGGTAAGGCTATGCATAGATGTTCTACACAATACAAATTAATTACAGCTCTCTTTTCATAACTTATAGTTGGCGCCAATCTTTATGACCGCTCTGAATGTAGCTGCGTACCGATGCGTAGGTTCCTTATAAGCTATGACCAAGTCAACGCGTGTCGCGGTTTGCCAACGTCAATACCACGTTGAATATACCGGTTCTCATCCAACACGTAACTCGGTGCGTTACGTTAAGGAATGATCGTTTTGTGGTACTCCATTGGCAAACAGAATACCATTACACGAACATTTCATGAAGCGGTATCGCCCTCCCGATGCCCTTACATCCCTTTCGGATACAGATACAGATACCGCAAACAGGATCAGACACTGACCTCGCCGGTCGAAGAATACCTTGCCCGCCAGCCGGTGTAGAGCACCACTTTGATACACCTAGTATACGCCCTCCCCATAGCGACTGGCCAAGACATCCTATTTTGCTATGACCAACGCGGCGCGTTATAATAACTTTGTGAAATGGTCATGTAATGGTATTTTGTATGCCTCTGGAGTCAGATATGCCCAATATGTATCAGATTAATGATTACAATTGCATTTTATAATATTCAATCATGGTTCAAGACTAAAAGTGTAATCGTAAACGTTAAAGATTACAAAATGTAATTGTAATCGTTAATCATTAATACACCATCACACCTATATTCCCCAAGTGGGTGTGGATAATCATTAATCTGATTACATTTTGCCCAACTCTCTCTGGAGCACCCTCATTTTCCGGAGTTGTCGTGACGCGCTGCGTTACTTGGTTAATTAGTCATGGCAAATAAGGATCTAGCAAGCGATTTATCGATTCGACTAGTTTTCAGCGCCGATCGGAAGAGTTATAATGGAGGATGAGCTGGAGGCAATCAACCGCGAAGCAGCGATCCTCACGGAGCAGGAGGTCGACATCATCATTGTGCTTTCCCACGTGGGATATACTAGCGACATGTGAGTACCATACTTATTCTTACTTATCTTACCATACTTTATATTATTTTAAACAGATATACAATGCGAAAGTGGAAGGAAGGTACCGGGGAAGATCTAGACTTCCTATCATGACCAAATAGACCGAATCTTATCTGAAGGACAAGTTAAGAGTCTCCGTAACTGGCAAGCGTGTATGAGACGAACTATGAGAGTGGAGGAAGCCGGAGAGGTGTGTAAGGAAAGAACCTGTTGGAACTTTGTACTCTCTGCCTACCCCGCAAGGGATCTGGCGTGATAATATAGATAGATAGAGAGATATTATTCTAAATCATTATCATCACCAGCGGAAAGACGTCCACTGCAGGATAAAAGCCTCCCCAAAGATCGCTACGACGACCGTCTTTGTGCTGTACGCATCCATCATTTACTCGTGGCCTGCACCAGGTCATCGCTCCACCTTGTGGGGGGCATGCCCACTCCAGAGATGGGCAAAATGTAATCAGATTAATGATTAACTACCCCTGCTTGGCAAAGCACATCGCTTTGTGATCACGAGGTCCTAGGTTCAAATCCTAGGTCGGACAAATGTAGTTTTTCTAACTAAAAATTCCCAGTAAGAGTCCGGAGTCTGGAATTGTGCCCGGTATATGGCTATAGATTCGCCCCCTATTACATGGGACCTAACATCGTCGGTGAAACGTGGGTGTACTCAGTACACCTCTGCCACGCCCGCTTGGGGAATAAAGGCGTGATGGTGTATTAATGATGCGTGTGCGCGCGCGTGTGCGTGTGCGCGGGCGTGTGCGTTTGTGAATGTGTGTGTGTGTGTGTGTGTGTGTGTGTGTGTGTGTGTGTGTGTGTGTGTGTGTGTGTGTGTGTGTGTGTGTGTGTGTGTGTGTGAGTGCGTGCGTGCATGAGCGCGTGTGTGTGAGTGCATGTGTGTTAGTGCATGTGTGTGTGTGAATGGGTGTGTGTGTGTGTGTGTGTGTGTGTGTGTGTGAGAGTGCGTGTGTGTGTGTGAGTGCGTGTGTGTTAGTGGGTGTGTGTGTGAGTGTGTGTGTGTGAGAGAGCGTGGTTGTGTGTGAGTGAGAGAGAGTGTGTGTGTGTGAGTGTGTGTGTGTGTGTGTGTGTGTGTGTGAGAGAGAGAGAGAGAGAGAGAGTGGGTGTGTGTGTGTGGGAGTGTTAGTGTGTGTGTTTGTGTGTGTGTGAGAGAGAGAGTGTGTGTGTGGGAGTGTTAGTGTGTGTATTTGTGTGTGTGTGTGAGAGAGAGAGTGTGTGTGTGACTGTGCGTGCGTGTGAGAAGGAGTTTGTGTGTGAGAGAGTGTGAGTGTGTGAGTCTGTGTGTGAGTGTGAGTGATTGAGTGAGTGTGTGTGTATATGTGTGTGTGTGGGTGTGTGTGTGTGTGTGTGATCTACACTGTTGGCCGTGAGGGCTTTACAGCTTCACCGGACATGAGGGCAAGCGTGCCCCGACTACGCTCGAGCCAGGAGGGCAAGGGGGCAACTAGCTCAAGGGCGCATCAAGGAGGAACGGCCTCGGCTTGTGCAGTCGCTATTGGGGAGGGCGTATACTAGGTGTCTCGCCGTGGTGCCCTGCACCGGCCGGTGGGCAAGGGATTCTTCGACCTCGCCGGCGAGGTCGGTGTATAATCCTGTGTGCGGTATCTGCACCCGAAAGAAGGAATGTAAGGGCATCGGGAGGGTCGGTGAGAACATGCCGCGGATGGCGGTAGCGGCTGATAGGAGGGGAGTAAGGTTCGTAGTCGGCGGCGGCTACGATTAGCGGATTTCTATGATTGGACGCGATCGCGAAATATCGGATTATGGTGCTATCTACCTACTAAATCTGCATGCTTATTAGATTTAAAATCTCCTTTATAGGAAAAATGACAACAACTTGCAATTTACAATTTAAGATAACACCCGGAATTACTCGCGGCTAATAATTTTTCTTTGTATTTAGAATCACTATAATAATATGTAAATGCGACATTCTCCCAAATCATTCCGAAAACTATATTTTAGTTAAAACGTATTATCTACTATCTACGTACATATCGATATTTGACATCCCAATTGAGGTAACGTATGGGACATAACGTTACCTATGTGCTAATACATTCATTGTTTATAGGAACTTGGCAGCGCGTGTTAGCCCAACGGTGGACATAATTGTGGGCGCGCATTCCCACACTCTGCTCTTCAACGGAGAAACTCCAAACGGTGATACGGCGTTAGGGGAGTACCCCACAGTGGTTACTCAAGCGAACGGTCACAGGGTACAAAATATCAAATATTAGCTTTCTATTTTACGAATTCTCTAAGTATAATGTGCTCGTACTTCCCAACGACTTTCTAGAAAGCCTTTAACCAGCTACGGGACAATAAAGGCTAAGGGTCTCCCCACATTTATCGACGCGGAATCAGCTTAAGCCGAACGGGTATCACCACACTACTTGCATTAAACCGACCGGCTGTCGCGACGGCTATTAGCCTACGTTCGGCAGTCGATTCCTCCGAACCGCTGACGCGACGGCCGCCACGCGACTAGCAACGATATTTTTTTGTGTGTGTTTATATGTGTGGAGACCCTAATTTATAATTAAGTACCGAAGTATATTTTCTTCTTTAGCGGAAAGACGTCCATTGCAGTACATAGGACCACTAAAATCGATCGTCGATCGAATGTATATTATTTATTGCTTGCATATTATTTGTTCCAAAGATTCCGATCGTGCAAGCGTCGTGCTACACTCGTTATCTGGGCAATATCAAGTTCTTCATCAACGCGGCGGGCGTCGTGGAGCGGTGGGAAGGACTCCCTGTTTTTCTGGGCACCTCCATTGTACAAGGCAAGTCTTTTATGCATCATCTAGGCGAGTCTTCCAAATACATAGTGTTTGAAATACCTACATACCGTCAGTTTATGCAATTACTGTTACGGTTTAATGGATTGTCTCATCAATTGGCTTCGTATGATCCGAAGGACCACTAAGATCTTTTTGCCTCCTCCAATGTCTTTGATGTCAATAGTCTACTAAATGTTACAGTTATTTAGCTTTCTTTGCTACCTTTATAAAAAAAGGAAGACAACGTGAGTTAGTTTGTGCTATGTATCTTGGTTCATAGATCCAGGCATCATGGCGGAGCTGGAGCCGTGGCGGCAGGAGGTGGACGCGGTGGGCAAGGAGGTGCTGGGCACGTCGTTGGTGACACTCAACCGCTCGTGGTGCACGCGCAGCGAGTGCAATCTCGGCAGCTGGGCCTGCGACGGCTTCTTGGAAGAGGTCGAACCTTTTACAAGCTTATACGTCTAATACCACTATATAGGTTCATTTTTCATTTTACATTGCAGTGGGTAGGTACTTGATAGATTTGGCAGTAAGTAAATATAATAATTCTTGTCACTCAGTGTGTTTTCCTACTGCATCTCTCCAAATCTTGTAGTCCTTTTTCGATAATCGTGACCCAGTGACCCAGCACACTACTATTTATTTCTGTATCGTGGGCACGTTTACAGACCGGAACAAATAATTGTTGGTCAGACACAGATTTGGCCCATGCGGAAGTAGAACCCGCGACTATTAGACATTGGACGGAGCGACTTAAGCTTTTATCCACTGCGCTAAATCATCCGTCAATTGGCGCTGTGACTTTGTAATTAGCATTTTGACCTTTTAATTGGCACTGTTTATTCTGTTATTTTATTTCCTGAGGATTTAAAATCCTGCATACTTCCGCGAATCTCGAAGGAAGCTCGCTTAGTGTACCGTGTACACAAGCGATCAAGAGGGGCTATAAGATTTACGCGAAGTACGCACCGGTGTTTCTCTGCAATACGCCTCTTAATAATTTAAGGAGGAGGAGATTCCAAACTCGTTTGCTACACCACGCAGCTGTCTACTTCGTCCATTGTTCTGTTCCTCGTAGTCACTAAGGGACCCCGCCTCTCGCGTTCTACAAACCTAAACTATTCTACTCCCACTCCAACTTGGCAGCTTTAGCTCCCGATTCAGTGAAGTGACCATTAAAGCGTAGCCTACTGGCTAATTTGTCTTTGGCAGGATCTGTCACTGCGCTCTATAGTTCTGAATCAATTACAAAATGAATACAAAATTTGTTGCAGGTAATGCACCGAGCGTCTGGCACGGCGTGGCACGATATTCACGTCTGTATGATCAACTCTGGCGGTCTCCGCGTGCAGATCAACCCTGGAAGTGAGTGGTGCATCAGATTCGCTTAAGTCCCGGCAGCTAATGGTCTAAGATTGGGTTAAGAAATTTCGCGGCTTCATTTCGAAAAATGTTCTTACGTAATCAGCAGCACTTGAGTGTGGATCAATATCTATAACCCGTGTAAAGACTTGTTATGGTACTTAAAACACCATCACGCCTATATCCCTCAAGCGTTTGTACAGGTGTACTGTGTGCACTCGCTTTTCGCTCGTCGACGATGTCAGGTCCCATGTAATAGGGAGCGAGCTTCTTGCTATTATTCCGAGCACAATGCCAGACTTCGGACTGATACCGAAATTTTTTCAATCGAATAACTACAATTTACTGGCCTAGAATTCAAACCCAGGACCTTGTGATCGTTATGCGCATTATAAGCTATTTAGACTAACGAGACAGTGGTACCTACAATATGTATGAATGTCGATTTAAGTCCCACAGAGTTTGTGACGGCAAGCAGCGGCTAGATTGAATGTAGATAACTAAAATAAAACCTGTTTTTTATCAGAGTATTTATTATACCCACACAGCGCGGGGTGGCGGGGGATTAAGGGGGCGCTACACGCCGCCCGCTTCTGTATTCGTCATCTAAAGTATTTTTCACGTAAGATGGGTAGTGACAGTTCTAAGTGACAAACGAAATTAATATTTAATTCAATGATGTTAAGGCATAAAACCATAAATAAGTATAGAAAGAGGTCATGCCTCTTATTGCCATTGAATAAAGTATAATTTTCTTTGACACTTACAACTGTCACAGTATCCATCCTTCATGAAAAATACTATAGCTAAGAAAAGAACAGGCCACCGCGATGACGACGGCCTAGTTGGAAGACACAGTGCACAGTTACTTAGGCTGACTCTCTTTGTGTTTGCTTATTGCACCTGATACATATTTACCACTTGCAGACGTGACAACAGAGGGGCTGTTGATGTCGATGCCTTTCGAGAACTACGTGCAGGTGTACGACCTGAAAGGACAGTACTTGCTGGAAGCGCTGGAGTTCTCCGTGGGCGTGAACCAGGCCACCCCGGGAGAATTCAGCAGCGGACGCATGTTGCAGATTGCTGGTAATGACCAATTATAGGTTAAAGAAATTTATTTCTCATAAGAACATACATAGTTCACTTAAATGAGATTATAATGTGAAATCTTAAGACTATAATTATCACTTTGACGTCGTTATCGAGTCTCATACACTACATAAATTTCGTATGTATCCACAAGTCCAAGTATGTCATTATTTCCTGTTTTATTAATATTTCTCGTATATATATTTCTTAAGTTTAGTTTTAAACACATTAATCCTGCTGCACTCTTTTAATTCATTTGGTAAGTTATTGTATAGTTGCGCCCCTCAAACAGTATGGTTCTTTTCCCGTAAGTTATCTTACGTGGTTGAGTGAGTTGTATTTGGTTCCTTTTCCTTAAGTAGTGCTTTTGCTTTCCTGTGGGAAATGTTATGTCGAATTTATGTTGTCTTTTTTTTAACTAAAATGCCTGTTTTAGATTTATATAGCTGGGTTAGATTAAATAATTTTATTTTAATATATAGCTCTTTTGTGCGTGTGAAATAGTTATAATGGAAAAGTATTTAAGAAATAATTTTGTTTCGTAATGTTTGTAGCCGGATAAGGTTTGTTTTAGACGCTGCTCCCCATATTTTGATCAAATATTCTAGGTGTGTATTTATTAATGAATTATTATATATCAGGGTGCGCACTTTACGTGGTATACAATTTGCCACCTTCCTCAGTGAACCCAGAACTAAGCTCAGCTTAGATCTGATGTGCTCAATGTGCGTCTTCTACGTAAGCCGGTCGTCTAGATATAGTCCTAAATATTTTTGATGATTTGATCTCTTTATTATCTTTTGGTTAATCGTTACTGGTGTGTAACTGGGGATCTTCTTATTCTTTGAAGTAAAAATTATGTAGTAAGTTTTCGAAATGTTAACTGTCAATAAATTATATAGATATCAATCATTAATTTTGTCAAAATCTTTTTGAGCTTCTGATATGATAGCGTGGATGGAGTTGCCAAAATAAAACAAACAGGTGTCGTCAGCATAGATTGTTAGGTGACCAGTTATTTCCGTTAAATCAAAAAAAGTCTAGTACAGATCCCTGTGGAATTTCACAATTTATGCTTTCGGGGTGACTCTGAAATTTAACACCAATTTTAAGGCTTGACCAGTATTACCTATATTATTTGATTTTTGAGTTAATTTTAAACGACTAACAGTGTCAAATGCCTTTTTTAAATCTATAAAAACACCCAACACAATTTTTTTTTATCAATTCTTGTTTTTATTTTTGTAACCAAATCTACAGCCGCAGATAGTGTACTAGATTTTGAACGGAATCCATATTGATGTTCAATCAAAAATGTTTTCGAAAATCGCATTTAAGACTCGGAACCAAAGATTTTACAAACTAGGTGAGGAGAGGTAATGAGTGATGTCACGTAGACTTTGCAATAACAGCGCGTGGAGGCAATTCGTTGTTACAATTGCCAGGTATCAAGTACGAGGGACGATTTAGCGCAGAGGTTAAGAGCTTAAGCCGCTCCGCCCACTGTGTCTAATAGTCGCGGGTTCGATTCCCGCACGCGACAAATCTTTGTGTGATCCACAATTATTTGTTTCGGTCTGCGTATTTGTGTGTGTTAATTTTCATGTTTGTAAACGCACCTACGACACAGGAATTACTACTAGTGTGGGGCTACGTTTAAAAAATGTTTAAAAAAATTGTTGCGTTGCCCTAACGGTTTAAACGGTTACAAGGTTTAAAGGTTTTAAACGCTAATGTCAATGTTTGAAAGGAGTTAATAATAATAAGTCATTCAATTCAGGCAACTAAATTTTAACAAAAATATTGTATAGAAGAATGTTTGAGGATATAGAGGTCCTTTGACGGACAGTGGTATACATTAGGTTCGAAAAAAAAACAAAGATTATAATTGGTATGATTTGATACCGTCTCTACTTATTACCAAAAGTGCGTTTCCAAAGAGGGGAGTAAAGCAGTGTAGAAACAAGTTATGTATTTCCGTACTGCTTGTGTAGAAACGCTTATTATGTAATCCAGTTGATTTCGGCAAAGGCATTAGTGACGACTTTAGTAAGGCCCTACACAAGTGGCAAGCGATTTGTTTCTATTCTCTTGTCGTAATACATAGCGCATTGTTGTGACCACATGAACTTTCGTAGCAAAATATCATTTCCACATTTTTTTTATCTCTTAGCGTTAACGACTGTAGGAAGTCCACTTGGCTACAAGGACTCGTGTGAAGGTCTATTTTGATCTTCCCATTGGTGTGCTTTCGAGTAGCTGATATTCAATTTTGGCCGTAAAATTTTGCGAGCGTAGCGAAGACATATCAAAACACAATTTAAGACTTCCGTATGTGAAAGGATACCTACTGTATTGTAGGTGTTCTTTTAGTTTGTCATGTTTTCTATTAAGGTTATTTTCTTTTACTCTTCTGGGTGGGACCCTTGTGGGACGATTTAACGCAGTGGTTAAGAGCTTAGTCCGCTCCGCCTACTGTGTCTAATAGTCGCGGGTGTGATTCCCGTACGGGACAAATCGTTGTGTGATCCACAATTATTTGTTTCGGTCTGGGTATTTGTGTATGTGAATTTTCATGTTTGTAAACGCGCAAACGTCACAGGAATCAATCGTAGTGTGCGGCTACATTTTTGTCAAAAAAAAATAATATCAGTTTTTTTTGTCGGCAGGTATGCGCAATATCTACAACGCGAGCTCGCCGATAGGGTCGCGCGTGACGGCCACCGTGCGCTGCATCGAGTGCGACGTGCCCACGTACGAGCCGCTCGACGTCAACAAGACGTACCGCGTGCTCACGCAGAACTACATCGGCGACGGCGGCGGCGGGTACACGGTGCGAATGAAAATATTAACATAACAATGCCCACTTGGAAGCCTTACCTATATCAGTTATTAGTTTCAACAACCGGTGGCCTGAGTACCACTGGATTCGCGTTGCAGTATGACATTCTACAGAAAAGACGAGATCAGCGCCGGCCCTAGCTTTTCATCAGAGATGGACGCGAGGGTCTACGACCAGACTCGTGGCGTCCGCCAAAGCGGCGAGGGCGTGCCTGCGCTCGAAGAAGTGAGACGGCGGGAACGACGACGCGCTCCGGAGGAGTGGCGCGCGAGGTTCAGTCAAGAGCACATCGCGCGCAAGCGTGTCGTCCAAGCTATTCTGCCGTCCTTCAAAGCCTGGCACCAGCGGAGGAGAGGGCGAGGCAGCTATAGACTTACTCAGATAATCACCGGTCACTGTTGCTTCGGTGATTATCTGAGGAAGATCGGCCGCGAGGCGACGTCGACCTGTCACCACTGCGGTGGGGACCAGGATTCCGCCCAGCGCACGCTCGAAGCGTGCACAGCGTGGGCCTCCGAGCGGCGAATCCTGGTCGACCGGATCGGACCGGACCTCTCCCTGCCGGCAATAGTAGCGGCTATGCTGGCTGACTGGGAATCGGCGTGGGGGGCCGTATCCTCCTTCTGCGAGAATGTAATGTCCCAGAAGGAGGAGGCTGAGCGGGATCGGGAGAGGGCCGATCCTGCTCGACGAAGACGACGGCGCCGGGGCGGAGGCACAGCCCGCCCAGGCCCCCCAGCCCAATAGCCCGGGGCTTAAGAATACGGGCTAACTCGCGTCTCCCGCCGTAATATTTGGCGGGGGACCCCCCCTGCACTAACATCAGCAGGGGGGCCTTCGGAGTCGCGGACGCAAGGGGCGGGGGCCTTGAGCGTTCTTCACGAGCGACCCCGAGGAGGACGGCGGCGTGGTGTGGCCTACGTCGCCGTGAGCACCGCGTTAGTGCAGGGGGGAGCGTGTCATTAAGTCTCCCCCCGAAGGCGGGCTCTTAAGAGCGTGGCACAAGAGGGGCACCGGTGCGTTCCATACGGAGATCCCGGAGCCCATCCAAAGTGCTGATGTCGGCCTTCCTGGGGTTTTTAGTCGGTAGAAATCCGACACGCCCCGCGAGCGTCCCCCGAGGCTCGCGGAAGTCCTATGCAGGATTTTCCCCAGGTAAAATAAAAAAAAAGGTAACATGATTAGTACTGCACGACCATGGGTGGCAATTTTAACGGTAAATATTAATTATTGTTAGCTGTTAACACTGAGTATTTAATGAAAACTGCAATCCTGCGGAGCCGCTAGTTTAGGTGTAATCAACATAATACCGAAGTTCTTTATGGCTAACCGGTAAAACATTTTGTTTAAGACGTCATTTCCCCGGACAAAAATTTATTACAGGTCACTTTTTTTACAGATGTTGTCTGAAAATAGAGAAAACTTGGAGAATTTGGAGGTGGACTACATGATGCTGCAGCGGTATATGCGGCGGCAGAAGACCGTGACCAAGGACCTCGACGGACGCATACAGATAGTTTTCTAGACATCTTGATAAAGAACAAGTATAGTCCTTAAGTTCAGAATACGCCTGTGTGCTTGGAAGGTAATGGGGTAGCGAATGTTCGTTTGACGGCCTGGTGATCATCAAATAGATATAGGCGGAGAGGAAAGTGCCGACATTCTCACAAAGTAACAGCTTTTAGCTGCATTTACGCCAAGAAAAAATGGGATAGATCTCCGCATGAGCTTCAAATGAAATCATATTATTTCTTTGCTGCTTTGTCCAGTAAAGCTGAGCGAACGGAGAAAGTTATTAAGGGATAACATCATCGTATTGGTTATTTGCTAAACATCTTCCAGTCCGTGTCTGCTTTGGTGGATTCCGGTCCGTACACCACGATACCCTGTCTTCGCACATTATAATTTAAAATACTTTTTTTTACTCAATAAACACTGTTATTGTTACAAGACTGTAATTTTATTTTACTGTTAATGAACACAAACAATACGGCTCCTTCCATGCGCCATTTATTAAAATGGACAACTGCCTGTCCATTTTAATAAATGTTAAAACAAGTAGTGTTGTAAAAACGCTCGAGTGGGCGCTTAAAACGCTCGCCTTCTACGTGTTTCAACGCTCGTGAGCGTCGACTCAGCGCTCAACGCTCGACTTCAGCGCTCATTTTTTCAACACTTAATACAAGAAATACCATAAAATATAATGATTATATTCTCTTTGCCATATGAGTTATTCGATACGAAATTCATTTTGCATATACTTTATAAAAAAATAATAAAAGCAGTGATAGCCTAGTGGTTAGACCATTGGACTCCAAAGTCAGAGGTCTCGGGTTCAAACCCAGGCACGCACCTCTGTCTTTTCAAAAGCATGTGTGTATTAAAAATTAATTATCACTTGCTTTAACGGTGAAAGAAAACGTCTTGAGGAAACCTGCATGCCTAAGAGTTTCTCGAAGGTGTGTGAAGTTCGCCAACCCGCACTGGGCTAGCGTGGTGGACTTTGGCCTAAATCCTCTCAGTTAGAGAGGAGGTCCGTGCCCAACGGTAGGACAGTTTCTTAACAGGGCTAATATTATTAGAAAAAATAAGCTAAGTTTTTGGGTAATTACCATTTTCAATTGCATAAAAACATAAGACGCCACGATGACAGACGATTATTGGATGAATTCAAACTTCCACGATGCATAACAGAGTCAAATGGATGCCGTTTTGCTCAGTGAATCGAATAGGAGATAAACTATGTTATGGTAAGGTTGTAAATAAATTCGCGATATATGTACATACGAGGCATGCCTTTTGAGTTCTGTCGTTTCCATATTTCCCGGCAATTTTGAATTTGGAACTGTTCTATATTCGAATGTGTTTAAATTTTGAATCTCAAAACAGTGGAAAGTATTAGGATTAATGCTATTGTTTAGTCACAGCGTCGATTGGAATCTGTCAGGTTACGTACGAAAATGAATCTTTCTAAGGAGAATGTTCGTGCAATAATTTTATACTACTTTAGAAGAGGCCTGACACGGCTTCAGTGTTTTGAAGAGCTAACATCTGTGTTCAGTGATGAAGCCCCATGTCTGCGGACTGTCAAACGCTGGTATTTAGAATTCCAGCGTGGACATACTAGTGTTAGTGACAAATCTCGCGAAGGACGCCCAAAATCCGCCTTCACTGAAGATAACATCATTGCTGTGAGACGACCAATTCTCGAAAATCGTCATGTGACGTATCGAGAGATAGAGGCTCTATTAGGTATCTCAGGGACAACCGTTCAGAAGCTCTTGCATGAAGCGCTTGGTGTGAGAAAGCTAGTTTGCCGTTGGATACCGCATCTGCTTTCCGACGATCACAAGGCGGCCCGCGTCAGATGGTGTAAGAAAACTCTGCAAAGGTTCAATCGAGGATAGTCAAATCACGTCTACGACATCATCAGAGACGAATCTTGGATCTATGCCTACGATCCTGATTCCAAACAACAATCTACAATCTGGGTCTTTCAAGACGAGCCAAAGCCGACTAAAGTTGTTCGTTCTCGAAGCACTTCAAAGAAGATGGTGGCCACGTTCGTTGGAAAAACCGGCCATGTTGCGACTATTGCACTTGAAGATATTAGAACGGTTAACGCAGAGTGGTATACCACAGTTTGTTTACCACAAGTCATCGCCGAACTTCGAAAATCTAACTCAAAGCGACGCATCATCCTGCACCACGACAACGCAAGCTCACACAGCGCTCGTCAAACGATTGAGTATTTGAAGCAGTAAAATGTAGAAATTCTTGACCATCCTCCATACAGTCCTGACCTAAGCCCTAACGATTTCTTTACATTTCCTAAAATTAAGAAAAGTCTTCGTGGTCAAAGGTTCCAGTCCGGTGAAGAAGCAGTCGACGCTTTCAAGTCAGCCATTTTAAACACCCCCACTTTAGAGTGGAATAAATGTTATAATAAATGGTTTGAGTGAATGGAAAAGTGTCTTAAGCTACGTGATGAATACTTTGAAAAACAATAAAAGGTACTATAAGGTTCTAGTTGTGTTTTTTTTCTTCAAACGACAAAACTTAAAAGGCATGCCTCGTAAACGTCGTAGGATCCGCTGTAAAAATAAAACACAATAATTGTCTTATAAAATTATTCTATTATATTCATGTCACACAGATTAAAATTATATCAGTTTTGACGGCATATGGGATTGGAACAGACTTTATTATAATATTAATATTAAGAAATTTAAGCTGCATACACACAAAGATTTTAGGGCGCCAAGATCAATAACTGGTGGGCATTGGATATAACGAATCAATATTGAAAAGCTTGCCCATCTTGACATTATATCGCCCGTGGGAAAATGATAATAGGTGCTACATACAAATATTACCATTTACAACTCGTGCCCGTCGACAAAGACGAATATCGATCGTGAATTCTCCTGGCATTCATTATAATCAATTTTGAACTTTAACGTACCGAACATAAAATTGATTTCATTTTCCCACGGCTGTATTCAAACAGTTATAGTATTTTCACATAGGATGAGTAGTGACAGTTCTAATTGCCAAATGAAATTTAACTTTATTCAATCGCAATAAGAGGCATGACCCGTTTCTATAATTATTGTTTTATGCCTTAACACAATTGAATTAAATATTAATTTCGTTTGGCACTTAGAACTGTCACTACCCATCCTATGTGAAAATATAGGTGCTAGCGGATCATAAAGATATGCCATATATACACTTTGGCATATCTTTTCACGAGCCCGTCAATGTGTAAGCGCGCCTTTTCGGTTAACCCTATAAAAGTTGTTACTGATTCTCACATCCTTACGAATGCTAATCAAAAGATAAGCGATACTATATTATCAATACGTTATATATAATTTACAATTGTATACTCATTATCAGAGTCTAACATGTTTTATCGCCATGATGAAACACCTTAAGTACAATATATACATCGCACCTACATATTTAATATTTCTTTTCTATTTTTATATTACATATTTTTATACACAATATTACGGGTAGGTATGGCTACCTAGAGACAAACACATAGAATGCAAAGTCTTTTAGAATAAAAAAAGTATATAAAAGGTGTAACATAATTAACGCTAGACCTAAAAGTATTTTGTTCTAAATCGGTAACTAAATTGATTCCAACTATTTTTACTATATCTTACTTTTTTTTTAAATTTCCAAAATATTCTGTTACTCCTTCAGTGCGCTATAACAAATTAATTTTATTATTAATTCAGAGCAATACAGAGATTACCAATGCATTTCTAAAACGTATTTCTCAATACGCACACATGCACCTTCAGGTTTTATTGATAATTGGGGTATAAAAGTACTTAAAAAGACTTCAAATTCGGAAATTTGGTTTTTCCATTAAATTTGTGAAGCAATTATCTAATTGGGGTGCCTGAGGTCCTGCGTTATTTACGATACACCTTGTATATTTAATAATATTACTATACTAACTACAATTTAACGATTTAATGCAATGGTAGGCTGAAAATAAGTTTAGGTTAAACTAAAAAAGCCCTAATGAACCAACTGTGGCTTAATCCGACTCCGAAAACTGATTTAATAGTTTAGTCTATACGAAAATAGTTAAGCCTAAGTTTGAGTTGCGTAACAAATACATCGCATAACCTTATTAAATTCGAACGAACGACAATATAGTCTAGTTTACAGAGGAAGTAAACATAATTATAGTACATAAATATATATATTATTATAACATAAGTCACAGGAAGATCATATTTTAAAATTAGATAATCAGCGCCGCTTGTACAAATTGAGTAGCGTACTGCAAATTTATTGTATATAATTGTTTCACAGATGTGGTTGTTGCGACCGTATACACCGCTATAAAGTTCATTCATTTAATTATTTATTAATTTAAGCCACTAAATACCCACAAATGGCTTTGACGTAACGTAAAATGTATGGAGCAAGAATAGTCGCCGACGGGGTCGGTCGCGTCTAGATACGTCGGGTTGTTGCTCTTGGGATGCGATTATGTCGCGTTATCGCTGTGACATTACTACAATATCGCGACAAAATCGTTTCTCCAGCGTGCTTTAAAAATCGCTGTATAAAGTCGTCTAGTTTAGCAGTGCGGCAGCTCGACCCGCGGCACGGGTATGATGGGCAGCGCGACTTTGAAAGCAGCTATATCGCGCACGAAGTCCGCGTTGTTCTCCGTCGTGTCGCCGACGGGCTCGGTCGCGTCTAGATACGTCAGGTTGAAGCTCTTAGGGTGGTTATCCTTGGTCGTCACTGTACCGTTCGCTTTGTGGCCCATTATCTGAAAGAGGGGCTTATTAATCTTTCACTTTGCGGGAGAGAGGGAAAGAGAGAGGCGGAGAGAGGGAGAGAGAGGGAGAGAGGGGGAGGGAAAGAGAGGCGGAGAGAGGAAAAGAGAGAGGCGGAGAGAGGGAGAGAGGGGGAGGGAAAGAGAGAGGCGGAGAGAGGGAGAGGGAAAAAGAGAGGCGGAGAGGGAGAGGGAAAGAGAGAGGCGGAGAGGGAGAGGGAAATAGAGAGGCGGAGAGGGAGAGGGAAAGAGAGAGGCGGAGAGAGAGAGAGAGAGGCGGATAGAGAGGGAGAGAGGTGAAGGGGGAGAGAAAGAGAGAGGGAGGGAGGGAGAGAGAGATATATAGAGAGTGTACAGAATTGCAACAAGTGCGTTCCTTATAGACCTTTCGGTTTTTATCCCTCTTGTCGCCTTCACCTTGGCGTCTACACGTTCGTCAGATGCAGACACTATCGACTTGCTCATAAGATAGGACATTTATTTATTTACAAATATATATCGTCTTTTTTTATTCTCATGCTAGTTTTATTAAGAAGGACCATTATATGCCTACCCCGCAAGCGATATGGCGTGGTGATATAGATACACAGATAGATTTATAAAGAACACAAACTCGCATCTCATCATGTCATCGCATCATGTTACTACCGATGTTTTACCGACTACTCGGAAAAAAGTGGGTGTTATTTCTTACCTGTACTGATAGTTTCCTGAACTGTGATTTGTTGCCGGTCGCAAAGTGATTTTCAACCCAACTCTTGATGTCTGTCAATTTGATTGTTTCAATAGCGCTCGCCTGCAAGAAATCATGTTTTAGTAAATGCTGAATGTCTGAACAAACGGATGTTCAGATGAAAATGTGCAAGGTAAAGTTATACTGTTGCCTTAAAAATCGATAAACGTTTCGATTTTTCAACACCACTTAAAAAATATATAGTTTAAACCACGCTTATCTATTAATAAAAGTAGAGTTATAATAAATATATAGAAAAAACACTCCACGCTTTTTCACAATAACATTAATTTAACAAACTCTTCATGCTTATAAATTATTTCCTACTATTAAGCACAATAAAAGCTGTTGGATTTATCGACTTTTGAATGGGTTCCCTAGGTGCCCTGACTAAATCAATGGAACATCGATAGTACAGCGTTAATGAATATTGACCAGATACTTCGTTATACCTACATTCATCCTACATACATCATATTCTTACCTCCAAGAACAACCTGTGGAACTGATATTCCCTGCTCACGATCTCCCTCCAGTTTCTTTCAACCTGCAATAAGCGAGTAATAAAAAATATAGAGTTGGTATGACTTTTAAACACATGTGACATATGTGAACAAATAGAGAGATACTTTAGAATATGTTTTTATCGTGAAAATTTCATTTCATATAATTCATAAGATGCACAAAATACAAAAAGCATGTTTTCTTCAATGTATCGGCTTAAAGTTATAAATAACTTTTCAGAGAAAGGGAAACTGACTTCAATGCAAAAAATAAATATTTGAAGTCGGTGCCAGTCGGTCGGTGCAGTCGGTTACTTGGCCTACTCTAAACCTTCTCCAAATATTCATATTTATTTCACAATTTTAAGTGATGAGTAGGTCTTATCTGAAGGACAAGTCAGGAGTCTCCGTAACCGGAAAGCGTGTATGAGACGAGCTATGAGAGTGGAGGAAGCCAGAGAGGTATGTAAGGAAAGAACCTGTTGGAACTCTGTACTCTCTGCCAACCCCGCAAGGGTTCCGGCGTGATGATGTAGATAGAGATAGATAGAATTGATGAGTGAATTAATATTTATATATTATATTGTTAAGTTCAGTTCAATAGTAAACTACCGACAGGATTTTCCTCATGGACACACTATTATAATAATAATATTAGCCCTGTTAAGAATCTGTCCCACTGTTGGGCACCTCTCAAACTGAGAGGGTTTAGGCCATAGTCCACCACGCGGGCTCAGTGCGGGTTGGCGAACTACACACACCTTCGAGAAACTCTTAGGCATGCAGTTTCCCTCACGATGTTTTATTTCACCGATAAAGCAAGTGATAGTTAATTTTCACATATATACATTACTAAATTATAAATAAAATTCTAGCCAATAAAAAAAATCACCCCTATTTTTCCACCCTTAGGGGTGGTATTTTTCTTCAAATTTAAATGGGACTAAACAGGAAATATACCATTCCAAACAATAACAGAATCTTCCAAATCGGTTCATAAATGACGGAGTTCTGAGGTAACAAACATAAACATTGAAAAGCAACCAAATTGAGAACCTCCTCCTTTTTTTGAACTCAGTTTATTAATAAAATAAGACGGTTGAGTTCTTCGCCGTATCTTCTCAATGGAGGCCGCATTCTGATCCGATACTATGCCTTTTTTTGCTTTAGACGACTTGTCTAGTATCTAGTACATAACTCAACAGTCTGTACAGTGCGACAAGAATTTTTTGGCCTGTACAAATGTATTATTGTGTGTACCTCCTCCTTGAGCTCGTAGTCGGTGGTGTGCTTGAGCTGCACCAGCGAGTGCTTGGTGGCCTGCAGCGTGCGCTCGGACAGGCGCCGCATGTCACGCGCGAACTTCTTCAAGAACGCCTCCACGCGCCCGTCTACGTGCGACACGCTGACAAAGCAAATACTCACATCATTCTTTGATTCGTTTGCCTAATTCTCCAGTTTTGTTCATTAGTTTGTCTAATTTGACACCTTTGTTAATTGATTAGTTTGCCTGAGTCGTCACTTATGGTTAATTAGACAGTGAGGTACGTTTTACAGGCGTAGATTTGTATACAATTTAAATATCTTGGAACCTAGTCGGCTGCCGACGGAACCGATTGTGCTATGGTGTCGACACTGGATGGATAAATTACACGACAACACAATAGTAATTAAACTTACTGAGTCGCGGCGGCCTTCGAACCAATGACGTAGTATATGTGCATCGTTTCTGATAGTGATAAGTATAATAAAATAGTAAGATTGCAGTGATTATTGATGTGTCACATCTTTCCTCTTGGTTGCTGGATATTTTTTGAGTGATTTTGGAAAAGGGACGGAAATGTGTTACAGGAAACCGGGGAAGCGCGCTTTTTGATTTGACCAATGAGCGCGCGCGGTAGAACCGGGGAAGCGCGCGCTATTTGATTTGAGCAATGAGCGCACGTGGTGGAACCGGGGAAGCGCGCGCTATTTGATTTGAGCAATGAGCGCACGTGGTGGAACCGGGGAAGCGCGCGCTATTTGATTTGACCAATGAGCGCGCGCGCTATTTGATTTGACCAATGAGTAAACTCAATTTCATAGTAGGATAACATGTCAGATGTTACACATGCGACTACTGTAAGGCTTGTTCGTTTTTTATTTTATTTGTCTATCCACAAAGTTATAATTAAAAAAAAAAAACACCGTCCGAGTACACCCACGTTTCGCCGACGATGTTAGGTGCCATGTAATAGGGGGCGAGCCTATTGCCATATACCGGGCACAATTCCAGACTCCGGACTCATACTGGGAATTTTTCGTTAGAAAAACTACATTTGTCCGACCTAGGATTTGAACCCAGGACCTCGTGATCACAAAGCGATGCGCTTTGCCACCAGACAAACGAGTTTTTAATGCTAAAATTATAATGATCGATGCAAATGATACTTAATGATTTTATAGTATGGTTATTAATAAATGTTTGAGTTCTACGCGGTCTGATCGAACACAAAGTTAAATTATAAACTACGATGATCGCGTAAAAGGTTGCAATGGCGAAAATGTGCCACGCGAGCTCGCTGTTGCCTTACCTATCTAATTACCTCGAACAGTTTATATGGACATGCCATAACTACGAAAATAACGTACCAATACTGAACGATAAAATGGCGGCGGTCGGTCATACAAATTCGTATTGTTTTTGACCGATGAAATACTGGTTACCATGGTTGGACGTTAAAATGGTGAACCGGCCACAAATCGGTTATTCCCAGAGACAAACATTTCATATCAATATATCGCACCTACAGAACGGTATAGACTCAACTCAAAAATCTAAGAAATCCAGTCACGGTCATAAAGGCCATTAAAAGGTACGCTCTATCTGGTGAATATTAAAACAGCGGCGTTTTTATGGTAGAAGTAAGAGATACGATACTTCGGTCTCTTTCACTTTCCATCCCTCTACCCGCGCCGCTCGGTTCTGAAGGGACATGATTAGTTTCCCAAAAACTTGATTTTGTGAGATAATTCACTACTGTTCTGAAGGTCCTTGGTCTAGTGGCAAACCGCATCGCTTTGTGATCACGCGGTCCTGGGTTCAAGTCCTAGGTCGGACAAGTGTAGTTTTTCTAACGAAAACTTCCCGAGTCCGGAGTCTGGAATTGTGCCCGGTATATGGCAATAGGCTCGCCCCTATTACATGGGACCTAACATCGTCGGCGACACGTGGGGTGTACTCAGTACAACTCTGCCACCTCCGCTTGAGGAATATAGGCGTGAGGGTTATTTTCTTTTTGTTCTGAAGGTGCGATGTATTACGACGTCATTGCTTCGGACGGACGCTGTCGGATGTCAACGCAAACGCGAATCCGTTCTATCCGCTTCAATGCCCTCTGCTCGTTGTAAATCATACCTGTAAAGTATAGTTACCTGAACTTGTCGACCTGCGTGTTGACGGTGACGGAGAAGCCGAGCACGCCGAAGGTGTAGCGCATCATGCTGAACACGCTGTAGCCTAGCTGCTCCTTCGTGCGCAGCGAGTCGAACACCGGCTCCTCCATCAACAACTACCCGACACAATATCACCACAGACTTAGCACGGTTTATATTGTATATTGAACTTCTTCCTCTTTAAATCATGGCTTCACACTAGTTTTAAGTGTATTTTGCCAGTGTCCAGTGAGATATATAATCGTGTTTGTTTAAATTAATTCGACTCCCCGATGAATTTGATGACAACGATGATAATGAAATTAATGAAGTACCCCACCCTGGATAGTGAAGCGGTGGATACTTTACATACCAATTGCGACGGCCGTTTTGAGGGAAATCAAAAAGGCACATTTTATCACTTTGTTACAATTATCTTCACTCATACACGTATAACAACACATAATGGTTAATATTCAACCAACATTACACATTATTAGTCGAAATAACACAAGTTTTGGAAATTAAAACAAATTGACAACATCACTCTTCGACTTCCCGCCAATACTCCATATTGAACTTTATGACTATAATCTTTTTCACAAGACATGGGTACGGTAACGATTGATCAAATTCCATTTCACGCATATTGTATTCCGGTATATTTTTAATAGGGAATCCATAAAATAAACAAAATTATAAAAATACATACAAAATCTGTTTTTATTTACCTTTACATTATATAAAGTTTTTTTTAATAATTACGCAAATTTATAAATATACTGTTTATAAATTTGCGTAATTATTTAAAAACTTTATTACATATTATGTGAATTAGAACTCGTTATAATCGATATTATTTAAAAAAGAAGGTTAGATTTTTTTATTTTTTACGAATGTTATTGTAGGAGTTTTGGCGGGAAATCGAAGAGTGCTGTCGTCAATTTGGTTTAATTTTCAAAACTTGCGTTATTTCGAATAATAATGTGTAATGTTGGTGGAATATTAACCATTATTATAACCATTATGTATAATGTTGGTGGAATATTAACCATATGTGAGCATGAATGAAGGTAATTGTAACAAAATGACAAAACGTGCCTTTTCCATTTCCTTGAAAACGGCCGTTGCATTTGGTATGTAAAGTGTCCATCGCTTTACTATCTAGGGTGGAGTACTTCATCAAGTTCATTTTCATCGATGTCATCAAGTCACTTAAAATTAGCGTGAAGTCATAACTTAAAGAAGAAGAAGAAGAATGTCGTTGTACGTATACGACTAAAAGATATAGTATGCTCAATAGTAAAGAAATTAATGAAAAAAGTGGATGCGTATGCGCGTCTTGACATATAAAAATAGACAGTTTCATAGATTTTTAAATAATGGTTCACGTGCTCGATGAATCAAGCGTTGTGTCAGACAATTTTTCATGATGAACTGCTTGATTCGTTTATTGTATTTTGTGTTCTTTTTGTTACTTCATAATTATTTTTAAAACCGATTCATTCTTCGTTATAAGTTATCTCAATACGATAATTCATCGATTTATTTCATTCGATTTTACCACCACATTTCTAGAAACGTTAAATACCAAACGTCCCCATACCCCATGGTTCGTGAAGAGACCGTCAAGTTCAAATTTGCCAAAGAATATGTATACATGGTATATCGTAATTAACGCAAGACCTCGACACTCCGATTAGCTAATTGCTTCACAAATTCAATACTAAACCAAATTTGCAAATTTAAAGGTTTTTTAGCCCTTTTTTAAACACGTTTATACCCCAATTAACAATGAAACTTGCACGTGTATGTGTGCATATTCAGAAATACATTGTAGAAATGCATTTGATATCTCCATATTGCTTTGAATCAATAATAAATTTAGTTTGTTATAGCGCACTGAAGGAGTAACAGCTTTATTTTGCAAAGTTTGAAAAAATATAAAATACATTTATCCTACTTGGAACGAATTCAGTTACCGATTTAGAACGAACTACTTTCAGGTCTTGCGTTTATTATGGTACAATTTGTATAACTAATATGATATTTTCAAACTTATCGCATTAGTTCTCCTTCTATCGGTCGATGACTGAACAAAATAACACAATTTCTGAGATTATTATTAGTTTTTTTTTTTTTAAACTTAGCCTCACACTGGGATTTATTCCTGTATCGTGAGTGCGTTTACAAACATGAAAATTCACATACACGAATACCCAGACCGGAACAAATAATTGTGGATCACACAAAGATTTGTCCTGTGTGGGAATCGAACCCGCGACTATTAGACACAGTGGGCGGAGCGGCTTAAGCTCTTAACCACTGCGCTAAGTCGTCGTATTATTCTAGTGGTGACGATCTCGATATCGTTGGTTTGTATCCAAGGTCAGTTTGATTGATCTATAGCAAAACAAACTTAGTTGCTGTCCGAAGTCTGGAATTGTGCCAGGTATAATGGCAATAACCTTACCCCTTATTATAGGGATCCTAACATCGTTGCTGATATGCGGATATATTATAAAACACAACTTGGACAACACTACACTTATTATAGGGAAGTTATGTCTATTTAGAATCCTCACCATAAGAATTTCTAGGGTGGCGGTGTCCTTAGGGCTGGTGGCTTCTCCTTGGTAGTAGTTGGTGATGATGCTGTTGGTGGACGCCTCGTTGAAGCTCAGCACGCGGATCTTGCGCTCGCCCAGCGGCAGCTGGTGCACCCTCACCTGATCAGCATATTATGTCATAAGTACTACTTACCCATGGATGTACTCTTCAGTTCTTTTGAAGCACCATGGAAAAATCCATTGAAACTTTTAGGAGAAGTTAGGACTACACAGTCCAGCCCCCTTGAAAGCACCATGACAAAAAGAGTATCATCGAAACGCCTAGAGGAAGGTACGATTACCCCGACGTAGAGTTCCCTTAAGCGCACAATAGAAAATAATTCTATCGAGCCCCTAAGGGAACTTAGGACTATAATAATAATATCAGCCTATACTGCCCACTGCTGGGCAAAGGCCTTCTCTCACAAATCGAGGTGAGAGGGATTAGGTCATACTTCACCACGCGGACCCAGTGCGGATTGCTGGAGGCAGGTTTGTGGCCACCTGCTGTTGGAACTTATCAAGCGGCCTTCAAGGCTTCCAACTCGGCTTAACGACTACCACATTAAGTGGCAACCGGTACCAACGGCTTAACGTGCGAAGCACGGAGACGCTCGAATATGAAAATGCCACAAACGGTCACCCATCTCAGGCCAACCGAGTCGAACGCTGCTTAACCTAGGTGATCGGTAAGAACACCGCGGTCGCACAGCGCTACGAGCGCCACTTAGGATTACCTCGTTCAATTCCATTGGGAGAACCATGGAAGAAGATACTATAGAAACCCCTAGGAGAACATGAAATTGCCCCTTGGGAAACCACGAGTTAAAACTTTCCATATCTAGGGGCGCGATGGAAAAAATACCCTTATTACCTCTAGGGAAATTGGATCCGCTATGAGCGAGTTAGCTAAAAAGCAAGATGCTTAATAAGGCAGGGGATGGATGATTACTCCTAAGACCCTATAGAAATACCACAGAGTGAAGATTCGTTGTCTATGGAAAAACATTGTAAAAAATACTCGTGACACCTTTCCTAGGGGAAAATTAGAGGTGACACCGTCGAGTTCTAGGGGTAAAACGGGCGAAACATAATTTTTATGGGGTTCCTAGTGGAATCAGACGGGGTCCCACATGCAAATAGTGATGGTGAGGAGTCACCCAGGGTAATGGCGGTATTTCAAGCAGGAAACCCCAGCTTCGTTGTGTGGTTTGTTATATGTACCAGCCGCAAGGGTGTTTAAATTACCGTCCTGTACATAGTCCCCATTAGTCTCAGTATTGTAAGATGACAGATTTTTTGTTATTGGATAAAGTTTTACAGAAATATTAATTAATATCATGACTACTTATCTATACTAATATTATAAAGAGGTAAAGTTTGTGAGTTTGGATGTTCGAGGTAATCTGCGGTACTACTGATCCGATTTTAAAGATTCTTTCACCATTCGAAAGCTACCTTATCCAGAAGTAACATAGGCGCTGTTGTCGACCGGGTACAAAGTCGCGGGAAATTGCTAGGATGATATATTCGAGACGCCTTGTATAGGTAGGTGTATGTCGGTATGGGAAAACGAACTGGTTTAAAATCATATAATATTGTTACAAATCTCAACTACTTACCTCAGGCAGCTCTTCCTCAGAGAGTCCGTCCCATTTGATGTTAGATAGAACTTTCTCGGACATTGTAATCGCCTGGTGCCACGCGAGGTTGCCTTGCATCAGTATCTGTTGAAATAATTGCAGACTATTTATATAGGCTTAAATCATCAAAAAAATGGGAGATACTCCTCTTTGTGTCGTAACCTCAAACAACACGGCTTTGCACGAGATATTAACAAATTAACCGATTTCTGGCAGGTCACTACATTTAGACATAGTAGTAATTGCCACTAAATTACAAAGAACCTTAAAAATGGCACAAATAAATTATTTTTCAAAACAGTCCACACTACACTAGCTTGGAATTTTCTTGAAAATTAATTTCTTATTGAAATTTGAACATCAAAAGAAAGAAAACAGTTTGAACGACCCATGTATTTTTTTAAATTATCTTATTACAGTGCTTTTTACAATATAAAAGAGACATTAATCTCCATCATGTTTCAGCCGTGCGAACAGTATATTTAATAATTATTATTATTCCATATGCATAACTAACGACATGAAATATTTACAGGTAAAGTTCTATACGTTTGTGTGCGTAAAAGGAAAGGTTTGTATACGCACCTGCACGTACATCTTGTCGAGCAACTGGTCGCCGAACTCCTTGAGATCATCGAGCGTCACATTGTATATGACGGCGGCTTTCTCCCGCGGCGACACGTACGGCTGCAGCAGTATGTTCATACGGACGTCCCTACACGAGAATGTAACTTGTAGTAGGTGTATTTTTACGTGAGGAGATCTTTCAGAGACTTCTGCGAGCCTTGGGGGAAGTTTGTGGGACATGTCGGAGTCTGATTAACTCTACAATGGCCGGCATCGACACTTTTGTAGAGGCTCCAAGATTTCAGCTAGGAACGCAACGATGTCCCTCTGTATGAACACAGTACTCATAGCATCGAGGGCCACACCACGCCGCCGTCCTCCTTGGAGTTGCACATGAAGGATTCTCAAGCCCCCACCCCCTGTGTCCCACTACCCCAAATGATGTTGTAGAATACTTGTATTCATATACACACCGTCACGCCGATATTCCTCAAGCGTGGGTGGCAGAGGTGTACTGAGTACACCCACGTTTCTCCGACGATGTTAGGTCCCATGTAATAGGGGGCGAGCCTATTGCTATATACAGGGCACAATTCCAGACGCCGGGGATCCTCATACTGGGAAGTTTTCGTTAGAAAAACCACATTTGTCCGACCTAGGATTCGAACCCAGGACCTCGTGGTCACAAAGCGATGCGCTTTGCCACTAGACCAACGAGGCAGTATTCATATAAATTACACCCTATCTTGTTTTCCCATACCCCATAATTAACTACGTTAGTTGCTAGTAGTGTAAACATTTCATAGCTTAAAATTGTTGTAACCAATGTGCCATATAAGTCATTTCATAGCATTGCATAATATTTTGGGTATTACAGTGGAAACTAAGAAAGTTCCATGCATCAAGTATGTAATCAGAATCATTTATGCGTGCATAAGACGAATTAGGATTGTGAAGGAAGCCAGAGAGGTATGTAAGGAAAGAACCAGTTGGAATTCTGTACTGGCTACCTAGCAAGATATGTGGCGTATAGTTACTTGGCAAGTTTGTGCGGTTTGATGAGCACGTTGTGGTATGTCCGCGCACGCACCTCGCGCACGGCCTCGAACATGGCGTCCGACAGGTTGTGCGGCGCGCTGCGCATCTCGCGGGTTATCAGGTCCACAAGCAACTGCCGACCACAATTATTTATTAATATTTTAACCGCTTGACTTTATATCTGTTGCCGTGCTCTAGGAATTCGCATAAATCGACAAAATAATACAAATACTTATTTGCAATATGGCGGACTATGCCTAAACCCTCTCAGTTTGTGAGGAGGCCCGTGCCCAACGGTGGGACAGTTACTCAATAGGGCTAATAATATTAATATAACTAATTTTCAATATTTCTTTTCTATGAAAATATTGCGAACTAAAAATACATAAAATTCTATCGACAGGAGCGGTACGGGCACCAAAACATTTGTCAAATAAATGAGGCTGGGGCGATTAAAAAAATAAATATATTCAAATGTGTTTTAAATAAATCAACGACGGCCTCAACGGTGACAGATTAGACCTAGCACGGGACAAACAGTTGGTATCTAAAGATGTTTATTTCAGTCTGTTTATTAAAACTTAATACGTAGACTTATCCACAACACAGGAAAAAACCTAGTATGGTCTGTTATTAAATAATAAAATAAATAACCGTGTTTCTAAATTAAAAAAACACGATTCAAATCGAATCCTATTGCCGGTCCACCTTATTTAAGCAACCACTCTAACGACTGAGCTACGGAAGCAGGTGGTTGCGATTTCTATTTAGTATATTATTAGTATATTTAGTATATTCTATCTAGTATATCTTTGTTCAACGGATAGGATGATTAAAAAAATTGAGATTTTACCCAACCCTCTGTTATCCCATTTACACAATCATATATAATAATTTGACGGACGATTTAGCGCAGTGGTTAAGAGCTTAAGCCGCTCCGCCCATTGTGTCTAATCTTTCAAATCTTTGTAACCCACAATTATTTGTTTCGGTCAGAAGGCCAATTCTCGTAATTAAAAGTGTTCAAAATGCAGTCTCGATCTAATCTCACTGTCATAAATCTCACAAATGGTATTCTCGTAAAATATCGACATCGACCGAATCGAAATCGGACCGAAAGTTGAAGAAAATGTAAGCGGTATTCCGATAAATTTTTTAAACCGAAATGATCAAAATGTACAAAACAACGTCAATCTGAAGATTAGTTCAGTTGAATATTTTTTATTTAGACTGACTTATTTAGACTGGCAGCTGAGATTTACATGTAATTTCCAAATGATATACAATATATTTTAAATTAAACAAAATGATGTTATATCGAAATCAGACTGAGATGATACTGAAATGGGGTCGATACTTTAGTGGAGCAGAATGCTAAATGTAAGTCAATTACACCGTCACGCCTATATTCCCCAGAGGGGGTGGCAAAGGTATACTGAGTACACCCACGTTTCGCCGACGATGTTAGGTCCCATGTAATAGGGGGCGAGCCTATTGCCATATACCGGGCACAATTCCAGACTCCGGACTCATACTGGGAATTTTTCGTTAGAAAAACTACATTTATCCGACCTAGGATTTGAACCCAGGACCTCGTGATCACAAAGCGATGCGCTTTGCCACCAGACCAAAAAGGCATAAGACAATTCATAGTTAAATCTCAATTCAGTCTCAGTGTCAATAAAATACGAGAATTGTCTGCCTTCTGGACATTTGTGAATGCTGTTTGTAAACGCACCTATAACGCAGGGATAAATCCTAGTGCGAGGTTGCGTTTTAAAAATCATAAATAAAACATAAATATGCATAAATAAGCTTTGACACTCACATGTAAATTCTGACTGTATCCGTTAACTTTCATCGTGAGCCCTTTATCCCCGACATACAGCGAGTGCGACAAGTCGGCCATGTTAGCTGGGTACACTTCTTCCTGTATCACCACAAATAATATAAATTTATTTTCATTGCGTAGCACGGAGGGACTACGGTAATAATGGCAATATTGGCAGGCAGCTTAATCCATTGTTTAAGAGCTTAAACCCTGCCCACTGGATGGAGTAGCTGCAGGTTCGCTCCTCGCAAAGAACAAATCTTTGTGTTACCCAAAAATGTTTCGGCCCGGATGTTTGCGTATGTGAATTTATATTTGTAAATGCGTCTACGGTGCATGAATTATTTCCTAGTAGGGATACACACCCGCAAAGGTAAAGCAACGTTCAATTTACGGCCGGTTTCAATTTTTAACTCAAGGATAGATTTTCCTACTATGGATAGAAATTTGACATATTTTAGTTTCTCTAGGAAGAATTGCACTCTAACCTTCAACTACTCGATCCACAATCAATTCTTGGCTCGTGTTCATGTTGTCAGAGATCTTGGTGCTATCATGGATAGTAAACTGTCTTTCGATCACCATATCGACCACATAGTCAGTAAAGCTTCCTCCTCTCTTGGCTTTATCATTCGCAACAGTGGTTCCTATACTAGCATGAAGACCATCAAGTTGCTTTACTGTGCGTATGTTCGGAATCATCTCGAGTATGCAAGTCAGATATGGAATCCCAACTACGCAATCCACTCCGACAGACTCGAACAAATACAAAAGAAGTTCACGAAACATTTAAATTACAAATTTAAAATTCCGCCCTTGAGATATGAAGATCGCTGCGCTCGCTTCCATTTACTCTCTTTATACATTCGCAGAAAAATTTCCGATGTTCGCTACCTAACAAAAATTGCGCAGTCCAAAGTCGACTGCCCTCAACTTACAGCGAAAATATATTTAAACATTCCCCCACGACATTCCCGCCCTAGACACTTGCTCCATATTCCATTCTCACATACCTGGTATCGTCGTAATTCATTCTTCCTGCGCACATGTAATATATTTAACGACTTAATGAAGTCCAAACACCTTACATTAGATCTATATACTAGTTGCCCCACCTCAATTAATGCTATTCTCACCAAACACTTCACCACCTCCTAACAGACTATTATATCTTTCTTTTTGTTTGTTTATTTACTGTTTCCTTAAACTTTTTTTTTTAGTTTGTATCATTTTGCTTGTTATTAGCGATTAGGCAAATTATCTATATCTTAAGTCTATATGTGGAGGCTTGTAAATGGCTAATTGTAACTATTTTATACTATTAACTCTGTTATGCTAGCTGTAAGCCCCCCAAACAACTGAAAATAAATAAATAAATAAATATTTTGTATGGAAAATCTGTCAAAATTCTACTATAAGCATATCTATCCTTGAATATTGAAACCGGCCACTAGTCTCACATGGTGACCAATTGTAGCAATTCCATATTGAAGCGTCTGCATCGGAAAGAGCGCTAAACAGTTAATTTTGGTTACCAATAAAAGTGGTACCTAGGCGTTTTAGCGAGTTGAAAATCTTATAGGCGGCTTGATAAGTTCCAACAGCAGATGGCCACAAACCTCCGCCAATCCGCACTGGCGTCCCCGTGGTATTCTCTCTCACTTCGATTGGTGTGAGAAGTTCTTTACCCAGCAGTGGGAAAGTATAGGCTGATTTGTTTATTATAGCTCTCATTTAAAAGTGCAATTTATCGAGCACTTTTGAAAAGAAAATTGTAACCGACAATCCGTGTTCTTACAAAATACACTTTATCAGACAGGAATCGAAAAAGGGGAAAATTTTGCGGGTGTTATGATTGGCGACTTCTCTTAGGAACATTGTTGTTAAGAGCTGGCACCATAAGCTGTGAGATTGGATTGAACAAAATACGTATATATATTTTCCTTAATGGGGCTTCCGATTTTGTTCATAAAAAGGTTCAATATTGTAATAAATTGACGACGATTTAGCGCAGTTGTTAAGAGCTTGAGCTGCTCCGCCCACTGTGTCTAATAGTCGCGGGTTCGATTCCCGCACGGGACAAATCTTTGTGTAATCCACAATTATTTGTTCCGGTCTGGGTATTTGTTTCTGAATTTTCATGTTTGTAAACGCACCCACGACACAAGAATAAATCCTAGTGTGGGGCTATAAAAAAAAAAAAAAAAAAAAAAAAAATATCATTGTTTCATACTTTGAGTCCTTGTTGTAACACGTCCGTCCAAAGGTCGAGTAGACACGAACTGTAAAGAACACACTGATGTTAAAAGTGTACTGACTGATCTAATTACTATCATATACTAGATGACGACCTCCCCTCCCCCGTAGTATGATCGTCTAGACGAAAGTTCCTATTTCCGGATTTTGTAAGACTAAAAAATCCCTTTTTACAAGCACCTAAAACTACGAGTCACATCGTCGTTATCAAATGAATATCTGCTATATGCACTTTTAGGAAATTTCGACGTTTTGTCTATTATGTCTAGTTTACTAACCAAATTTTCGTATAGAAAGACTACTATGTGACTCTAAAGATTATGTACTGTGGTCTCTAAAAATATGCTTCAAATATCTCATTCATTTAAAATTTTACAGAATTTGTTTTATTCAATATCTTAAAGTTCTACTTTTTGCGCATAGCAGATATTGGTTTGACAACGACATGGCGATTTTCAAGTTTAATGTCCTTAAAGCTATGAAGATAAATTCTATCTAATCATTAGACAGACATTAGTCATGAAAGCTGAGAGTGGAAAATGGGGGGAAATTAAAATAACTTAGGTCTTGCAACCACAGATGAACTGAGAATAAATAGATTTGATACTTGATTACTTTATTGGCTAAAATAAAATAGTAGAGCATACGCAAAAATTGTGTAAATAAGTTTAAGATTTCAACGATTTACCCATTTATACACACAAGCTCTCCTGTGGGAACGAGGGAGGAGACGGAATAGGGGTGGAGTTACTAAGAAATTATATTATTTTAATAGATTACATTCTTTCCTTTTGATGGTGTATAAGATCTTGGTTTTATACTAAGGAAATGTGATACTACTTGGCTTTCAGATATTAAATCATTCAAGTCTTTCATTTATTTAAATTAATATACAGACTGTCTGAAGATTCAAATTATCATCGATTCAATCCATAAATGCAATGCGACATAATTTAATAAGATTTCACATTCAGGGGTGTTAAACTTAAATTACGTAACATCTTATAGAATGATAACATAACATTAAATAAATCTAGCGTGTATCAAAACCAGTTCGTTCATGTCTATGGTTCACCTGAACAATACAATATTAGTCTCAGTATTGACAGCTTATGAAAACGTTAAATAATTGCTCTCAGGTTTTATTATAAAGAATTTATCGTCATTAGTGAATGTGTAAAGTAACCTTTTTTACAGCTTACACACAGACAGCTTTTACAGTTTTGAGTTCTGCGCATCGATACGTTACATTTAGAGTGCCCAAAAAGATTCATGTGAGCTGTATATATCAATGAATGACTGAAATTTGCTTATATCATATGAGTGAATAGGCGAGTGGAATTGACATTTTATATGAGTGAATGGAATTTGCTATTGAAGCCGTCGGGTATGATTGGGTGTCACTGTCAGTACAACCACTTGGTTGAAATATGAATGCGAATAGTATGTTCGGTATGGCAGTACTCACTCCCTGGGCGATTTGAGGCTGAGCGGCGAGATGAAGTAGAAGTAGAGCAGAGCGGTGGGGAAGCGGAACTTGAAGTCCGGCTTGTACCACAGCTCCATGTGCCGGTTCTTCCGCAGCAGGTTCGGCTGGTCCAGTCTACACATCAATACCACTTACACCGAATGTTACACCGAGAAAGGTCAGTATGGGGACTCCTAAACACGAAGAGATAATAAAATATGTTCTAAGGAACCATGCCATCAGTTTAGAGATAAGAAAAACGGCATTTATAGAGTTTCAAAGCAATTGTAGGTAACTGATCAAAATGACCGAGTGCTATTCCTGAAATGTTGAGTTATTTTTATATATTAATGCTGATTTCTTTATCTGTAAAGTCGATGACATAGATTAGACCCTAGAAAATATATTATATCCCTTCTCGACATTATT
Organism: Phalera bucephala; assembly: GCA_905147815.2. Lineage (NCBI taxonomy): Eukaryota > Metazoa > Arthropoda > Insecta > Lepidoptera > Notodontidae > Phalera > Phalera bucephala. The sequence goes on from LR990629.1 coordinate 11,755,836, forward strand.
ACACCTTGGATGACGCAGGTCCACTGGATATCGAGATATAAAAAATGTAATAATTTTGACGTTTGTAAGTGTTTTTGTATAGGCATATACAAATAAACAAATTTTGACTCTGACATAATTAAAAAATACGAACAGGGCCGGTTGTTTTTACAGTTAATAACGCAAAGGAAAATGGAAAAAATGTACACGAACCACGTTGTGAAACGAAAAATCGCGTAATCAGATCCTTTTACATATCAGCACTTGTTTTTTAGACCTGTTAGAATGTAATAGAGCGTTAAATCAACGCTCGCTTTTGCAAAGCGCGGCGCTTGCTCCTTTTGATCATATTTTTTATTTTATTTATATATCGAACAGCTTTTGACAATAGCAAGCTTAAGAGTATAACTTATACTAAGAGTACAACTATTTGAATTTGCAGCTGGCTTTTTAAGATATGTTGGTTGTTATTACATTACAATATACGTTAACGTTATTCATATTATAAATTTATTACGTGACACTATTGTGTTGATTAAATTTTGTTTTTATATTTTGTTTCCAACCACATATTATTCATACTTATTGTGCTCGTAAACACTGTATTGTTTTATGATTTGTAAGCAGCTAGTCAATTTTGCGTACACCTTTTATGGGTTCATGTTATTGGAAATATGTAAACACAAATCTACTAATAACAACACTATGCATAAGAGATGTCAACCCTTCTACTTCTTCTTCTTCAAGTTATGGCTTCACACTAATTATAAGTGTATTTTGCCAGTGTCCAGTGAGATATATAATCGTGTTTGTTTAAATTAATTCGACTCCCCGATGAATTTGATGACAACGATGATAATGAAATAAATGAAGTACCCCACCCTGGATAGTAAAGCGGTGGATACTTTACATACCAATTGAAACTGCCGTTTGGAGGGAAGTCGAAAAGGCACGTTTTATCACTTTGTTACAATTACCTTCACTCATGCACATATAAGAACACATAATGGTTAATATTCCACCAACATTACGCATTATTAGTCGAAATAACACAAGCTTTAGAAATTAAAACAAATTGACAACATCACTCTTCGACTTCCCGCCAAAACTCCCCAACCCTTCTATATAATCTGTGCTTCCGCCTCAGGGTAGCACTCTGTGCGATTGTCTTTTTCTAAGTGCTGTTTTGAATATAGTTATATCTTGTACAATCGAGTGTTTTTCTAATAGCGTAATTATCTATCTTCGACACATGTATCAGGATTGTATTCTGTTAAATGATTATACGAATGTAATCATGTGTACTGTTGGTGTACCGTTCTTGATAAATAAATAAAATAAACGTTTTCACGACGGTTTTCCATAAAACTCGATCTTGATATTCTAATAATTTCACCTGAAGTTATTTACAGTAGCGATCAGGTCTCCCTGGCTCAACACTTGAGTTTTTGTCTCGCTGGCTTCAACCTTCTTGTGGATGTCCTTGGGCGAACTGGTCTGCAGGTCGAGGCCGAGCTCCCTGGCCGTGTCGATGTAGGGCAGCGCGGGCGGCACCAGGTCGAAGTCCGTGGTGATGTATATGTTCTTCTCGGGCACGTGGAACTGCGGGTAGGGCTCCGCGTGCAGCCAGCGATCCATCCATTTCGGTGGTATTTCTAATTAAATATACCTACTTGTACATCTTTCCAATATCAATGTTTATTGTGAATATAGGCGGCAGTCTATTTAAAGCACTCGACTTTATTGTGCTCGACAATAAAGAATAAATATGCTTTAAATTGACTGCCTCGTTCGCCCAGTGGCGAACAAAGTGCTGAACAAGAGGGGGAGAGAGAGCGAGCAGGGTATAAAAAGAGAGGGGAGAGGGAGGGGGAGAAAGAGTGAGCAGGGTATAAAAAGAGAGGGGAGAGGGAGGGGGGAAAGAATTGGAGAGAGCGGGGAAGCAAGGAATGAGGGAGGGAGAGAGAGGGAGCGATAGGGAGGGGAAGGGAGAGAGAAAGGCAGAGAGGGAGGGAGGGGTAGAGATAGATCTGATACGTCTTTTTTAAATTAATATGTTACGTACTCAACGTTTTTATTGGTTTTTAAATGCTAAATATAGGTCTTCATTTTAATATCAAAATACACGCTCACCCATCCGCTTGTACTCAGTGCCGAACCACTTCTCCTTCGCGTCGTACTCGATGGGCGTGGAGTGCTTGTTGGATAGCACCATCACGTTCACCGTGTCGGCTGTCATGCACTCCAGTAGCTCCTTGATACCCTGGTATAGGACATCAATTTCTGTGTCGATTATGTATGTTTTGGAGGTATCACTATTACGACTGATATCTTACCATGACCAAATAGACCGTGTCTTATCTGAAGGATAAGTCAAGAGTCTCCGTAACCGGCGAGCGTGTATGAGACGAACTATGAAAGTGAAGGAAGCCAGAGAGGTCTGTAAGAAAAGAACCTGTTGGAACTCTATACTCTTCTCAGATTAGATTATAGAAAGAAAGAAAAGAAAGAAAGAAAGAAATTTTATTTGTCACAGCATGGGAGACACAGACAGAGATATTATAAAATTACAAAAACTATAAATTTAAAAGAAAAAAAAAATACAAAAATGGAACACAACAAAGTAATACACATAAGTATGTGTCTCACGGCTGAGCCAAATAGGTATCCAGATCAGCTTAGTGTCAGGCACAAGTGCGAGACGCTGATTTTCATCTGGACCCTCCTAAGTCTTCACACATGTCAATCCAGTATATATATACATACATACATAAAAAATATATATATATAGCTCGGAAATTTAAATGTTATATAGGTAACTTTTAGTGCGCAAATTGTTAAGTGTAGTGAAGTGAAATGTGTGTGAAATAATTATATAGATACATCACTGATGCCTAAGTTACTGGTTATGCCACCTAGTTTGGGTGTCAGTAGACCCACGCGTTACTTATTCCAACTATTCTTTATGTAAAATTATTGTAACAAGGTGCTTTTTTCTAAATAAATGTATAATAACTATTATTATTAAATCAAAATCAAGTTGTTTTTCTCCTCAGTGCTGAGGGTCGTAATCTCCGATATGGGACGCAAACAGTATCCCTTTTCTACGACGTCTTTCCATGTTGTTTTTTTTCATATAGACGAAAATCGTCCATTTATTTACCTATCTATATCATTACGCCAGATCCCTTTGGTGGAAGGTAGAGAGTTCCAACTGATTCGTTCCTTACAGATCTTTCGGACTTCCTCCACTCTCATATTTATCTCATACACGCTCGCCGGTTACAAAGACTTGTTACGTAATTTGAAGAATAGTCTAGAAAGAAGATGATATGGTTGAAGATCCACCTGTTAATCCAGCCATCCAGCGTTTCAGGTTTGGAATACCTGTTCTTTAAACCTTATATTACTATTTATTTAGCTAGCTACTGCCTCGTTGGTCTGGTGGCAAAGAGCATCGCTTTGTGATCACGAGGTCGTCCTGGGTTCAAATCCTAGGTCGGACAAATGTAGTTTTTCTAATGAAAGATTCCCAGTATGAGTCTGGAGTCTGGAATTGGGCACGATATATGACAATAGTCTAGCCCCCTATTACATGGGACCTAACATCGTCGGCGAAACGTAGGTGTACTTAGTACACCTCTGCCACCCCCTCTGGGGAATATAGGCGTGACGGTGTTTTTTTTTTAAACCAAAACGGATTAACTGAAGCCCTTGCGAGCAAAAAATCACGTTTTCACCGATTCACACGCAGTTTTTATCAACTCACGTTAGGCATTTCATTTATATATGACCGAAGAATATAGTTAAAACGCGATAACTTTTTAACTTTTCATGAGAAGCTTGAGATATTTGGTTTGTGCAGCAGGACGACGATATTTTATGTTTTCGCAACTACGGAAGACGTGGAGTGGGCAGGCCCCTTACAAGGTGGAGCGATGACCTGGTGAAGGTCGCAGGTAGAAGCTAGATGCGTGCGTGCGGACAGCACAAAGCCTGTCGTTGTGGCGATCTTTGTCCTGCAGTGGACGTTTTTCAGCTGATGTGACGATTTCGCAACTAAAGTATGCTACCCACCTCGGGATCGTACTTGTAATACAGGCGGTCCCCGGTGATGTAGTGCTCGGGCGGGTAAAAGTGCATGTTCTCCACCAGCGTCTCCACGTGCTCGGCCGGCTGGGACTCCTCTTCGAACCGGAAGCTCGTTTCTTCTATAGTCTGTAAAATTGTAATTGAAAAAGACCTTTTTAAAAACAAGCTTTTATAGCAAAACACAACAAAGATGTCTTATAATATCAGCCTATACTGCCCACTGCTGGGCAAAGGCCTTCTCTCACAAATCGAGGTGAGAGAGATTAGGTCATACTCCACCACGCGGACCCAGCGCGGATTGGTGGAGTCAGGTTTGTGGCCACCCGCTGTTGGACTTATCAAGCCGCCTTTAAGGCTTCTAACTCGGCTTAACGACTACCACCGTAAGTGGTAACCGGGACTAACGGCTTAACGTGCCTTCCGAAGCACGGAGACGCTCGAATATGAAAATGCCACAAACGGTCACCCATCTCAGGCCGACCGAGTCAAGCGCTGCTTAACCTTGGTGATCTGTAAGAACACCGCGGTCGCACAGCGCTAAGAGCGCCTCGTGTCTTGCTTAGTTGAAAGTTCCATCGGCCACCTCTTGGCTTCATCATCAGACCTTGAATACCACCTCGTTGAACTTGTCATTACCAATCCAACAAGCCTAAACACAACGGGGTGACGTTGTATAGTTCACATGTTCCTATGGTCACCTTCTGACTCCATCATCAGACTAGCTCCATGGCACCATATTATTGTATTGTCGCCAATTTTACATACGTATGCCTGTATAAATTTTAGCTCAATCAAATACCCGGAAGTGCTTGAAAAATGGATCATAATATTTGGACGGGAAAGACAGACAGGCAGACACACGAACATTGCAAGTTAAAAAGCTTGTAATATAAGTCAAGTTTATCTCTTAGGCTAGTCATTGCCTGAAGGTGCGTTTCAACCAATAAGGCAAGAATTGAAACACTGCCATTTGTATCAATTATTGATATTTATAGCCATCATGAGCCCGCACAATATAACGAGCTTATAATAATAATATTAGCCCTGTTAAGAAACTGTCCCACCGTTGGTCACGGGCCTCCTCTCAAACTGAGAGGGGTTAGGCCATAGTCCACCACGCTGGCCCAGTGCGGGTTGGCGAACTACACACATCTTCGAGAAACTCTTAGGCATGCAGGTTTCCTCACGATGTTTTCCTTTACCGTTAAAGCAAGTGATAGTTAATTTTTAATACGCACATGTGCGCACGCAAGCAGTGATAGCCTAATGGTTAGACCGTTGGACTGCAAAGTCAGAGGTCTCGGGTTCAAACCCAGCACCTTTGTCTTTTCATAAAACGCTTATCTATACTAATATTAAAACGAGGAAAAATCTGTTTGTTTGTAATCAATAAAATCTGAACCTATTGGACCAATTTTAATAATTCTTTGACCATTAGAAAGCTACGTTATCTAAAAGTAACATAGACCCGGTAAATAGGGCTGTTGTCGACTGATTGATTGCGAAGCCACGGACAACTACTAGTATTAAATATATCGCACGAGTCATAGCGAGAGTCATATTTCCGTTGCAGAGTTAAGGTTTGGTCGAATAGCCGACGGAGCACGCGGGAGAAGGACGCAAGCGCTCGGCAAGGTTCGGTCGTGGCGTTTGCCGTCGCGCCGAGCGGGGCTGTGCTGTGTGGCGTCTCCCGTACATTTCAGTACATTACAACTCCCCAAGCCGCGCCACAGTCGCGCCGAGCGGAGCTGCGCTGTGTGCCGTCTCCCGTACATTCCAGTACATTGCAACTCCCCAAGCCGCGCCACCGTAGCGCCGAGCGGGTCTGCGCTGTGTGCCGTCTCCCGTACATTTCAGTACATTACAACTCCCCAAGCCGCGCCACCGTAGCGCCGAGCGGGTCTGCGCTGTGTGCCGTCTCCCGTACATTTCAGTACATTACAACTCCCCAAGCCGCGCCACCGTCGCGCCGAGCGGGTCTGCGCTGCGTGGCGTCTCCCATACATTTCAGTACATTGCAACTCCCCAAGCCGCGCCACCGTAGCGCCGAGCGGGTCTGCGCTGTGTGCCGTCTCCCGTATATTTCAGTACATTACAACTCCCCAAGCCGCGCCACCGTAGCGCCGAGCGGGTCTGCGCTGTGTGGCATCTCCCGTACATTTCAGTACATTACAGCTCCCCAAGCCGCGCCACCGTAGCGCCGAGCGGGTCTGCGCTGCGTGGCGTCTCCCGTACATTTCAGTACATTACAACTCCCCAAGCCGCGCCACAGTCGCGCCGAGCGGGGCTGCGCTGCGTGGCGTCTCCCGTACCTTTTAGTACATTACAACTCCCCAAGCCGCGCCACAGTCGCGCCGAGCGGGGCTGCGCTGCGTGGCGTCTCCCGTACCTTTCAGTACATTACAACTCCCCAAGCCGCGCCACAGTCGCGCCGAGCGGGGCTGCGCTGCGTGGCGTCTCCCGTACCTTTCAGTACATTACAACTCCCCAAGCCGCGCCACCGTCGCGCCGAGCGTGGCTGCGCTGTGTGGTGTCTCCCGTACATTTCAGTACATTACAATTCCCCAAGCCGCGCTGCGTCGGCTATGTGACAAAACCTTTAGGAAATTAACATGTGTGTGTGCAGCAACACGAAAATTATTTGAACACACATTTCCTTCCTAGTCTCTAATACTCCTGCTCTCGTTATATCAACTTATGTTATTTTACCACTTTGCGGCAAGCGTTTGTATACTAGAATCACAAGAATCTACGTAATTATGAGCAATAATTTCAGCGTATCGTCCTACAATCAACCTACATTATCCCACCGCTGGGCCTTCTCTTATAAATAAAAGTAAGAGAAAACGGGTCAGGGAGCATGACCCGTTATCCATTATTTTTATTTATGAGAGAAGAAGAAAAATGGTGGATCATGTGGCCCCAGTGCTGATTACAGCTGAGATGTTTATTATCAGAACGAAGATATGTTACAATTTTCAACTGATTAACTGTCCAGTATCAACGTTTAACAAATCGCCATTATCAAATAAATATATGCTATGCGCACTTTTTGGCAATGTCGACATTTTGACTATTATGACATGTTACTGACCAAATTTTCGTATAAAAAGGATGCCATGTGAGTCTAAGCATTATATGGCGAACTTTAGTTGCTAAAAAATATGTTAAAAATGTCTGCTTCATATAAAATTTTACAGGAAAATGTTCTTATTCATTATCCCAAAGTTATACTTTTGCACATAGCAGATATTCATTTGACAACAACGAAATATGGCTCACCTTAATTTCTTCGTATATCCTTTCGGACGGCCCAATCTTTCGCAGCATGTTAATGTACGAAAATATCGCTTCCAACACCTGAAAACAAACAATATGATGGTGTACTTTTTGTAATCAAAAACTAATTATTCGATATTGATATCGGATTGTGTTGATACGGCGTTGCTGTTACATCATACCATTCACTGTTCCAGCCTCCGAAATGGAATTTCCTCTACGTAAAACCGATGGTACATACATAGATTTGAACCCCAGGCCTTGTGGTCACCTGCCGCGGAATGCGCTCAAGACGTTTGTGTGAATGATTTAAGCTGTTGGCCGCAGGGCCTTCGCAGCTTCACCGGAAGGCGAGCGTGCAACCACTAAGCTCGAGATGGAAAATCGCTCTAGCCAAACAAAGCAGTCAGTATGCAGTTATGGGTTTGTGTGAAAGATGTAATAGGTTACCTCGTCGATATGGTCCAGCCCTTCTTTAGTAAGCACCACCTGCGTGGAGAACAAGCTATACATCGAGGTGTAGTCGATGCCGCTCTCGGAATTGCCTGTGTAGATGCCCAGCGCCCACACTCTGACAAAATTTTGAAATCGCTCAGTTTGGAGCCAATTTAGAGTTTATACCTGACGAACAAGACTGTATTTGCAATGCTCTAGATAGTCTTATGATAAACACACATTAGAAAAATCACTTATCATTTTCAGTGAAAAAACGTTGTTCAGATCAAATTGACGGCTTGGTCCAGTGATTAAGAGCTTAAACTGCTTCTTTGTCTAATAGTCGCGGGTTCGATTCCCGCACGGGACAAATCTTTGTGTGATCCACAATTATAAACCACTGTGCTAAATCGTCTGTCGAACAAAGTTTGTTTTTTATTTCTAAGTTCCCGATGTTTCGCGTGCTTTGCAGTACCCATGGTCACTGGAAGGACTGAGATGTTAGCCGTTCAAATGGCATAGTAGTTTGGGGGTACCCTCCAACTTCCAATTATTTTTGTTAGTCCGATCTATGCAGAATGAGCTCAGTGTCTTGAGGTCTTGCAGTGTTATGCTTGGTTTTGGATTTGATTACATTAATTACCGGATCCAAAGTCGATGGTCCCAGCCCCAGCAATTTTCTCTATTGGAATTAAGAGGTTTTTTTTAATTATAATAGCCTCGCGAACCATTCTTGGAAGAATCGGTGTTCTTTCACGAGAATTTGAGTTATATCAAATGTGATGTTATGGCGGGTGAGGTCTACATGTTCACAGACTGCAGAACTTTTAAGCAACAGTGTTTAATGTCAACTATGTGTTCTTTTACCCGAGTAAAGAAACACAGCTGACTCGATCCGAAAAATAGTTTCATTTAATTAGTCCATCATACTTACTTTTTTCTAAGATAGGAAAGCAAACTGCCTTTGCCCTCGTGTCCGAGAAGGAACGATATGTACTGGTGCGGCTTGGACTCGTACTCCGCGAGCAACGACCTCATGCACCATGTCAAATGGACCTGGGAACAAAAAAAACAATCTTAGTCCCTTGGAAATTGAAACACTGCATTCTAAAAGGCGTCTTAATGAAATTCAAATGCCTGCTCATAGTACAGCTCTATATTTCAATAACATTTTATGTATGGCCCCTAGAATATAGAATAAAATTCCTGGATATATTAGAAACCACACTGATTTAAATGTATTCAAAAATAGCCTGCTCGAACTGCTAAATAAAAAGACATACTATTCTGTGTGTGAATTTCTTAATGATACAATAACATCCTAAGGCAAAAAAGGATGCTGAAATTGGTTTTGTTATGAATAATGATTTATTATTAATTAATTAAATTGTAATTGTAAATTATTTTTATTGATTATTATTGTAATTTATAACTAATATTTTGTAAGCCATTGAATGGCCAAACATAGCGCTCTTAAATAACGACTTAAAGATTACTACCTCTTTAACCTATGTTTCACAAATAAATAATTTGAATTTAGTTGGGGAAACACTCGAATTGGTCTCGAAATGCTTTAGAAAAGCGACCGAGCGGTTAAAACATCGTATTCAATACGACGAGGGTCGACCATTTATCGACCGGGAGAGCGACAGTGATGCAATTATTTTACAAAACAATAATAAGGGACGGATATATTGAGCGCGCGCTCGGAAATAAACGACGTATGTGCAAAAACATTTTTTATCATTTTATATAAAAGCTACACATTAAAAAAAAACTGCTTTCGTGGAATTTGCGACAATTATTTGCTATGTTTTTAAGTAAAGTTAATAATAATAATATACTTTATTGCACACAAAAATAATAAAAAAGACATAAAGTATTGTACATAGTTGTTGTTGCTCAGCGAGCTATGGAGAGAGCTATGCTCGGCGTTTCTCTACGTGATCGAATCAGAAATGAGGAGATTTGTAGAAGAACCAAAGTTACCGACATAGCCCTTAAGATTAGCAAGCTGATGTGGCAATGGGCGGGCCACATAGCGCGAAGATCGGACGGATGTTGGACAGAAAGCTTCTAGAGTGGAGACCACGTATTGGCGAGCGCAGCGTGGGACGACCACCTTGTGAAAATCGCAGGAAGTCGTTGGATGCAGGTGGCATCGGACCGGTTACGCTGGAAAGCGATTGGGGAGGCCTATGTTCAGCAGTGGACAAGTATAGGCTGTGATGATGATGATGATGACATAGTTGTTGGTACAGTAAGGCGGCCTTATCGCTTACAGCGATTTCTTCCAGGCAACCTTTAGGTAGAAGACAGCGATGGTTACGATAAAAATAGACAAAGTGCAATAATTTTATAGATTTTCACTAAATAATAAAAAAAAAAAAATTTAAGGGATATAAATGAAAGAGTCAATTTTACTTATTACACATAATACAAAAAAATTACCGAAAAAGAAATAAGAGTTTAGAAGTAACGAAAGAAAAACGAGCGAACTGAAAATTTGAGGGGGAAGGTAAACTAGTATTAAATTTGAAGGAAATGTGCTTTATTTTCACGCTTAAATATTTCCAAGGACTATGGGCGTCTTATAGACTCAGGTAAGGAGTTCCAGAGACGGACACTTTGAACAGTGAAAAAATTAGTAAAGAAGTTGGAAGAATGGGAAGGAATTATAAGGCGAAGTGTATCAGAGGAACGAAGGTCACGAGACTGAGTGGAAGCAAGAAAGTAGAAACGTCGCTTAAGATACATAGAAGAGCGCGGATAAATAAGACAGAGTAAAGTAGAGCAAGGACATGTACGAGTCTACGACGATGGACAGGAAGCCACTAGAACTACAACACACTAAAGTTCTTAAGCATTTTGCGTTTGAATCAGGTATTGTAAAGCAATAAAAAGAGAAGATGGCTTTAGATTTTTTTTCTAATTAAAATTTCGTTTAATCGTGTATTCCTTTTACCAGATTATAAAATCTACATTCAAAAATCATATTTTGAAATATTAAGTCTCTATCCCATATACTTTTTGAAGTGTATTGGAGCACAAAAACAGGCTTTTATCGCGGTAGCTACTTAAGGGACAAATGCTCCGCGATACATGTCGCTTGTAATGCCCACATCGAGTGCTCTATTCCTTGTCGCTTTTTTTTAATGAACAAAAGTTGCAGAAACAAATTATGTGAAACTTTTTCGGGCGATATGCTGCGACCGATGTGGGCTGCTTAATAGATGTGGGCGACATAGGTTGCGGGATATTTGTCGGGCACCGTCGCTCGACATTTTATGCAACACGTGTCGCGGGACAAATGTCTCTTAGTGAATATGAGTCTTTCATATCATCCAGTAAACTTTATTGCTATTAAACACCATGACACCTATAATCCCTAAGCGGGTGGCAGAGATGTACTGTACACCCACTTTTCCCCGACGACGTCAGGTCCCATGTAATAGGGGGCGAGCCTACTGTCATATACGGGCACAATTCCAGTTACCGGACTGATACTGCGAATTTTCGATAGAAAAACTACATTTGTCCGACCTAAATTTTAAACCCAGGACCTCCTGAACCCAACGCGCATTATTCGCCACTAGACCGACAAGGCAGTTATTAGAGTTCAATAAAACCCTCATCATCATCTGCCGGTGTCAGTCCACTGCTGGACGTAGGCCTCTCCCATGGCACGCCACTGAGCTGGATCTTCAGCTCTCCTCCAATAGCTGCCCGCTGCCTTACGAATATCGTCGCCCCACCTAGCTACAGGGCGCCCTACAATACATTTGCTAACACGCGGTCTCCACTCAAGGAACCAGTCTGCTCTAACAGCCATCGGTTCTGCGACATATGTGACCTGCTCGCTGCCACTTCAGCTTGATAATTCGCTAAGCTATGTCGGTAACTTTATTTCTTTGTCGAGTAACTTCGTTCCGGATTCGATCCTTAAGAGAAACTCCGAGTATAGCTCTCTTCATAGCTGACTGACCTTGAACTGGTGGACAAGCCGCACAGTGAGTGGCAAAGCTTCCGTAATAACCTACCTCCGTGGTATCCCCAATAGGTTTGACGTAGTACATGCTGCGGAACTCCGGGGTGACCGCGTCGGGCTTGAACCTGAACTTGCTAAAGTCATCGGACGGCAGCTTGTTGGTGGGGATGTGGCCGAACGTATTCACCACGTACTCTTCCAGCGCCGCCAGGTCCATGCGCGCCTGTTGGATTACATAATTTATGTTTAATAATTATTATATTAATACGTGAAGCAAAAACTTTGTATCCCTTTTTACGAAAATTGCGCGGACGTAGGAGTATGGAATTTCCAACACTTATAGTTTATATATAGAGAAAGAGTGCAGAATGCTAATATTTTTTAAAATTATGCATAAAGAATACATTAAATCAATAAAAATAACATTACGCACACTACATGTATTTGACACACACACGCATATATACTCTTTTGTTTATTGTAAAGGCTGTGGTCAAATTGAGAATAGTTTAATATTGTTTGTCTTTAATATTATTTGTCTATAGTCTTGCTGAATGTCAAACATAACCAGCTGAATGAGCTGATGAAAGAGTAGGTCGAATTTCGACCAATGGGCGACCACTAGTTCATGTTAATTATGTATGAGAAAAAATATATAGGGGTAGTAAAAACTAAAAAAGTCTATGCTTGCAGTGGCTATTAGGTGCGGGTCATTTTCTTCCCTCTAATATGGTCGAGTCGAGGTGATGGCTGCTCAAGTAATCGTACTCGTGAACGGGTGCTGCTTGTGGATTTGATTGGATTGGTCCACCCAGAATCCTCTAGCTTTTCATATATTTAAAAATATTATTATGTCTTATATCTCAGTCGTAAGGCATCACACTGGAGCTGGAGCGCATTAATGATGTAATGAGAATTAGACAAAAAAGACAAGTCCGCTGAGTTTCTCGCCGGATCTTCTCAGTGGGGGCCGCGATTCGATCCGATGGTAGATTAGTAACTTAAAAAAAAAATGTACATATGACAATTTCCAAACACCCCTGCAGGGTTTATGCAACATAAACGATTTGAGCTAAACTATCTAATATCATCACGCCAGTTCACACAGTTTAAGCAGATATACAGAGTTTAATTTATTGTTTTCCTTACGCACCTCTAGCGCTTCTTCCACTCTTAGGCCCACTTCACGAACCAGGGTTAGCGATACCTATTGACTACCTCGAGGTTATAACGTTAAGTTGAAGGCAATTTCACGTCACAACCCTGGTTCCTGCAAGTGAGTCTTACAGTTTGTCTATACGCTCGCTGGTTACGGAGACTTTTGGCTTGCGCATTAAATAACACACGGTTGGTAATGATAAGAGTCTAGATTAGCCTTATTTGTTACGTACCTACACATGGAAAATAAACCATTATGGTTATATAGAAACTTTTTTCATGGTACTTATATGCTTCCACTTTTACATTATCAAGTGATGTGGGTGCATACAGAAACATGAAATTCATATACACAAACACCTACACTGAAACAGACATTTATGGGCTTCTCGATTCACTGACCGGAGGAGTAAACCACTAGACCAAGCCGTGGTGACTTCATACAAACACCCGACAGGACACCTCGGCACTTTTTTTCCACATTGGTAGCAAATACCATTTATATCTGAACAGAACTTGAGAAAATGAAGTAAAAAAGATAAATTTATGTATATCGGAACATGGCGTATAATAAGGCTTATGTGGGACTATTAAGGTTTCGCCACATGGCCGACGCAGCGCGATATGGGGAGTTGTTATGTACTGTATGTACACGCAAATAAGCGTGTGAGCGGGACGCTAGTGTTCATGTGACGTGTAAGTGGCATCGCCCCTTCTATGTGACGTACGCGCTGCCGAGCGCCGGTTGAGTGTCACCCGAACGCCTCCATTGCCTTCCGTCAATTATTTGACGAAAACGTAAGTTACCTGCACGGCGACGGTCATCCGATGCGCGCTGTAGTGGCGGCGTCGGAACTCGTGCGTGACGTGGTAGAGTCGCTCATCGTCGTCGATGTCATCACGCAGGCTGCGCAGGTTGCCCCATGTGAAGGTGCGCGCCGGGTGCTCCTCGGGGAACAGGCTGGACAGCAGCTGGTCCTTGCGGTTAGAATCCGATGGTGATGCTATCGCGAACTCTGGGAACGAGGAAAAAATCCACTAGCCCTTATCCTTACTCCACCCCTGGCAGTTTCGAAATAGATAACGATCACTATCTTACTGATTTCGGTCGATAAGTCTTTTTTTTACTGGTCAGCGATTGAACCCTATTTCATGTGACGATAGAGCCGATAATGTGACTCGCTGACACAATAATAGCCTGAATATGCTGAGGAGATGGAAGTTAGACTGATTTTAGAATGGGTATAACAGGCTAGATTATACCAATGATATAATAGCCATCGTAAGACACTGGAAGTAGTATAGCCATGTGACCTTGTCGCCACATATGAGATAAAATTACCACAAATGCGCATTATGTGATTCAGTACTGCGTGGACCATTATACGTGATACATTGGCTAAAATTAGTATTTTGCAGAATATCCAACTGTGAAAAGTATTTCGAAAGTTGTAACTATACTCATAAGGGTTTAAGGGAATTATTTTTCATTGTAATGTATTTTTTACAGCAATGAAGTGAATGCGTGTGAGACTTGTCTCATTGTTTCAAACTGTGCATGTGTGAGAAAGCATCGACAGCGGTTTCGATATAAATCGTGCGCCATTTCATTTTAAGTATCTTGTTATTATGATTTCTGTTGACTCAACGAATTTATTTTGGCGACATTTACTAGTCTCTAATCTCAAAGCTATCGATTTATGACACAGGAAATACCACCTATTTTTTTTAAATGAATTCGTACGCACTTATCAACCGAAATCAGGAAGATAGTGATAGTTATGTATGTCGAGACTGCAGGCTCTGTTTAGCTCATTAGTACGATAGTGAGCAAATGTCGAGAGAAAGTTAACATAGTTTATTTTACTGTGAACTTGTTTACTTGTGACGATTATATTTGTGTAAATTAGTACACTGTTAGCCAAAGAGCCTATAGAGCTGCACCGGGCATTAGCGCGAAAGTGAAACTACGCCCCAGCACTATAACATAAATTATCTGTGTTATATAATCTAGTAATTATCTGTTATAATAATCTGTGTTGCTTCAGAATAAACTTGTTATGGTATTTTTCACGAGACATGGGTAGGGTGACGTTTGGGATTTGACGTTTCTAGAAATGTCATCATCATCATCAATCAGCCTATATCTTTCCACTGCTGGGTCTAGGCAGAGGCCTAGACCCAGCAGTGGAAAGATATAGGCTGATTGATGATGATGATGACATTTCTAGAAACCAATACAACTAAAAAGGGGTGTGCGACGAGGTGATACCCTTTCTCCCAAGCTCTTCACCAATACCTTAAAGGATGTAATGAAGACTTTAGACTGGGGTAAAAGAGGCGTACTTCCTTACTGGGCTGGAAGCGAAAGAAAAACTTAGAATGCCCCAGTAGCCATACTTTTGCTTGGCTGGTGGTAAGAGTCCACCAAAGGTAGTAACGTCATCCGATCAACGACCAGAAAAGGAAAATTTGAAACAAACCCTATACCAACCCGTCTGGCCAGCGTGGTATAGTAGGCCAAAAACCTCTTAATATGTTAAGACACCAAACGCAAAGGCCCCCAGTTCCCGGTAGTCCCGCTGTCCGCTGCCACGGTAGCGGTCGCGGTAACAGCGGGGCAGGGGGTGCGAAGAATCTCCGGGCTACGACACAAGGCTACCAAAAACACCTGACCCTGGCTACGTACAATGGACGCTCTCTACGGCTGGACCAACACCTCGCTGAACTCGAGGTAGAACTAGGTCGCATAAACTGGCACATATTGGGGTTATCCGAAGTCCGAAGACAGGGCGAGGACACGATAACCCTTGAGTCAGGCCACCTGTTTTACTTTCGGGAAGGTGATCGGCCCTCTCAGGGCGGTGTCGGTTTCCTGGTCAACAAAGCTCTCACTAACAACGTTGTGGAAGTCAGCAGTGTGTCGACACGGGTAGCGTACCTCATAATTAAAATCACCAACAGGTACACCCTGAAGGTGGTACAGGTATATGCGCCGACCTCGACATACTGCGACGACATAGCCGAAGCCATGTATGAAGACATAGCCAAGGCATTACATGGCACCACCAAGGCTCACTACAACGTTGTTATGGGGGACTTCAATGCCAAAGTGGGAGTACAAGAACGCGGCGAAACGATAATCGGACCCCACGGCGTGGGGCGCCGAAACCACAGGGGGCAGATGCTGGTCAACTTTCTGGAGTCGCAGGGGCTCTTCTTGATGAATTCGTTCTTTAAGAAGAAGCCTCATAGAAAGTGGACATGGCGAAGCCCCGACACTGTGACGAGGAACGAGATAGACTTCATCATGACTGACAGGAAGTCTATATTTAGAGACGTCTCCGTGATCAACAGGTTTAATACCGGCAGCGATCACCGACTTGTCCGAGGCGCTCTAAATATAGACTTCAAGGCCGAAAGACGTCGCATGATGGGGTCTACTCTCAGACCTACTGCGCCTCAAATAGCTTTAGGGTCCGAAAAGTTCCAACTGGAGCTTCAAAATCGTTTCGACCTGCTGGAAACCGAAGGCAATGTTGACGAGAAAACCGACACAGTGGTCAAAACGCTACAGGATGTGTCTCGAAGGGTGTTTCCCGGCAAAAGCGGTAACAGAGAGTCTAAACTCTCGCTCGAGACTCTCGAACTTATGAGGCAGAGACGGGAAATGTCATCCACGCAGGCGTCTTCGCCGGATGGGAGGAACCTCAACCGGAAGATCCGGAAGCGGGTGCGACGTGACCTCCGATGTTCCAACACCCGCGCCATCGCGGCTGCGATTGAACAGAACAGAGGCACCAAAGTCTTCGCTCGCCAGCTAGGTAGATCCCATCTGACGAAACTGAATACAGCGGATGGCAAAACCGTGACCTCCAAGTTCGAGATACTCGAGGAAATTGAGAGTTTCTACAAAGACCTGTACGCATCACGGATGGCTAAACCCTCGAGACCCAGCGCTGACGACCACAGAGCGCCACTAGCACGCCACGATACGGAAGACATCCCTGATGTCAACCAGGACGAGGTCAGAGTGGCTCTCGAGCAGCTCAAAAACAACAAGTCGCCAGGCGATGACGGAATCACCACTGAGCTCCTAAAAGCAGGCGGGACTCCAATCCTGAAAAAGCTAGCGAGTCTCTTTAATTCCGTCATCCACCAGGGCTTAACACCTCAAGCGTGGAGCGGGAGTGCGGTGGTTCTGTTCTTCAAAAAAGGTGACAAAACCTTGCTGAAGAACTACAGACCCATCTCACTCCTGAGCCACGTCTACAAGTTGTTCTCGAGAGTACTCACAAACCGCCTCGCCAGAAGACTTGACGAGTTCCAGCCACCGGAACAAGCCGGGTTTCGAAAAGGCTACAGCACCGTAGACCACATCCATACTGTTCGGCAGATTGTACAGAAGACCGAAGAGTACAATCAGCCGCTGTGTATGGCTTTCGTGGACTACGAGAAAGCCTTCGACTCCATCGAAACCTGGGCGGTTTTGGATGCTCTGCAGCGATGTGGCATCGATTGGCGCTATATCGAGGTGTTGAGATGTCTGTATGATACCGCCACAATGACCGTCCAGCTCCAGGACCAAAAGACCAACCCGATCGAGCTGCATCGAGGGGTAAGACAGGGGGATGTAATATCCCCCAAGCTCTTCACCAATGCACTCGAAGACGTCTTCAAGACGCTGGACTGGACTGGGCGGGGCATTAACATCAACGGCGAATACATCTCACACCTTCGGTTTGCCGATGATATCGTCATCGTGGCAGAGTCACTGGAACAGTTGAGCGGAATGCTGCATAGCCTAAATGGAGCCTCTCGAGGTGTCGGTCTCGGCATGAACTTGGATAAAACCAAGATCATGTTTAATGAGCATGTCACGCCGGGACCGATCTACGTCGATGGTTCGATGCTCGAAGTTGTTCGGGAGTATGTCTACCTTGGACAAGTTGTCCAATTTGGTAGGAACAACTTCGAGAAAGAAATCAACCGCAGGATCCAATTGGGTTGGGCAGCATTTGGCAAACTACGTCACGTTTTCGCTTCGCCTATACCGCAATGCCTGAAGACTAAAGTCTTCAACCAATGCGTTCTACCTGTTATGACTTACGGGGCCGAGACGTGGACACTCACAGTGGGACTAGTCCACAAACTCAAAGTCGCACAGCGGGCTATGGAGCGAGCTATGATCGGCGTTTCTTTGAAGGATAAAATTCGTAACGAGGTAATCCGACAAAGAACCAAAGTTACCGACATAGCTCGCAGACTCAGTAAGCTAAAGTGGCAATGGGCTGGTCACATCTGCAGAAGGACCGACGGCCGATGGAGCAAGCGTGTCCTAGAGTGGAGACCGCGACTTGGTAAGCGTAAGGTAGGACGGCCCCCAGCTAGATGGACCGACGACCTCAAGAAGGTCGCTGGGACGGACTGGATGCGGAAGGCGGGGGACCGTGTGCAATGGCGCGTGTTAGGAGAGGCCTATGTCCAGCAGTGGACTACGATAGGCTGATTGATTGATTGAAAAGAGGCGTCAATATCAATGGTAAATTTATGTCGCTTTTGCGTTTTGCCAACGACCTGGTCCTCTAGCAGGGAACGATGCAGATCCCAAGACCATGCTTTCTGAATTGCATGAAGCATCTCTAAGGGTCGGCCTCAGAATGAACGTGTCCAAGACAAAAATAATGTCAAATCGCCACACCAGTCAAGGTAACATCATTATAGGTAACTCCCAAATAGAGGTAGTAGAAGATTACATTTATCTTGGGCACTCAGAGTCTATTAGCAAAGAGATTTTATTTTATTTTTAAAAATAAGGGACAAAAAACAGTTACATGTTCTGTGTTACTTAAAAAATAACGGGTAGATTGATATTGGATAAACATATAACCCACGGCTTTGTCCACGGAGTAAACTAAAATGCTGTTAAAAAGAATAATCATGTGCGCTGGCCGACCAGCATGTATTAGCATGAAAAAAAAATCAACAACTAGAGATTGTCACTTCTAGACGAGCTAAGTTTATTATTGATCATCTTTTTAAATTGATACTCCGAGTGGGCAAAGATGTCAACATCAGGAAAGTGCGTGTTATATGTTTCCAAGAGCCGACGTAGCGGGACCCGCACACCAGCATTAGTTCTGCACCTAGGTGTATAAAACAAACAGGGTGCACGAACCCCACGTACCATCGCAGTTCTAGGTACAACATAACATATGTCATTCGTGAGGTCATTACAGTCGAACTTATTATTACATAAGCCAAAGAGCATCATGCTCATAAGCAAAATACGCCTAGACACCAAGCTAAACAAATCATAACGCATTAATAGTTGAGAATAGGGGATCCTAGTGAGAAAACATTTATAGTGCATGAAACGCAGAAACTTTTTTTGCACCATTTCGAGCCTGTGAATATATTTGTGATAAAAGGGACTCCAAATTGGTACTGCAAATTCCATCTGAGAACGGATTAAAGCTTTATATAAAAGTAAAAGTGTGGATGTACGTTTGAAATCTTTACTAGACCGTATGATAAAACCGTACATTTTAAAAGCTTTACTGACAATATTATCAATATAGAGATGAAAGTGAAGCTTTGAATCGAGAATAATACCTAGATCACGGATGGAATCAACTTTACTCAGTGAAGTATTATTTAAAGAGTAGTTATAAGTGAAAATATTTTTGTTTTTTGTGAACGTTATGCAGTGACATTTAGGTACACTGAGTTTGAGCTTGTTAACTAAACAGTAATGCGCAAGTCTATTTAGATCATCTTGGAGAAGCAAGCAATCATGAATGTCTCTGCATGATTTGAAAATTTTAATATCATCTGCATACATTAAGAAGTGAGAGTGGTGGAAGCAGTTTCTAATGTCATTGATAAAGAGGGTGAACAGAAGAGGACCTAAAATAGATCCCTGTGGGACGCCAGAAGTAACAACAACTGAATCAGACTCAACACCACTAATGACGACTTTTTGAGTTCTCTTAAATATATAAGATGTGAACCAACGCAATAGGTTGCCTCTGATACCATTATATGCAATTTTATCTAGTGGTAGTTTATGGTCCACCCGGTCGAACGCCTTCTGAAAATCCGTGTACATGGCATCAACTTGTACGCCACAATCGAATTGATTAAACAAATAATTTGTAAATAACATTAAATTAGTAGCAGTTGAGCGACGACGTTTTACAAAACCATGCTGTTCATGTAAAATAAGATGGTGAATATAGGTATATATTTCGCTATGCACTAGGCGTTCAAACAGCTTAGATAAAGTGGACAGTATAGAGATGGGTCTATAATTTTCAATGTTGCTTGCATCGCCATTTTTGAGGACCGGAGTAATAAAAGCTTGCTTCCATATATTAGGAAAGGTACCTTCACGTAAACACATGTTGAAAATAATGAACAAGGGAGTGGTAAGAGTATCAGCTGTGTTTTTAAAGAAAATAGGCGGCAACATATCAGGTCCTGGGCCCTTGCTTACATCTAACCTGGACCGAGACCGACCGAGATCGCTAGACGTATCCAATTAAGTTGGGCTGCATATGGAAAATGGCGTGATAGAGGCTCTCCTCTATCACGCCATTTGTTCCGATCCTGTGCTAATCTATTCCACCATTTGCCACCCACTCTCACGATGTCATCGCTCCATCTAGCCGATGGTCTGTCTATATGTCGGTGTCCTGTTCTGGGCCGCCACCACTCTGTTACGGCCTTGATCCACCTGCCATCTTCACGCCTCATCAAGTGTCCTGCCCATCTCCACTTTAACCTTGTGATCTGTTTACCAACATCTTCAACTTTAGTCCGCCTTTGGATTTCTATGTTTGGTATTCGGTGGACAAGGGAGATGCCCAACACGGCTCGCTCCATCGCTCTCTGTGCCACTTTGATTTTATAAAGGCTACCTTTTGTAAGCGACCAGGTCTCGGCACCGTAAGTAAGGATGGGCAAGACACATTGATTGAATACCTTTGTTTTCAGGCACTGTGGGATGTCGGCGTCAAATATTTCAATTTATTTGTCTGCGTCAAGTTTTCCATATGCAGCCCAACTTAATTGGATACGTCTAGCGATCTCTTTGCTAATAGACTCTGAGTGCCCAAGATAAATGTAATCTTCTACTACCTCTATTTGGGAGTTACCTAAAATGATGTTACCTTGACTGGTGTGGCGATTTGACATTATTTTTGTCTTGGACACGTTCATTCTGAGGCCGACCCTTAGAGATGCTTCATGCAATTCAGAAAGCATGGTCTTGGGATCTGCATCGTTCCCTGCTAGAGTACCAGGTCGTTGGCAAAACGCAAAAGCGACATAAATTTACCATTGATATTGACGCCTCTTTTACCCCAGTCTAAAGTCTTCATTACATCCTTTAAGGTATTGGTGAAGAGCTTGGGAGAAAGGGTATCACCTCGTCGCACACCCCTTTTTAGTTGTATTGGTTGAGTAATTTCATGCATGCGCACCCGCTTTGTGGCTAATTCATATTAACTAACCACTCTGATTTTGTTTTACACCTATTGAAAGCCTGATGGGTATATCTCATCGAGAATACTTCATGAGAGATACTCATTTGGTTTTTAATAGCTGAGATTTCAACCGCGTTAGCGCATATCAACCGGATAATTGCTCTAGCCTTTTCTCTTCATAGCTATATATAGTACTTGTGAAATTAAACGTGCTTACATAATTATAATTAATATATACTGCTGTCCGCTAGAGGAAATAAATATCTTTGCATTATTGCGTACTAATTACAACGTTACTGAATTTGATAAGAACGATATTTAATTATCTGGGGGATCATATTCGAGCAGTTCTCTATCTAACACTTATTTCTCTTTCAGCATTGAAAACGGGTGATACTTTATAAATTTACCATATATATCTCTATATTCCAGGGATTATAATGGGGTTGATCGTGATGCTTGCCTATCTCAGGTAGTAATAGATTTACAACAATGATAACCTAAACGTGATGATAACGAAAACCATTATTGTCATGTGTCTTACAAGACAGAACTCTTTCGCTTCCTCCATTCTCATAATTAGTCTTATACACGCATTGGTGCAATTTGCCGCATTTAATTAGGTAAATAGGTACTACTCGTATTTATTAGCAACGAAAATCGAATATGACGGACGATTTAGCGC
This sequence comes from Phalera bucephala, assembly GCA_905147815.2. Classification (NCBI taxonomy): domain Eukaryota; kingdom Metazoa; phylum Arthropoda; class Insecta; order Lepidoptera; family Notodontidae; genus Phalera; species Phalera bucephala. Next base: position 11,777,941 of record LR990629.1, read on the forward strand.
AGCGGTTAAGAGCTTAAGCCGCTCCGCCCACAGTGTCTGATAGTCGCGGTTTCGATTCCCGCATGGGACAAATCTTTTTGTGATCCACAATTATTTGTTTTGGTCTGGGTGTTTGTGTATGTGAATTTTCATGTTTTTAAACGCACCCACGACACAGGAATAAATCAGTGTAGGCCTACGTAAAAAAAAAATTATAGATCCCAAACAATCAATTGTCAAAGTATAAACAAAAAACGTGGGTGTACACAGTACACCTCTGCCACCCTCGCTTGGGGGATGTACGCGTGACGATGTTTATAAACAAAAAAGTTTAAGACTCCAGTATGTTTCCTGCCAAATTTACATTTTTAGCGGTTGTACTTAGAACAATAAAAAATCGTTAAGCAGACATTCCTAGTCCTTTCTCTACGCTTTAGTTATAAGAGACAGAGTTAACTATATGTAGATAAAGCACATTAAGGCATAGACTACAAAAGAAACAACATACTTAAGACAAGACAACTTACTTAAGACGAGAAAAGACAACATACAAAGAAAAAAAAACACAATATTCAAGGCTTTGCCTTAAGACCGACGATATACGCAACCAGATCGGCATAATGCCAAGCACAAATATGTTAGTTAACAAGCAAGTCTTATCCTGCCAACATTCAACCTTATGTTTATATTGGATTTATAATAACTTCTAGGTATTCACACATCTCACAATCGTGGCAACCATTCAAGTGCGAGAATTATTATAACGGAATGCTTCATATATTTTATAAACAGAGTCAGACTGCAATAGCGAACAATACGTTGAATAGACGCGGCGAAACGTTTCATATATATTTAACCATCGTTATATCCGCTAAAATATCAGAAACTTAACATTCATGTAAACCATTATAAAATATATGTAATAATATAAGCCCTGTTAAGAAAATGTCCCACCATTGGGCACGGGCCTCCTCTAAAACTGAGAGGGTTTAGGCCATAGTCCACCACTCTGGCCCAGTGCGGGTTGGCGAACTTCACACACCTTCGAGAAACTCTTAGGCATGCAGGTTTTCTCAATGTTTTCCATCACCGTTAAGGCAAGTGGTAATTAATTTTTAATACGCATATGCTTTCATAAAGTTAGAGGTGAGTGCCTAGGTTTGAACCCGAGACCTCTGACTTTGAAGTCCAACGGTCTAACCACTAGGCTATCACTTACCTTATCGCTTTTTGTTTATGTAAATGTAAACCATTATACCTAGTATTTATGAATTGTCAGAAAAGTAATAAAGACTATCACCAATTCGGATTCCTTTGGAGAAGAAGGGCAAGAAACTCCACGGTGCTTTTTTATATTTAAATCGACGCCCTTGATGGATTTTAACAATGAGTATGATGTGCCAAAACTGTCTGGAATTTGGTAGTAATCGAGAGTACATTTTTATATGCTACTAGCTGTGTCCCGCGGCTGCGTACGCGTTTGAATGGGAAAAAGAAAAATACGGTTTTTACGTGTATTTTTCCATTTTTTTTCCTCATCGGACCTTCATCGGACTTCAACGAATATTTCAAAAGAAAAATTAGCCGAAGCGGTCCAGCCGTTCTCGAGTTTAGCGCTTAGCAACACATTTAGGCATTCATTTTTATTTAAATAGAAGAAAGATAGATTTGCGATAACGATAAGGGTGAATAAAAATCTATCTATATCATCACGCCAGAACCCTTGCAGGGTATGCAGAGATTACAAAGTTCCAACAGGTTCTTTGCTTACATACCTCTTTGGCTTCCTCGACTCTCATAGTTCGTCTCATACACGCTCGCCAGTTACAAAGACTTGACTTGTCCTTCAGATAAAACACGGTCTATTTAGTCATGGTGAGATAGTCTAGGTCTTCCCCGGTAACTACATCCTTCCACTTTCGCATTGTATTACTGTTTTGTCATTCTTTCTTCTGACATTCTTTCTATATGCCCGAACCAACGGAGCATACCTTTTCTCATCTCGCGAATTAATATAATTCGTTAATTATAAGAACATTTCCAATTCCAATTCTTCCTTACTGGGCTGGAAGCGAAAAAAAAACTTAGAATGCCCCAGTAGCCATACTTTTGCTTGGCTGGTGGTAAGAGTCCACCAAAGGTAGTAACGTCATCCGATCAACGACCAGAAAAGGAAAATTTGAAACAAACCCTATACCAACCCGTCTGGCCAGCGTGGTATAGTAGGCCAAAAACCTCTTAATATGTTAAGACACCAAACGCAAAGGCCCCCAGTTCCCGGTAGTCCCGCTGTCCGCTGCCACGGTAGCGGTCGCGGTAACAGCGGGGCAGGGGGTGCGAAGAATCTCCGGGCTACGACACAAGGCTACCAAAAACACCTGACCCTGGCTACGTACAATGGACGCTCTCTACGGCTGGACCAACACCTCGCTGAACTCGAGGTAGAACTAGGTCGCATAAACTGGCACATATTGGGGTTATCCGAAGTCCGAAGACAGGGCGAGGACACGATAACCCTTGAGTCAGGCCACCTGTTTTACTTTCGGGAAGGTGATCGGCCCTCTCAGGGCGGTGTCGGTTTCCTGGTCAACAAAGCTCTCACTAACAACGTTGTGGAAGTCAGCAGTGTGTCGACACGGGTAGCGTACCTCATAATTAAAATCACCAACAGGTACACCCTGAAGGTGGTACAGGTATATGCGCCGACCTCGACATACTGCGACGACATAGCGGAAGCCATGTATGAAGACATAGCCAAGGCATTACATGGCACCACCAAGGCTCACTACAACGTTGTTATGGGGGACTTCAATGCCAAAGTGGGAGTACAAGAACGCGGCGAAACGATAATCGGACCCCACGGCGTGGGGCGCCGAAACCACAGGGGGCAGATGCTGGTCAACTTTCTGGAGTCGCAGGGGCTCTTCTTGATGAATTCGTTCTTCAAGAAGAAGCCTCATAGAAAGTGGACATGGCGAAGCCCCGACACTGTGACGAGGAACGAGATAGACTTCATCATGACTGACAGGAAGTCTATATTTAGAGACGTCTCCGTGATCAACAGGTTTAATACCGGCAGCGATCACCGACTTGTCCGAGGCGCTCTAAATATAGACTTCAAGGCCGAAAGACGTCGCATGATGAGGTCTACTCTCAGACCTACTGCGCCTCAAATAGCTTTAGGGTCCGAAAAGTTCCAACTGGAGCTTCAAAATCGTTTCGACCTGCTGGAAACCGAAGGCAATGTTGACGAGAAAACCGACACAGTGGTCAAAAACGCTACAGGATGTGTCTCGAAGGGTGTTTCCCGGCAAAAGCGGTAACAGAGAGTCTAAACTCTCGCTCGAGACTCTCGAACTTATGAGGCAGAGACGGGAAATGTCATCCACGCAGGCGTCTTCGCCGGATGGGAGGAACCTCAACCGGAAGATCCGGAAGCGGGTGCGACGTGACCTCCGATGTTCCAACACCCGCGCCATCGCGGCTGCGATTGAACAGAACAGAGGCACCAAAGTCTTCGCTCGCCAGCTAGGTAGATCCCATCTGACGAAACTTAATACAGCGGATGGCAAAACCGTGACCTCCAAGTTCGAGATACTCGAGGAAATTGAGAGTTTCTACAAAGACCTGTACGCATCACGGATGGCTAAACCCTCGAGACCCAGCGCTGACGACCACAGAGCCCCACTAGCACGCCACGATACGGAAGACATCCCTGATGTCAACCAGGACGAGGTCAGAGTGGCTCTCGAGCAGCTCAAAAACAACAAGTCGCCAGGCGATGACGGAATCACCACTGAGCTCCTAAAAGCAGGCGGGACTCCAATCCTGAAAAAGCTAGCGAGTCTCTTTAATTCCGTCATCCACTAGGGCTTAACACCTCAAGCGTGGAGCGGGAGTGCGGTGGTTCTGTTCTTCAAAAAAGGTGACAAAACCTTGCTGAAGAACTACAGACCCATCTCACTCCTGAGCCACGTCTACAAGTTGTTCTCGAGAGTACTCACAAACCGCCTCGCCAGAAGACTTGACGAGTTCCAGCCACCGGAACAAGCCGGGTTTCGAAAAGGCTACAGCACCGTAGACCACATCCATACTGTTCGGCAGATTGTACAGAAGACCGAAGAGTACAATCAGCCGCTGTGTATGGCTTTCGTGGACTACGAGAAAGCCTTCGACTCCATCGAAACCTGGGCGGTTTTGGATGCTCTGCAGCGATGTGGCATCGATTGGCGCTATATCGAGGTGTTGAGATGTCTGTATGATACCGCCACAATGACCGTCCAGCTCCAGGACCAAAAGACCAACCCGATCGAGCTGCATCGAGGGGTAAGACAGGGGGATGTAATATCCCCCAAGCTCTTCACCAATGCACTCGAAGACGTCTTCAAGACGCTGGACTGGACTGGGCGGGGCATTAACATCAACGGCGAATACATCTCACACCTTCGGTTTGCCGATGATATCGTCATCGTGGCAGAGTCACTGGAACAGTTGAGCGGAATGCTGCATAGCCTAAATGGAGCCTCTCGAGGTGTCGGTCTCGGCATGAACTTGGATAAAACCAAGATCATGTTTAATGAGCATGTCACGCCGGGACCGATCTACGTCGATGGTTCGATGCTCGAAGTTGTTCGGGAGTATGTCTACCTTGGACAAGTTGTCCAATTTGGTAGGAACAACTTCGAGAAAGAAATCAACCGCAGGATCCAGTTGGGTTGGGCAGCATTTGGCAAACTACGTCACGTTTTCGCTTCGCCTATACCGCAATGCCTGAAGACTAAAGTCTTTAACCAATGCGTTCTACCTGTTATGACTTACGGGGCCGAGACGTGGACACTCACAGTGGGACTAGTCCACAAACTCAAAGTCGCACAGCGGGCTATGGAGCGAGCTATGATCGGCGTCTCTTTGAAGGATAAAATTCGTAACGAGGTAATCCGACAAAGAACCAAAGTTACCGACATAGCTCGCAGACTCAGTAAGCTAAAGTGGCAATGGGCTGGTCACATCTGCAGAAGGACCGACGGCCGATGGAGCAAGCGTGTCCTAGAGTGGAGACCGCGACTTGGTAAGCGTAAGGTAGGACGGCCCCCAGCTAGATGGACCGACGACCTCAAGAAGGTCGCTGGGACGGACTGGATGCGGAAGGCGGGGGACCGTGTGCAATGGCGCGTGTTAGGAGAGGCCTATGCCCAGCAGTGGACTACGATAGGCTGATTGATTGATTGATTGAAGAACATGGGTTTCAAATAAAAACGGGTAAATAGCTAACTGGTAAATCCAAACATATTTTTATGCTACTATTTTGACCTAAACCACGATTAATAAAAGCATAACATTTTAAAACTCGCTTTTGAGTTAATTATAATTTACGCAATCACGTTTATGTAAGTTTTTTCGTGTTTTTATTTCTTTTATTAATTTTAGCGGCAAACACGTAACTTCTATATATACAGCGTTACATAAATTAACCGGTAGTAACGGCCAGTGGCACTTTTTACGTGCATAGCATGAGGATAGTTTTTAATACATAATGAATAGGTATAAATAAAACTTACATTCTATTTATATTTATACCTAGTCAACGATATTTTGCTCATTATTTGTATGAATACAGTTTAAATATAATAGTATCGTGCAATATTTTTGACATTCTCTTGGTCTATTGATTTGGGAGTAGTGCTTTCGACTTTTCGTAACTGCGGCTTTAGAATTGAAGCGAAGAAATCTGCGAAAAAATATGCCGTAGTCGCTACTGAGCCGACTGTGCCCGAATTTAGCTTATTCAAATGATTGCCTTATTTTGGGATTGGGATTCAAATATTTCAGAGACAAACAATCAAATCTGAACAGTAAGGCACTTTTGTGTTTTAGTGTCTCGTTAATATTAAAGTTTACCGAATTAAAATTAGGAAAAAGACAACAAAAATTTCGTCGAAAAATCCAGAGGCAAGGCGTTTTTTGTGGTAGATTTTCAGTGCAATCCGGAGGAAAAAATGGTGAGTGAGGGCAAGTACATGTCTGCTAGTGCCGATTTGTCCCATTCCCAGCAGAATGGTCTATCATGTGCTTTCCTTATATACTTCCGTCGTCTACTGCATTCTAGTTTACTACACTGATTTCAGATGCTATTCTGTTTTATGCTCAGTGGAGAGGTTTATGCCCAACAGTGGACTGATCAGTCAGGAGATATGATGCATAGCGTTATGCAATTAATTCACTTTAATAATATATATGTTATAAATAATAAAAAATCAGCCAAAGAACAGTATCCCTCTGCAGGGCAAAAGCCTTCTTTCACAAATCGATATGAGATTGGCTTATACTCCAGCACGCGGACCCAACTGGGTTTGATAAAGGCGGGTTAGTGGCTACCTACTGTTGGAACTTATCAAGCCACCTATAAGACTTCCAAATTTAGCTTAACAAGAACCACATTAAGTAGTAAACGGGATCAACGGCTTAGCGTGCCTTCCGAAGCACGAAGACCCTCGAATACGAAAATGCCACAAAGGGTCACCCATTTCAGACCGGCCAAGCCAAGCGCTGCTTAACCGTTGTGATGGGTAAGAACACCGCACAGTGCTACGAGCGCCTCGCCTTTATAAGACTTACCAGATTCAATGGCTTCCCTCTCCCGCTGCATGGCCTCCTTCAACATGAGAGGGCTGACGAAGAACTGGCTGAACATGTCCATAGCGCGGGGCAGATGCTTCTCCTGGATCTCGAAGTAGAACGTGGTCACCTCGCAGTCGGTCGACGCGTTGTCTGACCCACCTTTTTTCTGTATAATCGTATTATACGATAATGAGAGCATTTAAATTAATTTTAAACATTAACAGCCCGGGGATATAGAACAAAACTATAGTGTTTGATGACAACGGTAGCACATTCGATTTCGCGGCTGCATTTTTAAGGAGTTTTTGTGAGTTCTATCGTAGAACCCATGGTAATAGGGATCTGCAAATTCAGTCTTGAGTGTCCTTATTAGTAACGACAATTACCTTCTAGTATTTTTTTAATATGAATAAGTACAGAAGAGACATAGATTTCCAACAAAACTGGTAGGGACAGTTTTTGATATTCCGCGGGAGGAATATTTTGATCTTCAGTTTTCTGCATAGGATATATGACCCTTAATACACAAAATTCTACTATGGTCTATAGCTGGATAGATGAATTGAAAAGTGGGTCGCCAAAAATGCGTCGATACATGTATCGACGCATTTTGAAGACTGGAGATCGAATCATTTGTTATTTTTGGCATTACAATAGTTCTTGAAAAAACAATAATGTAGCTCAAAAATCTTTATTTCAGTACTTACCTTAATGAAGGAGTCAAATTCGTTCTCTTTGGGATACTTTTCGCTTCCCATGAACACCATGTGCTCCACGAAGTGAGCCAGACCCTGAATATCGGGCGGGTCGCTGTAGCTGCCCACGCCGACGCATAGCGCACAAGCCGCCTGCCAGAAGCGAACATGAAACAATCGATAAAATAATCGAGAAACTAAAATACTTATCCTGAAAAACGATTGTCATAGGGGGACACGGTCAGAACACAATATGCCCTCGAAACACAATATGCCCTCGGAACACAATATACCCTCAGAACAATATATCCTTTCGGAACATACCTAGTATTTCCTCCGACCACTACGCCCATCTCTAAAGAGACACACGGAACACTAAATATCCGCCCGTATTTCGTGACTATAATCTCTAACAGCTGAGGCACATAATCGTGAGATTAATAAGAAGCTGCTTCCCATGCTACATGATATCATCATTCTAGGAAATCAGCATAGATTTTAGCGGCTTCATACACATTGCAACTGACCTACTCTTTTAATATAAATCCACGATAGCACAACGATAGTGGCACTGTTATAGTAATCCATTACCCACAAGGCGGACATTATTTTTTCCAGCCCGATTGAAGACTGTTCCACTATTAAGCAAAAGCAGCCTTCATCTTTATTTTTCCACAATACAGAAAAGACCCAAAAAAATGTGCAGTGCTACGTTGGAAGACAAGAACTTTGCCAAGTGGTTTGAAGTCGTGCTGTTCGACTTATTGGATCAAGCAATCGCGATATCGATTCAAGCAGGGGGCCAAATTTTTGTGACCTACATTTATATTTGTTTCGGTCTGGCTACTCGTATTTGATTGTAAACGATCCAACAACACAGGAATAATTACTTTTAAGGGCCTACCGCGACCGACCATTTATGGACCGGGTAATTTTTAAGTAAATTCTATTGATTAGTTCTGAAGGATTTCGCGTTGTAATCAGAAACTGTAAAGCAATAGAGAGAGAGAGACTTCTCTTACTTCCATCGATTTGGGATCCGGTAATTAATATAATCAAATCCAAAACCAAGCATAACAAAGAATATTTATTTTATAATTTAACTGGCGGTTGGCGATCGTAAGATTCAGAGTTCCTGTATGGGGTTGTCCATTATTCATGTAATGTTTTAGTAACTTTTTAAACCCCCCTCCCCCATGGTGATACGCGGTGAGTTTATAGACTAATAAATTTTTAAGGCGAGTTATGGTCACGAACGCTTTTCCGTTTAGAAATCGCCCGTTGAACGAAAAAATAAATACACGTGATATCCTACTACATCACAACCCCCCCCCCCCCCCCCCATATCCTTGCGATATTTCGTATTTTTTTCCGAATCTTTCCCCCCCTTTCAAGCCTCGCGTGATTAATGGACAACCTCTATGGGAAAATGTTTTTAGGAATTTTCTATTAAGACATTATCTGTATTAGCCCGGCGTCGGTGCAATATGCACCACAGTGCGACTTGGCATCGTCGACGAAAAGTGTAGTGAAGTACTCTGCCACCTCCGCTTAGGGAATAGACATGAGGGTGTTGACCATTTTATTTACAATTATCACGTTACACTACATGGTCAAGTGAAAGCCGAGCCGTATCTGCAAACAGGTTTGCATAATTTATTACTGATTGGAAAGTTATGAGAATGTCACAGCCGACGCTTACATGCGATACTTAATTGAAATACTACGACAAGACATGCGTGCATCTGTCCATAAACATGTCACGACTTTCTCCAAACGGGGGTGGCAGAAGTGTACACCCATATATTGTCGACGATATTAGGCGCTGATAGGTCGACGATCTGAAGGACAAGTCAAGAGTCTCCGTAACCGGCGAGCGTGTATGGGACGAACTATGAGAGTGGTGGAAGCCAGAGAGGTATGTAAGGAAAGAACCTGTTGGAACTCTGTACTCTCTACCTACCCCGCAAGGGATCTGGCGTTATAATATAGATAGATAGATATTGCTAAAAAAATACACCGTCACGACTATATTCCCCAAGCGGGGGTGGCAGAGGTGTACTGAGTACACCCACGTTTTGCCGACGATGTTAGGTCCCATGTAATAGGGGGCGAGTCTATTGCCTTATACCGGGCATAATTCCAGACTCCGGACTCATACTGGGAAGTTTTCGTTAGAAAAACTACAACTGTCCGACCTAGGATTTGAATTCAGGACCCCGTAATCACATAGCGATGCGCTTTGCCACTAGACCAACGAGGCAGTCTAATGGTAGATATTAGGTGACGAGCCTATTGCCTTACAGTAATGGGCTCGTCGCCTCGCCAGGATAATCCCTGGTCACAATTCCAAATTACAGACTGAATTTTTCGGTAGAAAAAGCAAACTTAGGCTTCGGACGCACTGTGGTTAACCGCAAACGATTTTGATATATCTGAAACCGCCAAATTGCGCACGAACACACACTGCTATTGGCGGTAAGGCTAATTTTATTTCAGTAAATATATTTATATCATACCAAAAACCGCGTGGTTTCAAACCACTAGACAATATGGAGTTTGCGTTTTTAAAATCAGCCGCTGAAAAAACCGCTAGTCCGTGCACTCGTAAAGAAAACCATAATATGTTAAATTTTCGGCGGGTTCAAACCTCTTGCGATTAACCGCAGTGTGCGCTAACGCTTAATATTTATAGGGTTTCGTATACAACCATTTGAAAGGATTTGGTCAGATGACGCAATCTGCGCTTGAGGTAAGTTTTAAGGAAATGCTAAGATTTATATGTACCTATTATATAGAAAAACACTGTGTTGACATTATATAACGTCTAGCTTTCAAAGAATATCCTACAATAGTATAAATTTGAAAGTTTGGATGTTTGTTATTCGATAACCCAAAAACGGCTTAACCGATTTGGTTGAAATTTGGCACACAGATGAGTATTACCTGGATTAACGCAGGATACTTTTCATTTCGGAAAAATATTAGGTTCCGGTCTAAAATCCATGCGGACGAAGTCACGGGCAGAAACAAGTATATTATAAATGTGAAAGTTTGTATGTTTAGATTATTTGGATAACATTTGGTGCACAGATAGGTTATTACCTAGATTAACACATAGGATACTTTTTACCTGGAAAAATGTATGGATCCTGTCTAAAATCAACGGGCCGAAACCAGAATTTAATTTTTTTTATAGCCCCACACTAGGACTATTCCTGTGTTGTGGGAGCGTTTACAAAAATGAAAATTCACATACACAAATACCCAGACCGAAACAAATAATTATGGGTCGCACAAAGATTTGTCCCATGCGGGAATCGAACCCGCGACTATCAGACACAGTGGGCGTAGCAGCTTAAGCTCTTAGCCACTGAGCTAAATCGTCTGTCATGTTATATGTTTGACCTATACGATTTTCACAGCCACAAAAAAGGCTTCTACAAATTCTTCTGTCGGGGTTTTATTATGGGCATATGTAACTTGGATATAGAACTGCCTAAAGAACGCATACACACCGTCATCATTCTAACTGTGCAGTTCAACTATACAGATGGTCTATTCTAAACATTCAATAGGTGTATCAAGAGAACACTCTATAAGATCTATACTATTAGATAAAGCTGTACTACACGTAGTTCGATCCGTTTTAACTGCAGGTATGTAGCGCAATCAGGAGCATAATAATAGTTGTGAAAAAGAATCTCTAAAAATAATAACACAACCCATGCTACCAAACCGGTAATCTGCTTAGCGGAACGATATTTGTGATTATACACTATTATTACGTTTGGAAGGTTAAGTTGAAAATAACTAAAAATCTATCGTTTTCCTCAACTTCTATACTACCAGTCTAAATGAACTATACAAAACAGGTTTTAATAGTCGAATCGAAAGATCGTTCTATCAGCGAAAAAACTCATCCCACCATTCGTTCCTGTCCCTGGACCTGCAGTCTCGATATAGATAAAATGATCGCTATCTTACCGATTTCGGTCGAGAATTCCTAACTAGTTTATTTTAACGATATAAGTAGTCTCTACTGTCAAAATTATCAACTTCTGATACCGACAAAAATCGATAGTGTTGACAGTAAAGACAAGCAAAAGCACTAAATTTTGTTAAAATGAATTTGTTAGGACTTATCAACCGAAATCGTTAAAATAGCGATCGTTATTTGTGTCGAGACTGTAGCACTAGACCGCTCTTACAAAGCAAGTGTGAGAGAATAGTTCTATCAATTGTTCTATCGTTACACTCATGTACTGATCATGGCCGATGTGCGTAATAATAAAACTAACACTCTAGTAAGGTAGGACGCGTTTATCGATCTACAACTATTTTAACATGTAACTACTATAGATTATAAGAACAATACAACAATGATCAGATGAATAGACTATTCCTAGCAGCATGTACACTTTTTGGCGGATTTGTACAACTTCTTTTCACTTATATAAGCTGTAACATAATAAACGTAAGACTTCAGACACCCCGATTAGACAATTGCTTCATAAATTCAAAACGAAAACCAAATGTTCAAATTTAAAGGTTGTTACCCTCTTTTTAAGCACTTTTATACCCCAATTAACAATGAAACTTGTACGTGTATGTGTGCATTTTGAGAAATATGTTTTTGGAATGCATTTGAAATCTCCTTATTGCTATGTATCAACCATAAATTTAGTTTTTTATAGCGCACTGAAGGAGTACAAGATATTTTTTGTAAATTAAAAAAAAATGTAAGGTACCTTAAAAATAGTTGGAATCAATTCAGTTACCGATTTAGAACAAACTACTTTCAGGTCTTGCGTTTATTATTTTACACCTTGTATACGAGAGAGTATAGTTGTATACCATTTGCCCTAAGTAAATACCAATAAATTAATATAACTCTCCATCGAAATGAGCGTGTGGCTGGCTACATATGTTTTATCTACATACAACCTGATGACCCAGGTGAGCGACAAACGAGAAAATTCGGTACGATGCGACGCGCAAAATGTCAAATGGTATATGTTTATACCTATTTATGTATTTTGACGACAGCTTGACCCAGAGGTTAGAGAGTACATCGCGGAAGTCTGTTCCCCGCACGGGAAAAAGGTCTGGCTGACTAATGTTAAGTCCATGTTTGTCAAAGCACCCACAACACAGGACTATGTGTGTTAGGCTACATTTTTTTTTTAAATCTTTCACAGATCTACTTCTCACGAGGTATATTTGCGACTGCTGCACCGCGTCGCGTAGCGTTGCCAATTTGTGGTTCATCTAGGACAAAGGGTTAAGAGCTGGCGTAAACCGGGCAGAAAGCAGTACTACAAATTTAACACTGACATTCAACTTTAAATAACTTTAAATTTTCATTTTGTGTAATTTTTATATAAAAATGTATTCCTATCTGCAAATTTGAAGTCCTTCGATCAATAATTATTTCTATGTAATAAAAGTTAATTATTGACTGCCCGCTAAATAATTGCAATGATGCCAAAAACCTGGTTTCGCTGACCCCGAGTCGCAAAGTACGCTATCAGACAACTCATACTAAAATGGTCAGGAATTTAGGATCGTACCGTGTCACATGAAAGCCCGGATGAAAATAACTTGCATTGCTTTCTAAAAGGTTTCTCGAATGTCTTCTTCAATAATTTTAGTACGAAATTGCTGCTGTTTCGACCCTCCTGCCGAAAGTGTACATGCGTTAGTTCATAAGCATCGACGTACACGATGTAACAGAAATGCTGATCCATAATTTGATTTAATAAGTAAAGTCATCATCGTATATAATCAACTTTAAGAATGACGTTTATGACTATAAGAAGACATACTTCATACATCGTACGGATATACCGGTGTAAGCGATGATTTGCCCCTTCATTTTGAATTGGTCCCATAGTCCCATGGTCCAAAAGTTGATGACATTTATGGACAGTTTCACTCCCTAAATGGTGTTCATGCACTTTTAATACACCTCGTACAAATTCTAGCTACATGTAGAGTTTATTTTAGGAATAATTCTGAAAATATATCTGTCTCCATGACCACTATTGTTGTCTCCTCTGTAGAATATTATAGAAGACTAAATATCTACACTACCTACATATCATTTTTGCTTTACTGAGCCGACATGGTATTGGCCTATGATTTTTGTATGCAAAATATGGTCAAGTTATTTATAAAGTAGCTCTTTATATCGTCCAATCGGTCCGCATTTTACTATACAAATATTATGTGAATAAAAGCTAACTTTACTAGCAACATCACATGGCAAAATCCAGACCAAACTTGCATACTACGAGTATCAATCCTCCGATACCATCCTGTAACTATTAAATAACACTAGTGGCCCACAAATTAAACAGAGTGTAAATCTGATCGATCATGCACGTAGCCGTTTCGACATCCGTTATGCAACTGATGCTCGACCTGGAGACGCCTTCACTCGACTCATGACGAAAACCATTAAATCGTATCAAAATCTGTAACTATATTGGCTAATGCACCCAAGGTCCTGCCATTATACTCTTTATATTGTCATTTAAAATAATAAAGCGATTCACGTTTTTAATATCGACGTTAGATTACACAACGTTAGCAAACGAATGATCTTGACCGTGATTTCTTATAAGAACATTGGTTGTTGGTACACATTGGAGCTTTCGAACAATGGTGCAGAAATAATAGACAAAAATATTTTAAATCCATCAACCCTGAGTTCTTAGATTTACGAGAATATTACACATGAAATAAAAATATTTTTTGGATGTCATCGCAGTTTATTTTTTATTTTTAAGTTCCCGACGTTCGAGTGCTTTGCACCCATGGTCACGGGAAGGACTGAACTGGACAGTCCATCAACCCTTTAGAGGTGTATAATACAGATATGCTTTACCGTGATTTTTCTGGTTTTGGTTGGTTATACGGTGAATGTCGATCACTTGGGAACTGACGCCGACAGTCGGAGTGTAGACCATCCCACTCACTAGATCGAATAGTTGCAGGGTATTCTGATCCCTACTAATTCTACTAATATTATAAATGTGAAAATTTGTATATTTAGATGTTTGTTACTTCTATCTATCTATCTATATCATCACGCCAGATCCCTTGCGGGGTAGGCAGAGAGTACAGAGTTCCAACAGGGTCTTTCCTTACATACCTCATACACGCTCGCCGTGTTGTTACTTATACAAGCAAAAACGGCTATACGGATTTGGATGAAATTTGGTACACAGACAGTTTATTACCTGGAATAACACATATGATACTTTTAATCCCGGATAAATGTTAGGTTCGTCTTAAGTCGACGCGGACGAAGTCACGGGGAGACGCTAGTATTATAAATGTGAAAGTTTGTATGTTGGATGTTTGTTACTCAATCACGCAAAAACGGCTGAACGGATTTGGATGAACTTTGGCACACAGATAGTTAATTACCTGCATTAACACATAGGACTTTTTATCCCGGAAAAAATTAAGTTCTTGTCTAAAGTCAATGCGGACGTAGTTGCGGGCAGAAGGTAGTATCCCCATATAGGCACATCTTGAGTCGTTTTTTCTGTTTTAGTGTTTGGTTCATGTTTCAAAATGCACACACGTATGAACGTATTTTACACGAAGAACTTTATTTCAGATAACTGCCTAACACCCCTAACACCTGTTTGGACTGTTGTTACTTTCATTGTAAATCCCACATATTAAAAATTATAATGTGTAATAATAAAAATTATAAACATGGACTTCGATATGCCACAGATTAAAGTTTCAACAGGGGTTTGTTAAATTTAACCACTGTTTCTTCGATATGCCACAGATTAAAGTTTCAACAGGGATTTGTCAAATTTAACCACTGTTTCTTCTATAAGAAATAATTATTATTATATGATACAAATAATGCACTACACAAAATATGGGAGAAATAAGTGTATGATTCTCTGGAAATCAACGACATCTCTCTATATATATCATCACGCCAGATCCCCCGCGGGGCAGGCAGAGAGTACAGAGTTCCCACAGGTTCTATCCTTACATGCTCTGTCTCTGTCCTCTCTGGCTTCCTCCATTCTCATAGTTCGACATCAACGACATGAGTTGTTAAATCACGAGTCTATTTCTGTAGCGACCTAAGTCAACACTCAACACAACAGCGATCCCATATTTTAAATCTTTACTCGAAGCAAAATACTTCTATGTATCTTCTTTACTCAGAGACTCATTTTGGAAATATTTTTGTAGCAGTCTATTGATCGACCGATTTCATTATTCACGAGTTTCGTAACATAAACAGAACAACCATGATCTTGGCCTTGCTCTACAAACTTTTGTAATATTATTACGCAAGTCTATACTAGTGTCATACTTACCGAAAGTTCACTGCCAATCCGTACGCAACAAGTGGAGAACGGATTTTATGGAAACGCTACAGTTGTGGGACAGTTTCAATTTTTCATACAATTTCTATAGCGTCTACGAGCTTCTAAAGAATGACAAAACAGATATACAATGCGAAAGTGAAAGGATGTAGGTACCGGGGAACACCTAGACTATCTTACCATGACCAAATAGACAGAGTCTTATCTGAAGGACAAGTCAAGAGTCTCCATAACCGGCGAGCGTATATGAGACGAACTATAAGAGTGGAGGAAGCCAGAGAGGTATGTAAGGAAAGAACCTTTCTGCCTAGCCTGCCCGCAAGGGATCTGGCGTGATGATATATATAGATAGAAAATTGTATATTGGTTGACTGCCTCATTGGTCTGGTGGCAAAGCGCATCGCTTTGTGATCACGAGGTCCTGGGTTCAAATCCAAGGTCGGACAAAAGTAGTTTTTGTAACGAAAAATTCCCAGTACGAGTCCGGAGTCTGGAATTGTGCCCGGTTTATGGCAATAGGCTGGCCCCCTATTACAAGGGACCTAACATCGTCGGCGAAACGTGGGTGTACCCAGTACACCTCTGCCACCCCCTCTGGGGAATATAGGCGTGACGGTGTATTATTTTTATAAAATTGTATAAAACCTCATACATATTGGACTAATGCGCTTTGCGATCACGAGGTCATGTACAAATGTAGTTCTTGTATCAAAAAAAAATCCAGTATCAGTCCGGAGTCTGGAATTGTGCCCGGTATATGGCAATAGGCTCGCTACCTGTTACATAGGACCTAGAATCGTTAACGAAAAGTGGGTGTATGCGGTGCATCTTTGCCAACCCCGCTTCAGGAATATAGACGTAACGGTGCTTATTTTTGTTCTTTTTTATGCACATCGGCATCACTACAGCACTTCTTTGACCTTCTAATAGCCTAAACTGATGGTTTAATCCGCGTAGCGAGATGAGGAAAAAATAAATGTTGATGAGCAATCCATTGCAGGATTTGGGTAATATTTTTTATCCGCCGATTCCGTAATCTGCGTTAAACTTAATTTCGTCCGGTGGATATCATATCAATAAAAAGTGCATTCTTTGCAAGACTACTCAAAAGGTTTCATACCTTACGTGAACACAATTTTATAGACTAAACAAGCTGCAGTATTAATATATTCAAGTACTGAAGTACCTCAAATTTCAGAGTTGGGAAAATATCAATTGTAAGAACATTAAATTAAAATATTTCAGACTTTGTCGCGACTCTACAGCACCCATGGTAATGGTCATGTTATTCCGGAGTATATTAGGGGGATTATTTTGATTGCAATTTAAATGTAAATTGCTTAATCCTACAATTAAAATATTCATTGGATAATGCCCAACACTGCCAGTTTAACTTAAGACTTCTATTCGGAACAATGGGACATGAAGAATTTATTTATGTATCAAAACTTAGGATTTATTCCTGAGTCGTGGGTGCGTTTACAAACATGAAAATACACATAAACAAATACCCAGACTGAAACAAATAATTGTGGATCACACAAAAAAAGCGCCAGTGCGCTAAATCGTCCGTCAAAGTATGTGTGTTCTAAGTTCAAACCAAGTGATTACATTCTCTTTGGTTCAATTCAAAGTAGCCATGTCTGTAAATGGGTTCATCTCAAAATAATATACTCGGTATTCCACCAACGCACTGTGCACCTTAGCTAGATGACACAATATTGAATACAAGAAAGAATAGAGCGTGTCCATGGATTTGTTATTACCATAGTTGTTGAAACTAGAAACATATAAAAACTCTACGGAATATTTTCAATTCTCCTTTGGATTATTTTGTACTTTCAGTGAAGGGTGATTCAAGTCGAAAATCAAAGTTTTCAGAAAATCGACTTTAAAGATTAAAAAACTCCTCTCACTTTTTCTACTGCACTTAATTGAATATTGATAAGAATGTATATGAATGAAGAGTAGAAGCCTTAGGAACATGGCGATCGATATTCCTCGTTCGAGTAAGGTGCATCTAGCTCTATTCGCGGATGATACCGCTCTCCATGTCTTATAGGAATAAGGGTTTCATTACCAGAAACCTTCAGGCAGCCGCCAACACCCTAGGGCATTGGTTCAGGAAGTGGCGTATCGAGGTGAACCTGGACAAGAGCGCTGCGGTGTTCTTCTCCTGAGGTGCCACCCCGCGCCCCTCCCTGCGCCACCCCAAAAGTAATCTCGGTCAAGTGACCATGTTCAATCTATCTATTCCCTGGGTCAAACAGGTCAAATATCTAGGGGTCACCCTAAACAATACTATGACCTTCGGACCGCACATCAAGCGAGTCCGTAACCGAGCAGCCTTTGTGCTCGGTCGTCTTTACCCGATAATTTGCAAGCGGAGTAAAATATCCCTTAGGAATAAGGTGACACTTTACAAAACTTGTATACGGCCCATAATGACGTACGCTTGTGAGTTGTTCGGACACGCTGCCCGCTCTCACATCGATATACTCCAAACGGTTCAATCCCGTTTCCTCCGCAAAGCCGTCGGAGCCCCGTGGTTCATACGGTATGACGATCTCCATTCCGATCTTGGTTTCGAACCTATTCGCGCCTTTATTAAAAAGGCGACAACTTGATATTTTACAAACGCGACCAATCATAGAAATCCGCTAATCGTAGCTGTCGCCGACTACGAACCTAACTCCCTTCCTATCAGCCGCTACCGCCGTCCGCGTCACCGACCCTCCCCGATGTCCTTACATCTCTTCTTTCGAATACAGATACCACACACAGGATCAGACACCGACCTCGCCGGCGAGGTCGAAGAATCCCTTGCCTGCCAGCTGGTGCAGACGAGCAGACAGCAAGACACCTAGTATACGCCCTCTCCCATAGCGACTGCCCAAGCCGAGGCCGTTCCGTTCGTTCGAGGCGCCCTTGAGCTAGTTGCCCCCTTGCCCTTCTGGCTCAAGGGTAGTAGTTGCACGCTCGCACTCTTGACCGGTGAAGCTGTAAAGGCCCCGCGACCAACAGCGTAGATTATTCACACACACACGTAACGCGCTTGTAAAATTAGTCGTATGCATAACCCCTTAGAAATTCCACTCTTCATCAACAGTTTCTACATCGCAGTTGGAAACACTAATTTGAGCGCTCGCTCAGCCGTCAACCGCCTCGTACGGTTTGCGCAAATCACGTGTAATGACATCCTCTATTTGTAGCAAGTAGGTAGTCATTACTAGGCAGGACAAATGTGGTTTTCTATTAAATCCTTCTCAATAGCAGTCCGAAGACTGAAATTGTACGATATAATGATAATAGCTTGCTCCGTATTACTTTGGGATTTACTATCGTCGGCCATACAGGGTGTAACATAAATAATGCAAGACCTCGGACACTATTATATATACAACTAGCAGTCTCCCGCGACTTCGTACCGGGTCGACAACAGCGCCACCTACCGGGTCTATGTTAAATAGCCTATGTACTTTTGGATAAGGTAGCTCTATGTGAAAGAATTACTGATGAAAGAATTTTTGAAATCGGTCCAGTAGTAATGCTTTGAATAATTATTAAATTTTGTTTAATACAGCGAAAAGAACGACTAACAGAATTTTTTAAAAATAATTGGAATCTCATTCAGTTGCCGATTTAGAACAAACACCTTTCAAATCGCGTTAATTAGGTTACACCTTGTATATAGGTGTACACAGCGCACTTTTGCTACTGCGATAATGTGTGTTATAGTCAGTGCTGTTTATATTTCTAACCAGACATAAGGTCATCATCATAATCACTTCCAGCTCACTCCACTCAATGCATGATATAAGCCTCCTCTCTCTTACGCCTCATATCAATATCTTGAGCCAATCTTGGACATGGGGCCAGTACAACAACTTTACAACGTCAAATGTACTAGTTTTGTTTTTCTAATGATTTGATTGGAAGGCTTATAGGCAGCTTAATAAGTTCCAACAGCAGGTGGTCACAAACCTGCTTCCACCAATCCGCACCGGGTCCGCGTGATGGATATGACCTAATCTCTCGTAACTCCATTTGTGAGAGGCCTTGCCTTTCTTCACGCTCAGCAGTGGCACAGTATAGCCTGATAATATTATTATTATGATTCGATAATCACACAAAATCTGGAATACTAGCGGACTCTGATCATGCATTTTACATTTAGTGGTTTCTTTCTGTATGTAAGGTAGAAATCGTTATAGAAAACAATGCAACCTCATTAAACAATCCCATGAAGAAATACGAAGTGTAACCGTTGGTTAAATATTAATAGCATTGAATCACGCGATCCAGATACGATGATTGCTGTATTCAGAGGGTTTTGTTAGGGATTTACCACACTTATTCTTGGCTTTTTGGGGACCAATTTTGTTCCGATTCCGACACATGAGTGCATGCACATGAGTACAGAATCATGATTGTTATATCAGCGACAGTCAACTTTTCTAAAAAGCGGTATGCCGCAGAAAACTCAATTTTAAACAACTCAAAAATATAGGTGATCTGTTTGTTCCTTATTCCTCATGTAGTTAGAAGGTGAATCTTTTTGTGACCCACAAATATTTGGTTTCGATCTAGGTCTAGCAAGTCGATGTCGCGATCTTTAGGAGGCCCTTGTCCTGCAGTGGACGTCATTAAGCTGAAGATAGATAAATATGGGTGTTTATGTTTGTAACATTCATGTTTATAGACGCACCCACGATGCCGCAATATTGTTTGCATTGGAGGCAACGTTAAGAAAACATCGGAAAATAACTGGTCCGTTATTGAATGGTTTGTAGAGAGCAATCAAAGGTTATTAACGCATCACGGATTTACGCTATGCTACTGCCGCCGCATCCCGTATAGATAATCATCTGGTTACATTGCTATTTCATACTCATTTTTGACTTTGTTGCACTTGCTGGTCTGAAGAGCTCAGTGCGACTACAACTATCCCGGTTGAGATATTGACACAAGAAGAAGATACTCTATTTGTGTTTGTACGGTCCGCCATCCGCGTTGTAGCGCTTAAGGCACCGTTCTGTGTCTCTTTATATTTATGATATCTTCACACATAAATGTTTTCCCCGAAATGATACCTACTATTTGTATAGAAATAACTCCATAGTAATTCTGGTGCTTCATACTCACATTTTTTTCATTTAAAGATTTTTATCCTGAAGTGTTGTTTTTTTTCTTTACTGCGCTGCCCTTGCTTTTCGCTCAAGTGGACAGAATATAAATGAAGTATTAGAAGTCTAACCAATGACCTGGTGAAGGTCGCAGGTATAGCACAATGTCGGTCGTCGTGGGGATCTTCGCCAGGGCTTTTTATGCAGTGGACGTCAATGAATTAAAATTATAAGTCTTAGAAGTATCCAAATCATCACTCATTATGTCGACTTATGGTTCGCCTTGCCCTCTAAGGAACCTATGACATCAAAATATGAAAACCGCCGGCAGATTCTGTTTTGTTTTTCCAATCTCTTGTTCATTTTGTATTGTTATAATATTACTATAATAAACATAAAGTCAAATATCATCATCCGAATATTGGACGGTACTTGGCACATGTATGTTTTTTTTGCAGCTATAAGTATTTTTTCTAATTTAGGCATCAAAGGAGCCAAAATCGGGATGGATTTTTGTTTATCTGTCTATTTACTTATATCATCACGCCAGACCCCTTGCCGGGTAAGCAAAGAGGACAGAGTTCTAACAGATTTTAAATTTTGTATTTGAATTTAAAAAAGTGAACAGCCGAGAAATGCAAGATCCATCTAACAAGCACGACTTGGTTTAGTGTCTTGTTACCCACTGGATATAAATATATAGTAACCGCGGTTTCAATCCCAACGCTATGATTTTTTTCTAAAAACTATTTGAGAGTTGTTAGATGACATAACGCGTAGAGAAGATTTCAAGAAATAACTAAGAAGTGCAAAATAAACTGATTATTGCTAGTGTTGTGCCACATTAGGCACGCAAAACAGTAATCAACCACTTAGTGACACTAATAGAGTCATAATAGCTTGTGTCAGATTCGTTTTGGAGATGTACAGAGCAGTTGCAACCAACATGAACCGGTTTTAAGATAGAAAACATTATTATGACACAAAGACGTGTGCGTCATTGGCAACCTTTTCGCAAACAACTATTTGGTACCTACTAGCCCGGTTTTGTCTTATCTAAGCTATTATAAAGTTATAAAGGAGGTGTGTCTCTATGTATAATACATCTAGAAAATTATATAATAATCTCCACCATTCCACAATAGGTACGCTTGGAGTATGATCTCACCTTGATTTCTGAGAGTGAGCCTTTTCCCAGCAGTAGAACATCAAAGGTTAATTTATTATATATTGGTATCATACGAAGATATTTTAACTTTTAACATGTTTTGAGTTCCTACCAGAGCCCATCCAGGGACCTGATAGTTATGATTAATTGTACTTTTAAACTGTGAAAGCTCGTGAAGTAGTTCCAATCAAACAGTTTCCCATCTTGGTCATTCCCACTGACTCTCTATATCATCACGCCAGATCCCTTGCGGGGTAGGCAGAGAGTACAGAGTTCCAACATGTTATTTTTTTATAGATCCATTAAAGTCAATGTCAAAAATCGTTTATTTGTATACACAAAAAAGGCCAACACAAAAAACGTTGAAATTATTAAATTTTTTGCATTTACCACCAGAACGAAACGCGGCCTTATACTGAGAAGATCCGGCGAGAAACTCAGTAGGCTAGTCTTTTAACTTAATTGTTTAATGGGACTGGCCATTCTGTTTATCATTTTTATTTTACTCAACTTGTAATAATAAAGATCCAGGGTTAAAAATTCGGTTGGAGCCCCTAAGTTTTACGAAATATATTAGCTAAGTACTCTTTTTGCAATTACTATAATTCGATAACAGGAAAAAAACAAGACATCACTATTTTTGAAAGACATATATTGTGCCCAAAGAATCGAATAATAGATTTGTATAGTATTTTCATGTAAGTTGGGTACTGTGACAGTTGTAAGAGTCAAAGAAAATTATACTTTATTCAATGGCAATAAGAGGCATGGCCGGTTTCTATACTTCTGGTTTTATGCCTTAACACCATTGAATTAAATATTAATTTCGTTTGCCACTTAGAACTGTCACTACCCATCCTATATGAAAAATATTATAGTAGCCTTACCGCCTGTTACATCAGGAACAAAATATCTTCCAAATTATCTTATGTTATCAATGGACAAGAGGGCGAGCGTGCAATCACTGCGCTCCAGCCAGAAGGGTAAGGGGGCAACTAGGTCAAGGGCGCCTCAAGAAGGAACGGCCTCTGCTTGGGCTGTCGCTATGAGGGAAGGCGTATACTAATTGTCTCGCCATAGTGCTCTGCATCGGCCGGCGGGCAAACGATATCCGAAAGAAGGGAACTAAGGGCATCAAGAGGGTTGGTGAGAATATGCTACGGATGGCAATAGGGGCTGATAGGAGGGGAACCAAAATATCTGTGAAATGAGTGTACCATACATACCGAAACACACATAAAACACAAATAACATAAGTACATGAGAGGTATTTAAGTATTTAGATTTGCTAAAATCAAAAATTCTGTGACCTTGTTACATTTATTTTTTTTGGCATTTAGGATACCAAGGACAATACACTTATTGTTAACATGCAATTGTCAAGCGAATTCACGAGCGCTGCGAATCGACAATATACTTATGCAATCATCACAAACATTAAGTGTTAAGGTCAACATGTATAGTTATTTTTCAACAAAAACTACAATTAAGTATTTAATAAATAAAGATACAAAATATATTTGTAGCTAATGCTTTTTTACTGGATCCAGTACACAAAAATTAACCTTGTAACCTTCATTCATACATGTGGTTTTAAAAAACAACAAGTGTTGATATATTTCTTAGACTGGCATTTGCCAGTTGGATCATAAATCAGACACCATCACATCTATATTCCCCAAGTGGGGCCACAGAGGTGCACTGTTTACACCCACTTTTCGCCGATAGTGTTAGGTCTCAATGTAATAAATATCATATTTTTTTTATGAAATTTTAATTATCTATCTATCGATATCAAGGGGTGCTGCGGTCGGGTAACCTCCTAGTGTGCCCGGCCCATTGCCAGTCCCGCGGATACGTCCAGAGGAACGACAATGGGAGCGGGACGGTGCACCCCGGGTATCGTCAATAACTTCCCTCACGGGGGATCTTGTTGGCGATGGCGGATGACCTGACATGGCGCGGTGCTTGGGATTGGGTGCTGCGGCAGGGGGTAGGGGGGGGGAGGGAAGGGGGGGACAATCTCCTGAGTGTTTGTGCCGTGCGCGGTGACCCGTACAGCAGGGTGAAGGAGTCCTGGGGGTTGAGTTGGTGATGGACCGGTAGTTGTTGTCTGTCGCCGGCAACACGCCTCTTTGGTCTGGATCTCTGTCCAAACGGGAGGCTGTCACGTAGCCGCGTGGCAGTCAATCGGCTGAAGTCCATCCTTCAGATGGGCTAGGCTAGGGTTCTGGGGTGAAGGGGTCCGCAGGCGGCGGTGTGAGCCTACACTACGCGGGAGTGGAAGTGAACACCGTTAGTCTCGTGGACAACTCACCCTGGAACCCTATACTCTGATGATAGCCCTGGTGCTTATAAAGCATCCCCAAAGGTGAGGACTCCGTGGCGGGTGGGGAATCATCAGAATGAAGAATAGTATTAAGTCATATGGACAAAAAGAGCAAAAAGAACCCCAAAACAGTCCCCAAAAAGGAACAAAGTGCGTCATGCACACAAGGCCCCTCGGGGCAAAGTGTAAGGCCCTCGGGCATGAAAAAGGCAGCGGGACAAGTGACGGCAGCGAACCCCAGTGGTGGCGCCAGTCTGGTCCCCAAAATTGCACCTAAGAGTTGCGGATCTGGAGGAGACACAGTGTCTTCCAGTCTGCCCCCGGCTGCCAAGGTGGAGGCGAAGGCGTCCGGCTCTGCTGGACCCGGAAACCAAACCACCCAGGCGGCCGGTGCTGGCGGACTGCGTGACCATGTCCCCCCTAAGGGACGCAAAAGACTCAGCGGGCTCGCTAAGCGGAGGAAGCGAATCGAGCTCGCAAGGCAATCGGCTGTCTCTCAGACGCCCGTACAGGAGGCGACGCTCTCTAAACGGGCGAGAGAGGTCAGCGATGAAGCTAGGGATGCGGCAGGGGATCTGAAGCGAGTTCGCCTCGGGTCCTCCTTTAAAGAAGCCCTAACTATGACAAGGATGGTCATCATTGCGGATGACTATCCCAATACGATGATTGATGAGGAGACTGCCTGGAGCATAAAGGACGTCATCTGGAGGAGGATGTGGAGCGATCCTGTCCTCACCATTGATTGGAAGGGGGTCCAAGGCGGCATCATCAGCATAACTTGCTCCAGCGATGAGGCGATCACCTGGCTGAAGCACTACGACGGTCAAACTGTCGGTGGTGTCAAGGTCAAGGTGATCAGAGATAGGGACTTACCCCGTCCTGTGAAAATGGCGTGGAAGAGGACACGCGTGAGCGAAAAGGTCCCTCTGTTAATGGAGCTTCAGATGCTCCAGCGACTCTATAAGGTTATACTTACGGACCGCTGGAGGGTCGTGAACACGACGACAGAGGGAAGACAGGCTAGGAGCATCATCCTGATGGATCAGTCCTCGGCTGATGCCATTAAAGAAGCCGGGTACATGCTGCACGCCGGGCTTGACCGCAGCTACTTCAAAGTCCTTGAAACGTCGGAGGACAAAGAGGAGGCTGCGGTTGGGTCCGATAAACCAGCGGTAGTACCCATTACTACTCCGGTGGAGACACTACCAGACCATCAGCAGGGGGGAAACACCCCTGCAACAGATAAGG
Source organism: Phalera bucephala (assembly GCA_905147815.2). NCBI lineage: Eukaryota > Metazoa > Arthropoda > Insecta > Lepidoptera > Notodontidae > Phalera > Phalera bucephala. The sequence continues at coordinate 11,803,476 of LR990629.1, forward strand.
AGGAGGCACTGCTCGCGGACTGTCCGGTCCCATCGCCAGCCATGTCGGTGAGATCGGATGGACTGGCGGGCGGCTTCGACAATCTGGGCATCACGTCTTCCCCGATAGGGGAGGACGATGAAGCCCCAGATAGCACCGAACCGGAGGAGAGCTGCAAGGTAGGTAGTCCCTAATGTGGACTACCAACTGAACACAACCAGGCAACAAAGGAGCTTGGCCTAAGGTGCGTACAAATCAACTTGCACCACTCTAAGGCGGCTACGGCGATGCTAGATCGCCAGCTGCGAAGAGCTAAATTTGACTTAGCACTTATTCAAGAACCCTATATTTATAGGGGACAGATAAAGGGCCTTGATGGAGCGGGGGGTAACCTGTTTCACAATTGCACAACTAATGACATGAGGACCTGCATTTTTGTCAGGAATGGCATAAACGCTTTGCCTCTGTCCATTTTCTGTTATAGGGACCTCACCACGGTGAAGTTAAAATTGGAAGGTAACAAGGGTAGCCGAGAAGTCATCTTCTCGGCTGCCTATCTGCCCTACGAAAGCGCGGACCCTGTTACAACGCATCTGCGGGACTTGGTTGAATATTCCTGCAATAAGAAGGTTGAGCTAATCGTAGGATGTGACGCAAACGCGCATCACGTCGTCTGGGGCAGCTCAGACACTAATCAAAGAGGGGAAAAACTTCTGGACTTTCTGGTAAGTACTCCTTTACAAATTCTCAATAGAGGAAATAGGCCCACGTTTGTTAATAGACGTAGGGCAGAAGTTATTGACATTACAGTTGCCTCTAATAGAGCGAGCAGACAGGTAAACAACTGGCATGTCTCCAATGAGATCTCATCCTCCGATCACAATTATATATGTTTTCAGTATGGGATGGAAACGTTTAATATAAATCCAAGAAGGCGGAACCCAAGGAACACTGATTGGGCCGCATATAAAAGTGACCTTAAAGCAGAGTTAGGGAAGGTCCGAGGCAGACTCAGCTCTGTATTAGATATAGAGTTCGAGGCGGATAGCGTAGCTCGGGCAGTAAAGACCGCCTGGACTAATAACTGTCCGGAGAGCAGAGTCATAGCGAAACGTGACCCATGGTGGACACCAGAGCTAGCGCGGTTAAGAGTAGAAACTCGACGTGCATTCAACACTGCGAAAGCAACCAAGAACTTTGGGGAATATTCTACGATACTCACGAGGTTCAATACAGAAGTGCGGAGAGCAAAAAGAAGGGCTTGGAAAAGACACTGCCAAAGCATAGACAGCCTCCCTGAGGGTATGAGGTTAGCCAAGGCAATATCCATGGCCAAATTAAATTCACTTACTACAGTGAGGAATGAGGTAGGGGAACTTACAAACAATGGGGAAGAAACACTGAAAACAATGTTCAACGTGCACTTCCCAGGTTCGGTGGCAATACAGGGAGAGGACACCATGTGTGATGTCCAAATAGATGAGCTAAGCTTAAAGACAACTAGAGCTGACTGGGAGACGGCAGGCAAAGTCGTGGAACAGAACAAACTCAAATGGGCCTTAAAGAGTTTTCAACCATTTAAGGCCCCTGGTCCGGATGGTGTTTACCCCATCCTACTACAAGAAGGGGAACCAGTACTCAGCCAACACCTGTGCAGACTATTCAGGGCGTGCGTGGCATTTGGGCATACCCCTAATATCTGGCGGCAGGTGACGGTGACGTTCATTCCCAAACCAGAGAAACCCAACTATGAGGATGCTAAATCCTACAGACCAATCAGTCTATCCTCATTCTTTTTAAAATGTCTAGAGAAAATGATAGATAGGCACATAAAGGATGGTCCACTAAAGGATTATCCCCTACATAAGATGCAATGCGCTTATCTACCTGGTAAGTCTACGGAAACGGCATTGCACTATGTGGTGAATCGTGCAGAGATGGCTCTGCAGCAAAAGGAAATTTGTGCTGCAGCTTTTCTGGATATCGAGGGTGCATTTGATCGCACAACATTCTCATCCATAGAACTAGCTGCTATAGAGCATGGGATAGAACCAACTCTTGTCAGATGGATCAAAAACATGCTAAAGAACAGGATAGTCCAGTCCACTCTATTAGGAGAAGGGCTATCCGTAAGAACCACTAAAGGATGCCCGCAAGGAGGGGTCTTATCGCCGACTCTGTGGAGCCTGGTAGTGGACTCTCTCTCTTGAAGATAATCAACAAAGGTCCGTTCTACGGAGTAGGATATGCGGATGATATAGTGATAGCAATCAATGGGAAGTTTCCAAACACAGTATCGACACTGATGCAGGAAGCTCTAGATAAGGTAACAAACTGGTGCACAACAAATAGCCTCTCGGTCAACCCGACGAAGACTAATGTCATCCTGTTTACAAGGAAAAAGGTACTGACGGGCTTACAGGACCTGTACATGTACGGAAGTAAAATTAAATGGGCCACTGAGGTCAAGTATCTGGGGGTGACCCTGGACAAGCAACTGAAGTGGCATACACATGTTGATCTAACCATAGCCAAAGCACTGAGAGTGCTGAACATGTGTAGGTCAGCGTATGGAAAGGCATGGGGACTACAGCCCAAAATAATGCACTGGTTATTTATCACTATGGTAAAACCGATAATAACGTATGGATGCATCGTGTGGTGGCCTAGAACCAAGACACAGACGTGCAGGGATTCCTTAACAAAACTGCAGAGGACAGCCTGCCTGGCCATCACAAGTGCTTCCAAAACAACACCGACGGCAGCTATGGAGAGGCTACTCAACCTAACTCCATTACATATCGTCATTGAAACTGAGGCAAGGAAGGCACTCTATAGGCTAGAGAAAGCTGGACTATGGAGCATAACGGCGCCAGGCCTCGAACACACCAAGCTAGAACCGGATAAGGAACTTGATGACATAAGGAACATGAGAAGTGACAAGATCATAACCACATACATGTTCAATAAGAGATTTAGCACTAACATCCCAACCAGGGAACAATGGAAAAGTGGTCTAAATAAGCAAGGCAAGGAGCAAATGATATGGTACACTGACGGATCCAAAACCAAGTTTGGAACAGGAGCCGGAGTATACACGGAAGGATATAGCCTTAGCCAAAGCATGGACAGGTTTACATCAATATTCCAGGCAGAGTCCTATGCGATAAACATTTGTGCAAAAGAGATATTGGACAAACGAATCACGGGCAAGAAAATCTACATTTGTAGTGATAGTCAGGCTGCCCTCAAGGCCGTCGGCTCCTATGAGCTAAACTCAGCACTGGCTGCGGAGTGCGCATACCTTCTTGACAGATGTGGAGCGCGCAACACGGTCAGGTTAGTCTGGGTCCCTGGGCACACGGGAGTTGATGGCAATGAGCGTGCGGACGACTTAGCCAGGAAGGGAGCAATGGGAAAACCCGTTGGTCCAGAACCGTTCATAGGCATACCAGACGGCGCCTATAGAGGCGCACTCTTTAAATATGCCCAAGAACAACATAAGAAAGAATGGGAAACACACACAGGGCTTCGACACTCAAAGGAATTCCTTTCCACATGGTGTGAAAGCGATTGCAAGAGACTACTAAAATATAGTAGACTACAACTAAGGCAAATAACGGGAGCATTCACAGGCCACTATGGCACGAAAGAACATCTACACAAGATGAACCTATGCGGCGACGTGGTATGCAGGTGCTGTGGCACAGAAACTGAAACCATGAAGCACGTCATCTGTCACTGCGACGCTCTGGCTGCGCGGCGAATGGAACTGCTGGGAGTGGCCTATCCAAACCCAGAAGAACTACGGCTCTGTCCCCCTGCTGGAATCTACAACCTAATACAGGGAGTACTGGACACCTCAGGTACGTAAGAGCATTAGGGCAAGGACAGCACAAAAGATCCCATGGATCGAAGTGCGCCAGAGGCATCCTCGGTCCGGTAAGCCAATATAAGATAAGATAAGATCGATATCATTACACCAGTTCCCTTGCGGGGTAGGCAGAGAGTACAGAGTTCACACAGATTAAGTTTTGTAGACAGAATAATATAATTTTGCAGTGTCCGCCTCGTGGCATGCGTCGTGCGCGACTCATGCCCGGTATGGCAACCGAATGTCATCCCCGAAGCATGTTTGGAGAAAGGGACAGGGATACTGTTTCTTTTTCATTTATAATATTCTGGCTCAATGTCTGCACGTCACTTGGGGCCACTTGAAAACCAGCGCAGTGTTAGGGTAATATTAATGCCTTATCACTGCATATAGGTGAATGAGCGTCCCTTTTTGCTGGCAAGGCTTGGGTAATATTACATTTGACTGATATGATATTATATCTGATTTACCAATAAAAAATAATCTATCAAGGTTGATGCCTCAGTCTGTATCTAAGAGATATCAAGGGAATAACCCCTATAAAACATACATAATTCAGCAAACTAAATTGGTTCCATCTTATATCTATACAATGATTATTTAACTTGTAACATCTGTAAAATTGTCAATTTAGTTCAAAATAATAATACATTTCCTATTATCCAATATCCTATTTATAGACTGAATTTCCTAAAATCTATTAGAGAGGGGATTTATTATTATTGATAGAAATCTATCTATCTATATCATCACACCAGATCCCTTGCGGGGTAGGCAGAGACTACAGAAATTATCCTTTAAATATGGGTCATTTATGGATTATTACATTGAAATACATGCTTCGGCAATTAATTTAAATACTAAAGATAAATAAATATGAGATCATAAGAGACACTCATATTAACATTATTATTAAAATAAATACAATAATTGTTTAATTGTGTATAAAAAAGATCTAATAAAAATTTAACCAAAAAATTGTTGTGATACACACTACATAAAAATAGCTACAATAAAAAAGCTACAATAAAAAAGTCCTAACTATTGTACAACACAAAAAAAAAAATTGTGAATACTTTTATGCTCTATCATGTAAATAACCATAAGTAGTTTTAAAAGCTAATGATCATGACTAGATAATTTTTATAAATGTCACAAAATAAATGTTTGCAATATCTACTATGTTATCTTTGAGGAAAAAAACACTTTCCAAATGAAAAAGTAATCATACTGACCAGTTTCTCTTCGTCGAATTCGCTGCGTCTCTTCGTTCCATGATGGTCACTCGCTACTGATTGCGCGGATTTTCCACCATCACTTTCCGGATCTGTGGTCTCATCAGACCCACTGGTCTCTTCTTCACTAGAACTGGACTCATCAGTCACCGACGGACGGCTCGGGTCCGAAATCAGGAGCGCTGTCAGACCATTCTCGAGCCGAATTGTCCTTTCAAAATATTCGAAATTTTAAGCCTTTGATCTTGTAAGTAGGTAGACTCGTGAATAAAACACTGAATTTTAATAGGTCAATATAGTAAAAGGAAATGTAAAAAATTATTCAAAATGGGCCAGTAGAATTAAAAACTCACTTATAAAGCTTTTTATCTGCTGCAGACTTGATAGGTTCAGGTAACACTTCAACTTTCTCCTTTCTGTAAGACATGTTCATAGCTTGTTTCTCTTTATTACTAATCTGTTTGACCTCGGGCTTAAATCTAGGAGTTCTGTGGAAAGCGCTTCTCTTAGACATTGCAAGTATTATGTGTTTTGTCTCCAGATAACCAGATGTTTTTTGAATAAAAATGGACAAGAATTTTGACATTTATTGGGCGCATGGTCCGGTGTTGCAAGTTAACGCTGTTGCAGATGTTGCAACTTGAGAGTATTACCACAGAGTATGCAAAAGTTTTCAAACAACTTTATACCGTTGTTATATCATAATAGCGTGTAAAATTTGAAGGACTCCGTATTACCACTGCCTTTAACTTTATTTATGAGTGTTTGGAGTATAATTAAGGCAACCATGTATTAATAGCAGGGACATTATCAACTATTTGTACTGTAGTTGATGACGACACTAGTTACTATTTCGGTCATGATATTGGTAGCAGTGAATATATGTCACTGAAAATTTGTTATTGATACGGTTGAGTAAATGTCAATTTTTAAAAACTTTGTATTTGTTGTGTTTTTAGTTTTTATATTTATCAGTTCTTACTTATCAAAGTTTACCACTAGCTTAAAATAAACGATTATGGATGACACATGCTCAGAAAGCGACGTGTCTCTTTCACCTTCTCAAATATTAGAACGATTGCAAGTGTTACGGCAACTACAGTTGCTACAACGCGGGAAACTGCAAAAACAACGACTGCAGTACAAAGAAACCTCGGAAACTTCTTCAAGTATAACAGAAATCGTAAGCCACTTCAGTAATAGCACTAGTTATAACACCTTTCGTAGTTTATTGCACTCTTCAAATGATATCCCGAATGAAGGTACTCCGCGACTGAATATAAGCGAATTGTCGCCAAAGATACAAGAAAGAGATCTAATAGAAGGCGTCTCGGTGTTAAATTTATCGCAGGAGTCTGAATTTATCGTTGGCTCTCCAATATCAAGTAGAAGTAGAGTATCAGCACAATCAACGGCCGAAACCAGAAATGAAGAACATTCATCAGTTTCAGAAAAGATTTCTATTAAAAAAATAGATAATTCAAATCAAATTAATGGTAATGAAAACATATTACATAAGAAACAAATATCACTTGATGAAATGCCCATCCTCTTGCCTAAACAAGACTTTGAGGCATTACTACTCGAAGAATTGAAAAATGAAAAAAATATTCCAAAAAGTAAAAGTCCTAAACTGAATCGCTCCTTTGATTCTCAAAATAAAAAACCCTTTCTCAAAAAAGGTGAAGGAATGACTCGATTTGGTATTAAAAAACATGATATTATCATCCAAAACACAAAATCTTTGCCATGGAAGAGAAAAACAAATAAGAAAATACAGCCTTCTCTAAAATTAAAGAAAAGTGATAAATCTAACAATAATCAAAAGGAAGTTAAGATCATAGTTTCGGAACCACAACCATTACTTGCTGACATACACATGCCAACATTAACTAGAAAAAGTCAAACTAAAACACTTGAGATAAAGGATTCGACTGAAACCTCAAAGATTTCTAGTATTAACACAGATAAAAAATCTTCCCCAACACAACCTGTAGACGCTAATGAGTGTAATTTACATAATATAAATAAACAAACAGTAAAAAAAAATTCACCACAACCTAAACATCCATTACTCGCTAATAAAGGAAAGACATGGGCAGCCGTTTTAACCAAAGAACAGGATGACTTCCTTAGACAACTCAAACAGAGTGATTATTATAAAAATTTCACTTCACCAGCTAAAAGTATACTATCAGACGTGAGCTGTGAAGAAACATCAAAATTAACACAGGATAAGGAAGTAGCTGAGCAAAACATGTTTGAGCTGCTCGAAAACAAAGTCAGTCATGAAAGCTTCAACATTGAAAGCTCATTTTTCAATAGATTCCTTAGAAGGAGTAATCTAGAATGTTCAGGGGAAAGTACCCCTTTAGTGGTACAGAAATATTTAGCTCAAAATCCTGATTTGATGCACATATTTCCTGAGATGCGGGATAGGGTGAGAGATGAGACCTCTCACAGTGAAGCTGAAACTTGCTGCAGTAATTACACGGACTGCTGCAGTGATGCATGCTCATCGGCATCATGCTGTTCATGTAATACTGTTGAACCAGCCAACAATTCCACCCAAACTTGCAATGAATATAAAACAAAGAAAAAAGAAGGCAATCAGACACTCAAAACAAAAAAGGTTGTTCAAAAAGAAATTAAAAGTAATAAAATTCATGATGACATTGTTACTGAAAATGACACTATGAAAGAAAACATGGCAGAAATGAATGCCAAATTGATAGCAACCAGTGAATTATTGAAAGATAGACTTCAAGAGTTGGAAGATGAGATAGAAACATTTAGGCAAGAAAATGCAAACTTGGCTAAATTGCGTGAGGAAGTTGATCAGGAAAGACAGAGGTTTTATGAGGAAAAGTCATCTTTCGAACAAAAGTTTAATGAAGAAAAAGTACTATCTGAATATTACTTGGCAGAAGAAAAAGAGAAACTTGCGAAACAGAAGCAGATGTACGAAAGATATGTTCGAGAGATGAGAGGTAGATTAAACAAGAAAGATAAAGATGAAGTTGTTAACTTGAAAAAAGAAATAAGCGATCTAAAAGAGGATATAAGAATCAAAGACGCAAAGTATACATCAACAATTGCAAGACTTCGGAACCAAATAAAAATTATGGAGAAAGAAAAGAAAGAATTAAATGAAGAAGTCGAAAAGTTAAAAAAGCAAAACAGACGAATACAACACAGCAATGAAGTAACGCGAAGGTTGACGAATATTAAATACCTTGAAGAAATTAATAAGAAATTGACTAATATGTCATCTAAAGACGCACACACTAAAGTTGTTTCAGATCGTAACATTAAATACAAAGCTTATGAAATTGAAAGGCAGAGTAGACCCAAGAAGGTGGAGCCTATCTCTAAAGGCACTACAAGGCCCAGAGCTAAAAGTGTACCAAATTTGAATGTAACTTCCAGATATGCTAAGTATTTTAGTCAAAGGGACACTGCTAGCCACATGGAACAAAATAAACTAAACCTTAAAGAACTAAACAATTCAAATGATGAGAGTGTTGACAGTGATACTCTATCTAATGAATCAGAATCCCTCAATGATGGTGTTTCCGTAAATGAAGATGATAATAATCTAGAAAAAATATATTTGGAAAGATTCAGAACATCCCCTAAGAGTAATAAATCCAGGGAAACAAACTCAAATTGTGAAATCTTTTTAGAAAAACCGAATTTAAATGAAAATGCTCAAGGCTTCTTTATTAGAAAGTCTAGTTCAACTAGGAACTCTAAATCACCAAAAAGATCTATATCGCCATATTTAAATAACAGTGGAACAAGTTTAAACAGATCCAAATCACCTATATCAATTCTTAGTAACAAATCGAATGGCTGTCATTCACCAAACTTCCATTACTCTTCTGATTATACATCAAACCATTCAAATTACTCTCAAAATAGATCTAAATCTCCAGTTTCTGTTCTCAGTAATCTGTCTTCACATAATAAAACTACTACTGTGATACACACTGATCAGTTCCGGGACAAGTTATTGGCTGTAAGTCCAGAACCTACATCTAGTAAAACTAGTTTATCCAAAACTAACTTGAACCCTACAGAAATTAGGAATCCTGATGGCTCTAGAGAACTCAGATATCCAAATGGGAATGTAAAACATATATCTGCTGATGGTAAATACAGCAAGTTCATGTACTACAATGGAGACGTGAAGGAAAATTTTTATAATGAGGGTAGAATTAAATACTTTTATGCTGAAACGAAGACATTTCATACCACTCATGCTGATGGCTTAGAAGTCTTAGAATTTCCCGAGTAAGTATGCTATTGTTGTCCTTGCAGCTGATAGTTTAGTTGCCGATATTGATGGCCTGGATTCAAAACCTGGGTCAGATATTTATCTATCGATGAGTATAGCAGGATGAAATTGTTTATTGTATAATGGCATGGTTCGGCGCCTATTATATCGGGATGTACCATCGTTCACGCTATAACTGTGTACACAGAACACCTTTGTCACCTGAGCTTAGGTAATATATGCATAGCGAAATATTTTTTTATTAGTATTCTTATCAATAATTGCATAGAAATGCATATTGCTTAATGTTGGCAAAGTGCAGGGGTAGATGGCAATCTTAAATAGGTTCTTATGTGGGTTCTCTTTGTCATTATGTATTTTATTGACATGTTTAGTAGGAGAGTGCATAAACTACATTAGCAGGAGTTCCAATCAATGTAGTGTTTAGCATCCAACAGTTAAGTACCTAGTCTTTAGAGTAACTGTAATCTTGCTTCTTTCAGTGGTCAAGTGGAAAAACGTTACAAGGATGGTTCGTCAGAGATCCGACTGCCCAACGGCAGCATACGCTACTTCGACCCGAAGAACCAGCACGTCCGCGAGGAGTGGCGGTTTCCTGACGGAGCCGCCATGACGGTCTCCGCAGCCGGGGAACAGCGGATAGTGTTTAGTAATGGCCAGATTGAAGTACATGCTAAGGATCATAAGGTTGGTACTCCTACTTTCATTGTGTTTTCTTCTTAGAACTAAAGTAGGCACTTCTTTTAGCATCGGCTATCGGCCATTTAGTTGGAAGCTCGATGTCGCGTCTGAAAGCTTCCATCCGCACACATACAAACTCCAGTTATAGCAATCATTTCGGGTTTTTGAACGCTCGACCGTCGAAGCGACTGAATGCTACCCTGATTTTGATACCGCGATCAAACTTAGCAAGTCGTTAATACGTGAAACAGCATTGATGCTTTATCTAATAGTATTATATAGGATAGATCTTATAAGGTGTTCTCTTGATACACCTAATGATTGATCAGAATAGACCATCTGTTATCTGTTAGTGCTGTGCTATCTGTTAGTTGAACTGCACAGTTAGAATGATGACGGTGTGTATGCGTACTTTAGGCAGTTCTATATCCAAGTTACATATGCCCATAATAAAACCCCGACAGAAGAATTTGTTGAAGTCTTTCTTTGTGACTGCGGAAATTGTAAAAGTCAAACATATATACATATAATCTTTGAAAACTAGACTTTATATAATGTCAACACAGTGTTTTTCTTGTAACAAAACTTATCTCTAGCGCGGATTGCGTCATCTGACCAAATCCATTCAAATGGTTGTATCCGAAACCCTATAAATATTAAGTGTTAGCACACATTGCAGTTAACCACAAGAGGTTTGAACCCGCCGAAAATGTAACATATAGTTTTCTTTACGAGTGCACGCACTAGCGGTTTTTTTAAGAGCTGATTTTAAAAACGCATCCTCCTAATTTGTCTAGTGGTTTGAAACCGCGCGGTTTTTGGTATGATGCTACTGAAATGAAATAAGCCTTACCGCCAACAGCAGTGCGTGGTTTGCCCAATTTGGTGGTTTAAGCTATACCAAATTCGCTTGCGGTTAACCACAGTGTGTCCGAAGCCTAATTGTGCTTCTTTTATACCAAAATTCTGAGTTTGGTATGTGGAATTGTGGCCAGGAATAATCCTGGCGAGGTGACGAGCCCATTACCATAAGGCAATAGGCTAATATCCGCCATAAGCACCTAATATCTATCTATCTATATCATTACCCCAGATCCCTTGCGGAGTAGGCAGAGAGTACAGAGTTCCAACAGGTTCTTTCCTTACATACCTCTCTGGCTTACTCCACTCTCATAGTTGGCCAATATACGCTCGCCGGTTACGGAAATTCTTGACCATTAATTAACCGGCTTCAAAAAAGGAGGAGGTTCTCAATTCGACTGTATGTTTTTTTTTTGAAATCGACCAATCAATTATGAATCAATTTTGATGATTCTTTAAGCATTGGGTTCAGTATAGCTCCAAGGTGGTCCCATTTTCCCAGTTCCCATTTAATCGGTATTGGACGTTGGACTTTGAAGATACACCAGGGAACTAACAACAAACAATACGAATGCGTAGATTGAGATATACTGGGTACTACGTCAATCCTATAGGTACCCTGCCATAGAACTAATCAGAATATTAACAGACTTCAAAAAAAGAGGAGGTTGACAAATTGTCTGTGTTTTTATAACGTCTCCATGTATAAACTGATTTTGACGATTATTTTTGCGTTGGTCATAGTATTGTTTCGAGGTGGTCCCATTTTAATAAAATCGGTATTAAACTTTGGACTTGGAAAATACACCAGGGGACTGCTTAACGGCGAACAGCACGAATGTATAGATTCCGTTATTATGGTTATTATATCAATCATGTAGGTACCTTGCTGTACAACTCAGCAAAATTATAAAATTGTAAAATAAAAATCTTTTTTAAAAAAGGTAAACCGAATTCAAAAAGCAAAACATAAATATTTGAAGTCGGTGCCAAGTAACCGATTGCACTAACCGGTACCGACTTAAAATATATTTTTTTTATTTTTCAGAAGTCGGTTTACCTTTTTTTAAAATGATTTTTTTTCTTTATCTAAATTATATTTAAATATTTATCTATTTATATCAATACTCTACTTCCCTTGCGGTATAGATAGATTAAGTTATGACATTGTTCACTAACGTTAATAAAAGACAAGAATAATTCTGTACTAGACTGTTGGCAATAATGAAATTATGGAGTAAGAGTATGGTGATCTAACAATTTTTAATAAGAAGATTCGACAACTGAATATTATAACACGCTTTTATTTAACTTGCAATGTTTGTTACTTTTTATTTACCTGCATTAAAAGGTTGTTTTTTTAAATTTAATTTACCACGGTTCTAGCGACGAGAGTTCCCAGACGGGACTGTAAAGCTGGTATACAACGACGGCACTTCGGAGACCCGCTACGCGTCTGGTCGCGTGCGCATCAAGGATAAACACGGCAACCTCATCATGGACTCTGCACCCGGCTGATATAGGGCTTTTAAAGAGATCAAAATATTCTGGACGAGTTTTATTAATGACGAAAATTGCTATAGGCAGAGGGGTCGTTTACATTGGCAAATTCGCCTGAGCGGCTATCCGCTATGACCAAACGCGGTACGTTACGATAACTTCGTGTAATATGCCATTGTGTAATATGCCACTGGAGTAGAATTAAATGATACATAATGTCCCGCATTTTGGTCATAGAGGATTTTGACTATTTAGCGTAGTGGTTAAGAGCTTATACCACTTCGCCCACTGTGTCTAATAGTCGCGGGTTCGATTCCCGCACGGGACCAATTGTGTGCCCACAATTATTTGTTACGGTCTAGGTATTTGTGCATGTAAGTTTTCATGTTTGTAAACGCACCCACGACACGAACAAATCCTAGTGTGGGGCTACGTTTTTAAAAAAAGAAGAGAAGTTGGTAGGATACCCAGGACGCTGGCAGCATTGCCTCGTTGTATCGCCAAACTGATGTGCTGAGCCAAGTAGGTGCCAGCGGTCTGGTCACCGGTAGGCTCCACCAGAAATTTCCCTGAACATCTGGTATTGTAATCATTAATATGATTACATTTTGCCCCTCTCTGCTTGTGAACGCAAAGAAAAATCTCCCTCTGATTGCTTAAATCCGACCGATGGCACCACGCGAACTTTTGTGACCGCGTGGTCCGACACACGGTCACGGGGAAATGTTTTATTGCATTCATACATTTTTAAAAAGTATACCAATGTTTTAAAATGAATGTATTTCTATTAGGTTTGTAACAAAAGATGCGTCAGTTTGTCGTTTTATTAAATGGTTGATGTTGGTACCCAATTTAAGTAAATGTTGAACGTTTAAAAAATGAATTTTATTTAAGTTGTAATTTTTCGAATGTGTATATTTGTATGATATTTTTGTAAGCTAAAATTGATTTTAATAAATAATGTATGCAGAAAGTATTTTTCTTTTGGGTTTTGTGTTTTTCTCAATGAAACGATCATACTAAATATACAATTTTAATCCCTAAACATACTACGATACGGCACTAATTTAACTGGCTGATATCTGATATCTGGCTTGAGAGTTGGCTGGCTTTGGAATTCCTTCTAATTTAAAGTTAATTGGTTTCATATGATTTTCTGTGCCAAATATCTTCTTCAATGCTTCTCTCGCAGCCATTTCTTGAGCAGTAGCTACTGTCTCACCAAATCCTGCAATAGAGGAGGCAGCTATATTAGTAAATGATGCACATCGTCACGCCTATATTCCCCAAGCGGGGGTGGCAGAGGTGTACTGAGTACACCCACTTTTCGCCGACGATGTTAGATCCCATGCAATAGGGGGCGATCCTATTGCCATATATCGGACACAGTTCAAGATTCTGGACTCTTACTGGGAAGTTTTCGTTAGGAAAACTTCATTTGTTCAACCTAGGAAATCCTAGGACCAGTGATGACCAAGCGATGCGCTGTGCCAATAAAGCAACGAGGCAGTAAATGATACAGAACAATTTTATGATTGCTTAATGCTCCCTTCTCCATCAAGAACATTTTGTGATGAATTTATTGAAAAAAACCTCGTGATTACAAAGCGATGCGCTTTGTGAGTCCTGGGTTCAAATTCTAGGTCGGACAAATGTAGTTTTTCTAACGAAAAATTCCCAGTATGAGTCCGGAGTCTGGAATTGTGCCCGGTATATGGCAATAGGCTCGCCCCCTATTACATGGGACCTAACATCGACGGCGAATCGTAGGTGTACTCAGTACACCTCTGCCACCCCCGCTGGGGAATATAGGCGTGACGGTTTTTTTTTTATTAAAAATGTGGTAAATTAACTCGAGTAGATTAGCAATATTTTACTATCTTCCCACATGAATATATTTTTAAGTGTGATTTAAGTAAACAACTAAATATTTTTTAAGGCTGAAAGTGGCTAACTCCAATTTCGCAGTATGTTCTAAAAAATATGACCGATCCACCTATAGTCCTTGAACAGAAGTAACATAAGTGTACTGTGTACACGGATAAGGAACAATTCTAGACCCTAGACTGGAAACAAAGGTAACTCGATAGAAAACCGCCAATAACACTCCAATTAAGGACTCAAATCCGGGACTTCGTGATTGCCTGCCGCACCATTCTATAATAATAAAATATATTTTTATCGTGTGCAATATCGAATTCACAACCCCATTCAATGAACTGTGGTGTCACTAACAAGGAACAAAAATGGTGGCTTGTCGAACGCCTAGTTGTAAGAAAAATGGCTTAATACATGCATGTAAGATTACTTAAGTTATTGTCTGCATCAGAGGTTCGCAGACTTTTTTTGTTATAGACCACTTTCAAAATTTAGCTGGTTCCAGTGGACTCCTTGCAGCTAAATTTCTACCATATTCCCAAAACTAAACAAAAAATGTGAAGATTAGATCTTACTATGAAAATTTGCGTTGCGGCTGAGTTCTAACCACGTATTAATAGTTTTCGAAAAAAAAACAAGTTGCATGATTTACCAGTAACAGTCTGTGAGCTTCTTAAAATATTATCTGCCTACATTGATAGATGAAGTCAAGCCAACATTTTAGTTCTTCACTATCGAAAGCAAATAAATTTTCGTGGACCCCCCGCTTACGAATTGTGAACCCCATTTTTTTTGTTACGCCAACGTAAACCACCGTCGAGTCTCCCGTGGGCCCCTGGGGGTCCACCTGGACCACTTTGGGAACTAAGGGTCTACATCATCATGCCAGATCCCTTGTGCGGTAGGCAAAGAGTACAGGTTTCTAACAGGTTCTTTCCTTACAGATCTCTTTGGCTTTCTTCACTCTCATAGTTTGTCTCATACATGCTCGCTAGTTACGGAGTAAGTCGTAAGTAAGGAGTTAAGTCTCAAGTTATTACCTGACGATAACAACTTCTTTTCCACATAAAGACCGACCCTGTAGCAGGCTAGGAGGGTATTTTTGCCCGTCTCGCCGATTAGTCTAGGTTCCACTTTAGCGCCATGTTGCTGCAGGAATTCATTGAGCATCCCCCAGGGATCGTCTATCTGCCAGTACTCATTTACATCTTGACCTGAAAGGGATTTATGAAATGGTAATGAGCAAAAATGCGAGAGATTTGTGAGTATAGTACAATCCCAAGCAATAATTAGTTCATACCACGATGCAAGTCGTAAGAGGATATGGTGTAATAAGATATTCGTATAAGGGGTAGCACAGGGCGAGAGGGACGTTACGCCCACCCGTAAAATCTAAATGATTCGTCCATGTAAATGTTACTTGTAAGTTTTCGCGAACGCGTCTAATCAGGAATCCACTCAAGTAAGGATCACTCACTTAAGTAAGGATCGTAGCCGCCGACGACTACGAACCTTACTCCTCTTCTATCAGCCGCTACCGCCGTCCGCGGCGAGACACCTACTATATGCCCTCCCCATAGCGACTGCCCAAGCCAAGGCCGTTCCTCCTTGAGGCGTCCTTGAGCTAGTTGCCCCCTTGCCCTTCTGGCTCGAGCGTAGTGGTTGCACGCTCGCCCTCTTGTCTGGTGAAGTTAGCCTAAGAGTTACTCAAAAGGTGTGTGAAGTTTGCCAACCCGCACTGGGCCAGCGTGGTGGACTATGGCCTAAACCCTCTCAGTTTGAGAGGAGGCCCGTGCCCTACGGTGGGACAGTTTCTTTACAGGGCTAATATTTATTATATAGCATTTTTAATATAGAAGTATTCTAATGAATTAAGAAAAAATAGTTACAAGTGAAATGATAATATTATTTGTGTGACCAGAATGTCTAGTAATTTTGCATGTTAAGCTACATTACTTCATTTTAAGGGTTTTATTTTTAGTAAAAATAGATATTTAATAGCTATGCGAACTTGAGCGGACGTGTGAATGGAGCGAGTAGCGATGGCAAACTAAGTCACACCCACCATAATGACGTCAAGGCTTTTAGGAATTCATAAGGCTCGCTAGCTTAGGCTATTTCTGCTTCGTGGTTCATACATATTTTAGCACTTAGAAATTGTAACATCTGTACTTAATAATGTAGGAATTTGTAAACATGACATCACTAAGCCAAAATACTAAATCCATGCAATAAACACTAGATTTTTTATTTTATTATGGCAAGCATATAGTTTCAATTCAATCAATTGTTAACTTCATGGTGTACTATTATGAAATCTTGCTAAAAGTTTGGGAACAAAAAAGGCCAAATATACCATATAATAATGTTATAATGTAAAATAAATTTTACCCTGAAGCTGTGTGAGGACAAAGTCTCTAACGAAATGGGCAGTCACTTCATCTCCAGAGGATTGTAGCAGTGCGCCTACGATGGCTTTGAATGTGTTTGCCAAAATATAATTATCTACTGGATATTCCTGAAATAAGAAGAGGGTGGTCTTTTGAATTTAAATTCTAAATTTCCACATCCACTGTTAGTTAATATTCTGAGTGCTTTCTGTTGCTAAATATTATAAAAATTCAATTTTATCTGTTGGGTTACCAGCAAATGTCGATAAATGTAAACAAGAAGCATACAACACAACGAATTATTGGTCAATAGACCAATGAGGGCATTACAGCACTAGGAGTAGGTTATCCTATCACACTAAATAATTTATACTGATATGAATTATTGCTCACATGACATCACTGACATTCTTTCTATTTACACCAATAAAATTGGTGTAAATAGAAAGAATGTCAGGAGAAAGAATGACAAAACAGATATACAATGCGAAAGAGGAAGGACGTAGGTACCAGGGAAGACATAGACTATCTTACCATGACCTAATAGACCGAGACTGAAAGACCAGTCAAGAGTCTCTGTAACCAGCGAGCATGTATGAGACGAACTATGAGACTAGAGGAAGCCAGAGAGGTATGTAAGGGAAGACCCTGTTGGAACTCTGTACTATCTGCCTACCCCGCCAGGGATCTGGTGTAATGATATAGATATGAAATATTCTTACAGATGCTAAGATGATATCCTTTGTGCCAAGGTGGAGTGAAATATGAGCTAATGTAACTTCGCTGGTGATGTGGTTACGGATTCCTTTCACACCTTCAAGTGGAAACTTTGGTAGCACCGCTTCAAGGTACAGCTGGATATATTCATTTATGAACTTCTCTCCTGAAATAGCAGAATTTAAAAGTTAAAAAGCTTGAAGAAATTATGTTTAATTTGACATTTATATATATGAACTAGACAGCTATTGGCATACATATATTTCTGCCTCCTAACAGTCTTGCCTACCCAAACAGTATTTTTTTTATGACAGACATTTAGTGTAAAATTTGTATGTACAGTCATACTTGTGGCACGCGGCCGAAATCGGAACTAACACTGCCATCATGTGAAATGTCACTTCATAATAGTCACTGAGTTGCCATTTGCTATGAAATTCACCAGAGTTCTTTTTTTAATTAGTAACTGTGGACCCACCTATTGAAATATTTCTCTGGATGTAGGAAAATTTTACTAAATGATAACCCTATTTCCACACCAACGCCCCCAGTTAATGTCATGCACAGACCACAATATCCTTGGCACGCTATATAAATTTAGCGTGAGTTCTATTATGCACTGCACTAATACTATTGGGGAACAATCTTCCATTTTTAAGTTTTTGAGTTCCGTAAATAAAAATGTGAGAAAACCCAATACTTAACTAACATGAATGTCTATTATAAACCAATATTGATAAAATTGTTTATATACTGTATTGGCCAGTTTTAATATTCAACTTTTGTAGTAATTCTTTTTAGCTCATTTATTCCATTAATATTTACATTGTAAATTACGTTAACTTATAATAAAAACACTCACTTTAAACTAAAATAGGACACAAAAAACCATAATCAAAAGACCGCATCCGCCTGGAATGGTGGCAAGAATGCTGGCTGCGTTCCCTCGCTGAATAGACATTCAACTAGAATTTTGACAGATTTCCCATACAAAATATGTCAAATTTCTATCCGTAGTAGGTAAATCTATCCTCGAGTTTAAATATTGAAATCGACCATAAATGGTTTTTCATAGTCTCTGACCATTATGACAATTACCTAGTGCAGCATAAATTCTTTATTGTTTTATTTTACAAGTTGCACAAAACATAATTTTTATACCCCATGATCTGCAAGCCGAGAAAAATGCCCCTTAGGAATAAGGTGACACTATACAAAACTTGTTTAGGGCCCATCATGACGTAAGCTTGTGAGGTGTTCGGGCACGCCGCCCGCTCTCACATCGATAGACTCCACAAAGCCATTGGAGCCCCGTGGTTCATACGGAATGTAGATCTCCATTCCGATATTAAAAAGGCGACTACCTGATATTTCGTGAACGCGTCCAATCATACAAATCCGCTAATCATAGCCGCCGCCAACTACGAACCTAACTCCCTTCCTATCAGCCGCTACCGCCGTCCGCGGCATGTTCTCACCGACCCTCCCGATACATCCCTTCTTTTGGATACAGATACCACACCCAGGATCAGACACTAATCTCACAGGCGAGGTCGAAGAATCCCTTGCCCGCCGGCCGGTGCAGAGTACCACGGCGAGACACCTAGTATACGCCCTCCCCCATAAGGACTGCCCAAGCCGAGGCTGTTCCTCCTTGAGGCGCCCTTGAGCTAGTTGCCCCCTTGCCCTTCTGGCTCGAGCATAGTGGTTGCACGCGGCCAACAGCGTAGATCACTCACACACACACACACATTATAGTTAACCTACACTTATATGCGCATGTTACCTTGGTCAGCCAATTCTCTATTATCCTTCATTTTTAGGTCAAATCCCAGTTCTTTTTGTTTCATTTCCTCTTTAATCACGTAAGACCTGTCTGTGAAAGCCTGTAGCAGCAAATCTGAGTCAAAATCTTCGTTTAAACGTTTCCCAAAAGCGTAAAGTTCCGCTTCGAGATTCCATTCCAAAAAAGTATTTCTTGGGTTTGTTTTTTTACCGCCAAGCTTATTTTCGCGAGCTTTGAGTGCAATTAACGTAGGCGCCACCCATCTATGGATTTTTTGGCCTGTAATATAAATTGAATCGTAAATTGTACACAACAAACGTTAGTTATAAAATTATTATAAAGGAACCTGTTTACCTTGTGTGGTTACTGGATATAACTTTACGCATTTTGAGAATAGTGGTACGCAGCGTCGTACTAAAGCCATAACTATTAATTAAATATAATTTAGGATTCCAAAATACTACCTAATCAAAACATGAATTTCTCCGTTTGACTTTTATGGAAATGTCAAAAATTTAAGGTTAGATTGTATTTTTATAAATAGTCTGTGGTTTGACATCAGCCTTTTGGCTCTGCGTAATGAGGACGACGAATTCAAAGATTTTAATTTCATTTAGGGATAAAATAAAGATAAAAGATGCATTTTAGTCAAATAATTTGAGAAAATAAATAAATATAACATGTTATCTATAATTATAACTCACATATAGTGCTCAAAGAATTAGGTCCGTAAAATTAGGTACAATACTGCCTCACCTTCGTTAACGTCTACGTCAAAATGCAATTTATTTATAAAATAGCACGTTCGAATTCGTATTTAACGTATTAAATTTATCGGTTTCATTTGTGTTATTGTCTTAGTTATTAATTACAAATTCATGTGAAACGGCAAGCACGTATTTACCGCTGAAAAAAAAGAATATTCACTTGGTAATTAAGTATTAGGTATATCCATCGACCAGTTACCCCAGTATTGGATAGATCCGCAACTTTCATTCCGATCAACTGATGTACTCAATGTCGACATTGCAGTTGACCAAGATGTCATGGGTCTATAATCACTATTGTGTGTGTGTGTGTGAATGATGTACGCTGTTGGCCGCGAGGCCTTTACAGCTACACCGGGCTTAAAGGCGAGCGTGCAACCACTACGCTCTAGCCAGCCAGAAGGGCAAGAGGCGACATACTCGAGGGCGCCTCGAAGAGGCGCCCTCGGTTGGGACTGCCGCTGTAGGGGGACGGGTGCACTACTAAGTGCACCGGTCAACCGCCGGCTATGGGAGGGGATCTACTACTACGTCGTCGTCGTCGCTCGTATTCTGAGCGGAAAGAAGGGATGACAAAGCATCGGGGGGGTCGGTGAGAACATGTCGCGGCCGGCGGTGGCGGCAGGGGTCGGGGGGGGAGATCGTAGTCGGCGGTGGCTACGATTAACGGATTCGCATGGGTAAGTGCGTTCGCGAAGTGACGTGTTGACGCCTTTTTAATAAAGGCGCGAATAGGTTCGAGACCTAGATCGGAGTGGAGGTCGACGTTCCGTACGAACCAGGGGGCTCCTACGGCTTTACGGAGGAAGCGGTTTTGAACCACTTGGAGTTTATCGATGTGACAGGGGGCCGAATGCCCGAACACAACACACGCATAAGTCATGATGGGTCGAACGCAAGTTTTGTAAAGTGTCACCTTATTTCTAAGGGACATTTTACTCCGCATTTTACTCCGCTCCACGGAGAGGCCAGATATATGGCACACGGCCTTCAGGTCGAAGACCCTACGGCCGGACTCGGTGCGGTCGAGGACGACCAGCACCATGTCATACGCCTCCTTGGAGCGCCCATTGACCATTCTGTGCACCTGGCGCACAGGAAGGTCCTGGGACTGGAGGTCGGCCTTGATGACGGCGGTGTCCAGCTCCCTAGGGACACCGCGGATTACCACCCTGAGCTCCCTTTCCTCCTCCAGGGTGTAGGTATGATATGCGATCTTGTTAGATCGCAGGAAAGCGGATAGCCGTCGGTGGTCGTCCGAAGACGCCACCTTGACGGCTATGCCTTGCGCGGTGGAACGCGCGTGCGTGTAGTTTATTTGGCGATTATAAATCGCCTTGGAGATGCGCGCCCAGGCGCTCTTGTCCTGAATGACAAGCGGCGGGGGAGTGATGTTCGGACGTGCGGGGCGCGCGAGGGGGGAGGCCCTCGCGGCCGCGTCGGGAGACGGAGACGGCCGGGGGCCGGAGGGGCCGGGAGAAACGGAAACGTTTCCGGCCTTTTGAATTTTGGGCGGCGGCGAGTCGCGCGGTTTGCGCGCCCGCTTCCCATTAGCAATGGGAACGAAATCGTCCTCCGACGAGAGCGACGGGGACGGGGACCGGGCGGGGGCGGTGCGTCGCGCGGACGCGCGCTCGACCTCCATATCCGAGTCCGAGAGAGGCTCGGACCCGCATGGCGAGACGGGGCGGTCGGCGGGGGTCTGGGGCGGCACAACTAAATCAGTTCGCGGCGCTGCGAACGGAGTCGCGGGGCGCGCAGAAGGCGCGGGGTGCGCGGGGCCGGGGGCCGACGCGCGCGCGGGCGACGCGTGTGGCGAGGCGGGCGAGTACGTCGCCCTGAATTCCCGGACTATGTCCGGGCAATGCAGGACGATGTATTTTGTTAGGTCCCGGACAAAGTCGGGAGGGAAGTCTTCGGCCATTTCCAGAGGGGAAATGGCAGGGCGAGTGAACTAAAAAAGGGCCCTAAGACCCGGGCGCGAACGATGCCCTGATCCCCCCACCGGGGGGGGGGGGGGGGGGGGGGTGGCACTACCGGGGAGACGCGGTGTGCCCCTTCGCCTTAGGGGCGAACGGGCGGCACCAAACCCTAACTGCTCCGGGGCGAAGAGAACCGCCGCACGGAGAATAGGATAGCGGGATGGGTTAAGGTAGGGTCCTGGCGAAATCAAGAACCCTGACTAGGGAAGCCCCCAAGGCCAGAGCTCAAGCCCTTCCGAGTTGGCCGCCCTCTGAAGGAGGGAGGCGAGCGCTCGGGTCCCGCTGAAGCCGGGCTTACGACGCCGTTAGGCGTCCACCGGACTTACCACGAACGGACAAAAGACGTGGATTTACAATAAACACTAATATTGAAAACCGTTATGAAAATAACCGTTGAGAAAAAACCGCGGGAGGGCCGGCCGCGCCGTTAGCCGACGCGGCTGCCTAGCAACCCACGTGATTGGTTACACCGGGCGATACGCGAACCGCACCTACACGAGACGCAAAAGCATACGCACAGCGAATGCAATTGCGTAAACACGCAAGTACAAAACACGTAAGCACAGCCGCGACAAACCACGTAGGTCTCGGAAAACTACCGTTACTAAAAACGCGGGAAGGCCGACCGCCGTCAGAACGGTGCGTCTACCTAACGGCTCGCCTTGTTGCTACGCGCGAGCCAGACGCGGAGAAGTAACGTCGCAAGCCCGTATATATGTACGTATACACGTATATGAGCCAACCAGATCACCACTCCACGCAAGCGCAGGCGTTTCCAACAAAGCAAGTCGAACTATAATCACTATCATATCACTATACATATACGTTTTACTCTCTTTTTTATCTCAACTATAAACAATTCAATGCCGGTTACTTAATGCCAAGTTGTGTGCGTAGTCTTAACACAAACTAAAAAGAGTGCTTATTTTTCAAACTTTACTCAAGATACAATATTTAAATAAGAATTCATACGTAATTTTATGAATTTCAAAGTAACTCTGTCTGTCACTTTTTCACGCCCAAACCGCTGACCAGATTTTGATCAAATTCGGTAAGGACATAGATTTTATCCAGGGAAAGGACATTGGCTACCTTCTGTTCAAAAAAACTTAAGAGTGTGTAATACACTCCTGAAAATAACGCCAACGAATTTGCGGGTACAGTAGAAGAAACTTAAACAAAAAATATTTAAATACCATTATTATTTTCAATTAAAACAGTAACATGCACAAACACGATTTCATAAAATGATAATAAAAAAAAAGTTGTTACACAGATTAATTTCTTCTGTTTGATAAGAAACCTCTCACAGAGCTAAAAAACCCTCGTTTCATTCTGCTGTTAACGGGGAAGATTGTGTGGTTGCTGTAGAATGATGCTGAAGTATCGTATATTGAGGAGCTCACTTCGATACCCTGGAAGTCATTATTTAATATTCAATTATTTGCCACGTCAAATAAATACGTGAAATGCTCAAAGTTGCCTTGTCATGCTCTTTAAAAGTATAAACAGCTGTACACTATTGATAGCCTAGGTTCTCGGACACTCGCTTTGAGAACTTGGTTGGACCATAGGTTATCCGAAAACTAATGGACGGACGATTTAGCGCAGTGGTTAAGAGCTTAAACCGCTCTGCCCGCTGTGTCTAATAGTCGCGGGTTCGATTCCCGCACGGGACAAATCTTTGTGTGATCCACAATTATTTGTTTGGGTCTGGGTATTTGTGTATGTGAATTGGTATGTTTGTAAGCGCACCCATGACAGAAATAAATCCTATTAGGTCTACGTTTTAAAAAAGAATTAAAGATGTAGGAAAACATGTACATTACATATCGTAGAAAAGTAAATTAGTCTTCGAGGAATATGGTAAACAAAATAATATTAGTACCTACGGAAAAATGGCAGCAGAAAAATAATTTCTAGAAGATATTCTACTTCTGGCTCTACTCAATGTCCGATCCGATCGTAGTAAAGTTAAAAAGGTTAATATATAGTATAATTAAAAACCATAACAACTCACAGCTAAAGAAGAGCTGATATGATAGGAATCAATCGAACTCTCAGCTGTGGGCGGGCGTGATGCATGGTTCATGTTCAACTTCGGTACCGATCCCTTAGTGGAACGCATCACTAGGTAGGACATGAGTCTTCTCAGGAACGGTTTCTTTCGATTCGCATCACGTGGCTCCATCAGCACTTTAATGGATTTGTCCGAGTGATCATCGGAGTATAGCGAGTAAATTGATGTGCCCAAATTCGGAGTGGGAGAGTTTCTGTGACCTAGGTAGGAGGAATCAGACTAGTGAATACGGGCAAGAAAGAATGATCTAATGCGTTATATTATAGGATAAATATAGATAATCAAAATAATAATTAATAAAAATATAACTTAATAAAGGTGTAATGACAAGTTTAAAGCAGTTTATGCCAATATCTTGTAACAAACCTTTAAAAATAGTTAAAAACGAATTTCCTTTCTTCAAATTTTTATTAGACAGATAATCGCCCTGCGATGAAAAAGTCACGCGTTTGGCGTAGGCTACATTTGCATAATGAACCTCTACTGAGGACACAGTTCTCCGGGTAGAAACTTCTATTTTATCTCTTTCTTTATAAGCATTCGCATCATCACTGATTTTTCGAAAAACTTTTCTACCCTTAGTTTTATCACGTTTCGAACTTGAATCTTTGACTAAAGTCAGTTTATGTTTTTTCAATTCTCTTTCATGGACAGCATCTACTAAAATTTCTTTAATTCTTTCCTCGACCTCTGCGTAATAGCCAGTAACTTCTGTTTGAACTTCTTTGGTAAGGAACGTATACGTATTAATTTTTTTTTGTTCTTTTATTTCCCCAACTGACACGTCGTACTTTGGGTAAAATTTATTTTTCTGGTGGCTGATATTCTTTGAAATAGTTTTTTGTATTGTCCTCTTAACTTTATTGTACTGTCTTCGCGACAGTACAATGGGCTTTTGTTTTGAATACTGTTCTACTTGTAAGAACATGTGGATGTTTCGTTTATGAAGCAATTTCTGATACAAAGATGTCCTATCCTCAGCGGGCTTTTGGATTAAAGCATTGATTTTATTATTATCAATGTTATTATCACAACGTACACTACTACATTGAACATAATTTGATGTCATTTTTAGATTTGGGGATTGAGTGATCACCGACATCAAATTTTTATTGCTGCAAAATGATAGTTATGTTATACAAATATATAGACAAACTATAAAATATTTGAAACAATGAAATAAAAAATAAACCATTTTTTCCGATAGAAGCAGTCAAATGGGCAAGGCGTATTCATCTCGGGAACTTGGTCCTAAAAAATCAAATAAAAATAAAGATGTATCTTTTAGGGATAAAGGTTTCCACGGAACTCCTTTACCAAAGTATAATTACATTAAGGAACAAACCTGTTCAGTTTTGGAAGTGGTTTTTCGGCGCTTATCGACACCCAGAAGTTGCCTGATCTCTCGGTCTCTTGCCATAGGGTCATAAATGGAACAATCATCACCTATGAAATGCTTGATAGGTGCTGCAAAAGTGTGTTAATTTATTTAACGTTATATCTGAAGGCGCTCGTAGCGCTGCAAAACCGCGGTGTCTGTCAGCTACAGATGGGTGATCTATACCATCACGCCAGATCCCTTGCGGGGTAGGTAAAGAGTACAGAGTTCCAACAGGTTTTTTCCTTACATAACTCTCTGGCTTCCTCTACTCTCATAATTCGTCTCATACACGCTCTTGACTTGTCCTTCAGATAAGTCTCGGTCTATTTGGTCATAGTAAGATAGTCTAGGTCTTCCCCGTCTTTCTTCGACTTTCGCATTGTATATCTGTTTTGTCATTCTTTCTATATGCCCAAACCAACGGAGCATACCCTTTCTCATCTTAACACCTATACTATGTTTCATACCTACCCGCTTTCTTACTACGCTGTTGCGAATACGGTCGGTCAGCTTCACTCCGCACATTTTTAATAGAGCTCGCATTTCTACCGCAATTATTTTTACGCATACTTTCATTCTTGCTCTTACATACCCAGCTCTCGCTACCATATAACAGCGTTGGGACAAGAACTCCGTTATGTATGCGCCTTTTGGCTTAATTGCCGGCTCCCAAGTAGCTTTCCCATCGCACCATTTACTCTGTTCCCTGCACTCACTCTTCTCTCTATGTCAGCGGTGTATTTCCCATCGTTACTGAAGGCGCGTCTAAGATATACAAACCTATTCACTTGCTCCAGCACGTTCTGGTTTCCTCCCGTTCAAAAACCATAATCTTGGTTTTCTTTACATTCAAATGTAAGCCATTAGTGCTAGTGTTTGCAGATTAGTGGCTGTTAGCACTATTAAAACCGCGTCACACATTAAAATCTACATACTCGTATAGTAGATGGTTTACCACTAGGTCACCCATTTGTACACCTTCATTCATCGCATTCAATCTTTAAAGACTTTTATCCAGATATATTATAAACAGTCCTACGGACAACACGGAACCCTGCTTGACGCCGATTTTAACGTCAAACCAGGTTGACCTGTTACTACCCACCTGTACGCATGCCTTGCAGTTCACATAAGTGGACTGGACGGCTCGCAACAGAGTACCATTTATACCATACTCTGGCAAAATGTTCCAAAGTCTCTTTCGACAACTCTGTCAAACGCCTTCTCCACAATCCACAAAACCGCAGAAAATCATCCGGTCCACTGCCAGATGCTTCTCTACGATGTTGCGGAGGGAGAAAACTTGATCCAAATATCCTCTTCCAGACCTGAAACCCCCATGTGCCTCGCACAACATTTCATCGGACTTCTCGCGCATTCTCTTTTTAATAATTTTACCGTACACCTTGGCTGCCAAGCTGATCAAACTAATGGCTCTGTAATTGGCGCAGTCAAATTGTGAGCCCTTGCCTTTATACAAGGGTACTATGACTGCGCGGCGCCAATCTGTAGGGTTTCTACCGGTCCTCCAGCAAAGGTTTGCAAGGACCCGGAATGCGTCCCAGACGCAAGTTCCATATCATGTCTACACCCGCAGCTTTATATTTCATACTTCCTATGGCCCATTCAACTTCTTCCGTAGTGATGTCCTCTGTTGATTCTGGTGCCGCAAACTCGCCTCTGGGCTCGTCTGCGGCACCAGTATTGGGGGCATCTCATTACTCGGGGCATACATTTCTCCAAAATATTCACTCCACCGGTTTTGCACAGCTTATGTGTCTGCAACTCTGTACTCTCTGTCCACCCGCAAATAATGATATAGCTAGATGATATAGATAGACAGATAGATGTCTGCAAGAATGTCACCATCCTTAGATTTTATCCTTCCATTCTGGAGCCTGACGAATGACCTCGAGCCTTTGTCACTTTGCACCAAAAGAGTTTGATGTTGTTCTCGAAGTTCTTCGCCTGCCTCTCCTCTTCAATCGCACTGGCTCTTTCACGCTTTTATTTTACTAAAGGTTTAGTGGCATTCTTGCATTGCCGGTATATTTCTTTCCTCATCTCTGTCATACTGGCATTCAGCTTCAAAGAAGAAACATAGTCCTGCCACGCTTTCTTCTTACTTTCTACGGAGCTTTGCAACTCTGCATCCCACCATGCATCACCTTTTGCTGTACTATGCTTCTTTGAGCAACCACATACTTCTTTTGCGGATTCTACCAAACTCTCTTTCAGGCTATTCCAGCATTCATCTACATTTGAGTCCGAAGAGCCTGCTGTCAAAAGCTTGTACCGGACTCTGTCTTCATACATTCTCCTCACGCTCTAATCTTGCAACTTTTCAACCTTTATTCTTTCAAGGTCTCCGAAGGGGATACGCTCCCGCCAGTGCCTCCACTTCTACTTCGCATAGCTACGAGATAGTGGTCTGATTCAAGAGTGGGGCCTCTATACGCACGCGTATCTTGGAGTTTGCTTCGGAGACGGTTATCAACCAGGATCAGATCTACCATGCTTTTTTGTTCATTCCTTCTCCACGTATACATATGTATGTCCTTATGCTGTAATATCGTATTAGACACGAGGAGGCGTCTTTCCAAACATACGAGTACATCTACAATGACCTTACCTGCATCGTTCACTCTCTTATCACCATAAGGACCCAGAGCAGCGTCGCAAGTTTGCCGCCTGGTTCCTACCCATCCGTTCAGGTCGCCACACAAAATCACCTTTTCGTTAGCCTCAGCCAGATCCAAACATTATCCCAAAACTTCTCAAGGTCCTGGAGTGTCGACGAACTTACGGAAGCATATTCTGCAACCAAAAATACTCTAGTGACACCCAGTTTTAAACGGACCTAGAGAAGTCTCGCATCGTCCAGGCCATAGTCTCTCACTCCAGAGGCCAGGCGACGGGACAGCAAGATACCCCCATGCTGGCACGACTGCTCTGCGGTACCCCAAATCAGCCAGCCAGCGAGCCATCGTGCCATCAGGAAGATCACAGGTTTCACTGCCCCTCCGCTTAGTTTGGTCCAAGATTGCAGCCATAATGACTGGCAGGGGTCGCGACGAGCACGCTCTTGGACAGAAACCCTTACCACGGTGAAAGACTTAAGGTTTCAAGGTTTCGCCATATAGCCGACGCATCGCGACGGGCGCGCGACGGTGCTCCGGCTTTAGGAGTTATAATGTACTAAAATGTTCGAGAGACGTCATACAGCGCAGCCCCGCTCGACGCGACGGCAAACGTCACAACCGACGTTTTTATTAAAAAGGCGACAACCCGATATTTCGCGAATGCCTCTAATCATAGGAATCCGCTAATCGTAGCCGCCGCCGTCTACGAACCTAACTCCCCTCCTATCAGCCGCTACCGCCGTCCGCGGCATGTTCTTACCGACCCTCCCGATGCCCTTACATCCCTTCTTTCGAATACAGATACCGCACATAGCATCAGATACCGACCTCGCCGGTGAGGTTTTAGAATCCCTTGCCCGCCGGCCGGTGCAGAGCATCACGGCGAAACACTAAGTATACACCCTCCCCCATAGCGACTGCCCAAGCCGAGGCCGTTCCTCCTTAAGGCGCCCTTGAGCTAGTTGCCCCCTTGCCCTTCTGGCTCGAGCGTAGTGGTTGCACGCTCGCCCTCTTATCTGGTGAAGCTGTAAAGGCCCCGCGGCCAACAGCGTAGATCATTCACACACACATGTTACAACCGAACGTAGCCGAGCGCCTCCGTCGCGCTAAGTCGGCTATTTGACCAAACCTTTAAAGGTTGCCATAAACATGCCTTCGTCAATGCACACTTGATCTACGCGAGAGAGTGCGACCTATTTTCTCTTACTTCAATTTGTTAGAGAAGGCCTTTTCCCAACAGTGGGGGAATATAGGCTGGTTTGTTTATATCTAATTCTAAATCTCTAAGAATCATTGTTGGCCCATGCATCTTTATGTATGCTGACCTTTATTTTATAAAATAGTGCCGTTTATTTAAGCTAGAGTTAAGATATGAAAGTATCTACCTAAAAACTCTGTCTCCTCGTTATGGATTTCATCTTGTTGAACTGTCAGAGAAGTCTGCGTGTTCTTAGATCCATGACTAACTTTATCGCGTCTGAAATATTGAAATGCATCTTGTAATCGGTACTTTGTATTAAGTTTATCGCCGACTGGCTAATCTATCATTTTTATGTGACAAAACTGCAATGAATGTTTAATTTCAGAGAACTTACTAGCAAAATTCTATTTGATTTTATTACACCACGCAAATTAAGAGAGGAAGCCACAAATTGGCCAATCCAGTGATATTAAAAGAGAAGCACGACATCTAAATGGGAGCTTACACTTATTTTAGCGCACAAAAGAACATCTTAACAAGATGAACTGGTCCAGCAATACGAGTATGGTACGCAGGAACTGTGGTACAAATATTGAGACCATGAGGCGAACGCTGTGAAGTTAGGACACGAAGACGATACGACGATCGGAACTCCTGGGTCCACTCCCGGAGTAATATAGGCACAATCTGTAGGCTGGTACAGGGATTATATTTTTCAGCAGTACCTATAAGCGGAGAACTGCATAAACTGATCAAAATGCATTTGGAGAAATTCAGTTTAAGTTGGTTTTATAAGAACAGGGTTGCTGCTAAATTTAATAATCATTGAAATTTTCTCAAACAAAAAATTTACGATAATATTAAGAATGATGATATTACGCAAAGAATCTGACTTTATATAGACAAAAAATTACCTACAATAGCAACAATAATAAACCCACTTGTATGGCCTGACCAATCTTTTAACAAAAAGAAACACGGCGTCAACATAAAATAATAGAAAAATAAACATCTACCTGTGAGAAATTTCAAGACTATCTCGTATGGTCAATCTTGAAACACGTTTGGCAAGTTGCGTTCCACAGTGTGATTGCTGAAAACAAAACGCAGCTAGTACACGTACCGTCTAACATACTAGCTTAGACGTGAGGGTTCCTTATTTACTCACGTTGTTGTATAGAGCTAAAGACTGGGATCTAGCTCGACCTTGCACCTCTGGCAGCAGCAACAAATTTTCTAGGGACGCACAGCTGTCATCATCGTAACTCTTTTGAGATCCTATATCTTTTATTTTCCTTTGGACTCTCACATCGGTCGTATCCATATCATGGTCAAACATTACGTCGTAGTATTCCTTCTTACCGTCAATGTTAATTGTAACTTTAGATGTGTGTGGATGATTTGATTCCTGGTTCATACGCGCAGATATTTTCTTCGTGTAACTGTCAACTAAAGCCTTCTTGGTTAGCTGGTGGTTTGTGTTAGTTCCCGTCTCTTGTGATCGTATCTTATTTTTCTTCAGATTCGGCAGATTTCTTGAAAATTGTGGCCTTGTAGTCGAAGGTGATGGGAGCCTTGATCTTTTCGGGGTCGCAGCTTCAAACATTTTATCTTTTTCTTGTATCTTATCTTTTATTATTTTAATGGCTGAATGACGGTCAGGGCTTCTTTTTTCTTTAGACATATGTACAAATTTAGTTTCTGTATTATATTTGTTTTCTTGAATTTTTGTCCTCGAAACCTTTTTGGCGGGTGAAGGTGATCGCGATGGGTTTACTGGTGGACGTTTGATTTCTCTCTTATTCGGTTCAAAACTACGTTTATCTGTGGCCTTATCCAGTTTAGGTTTTCGATTGCTCACAGTCACTTTCGCGGGTGACGGGCAACGTTTATTTTCTATTGCTGGCTTGTTTGGTTTGCAGACTTCTGATTGATTCTGTTTGGGGTAAACAGATATAATCACTAAAGGGCTTTGAGAGTCTTGCATTGCATCATCACCATTATCACACTTATTTTCATAAAAGTCATTTGCAGCACAACAATTGCATTGAATCTTTTTATCGATACATTTTAGTGGTTTCGCAATTTTCGGTTGACTCGTGTTTGCGAACTGAATATTAAAATTGACTTGCGTTCCTTGGGTCACTTTGCTGGAATACACGATAGGTTATTCACAATTACAATGGCTTATCAGGTTTATAATATTTAATTTTTGAAAGTATTTAAACTATTAAGATCCAAATATGTAAAAGATAGTATGTAGTGATTAATCAAAAATATTTTTCTCACCCAGGCTTTTTAAATTCACATATATTCATTGGTTTCAGGCATTCACAATTGCGTTCAAAGTCAGTTTGAATACAGGAATCTCTCCAGGTTCTATAAAGCAGGATCAAAACTAATTGTACGTAACTGAAAAAGGGTATCTAAATCAAAGTAAGGTACGAATCTTACCATGAAACTTACCTAGATATACTCGACCTTCCATTGCAATCAGCCATACAGTTACTCGAATTAAAACTTGTACGACACCTAGAGAATCAATAATGCGTTTTATTAGGATGAACATTAGTAAATAAGATATTAGTAAATAATTTATATATGAACATGTTGGAAGTCTGTACTCTGCCTACCCTGCAAGGGATCTGGCGTGATGATATAGATAGACAGAACTATAATTGAAATAAACTTACCCTTCATCATTATGAACATTGGGACATGGTGAAAAGTCGCTTAACAATTGTGCAACATTAGACATCACTGCAACAAAACGATTGAATGATCATTAGAAGAGACTGACTGAGCCTAGGTTGGCAACGTATTTCTGGCATTTTAATAATTTGGATGACATCTTGAGTTTTGCTTAAGTATGAAAACATAATAAGATGCTTAACACTGGTATTTTGTTGGTATGTCTTGCCGCGGGGAGCATCGGCATGACTAAGTTCCAAAGAAATATGTGCGCTAAGGTTACTGAATTAAGAATGAAATACGTCAAATATAATGAATGCTATTCCGTCCTTATCCGTCGCCGACCCCTCAACTGTGGTGCAGGGCTTCAAAGAGCAACGGCTGGTGTGGTCCTCCATCAACCGAATCAGAATCGGAATCGCATGGTGCAAATTTCATCTGCACAGGTGGGGCGTCACTGAATCTCTTTACTGTGACTGTGGAGATTCAGTGCAGACTATCCAGCACATCGTGGAGAACTGCCCCACTAGGAAATTCAGCGGAGGATTCGAGGGGCTGCATCAGCTGACACCAGAGGCTAAGCAATGGATCCGCACTCCATTACATTTTGTTTGTATGTCACATTATTGAAAGTACATCGCCATACGATGATAATGATGATACGATTCCGTCCTTATCACTTTAGTGGTTACATCAGCCGAAAGAAGTCCACTGTAGGATAAATGCCTCCTCAAAATATCACCCAAACAATCGGTTGGTGCTGTACCCATCCAGTTGTCCCCGCGACTTTCACTAGGTTATCGGTTAATGATTTCTTTTTTGGTTTGCGAAAAAAAAAACAGATTGATTTACCTGGTTTGTCATTTACTGAAGCACCGTACTTGAGAACATATCTATCATCTTCAGTCAAACCCAGCTGTCCATATATCTTGACTCTACTTTTAGAAGGACTCACATCACATCCCAGACAAGTATTCGTGCAAGTACACTCATTTAATACAATCCCCTCGTTCATATACGAAGTCTGTTGCACCCCATCGTTGTTTTTCGTCTTCTTATCTTTCTTTCTCTTTCTGTCCATATCTAGTGATTGGACAAGTCGTCTGATGTTCGGAAAGTCGTTTATCGGAATTTCTTCATTTTGATATATTTGATTGTCGGAAAATTCAGCGCTGCCAGTTGTTCTGATCTCACTTATTTTTTCCCTTCTTCTTCCCGCTACTACTAAATACACGTTCTTCGTCTGTACTGAGGTCTCCTGATTCGATGAGGTGCTTTGCACTTTCTTCGGTATATGCCTCCTCTTCCTGTATAATTTTGTATTGACAGTCTGGGCCGCGTTCGGTATCACTGTAACTTTTATAAGCGGTTTGTTTCGTGTGACTTTGGAATTCTGTTGTGTCGGGGACCTGGTTCTATGCGGCGGTCCGAATGTTGCGCAGTTTACTGAATACTTATCCAAAACCTGGAAAATTAAACATACCGAATTATGAATGAAAAGATGAAAAATAGAGTTGCAAAGTTGTGTAAGAATATTTCTCCATATGTCTCTCTTCGCCAAAATATTCTGCGGCAATGTTTTGGGTAGCAATTTAAATACCCATTCTGTTCTGTTTAGGCAAAAGATGTTAAATAGTGATACCATTAAAAAGGAGTCAGTATCTCAGAGGATAGTTAGATATAGAAAACCTGTGTCAAATTACAAAATAAACGGGTGCAAAGCGCAGGCAACAGCCAGTTACAAAGAACAGCAAGTGCTTATAGTATATTCTCTTTGAACAACAATATCTTTCTTCAAATCGAAAGTAATAACAATATTATTCTTACCTGTGGTTGCGAGGTTTTTTTGAGTAGTAACGATGTGGAAGGTTCGTCACCTGTTTTGATGTGGCCACCGACACCTTTGGTGTTGTTTTTAAAAAGTGACTTCAAACGTATATTCTTTAAATTAACAATCTCAATAGGTTGCTCTTTATTGTAAATTGTATGAATTCTTTTAACAGGGGGACTTAAAAACTCCAACGGTCCTAAAAAAATAAAATAAATAATGATTTTTCAGACGCACTGATAATTTTGAAAGAAAATAAAATTATATATCGGGTCTAACCGCTGGTCTCAGAATCGATGCTGTAACGGTCCATAGTAAATTTCGAGGCTACTTATTAATAAAAAAGATACCTCCATGTAACATTTTTTCTGAATAAAATTTTGACAACGATCGTATTATAACAATGACGTGGTATGACATTCAACCTTCAATGACATTGCAGATGTAAATTTATTCTTCTTAAATAAATGGCCACCTATTTGCATTACACAGGTGGTCATGTACTTTAACAATTTAACAATGCTTTTTAATGAATTCTTTTTGCTTTTTCACCCAAAATACTAGTATTTAGTTTTATATTTACAGCATAGATTTACTGTTATACAAGGATCTTGTAATCCGCGGGCAAAATCGTAACTTACGTTGTTAACAAGTGAAATATTACTTTATGACAGGCGTGGACTCACCGTTTTTTATGAAATTTATACAAATTATTTTTTTAATTAGTAACCGTGCGGACGGAACCACGTGTTGAAATATTTCCCTGGAAGTAGAAAAATTTTAGTAAATGATAACCCTAATTTCTCACCAACGTCAATGTCACCTACGGGCCAAAATATCCTTGTCGCACTATACAATAATTTTGACGACATTTTGTCATCATCATTTTATTATTTTTCATTACAAGCCAACACCACGACTAGAGCGTATTTTCTTAGCTTAAAATCAATTCTAATCATGAATGAGTATTAAAATTCCATTATAATATAGCCATGACTACAGCTACCACACTTTCTCTCCCAGATCGAGTTAGGACATCGATGGTGATACCAGTGTCGAAGGAGACCTATTTCAACACGAAATGGAAGCCGACTAAAGCACCCCTGTGTGCTTACGACATGCTGTACCACCCTCCCGATTACAACCCCAAAGCGGCGAGGTCTGACCGACAGGAACCTAAAATCATTCGACGGAATATTTGGAACCAAGTAAAATAGATTAATCGCTTCTTCTTCTACTTTTTTACCACTCATTACCATTAGGTTAGTCTTACAAATATAAATTCAGTGTACCGTTGATTTTTACCAGACGTTAACATTCCTCGAGAAATACCAGTAAACTGACGAGAGCTGTGGCCACCATTGTTGCCTATTTACTGAGATTTTTTTGATAGAAATCCTTGTAAGATTTGATTCCACTTAGGTACGATTCGAGCCTGGGACCTTGTCATCGCCAGAAGGCTACTTAATGTGGGAGGATTGTTGCTACATGGCTCCTATATTCTTCTTTTCGAATATTGTTCAAGATATCTTGCAAGGTCTTTTGCATTAAGCTCATGATCTTGTAAGAATGTAGGACCATTAAACCACATTAAATTATCCGCGAGTTCCTGTGGGGTAACACCTCTCGTGATGCAGTCCGCAGGATTGTCATGAGTCTCGACGTAATGCCAGGTCCACCCGGCCGTCAACTATGCTACGACCTATACTCTGTTTGCCACGTAAGCGTTAAGTTGCGTTATTTGCGTGCGTTCCAATCCATGTGAGGACTATCTTAGAGTCAGAAAATAGAAACACGTTTTGTCAGTCAGTTTTATGCTTATAACACGGTGCACTTTTACCATTAATATTGCAAGCAGAAGTGCGGCATTCAGTGCAACTTGATATCTTGCAAGAGAAGACCATATTGAAACACAATATACTACTACTATTATTACACCAGATGCCTTGCGGGGTAGACATAGAGCACAGAGTTCCAACAGCATCTTACAGACCTCTCTCCTTTCCTCCACTCTCAATTCATCTCATACACTATCGCTGATTACGGATACTTTTGACATGCCTATTTACAATTAAGACATGGTCTATTTACTTGGTACAAGATTGTTTCAGGAATTCCATAAAGGCATATCATCGACCACACATCTCCGCCACGGAAGACCCAAGTGGAAACCTGTAGACCTGCCTACGAAACAGTACGTCAGGGTCCAAGGTAGAGTCCGTTCACCTTTATTCGTTTACCTGAATGATTAATTTATAAAATAAACAAATATTGCTGCGTGTCACATATTTATGGCTTGGCATAGGTATTTTTGGACGATGTTTGTTAATTTAAAGATCGTTCATTCCACCCCACTCTTTCTTGCTACGACAGTGCAATTGTGGATTAGTGTATTAGTGAGTTAGCGACTGCTCAAGCCGAGGCCGTTCCAGCTTGAGGCGCCCTTGAGCTAGTTGCCCCCTTGCCCTTCTGGCTCGAGCGTAGTGGTTGCTCGCTCGCCTTCTTGTCCGGTGATGCTGTAAAGGCCCCGCGGTCAACAGCGTAGATCACTCACACAAAAGGTTGAACCACAGAAATAGTAATTAATAGTAAGACACTATTACGATATCTGTGAATAGATCTAATACTTATTAATATAATAAAAAAATACAAAAATATTTATATATGAGCTCTATATTAGCTCCATAAGGTGCAAACCTCAGTGTCAACATAACAATTTAAGAAAATGCTCCTATTAATATACCCTGTATGATGTACTCTCTGTGCGTCAACTGCAAGAAAAGAGCAGGGAACAGGGCTGTCAGCTGTACCTTTGCTTTGTTGACCTGGAGAAGGCTTTCGATAGCGTGCCTCGGGAAGCTCTATGGTTGGTGCTAGGTAAGCTCGGGTGCACGGAAAAGTTTGTGAGACTTCTTAGACTCCTGCATGACGACATGCAATGCTGCGTTGCCGTAGACGGTGAACAGACAGACTTCTTCCCCGTTACCTGTGGGGTGAAGCAAGGATGTGTCTTAGCGCCTACTCTGTTCGCCTTATACTTTGCGGTGGTAGTTAGAGAGGTCTTACACACTGTTTCTCAGGGAGTCCGCATCCGTTTCCGCACAGACGGTAGCCTTTTCAACTTGGCTAGACTTAAGGCTCGCACTAAAGTCTCTTACGCACTGATCACTGAGATCATGTATGCTGATGACTTGTGCTTCCTATCAGAATCCCTAGACGGCCTGCAACAGCTGATGTCCGCATTCCACCAAGCCTGCCGTAAGTTTGGCTTAAAGATCAGTGTCAATAAGACGGAGGTGATGTCCCTGGACATGCACGGTCACGAGACACTGACCATAAAACTTGGTGAGGATGTGCTAAAGCAGGTGGATAGATTTCGCTATCTGGGGAACACTGTAACATCCAAGTGTGACCTTGATGCTGAGATCAATAGCAGGGTGGGTACCGCAGCTGCGGCATTCGGCAAGCTATGTACCAAGGTCTTCTGCTCGCATAACCTTAAGTTGCCCACTAAGATATCGGTGTATATGGCAATCGTGCTGCCAAACCTCCTATACTCCTCTGAGACGTGGTGTGTATACCGCCGCCACATTCGCACTCTGGATCGCTTCCACCTTAAATGCCTCCGTACCATCATGAGGATCAGATGGTCCGATAGAGTGCGAAATACCGAAGTTCTGCGACGAGCCAATGTTGGTGGCATTGAGGCCTATTTAATGCGTCGACAGCTTCGGTGGTGCGGTCACGTATCTCGTATGGCGGAGGAAAGAGTGGCGAAGCGCATCTTCTACTCTGAACTGGAGAAGGGCAAGCGGAATCATGGCGGTCCCCTCCTCCGGTACAAGGATGTCCAAAAGCGACACATGAAGAGATGCAACATAGAGCCCTCTCGTTGGGAACGTTTGGCAGCACAGCGGCCAGAATGGCGCAGGATGGTGAACAGCCAAGTACACGAGTTCGAGGCTCAGCGTAAAGCTGACCTTGACGCCAAACGCAATCAGTTAAAGGCCCGCCCACCTGCTGCCATATCATACAACTATGAGAACGGCGTACTTACGTGCCCTCAATGTGCACGGAGTTTCGCCGCGAAGATAGGCTACATAAGCCATCTTCGAGCGCATCAGCGGCATTACTCTGACTAGGGGTCTTTAAAGTGGTCGCCATGGCCGAAATCGGTCGGATCAATCATCATCATCATCATCATCATGATGTACTCAATGTTAGATAGATAGATAATACTTTATTGTTCCACCAGAAATACAAGAAGGAAATAAAAAGATATAATATTTCAATTGAAAGATAGTGTAACAATGGGCGGCCTTATCACTAATAGTGATCTCTTCCAGGCAACCTTTGGATGGAGAGGATCTAAAGAAAACACAAGATTTAGGGGTGTACTTAGCTAACAGAACATAACAATACACAAATAAATCTATCATAAACTACTTAAATAATATACCTATATATACACAAGTAAAAATAATATACACGCGTCAAAGATAAGTTATAATATTAAGCAACTAGCAACAGCATATATAAAACATCAGCAAATTTAATTTAATGAATCGGTGATGTAAAACTTTTTCACTTGACCTCTGAATATATGAATAGATGGAGCACTCCTTATAGAAACAGGTAGTGAGTTCCACAGTCGTACGGCTTTGACCGTAAAAGAGTTATCATAAAAGGTGCTAGAGTGTAGAGGCATTACGAGAGCCAAGTTTTCTGATGACCTTAAAGAATACTAGTTGGAAAGGTGAAGGAAATTGAATCGTTCCTTAAGTGTGTTAATGTTTTATAAGATCTTAAATAGAAAAGCAAGAATTTGATATATTATAAGGCTTCCCATTATTGTATCACGTGGAATCACTTCCCTCCAAGATACAGGATGTTGAATCCTAGTTTTGAGGAAAGGGACTATATTTTACATTGATATTAAATTGTAAACCTATTTGTTAATCTAATCTAAGCTTTAAATTTAGTATTTCTGGCTTTAATAAACGATTTTATTATTATTAATATTACATGTGTTTATTTGTGATTTCAGTTAAAAGCGAAAATCCGCACACGCGTATCTACAACATATTAGAATGGGCAGTGCTGATAAACGAAGGAAAACCATCTGTATGTACTGACTGAGAATCTACAAGGAAGCACATAGCATCAAACTGATAAAACCATTTTGTCTAATAAAATTTGTTTTACAATCTCTATGTATTTCATCACGCCAGACCCCTTTTAGGCAGATAGAACACAGTTCCAACAGGTTCTTTTCTTACAGAGCTCTCTGGCTTCCTCCACTCTCATAGTTCGTCTCATACACGCTCGCCGGTTACGGAGACTTTCGACTTCATCTCATATTATCAATAATAGATTTTTTTTACCCGATTAACCTCAAATGAAGGTAATGTTTTTCGAGTATATGTAGGTATGTAACATTCGACGATGTTCCAATAGCAGCTGACCATAAGCCTGCCTCCATCAATGCGCACGGGGTCGCATGGTGGAGAATAAACTTGTCCTGTTTCACCAAGATTTGTTTCGCCTTCCCCAGCCGTGGGACTATATAGGCTCGTTTATTCTATCTATCTATCTATATCATCATGCCAGATCCCTTGCGGGGTAGGCAGAGAGTACAGAGTTCCAACAGGTTCTTTCCTTACATACCTCTCTGGCTTCCTCCACTCTCATAGTTCGTCTCAAACACGCTCACCGGTTACGGAGACTCTTGATTTGTCCTTCAGATAAGACTTTGTCTATTTGGTCGTGGTAAGATAGTCTAGGTCTTCCCAGGTACCTACATTCTTCCACTTTCGCATTGTATATCTGTTTGGTAATTCTTTCTTCTGACATTCTTTCTATATGCCCGAACCAACGGAGCATACCCTTTCTCATCTTTACACCGATACTATTTTTCATACCTACTCGCTTTCTTACTACGCTGTTGCGAATACGGTCGGTCAGCTTCACTCCGCACATCTGGTCCGCTGGTTTACTGTAAGTAATTTTGTCGTGAGTTCTCTTAGTTGGTTATTATTCATTTGCTATTTTTGCATAAGACCATTTTTATAAAAAAGCCAGTTCAAAATCAATTTTTTTTTATTCATGTAGACTAAAAAAGTACTTAAGAAACGTAGTCGTAGAGTACGTAGTCAAGAAACAAAGGTAGGGATTACTCAAGGCTACCACCCGTTCGGAATGTCAATCCTGTGGAGAAGAAGGGCAAGATTATCCACGGCGACTCTTTATAAAAAAATGAGTTTTACAATTCTTTTTGTGTTCTATTGCGTTCATGGGGTATGGGAGAACAATGCAAAACGAGTTAGACAGGCTTAAGTATTAATTAAACGTAAATGTACTTACATGCGTACGGGTGGGTGGTAACATGTCACCCTTGTTTTGGCGTTAAAGTCAAGCGGCGTCAAGCAGGGTTACGTGTTGTTCGCTAGACTGTTTACAATATATCTGGATTAAAGTCTTCAAAGACTAATGCGATGAATGAATAGGTAAAAATGGGTGATCTAGTGGTAAACCATCTACGCATCTATTTATGATAGATGACGCGGATCCTATAGCGCCAACAGCCACAGATCTGCAAACAGTAGTCACAGTTATGAAAGACGACTGCATGAACAATGGCTTACATTTGAATTTGAAGAAAACAAAAATTATGGTTTTTGAAGGTTAATTATGGTTTTACAAGGAATAATCTCCAACCATAAGGCAACTATGTGCAGCAGTGTAGTAAGTGAATCAGTTTGTATATCTTGGATGCGCCTACAGTAAGGATGGGAAATACACCGCTGATATAGAGTTCTCTCTATATCAGAGTGAATTCAGGGAATAGAGTGAATGTTGCGATGGAAAAGCTACTTGGGAGCTGGCAGTTAAGCTAAAAGGCGCAGCTGGTCATGCATAACGGAGTGCTTGTACTAACGCTGTTATATGGCAGTGAGAGCTGGATTTGTAAGAAGGAGAATGAAAGCAGGATAAATGCGGTCGAGATGCGAGCTCTGCGGAAGATGTGCGGAGTCAAGCTGACCGACCGTATTCGCAACAGCGTAGTCAGAAAGCTAAAGCTGAAGCTGAAAGTGTAAGTATGGAAGATAGTATTGGTGTAAAGATAAGAAAGAATGCTGATGCCGGATGCTGATGCCGCAGACGTGCCCAAAGGCGAGATTACGGCACCAGAATCAACGGAGGACATCACTATGGAAGAAGTTGAATGGGCGATAGGAAGTATGAAAAACGGTAAAGCTGCGGGAGTAGACATGATATCTGCCGAGATGATCAAATATGGTGGAACTTGCGTCCGGGACGCTTTCCGGGCCCTTGCAAACCTTTGCTGGAGGACCGGTAGAGTCCCTTCAGATTGGCGCCGCGCAGTCATAGTACCCTTGTATAAAGGCAAGGGTTCACAATATGACTGCGCCAATTACAGAGCCATCAGTTTGATCAGCTTGGCAGCCAAGGTGTACGGTACAATTATTGAACGGAGAATGCGCGTGAAGTCCGATGGAATGTTGTGCGAGGCACAAGGGGGTTTCAGGTCTGGAAGAGGATGTTCGGATCAAGTCTTCTCACTCCGCAACATCGTAGAGAAGCATCTGGCAGTGGGGCGGAAGGTTTTCTGCGGTTTTGTAGATCTGGAGAAGGCATTTGACAGAGTTGTGCGAAAGAGACTTTGGGACATTTTGCCAGAGTATGGTATAGATGGCACTCTGTTGCGAGCCGTCCAGTCCACTTATGTGGACTGCAAGGCATGCGTACGGGTGGGTGGTAACAGGTCACCCTTGTTTGACGTTAAAATCGGCGTCAAGCAGGGTTGCGTGTTGTCCGCTAGACTGTTTATAATATATCTGGACAAAAGTCTTCAAAGACTGAAAGCGATGAATGAAGGTGTACAAATGGGTGACTTAGTGGTAAACCATCTACTTTATGCAGATGACGCGGTTTTAATAGCGCCAACAGCCACTGATCTGCAAACACTAGTCACAGTTATGAAAGACGACTGAATGAACAATGGCTTACATTTGAATGTAAAGAAAACCAAGATTATGGTTTTTGAAAGGGAAGAAACCAGAACGAATGTAAGGAGTGTGGTTGGTAACGATGTGCTGGAGCAAGTGAATGAGTTTGTATATCGTGGATGCGCCTTCAGTAAGGATGGGAAATACACCGCTGACATAGAGAGAAGAGTGAGTGCAGGGAACAGAGTGAATGGTGCGGTGGAAAAGCTACTCGGGAGCCGGCACTTAAGCCATAAGGCGCAGCTGGCCATACATAATGGAGTTCTTGTCCCAACGCTGTTATATGGTAGCGAGAGCTGGGTATGTAAGAAGGAGAATGAAAGTAGGATAAATGCGGTAGAAATGCGAGCTCTGCGAAAGATGTGCGGAGTGAAGCTGACCTACCGCATTAGCAACAGCATAATAAGACAGCGAGTAGGTATGAAAGATAGTATCGGTGTAAAGATGAGAAAGGGCATGCTCCGTTGGTTCGGGCATATAGAAAGAATGCCAGAGGAAAGAATGACAAAACAGATATACAATGTGAAAGTGGAAGGATGCAGGTACCGGGGAAGACCTAGACTATCTTACCACGATCAAATAAACCGAGTCTTATCTGATGGAAAAGTCAAGAGTCTCCGTAACCGGCGAGCGTGTATGAGACGAACTATGAGAGTCGAGGAAGCCAGAGAGGTATGTAAGGAAAGAACCTGTTGGAACTCTGTACTCTCTGCCTACCCCGCAAGGGATCTGGCGTGAGGTTATAGATAGATAGATAGATAGATAGATAAGAAAGAATATGCTCCGTTGGTTCGGGCATAAAGAAAGAATGCGAAAGTGGAAGGATGTAGGTGCCGGGGAAGACCTAGACTATCTAACCATGACTAAATAAACCGTGTCTTATCTGAAGGGCAAGTCAAAAGTCTCTGTAACCGGCGAGCGTGTATGAGACGAACTATGAGAGTAGAGGAAGCCAGAGAGGTCTGTAAGGAAAGAACCTGTTGGAACTCTGTACTCTCTGCCTACCCTGCTAGGGAACTGGTGAGATGATACAGATAGATAGACAGGTACTTACATTTATGTTATCAATAGCGTGTTTACACAGTCCCCTTATTTACAAAATTGAGACTTGGTAAAGCTTTATAATAAAAAGTCATTGTAATAATGATGCTAAGTGATGCCGAACGAGATAGAAAATACAACAGTAGTATAAATTATCTGTCAAAGGATAATAGACGGACCAGTCCCCACCAGCAGCACCCGTTCACGAGGGTGACTTGGGAACAAGCCATCACTCTCCTCGGCCATATTGAAGGGAAGAGAGTGAATCGCTCAATGCCTCAAATGCGGTTTATCGTATAAAATTACCATGACAGCTCCACGACTTTGTAAGGTAGGCGCCCTACTGTTACAAGTTACTACCTAGGTATTGTCTTATCTTGATATTGTCCTGAATACTGCTGTCGATGCGACGGAAAACGCTTATTTACTTCGTAATTATGCGCTTTTGGTACTTGCATTAGAAACGTACTAGTAATTAGCTATCAGTTACATACACTTACGTAAGTATCTATTTAGTTAGGGTCTTGACATCAATCGTCTTTTAGGTATAATACCTACCTACGTAAATTTCGACAAATCACTAACAAGGAATCTGC
Source organism: Phalera bucephala (assembly GCA_905147815.2). Lineage (NCBI taxonomy): Eukaryota > Metazoa > Arthropoda > Insecta > Lepidoptera > Notodontidae > Phalera > Phalera bucephala. Next base: position 11,846,916 of record LR990629.1, read on the forward strand.
TTTGTACTTAAATAAAATTTCGGGGTGCCAGTGTTCATTATTTTTTCTTCATAAGCGGCTTGAAAAAAGGTTATTGGGTAACATCTGCCTAGCAATGTCCCATTAAATATAGGTTAAGTAAAAACAACGGCTTGATTGATGTTTTTTATGTACTTATGGGGTCACCTGGATGGTTGGTCCCCGGAAACTGTTAGTGCCTATTTATAATGATTTTGACTTGAAAATATCACTTAGTATAATTTACCAAATACCCCATTGCGTCAATGTGGCAGGTTCTTACCCACAGAAACCTATATATTAATACGTGAAGCAAAAACTTTGTACACCTTACTACGAAAATTGCGCGGACGGAGGAGTATGAAATTTCCCACACTTATAGTTTATATAGAGAAGGAGTGCAGAATGCTAATATTTTTTTTTAAATTATGCATAAAACACATTATCAATGAAAAAAACATTACACACACTACCATGTATTTAACACAATACACGTCAAATTGATCTATCTATCTATCTATCTATAACCTCACGCCAGATCCCTTGCGGGGTAGGCAGAGAGTACAGAGTTCCAACAGGTTCTTTCCTTACATACCTCAAATTGATGTTTGTCTTTAATATTATTTGTTTATAGTCTTACTGAATGTCAAACTTAACCAGCATACGATGAAAGAGTAGGTCGAATATCGACCTATGGCCGACCACTAGTCTTAATAATAAGGCATTACGATTTTTGTGTTCTTACCTAATCCACGCTGAAATAAACCTCATTAAAATCATCTTATTTTGGGTACGTCTCCTAGGTTTGACGCAGACTGACAACATATTTGTCTAGTGGTGTGAGCCTAAACTACTCGGATCACTGGATTATAGTATTTTTCATGTAAGGGTACTGTGACAGTTGTAAGTGTCAAAGAAAAATATACTTTATTCAGTGGCAATAATGATCGGTTTCTATACTTATGGTTTCATTCCTTAACACCATTGAATTAAATACAAATTTCGTTTGGCACTTAGAACTGTCACTGCCCATCCTATGTGAAAAATACTATAACGGCCGGTTTCTATATTCAACTCGTGGATAGATTTGCCTACTACCGATAGAATTTTGACATATTTTGGATGGAAAATCTGTCAAAATTCTACTGAGAGTAAGCAAATCTATCCTTGAGTTGAATATAGAAACCGGCCGTAAGTGGTCGGGGGATTGATCTCTATACGCCACAAAGAGAATGTAAACATTTCGTTTAATACGGGATCAATATTTATGTGACCCAAAATTTCAGTTTGGGTGTTTTGTGCGTGTCAAATTGATGTATGTAAATGAGCCACGGCATAGTGAAAAGCAACATTTCTCAATTTAAAAAACAAAGTGCATTTGAATTTTTCAGAAACAATGATACCTACTTCTCAGAACTAAAATATGTATAATAGGTTTCCATTAGTAATATGTGTAAATATTGGAATTCAGGGTAGAAGTTTTGAAGTTTACACATTGCTTATTATCACGGCCATTTCACTCTAGGTCATGACCACGACATGAAATGAAGTTGGACCACACAGACACATAATAACTTGATTTAACGCCTGTCTCCTGCAACATGTACTTCTTTATTCCATGCCTGTAACCGTAATTCTTCTTTTGTTCATTTATGTGTAGAAACATGCAAGCCTGTAATCAAAACTGAAATCATTTAAAGAAAATCTAACTTAGCTTTGAACAGTTTTAAACCTAATATAATGAACTTTATAATGACCTCTAGCCCGGCAAGGCTTACGGCATAGCGGCCTTAAAAATCTATAATTGCTGTCATCTACGCAGGCATATGGTAAAGATGTCCCATAGATTACTATGCAATTTCATTGTTGCCTAAACGCACGTTTACACGTATCTTTCGAACATGTCACAACATCCTTGAGAGTTCTTCAAGATGCAAAATACCAAGATATCTAAATTATGCAGTATAAATAACTTGTTCCTATGGTGTTATTGTTCGCAATATTTGGTCGAATTTAGTACAAAAGGTGCACAGAGAAGGTCGTTAATATTGGAGATTATCGAAATATTTATTTATTGTGTTTGACTTTTTAAAATAATCGGAATATACCGGAATACGTTGATCTCATGTGAGTGTCCATTTTTGTTTATTTTTTATCTTGTGTTTATTGTGGTAGCCACATTGTGTATGTATCGGTGATATTATATGTTTTTTTAAAGTCGGTTATTAATTCAAATAATGTTTACGTTTAAATGGCAAATCAAAAAAAGTTTGGATTTAAAGTACTTACTTCTACGTGATTTTACATAAGATACATATTTTTAATTACCTATATCCCTTTTGAGCAAACTTAATTATTTAGGAACGGTATTTATTTGTGTATTAATATCAAAAAACATATTTTTTTTTAATATATTTTTTTAATAATAATAAATAATAATATTAGGCCTGTTAAGAAACTGTCCCAACGTTGGGCACGGACCTCCTCTCAAACTGAGAGGGTTTAGGCCATAGTCCACCACGCTGGCCCAGTGCGGGTTGGCGAACTTCACACTCCTTCGAGAAACTCTTAGGCATGCAGGTTTGCTCACGATGTTTTCCTTCACCGTTAAAGTTACCGTTCAAGTGACAGTTATTTTTTTATACGAATATGGTGCAATCATAAAACTTAATCATGATTTAGACACGCTTAAGAACTGGTCTGATAAGTTTGGTCTCACTGTCAACCCCTTTTAAATGCCAAGCTATTATTGTAGGCAGTCCACGTATGGTGAGCCGAGTGGTTATTGATACTTTACCACCAATTATTTTTAATAATTCGCCCATTACATTCAGTCAAAACGTGAAAAATCTTGGCCTCCTTATGGACAACTCACTTAGTTGGCGGAATCAGATTGGTAGCGTAAGCCAGAAGGTCACGGGTATCCTGCAGATGCTCTATCGACTGAAACACTTTCTTCCATCCAAAACTAAGGCACTGCTCGTGCAAGCTTTAATCTTTCTAATAATCGACTATGGTGATGTGTGCTACTTTGACCTGAATGCAGATCTACTCAATAAATTGGACCGACTTCTGAATAACTGCATTCGATTTGTATTCAATCTTCGCAAGTATGACCATGTTTCCATGTATCGCGCGGAACTAAAGTGGCTTCCGATTCGACAGCGTAGGAACTTGAGAGCACTTACAACCTTGTATTCTCTTCTTGAATCTCCTTCTTCCCCGTCTTACCTATCATCTCAGTTTCAATATTTAAGTTCCAACCACTGGAAAAATCTACGCTCTTCTCATAATCGGCTTCTTCAATGCCCACTCCACCGCACTAACTTTATTCACTCTTCTTTCCTCGTGCAATCCATTCTTCTTTGGAACTCTCTTCCTCCTAATGTGAGGATGGCAGAGAGCCGGTACTCCTTCAAGAAAAGAACTCGCGAACACATAACCAAAAAAATGTTAGCAGAATCATCTCGTTAGTATGTTTAATTATATTTATTTATCTAATGTAACATTCATTTAATTTTATGTATTCTATGTATATATACATATTAAAAATTGATATATATTAGTTTCTTATATATGCGTATCTGTGTATTATATTTAAAATATTTGTCCTCCCGATAATTCTTTATGATGTAGTCCAAGTGCACCTACCTTGTTTTCTCTGCATCACCCTAAGGTTGACTGAAAGAGAATGCCTTTGGCATTAAGTCCGCCTCTGTACAATTTTGTGCAAAGTATAAATAAATAAACATGTTTAACGAAAAGATAAATGCGCGCCTGGGTTTGAACCCGAGACCATTGACTTTGCTCTTTTTTTTTAATTGAATGAATATTGTTGATATATTTAAATTTACGTAATCTTACCCTTAAATTGACACAAACTCAAGAATGATTTTAAGCACAAGATCGTAGAAATACCGTATCACGTAATTTCCGAAGCGGAGACGGCAGAGGTGTGTCGTGTGCCCACCACGCATCGCCAAAAATGTTATGTAAAAGAGCACAATTCCAGATTCCAGACGGTTATTAAAAATTTTAAGATAGAAAAACTACACTGTTTAATGTATACTTAGGTATACTGCTTACCAAAAACGATACCGCGTATCGTTGATTTTTATTTATGAATGCAGGCCTTTGTCCTAAACAATCTGTCTAAACAGGTTCCTAAATGTCAAAGATCCCATTGCAGGTAATTTATGCATTAACATTAAATGTCCTAAATTTTAATGGGGACGTATTTGTTATCTTATACAATGGATGTTCTTTAACACGGTTTGTATTAAATAAACCTAAAAAAAAACTGACCGAGTGCGAGTAAGACTCGTACTCTGCGGGTTCTGTCAAATGCCACTAGACATCTCTATTTTAATTTTTCATCAAATTCGAGGAATTTTTTTCTAGTTATATACCTAACTAGTTTCTGTCTGCGACTTCGTCTGGGTTGACTTTAGACAGGAACCTAACATTTTTTCGGGATAAAAAGTATCCTATGTAAAAGTATCCAGGTAATAAACTATCTGTGCGCCAAATTTCAACCAAATCCGTTCAGCCGTTTTTGCGCGATTGAGTAACAAACATTCAAACATACAAACTTTCACATTTACAATTTACTTTCACATTAGTAGGATTACAAATTAACAATTCGATATCGTTTTCCTTTACTTGTACCACGTGTAAGTACTATGGTACCTTCATTCTTAACGAATTTCATGGTTTTAAGTCAATGGGAAGTACTCTATAGGTAGGTTTTGATGACGGAGGTTAAATGACTATATCTGTTGTTTCTTAATTTTTTTCCACCACCATCGGTTCGTAGAGTCTTAGTATTGGACATAAATTTCATCTTGATACCTCTACCCGTTTCTAGGAAAAAGGGATCTTAACTGATAAGCAGGTGGACAACAAAATTAGTCTACAGGGGTTCCCTTTTTACCAATTGAGGTATGGAACCCTAAAATCTGGCCTTTTTATATCCTTCATGCGGCTGACTGTCCAGTCGCGCATGTATTTGGTCGGAGAGGTCAACTAAAAACCGAATTTTCACCGCCACCGATAACACAGCGTTAAGTATTCGACTAAGGGCCGGTTTAAATATCAACTCAAGGACATAATGTCAGCCTATACTGCCCACTGCTGGGCAAAGGCCTTCTCTCACAATTAGAGGTGAGAGAGATTAGGTCATACTCCACCTCGCAAACCCAGTGCGGATTGGCAGAGTCAGGTTTGCAGTTACCTGCTGTTGGAACTTATCAAGCCGCCTATGAGGGTTCCAACTCGGCTTAACGACTACCACATTAAGTGGTAACCGGGCCCAATGGCTTAACGTGCCTTCCGAAGCACGGAGATGCTCGAATATGAAAATGGCACTAACGGTCACCCATCTCAGGCCGACCAAGTCGAACGCTGCTTAACCTTGGTGATTGGTTAGAACACCGCGGTCGCAATGTCAGTAGAATTTTGACAGATTTTCCATACATAATATGTCAAATTTCTATCCGTAGTAGGCAATTCTATCGTTGAGTTTAAATATTGAAACCGGTCATAAATGCACAACAATGACACCTCGATCCAACTAAGCTTGTCACAGATCCTCAATCGATAGTTGAAAAAGTTGTATTCTGCTTAATGTTTATCTATCTATATCATCACGCCAGATCCCTTGCAGGATAGGCAGAGAGTACAGAGTTTCAACAAGTTTTTTCCTCACAGACCTCTCTGGCTTCCTCTATTCTCATAGTAAAATAAATAAAAATCCTTGTGTGGTTTTATGAAACCACGGTAAAAGTAAAATATATTGGCCTTGGCTGCTCTGGCGAGCGCGTTGCATGTCGCGTGTCACGCGACATGCAACATACAGACCAAAAAGTTTGTAACGATCTAATAAAAGTTTCACTTTAAAATGTATTTTATGTAATTAGGTAAATGTTGTTGAAGTTCTACAAAATGGCGTATCAAGTAGGTAATCCGAAATTATGAAAAAAAAAATGAGTTGTAGCACTGTTTCAGTGGCGGTGTGACATTGGAAATGCACCCGTCTCAGACTGGCCGACCCGCCGATCTACAGGTTAAGCAGACATGTCGGAAAAGGCGACTGCAACCCCTGTGACAAAGCGACCGAAACTTTGAACTTGGTGATCGCAAAGAACATCGCCCCGTCCTGTAGCGTCAACTGAATCTAAATCGACTTTATGAAAACATCGAGTTTTCTTTACAATTCAGTGAACTATGAAGTAGAATTAATCAATTTTCCACCTTTTTCATGTACGAACATTGATTTAACATTAGTAACGGTCTTCTATTAAGTCGAGTAGGTACAGACCTAACAACAACAACTTAACAAGTTGCAACAAACGCAGTGGTTTCTCCTTTCCTCAGGGAAATACTTAATTACTAAAAAAAATTCTAAAGGTCTCTCAGTGGGCCAGTCTCAATATTACTGGGTACTTTAATACCATTTTCGCTCAGCAATTCCTAATTGAGATACTTGTGTACCTACTGTGTATAATCACAGTAAATCCAGTCTACGTAGCTAAGTATAGCATTGACCTCTAAGTAGGTATGTTTTATTATGTGAAGGTCGCTTTAATGGCGGGTACGGAAGCCGGGACGCTCAAAATATATGATTTTAATATTTTTGATATAAATTAATAATCTATCTATCTATATCATCACGCCAGTACAGAGTTCCAACAGGTTCTTTCCTTACATACCTCTCTGGCTTCCTCCACTCTCATAGTTCGTCTCATACACGCTCGACGGTTACGGAGACTCTTTACTTGTCCTTCAAATAAGACATGGTCTATAATTAGATATGATCGGTCCTTCAGATAAGAAAATAATCACCGTAATACCTCTTATTTAATACGCCGCACTGTGCGTAATAATAATAATAATTTATACAATTATCATGAGGGAATGGCACAGCTGTTCTGTGTATATCCGTATTTTGCCGACACAGTTAAGCCCCAATTGAATAGGGGACGAGCCTATTGTCATTATACCCGACACAATTCCAAACTCCGGACAGCAGATATTTTTTTGATAGAACAACCCCAGTAACTCTTTGTCTGATCTAGCATGCACAGATAAAGTATATATATATACCCTATCTTAGAGGATTCGAACCTCTCGTGATCGCTTGTTGCATCAATATTAATAATTAGGTAATTGTTTTATTCCAAAAACGCCATTGCTTCACTTGGGAGAACACGCTAACTAACCATATAACGCATGCTCGCATAGAGTGCCTCTGTTGCAGTAGATATGTCATACAAAGTGAGGTTAAGTGAAATACTTGTTTAGGGTACAACAGTGTATATGCGCATCGATCAAACAGGATCCCTACTGGGCTTTTTTAGGAAAACGTAGCTTTATTAGGAAGATTATTCCTGTCTGGTGGACGTTTGCAGACATGAAATTCACATACACAAAACCCCAGACCAAAACAAACACTTATAGGTCATTAAAAATTTGACCCATGCGGAGATAAGACCCGCAACTCCTCAATCTAGTAGGCAGAGCGGCATAACCTGGCCACTGGAACAAGCCGTCTCGTCGGCTTAATTCACTTATACTGATTTACGCGAATATTACACATGAAATAAAACTATTTTACGGATTTTACGCGGTTTATTTTTTGATTTTTAGTTCCCGACGTTTCGAGTGCTTTGCAGCACCCATGGTCACGGGAGGGTTTTAATTCACTTAGTCTGTAGTTTGTTCCTGGCCTGTACCCACCATTAGATACATTTTTCTCAAATCGAATCTGCTAGTATTACACACAGTTAGCCGATTTTTAAAATTAGAATTTTAAATATATTTTTTTCTCTTTTTTATTTGTTGATTAATTATATATGTGTGAATATTTTGAGGAAAACTAAGTAAGTAGGTATCATTTAAACTAAATGGTGAAGTGATTTTTTGGCGGTAAGTAGGTTGTTCATTAATATTTTATTCTATTTTAATTTAAATGGTCCACATTCTTACAGTGTAAAACTTAGAAAAAGATGTTTACAATTTGTTTTAAGACATTCACATATGTACAATGGACGGCTTGGTCCGGTGATTAAGAGCTTAAGTCGCGCCGCCCAATGGATCCAATAGTCTCAGGTTTATTCCTCGCACGAGACTGTTGGAACTCTGTACTCTCTGTCTAACCCGCAAGGGATCTGGCGTGATGATATAGATGGAGAAAGATAGACGAGACAAATTGTAAAATAATAATATTTTGTATCTGTATAAATTGTGTAAACTTGTGTGTGTTATCTATGCTATGTTAAAAAAATAAATAAAATAAATCTTTGTGTTAATTACAAATATTTGTTTTGGTCTGGGTATTTGGGTACGTGAATTTCGTGTTGTAAACCCATTTAGGACTCAGAAACCCCGGGGTAGGGCTACGTTTAAAAAAAAAGCCCATGTACAATTTCGAAAAAATGTCTGTCGTTACAGAGCATAATAGCTAATTTATATTGTGCTAGTGCCGCTTCCTCACGCAGAGAGCAAGTCTTTGTCAACTTCGGGTGGTTATAACATATATATACTCGAACTGCAGACGTAGAAATTCAGCCAGGGCTCTGTTACACTTAAGGTATATTTATAAAATTTTCCTACATATGCCTTTTCCAATTTAGCCCTTTTTTATTAGGCTATTTTAACGTCCCACTCTTGAGCGAAAGCCTCCCCTTTTATATTTAGGTATTTAATACAAAATATCTCAGATCAAGTTTTCTTATGCCACTTCAAATGACGGACGAGTTAGCGCAGTGGTTAAGAGCTTAAGCCGCGCTGCCCACTATGTTTAATAGTCGCGGGTTCGATTCCCGCACGGGACAAATCTTTGTGTGATCCACAATTATTTGTTCCGGTCTGGGTATTTGCGTATGTGAAATTTCATGTTTGTAAATGCACCCACGACACAAGAATAAATCCTAGTGTTACTAACTATGAGAGTCGAGGAAGCCAGAGAGGTATGTAAGGAAAGAACCTGTTGGAACTCTGTACTCTCTGCCTACCCCGCAAGGGATCTGGCGTGAGGTTATATATAGATAGATAGATAGTTACTACCCTACGTTTAAAAAAAAAAATACGCGTCATGCCCTTTGTGTATTACTTGTACATTTTATAAATTTTTGTCCTTGAATTTATCATATATTTATCTTGATACTCCCGAGGAAAAAGGATCTTTACCGTCGGACAGACAGACAGACAATTATGTGGTGTGTGTATGAGTTATATAGGTAAGTGTTAGCATAAGTATATATATAACCTATTACTATTATTGAATAAAGGCAGTATATAAAATCCTTTGAAACTCATATTACTGGCACGCGTTCGATGTGGTCGAGACGATAATATAGTGTTCGGTGATTTAATTTTTTTTCGCTTAGTATTTTTTTCTTATATCTTAATTTCTCCTGTGATGAGAGGCTCGACTTCTAAAGAAGAGGTAAGCCTAGCAGAGTCGCCATATAAGGGTGAGTGTAATGAAACGTCCGTTACTCATAGTATATTAGCCATAGCCATTATTCAATATTACGAGTAGTAATGGGTTAAATACTTATGCTAACACTTACACATAGGTACCTATATAACTCATACACACACCACAATTAGGCAGACTGACAACAAAGTCAACAAACCCAAACACGAGGGGTTACGTTGTATGGTTCACAAGTTCCTATGGCCACCTTCCGACTCCAGCATCAGACCAGCTCCATGGTACCATATTATTACATTATCACCGACTTTTTATACGTACGCCTAATTTCAGCTCAATCGGAGACCTGCAAATGCTTGAAAAATGGATCACAAGATTTGAACCGGAAAGTCATACAGACATATGAACTTTTCAAGTTAAATAAAAACTTGTAAAAAGGTCGAGATGTAGTAGCAGTGATAATGGATTGATGTTAAATTGTTACTACAGTCCTACACGGATCTTCTGGCTCGCGGCCAAAATCGGAACTAACGCTACGCTGTCACCAAGTGAAATGACTATATATCTATATCATCACGTCAGTTTCCTTGGTGCTTTCCTTACAGACAGACCTCTCTGGCTTCCTTGGTTACGGAGACCCTTGACATGCCCTTCAGATAAGACTTGGTCTATTTGGTCATGGTAAGATAGTCTCGGTCTTCCCTGGTACCTATATCCTTCCACTTTCGCATTATATATTAAGTGAAATGTAATTTTATAACAGTCGCTGAGTTGCCATTTGCTATGAAATTTACCAATGTTCCCTTTTTTTAATAAGTAGAAATGTATAAAAATGTTATTTTTTATTTTATTCTATAATTCAATTCGACCGACGATTTAGCGCAGTGGTTAAGAGCTTAAGCCGCTCTGCCCACTGCGTCTAATAGTCGCGGGTTCGAGTCCCGCACGGGACAAATCTTTGTGTGATCCACAATTATTTGTTCCGGTCTGGGTATTTGTGTTTGTGAATTTTCATATTTGTAAACGCACCCACGACACAGGAATAAATCCTAGTGTGCTACATTTAAAAAAAAAAAAATATTTGATTGCGGCGACATGGTGGAACTTGGTTTAATTCGTTGAGCAAGTGCGTCAACTTTCTGAGTTAGTTTTATCTCCACTCCGATCTAGGTCTCGAACCTATTCGCGCCTATATTAAAAAGGCGACAACACGATACTTCGCGAACGCATCTACCGATGCGAATTCGTTAATCGTAGCCGCCGCCGACTACGCCGCCTCTTCAAGGCACCCTCGAGTATGTCGCCCCTTGCCCTTCGGGCTCGAGCGCAGTGGTTGCACGCTCGCCCTTAACTCCGGTGAAGCTGTAAAGGCCTCGCGGCCAACAGCGTACATCACTCACACACACACACGCACACAAATCTGAGTTAGTTATACCGTGCGGACCCACCTGTTGAAATATTCCTGGAAGTAGGAATATTTTATAAAATAGTAACCCTCATTTCACACCAACGACCCCTGTCATCATCCACGGGCCAAAAGATCCTTGTCGCACTTTATTTTGATAGCTTTCACTAGGTAACTAGTTACTTTTTAATATCTACGATACTATCCTAAGGAAGATCGATTCAATCGTATAACTTTGGCAACTTCTTGCGCATATAATTATTATACCTACTAGATATTTACTCGAGTTTCGACAGCAACTAGGGTAAATGGTTAGAAAATAATTTATAGTGTATTATTATATTATTAAGCATTGATAGCCTAGTGGATAGACCGATGGATTGCGAAGTCTGAGGTTTCGGGTTCAAACCCAGGCACGCACTTCTGTTTTTTTGAAAGCATGTGCGTATGAAAAATGAACTATCACTTGTTTTTACGGTGAAGGAAAACATCGTGAGGAAACCTGCATTCCTAAGAGTTTCTCAAAGGTGTGTGAAGGCCGCCAACCCGCACTGAGCCAGCGTGGTGGACTATGGCCTAAACCCTCTCAGTATGAGAGGAGGCCCATGCCCAACAGTGAGACAGTAGAACAGGGCTAATATTATTATTATATTATCATTTTACTTGATACTTATGCTTACTATATACGCCGAACCGGGGGGTTTTCCATCGATATGTTTATCTATATGGATATATGGATGGATTTGAAAAAAAAATCTGTAAGTACTTTCTGCCTACCCCGTACAAGTAGAATGTTTGAAAATCCTATCATTGTGGTCACCTACTATCGGCTTAATCTATGCGTTAGTATTTAATTCGGAGAGAAAATGTTTAATTCCAGATTTTAAGGTATGAAGTTAATTTGGCACAAACTTATTTTTTGTAAATACTATATACAGATAGATAGATAAGAAGTTTATTGGCAGCAAGAGGACACACAATACATTTATTTTTCTAAAATCCAAAAGAGTCATGCATTACGGTTTAAAATATAATATTATTATGTGTGTCACAGTGATACAAAAGGGCCACAGCTTTGTGTATGTGCGAATTACCTACGCTGTTGGCCGCGGGACCTTTACAGCTTCACCGGACAAGAGGGCTAGCGTGCAACCAATACGCTCAAGCCAGTAGGGCAAGGGGGCAACTAGGTCAAGGGCGCCTCAAGGAGGAACGGCTTCGGCTTGGGCAGTTGCCATGGAGGAGGGCGTATACTAGGTGTCTCGCCGTGGTGCTCAACACCGGCCGGCGGGCAAGGGATTCTTCGAACTCGCCGGCGAGGTCGGTGTCTGATCCTGTGTGCGGCATCTGTATACAAAAGAAGGGATGTAAGGGCATCGGGAGGTTTGGTGAGACCATCCCGCGTAAGGCGGTAGCGGCAGCTAGGAGAGGGAGTTAGATTCGTAGTCGACGGCGGCTACGATTAGCGGATTTCTATGATTGGACGCGTTCGCTAAATATCGGGTTGTCGCCTTTTTAATAAAGGCGCGAATACGTTCGAGACCGAGATCGGAATAGAGAGGCGCCACAGCTCAACGCGGCATTTGCTCGAGGAGCAAAACGTTGATTTTCAGATGCAGATGTGGATTGTAGATTTTAAGTTGTAAATAATCGCTTTTAAGTAATTTTGTTATGTAGTATCTTATGTTATATTAATAAGGAAAGAAGTGAATTTATTGTAATTAATTCGTAACTTTAATTTACTTAAGTGGACAATGTTTGATCTAGACTACGTTCTAAAGATGCACACTATGTACAAAGACATACACAACAATGGATACGACACGCCTGAATTGTGTCAGACAATTGGTAAAGCCAGGCACAGCAGGTGATGTCTACGTGTACATAATTAATATGCTGTAATTACGCTGTAATTTAAGTCGCCGTGAAGCGAAAGCCCACGTGATGTGTCCAGTCTACTGTGCACTGGTAATAAAAAAATAATAAGAACATTTTAATAACATGGTATATGTTATTAAAATATTCTTATTATTATTTTATTACGACCTATATGACCTATCCGAATATCATAGCTAGGGTGAATATTCCGGTCAGCTGACGAGCCGCACCAGCCTTCAATGTCATTTTGCGCTTGGTATAGATGTTTTTACAAGCTTTTATTTAACTAGCAATATTCCTGTCTGTCCATCTATCTATGTGTCTGTTTGTCTTTCCGGTTCAAATCTTGTGGTCCTTTTTTCAAGTACTTGCGGGTATCCGATTGAGCTGAAAATTGGTATACGTATGAAAGTTTGGTGAAAATGCAATAATATGGTACAATGGTGGTCTGATGATGGAGTCGGAGGTGGCCTTAGGAACATGTGAACTACACAACGTAACCCCCTCGTATTTAGGCTTGTTAAATTTGTGTTTAGAAGTGATATACAACCAGATAGTGTTCAAGGTCTGATAATAAAGCCGAAAGGTAACTAATGGAACGACCCAACTACTCACTATAACTCGCTGTGTTTGGGCTCGTTGGACTTGATGTGACGAGTCCTTTAGACCCGGACGGTATCCAGGGTCTGATAATGGAGTCGGAAGGAAGCCATAGGAACTTCTAAACTAAGCAAGATATCTTCGTCGTGGTTTTCTATAAAATGTTGTTTTAAAAATATATGTTTAAATTAAAATTATATAATGAACTAAATTAGTATTATTATAGAGATGTTACTTACTGACGTGTTCTTTTTTTTTAAGTACCAGTTAATATTAGGCGTTGGATACATCATCTAGGCTTTCGCTCCAAGACGACAAAAATACCACCGTCTATATTACTTCTATATAATGTAGCTTACTAATAGTAAAAGAATTATGCCCTCGGCTACCCTCAAGCCACACCCCTGCTAACCGCCCTGCGAAGATCGTCGCTGTACCTAAAACATCCTGCACTATATTTTCGTTTATCAGTTCTTCAGCTAATATTGCCAGCCCACTGTCATTTCAGCTTACTAAGTGGGGTATGGTGATAACTTTGGTTCTCTATTTGTTAACCTCGTTACAGATTCTATTCCTAAGGAAAATTTTCTATTGGTCATGTGAAACTAACAAGTATTATGTAACATAATATGAAATTGCTATACTATAAAAAATTAAAGAAGAAATGTTTGGTTTTAAGAGTGCAAGAATCAGGCCGATTGTGGATAGTACAGCATCTTAATTTTAGAAGCAAACCTATTGCATAACGTTTTAAACTACATCCATTCTAATCTCAGACCTATGCGCGCCTTTGTTAAAAGGCGACAACCCAATATTTCGCGAACGCGTCCAATCATAGGAATCCGCTAATTGTAGCCGCCGACGACTACAAACCTAACTCCCCTCCTATCAGACACTACCGCTGTCCGCGGCATGTTCTCACCGACCCTCCCAATGCCTAACGTCCCTTCTTTCGAATACAGATATCGCACACAGGATCAGACACCAACCTCGCCGGCGAGGTAGAAAAATCCGTTCCCCGCCGGCCGGTAAAGAGGACCACGCCGAGACACCTAGTATATGCCCTCCCTCATAGCGACTGCCCAAGCCGAGGCCGTTCCTCCTTGAGGCGCCCTTGAGCTAGTTGCCCCCTTGCCCTTCTGGCTCGAGCTGAGCTGTAAAGGCCCCGCGGCCAACAGCGTAGATCATTCACACAGACACACAAAAATGTAATCTTCATATTTTCCATAGAGGTATAATTTAAATAACGCAAGAACTTTTAATACAAAAGTAAAGTTCCAGTTCCAGTTCCAGTTTTAAAGTTCCAGTTTTAAAGCGTTCATTTTAAATTTTCTCTAGAACTTTGATATTCAAATGTTAAGGTAGAAACCATTAAGAAGTGCAATTGCTTTAATATGGAGGAACTATAGGAATGAGCGACATGTGTTTAGGCTAATTTCTAGTCGATAACTAGGGTATGTGCTCTAGTCAATGAACACACCCCAGTGAATGGACAAATCGCAGTTTTTTCTAAAAAATAAGAAATTGGGCTATTTCTATGCAATGGAATATTTTTTTTCCTAAAGCTAACTCATTTTCCTATATTGTAACAAACTTAATTTGTTAAAATATTAATGTTTCGATACTTTTTATCCCGGAAAGAATGACGGTTCTTCCGACATAGCTGCTATTTATTCATATCTATTTAGCTCGTTCTGCATTGTTCTCCCATACTCCATAAATGCAATGTATACAAAAAGAATTGTAAAACTCATTTTTAAAAAAGAGTAACCGTAGAGTTTCTTGCCCTTCTTCTCCACAGGAATGACTTTCCGAACGGGTGGTAGAGTCTTAAGTAATTAATAATTTTCTCTTTTTGACTATTCATAAGTGCCTTTTGGTCTACATGAATAAAAAACCTTTTGATTTTGATTTTTTGATTTTGATATTAAACTGGCTAAACTAATTTAATTGAAACATTATATAATCTTCTATACATATACATATAATAAAACTGTAAGGAAGTCGTGTCTGTACATGGAATATTTTTAGGAAATAACAACCCAGAGGTATCATACTATCGATCTAGAAGCCAATTCTACAATTTTTGGCGTTCGTGTCTGTTTGTCTGTCTGTCTGTCGGAGGGTATGAACCGGCATCACACAAAAACTACCAGGCGGATTTTGATGAAACTTTGCATGTGGATACCTTAAAAATATTGGCTTACGTATTGTATAGTATTTATCCTGGAAAATCAAAATGTTTCTCTAGAAAAGACGAAAATAAGCGAAACATTGGATTTCTAAAAAGACACTTTACTCCAAACCTGTTTGATGGATTTCAATGAAGTTTTGGGTAATTGTAGCCTGTACAAAAGATCACAACTCTGTATACTTATATTTTCAAAAAATCAAAAGTTTCTGAAGGAAGTACAAAAAACTCGATTTTGATAAATCATTCATTGTTCCAAAACTACTTTTCAGATGTCACTGAAACTTAGCACGGAGATATTTCATATGACAGATAATATAGGTAATATTTAAGTTTTTAGGAAATCAAACGGTTTGTAGGGAAAAGTAAAGCATCTTTATCTGTATGTATAGATATATATGTGGGAATAAGTTGTTTTAATTTAAATTTTTATGTCTAGTATTTCTTAAGATTTTAATGATAGCAACAGTTAATGTCAGTTTAGAATGACGTACGTTAAAATAAGGGATTGTCAAGAGGTTGTCAAAAGGGAAAAGACGCAGGACTTTGTTCAAAATAAAGATTTAGTTGGATAATTGTTTTATATCAATCTCGCGACCCCACATCTTTTTGGGGGCTCGTCCGGGATAGGAATAGATATCGGGATCGCGATTAATACGGAGAGGATTGAAGACATTTAAGACGAAATATGAAGGCAAGTTGGCACTACATTACGAACTGCTTTACCGACATCCTGTGAAGATATTGTGAAGATCGTTCAATCGTAGACAAGTTGCGAACTGTTTTACCGACACGTAAACCCACCGAATGCGACGGGACGTTGGAAATTTAATCACGATAATTTATAATTCCGAAAACGAATGCTACGGGACGCTGAATATGACGTCACATTTAAAACATTTTTATTAATGATTTTTAAGAGAAAATAATTGTATTTTATTGACATCAAGACGGTTGTCATTTTGTACGAAGAATAAAAAGAATTTCAAGACTAAAAGACTTACCTTTAATACAACAATAAGCAAGATGCCTCCGAAGAAAGATACGCCGCAGGAGAATGGTGATGAAGAAGATCTTGAGGTACACATTTCATTTGGAGATCTGGAGAAATCTATGAATAGTTTTACTGGAGATGACACTTACCCAATATCCTCATTTATTGATGATTTTGAAGATACTGCGAATATTATGAATTGGACTAACGTTGAAAAGTTGGTTTATGCCAAACGACTTCTAAACGGGACGGCCAAATTATTTTTACGATCTGAGGGAAGAGTAAAAGACTATGCTACATTAAAGAAAGCTCTTAAAGAAGAATTCGGTCCTAAGATCAACAGTGCGGTTATACACAAGAAACTGGCATCACGTAAAATGAAGAATGACGAAACATATCAGCAATATTTCCTCACTATGAAAGAATTAGCATTAAATGGCAAAATTGAGGATGCTGCACTCATAGAATATGTTATTGACGGTATCCGTGACGTGGAGTCTAATAAAATTATTTTATATGGAGCAACAGATATCAAAGATTTTCGTAAGAAGTTAGATATTTACAGTGACTTTAGAAAGAAATTTTCAATCAAACCTAGTCATACCACTGGGCACACCTCTGGTAGTCAATTAGCTCGAAAGCCTATCACCACAAAGACATGCTACAATTGCGGAGATACTGATCATGAATCGCCAGCATGCACAAAAGGAATAAAATGCTTCAAGTGCAACGATTTCGGTCATAAATCTACTGAATGCACTAATATAAAATCTAAGAAGAGTCTGAATATACAGAAAAAAGTTCCTTTTAAGAAAATAAAAATAGGCGGCATGGAGATGATGGCACTTGTAGACACAGGAAGTGATGTGAACCTGATAACAGAAAAAGAATTTAAGAAGATTAAACATGAAATTTCGAACTATAATACAAAAGGGAAAACTTACCTTACCGGTCTAGCTGAAAATCAAGTATACACTGAAGGAGAATTTACTACTAAAATACAGATTGACCACTACTACATTGATGTTACATTCCACGTTATTAAGGATAATCAGATACCTGTAAACCTGATTATAGGAAACCCGCTCTTGAAAGAATTTGAAATCACCTTCACTCCTAATGGTGTTTTCCTGGAAAAGATCATACAGCTTACGCTTTTAGTTGAAGAGAAGAGTGCTAAAGATGAATATGACATAATAGAAACAAAATATGCTGAGAAGATAAACAGAATGATTGAAGGGTATAAGCCTAAGGAAAAGAAGAAAGAAAGCAATGTACAACTAAAAATATTACTTACCGATGAAGATCCTGTTTACCAAAGTCCAAGACGCCTGTCACCGCTGGAAATGGAAGATGTTAATAAGCAAGTACAAGAGTGGATGGATCAAGGTATAATAAAGCCCAGCAAGTCAGATTTTGCATCTGCAGTTGTTCTTGCGGATAAGAAAGATGGTTCTCGGAGACTGTGCATAGATTTCCGACGCTTGAATAAGAAAGTGATTAAAGAGCGATTTCCACTACCTGTCATAGAAGATCAAATCGATAATCTGAAAGAAGCTAAAGTATTTACATCTCTTGACTTGAAAAATGGTTTTTTACATGTTGATATTCACAGGGACAGCCAGAAGTACACTTCGTTTGTAACACCGCAGGGCCAGTATGAGTTCTTAAAAATGCCATTCGGCTTGTGCACAGCCCCATCTGTATTCCAAAGATTTATCAATGACATTTTTCATGACCTAATAGCTGATGGTACTGTACTTATTTATCTTGATGATTTAATTCTTCCATCCAGAACAGAAGAAGGAGGACTAATAAAATTAGAGAAAGTACTACAAAGAGCTGGAGAGTTTGGCCTTCAGTTAAACGGGGAAAAATGTAATTTTCTAAAAAGAGAAATTGAGTATCTTGGTTACATTATACGTGATAATGAAGTACGCCCATCTAAAGAGAAGATTAATGCTGTAGCAAAATTTAAGAAACCGAATAATGTGAAGGCTGTACAATCATTCCTTGGATTGACTGGATATTTTCGAAAGTTTATCAAGAACTATTCATTGATTGCGAAACCAATGACAGATTTATTAAAGAAAGACACTGATTTTTATTTTGACGAAAGATGCGAGAAGTCTTACACAGAATTGAAACAAATATTGTGTGACTCACCTGTTCTTCGAATTTACAACCCCGAGCTTGAGACAGAGTTGCATACAGATGCTAGTGCAGATGGATACGGAGCAGTGTTACTTCAAAGGAGTCCTACAGACAATCACCTACACCCAGTGCACTACATGAGCAAAAAGACAACACCCTCTGAAAGAAAGTATCATAGTTATTATTTAGAGATTTTAGCTATTGTTGCTGCTATTAAGAAGTTCCGAGTGTACCTGTTGGGGATACACTTTAAGATTATAACTGATTGCTCTGCTTTGACAATGACGCTCCAAAAGAAAGATTTACCGCCTAGAGTTGCACGTTGGGCTCTACTCCTAGAAGAGTATGATTACGAAATAGAACACCGACCAGGAACGAGAATGAAACACGCTGATGCTTTAAGCAGATACCCTATCTGTTTAATACTTACTGAAACGACCTCACGAATAAAAAGAGCACAAGATAACGACGACCATATTAAACTATTGAAGAAAATTTTAGAGTCTGTACCTTATCAAGACTACGTTATACAGAACGGAATACTGTACAAGGAAAAGAACGGAACGAAGTAAGTTGATGTACCTAGAAAAATGCAGGCTGAGATAATTAGAAAGAACCATGAACGAGGACATTTCGGAATCACAAAAACAGAAGAACTTTTAAGCAGAGACTATTTTATAGATAATTTGCAAGGAAAGATAAGAAAAGTTATAGATAATTGTGTTGAGTGTATTCTTACAACGCACAAAAGAGGTAAAAAGAAGGATTTTTAAACCCAATCGATAAAGGGAATATTCCATTATCAACATGCCATATGAAATTATACAGAAGAAGGCAAATGACAGATACGTCGTAAAGAAAATTGGAAACAGCGAAGGTCCGATTAATACTACTAGCTCAGCTGATCTTATAAAACCCTGGATAACAACCGTAAACAGTAGTAGTTCATCTGGGACAGATGAATGAACAGGATGGCCGTGTGGGAATAAGTTGTTTTAATTTAAATTTTTATGTCTAGTATTTCTTAAGATTTTAATGATAGCAACAGTAAATGTCAGTTTAGAATGACGTACGTTAAAATAAGGGATTGTCAAGAGGTTGTCAAAAGGGAAAAGACGCAGGACTTTGTTCAAAATAAAGATTTAGTTGGATAATTGTTTTATATCAATCTCGCGACCCCACATATACATATAATAAACTGTAAGGAAGTCGTGTCTGTACATGGAATGTTTTCAGGTAATAACAACCCAGGAATATCACTCTATCAATGTATAAGCCAATTCTACAATTTTTGGCTTTAGTGTCTATTTGTCTGTCTGTCCAAGGGTATGTACCATATTCACACAAAAACTACCAGGTGGATTATGATGAAACTTTGCATGCAGATACCTTAAAATGTTGGCTAACACGTTATATAGGTATTTATCCTGAAAAATTTAAAGTTTCTCCAGAAAAGACGAAAATAAGCGAAACATTGGATTTCTAAAAAGACACTTTACTCCAAACCTGTTCAATGGATTTCAATGAAATTTTGGATAGTTATAGCCTGTACTAAGAATCATAACTCGGTATACTTATATTTTCGAGAAATGTAACAGTTTCTAAGGAACGAAGAAAAAAGTTAATTCTGATAAACCATTAATATCAATAATTGTTCCAGAACAACTTAGTTACTAGATTGTACAACTTTATTACTGTTTGTACCGAACTGCAATGTTACGACGTAAAATATGTGATTTTGCCTACACATGAATTCATCCATGAATTGATATTGGACTCA
This sequence comes from Phalera bucephala, assembly GCA_905147815.2. NCBI lineage: Eukaryota > Metazoa > Arthropoda > Insecta > Lepidoptera > Notodontidae > Phalera > Phalera bucephala. The sequence continues at coordinate 11,867,354 of LR990629.1, forward strand.
GGTTCGGCTCTTCACAAAAAACTTTTCAGTGGTTAAAAGCACTCACTCGAAATTGTTCATACACGTTTAATTTACACACTCAAACATGGTTTCGTGCATGACCCGATGATGCATTCAGGATTATTTCTTCTGGAGAGAACTCTAACTATGAATGGGTCGGATACGAAACTTTAACGACGATTAATATCTTACGAGAAGACTAACACAAAATGTACTGACAAAACTTTGCCACTTACTTAGCTGGCAATGTACCGTTTTTAGATATTATTACGCTAGATTATAATATTAGGCAGGGTAGGTAGAGAAGATTTAAATCAGAAATATTTTACCGATAATTTAAAAATAAATAGATAAACTGATAAACCTTCTTGAAAAGGAAGGTACTGTATATGTTTTTTTTTATGGGACGACGTTAGTATTGTGTGTCGAATAAGATCGCACTTTAGTTTATATTTTACAAAGACCATCTGTGCCGGCTAAGTGGGGCTAAGACTGAACCCGGTGATAAGAGATAATTGATAGAGAAATAAGTCTGGTGAAAGGTGTCAAAATATACTATATATTTACTACAAGGTTCTCCCGGGATATCTAGCTGTTATTTCTTCATTTCATACTAAAAGAACATAATGGAACTTACTAACACTTTCAAGGTGTTTTAGGTCTCGAAATAATAATCGAGATACTTTTTATCTCGGGAAGAATCACGGTTCTTGCGACAAAGCTGTTTTTTATTAATATTAAAATGGCTAAACGAATTTAACTAAAACGTTATATGAAGGTGTTTTACATCGTAAAATAAAAGAGAACTCTTTTTATCTCGAAAAATAGACTTCTGCGGAATATAAGTATATTATTTCTTCATACTGAACGGATTATAAAGAAACTTTATATGAAAGAAACCACACACACATATACAAATTCGAAAGTAGAAGGACGTAGAACAACAATCATTTATAGTTTCACAAATTATGTACAATATGTATAATTATATAAAAAAAAACACCAAAAAATTATCAATAAAAAAACGGCAGTAAAAAATAAATATACATATTTAAACAGGGTCAAATGGGTCCACACCGCTGTCAGTCGGTAGTGTACCTAGAATAGGACGTAGATATCGGGGAAGATCTAGACTATCTTATCTTAGACTATTTCTTATCCGAAGAGCAATTCAAGAGTCTCCGTAACCGGCAAGCGTGTATAAGACGAACTATGAGAGTGGAGAAAGCCAGAAATGTCTATAAGGAAAGAACCTGTTAGAACTCTGTACACTCTGTACACTCTGCCTACTCCGCAAGGGATCTAACGTGATGATATAGATTGGTAGATAGTAGTAAAGTATCTTAATTCGTGAAATAATAATATGAAATAGGTAACTTTGTTTACACACTAGATAATGCCGATATTATACTGCATTATATGCATTTGGTGGGTTTTAACCGGCCTGCATGAAGACCCAAAGATTTTAATCTTATTTTGTCTAAAGAAAAGCCTGGCAATCTTTCCATTTCCCCTTTCTCTTCACAGGCAACTGGAAGCCTGGGGACCTGCTGAAATTATCCTGCAGCGAATATTGACTCCTATTTAAGTTGACTTTATAAATACTTTTGTAAAACAAAGACGACTTGGTTGAAGCGATAAAACGTAGACTGCTTAACGTACTTTGTGAAATAGTCGCAGGTACGAGCCCCATTACACAGCGTACGGGAATATTTAGGATATATATTTAGGATTTGGGATTTGTGATTTCGGAAAAAAGAAGAGATTTTATTCGTATACGGCACAACAACAAAAAAATGTTCTTCCGTGTTAATATCCGGAACGGCGAGACCGATTTTAAATACACTATCACTGGAAAATGTAGGATTTTTCAGAGATTGTCGACTACTTTTTACCTTGGGAAATGCAAGATTTCAGGGGATAGTTGTTTTTATTTCTCTAAATTAACACGACGGAACGGATTGAAAAGAAACTTAATATGGAGGTGTCTTTTAAGTCTTGGAATAATATTATCCCAAAAAGTCCTACCTACCTATGTAAAATTCCAAAATAAACGCGTGCGAAGCCGCGGGAAACAGCTAGTATTGTATATAATATCACAAATTATATACAATATTTACAATTACATGAAATATATAATAGAAAAGAATTATTTATGCAAACCGTTGTAAAATAAATATACATATTTACATAGGGTCAAATGGTTTCACGCCGCTGTCAGTTGGTAGTGTACTTAGAACAGGACGTAGATATTGGGGAAGACCTAGACTATCTTAGCATGACCAAATAGACTATGTCTTATTCGAAGGGCGAGTCAAGAGTCTCTGTAACCGGCGAGCATGTATAAGACGAATTATGAGAGTGGGAAAAGCCTGAAATGTCTGTAAGGAAAGAACCTGTTGGAACTTTGTACTCTCTGCCTACCCCGCACGGGATCTCGATGTGATGATATAGATTGGTAGATAGTATTAAAGTAACACGAAGGCCCAACGATATTAATCATATTTGGGCTAAAGAAAAGCCTGGCAATCTTTCGATTTTCCTCTTCCTCTTCACAGGTGACTCTCTTCAAGCCTTACTCATATTTAAGTTGACTTTATAAATACTCTTTCAAAACAAAAACGACTTGGTTTAAGCAATAAAACGTACACTGCTTAACTTACTTTGTCAAATAGTCCCAGGTACGATCCCCGCACAGCACCCGGAAATATTGATTTGGTGTGTGTGTGTGTGTGTGAATGATTTACGCTGTTGGCCGCGGAGCCTTTACAACTTCACCAGACAAGAGGGCGAGCGTGCAACCACTACGCTCGAGCCAGAAGGGCAAGGGGGCAACTAGCTCAAGGAGGAACGGCCTCGGCTTGGGCAGTCGCTATGGGGGAGGGCGTATACTAGGTGTCTCGCCGTGGTGCTCAGCACCGGCCGGCGGGCAAGAGATTCTTCGACCTCGCCGCCGAGGTCGGTGTCTGATCTTGTGTGCGGTATTTGTATCCGAAAAAAGGCAAATGCGGCATCTGTATACAAAAGAAGGGATGTAATGACATCGGGAGGGTCGGTGAGAACATGCCGCGGACAGCGGTAGCGGCTGATAGGAGGGGAGTTAGGTTCGTAGTCAGTGGCGGCTACGATTAGCGGATTTCTATGATCGGACGCGTTCGCGAAATATCGAGTCGTCGCCTTTTTAATAAAGGCGCGAATATATTCGAGACCGAGATCGAAGTGGAGGTAATATTGATTTGGGATTTGTAATTTTGAATAAAGAAGATTTTATTATAGCGCATACGGGATTTTAAATAAACTATCACTGGAGGAAATGGAGGATTTCTCAGAGATTTTTACGACTACTTTTTAGCTCGGAAAATGTAAGATTCCTGGGGGATAGATGTTTTTATTTCTTCATATTAACACGGCTGAGCGGATTTAATAGAAACTTAATATGGAAGTGCCTCTTACGTCTTGGAATAACCTATGCCAAATTACAAATTAACGCGTGCGAAGCCGCAGGTAATAGCTAGTTTAAAAATAAAACAATCGGTTACTACAGGTAAATCCATGAATATGTTTTCCTTTTCTTAGGGGTCCTATATAGAAGAGAGATTTCATGAATATTTATATATTTTTATTTATAATAAACTCAATAAAAATCTTTTTAAAAAAAGGGAAACTTACTTCAAAGCAAAAAATTAATATTCAAAGTCGGTGCCGGTTGCCTCAGTAGGTTACTTGGCACCGACTTCAAATATTTATTTCTTGCTTTTTGAAGTCGGTTTCCCTTTTTTAAAAGATTTTTATTTTACTATTTTATGTGATAAGTTAAACAATTTATTAATATTTACATACCTATATTATATTATTCTACTGAGTTCTAAAGTAAGGTACCTACAGGATTAATATACTCGTAATCGTCATAATAACTGAATTTACATATTCGTGCTGTTTGCCGTCAAGGAGTCCCCTGGTGTATCTCCAAAGTTTAAGTTCCGATACCGATAAAATTAGAATGGGACCACTTTGGAGCTATATTATACCCAATCCAAAAAGAATCATCAAAATCGGTTTATAAGCAAATAAGTTTTTACAAAAACAGACGAATTACGATCACTTGTTTTTTTGAAATCGGTTAATATTCTGCTTAGTAATATAGTAGGGTACCTATAGGATTGATATAACACTAATAATATCTCAATTTACACATTTGTGTTGTTTGTCGTTAAGGAGTTACGCACCAGACACCAGGGTGTATTCTAAGTCCAAGGTCTAAGAGCAATGAAATTAAAATAGTGCTACCTCAGCGTTATACTAAACCCAATGCAAAAAGAATCAATTGTACACCTCACAAGCGTATCGCATCATGATGGGCCGTATACAAGTTTTGTAAAGTGTCATCTTATTCCTAAGGGACATTTTACTCCGCTTGCAAATCATCGGGTAAAGACGACCGAGCACAAAGGGTGCTCGGTTACGGACTTGATGTGCGGTCCGAATGTCATGGTATTGTTTAGGCTGACCCCTAGATATTTAACCTGTTTGACCCAGGGAATAGGTAGGTCAAACATGGTCAATTGACCGAGATTACTTCTGGGGTGGCGCGGGGAGGCACATGTGGAGAAAAACACCGCAGTGCTCTTGTCCGGGTTCACCACAGTACGCCACTTCCTGAACCAATCCCCTAGGGTGTTGGCGGCTGCCTGAAGGTTTCTGGTAATAAAATCCTTATTCCTATGCGAGACATAGAGAGCGGTATCATCCGCGAATAGCGCTCGATGCACCTTACTCGAACGAGGAATATCGTTCGTGTAAAGGCAGAATAGGAAGGGGGAGAGAGCTGAGCCTTGTGGGACACCAGCTTGTATGGAGTGGGGGGTAGACCGCGTTATTTCGACGCGATACCGAAAGGCGCGATTTGACAGGAAGTCTCATAAGATGAGCACGAGTCTGTCCGGCTCACCCTTTTGGTAAAGCTTGTAAATCAAGCCGTTGTTCCAGACTTTGTTGAACGCCTTCGCGACATCGAAGAAAAGGGCACCCAGACGGGTTTGAATTTGTTGAGGCCAGTGCGGATGTGCTCCGTGATGCGGTGCACTTGATAGACGCAAGAGAGTTGGTCTATAATACCAAACTGCTCATTGATGAGAACACCCCTGGACGATACAAAGTTTTTGATCCGTGCCAGGAGAAGGCGCTCGTAGATTTTTGTCAGAGTTGAGGAGACTGATGGGGCGGTAACTCGTGGGACGGTCACGAAGTTAACCGGGCTTAGGGATGCCTATGACGTCGGCCTCCTTCCACTGAGTGGGAAAGGTGCAGTTCGTCATGGCGGCATTAAGGATGGCCACTAAGAGGTAGATGAGTTGTGCGGGCAAGCATTTGAGTACGCGATTAGAAATACCGTCAGAGCCGGGGGCCTTTTTCGGTTTGAGACCTTTAATAAGGTCCTCGACCTCGGTCTAGGTAATAGGGGATTAGGAATCGGTGGGGGGGGAGGGTCGCCCTGCGCACCACTTCCCTGTCGGTCGAATCGACATGAGCCTGGTCAATGGGAAGAGACCTGGAAGTGCACTGGCTCTCGAGGGTTTCGGTGAGAAGCTCGGCCTTTTCGTTATCATCGAAGGCTGGGGTTGCGGCAGAGGGGCGGGTCAGCGGGGGCATGTCAGACATGGAGTCAGATTTAAGGTTACGCCCCAGCTTCCAGCAAGCCAGATGCAATGGCGTGAGGCCCTCTAAGTAGTCACTCTGGCGATCATCCCGGACCTCCGCGAGACGACGCTTAACATCACGTTATAAGGCGCGAATCCAGGCCCGGAACGGCTTCATCGTACGCTCGGATTGAGGCATTTTTAGCTCGAATAAGTTTACATCGTCTGGCAGTCTAAAGTGGTTGGGATCTTCCATCTTGACTTGCTTTGACGACTGACTGACAGCTGATTAGATATGGGCGGTGAAGGCATTTACAGCCTGATTGGTGTTCTGAGGGGACGGGGTGGAGTCCGTGCTGAAAGGACCCTTCCTTTCAGCATAATGGGGGTGGGTCGGCATCTGCCAAGGTTGAACGCGTCCCTTCAGAAGCGTGATGTTCAGGACATCAGGACGGTGGTCGATGTTATCCGGACAGTGTGTGGGGTGCATAGGCGCGATGACGTCAAAGTCGAGCTGGTCGACCAGGGCGTCAAGGCTTCTACCGTTAGGGGAAGTGGTGAGGCAATTCCAAGCCACGTGCTTGCAATTGAAGTCACCCGCCAGGATGACGGCGCTTCCTAGATTAAAGAGTGCTTCGAAATCACTCCTGAAGACAAGTTTAGCGGGAGGAAGATAGACGAAGGCGATCACAATGGGTTGATGTCCAGTGAGAGAAATACGACAGACCGAGGCTTCAATGTTGGTGAGCGCAGGGGGGTCTAGAGGAATACAGTGCAGGCATACCTCCTGTAGTAAATGAGAGTACCGCCTCCACGGGAGCCGATTCTGTCATTACGCACGAGGTTGTAGTTTGCGATCCTAGGATCGCGATGGGCGGGCTTGAGGAGATGTGCGGGGCCCACAGGTGGGCGAGGGGCCGCGGTGTAAGGGAGCGCCTTCGCCCACGCGTTGGCGCCGAGTGTCGGCCTAAGCGGAGGCGAAGACGTCAGCGACAGGGCGCGGGAGCGCGGGGGGCTGAAGTCGCTGGGGGAGGGGCGCTGAGGGTGCCGGGTAAGGGTGCGCTGAGGGCGCGGGAGGGCATTGCGCTGTAGGCGCTGGGGGCCGAGCGGCCGCACGAGGGCGGCGTCGACCGCGCCTTGTCCGGCGCTTCCCCTTTGGGGCAACCGCGATAGTTCGCAGTGTGTCCCTTGGCCCCGCAGAGGACGCAGCTGGGCGGCCCTGTCGTCGTCTCCCTCGACCTCGCAATGCTCCCGGCATTGCGAGGTCGCTTGGTTCCCGACACATTTGACGCATCGAGGGCGCGCTTGGCAGTAACGGACAGAGTGCCCGTACAGATGACAGTTGTGGCACTGCCCGGGTGTGCCACGTTTGTGTGGGGCCTCCACAGAGAGGCCAGGGGTATGGCATACGGTCATGGTGCGGTCGAGAACGACCAGCACCATGTCGTATGCCTGAGTCGCCCACGCCTTACGCCGCCTCTGCTCTATGGATGAATAATGGGCGTAGCGATCACCAGGTCCTTAGTTCGAATCTCAGGTCAGAACAAATGTAATTTTTCGATACCAATATTTCCAGTGTCAACTGGCATTGTGCCCTTTGTAATGGCATTAGGCTTGCCCCCTATTGCCTGAGACCTAACATCCGACCTTGGGGAATACAGGTGTGACGATGTTTATATTATATTTTACAATTTAAATGAACAGCGTTGATGTTCAATTATTTCCGTATACAAAATTCACACACACCGGGACGCCTACATTCCCCGAGAAATGGCAGAGGTGTACTATGTGCGCACACCAACTTATTGCTGAGAATGTAAGGTGCCACTGTAATAGGGGCGAGGCTATTGCTATTATACCGGGCACGATTTCGGACTCCGGACTGATACTGAAAAATTTTCTATACAAAAACTACATTTTGTTCGCCATACAATTTGTACGAGATCCTCCGCGATCTCTAAACGCATTATACGGTTCCTACTTGACCAACGAGGCAGTCCATAAAATACCTTTTAAGCAGGTGCTCTTTCTTTATAAAATTTTACAGTAATTATATTAAAAACATTTACTTTTTTTCTCATTCAAACTATATAAAAATAAAAGAACAAATCGACAATATGATCTACTTTACGTCCTATACCGTACATAGATAGCGCCACAGATATCTGAGGCGCCATCTCTGTGTGTATGAATAAATATTTATTCACTACAAATCAAAATAGTTCCACAAAATGTCACTGATAGCACATAGACAAAGACGTATAGTTGTAGTGTGTGTAGTATTCACTAAACAGCGCTATTTTAATTTTTTATCGGATTTGAGGGACAAAGAGTATTTTTTTATATATATATTATAGTTATAAATTGACAAATATCGGACTTTTTCCTTTTCTTCTACTTAAAAACCTTGCTTCTTGCCAAATTCCACGATTCTAGGTCTACGAGAAGTGACATATAATTTCTAATGAGTGACTTTAAATGGCTATATCTTTTGTTTGGGTTAACTTAGAGCCTTCACTTTTTTGCACCAGTATGGGACCGTAGACCTGCGTATTTGACATAAATTTCAACTTGATACCTCTAGCCATCCGTGAGAAAAAGTGTATAATAACCGTCGGACAGACAGACGAAGTGATCCTATGAGGGTTTCGTTTTAGGTACGAAACCCTAAAAAGGGGAAACCGACTTAAAAAATCAAAATATAAATATTTGAATTCTGTGCCAAGTAACCGACTGCACCAACCGGAACCGGCTTCAAATATTTAGTTTTTGCTTTATGAAGACGGTTTCCTTTTTTTTAATTCTTTTTTTTGTTTCATTGCTGTTCGTACGGTTTCGTACACAGAATTTTGTTAGTAAAGCATTATTAAGTCAAAGTGCGCATTACGTTACTACGCGAAACTCATGTGTAATCAAGACTCAATTACTTAACTTTTTTTTATTTACTTAAGTTTTTAACTGTGAATTGTGAACTGTGGGTAATAGACTCTGTTTTACAAGATCATCAATCGTTTAGACTGCCTCGTTGGTCTAGTGGCAAAGCACATCGCTTTGTGATCACGAGGTCCTAGGTTCAAATTCAAGGTCGGACAAATGTAGTTTTTCTAATGAAAAATTCCCAGTATGAGTCCGGAGTCTGGAATTGTGCCCGGTATATGGCGACAGGCTTGCCCCCTATTACATGGGACCTTACATCGTCGGTGAAATGTGGGTGTACTCAGTACACCTCTGCCACCCCTGCTTGGGGAATATAAGCGTGACGGTGTGTATATCAATGGTTTAACTACAATTCATCGATACCAATACTCTTAAGTGTAGAGATCTACCCAAACTCTACACTGTTGGTTCTGGGGCGAATCCTGTATGGACGCAGAACAATGTCCTTTACACCACCTCCACCACAGAAATTACCCAAACAGTGGTGGGCAGAGTTTTTCGATTTAATAACCACCGACCTAGGATTCGAACCTCAGACCTCGTGATCGCTATCCGACACCACTAGACCAAAAAGGCAGTCTTGTCAAAAAACTGTCTTTTTTTACTTACTATTATGTCATACAGGAAAGTGACTATTCGTGGAAAACCCAATAATAGTTCGGAGAAGGAACCTCTAGATGAGTGTTAAACATTAGATACTTTTTCCTCTACCAAATTTCCTTTAAAGACCATGTATAAAATGAGCTATGTCTAAATTAACTCAAAACTGCAGGTGAGCGATCACGCTGCCTGTGCACGCGACCCTGCTACAATACAAATAATACACTGTATTGATATGGTGATACATGTCCCGCCAACAATATATAAGTAGATACCTAAATTAAGACAGTTGATCATTTCTCATCGCGCCGTGTGAGTACATCATTGTTTTTTAATCCATAGTTAATTAATTTGAAACAAAGATCTAAATTAATTAAATAGGCAGTTTAAAAAATATTGATTATTACCGGTTCTTTATTCCAATCTTTAATTGAAAAACAATTCTAAAAAATATGATTAAAGAAATAACATGCACTGCTCTAAAAGCAAAATAGCAAAAAAGTCCAATATGTTTCTAATGAACACAACGAAGGAACTATTTTATCACTTAATTGCAGTTTTATAAACATTGAACAATGTAATTACTTTATCGCACTTTACTTCATAGCATACTTTAATTTAACAATTTTTAGTTCAAAGGACTTTTGGCAACGAAATCAGCGAGCGAACAGCTAAAATATGGAGTCTATTTTAGCTCCTGAGGTGAGTTAATTAACATACAATATATGTTTTATTTAATTTTTGTACAATTCTCATCTCTTATCTGTAAGAACAATATAATAATTCATATTATGACTTCAATAGACTCGACCCTATTATATAATTATAAAAGGCTAAAGCATCAAACTGAATAATTAACCGCGTCATAGTACCTCTAGAAAACATAATTAGCAAAGGATAATCGTTAGAATCAACGGAAAGCTCTTATTGTACCCCGTAGTGGGTAATACCAAGGTGTGAATGATGACGACGAAGGATCGTTCATCAAGTAGAGGGAAAACCTTCGTCCAGTATTCAGATAAAAAAAAAACTTTTTGAATTTCAATTGTTTCCGTAAGCGACAAGCGTGTATGAGAGTGGAGATATATTTGTTTAAGAACCATTGGATACTCTGTATTTAATGGCTAACCTGTGAAATATTTGGTATGTTGTTAAAGTAGGTGTAATCTTTAAATAAGAACTTTAATTTTTTTGCGTAGACCTGTAACTGTACAGTGATACCCGAAGGCCCCTCGATAGCGGACTCGCCAGGATGCTCCGGCAACTATCTGTTCATGTTGTATCTGCAAGCGTACTTATGGGGGAGGTGCGACATCGCATCCCCATGCGAGAGGATTACGTCGGCGACCGAACACCTTGATTATTACGACTTCATCGTGGTGGGCTCGGGACCCGCGGGCGCCATTGTAGCTGGCAGACTTAGCGAGGATGGAATATATAATGTGAGTATTGTTTAATAGATACCTAACTATATTAAGTACATAACTCATAAGTCGCGGGGATTCAGGCGGCTTAAACAACTGTCAGTTAACCCACATCCTTGTTACCTGCCTGCTTTAAAAGTTGGCAACATTATACTAGTCAAATATTGGTGGCTTATGCCACCACTTGTCATATATCTTTGTATAAAACACGATTAAAAAAATGGATGGTTTCATCATATTGATTTTTTGCTTAATTTAATTGAAAAAAAAATTATGCAATGGGTACTGATATTTAAATACTTATGCAAGAAAAATATTGCTGTACTTCGTCACATAAAATATAACTGAATATAAATGGTCTGCTTTACCAAAATGGGAAATCGAGATAAAAACTAGTCTGAAAATTATTGATAAAATTTAAAAATGACGACGTTTAGGTGTATTGCTTATTGAATCGAAAACTATCGTATTTTTCACGAGACGTGGGTGCGTTGACTTCGATCATATTTTATTTCATGCATATTGTATTTAAGAATATTGAAAATATAGAATCGCAAAAATAAACACGTATATAAAAATACATCAAAAATCTACTTTACTTTTAATTTAAATCATATACTGTTCATAAATTTGCGTAATTATTTCAAAAATATTAATAAATCTCTGTTCCTCAATTATGTAACGTTACAATTTACATTTTTGATATGCACAATGCAATCGTTATAATCGAAATGTCGTTTTTTTAAATGTACAAAATCGATACATTTTTTTACGAATTAATTATTCTATGTATCTGACTAAAATATTTTATATTCTCATGGTCAATAAATTAATAAATAAACGTGGATGCGCTATCGTGACATATTAAAACAGAGAGTAAAAATACACGTAAGCGTCGAATCAAATGATTTGTGAGACGATTTTTCTGCCAAAGGCTTAATTCGTAAATAAAAAATGAGATTATTTTATTTTGTTCTTCTTATTCCTAAATTATTTTTAATAATATCGATTCATTCTTCGTTATAAATTTTTCTCGATACTATATTCAATCGATCGTATGTCACTCTCATCACATTTCTAGAAACGTTAAATTCTAAATTGTTTTGTTCTTAATACTTCTGCATGTGAATATTATGTTTTTAAATGCATTCACAATACATTATTCCATTTTTTTTTAAATACTTCAGTTATTAGAACCAAAAATAGATATAATATTCAAAATTAGCCCATAAGAAAACATCATTTCTAAATCTTACATAGTTTCAAAATTAAATCATTTTGTGGTATTCAACTTAAATTCAACATTTTCTATAGGTACTTTAGTTGCGTCTAACTGACTTGCTTCCAAAGTCACCTTAAATTTTTTACCTATAATAGCCACCTGCAAGAACAACAAGCGATATCATTAAAATATTCTAATTTTGTTGTAATTAAGCATGCTAAAACATCACTAAAATTGCATCGCCAAAGCTGAGAGTGATTTTTTAACGTTTTCATAAGCTATCTGGTGCTAAGCTGGTGGGACTCCGGTTCTCAAAGAGCTGGCAAGCCTTTTCAATTCCATCATTCACCAGGGCCTAACACCTAAAGCGTGAAGCGGGAGTGCGGTGGCTCTGTTCTTCAAAAAAGGCGATAAAGCCTTGCTGAAGAACTACAGACCCATCTCACTTCTGAGCCATGTATACAAGCTGTTCTCGAGAGTAGTCACAAACCGCCGCGCCAGGAAACTCGACGAGTTTCAGCCACCAGAGCAAGCCGGGTTTCGAAAAGGCTTCAGCACCGTATACCACATCCATACTGTTCGGCAGATTGTACAGAAAACTGAAGAGTACAATCAGCCGCTGTGTATGGCTTTCGTGGACTACGAAAAAGCCTTCGACTCCATCGAAACCTGGGCAGTTCTGGATGCTCTGCAACGATGTCGTATTGACTGGCGTTATATCGAAGTGCTGAGATGTTTATATGATACCGCCACTATGACCGTTCAGCTCCAGGAACAAAAAACCAACCCCATTGAGCTGCGCAGAGGGGTGAGACAGGGGGATGTAATATCCCCTAAGCTTTTCACCAACGCGCTTAAAGACGCTACACTGGGCGGGATGGGGCGTGAATATAGACGGCGAGTGCATCTCGCATCTTCGGTTTGCCGACGACATCGTCATAATAGCAGAGACGCTGGAACAGTTAAGCGAGATGCTGCACAGCCTAAATGTAGCCTCTCGACGTGTTGGTCTCGGCATGAATTTGGATAAAACCAAGATCATGTTCAATGAACATGTCACGCCGAGACCAGTCTACGTCGAAGAATCGATGCTCGAAGTTGTTCGAGAATACACCTACCTTGGGCAGATTATCCAGCTTGGTAGGAACAACTTCGAGAAAGAAGTCGACAGAAGGATCCAGTTGGGCTGGGCGGCATTCAGCAAACTACGTCGGGTTTTCTCTTCGCCTTTACCGCAATGCCTGAAGACGAAAGTCTACAACCAGTGCGTTCTACCAGTCATGACATACGGTGCCGAGACGTGGACACTTACAGTAGGCCTAGTCCATAGGCTCAAAGTCGTGCAGCGAGCTATGGAGCGGGCTATGCTCGGAGTCTCTTTGAGGGATAAACTCCGAAATGAAGTTATCCGTCAAAGAACCAAAGTAGTTGACATAGCCCGCAGAGTGAGCTCGCTAAAGTGGCAGTGGGCTGGCCATGTCTGTCGAAGAACCGATGGCCGATGGAGCAGACGAGTTTTAGAGTGGAGACCACGACTCGGCAAACGTAAGGTAGGGCGCCCCCCAGCTAGGTGGACCGCCGACCTGAAGAAGGTCGCAGGGTGGGACTGGATGCGGAAGGCGGAGGACCGTGTATTGTGGCGCAAATTGGGAGAGGCCTATGTCCAGCAGTGGACTGCAATAGGCTGATTTGATTGAAGCTATCAATACTGAAACTAATGTCACCTATTGTTCTAGTCAGAGATGGGCAAAATGTAATCAGATTAATGATTAACCACCCCCACTTGTTTATAGTCGTGACGACGTATAAATGATTAACTTTAACACTTACATTTTGTAACCTCCAACGATTACTATTAGACTTTTAATCATGAATCATGATTGAATATTACAAAATACAATTGTAATCATTAATCTGATTACATTTTGCTCATCTCTGGTTCTAGTGAACCGCGGTCATAGACGAACTAGTTTTGATACATGCTAAATTTATCTCTGTCGTTCCTCCATTCTCCTGTGTACACACAGGTGTTCCTTAAAATTATAAACTTATTTTACATGATTTTTTGCTGTTGCTCTACATTTTTTTAGTCCTAAAACTATTCAAGTATAAAAGCTATTTATTCCCTGTTCATCTGGGGATGCACGACCTATTTTTTTTTAATTTGCCACTTTTTTCCATTCTCAGCTTCCATTAGACAGACTCTAAAGTACTATTTAGGTTAAAATAGTTACATATCTCTAAATTTAAAAGTGCACTTGCAAAGCGATAGCACAGTCTCATCTCTCTCAACAGTCTCTTACGCGTAAGTGTAAGGGCGGATGGGGAAATTCACTTGTAATAGAATGCCCCAAAAAAATGGCGCTTTATAGAATGCCCCAAAAGCATTCTATTAGAAGTGAATTTGCATATTTCATTATTCGCAAGAATTTACAAATTCGCACATTTACGTCTTTTCGAGACCTAATCACAGACCTAACATTATAGGCAAAGTGAACCTACACTAGCGTATAAATACACCATGTGGTCTTGTATGCAGCAGCATACAAGACCACATGGTGTATTTTTACGCTTCTTGAACCCCTTCACCCCTTTTAGAATAGTAATGATTGCCCGTTTCCATTCGTCGGGCTCATTATGTTTATACCCTGCTTGGCGCTGCCTTCGTTGGCGGTTTTTGAGCGGGATTCAAAAGACTGACAGGCCACGTTCACTTAGTGTGGCCGGTTTAGAAATCTTTTTGCAATTATAGCATTAGATATTTAAAAAACACTATAAATTGTAAATCTAAAGAAATAAATTTAAATATAAAAAAAACGTGAAAGTGGTGTATCAGAAAACCCGTGGGAAACGTAGTGTAAAATTTCCTAGGAGAGATTTTTATGAAAACAATATCATCATTACGGGGGAAAAAATCTGATGACGGAAGTTTTTGCAAATATATAGAACTGGCAGCAGTAGCGGTGTATAAACCGAGTAATATGCCTAGTATAATCTGGCTAATAAAAGCTGCGAGTGATTATTTGACTTTTTCATTAGCTAGCAATACTGCTCTTAACATTTGGCTAGTTTTGATACACGCTGGATTTATTTAATGTTATGCTATAATTTTATAAAATTCTACGTGATTTAAATTTAACACCACTAAATGTGAAATCTTATTAAATTTTCTACGGCATTGTATCGATGACACTTTGAGTCTTTAGACAATCCCTATTTTAATTAAAAAATTGAAAGACTTAGCTGGAATTGATTTGATAATTTGAGACAGATTGACAGACTGATTTAAGTATCAGGTTCATATAGTAGGAAACCAAGAACTTAAAAACTTTAACAATTACAAACATTAACATGAAAAACTGAAAATTAATATATCATAATGAACTACTATTTTTAATAAAAAGAAGTATTCAAGTTTCAAATCCATTTATTCCCAGTTCATCCAGGGTTGCATGAACTAATTTAAATTTGCCGTCATTTTCCACTCTCAGCTTTCATTAGACAGACTCTACCACCATATTTATATCCGACTACGGCAAAGCCTAACGAAAGGGTTATGTTTTTACCAGTCTATGTATTTTGTATTTACCTATGATAGATAGATGGATAGAATACTCTTTATTGTACACACCAAATACATTATGATAAAACAAAGTAGTTGTTGTAAAATAACATGCACAATTGGCGGTGTTATTGTTAATAGCAATTTCCTCCAGACAACCAAGTCGAAAGAAATACAACAAAAATAAAGGGCAGTTGGTGGCGTACATTTATTCAGAATAACGTAACTATACATATACAAAACATGACATACATATATAGTAAGAAATATATTAAATTTATACATAGTGCAATAGAAATAAACGTAACGTATAAATAAGGATAGGTAAATACAAATGGTTAGAAGTTATGACAGCGTCTCACTATTGACAACAGAGAGGAAGTGGTTCTTAACCATCATTTTAAAAGTAGCCAATGTCTGTGCACGTCTAATTGACCGTTAGCCACCGTAGCACACCGTAGCGCCTAAACTACGCATCCGGTTTTGATGAATAAGTATCAATCAATTCGTTGTTATGGTCCCAATGACATAGATTACATTTTACATGAACAAAATGAATATGACGGATGTCACATCCAAAAACTGGGGGTCACTGAATTTTTTTCGTTGTTTATCAGTGGGATGTCAAATGAGACAGAAGAAAATTATGAGTTCATAGATATAATTCAATATTAAATAGAGCAAGCTATAGAAAAACAATTTTACTATGTTTCAGCGTTTAGTCTGTATTCGGTTTTTTTTTCCTTGTTAGTTTCAATGACGATTTCATACGCAAAGATGATGTCTGGTCTTTTATATGCCTAGCCACGCTGTTTAAAAAAAAACTACCAATTCGGGAAATAAGATGAGGATAAAACATTTATCTCTTTGTAAGAATAGGTAGTATTCTTTCAATAATGTAATTCAAATCAATAATGTAAACATCGGTTCAAACACTGAAAATAATTGATGACTGTTCGCGTGATTCGTTAGGAGCACAGGGAAAAGTTATATTATAAACATTTTATTTATGTAATCTATATATTAATGCGTGAAGCAAAAACTTTGAACACATTTTTACGAAAATTGCGCGGACGGAGGAGTATGAAATTTCCCACACTTATAGTTTATATAGAGAAGGAGTGCAGAAAGCTAATATTTTTTTAAATTATTCATAAAACATACATTAAATCAATGAAAAAAACATTACACTACCATGTATTTGACGCAATACACTTCAAATTGGTGTTTGTCTTTAATATTATTTGTCTATAGTCTTACTGAATGTCAAACATAACCAGCAAACGATGAAAGAGTAGGTCGAATATCGACCTATGGGCGACCACTAGTTAACATAAACATTTGAACAATGATCCATTTGCAGCGCAACCTTCTGGGCACTTATTCGCTATGACCAATTCAACACGTAACACGGCGTGTAAGAATAACGTCGTGATATGACCGTTCAATAGTACTCCAGTGGTTTTCTCCCGATGCTCTTACATCCCTTCCTTACATACAGATACCGCACACAGGATCAGACACCGACCTCGCCGGCGAGGTCGGAGAATCTCTTGCCCGCCGGCCGGTGCAGAACACCACGGCGAGACACCTAGTATACGTCCTCCCCTATAGCGACTGTCCAAGCCGAAGCCGTTCCTTCTTGAAGCGCCCTTGAGCTGGTTGCCCCCTTGCCCTTCTGGCTCGAGCGTAGTGGTTGCACGCTCGCCCTCTTGTCCGGTCAATCTGTAAAAGCCCCGCGGCCAACAGCGTAGATCATTCACACACACACTCAAAAAAGTACTTCAGTGGTATACGGAATACCATTACACAATCATTTCACGAAGTTTTCTTAACGCGCCGCGTTTGGTCATAGCGAATAAAAGCCCTGTTCGACAATTCCTGCGTCCCATTTATATCAATAAACGCGGATTTGTATCACAACGCGGTGTATATGTAAAATTACGACCAGCGTTGTTGATTATTCCTCTTCCCCTATTCGTGTCGTAGTAATTGACTTATAATTCAAAATCAAGTCATGTTAACCAATATTGTATTTACGAATAGTCAGTAAAGTTACAAATGCTCTACCACCACCCCGGAATGTCATTCGTGTCGAGAAGAAGAGAAAGAAACTCCACGGTTACTCTTTGAAAATATTTTTTTTACATTTTATTGTGGGGTGTGGGAGAATAATGTAGGTTGATTGTCAGGTGGGGGCTTAGTTAAATTAAGCAAATGATACTGTTCATGAGAACAGCTATATGGATCCTTCATTTACAAAAAAGGATCTTTTCAAAAATAAGTTTTTATAGCGAAAACACGACGAAGATATTCGGTTAGTTGAGGAGTTCCTATGCCCTCCTTACGGGTTCATAGTACTTATCAAGACAAATCCAACAAGCCTTCATTAACCTACAATTGGATGCAAGCGCTTAAAAAATAGATCACAAAATTTAAACCAAAAAGACAGACAGACATATGAAACAGCAAGCTTGTAAAAAGTATTTTTTTTTTTAAACGTTTCCCCACACTAAGATTAATTCCTGTATCGTGGGTGCGTTTACAAACATGACAATTCACATACACAAATACCCAGACCAGAACCAATAATTGTGGATCACACAAAGATTTGTCCCGTGTGGGAATCGAACCCGCGACTATTAGACACAGTGGGCGGGGCGGGCTAAGCCCTTAACCACTGCGCTAAATCGTCCGTCGCTAAATTATTCAACATCCATCTGGCACTCCTTGACAAATACAAGAACCAATGCAAATAGCGATCTTTTCGGCCTTACACCTAATTTTGCAGTTATATGTAACTAGCTTTTGACTGCCTCGTTGGTCTGGTGGCAAAGCGCATAGCTTTGTAATCACGAGGTCCTGGGTTCAAATCCTAGGTCGGACAAATGTAGTTTTTCTAACGAAAAATTCCCAGTATGAGTCCGGAGTCTGGAATTGTGCCCGGTATATGGCAATAGGCTCGCCCCCTATTACATGGGACCTAACATCGTCGGTGAAACGTGGGTGTACTCAGTACACCTCTGCCACCCAGACTCCGGACTCATACTGGGAATTTTTCGTTAGAAAAACTACATTTGTCCGACCTAGGATTTGAACCCAGGACCTCGTGATCACAAAGCGATGCGCTTTGCCACCAGACCAACGAGGCAGTCAGCCGTTTTTTAAATGATTGAGTAACAAACATCCAAACATCTAATTATCTCGGATTTGGATGAAATTTGGCACAGATAGTTTATTACCTGGATTAAAATACAAACTATCACCCCATCATGACTTATGCGTTTGTTGTGTTCGGGTATTCGGCCCCCTCTCACATCGATAAACTCAGAGCGGTTCAAAACCGCTTCCTCCGTAAAGCCGTAGGAGCCCCCTGTTCGTACGGAATGTCGATCACCACTCCGATCTAGGTCTCGAACCTATTCGCGCCTACATTAAAAAGGTGACAACACGACACTTCGCGAACGCATCTACCCATGCGAATCCGTTAATCGTAGCCGCCGCCGACTACGATCGACCCCTACCGCCACCGCCGGCCGCGACATGTTCTCACCGACCCCCCCGATGCTTTGTCATCCCTTCTTTCCGCTCAGAATACGGGCGATGACGACGTAGTCGTACATCCCCTTCCATAGCCGGCGGTTGACCGGTGCACTTAGTAGTGCACCCTGTCCCCCCACAGCGACTGTCCCAACCGAGGGCGCCCTCGAATATGTCGCCCCTTGCCCTTCTGGCTCGAGCGTAGTGGTTGCACGCTCGCCCTTAAGTCCGGTGAAGCTGTAAAGGCCTCGCGGCCAACAGCGTACATCACTCACACACACACACACACACACACACACACACACACACACACACACACACACACACACACACACACAAACTATCACATCTATAATATTAGTAGGATGATAAAACAAAGCAGTAGGTTTTTCTAAATGCATTGGTCTAAAACGTAATAATTTCTTCAAGGTGTTGCTGATAGAAGCAGGGGGACCAGAGCCCATTGGTGCCAAGGTGCCGTCGTTTTACCCTAACTTCTGGAATCAAGAAGACATGGACTGGAACTACTATACGGAGACAGGAAACTATTGCCTCGACCAGGGCGATAAGGGTTGCAGGTGGCCGAGAGGAAAAGTTCTAGGTAAGATCTTCGTCACCTAGATCGCTGACAATACATTTTTACATTGTTTATATACACCATATAATTTTATCGACCTGGAGCAAAAATCCAATGCCTGCTGTTCACTGATAAAAATAGAATATTTCAATAAGTAACATCTCTATAACAATCTATCTATCTATCTATATCATCACGCCAGATCCCTTGCGGGGTAGGCAGAGAGTACAGAGTTCCAACAGGTTCTTTCCTTACAGATCTCTCTGGCTTCCCCCACTCTCATTATAATAATAATAATATTAGCCCTGTTAAGAAACTGTCCCACTGTTGGGCACGGGCCTCCTCTCAAACTGAGAGGGCTTAGGCCATAGTCCACCACGCTGGCCAAGTGCAGGTTGGCGAACTTCACACACCGTCGAGAAACTCTTAGGCATGCAGGTTTCCTCACGATGTTTTCCTTCACCGTTAAAGCAAGTGATAATTAATTTTTAATACGCACATGCTTTCTAAAAGACAGAGGTGCGTGCCTGGGTTTGAGCCCGAGACCTTTAACTTTGCAGTCCAACGGTCTAACCACTAGGCTATCACTGCGACCACTCTCATAGTTCGACTTTATATAAAATGTCCTCCATTAACCGCTCGAAATCATCATAAGGTGAAGAAGGAGGTCTCTATACGCACACAATATTGAACTGATCAGACTCAATACATGCAACTTCTAAAACTCTTTCAACAGATAGGCTCACTATGCGGCATTATGATGAGGTAAACGTGGGTAAACAATGCAGGTAAACGCATACACCAATTAGGGTAACCGTCAGAAGTCAATTTAATCTAGGGATGGGTAAAGGAATGTAAGGAATAAACCTGTTGGAACTCTGTACTCTCTGCCAACCCCGCAAGACTCCAAGACTGACTAATTTAATGCACTAAAACACCTATACCCAGCGCAAAATGAATTTGAGGGATGGCGCGGTTCGTCCTCTGGCCGGTAGATATCTTCGGTGTTCCTGATTTTAACTTTAGCTGCGATATTCGAATAGGTCAGTAGGTAGATGTTACTTATTGTAGATCGATAGAGTACACTTTATTGTATACCAGCATAAACACAGTACAACAGACGAAATAAAATATTACATGTATAAAATGGTAGTACAATCGGCAGTCTTATTACTAATAGCAATCTCTTCTAGACAACCCACATACATGAAGAGCTGTAGAGAGAAGTAGGGCAGTTGGTGGCGTACACTATCATTGACTAATTTACGTTAAATTAAACTACATACTAAGCTACATACATAGACTTACATAATACATATATACCCATAAATAATATAACTATATATCTACTTACACATACATACTAATAGGCCAAACACATTAGAAGGATTATGACAGACAAGAAAGGAGAAAGGCAAAGTTTCAAACTTCTTTGAGAGAAAGTGATTCTTGACCATGGTTTTAAAAGTAGCTTGCGTCTTTGCGCGTCTAATGGACACAGGTAATGCATTCCACAAACGTACAGTTTGCACTGTAAAGGATTTATTGAAGTGTTCTTTTAAATTATTTTTTATTATTTGTGAACAGTAGTCATTGGATACATTACCTGGCGCTCCAGGACGACTAAAGTCGTTGGATCGTGGCACACAATCTGGCTTCCGTCTTTGGGGTTCAGGTTTGGTCATGCTCACTATAATGTCTTTGCTTGCGGTGGCTGTCTGGCGCGGATCACTCCCTTCCCTCCAATATGGTCGAGGGGAGTGATGGCTGTTCCAGCAGTCATACTCGTGAACGGGTGCTGCTTGTGGGGACTGGTCCATCTGGAATCCTTTAGACGCTCTTTACAGATAACATCATTAGATTCATATCTCGATCGTTAGGCAGGAGCTAGATCGTAAACTATGTAATTGTAAGTTATACATTTTATCCACACAATAAGATTGAAGAAAAAACGAAAAGAAAAAAGAGAAAGAGAAGCAAATAAAAAAGACAAGCCCGCTGAGTTTCTTCGCCGGATCTTCTCAGTGGGAGGCCGCGGTCCGATTCGGTGGTAGATTAGTAGTTAAATTAGATAAAAAAAAAGTAAATTGACTATTTGTTAGCGCCCCTTAAGGCCTGCGCCTTATACAAAATAAATTATTTAAGTTTGAGTTTGAGATCGTGTATAAGCAGTTTAGCATCTTAGTAATAGTGGTTCGAATAAGTCCGAATAGGACGCGCGGCTTCTGGGCAGCTCTCAGAGGATACTACTCGCTAGACGAACATTGTCGAGAAGCCCGCACGTCTATGTGGGTGATACCTATTTAAACCATTAGTACTAATGCAATCAACTGTTTACATATTTTAACTATTGTATTAATCCGACACAGCAGACTGTTAACTAAATCTTAACTTCGCATAGCATGCTAGCTAGCATTCGTATGAGCGCGTTTTTGAAGCGCCGTACGCGCTATTTGAAAAAGGGACCGTTAGCCATTTATTTGATTCCATCGCTTTAGTAACACGCGTTGAAAAGCACTCGTGCGATGATTACTATTCAGGTAGCCGTGGCGGTGGTGGTGGTGGTAGGTCTTATCTGAAGGACAAGACAATAGTCTACGTAATCGACGAAATCGTTTCTGAGGCGATCAATGAGAGTAGAGGAAACCAAAGAGGTCTATAACGAGAAAACCTGTTGAAACTCTGTATTATCCGCCTACCCTGCAACGAATCTGACGTGATGATGTAGATAGATAGGTATATTCGCGGTACCCTCCCCTATCATGACTACCTTTCACCCAGTTGCCCTAAGCTAGTTTTCGACCTCTTAACCGCCTCTATAACATCCGCTGGAGTGGTTTTAAATTAAAAGGAAAATATTAAAAGACTCTTTAACACTTGCTAAACCATCAACTGCGATCAATTTAAGAACAAAAGTCTTGTACGTACGAATTGTAAATATCAACGTTAAGAACATACTATACAAATATATGTTCTTTACTTTTATATAAGTATTAAATTTTAAAATGTCATGGATATTGAATAATTAATGTATTATTTGAATTATGTCCATATATTCTGACTTGCACGTCATGGAATAAACAACATGTTTTTGATAGTATTTTGTCAAGTGGTCGTCTTATTTTTTTCAATTTTATCCTCCACCTGAACAAATAAAATAATTCATATTATTATGCTAATTAGTGAACACGGAGACGAAAAGTTATATTTTAAACATTTTAACACAGCAACACCAAAAATTATATTGAAAACAATTACTCCATAGTCGAAAAGCGATTATTGATTGAAGATTTCTAACCGAATAGGTAATGTATTCTTTCTAGTTATCAAACTCAGTTTTTGGGAGCCACTTAAAAATGTATAATTATGTAAGGGTGATTTTTCAATAAGGGGCCATCCATAAATTACATCACACGAATTTTATGATTCCTGGCACCCTCCCTCGCCCCGTCCTTGTTACAGATCACATTTGTTTGACCACCTTCCCTCAGTGTAACATCAATTATTACATTAAAACAGCACTCTATCTATCTTTCTCTATCTATATCATCAGGCCAGCTCCCTCGCGGGATAGACAGAGAGTACAGAGTTCCAACAGGTTCTTTTCTTACAGACCTCTCTGGCTTTCTCCACTCTCATAGTTCGTCTCATACACGCTCGCCGATTACGAAGACTCTTGACTTGCCCTTCAGATAAGACTCGGTCTATTTGGTCATGGTAAGATAGTCTAGGTCTTCCCCGGTACCTACATCCTTCCACTTTCGCATTGTATATCTGTTTTGTCATTCTTTCTTCGGACATCCTTTCTATATGCCCAAACCAACGGAGCATACCATTTCTCATCTTTACACCGATACTACGAGTATCTTTCATACCTACTCGATTTTTTACTACACTGTTGCGAATACGGTCGGTCAGCGTTACTTCGCACATCTTCCGCAGAGCTCGCATTTCGACCAGTGATGGGCAAAATGTAATCAGATTAATGATTAACTACCCTCCTTTAGAGATTATAGGCGTAACACTTTATTAATGATTAACGAGTACAATTACATTTTGCAATTTTTAACGATTACGATTACACTTTTAATCTTGAATCATGATTTTATATTAGAAAATGCAATTATTATTTTTTCTTCTTTTTTGAAAGAAACGTTGCCCCACACTAGGATTAATTCCTGTGTCGTGGGTGCGTTTACTAACCTGAAAATTCACCTACACATTGTTAAATAAACCGCGATAAAATCCGTAAAATAGTTTTATTTCATACACATTGTTATCATAAATCTGATTACATTTTGCCCATCTCTGATTTCGACCGCATTTATCCTGCTTTCGTTCTCCTTCTTACATACCCAACACTCACTGCCATATAACAGCATTTTGTGGGTCACACAAAACTTTGTCTCGAAGTAAGAAGGGTGGCAGAGAGATTTTTACCAATGATGTTAGCTCCCATGTTATAGGAGCGAGCCTATTGCCATATACGCCGGGCACAGTTCCAGACTGCGGACTGATGCTGGGAATTATTTGATAGAAAAACTACATTTTGTCGGTCCGAAGATTTGAATCCAGGTCCTCCTGATCGCTACGCGCATTATTCGATGCTAGACCAACGAGGCAGTCAGGCAGAAAAATAGTTTTACTGCATATTAGATGACCCGGTGAACTTCGTACCATCTAAAATAGATATGATTGCATTCATGAAAGATTATCAAAATACAAAATTACCAATTTATATGTTTCGGCTGTTCCTTTGGGTTTTTCTTAAACTACCGCAGTACTAAGGCGAACAATACAAAAAAAATGGAAATAGGTCGCCATTATCGAGTTTTTAGCGTAACTAGCGCTCGGCAATTGACTTTTAAATATATAGATTATTCAATTGTTCAGGTGGGTCGGCCGTACTTAACGGCATGATGTACAGCCGAGCGCACGAGGCTGACTACGCGAGTTGGGTGGAGCAGGGCGCCGAGGGCTGGTCGTGGGAGGAGCTGCAGCCGTACTTCGACATGACGGAAGGCAACAAGCAGATCGGCACGCTGGTCAGCGCGGATCACCACTCCGATGCAGGACCCCTGCCCGTGCAAACCGTAAGAGTTCTTTATTGTATTGGTATGGCAATTCAAAAGTCAGAATAGCTATAGGTCGGAATAAGATATGAATGTTTCATATGTAGCAGGAATGATGTGACATGACAAGATTTGACATACAAAGGGAAGATCTTCCAGCTAGACGGGTGTTGTGTCTGGCGGGGCCTGCCACTATATTTGCTGTCGGGAACTTGTATATATGTTAAACGTCGTGCGCACTCTAATATCGCGTTCTAGACATGTATGGTGGATCTTCAGCGTCATCTATTGGTAGGTAGTCGCAACTATGTAGCGATGTATAGGGGTCGCTACACATAGCTTAAAATGATGTAACCATAGCACTGTTCCAACATTACAGCATTTATACAAATGGTTAGTAAAATGCTCTTAAGGTGACAAGATACTTATTGCTTTTTGGTTGTTGTTTAATATTGTGCAATTTTACATTACACCTAATTATAAATATTATCATAAATAGTAATTTGGAACGTACAAATTTACAATCCAAATTATCATCTATAATAATGAAAATAAAATATACCTATTGCCAGACTTCAGACTGATTCTGGGAAATTTACTATGGAAAAAATAACCTTTGTCCGACATACGAGTAACATTCGAACCCAAGTCCGTTATTGCAATTATAATGAAATTGTTGATCATTGACATCATAATAGTTAATTGTGACAGTTTTCAGTATACTAATTCTATGCTTTCCAATTCTTATGGTACTTATCAATAATTCTTATGGTTATCCATAGTCGGAGGTACGAACGAGTTCGTACAATTGCCGACATTAGCACAATTGTAATTGAACCATTTTTGTAAAATGTCAAATTACAAAACACGTAAAAAATAGCAGACTTGGGGCACAGAATACGACCATTACTAGCTATTATATTGAAAAGGCAGTCAATTTCAAATTGTGGTAGATATACAAGGTGTAACATAATAAACGCAAGACCTCAGACACCCCGATTAGAGAATTGCTTCATAATGTCAAAACGAAAACCAAATGTTCAAATTTAAAGGTTTTTACCCTTTTTTAAAGCACTTTTATACCCCAATTAACAATGAAACTTGTACGTGTATGTGTGCGTTTTGAGAAATACGTTTTAGCAATGCGTTTGGAATCTTTTTCTTGCTATGAATCAAGAATAAATTTATTTTTTTATAGCGCACTGAAGGAGTAAAAGCATTTTTTGCAAATTTAAAAAAAAATGTAAAATACATTAAAAATTGCTGGAATCGATTCAGTTACCGATTTAGAACAAACTACTTTCAGGTCTTGCGTTTATTATGTTACAGCTTGTATAGCTGAACGTACGGTATGATAAGCCCTTAAGGCTGTAACAACGGTGGACTCCTAAAAATAGGCCCGTTTTACAGAAGATTGTTGATGAATCTACTTACTATTTCTTAAGAAGTATTTATATATGAAAATTATGATAAAAATGTGATCGTGAACACAATGTATTGAATAACATTAAATTTAATGTATTCAAATTTCCAAAAGAAAGTCTTCTAACAAGTCCATATTCGAGTATAAATTGTCTATTCAACGGCTGAGCTGAGAAATAGTCACAAAAAGAAAGCTTAAGTAAGCTATGCGCTACAAATTGTATTGATAACTTTTTTACAATATCGGAATTATTAAAAAAAAAAACTGTATTTTAGGTTCTTCGGCCATACTCTTCACTGTTGTCAAGGTCAGCAGTCAAGAGAAATTTTCAAACAAACATTCTTAATGTTATTCATGTTTCATGATCCCTGGATTTCTATTGGTTGACAGTTCAACTACCAACCGCCCTTCGTGGACGTGCTCCTGAGCGCCATCGACGAGGCGAACCTGACCGTCATCGAAGACATGAACGATCCCGCTACGCCCTTCGGCTTCACGATTGCGCAGGCCTTCAACAAGTCAGTACATCATCTACAAACGCAACAAACCGACAGTCTATGTGTTCATGTAGGCATCTATGTAGGCATCCAGCTTTTACTCGCGACAATCTTTACCAGCAGGGCTAGCATTGGCGACGTAGCAAGATATTTTTTTATTTATTTAAAAAAGACTTAGCCCCACACTAGAATTTTTTCCCTGTGTCGTGGATGCGTATTTCACATACACAAATACCCAGACCGAAAACAAATAATTGTGGATCACACAAAGATTTGTCCCGTGCGGGAATCAAACCCGCGACTATTTGACGCAGTGGGCGGAGCGGCTTAAGCTGCACTGCACCAAATCATCCGTCAAATTACACAGATTTTGTTGCACAAGCGTGTGATAACCATTTTGTTTTACGCGCCAGTACGAGGTGCCGTGACAAAAGAAAAAACTCGTTTTTAAAGACTATTTTGACTTGTGTACAAGACTCAAATCAAGTGGCGACAAAAATTTGCACCGCGTGAGAAAAGTCTTGCGCCCTAGCCTGGTCGTAGGTCCATCTAAAATATGTAATGGTATGAACATAAACAAAGAAAAAGTCACCCGTTCAGCCACCGGCTTCGGCAGGTTGAGGTAGGCTTCGGTATCCCCAAAGCTATGTTTTT
This sequence comes from Phalera bucephala, assembly GCA_905147815.2. NCBI lineage: Eukaryota > Metazoa > Arthropoda > Insecta > Lepidoptera > Notodontidae > Phalera > Phalera bucephala. The sequence goes on from LR990629.1 coordinate 11,894,498, forward strand.
TTTCTTTCTATTTACAATCTCGTGATTCTTGATTCTAGCCACGAAAGAAAAAACTAGAGAAAATGCCATACAGCTATCGCACAGCAGACACTAATGCACGCTAATGCGCATTTCCGACCCTTACCCGGGTACAGAGGCGCTTACTTTCTAATATTCATGTAAATATAGGTATATTATTTAGGTAGTTTATGATAGATTTATTTGTGTATTGTTATGTTCTGTTAGCTAAGTACACCCCTAAATCTTGTGTTTTCTTTAGATCCTCTCCATCCAAAGGTTGCCTGGAAGAGATCACTATTAGTGATAAGGCCGCCCATTGTTACACTATCTTTCAATAGAAATATTGTATCTTTTATTTCCTTCTTGTATTTCTGGTGGAACAATAAAGTATTATCTATCTATATAAAACAATGAAATTATGCCTCATTGCACCATATCCTACCTTCTATATCCTACTTCATAAAAATATTACAAATGTGAAAGTTAGTATGATTAGATGTCTTTTTTTTTTTTTTTTTTTATAATTAGACACTGCGGGCCCGGTTTATCCCGCACCTTTTTTTGTGTAATTTATGTGTTGTTAGTATTTGCTTTTATATGCACTTGTATGGTACATGCCGCTTATTTTTTATTTATTTTTTTTTTGGTTTTGTTGTTACAGTGCTTGGTATTTGTTTGTAGCGGTACTTCAGTAGAGGTTTTTTTTTTTTTTTAATTTATATTAATGATTTTGTAAGTGAATGAGGCTTTCTGTTTTGGCTTGCCTTTGAGCGAGAATGCCTCAGTTGTGTAGGTGTTTGGCTGCTTGTAAGGGTTTCCTTTAGGCCTCCGCCTCCAGCAGCTTTTTAACAACTACCATGTCTCGACTGCGAATAGCCATCTTTATGTTGTATTCTTTTATTTTTTTGGTCGCAGCTGCCCTCACCCTGCTTATTAGTTTAGCCGTTGCGTCCCGTTCACAGCTGTCTGTGTAGTAGACGCAACTTCCAGTGTGGCGAGATATAGCTACGACCGCGTATGGATAGCTTCCGTGGAGCTTCAGTCTCTTGGGGACCGCTCGCACTATCACCACGTTTTCACTCGTTAGTCCCTGAGACTCATGCACGGTGAGGATGCGCGACCCGTTTCCCGACGCATAGCCCTGGCCGAGGAGGATTTCCTTCTCGGCCTGGGTGTGCACCAGAAACAGGGTGTTCTCCTGGTGTTTCGGAATTTGCGCTCCCGTGTACTTACTGAGGCTCAAGGACCTCACGAGGGATTTGGACGAGTATATGCCCCCATATATCTCGTTGAGGGCATACGCTACGTCCATTGGGTTTCTGTGAGTGCAGAGCAGCTCCCTGTTGACACGCGCCACGGAGTCTGGGCGGTTGTAACGCAGTCGAAACAGGTTCTCCCTATCAATGAACGGCAGTTGGTTGCAGTCGCCGACGAGAAGAGCCTCTCTCGCGCCAGTTATCTTGATGGCCATCACTACGGCTCCAAAGTGGTTCATGAGTGCCTCGTCGATGATAATACGTGTGCACTCTTCACCTTCTTTCTATCCGTTGACCAGCATTGAAGCCATAGTGCGGACCCTCCTCTTGGTGTTTGTTTTAACTTTTTGCGCGAGTCTCTCCCTTAAGTCATTCGCTGCCTCGGTTGTAGATGTTATTAGGATATCGCTTTTGATGATGTAATTTGCGATTATCCATGTTGTTTTTCCGCATCAAGGAACACCGTTGACCCATGTTATTTTGGGTACGGTCCAGTGCTCGATTGCAGGCCCCCGACCCCGGCCACTTGAGACAGTTTCTGCCATCTCAAGTATCCGGTCGTCGAGCACCACCCTCGTGCACTTCGCCGCAACCACTATTGGATCGTTAGGGCGGGTTCTGAACTTGTGTTTGCCGGCCCGCCGGGACCCCTCCTCATCGTATTCGACGAAACCGCTGGTTCCACTATAGGCCGCCATGTACTTCCCCGACATTTCTCCTCTTAACGTGGTGGAGTTGTCGTTGTCGTACACCGCCGCTTCTGCCTCCTCGAGCTTCACCTCTAGCAATCCTTCATTGCCCAGGTGATAGGTTTGCAGGATGGATCTACAGGTCTCACTATTGACCCTTCTTGTTGCTTTGGTGATTGCTTTGAACTCGAGGAACGCGTTTTTTGTGTGTTGCGGCGGCTCCGTCGCCTCGCTGAGCTCCGGCGGATCGACAAGCCCCATCTGGGCTCTTGTTCGAGCCTTTTCCGGCTGCTTATGACTTTTAGGAGGGGGCTCCCTCAAGAACACTTCGGCGGCGACTGCCACCCCCTCCGCCCGTTGGTTCCCCCTGATTTTTTTTCCCAGCACACTTGGTATGCCGAGGACCGCCTTCCCGAGCGCCGTTGTGAAAGACGCGAGTTTTTTGGCACCTGTAGTGTCCTTTGGCTTCTGCTTCGCTGTGCTCTCCTCGAGATCTGCCCTCATTTGTAGGCGTTCAGACCCGCTGAGCCCGTCTTGAGTCGCTGTGGGGTGTCCCCAGATGTCAGTTGGGGTTTTTGTGGTGAGGTTTTCTGGCTGTCGTGGCCGTAGGAAGTCGAGGTTTTGTCCTCTATCCTCATAGGCCACTACCTCGTGGTGTTTTGAGGCTTCTACTATCCCGATGTGGTCGGCGGCCTCACCTTCCTCAAATTCCACCACCATAGCGTCTACGCTTACTTTTGTTGGCTTGTCACCCTTCCCCGCTAGGCTGATCAGAAAACTGCATGCTTGGGCGAATTGGGAGGTGTTCTCGCCCGCTTGGAATAGTGCCACGGTCTTGTTCTTGGTTTGCACTATTCTGCACGCTGTGTTTCCGATCCCCGCGTTCTGCAGCTCGTTGAACTTCTTACGTTTCATTGTGTTCTTAAACGAGCTGCCATGAAGAAGGGAGGCAAGCCCGGGCGAGATTGTTACCCGTTTGGGGCCGCTTGCGTTGCAGTAGCCGATGCCAATGCGCTCGGAATTATTGTCCATAAACAGGGCGACTGATTTTATTTGAATACCCGGCTTCCCACGTTCGCCTCTCCCAAGAAAATTTATGCTTTTGGGAATGGCGACTGCCAGAGGTGACGTAGGGTTTTGTGTTAGTGTGTAAGTGTTGTTGGTGGCTGTGTTTGTATCTCTTGGGGAAGTTTTTGATGCCAGAGTGCTGTTCCTTCTGAGGCAGATGCGGATAACCTTATCTGCAAACTTCAGGAAGTGCGGTCTCGCATCGTCGTCTGCCATGATGGCCGCCAGTTTGGTCCTGCTGAGGTTTTCGTTTAACCTCTGTTGCAGGTCCAATCTGTCAGCCGCAAAGCGCGGGCAATCCAGGATTACGTGCCACACAGACTCACTGATGTTGGGGTCGCACTCACACCCGGGGCTGTCTTTTAGCCTGAATCGGTGCAAATACTCCGCTATTCCTCCATGTCCCGTCAAGATTTGCACTTGGTTGGCTGTCAACCTTGTTTTCCTTACGATGGAGTAAGCTCGCTCAACATCGGGGAGGAAGGTCTATGTCACCAGCCTTGTGCTCGAAGAGTCATACCTGGCCTGCCATTTACGGACCGACTCTTCCCTGATGGTTTTCTTGACATATGACAGGGGTATATTGTTGTAGTCTGTGTGGGTGGCAGATGCCTGGGCCGCCGATTTCGCCAGATGGTCGGCGCGCTCATTACCGGCGGTCCCCACGTGCGCTTTGAGCCAAAAGAGGCGGACTTCCCCCCCGGCTGCTCTGATCTCATTTATGCTCCCCTTTATGGTTTTGGCTAGAGGGTGCGTTGTTTTTGGATTGGCCAGCAGGTCGAGCGAAGATCTCGAGTCGCTCATTACGTTTGCTATTTTTACCCCGCTGGCTTTTATCATTTGCACCGCTCTATGGAGGGCATAAAGTTCCGACTGGAATACAGTGCAGTGGGGGTCCAGACTGAAGGTTGAGGACCCGGTCTCCCTTCCCCCTTCCCACCACGTTACTGCAGCTCCCACTCTGCCGAGTATTTTACTGCCGTCGGTATAGATGTGTGGCCCGACTATGTTGTGGCTTTCCAGGGTTTGAGAGTCCGTGCTCTCCAGGAGCCCATACTCTGTTGTTGTGAGTTTGGAGGGGTGAGGCTGTTCTCTGAAGCTCACCCTGTGCTCCAGTTCCCTTCCTGGTGGTATATAGTCTTTTCTGATCCCTCTCTTGGCTGTGTAAAGAGCCGCCGCCTCCTGTACCCTTAGATCCAGGGGTAGCAGCCCTGACAGAGCTAATGCCGATGTAAGAGACACTGTGCGATACGCCTTGCAGATCTTTTGAGCAAAGCCCCTCTGGATTGCTTGCAGACGGTTTTGGATCATCTGCAGTTCCGTAGATTGGGACCACACGCTCGCAGCGTACAGCACAATTGGCTCTATTACCGCGACGTAGATTGTTCTAGTTATCTCACCGTTTAGACCCCACGTCACCTTCGCCGCACGCGCAAGCTGTTTGCATATATCCGCAGCTTTCTTACTAATTGCGGCTACGTGTGGTTTGAAGGTGAGTCTTATGTCTATGGTGAGTCCTAGGAGCTTTATTTCGTCAACCAGTTGTATTTTTGTTCCCGACATGTAGATTGCCGGAGTGGTGTATTTCAGCTTCCTTGTTAGCAGCATTGCATTTGTTTTGTGTGCTGCGAAGCTGTTTGTTTTGTCTACCCCACTCCACCACCCCTGCCAGGACTGTGTTGATGTTCGGCTCCATGTCAGGTGTTGTTTTTCCTGAGAAGACTAGAACCACGTCGTCCGCGAACGCTTGACAGTGGACGTCCTGGCCAGATAGTTTTTGCAACAGGGTATCAAGGATTATGTTCCAGAAGGTCGGTCCTCCTATGGATCCTTGGACACAACCTTTTGTGGTTACCCTTTCACACGTTGCTCTGGCATAATTGACCTTGATCTTTCGGTCTTGGAGGTAGGACGCCACCATTGCGTACAGGTTTTTCGGACACTTCCTTAATGTTAGCTGATGTTTTAAAGCTGGCCACCACGCGTTGTCGAAGGCACCCTCTATGTCCAGCGAAACTATGACTACTAACTTCTTCTTGTCGATTTCCGACCTCACATGTTTCACTAGGTCATAGAGAGCGTCCTCTGTGCCACGCTGTGGCATGAAGCCGTATTGGTTTACACTCAGTGTTGGGAGAATATGCCACTGAATGCGGCTTATCCTGAGTTTCTCAACGATTTTCCCGAGAACTGACAGCAGGCCGATTGGTCTGTAAGACTTTGGTTGGGTGTAGTCTTCCTTGCCTGGCTTCCGGAGTATGACAACGTGTGCTGTCTTCCATTGCGTCGGAAAGTGCGCCAGCGACATGCACTTATTGGCTATCGCTAAGAACACTCCCCTGTCGCTTTGGATCGCCTTCGTGCATATGTCGGCGGTTAACCCATCCGTCCCATTATTAGATGTTTGGATGTTTGTAACTCAATCACGCAAAAACGGCTGAACGAATTTGGATGAAATTTGGCACACAGATTATTACCTAGGTTAACACACAGGATACTATTTTCAAAAATGTAAGGTTCCTGTCTAAAGTTAATGCGGACTATGTCGTGGGCAGAAGCTAGTAAGATATAAATTAAAATAAAAATGTGTACCTTACGGAGGTGTATTTTTACGGGATTTTTTTCACCTGTTCCCGTACTATGGAAGATTAAGGGCACTTTCTTGTTCTTCCGTGGTTCTACTTATATGTATCAATTCTAGGGACGGACAACGCTACACGCCAGCTCGAGCGTACCTTCAGCCAGAATCTGTACGACCCAATCTGAAGGTGTTGCTCAACTCACAAGTAACCAGGGTGCTGTTCGAAGGGACGACGGCTGTGGGCGTGGAGTACATCACCTCTAATGGCACCACCGAGACCATCACAGCTGAGAAAGAAGTAAGTGTTCAGATAAAATTAAAAAATAAGTTAAAAGTAAAGAAAGAATGACAAAACAGATATACAATGCGAAAATTGAAGGTTGTAGGTACCGGGGAAGACCTAGACTACCATAACCAAATAGACCCAGTCTTATCTGAAGGACAAGTCAAGAGTCTCCGTAAGCCAGAGAGGTATATAAGGACAGAACCTGTTGGAACTCTGTACTCCGTGCAAGGGATCTGGCGTGATGATATAGTAGTAGTAGTAGTAGTAAAAGACATTTTAAAAAACAAGCTTGGATACAGTCAACTAATAGTGCAATTTAAAACAGCCAATCAAAATTGAATGTGTATACAAAACTTCGTGTCTATGTTGTTGGGCGTTGAGGAGTTCCTTCGTCTGGAGCCACTCCTGAGTGTAGAATCAGGTCATGCTTACCATAAGAATGCATTGTCATCGGGATTGAACCAACATGTCAAATTTCATTTCCCTAGAATAAGAGGAAGTGTTTCTTATGCTGCTTGCAAGATTTCACAAACAAACATTGTTAAAAAACAAGCGCATTGTCTAGCCTAACTCCCCAAGCGGAGCTGGCAAAGGCTGTAGCGACATTCGGCCGGCAAGTGAACAATTCCAGACTCCGGATTGTGATCTTTTTTGCTAGAAAAACTTAAACCCAATAAGACTTTGTCCACCCCTCGTGATCGCCAGCCACACCACTAGACTAACGAAGCATTTAAAGGTATTAGATTTATTTCGAATAAGTCAGATTTATATTATAGAGCAAATATCAACAGATAACATCGCAGAATGTTTTATTAAAACAAGGAACGACGATCCAACGCACGAACAACCAAACCGAAAAATTGACACCACAAATATAGGTCCCGTAGAGATCTTACCCGCCACTTCTCGATTCAGTTAACCTACTGGGCTACGCTCAGACCAGTAGACCAAGGCCTATTTTGATCTAACACATGAAATCGACATGCTTGTTCCAGGTGATATTAAGTGCAGGTGCACTGAACAGCCCTCACATTCTTATGCATTCTGGCATTGGACTGTCGGAAACGTTAAATAAATACGATATTCCCGTCGTCGCCGACCTGCCTGTGGGTCAGAACCTGAGGAACCACGTGGGAGTGACTTTGTATTTCTGGCTGACCAAATTGAACGACACGAGGACTTTGGACTGGTCAGCGTTAACAGAATATCTGCTGACCAGAGGAGGACCTATGAGCAGTACTGGAATTACTCAAGTAGGTATCATTTGTAATCTTAAAGGGTAGGTCTCAGGTAGGTAGATGCAGGTAAATCTGTGCACATGGGGGTTCAGAGATCCTTTAACAGCCTGTGATTGTGGTGCTACCTCAAAGACTTTCGCACTTGCTGGTCTGTGCTTTGTGCTCCACCACCTGTACAAGGGAAGAGTTAAGCGCGGCCACGGACGGCGCAAAGCAGCTAGCCACTTAGTGGGACAAATATCAACCGTTGACACGAAAAGAAGAAGAATCTTAAAGGGACGCAGATATGTATCTTCAATCAAGCGCAATTCTTTATCTTCCATCGGCTGCTATCTTATTCTTCAGCCGAAAGACATCCACTGCAGGCTAAGGCTAGCTTCCCTCAAAGATCGCCACGACGACCGGCTTTGTGCTGTACGCGTCCAGCTTTTAACTATCACCAAAGTTAATCAGAGTTCGACTGAGTCTGTCCGTGATGCAATCGTTTGTGGCATTCCCGTCGGAAAACATGTTATGGACATAGTCGCACTAAAAGCACGGAGAAACAAATCTGACTTCCCGCCGTGTCCACATGATACTCGTAGATTATAACCACAAAAATCAAAATAATAAAACGCTAGTAATGAAATAGGTAGCTCATGATTTCATTCGAAACCAATGTCGCCGCTTTGCCATACATGCACAGTTTCCGCCATCCGCGGCTTATTCTTACCAACCCTCCCGATATCCTTACTTCCCTTCTTTAGGATACAGATACTGCACACAGGATCAGACACCCACCTCGCCGGCGAGGTCGAAGAATCCATGGCCCGCCGGCCGGTGCAGAGCACCACGGCGAAACACCTAGTATACGCCCTCCCCCATAGCGACTGTCCACGCCAAGGCCGTTCCTCCTTAAGGCGTCCTTGAGCTAGTTGCCCCCTTGCTCTTCTGGCTGGAGCATAGTGGTTGCACACTCTGGGATCGTAGTCGGCGGCGGCTACGATTAACGGATTCGCATGGGTAGATGCGTTCGCGAAGGAATAGGTTCGAGACCTAGATCGGAGAGGAGATCGACATTCCATACGAACCAGGGGGCTCCAACGGCTTTACGGAGAACATTTCTCACATATGTGGCGATAAGTTCACGCGGCTATACCACTTCTAGTATCTTATTACTACGATTTTTATTATTATGACCAGCAGGAAGACCATATAAACTGCACTTGTAGCCAAATGGACTTTCTACGGTCGTTAATGCTATTAGAAAACAAACAAATGTATGGGAATGACATTTTGCAACAAAAACTCTCGTGGTCAGAACAATGCGATATCGATAGCGACATAAGGGAATAGAAACAAAACGCTTCCAACTTGTCTAAGCCCTCTGATTTACAGTCCTACACGGATCTTTTGACCCGCGGCTAAAATCGGAACTAACGCTGTCATCAAGTGAAACTTCACTACATGACAGTCGCAGAGATGCCGTTTGCTATGAAATTTTTAAGCCCACCCCACTCTGGGCACTTGGAGGCAACGAACGGACGAGATTTCACTTTAGACACCAAATTCATTGAAATTTAGTATTGAAGATGAAATGGAAATTGGAAATATTAATTGAATTAAAATGAATGAACTGTATCTCATACTTATTATTGTAGAAGGAGTAGACAGAGGAGTGTATCCTACTAATCCTACTAATATTATAATTGTGAAAGTTTGTATGTTTATATGTTTGTTACTCAGTCACACAAAAACTAGTATTTATATGATTGTTTTATAGAATCATAGTTTTAGTAATATTTTAAGTTCTGAAATTGACACTAATAATACGCATGAAATAAAAATATTTTTCGAAGATTTATTCAGTCCCTCCTGTAATCACGGGTCAACCAAATAAACCACGATATAATCTGAAAAATATACGAGTATCTATTTTATTCGGTAACATCTAAGCTATTTTTTCGACTGCCTCGTTTGTGATCACGAAGTCCTGGGTTCAAATCCTGGGTCGGACACGTGTAGTTTTTCTAGCGAAAACTTCCCAGTACGAGTTCGGAGTCTGGAATTGTGCCCGGGGTGTGCCCGACCTAACATCGTTGGCGAAACGTGGGTGTACTCAGTACACCTCTGATACCCCCGCTTGGGGAATATAGGCGTGACGGTGATTTTATTTTTGAAGTGATATCTTCTTTTGGGAGGGTAAACCGCTTCGTAACGTAACGCGTAACAGCGCCAGTCTGTCTGGCTTCCCTTTCTCTCACACATACGGCAGCGGTAGGCATGCTCTTCCTCTCTCACTCTAACCCACAGCGCTCTTCCCTTTCTCTCACGCATACGGCAGCGGTAGGCAGGTTCTTCCTCTCTCACTCTAACCCACAGCGCTAGTTTAAGTTATCACTTCTGTCGGGCGTCCCGAGACGCACAATTTTTTTTTAATTAGTATAATTAACCCTAATTTTAAAAAACACACCAACTCCCTGACAATGTCATCCATGTCTAAAAGATCCTTGTCGGACTATACCTACTCTCTATCCCAGCTAACTGGACTCCTGCCGTCGAGTCTCGCCAACCAGACCCTGGGCCAGCCTGACATTCAGTTTTTCTTCAATGGTTTCTACGCTGATTGTTCGCACACAGGCCAGATCGGGGAGTATGTAGAGAATAACCACGCTTATAATATCACGTAAGTATTACACACATACTAACATCTTAGAATAATGAAGGCGAAATTCTATCTACTCGTATCTATATCATCACGCCAGATTCCTTGCGGGGTAGGCAGAGAGTACAGAGTTCCAACAGATTCTTTCATTACACACCTCTCTGGCTTCTTCCACTCTCATAGTTCGTCTCATACACGCTCGCCGGTTACGGAGACACTTGACTTGCCCTCCAGATAAGAATCGGTCTATTTGGTCATGGTAAGATAGTCTAGATGTTCCCCGGTACCTACATCCTTCCACTTTCGCATTGTACATCTGTTTTGTCATTATCAAAGATCATTATAGTCCTGTTGGAACTCTGTACTCTCTGCCTACCCCGCAAGGGATCTGGCGTGAGGTTATAGATAGATAGATAGATAGATTATAGTCCTTTTCACCCGTCATAGTTACGGTGACGTTTAGAATTTGACGTTTCTAGAAATGTGGTGAGTGTGAAATAGAATCGATTGAATATCGTATCGAGAAAATTTATAACGAAGAATGAATCAATATTAATAAAAATAATTTAGGAACAAAAAGAGAACATAATAAAATAATCTCATTATTTATTTACGAATCTAGCCATTGGTCAGAAAAATCATCTGACAAATCGCTTGATTCGACGCTAAAGTGTATTATTATTAAAAAAATATATAAAACTCTCTGTTTTTATATGTCAAAATAGAATACTGAATATTTCAGTCAGGTACATAGAATAATATATTTGTAAAAAATCGGTAATGATTTTGTACATATTAAAAAACAACATATTGATTATCGATTTCATTGTGTCAGTCCCTAAAACGCAAACCGTTACAATTAACATAATTAAGTAATATAGTTTTATTAGATTATAAGGTTTTTAAATAATTACGCAAATTTATGAACAGTATATAATTTAAATGAAAAGTAAAGTAGATTTATGGTGTATTTTTATATTCCTGTTTATTTTTTGAATTCTATCTTTTCAATATTCTTAAATACAATACGCGTGTAATGGAATATGATCAAACGTGAGCGTACCCATGTCTCGTGAAAAAGACTTTAGTCGAAAGGTCAAAATTTATAGTATAAAATAACATTCTTAGGAACAAGCTTTTATGCGGACAGGCCAATTCAATTTAAAACGGCCAATCGACATTAAATGAGAATACAACGTTAATTACAAAACTGTACCCAGAATATGGTAGTAGGCTCGCCCCCTACTAAATGGGACCTAACATCGTCAGCCAAAAAGTAGGTTTCACACATTACACTTCCGCTTGGGAATATAGGCGTGTCGGTGTTTTTTGCGTCAGAACGCAGACTAAACAAAAACAGACTACTCGAGGGTGGTAATGTAATATTTTCAGTGCAAACGCAGCAGTGTTACTGCCACGTAGCTGCGGCAACGTGACCATCAGATCCGCCGACCCGCTGGATGCGCCAGTCTTCAACCCTAACTTCTTTGACCACCCCGACGACATGATCATGGCCAAAGACGGAGTCGAGTATATACGACGCATCTTCGAGAGCTCGGTAATACCTATCTATATTAATATTTCATTTTCATTATTGGAAACTTAACTGGTTAATGTTATAATTTTTGTATAATCAATTCTGTATTTCTTCATATTGTATGTTTCCTTTACCTTGATAAATAAATCAATATATTTTTTTTATTTTAAAACAAGTATTTATACTGAGTTCTTAGATTTACGCGAATATTACACATGAAATAAAACTATTTTTTTCGGATTTTATCGCGGTTTATTTTGATTTTTAAGTTCCCGACGTTTCGAGTGCTTTGCAGCACCCATGGTCACGGGAAGGAGGTAGTTTTATTTTACAAGTATTTATAGCAAAAATGAAGATATATTGCTTAGTTGAGAAGTTCCTATGGCCTCCTTCCGGCTCCATCATCAGACCATGCTCACCATCCAGGTCTACAGTACTCGACAAGACAAATCCATCGTGCCCAAACACGGCGGGCTTATTTCGGCTTCATCATGAGACCCTGTACACCATCTAGTTCAGTAGTAGTTATCAATACCAATCCAACAAGCCTTAACACAAGCGGGTTATGTTGTGTATGTTTATGTATGTAAATGTTCCTATGGCCACCTCCCGACTTTATCTTCAGACCAGCTCCATGGAATCATATTATTGCATTGGAACAAAGATGATCTTATTGTACATTCCACTCGTCTCCACAGAATTAGTAATTCTTTCATGGGGCAATGTATACGCTTCTACAACAAATTACCCATAAATATCCGAAACATGCCTATAAAATAATTTTAAGAAGGCAATTAAAACTAGACTCTGTAAGAAACGGTATTATAAAATTTCGGATTATCTTGACGATAAAACAGATTGGGTTTGAGCAGGTCCTCAATCAGCAACATTTATAAATGATGTATAATACTTTTTTTTTAAAACAAAAACATGGTTATCGGAAAGGCCATACAAATTAAATTAAAAGACTAGCCCGCTGAGTTCCTCGCCGGATCATCTCAGTGGAGGCTGCGTTCCGATCCGGTGGTAGATGTAAAAAATGTAATAATTTTGACGTTTGTAACTGCTTATGTATTGGCCTATACAAATAAATGATTTTTGACTTTGACTTTGACATTGTCACCGAACCCTTATACGTATGCCAAATTGCAGCTCAATCAAGCAAGTGCTTGAAAAATCATAACAAAATTTGAGCCGGTAAAAGAGACAGACGGATACGGATAATGCAATGTCTACAATAGCGCCATCTATCGGGTCCAACTATACCTAAGAACTATCCGGGTGACCTCATAGTTAAAAAAATCGTCAAAATTCGACAGGGTTCAAGCCACGGGAAACTGTTAGTACTTGAAATTGAAGCCAATCGAACCAGAGCGGCCTAAGTTACATTTAAAATAGGACTAAATTCAGAATAGTGATTCTAAATAGAAAATTCATTGCTTCGATAAGGAATCCAGTCGGAGCGACCGCTCTATCCACTGAGCTATCAAATCACATAGCTGAAACATCACCAGGAAACTTCAGGCCGCTGCCAATACCCTAGGGGATTAGTTCAGAAAGTGGCGTAATATGGTGAACCCGGACAAGAGCGCTGCGGTATTCTTCTCCAGAGGTTACACCCCGCGCCCCTCCCTACGCCACCCCAGAAGTAATCTCGGTCAAGTGACCATTTTGGACCGGCCTTCATTCCCTGGATCAAACAAGTCAAATATCACCCTAAACAATACCATGACCTTCGGACCGCACATCAAGCAAGTCCGTTACCAAGCAGCCTTTGTGCTTGGCCGTCTTTACCCGATGATCTGCAAACTAAGTTAAATGTCCCTTAGGAATAAGGTGACACTTTATAGAACTCGTACACGTGACCAATCATGACGTGATAACGCTTGTGAGGTGTTCGGGCACGCCGCCCGCACTCACATCGATAGACTCCAAACGGTTCAATCCCGTTTCCTCTGCAAAGCCGTCGGAACCCCGTAGTTCATACGGAACGTCGATATCCATTCCGATCTCGGTCGCAAACCTATTCGCGCCTTTATTAAAAAGGCGACAAACCGATATTTCGCAAACGCGTCCAATCATAGGAATCCGCTAATCGTAGCCGCCGCCAACTACGAACCTAACTCCCCTCCTGTCAGCCGCTACCGCCGTCTGCGGCATGTGCTCACCGATCCTCCCGATGCCCTTACATCCCTTCTTTCGGATACAGATAACACACACACAGGATCAGACACCGACCTCGCCGGCGAGGTCAAAGAATCCCTTGGCCGCCGGCCGGTGCAGAGCACCACGGTGAGACACCTAGTATACGCCCTCCCCCATAGCGACTGCCCAAGCCGAGGTCATTCCGCCTTGAAGCGCCTTTGAGCTAGTTGCCCCCTTGCTCTTCTGGCTCGAGCGTAGTGGTTGTACACTCGCCCTCTTGTCCGGTGAAGCTGTAAAGGCCCCGCGGCCAACATCGTAGAGCATTCACACACACACATACACACGTAGCTGAAACGGTGTTTTTTTTCTGTATCACATCGTTGGAAACCCGATTCGTGTCTGTCTATTTAGAATCACTACTTTATATAAAACAAATGTGACATGCTTTAAATTAAAATAATTCCAAACATAACTATTAAAACCAAGCAAAAAACGGGAAATATTAATAACAACTAGTATGTAGTTGTTACTACCTTCTAATACGCTCTGCCTACCCCGCAACGCAAGGTATCTGGCGTGTAATATAGATAGATAAATAATACTAGTTATAAAACACTAAAATACTAGAGAGTACGGATACATTTATAACTACAGCGACCATGAAACTATTCATTCGTAAAATTCTAACTTTAAAAAAATCAGGTGGGTCTCGTCGCTCGAGGATCTTATCCCCCCTTCGAATGGGGTTTTTTCAACGCGCGTTAGTAAAGCGCTGGAATCAAACAAAAGGCAAACAGTACATTTTTTTGAAGAGCATTCACAGCACTACAACGCTACGCGTTTAAAAAGTACCTGTGTGAACGTAGGCTTATTATTTCTATCTATGTATCTTGATCATAACGCCAGATCCCTTGCGGAGTAGGCAGAGAGTACAGACAAAGTGCCAACAGGTTCTTTCCTTGCAGAGCTTCTCTTGATTCCTCCAATCTCATAGTTCGCCTCATACACGCTCGCCGGTTACCGTGACTCTTGACTTGTCCTTCAGATAAGATACGATCTGTTTAGTCATGGTAATATAGTGTATAGATAGGCTTATTCTTTAAGGCCTATATTTAGACTACGTGTGATTATAGCTCTCAAAAATGTAGTATACAGTCTCAGACTCTACCTTTGAACCGCCTGGCGGATGTTAAGTAAAGTTAAGTTACAAAAGTGTAAATCAACATTGAATGTTGATATTATATATACTATTTATATGGAAACCAGAAACCATAGAATCTTACCATGACACAGGTTAGCTATACTTTTAGGAACCTGGTACTTTTGTTTCAGCCAAGTGATACGTGATATATCTATGATAATAATAACGTCATCCTCATTGAACTGTTCTACAGATTCTACAAGAATACGGCATCACGTTAGACCCCGACTACACGGACGCGTGCTCCAACGAGAGTGAGGAGTGGTCGGAGGAGTGGAGCGAGTGCATGATCCGCCTGCACACGGACCCGCAGAACCACCAGCTCGGAACCACCGCCATCGGCATGGTCGTCGACCCACAGCTCAGAGTCTACGATGTCGAAAGTAAGTGCACACCTAGTGGCAGAGTTGGGCAAAAATTAATAGTGAAAGCATTAAATTAAAATTCTAATATTTCGAATGTTATCGCGTTTATTTTTGGTTTTTAAGTGCCCGTTTCGAGTGCTCTACAGCAGCCATGGTCGCGGGGGGGACTGAGGCATTTGACGTCCAAAAGTCATTGTTATTCTGGTATACCTCTGGGAGATTAATTCCAACTGAAATTTTAATTGATTGATCTTACAATTTAAAAATGCCCAACACTGCCTAGTGGGTAACGACAACCTCTTTAGCAAAACTATTTAAATCTTACTTCGTCGTGAAAAGGAGACAACGCTATAAACTGCGTAAATACAATACAATATACTTTATTGCACTCAAAAAAATTACAGAAAGAAAAAAAAGTAAGAAATTCACATCTCTTTCTTACAGAAAAATTATATTTTAACTGCTTTTTAAAGTGATCGTGGTACGCGTCCTGATTTTATTTATTAAGTATTTTAAATAAAATTGTACTATCAGTAACGCGCTTCATATTCAATTTATATTTTAAGTTTTTTATGTAGAAATCATCCTTCCCAATTTGGGGAAATGTCGCAAGTTATGTATGACTTCTACTGCAGAAGCCTGTAACTGATTGAAAATCACATGGTGACCGGCATCATTATTCCGGTGGGGCTTAATAGAGAGCTCCTCAATTCCTCGCTGGCTTAGCGCCTCCAGATGTTCGCAGGGCTGTGGCGAGCTCTGTAGAGAGAGAAGAAAAATAGAAAATGACTTACGGCACCCCATGCATGGCCACACCCCCACTTTAGCAAAGGCTGAAGAGCCGTAAAAGCTTTACTAAATATGTCGACCCAATAACATTGTAGCCACCAAAAGCGTGGTGCAAAATTTGGAGGGATGGAGTGTCCCTTCCAAATGCTTTTGTAACACCGGTTGAGAGTCTCCCACCTGGACATAAATTACCATGACTGTGTGTGACATTATTAAATAGACTTCGGACTCGGGTCGGGTCGGGTCAGTCGGAGCAAGGAAAATATGTTCAGGTGGAGACTTACAGACAATACCAATCTGAGGTGTTTGTGCGGTGTAACCCAAACGACGGCCCACCTTACATCGTGCCCCACATGCCCCAACACCTGCATGCAACAGGTCTTCATAAATGCCACCGACAATGCAGTCAAAGTGGCCGCATTCTGGGCCGCTTCTATATATAAATTCAACATGTCTGCCGTCGAAACGATATGAAGAATCCCTCGATCTCCCTCGTTAGGGCACGCTTATGGAGGAAGCTGATTTAATTTAAACACATAACCGAACAAACTATTTCAGATTTGCGTGTGTGCGACGCTGGATCGATGCCGACGGAGCCGACAGCCAACCCTCAGGGTGCGATCATGGTCGTCGGAGAGAGATGCGCCGAATTCATCAAGGAAACCTGGGCGTGAAATTTGTAAAACAACGTCTAAAACGCCAAATACCAAATAAACTACGCAAGCAAATAGTCTGATATTTAATTACTTATTTATTATAATAACAGTTCAAAACAAAGAGCTTAGCCGAATGACTATGAGTGACATTCCAGTTTATCCAACAAAATAAAGCAGAAAATTCAACTAGAAATCAACATAGGCTTTATTACTTATATCTATTAATTAGGCGCCATAAGAGCGTGGTTTACATCCATTGCTATGATCATCGTATGCATTTTAAACTGTAATGAGATATAATAGACCTAAACGCTCCTGCAGTTTTTAGAACAACGCTCTTGTAATTTATTTGGCCAACACAGCTTTACCTAATGAGGAGTTTGTTTGGGGAAATATCTTGTATAAAAAAAATGGTCCTCAAATGAGTTTTACTCGCCATACCAACACCATTTAACAATAATATTTTTTTTTTTGACGAAATAATTCAAAGTCTTGTTTGGAAATTTAAGAGATAAATGCAAGAGTAGTGTCATAACTATTCAGTTTCATTTTTAAAATTAAAATTTCAGTTATTTAGTTAGATACTGTATTATATGTATATAATATTTTATATCGTGAATTATATAGATCTAAGGTTAGATATGTTTGTATACTAATGTACTAATCTTTTATCAATGCAACGTTATACATTGTAATATTACTATCACAATAAATTGTTGAAAGTGGCTCCGTGTTTTCTTAACATCGTTACTGGCTGATAGCTTAAAAAAAATCAAAATTCAAAAAATAAAGATTACGAATAGAGCCCTATAGTATGTTACGACACAGCATTTTTAATGAAGCGGTAAACTAATAAATTATACTGAGGGTAACTAAAAATAAGGAAGTACTGGCAATATCGAAGGGCAATGTAAAAGTAAAACAACCACTTAGTGACAAAATTTTATACGTACACACATGAAACAAATAAAATAAATGCACGCATTTAAATTATGTTAATACTATAAGTTAATTTTTTATTTGCAACCTAAAACTATTTTTCGGATTTTATCGCGGTTTATTTCTGATTTTTAAGTTCCCGACGTTTCGAGTGCTTTGCAGCACCCATGGTCACGGGAAGGACTGGGGTCCCTTGGGGAGTTTTATTTCATAATTATTTTATAATTTAAAAACAAATCATCGGGCCATTTGAACTAAAAACATACTTCATTTCAAAATGAATGACATAAAACAATTTAGATCTCCACTTTATCCAAGGAATGATAATTATTTTTTTATTTTTTTTTTAAAACGTAGCCCCACACTAGGATTTATTCCTGTGTCGTGGGTGCGTTTACAAACATGAAAATTCACAAACAAATATACAATAGTATACAAATTCACAATAGTATACCAATAAAAAGCTGTATATTATGGCCACACACAATTTTATAATCACTGAGATATTGTATCTGTACACAAAAGGCTGAGAATAAAGAATAGTTTAAACCCATAGTTCAAAAAAAATCCGTTTAAAAATAAGTTTAACATCAAATACCCTGTTTAATCTTCTTGCCATCTTGTCTACGTAACCATCTCTGTTCTGATCGATCATGTTGAATGCCTCCTTGAACTCGGCAATTTAATAATTTGTCAAAATAAAATCGGAGGGTTATGGAAAGTTGATGATGATAATTACGATATCGGTGATGATGATGATATTAATACATTATAAATAAGGGCTTATTCAGTAAATGGTCCAATTAATATCGTACATCTGTTACAATAATTCTGTCATAAAATATGAGCGTTATGGAAAGTTTATGGAAAGTTGATAATGATAAAAACGATAATGATGACGATGAATAAGTTGACAAAATAATATCATATTTCTATCACAATAATTCTAATATACAATTTAGTGGAAATATATGCACTCAGATTTGTAAATACAGTGTAAGGTATATCCTTTTTATAAATTTTAAATAAATTTGAAATAATTATTACGTAAATTTATTTTACCTACCTATTTTATCATTGTATACAAACGCGAATTATAATGGTACGTATGGAGATAACTTATTAACATTTCATTATATAATTATTACATTAATTCAACAATGACGTTCGTAATATCGCATCTGAATAAACAAATATCCGAAACTAAAATGTTAATAAAAAAATATATTGTGTGTGTGTGTGTGTGTGTGTGTGTGTGTGTGAATGATCTATGGTGTTAGCCGCGGGGCCTTTACAGCTTTATCGGATAAGAGGGCGGGAGTGCAACCACTACGCTTGAACCAGAAGGGCAAGGGGGCAACTAGCTCAAGGGCACCTTGAGGAGGAACGGCCTCTGCTTGGGCAGTCGCTATGGGGAAGGGGGTATACTAGGTATCTCGCCGTGCTGCTCTGCACCGGCCGGCGGGCAAGGGTTCTTCGACCTCGCCGGCGAGGTCGGTGTCTGATCCTGTGTGCAGTATCTATATACTAAAAAAAAGGAAGTAAGGACATCGGGACGGTCGGTAAGAATGTGCCGCGGACGGATGCAGCGGCTGATTGGAGGGAATAAAAAAATGCAATGTCTCACCTATAAGTAGAGTCTCAGTACCCGGCACTTCAGTAGTTCGGCACGTCCAATAATCCGGCACCCTCCGCCCGCGCCCCCTCACCGCTCCCTACGCCCGCTCTGCGCACACCCTACGGCATTCTTTTGGACTCACCTGCTTAAAAAAACTCCTTTGAACTTAAAAAAAAATATTTATTGGTAACCCTAATCTCACTTCAACGTCCCCCTGTCAATGTCATACACGGGCCTTGAAAGATCCTTGTCGCACTTTACTAGAGAAGTTACGTCAAACAAAAAACGGCAAATCTGCGACTGGCGTAAAGTGCCATTTCACTTGATGACAACGTCAGTTCCGAATTTGGCTACGTCAAACAAAAAATTGCGCGTACAGCCGTACAAGGATCTTTTAGCCCGCGGCCAAAATTGGAACTAACGCGGTCATCAAATGAAATGTGACCAACCATCACTACATGACAGTCGCAAAGTGAATGAGAGAATGAAATTTACCCAAGTTCTTTTTTGTACTAGTAACTGCGCGGACTCATCTGTTGAAAGATCTCCTTAGATATAGGAAAATGTTACTAAATGTTAACCCTTATTTTACACCATTGCCCCTGTCAAAGTCCTCCATAGGCCAAAAGATCCTTGTCGCACTCTACTAGAGAAGGTACGTCAAACAAAAAACGGCAAATCTGTGTCTAGCGTAAAGTGCCATTTCACTTGATGACAGCCTCAGTTCCGAATTTGGCCGCGTGTCAAAAGATCCTTGCCGGACAGTACTAGAGACGCTACGTCAAACACAAAATTTCGCGTAACTTGACCGCGGAGTTAGCACGGATGTTTGTATATACACCAGACTGGCCGTGAGACGAGACGTTACCCTCGCTAGGTACGTAGTGGACGTCTTAAAGGGGAAAGTGAATCACCCGGAGATATTAGAGGAGCTCCAGCTTTGCGCGCCTGATAATTATGTCGGTGCGCGCCGGCGGCCTCCGTTGCTGAGTGTTCCGGTAGCTCGCACTAATTTACTCATGTATGCCTGTGGCTCGCGCTAAATGTATTGTGAATCTCATACATAAAGAAATTGATATTTTTAGTTGCAGCCAGACGAAATTTATTGAATGCGCAACTAGGTGTTTAGAACAAATTAATAATAATATGATTTAATTTTTGGACATACATAATGTTGTTGGTTATAGCATCGATTTTGGTAACTGTAAGGATGTTGTAATCATTATATTAATACGTGAAGCAAAAACTTTGTACCCCTTTTTACGAAAATTGCGCGGACGGAGGAGTATGAAATTTCCCACACTTATAGTTTATATAGAGGAGTGCAGAATGCTAATATTTTCTTAAAATTATGCATAAACCATACATTAAATCAAAAAAAAAACATCCAATCCAATTTATAATCTATGGCTCCATCGTTAACCGATGATTCTGCCAATGTCAAGTTTGCCAAGTTTAAAAAAGAAAAAAAAAAGTGACGAACAATCGGTTTAAATATGTATGAGCGGTAAACTTAACGATAAAACACCAGAACATCAAATTAACTTGGGCAATAAAAAAAACTTGGTAAAGTAGGTACGAAAACTGTTTTTTTTTTTAATGAATTGCGGCAAAGTCAAAATACGTAAAAGTAAAAAAAGAGGATGAAAGAAACGCTTATGAAGCATAATATGAAAACAAATATAAGCTATAACCTAATATGATTTACACTGATAAACTTGTACAAAGTATTAATTAACGGTGAATGCGCCAAAGACAGCATATATGGGATGTTTACCGGACGAGGTATATTGGCTGGTAACAGATCATATAAATGGGTTCTAAGTCGAGGGCAGAAAAAGAACAGGTGCTCTAAGGAGCCCTCCGCCAGTCCACACTTGCACAGAGAATGATCCCTCACTCGAATCTTCTCCAAAAATACCGGGGTGCAAACAAAGCCTAATCGTAGTCTAATTATCACAGAAGTTGCTAACTTATTAACGTTATGTTTAAAAAACCATGGTCTTGTTGGGATAGTAGGCTGAATACTGCCATAATATTTTCCCTTGATGGCTTGAGATTTTTGCCACAAATTGAGCCAAGATTTGAAAAGCGAGGGCTTGACAAGAGACCGGAGATCTCGGGAAAAACAGTTAAAATAGGTGTCACATCCAGTATGAGATGCAGCCTTAGCACATGCATCCACTGTTTCAAAAAAAAACATTAGACACACTACCATGTATTTGACACAATACACTTCAAATTATTTGTCTATAGTCCTACTGAATGTCAAACAACCAGCAAACCATGAAAGAGTTTTTACAAAAAACATCGCTTACAAAGAAGTTTTGTATCATTAATTAAATTATCGAAATATGTATGTCAAGTTCAATGGACAGCATTTTCTTTATATCATAGTTTATCGTTACAATAAAAAAAAAATAAAAAAAATGGTTCTCTTTATTTTAATCATCATCATATTTAAATTTCATATAAATGTTTGAAGTTTTTTTTTTTGGCGGGAAGTGGAAGAGTGATGTTGTCAATTTGTTTTAATTTCCATAACTTGTGTTATTTCGACAAATAATGTGTAATATTGGTGGAATATTAACCATTATGTGTACTTATATGTGCATGAGTGAAGGTAATTGTAACAAAGTGATCAAAACGTGCCTTTTTGACTTCCCTCAAAACGGCCGTCGCAATTGGTATGTAAAGTATCCACCGCTTTACTATCCAGGGTGGGATACTACATCAATTTCATTATCATCGTTATCATCAAGTTCATCGGGGAATCGAATTAATTTAAACAAACACGATTACATATCTCACTGGACACTGGCAAAATACACTTAAAATTAGTGTGAAGCCATAACTTAAAGAAGAAGAAGAAGAAGAAATGTTTGAAAAAAAATAGGCCAATTAACAGTGTACCTTTGGCGAAATCTCTGATTATAGAAGAAGTCTTTGGCAACAGAACCTTAATAATGTTCAAACTTATAATTTAAATTAATTATGGTCGTATTTCGACCAATGGGCGACCACTAGTTTATAATAAATAAATAAATAATTATTATAAGATAAAAAGAAATTGTTTCTGCAGTTATTTAAAGAGAAACTCAGTGGACATTAAGTCATATTTTCTAAATAAAACTTAGCACTTGAAGACATCACGTTCCGTGAAGCACCTGGAACCAAAGGAACTATAGTCCCGATGCTCTTACATCCCTTCTTTCGGATACAGGTACCACACACAGGATCAGACACCCACCTCGCCGGCGAGGTCAAAGAATCCCTTGCCCACCGGCCGGTGCAGAACACCACGGCGAAACACCTAGTATACGCCCTCCCCCATAGCGACTGCCCAAGCCGAGGCCGTTCCTTCTTGAGGCGCCCTTGAGCTACTTGCCCCCTTGTCCTTCTGGCTCGAGCGTAGTGGTTGCACGCTCGCCCTCTTGTTCGGTGAAGCTGTAAACGCCCCGCGGCCAACAGCGTAGATCATTCACACACACACACACACAAAAAAGGAACTATAGTATTTTTCATCTAAGGTGGGTACTTTGACAGTTGTAAGTGACAAAGAAAATTATACTTTATTCAATGGTAATAAGAGGCATGACCCGTTTCTATATTTATGGTTTTATGCCTTAACACCATTGAATTAAATATTAATTTCGTTTGGCAATTAGAACTGTCACTACCCTTCTTATGTGAAAAATATTATAGAGCGTATTACGTGCGTGAGGATTCATGAATACTATAAAGGTTAACACCAAAAAAATTACCGTCACGCCTATCTTCCCTAAGTGGGGGTGGCAGAGGTGTACTGAGTACACCCACGTTTCGCCGACGATGTTAGGTCGCATGTAATAGGGGGCGAGCCTATTGCCGTATACCGGGCACAATTCCAGACGCCGGACTCATACTGGGAATTTTTCGTTAGAAAAACTACATTTGTCCATCCTAGGATTTGAACCCAGGACCTCGTGATCACAAAGCGATGTGCATTGCCACTAGACCAACGAGACAGTTAAAAGGTTTACATGAATAAAAAATATTCCGATTCTGAATATGCACTCTAAATTTGGCTACAAAAAATTACTTGAGATGTCTTCTCTAGTATAGTGCGACAAGGATCCTTTTGCCCGTGGATTACACTGATTGGGTGTGGTGTGTAATTAGGGTTATCATTTAGTAAAATTCCTGCTTCCAAGGAGATATTTCAACAGGTCCGCACGACTACTAATTAAAAAAAGAACTTGGGTAAATTTAACAGCAAACGGCCACTCTGCGACTGTCATAAAGTGACATTTCACTTGATGACGGCGTTAGTTCCGATTTTGGCCGCGGGCCAAAAGATGCTTGTACGACTGTACGTAGTGCATAATAACTCAACCACTGTGACAGAGATGGTTTTCGATAGCACACAATCTGATCCAAGATCGAACCCAGGCCCTCGTGATCGCCACTCTGCTTATGCGCCATTAGACGGAAGCAGTCAACATTCGTCGAATATATTCTATAGCTTGTTGCGAGCTATAAAATGTTCATAATAACATTTTGTATACGTACCTGCATTTTTGTGTTTTCGTAGGCTACGAAGACATAGCGCGCCTTGATTCGCGTTTTCGCGCTCATTCTTTTGAGGGCTAAAACGCGTACGAAGATAGTTCCACTCCGATCTAGGTCTCGAACCTATTCGCGCCTATATTAAAAAGGCGCGAATAGGTTCGAGACCTCGACCTCGAGACTCGCGCGACACTTCGCGAACGCATCTACCCATGCGAATCCGTTAATCGTAGCCGCCGCCGACTACGATCCCCGACCCCTGCCGCCACCGCCGGCCGCGACATGTTCTCTCCGATCCCCCCGATGCTTTGTCATCCCTTCTTTCCGCTCAGAATACGGGCGACGACGACGTAGTCGTAGATCCCCTCCCATAGCCGGCGTTTGACCGGTGCACCCCGTCCCCCCACAGCGACTGTCCCAACCGAGGGCCCTCGATTATGTCGCCCCTTGCCCTTCTGGCTCGAGCGTAGTGGTTGCACGCTCGCCCTTAAGTCCGGTGAAGCTGTAAAGGCCTCGCGGCCAACAGCGTACATCACTCACACACACACACACACACACACACTTACACAAGAAGATAGCATACATACAAAAAAAAACAAATGACAATGGCCCTGGAACCAATAAACATGTGACCTATACCATAATTATTTATCAATTTTATTCTATTAGTTGTAAATATTCATATCTAACGGACAATTAGCAATCCAAAACGAATATTTCAAAGTACTGTAAGTACTTAAATCGAAGTCGCCGACATCTTTTCCGAATTTCAACGTTGTTATTGAACTACGGTTGGAGATGTCAATTCTATCAATTGGTTATATTTCATCAATTACATTCAACCATAATCGATTTGTTTATAGCTAATATAGTTTTACACAACGATTTTACAGATGTATTGTAAACTACTAAATTATAACCTTAAAACATAATACTCTTTTGCAATAATGCGATTCCCCTGCTTGTCCGTTTAATAATAAATGCATGAAAGAAAATAATTTACATGTGACTTGAAATCATACAAGCATTTTTTAACCGACTTCAAACAGGAGGAGGTTTTATATTCGTCTGTATGTATATATTTTTTTATGTATGTTGACCGATATTTCCGTCAATTGTGGGCCGATTTTGATGATTCTTTTTGCATTGTGTACATTATAGCTCTTAGGTGGTCCCATTTCAATTTGATTGGTATTGGACCTTTGACTTTAAAGATACAATAGGGGACTCCTTTACTGCAAACAGCACGAATGTGGAAATTCAGTCATTATGAGTATTATATCAATCCTGTAGGTACCTTACTGTAGAACTAAGTAGAGTAATATAATATAAGGTATACAAATATTAATTATTAATTCACACATCACTTAAAATTGTAAAACCTAAAAAAAGGGAAACTGACTTCACAAAGCAAAAAATAAATATTTGAAGTCGGTGCCAAATAACTGACCACATCAACCGGCACCGACTTCAAATCTTTATTTTTTGCTTTGTGAAGTCGGTTTCCCTTTTTCAAAAAAAGATTTTTATTTCATTGCTGTTTTTACGGTTTCGTACACATAATTTTGTTTGTAAAGCATTATTAAGTCAGTGTGCGCATTTCGTTACTACGCGAATCTCGTGTGCAATCAAGACTATTACTTAACTTTTATTTTGTTTACTTAACTTTTAACTGTGAATTGTGGACTGTGAATAATAAACTCTGATTTACAAGATCATCAATCGTTTAACTACAATTCATCGGTACTAATACTCTTAGTGTAGAGATCTACCCAAACTCTACACTGTTGGTTCTCGGGTGAGTCCTGTATGGACGCAGAACAATGTCCTTCACACCACCTCTACTACCACGGCTTGAGGAAATTACCCAAAAAGGGGTGGGAGACGTGTCCTGTACACCCACTTTTCGCCGACGATGTTAGATCCCAATATAATAGGGGCGAGCCTATTGTCATTATACCGGGAACAATTCCAGACTCCGGACAGTTGTTGTAGATTTTTCGATTTATAAACTACCGACCGACCTAGGATTCGAATCCCGGACCTCGTGACCGCTATCCGACACCACTAAATCAACGAGGAAGTCTTGTCAAAAAAATTGTCTATTTTACATTACTCTTTAGTCATACAGGAAAAGTGACTACCTATTCGCGAAAAATTAAATAATATTTCGGAAAACCTAATAATAATTTGTGAAAGCCCAATAATAGTACCAAATTTTAGTCAGCTGTTTTGGGGATTCTTTTGTGAGATGACACACGTACCTAACTTTAACCATGTATAAAATGTGCGATGTCTAAATTAACTCAAAACCGCAGGTAAGCGACCACGCTACATGTGCACGCAACCCTGCTATAATACAAATAATACACTGTATTGATATGGTGATACATGTCCCGCCGACAATATATAAGTGGATACCAAAATTAAGACAGTTGATCATTTCTCATCGCGCCGTGTGAGTACATCATTGTTTTTAACCCATAGATACTTAATTAGAAAACAGAACTAAATTAATTAAATAGGCAGTTTAAAAAAAATATTGATTATTACCCATTTTTAATTTCCGACCTTTAATTAAAAAACAAATTAAAAAATATAATTTAATAAAATTACATGCACTGATTTTAAAACAATATAGCAAAAAAAGTCCATCTGTTTCTAATGAACACAACTAAGAAACTATTTTATTACTTAATTACATTTTACTTCATAGCATACTTTAATTTTTAGTTCATAGGACTTTTAGCAACGAAATCAGCGAGCGAACAGCTAAAATATGGAGTCTATTTTAGCTCCTGAGGTGAGTCAATTAACATACAATATACGTTTTATTTAATTTTTGTACAATTCCCACCTCTTATCTGTAAGAACAATATAATAATACCTGTTTATAATTCATATTATGACTTCAATAGACTCGACCATATTATATAATTATAAAAGGCTAAAGCATCAAACTAAATAATTAACCGCGTCATAGTATCTCTAGAAAACATAATCGTTAGAATCAACGGAAAGAGGCTTATTGTACCCAGTAGTGGGTAATACCAAGTTGTGAATGATGACGACGAAGGATCGTTCATCAAGTAGAGGGAAAACCTTCGTCCAGTATTAGTTTAAATAAACCTTTTTGAAAGTCAAGTGTTTCCGTAAGTGACAAGCGTGTATGAGAGTGGAAGAAGCGAGATATATTTGTAAAGAACCATTGGATACTCGTTATTCTATGGCTAACCTGCGAGAGATTTGGTATTTCCTTAAATAAGGTGTAATCTTTTTATAAGCACTTGAATTTTTTGGCGTAGATCTGTGCCTGTCCTGTGATTCCCGAAGGCCCCTCGGTAGCAGACTCGCCAGGATGCTCCGGCAACTATCTATTCATGATGTACCTGCAAGCGTTCTTGTGGGGGAGGTGCGACATCGCATCCCCATGCGAGAGGATTACATCGGCAACCAAACACCTTGATTATTACGATTTCATCGTGGTGGGCTCGGGACCCGCGGGCGCCATCGTGGCTGGCAGACTTAGCGAGGATGGAAAGTATAATGTGAGTATTGTTTAATAGATACCTAACTATACTAAGTATATAACTCATAAGTCGCGGGGCCTCGGGCAGCTTACAGAACTCTTAGTTATCTCACATCGTTGTCTGCTTTAAATGTTGGCAACATTATACTAGTCAAATATTGGTGGCTTATGCCACCACTTGTCAAATATTATTGTCCAATACACGATTAAAAAAATGGATGGTTTAATTTAAACGAAAGAAAAATGTTTGCAATAGATATTTAAATACTGATACAAGAAAAAAATGTCTGTATTTCGTTACATAAAATATTACTGAAAATAAATGTTTTACTCTACCAAAACGGGAAAACGAGATAAAAACTAGTCTGAAAATTACTGATAAAATTTAAAAACGACGACGTTTAGGTGTTTACTTATTGAATCGAATACTAGATACTTAATAACGCGTTCGATTTCCGCACAGGAAAAATCAATGGGTGACCAAGTATTGGTTCTGGTCTTGATACTTCTGCATGTGAATATTATGTTTGTAAATGCATTCACAATACATTATTCCAAATTTTTAAAAAATACGTCAGTTATTACAACCGAAAATAGATATAATATTCAAAATTAGCCAATAAAAAAACATCATTTCTAAAACTTTTATGTAGTTTCAAAATTAGATCATTACTGGTATTTTAAATTCAACAGTTTCTATAGGTACTTTAGATGCATCTGACTGACTTGCTTCCACATTTACCTTAAACTATTTACCTATAATAACCACCTGCAAAAACATGAAGCAATATCACTTGAAAATTCTTATTTTTTGTAATTAAGCAAGCTAAAACATCACAAAAATTGCATCGCCAAAATGAGAATCATGTTTAAAATTTTAGATAGTGTCTGTCTAATGAAAGCTGAGAGTGATTTTTTAATGTTTTCATAAGCTAGCAATACTGGAACTTCTGTCACCTATTGTTCCAGTGAACCGCGGACATGGACTGATTTTAATACAAGCTAAATTTTTCTCCGCCGTTCCTCCACTCTCCTATGTGTATAAATGTGTTCCTTAAGATTATATACTTATTTTACATCATTTTTGCTGATGCTCTATATTTTTAGTTATTCAAGCATAAAAGCCCAGTTCATCCGAGATTGCACGACATATTATTTTTTATTTGCCGCCTTTTCTCACTTTCAATTTTCATTAGACAGTCTCTACCTCCATATTTTTTCCGACTACGGCAAATCCTAACAAAAGGGTTATGTGTTAAGCAGTCTATGTCTTTGTCTTTGTGTTTACGTATCATGTTCGACCGTAGCACGCCGTAGCGCCTCAACTGCATATCCGATTTTGATGAATGAATGTCAATCAATTCGTTGTTGCAATATGACTGATGTCACATCCAAAAACTAGGGGTCACTTATTTTTTTTCGTTTTTTATCAGTGAGATGGCAAATGAGAGAGGAAAAAATCATGAGTTCAAAGATATAGAACAATATTAAATAGAGCAAGCTATAGAAAACCAATTTTACTATGTTTCAGCGTTTATTCCGTAGTCGAGTTTCTGTATTTTTTTAACTTTTTTTTCCTTGTTAGTTTCAATGACAATACGATTTAGCGCAGTGGTTAAGAGCTTAAGCCGCTCCGCCCACTGCGTCTAATAGTCGCGGGTTCGATTCCCGCACGGGCCAAATCTTTGTGTGATCCACAGTGATTTCTTCCGGTCTGGGTATTTGTGTATGTGAATTTTCATGTTTGTAAACGCACCCACGACACAGGAATAAATCCTAGTGTGGGGCTTCGTTTTAAAAAAAAAAAAAAAAAAAAAAATGATGATTTCATGCGCTAACATACTGTCTGGTCTTTCTGTATGCCTAGCCCAGCTGTTTAATAAAAAACTACCTATTCGGGAAAAAGATGAGAATAAGACATTCATCGCTTTGTTAGAATACTAACTCAAATCAATAATGTAAACATCGGTTCAAACACTGAAAATAATTGATGACTGTTCGCGTGACTCGTTAGGGGCACAGGGAAAAGTTGTATTACAAAAACGAAAATACCAGTTTGTCTTAGCATCGGTCACGTATGCACGATACCTTTTATTAATATAATTAACATAAACATTTGAACAATGAACCATTTGAAGCGCAACATTTTGGACACTTATTCGCTATGACTAATTGAACACGTAACACAGCGCGTTACGATAACATATTGTGTGTGTGTAATTATCTACGCTGTTGGCCGTATGGCCTATACAGCTTCACCGGACAAGAGGGCGAGCGTGCAACCATTCCGCTTGAGCTAGAAGGGCAAGGGGACAACTAGCTCAAGGGCGCCTCAAGGAGGAACGGCCTCGGCTTGGACAGTCGCTATGGGGGAGGACGGTCACTAGGTGTATCGCCGTGGTGCTCTGCACCGGCCGGCGGGCAAGGGCTTCTTCGACCTCGCCGGCGAGGTCGGTTTCTGATCCTGTGTGCGGTATCTGTATCCAAAAGAAGGAATGTAAGAGCATCGGGAGGTTCGGTGAGAAGATGCCGCGGACGGCGGTAACGACTTATAGGAGGGGTACGATAACATCGTGATATGACCCTTCAATAATACTCCAGTGGCATACGGAATACCACAATCATTTCACGAAGTTTTCGTAACGCGCTGCAATTGGTCATAGCGAATAAGGGCCCTGTTCGACAATTCCCGCTTCTCATTCATCTCAATAAACGCGGATTTGTATCACAACGCGGTGTCTATGTGAAATTACGACCGGCGTTGTTGATTACTCCTCTTCCCCTATTCGTGTCGTATTAATTGACTTATAATTCAAAAACATCGGTATCAGAATATTTTTCATTCATGTAAGCCATTATTGTATTTACGAATAGCCAGTAAAGTTACTAAGGTCACTCTAAGACTCCGAACTGTCATTCGCGGGGAGTTTCCACGGTTACTCTTTTAAAATATTTTTTTTACATTTTGTTGTGGGGTGTGGGAGAATAATGTAGGTTGGTTGTCAGGAGGGGGCGTAGTTAAATTAAGCAAATGATACTGTTCATGAGAACATCTATATGGATTCCTCATTTACAAAAAGGATGTTTTCAAAAATAAGTTTTTATAGCCATATATACCATGGTCAGTTGAGGAGTTCCTATTCCCTCCTTACGGCTTCATCTTCAAACCCTGGTAGAGCCCTAGTACTTATCAAGACAAATCTAACGGGACTACATGAATCTACAATCGGATACCCGCAAATGCTTGATGAATGGATCAAAAAAATTTAAACCGAAAAGACAGACAGACAGACATATGAAACAGAGCAAGCTGAAAGCTTGTAAAAAGTAGAAATCATTTAACATCCATCTGGCACTCCTTGACAATACAAATATCGATCTTTTCGGCTTCACACCAAATTTTGTAAAATTAAAAGCTAGTTACATATGTAACTAGCTTAGACAGGAACCTAACATTATTCTAGGATAAAAAGTATCCTATGTGTAAATGCAGGTAATAAACTATGTGTGTACTAAATTTCATCCAAATCCGTTCAACAGTTTTAAGTAACAAACATCCAAACATTTAAACATTTACATTTATAATATTAGTAGGATGATAAAATAATGCGGTAGGTGTTTCCAATTTCAGTGGTCTAAAATGTAATAATTTCTTCAAGGTGTTGCTGATAGAAGCAGGGGGACCAGAGCCCATTGCTGCCAAGGTGCCGTCGTTCTACCCTAACTTCTGGAATCAAGAAGACATGGACTGGAACTACTATACAGAGAAAGGAAACTACTGCCTCGACCAGGGCGACAAGGGTTGTAGGTGGCCGAGAGGAAAAGTTCTAGGTAAGATCTTTGTCATCTAGATCGTCGACAGTACATTTTACCACAGTTAATATACACCATGTAATTTTAGTCGACCTGGAGCAAAAGCTCAGCAATGTATCCAATGCCTGCTATTGCCACACACACACGCAGGCACGCACACAAGTCAATGTACAATATTATAGTAAGTGTATACTCCCGACCGAGTCTTATCTGAAGGACAATTCAAGAGTCTACGTAATCGGCGAACATTTTTGAGCAATCTGTGACTGGAGGAAGCCAAAGAGGTATTTGAGGAGAGAACCTGTTGGAACTCTGTACTATCTGCCTACCCTGCAAGGAATCTGACGTGATGATATAGATAGATAGGTATATTCGCGGTTCCCTCCCCTATCATGGATACCTTTCACCCAGTTCGCCCAAGCTAGTTAGCGCCCTCTCAACCGCCCCTATAGTATCCGCTGGAAAAAAAATTATTAGAGGGCAAGTATTAAAAGACTCTTTAACACTTGCTAAAACATCAACTGCGATCAATTTAAGAATGAAAGTCGTATAAGTACGAAATGTAAATATCAACCTTAAGAACATACAATACAAATATAACATATACATTACTTTTACATTTGTATTAAATTTTAATGTCCTGGATATTGAATAATTAATGTATTATTTGAATTATGTCCATATATTCTGACTTGCACGTCATGGAATAATCAACATTTTTTTTGGATGGTATTTTGTCAAGTGTTCGTCTTATTTTTCTCAATTTTATCCTCCACCAGAACAAATAAAATACTTCATATTATTATGCTAATTAGAGAACACGGAGACGAAAAATGTATTTTAAACTCTTTAACACAGCAACACCAAAAATTATATTACTTTATAGTCGAAAGCGATTATTGATTGAAGATTTTTAACCGAATAGTTAATGTATTCTTTCTAGTTATCAATAACTTGTCTTTCTAGTTATCAAACTCAGGTTTTGCCACTTAAAAATGTATAATTATGTAAGGGCTGATTTTTAAAAAGGGGCCATCTATAAATTACATCATACGAATTTTATGGTTTCTAAAAGCCTCCCTCGCCCTGTCCTTGTAACAGGTCACATTTCTTTGACCCCCTTCCCCCAGTGTAACATTTATTATTATATTAAAACAGCACTTCCGTAGTTCTTTTTTATTATTTTTCAACGTAGCCCCACATTAGGAATTATTCTTATGTGAGTGCATCAACGAACCTGAAATTCATGTACACAGACACCCAGACCCAAACAAATATTTGTGGGTCACAAAAAGATTTACTCGAAGTAAGAAGGGTGGCAGAGAGATTAATGCCAACGATGTTAGCTCGCATGTTATAGGAGCGAGACTATTGCCATATGCGCCGGGCACAATTCCAGACTGCGGACTGATACTAGGAATTTTTCTATAGAAAAACTACATTTTGTCGGTCTTAGGATTTGAATCCAGGTCATCGTGATTGCTACGCGCATTATTCGCTGCTAGACCAACGAGACAGTCAGCCAGAAAAATAGGTTTACTTCATACTACATGACCCGGTGAACTTCGTACCACCTAAAATTAATTTGAGTGTATTCATAAGCGATTATCACAAACTTACCAATTTCGATTTTTCGGCTGTTTCTTTGGATTTTCCTAAACCACCCCAGAATTAAGGCGAACAATGCAAAAAAATAGCCAATCGGTCAAGCTATTTCTAAGTGTTTGCGTTTACGCACGGCAATTGATTTTTAAATATATAGATTATTCAATTTTTCAGGTGGGTCGGCCGTAATTAACGGCATGATGTACAGCCGAGCGCACAAGGCCGACTACGCGAGCTGGGTGCACCACGGCGCCGATGGCTGGTCGTGGGAGGAGCTGCAGCCGTACTTCGACATGACTGAAGGCAACAAGCAGATCGGCTCGCTGGTCAGCGCGGAACACCACTCCGATAAAGGACCGCTGCCCGTGCAAACCGTAAGAGTTCTTTATTGTATTGGTATGGAAATTTAAAAGTAAGATGCATAGGTATTGTTCGGAATAAGATGTGAATGTTTCATATGTAGCAGGAATGTTGTGGCAGGATTTGACAAAGGGAAGATCTTCCAGCCAGACCGGTATTGTCTGGCGGAGCCTGCCACTCCCCCAAGAATTGCTGTCGGGGGCTTGTAATGTTACACGTGGTTGAAGCTGTAAAGGCCCCGCGGCCAGCAGCGTAGATCATTCACACACACAAAGTTACATGTCGTGCGCACTCTAATGTCGCGTTTTAGACATGTATGGCGAATTGTCAGCGCCTTCTATTAGTAGGTAGTCGCAACTAAGTAGCGATGTATAGGGTCAGTACACATAGCTTAAAATGATGTAACCATAGCACTGTTCCAACATTTCAGCATTTACACAAATAGCTAGTTAAATGCTATTAAGGTGCCAACATACTTATTGCTTTTTGGTTGTTGTTTAATATTGTGTAATTTTACATTACACCTAATTCTTCTTCTTCTTCTTTTTAAAAACGTAGCCCCACACTAGGATTTATTCCTGTGTCGTGGGTGCGTTTACAAACATGAAAATTCACAAACAAATACCCAGACCGGAACAAATAATTGTGGATCACACAAAGATTTGTCCCGTGCGGGAATCGAACCCGCGACTATTCGACACAGTGGGCGGAGCAGCTCAAGCTCTTAACCACTGCGCTAAATCGTCCGTCAAGTAAGTATTATCATAAATAGTAATTTGGAATGTACAAGTTTACATTCCAAATTATCATCTATGATAATGAAGATAAATAATAGGTATTTGCCTATTGCCAGACTTCAGACTGATTCTGGGAAATTTGCTATAGAAAAAATAGCCTTTCTTCGACATAGCATTCAAACTCAAGTCAGTTACTGCAATTTTAATAAAATTGTTGATCATTGACATCATAATTGTTAGTTTTGACAGTTTTCAATCTACTAATTCTATAAGAATTCTATGCTTTACACTCTTATGGTACCTATCAATAATTCTTATGGTTTTCCATAGTCGTAGGTACCAGTTCAAACAATTGCCGGCACAGCCTATAAATCATATAAATCTCTTGGTTAACAGTTCAACTACCAACCGCCCGCTGTTAACGTGCTCCTGCGCGCCATCGACGATGCGGGCCTGCCCGTTATCAAAGACATGAACGATCCTGCTACGCCTTTCGGCTTCACAGTTGCACAGACCTTCAACAAGTCAGTACATTATTTACAAACGCACTAACTCTACCGTATTTGTGTTTTAGGCATCCAGCTTTTACTCGCGACTTTCTTTACCAGCAGGGCTAGCATAGGCGGCGTGACAAGACATTTTAGTTTTATTTAACAAAGACATAGCCCCACACTAGGAATTATTCCTGTGTCGTGGGTGCGTTTATAAACATGAAAATTCAAAAATACCCAGACCGAAACAAATAATTGTGGGTCACACAAATATTTGTCCTGGGCGGGAATCGGATCCGCGACTATTTGATCCAGTTGGCGGAGCGGCTAAGCTCTTAACCACTACGCCGAATCGTCCGTCAAATGTCACAGATTTTGTTACACAAAGCGTGAGATAACCGTAACCGTGCTAGCATGAGGTGCCGTGAGAAAGGAAAAAAACGCGTTTTGGAAGACTATTTTGACTTTCGTACAAGACTCGAATCACGCGACGACAAAATTTTGCACCGCGTGAGAAAAGTCTTGCGCCCTAGGCTGGTCGTCGGTCCATCTAAAATATCTAATGGTAGCCTACTTTGGACTGCCGAAGCAGGTGGCTAAAGGAGTGACTTTTTCTTTGAGTATATTTTTTTTTACGTTTTTAAAAACAAAAAAAAAAATTGTTTCAGAATCAGAATATTTTTTATTCATGTAAACCATTACATTATTTATGAATCGTCAGAAAAGTAACAAAGACTCTACCGCTACTTCGGAATGTCATTCCTGTGGAGAAGAAGGGCAAGAAACTCCACAGTTACTCTTTTAAAATAAGAAATTACAAACTTTTTCATCTACATTCTGTTTTGGGGTATGGGGGTATATTTGTTGTGGGGTACATTTTTTGTTTTATTTACGTTTATAAAAACAAAAAAAATACAAAAAAAAGTAATCTTAAAGTAAAAGTCACTCCTTTAGCCACCTGCTTCGGCAGTCCAAAGTAGGCTTCGGTATCCCCAGAAGCTATATTTATTCTTTCTATTTAAAATCTAGTAATTCTTGAATTTAGCCACAAAAAAAACTAGAGGAAGTGCCATACAGCTATGGCACAACAGACACTATAAATAATATACACCGTCACGCCTATATTCTCCAAGCGGGGTAGGCAGAAGTGTACTGAGTATACCCCCACTTTTTGCCGACGATGTTAGGTCCAATGTACACACGCCACAATTCCAGACTCCGGACTCATAGCGGGAAGTTTTCGGCAGAAAACCTACATTTGTCCGACCTAGGATTTGAACCCAGGACCAAGTGATCACAAAGCGACAAACACTAATGCACGCTGATGCGCATTCCTGAATCTTACCTAGGTACAGTCGCGCTTACCTTCTCAGGAGGCGTCTTCATGTAAATATAAAACAATGGAATTATGCCTCTTTGCACCATATCCTACCTACTATATTCTAATAATATTATAAATGTAAATGTTTGTTGAGACGCTCGTAGCGCTGTGCGACCGCGGTGTTCTAACCATCACCAAGGTTAAGCAGCGTTCGACTCGGTCGGCCTGAGAAGGGTGACCGTTTGTGGAATTTTCATATTTGAGCATCTCCGTGCTTCGGAAGGCACGCTAAGCCGTTGGTCCCGGTTACCACTTAATGTGGCAGTCGTTAAGCCGAGTTGGAAGCCTCATAGGCGGCTTGATAAAGTTCCAACAGCAGGTGGCCACAAACCTGCCTCCACCAATCCGCACTGGGTCTGCGTAGTTGAGTATGACCTAATCTCTCTCACCTCTAACTGTGAGAGAAGGCCTTTGCCCAGCAGTGGGCAGTATAGGCTGATATTATTATTATATTATAAATGTTTGTTACTCAATGACACAAAAATGGCGTAACAGATATTTTATTACCTGGACTAACACATAGGGTGCTTTGCATCCCCGGAAAATGTTAGGTTCCTGTCTAAAATCAACGCGGACGGGCAGAAACTAATCCTACTAATACTATTCAGATGTTTGGCTGTTTGTTACTCAAAAACGGCTGAAAGGATTTGAATGAAATTTAGGACACAGATAGTTTATTACCTGGATTAACAGATAGGATACTTTTTATCCCGGAAAATTTAAGGTTCCTGTCTAAAGTTAACGTAGACGATGTGCAGGCAGAAGCCAGTAAGATATAAATTATAATAAAAATGTGTACCTTATGGTATATAAGTCTTTTACTGTTCGTGGTATCCGTCTTTGGAACTCACTTCCACACGCCCTACGTGCGAGTTCATCTCTGGATGTTTTTAAGAAAAGAGTCAGGGAACATTTCCTATCTGTTTGCTAATTGATGCATACATACAACTTTTTGTACTATTTATGTATGTGTATGTAGGTATATTATATTTATTATATGTATGCAGTATTTGTGTAGTGTATGTAATTTATTTATAATTATGTTTAGGAATTTTATATATTTTCCTTTTTCTCTGAAATGTGTTATTGTATAACTGCCCTCTTATTTTTATTTTTCTGTCTTATCTCTCAACACTCTGAACTGTCTGATCTGTTCGCTGGAAGAGAACTCATATTCTGAGTTAAGCTCGCCTTTGTATATGACTTTTGAAAATGAAAATTACCCCTGTTCTGTATACAATAAAGAATAACTAAATAAAATAAATAAATAAGTATATTTTTGCGGGTTTTTTTTACCTGTTCCCGTACTGGAGTAGCTTAAGGGCACTATTTTCTTGTTCTTCTGTGGCTCTACTTATATGTATCAAATATAGGGACGGACAACGCTACACACCAGCTAGAGCGTACCTTAAGCCAGAATCTGTTCGATCCAACCTGAAGGTGTTGCTCAACTCACAAGTGACCAGGGTGCTGTTCGAAGGGAAGAGGGCTGTGGGCGTGGAGTACATCGCCCGCTGTGGCGCGACCAAGACCATCAGAGCTGATAAAGAAGTAAGTGTTCAGAAGAAATTTAAAAATAAGTTAAAAGTTAAAAACAAGCTTGTATACAGTTAGCTAATAGTGCAATTTAAAACAGCCAATCAAAATCAAATGTGTATACAAAATTTCGTGTCTATGTTGTTGACCGTTGAGGAGTTCCTTCGTGTAGAGCCAGTCTCAGGACTGGCTCTACACGAAGGAACTCCTCTGTACCTCTGACACTCAGGTGTAGAATCAGTTCATTACACCGTCACGCCTATATTCCCCAGAGGGGATGGCAGAGGTGTACTGAGTACACCCACGTTTCGCCAACGATGTTAGATCCCATGTAATAGGGGGCGAGCCTATTGCCATATATGGGGCACAATTACAGACTCTGGACTCATACTGGGAATTTTTCGTTAGAAAAACTACATTTGTCCGACCTAGGATTTGAACCCAGGACCTCGTGATCACAAAGTGATGCGCTTTGCTACCATACCAACGAGGTAGTCATAGAATCAGTTCATGCTTACCATAAGAATGCATTGCCATCGGGACTGAACAAATATGTCGACGGACATTGTTCTGCGCCCATACATGATTTACCCCAGAACCAACAGCAATGAAAAAATACTTATATGATTACAAATCAACCATCAATTCTCTCTCGCAATATTGCACAATAAATATTAGATTTTGAGGTTATAATTCAGTAGCCATTAATACATATGAGCTTATATTGTGTGTTGATATTCAGTAAAGATGTCGGCAATTTCGATTGTAGTACTTATACTTACGATACTTTGAAATATTCGTTTTAGATTGCAAATTGTCCGTTAGATACGGATATTTGCCATTATTTTAATAAAATAGATAAATAATGATGGCATGGGTCAAATGTTTGTTGGTTCGGGGGCAATTTTTGACAATGTCCTTTTAATTCCCTAGAATAAGAGGAAGTGGACCTATTCTACTTACAAGATTTCATGAACAAACAAACATTGTAAAAAAACAAACGCACCGTCCAGCCTATATTCCCCAAGCGGAGCTGGCAAAGGCTGTGGCGACAATTGGCCAACGATGTGGTCCCAATGGGGGAAAGCCTATTCTCATTATACCGAGAACAATTCCAGACTCCGGATTGTGATCTTATTTGGTAGAAAAACTTAAAAACTTAAACCGTATAAGACTTTTTCCAACCTAAGATTCAAACCCTCGTAATCGCCAGCCGCACCACTAAAGTAACGAGGCATTTAAATATATTAAATTTATTTCGAATAAGTCAGATTTATACTATAGAGCAAATATCAACAGATAACATCGCAGAATGTTTTATTAAAACAAGAAACGACTATCCAACGCACGAACATCCAAACCGAAAAATTGACACCACAAATAGTCCCGTAGAGATCTTACCCGCCTCTTCTCGATTCAGTGAACCTACTGGCCTACGCTCAGACTAGTAGACCAAGCTCGCAAGGCCTATGTTGATCTAGTACATTAAATCGACATGTTTGTTCCAGGTGATATTAAGCGCAGGTGCACTGAACAGTCCTCACATTCTTATGCATTCTGGCATTGGACTGTCGGAAACGTTAAATAAATACAATATTCCCGTCGTTGCCGACCTGCCTGTAGGTCAGAACCTGAGGAACCACGTGGGAGTGACCCTGTATTTCTGGCTGACCAAATTGAACGACACGAGGACTTTGGACTGGTCAGCGTTAACAGAATATCTGCTGACTAGAGGAGGACCTATGAGCAGTACTGGAATTACTCAAGTAGGTATCATTTGTAAGCTCACAGGGTAGGTCTCAGGTAGGTAGATGCAGGTAAATCTGTGCACATTCAGAGATCCTTTAATAGCCTGTGATTGTAGTGCGACCCCACAGACTTGGTCGCACTTGCTGGTCTGTCCTTTGTGCTTCACCACCTGTACACTGGGAGAGTTGAGCGCGGCCACGGACGGCGCAAATCAGCTTACCGCTCACTTAGTGGGACAATAATAACAAAATATGAACCGTTAACACGAAAGGAAGAAGAATCTTAAAGGGACGCAGATATGTATCTTCAATCAAGCTCAATTCGTTATCTTCAATCGGCTGCTATCTTCTTCTTCAGCCGAAAGAAGTCCACTGCAGGCCAAATGCTTCCCCTAAAGATCGCAACAAAGACCAGCTTTGCGTACGCATCCAACTCTTAACGATCACCAACGTTAATCAGAGATCGACTACTCAGTCGATCTCTGATTAACGTTGGTGACGTGACAAAGTATCGCGTCACGGACACTCGTCCGTGACGCGATACATTGGGGCATTCCCATCGACAGAAATGGGCAAAATGTAATCAGATTAATCATCAACCACCCTCGCTTGGGGAATATGTCTATATTGCCCAATACTTACTCATACTACATACTATACTACTACTATACTGTCACGTCTGTGACAGTGTATTAATGATTAAGAATTACAATTACATTTTGTAATCTTCAACGATTACGATGACACTTTTAATCTTGAATCATGATTGAATATTACAAAATGCATTTGTGATCATTAATCTGATTACATTTTGCCCATCTCTGCCCATCGAAAAGCACTTTATGGAATTAGTCCTGGTTACTACTTATGTATTATGTATTAATATGATAGCCAAGTCGCGACGCATACTAACAGCAGGTAGAAATAAATCTGTCCCCACTAATATAGCCACAGATATGGTAATAATAAAACACTAGAAGTGAAATGGCGCACGATTTAGTTCGAAACCTCTAGCCGCTTTGCCATACATGCAGTTTCAAAAAAAAATAAAGACAAACTCTCATTATTGTTGTTAAAATACTTTCGCATGAATCGTAATACCTTTTTAGTACAGTTACAAGTTTTGATAGATTTTCCGCAGTTTGATGTGCTGCAAAATACCAACTTTGCTGTACAAAGACATTGAAAGGATTTTTTTATTTTGGTTTCCGTGACACTGTATCACCTACATTAGTCTATACAGTACTTATGTTTTTTTGTTTTTTTTTTCGTGGCAATTGCGTTTACATTATGCCATTGTACAAAGTTTACGAATATTCATTTCTAAATTAATTCAACTACCCAATGAACTTGATGACGAAGATTATAATGAAATTGATGAAGTGCCCCACCCTGGATAGTAAAGTGATGGATACTTTACATACCAATTGCGACGGCCGTTTTGAGGGAAATCGAAAAGGCACGTTTTATCACTTTGTTACAATTACCTTCACTCATGCACATATTGGAACACATAATGATTAATATTCCACCAACATTACACATTATAATTCGAAATAACACAAGTTTTGGATATTAAAACAAATTGACAACATCACTTTCCGATTTCCCGCCAAAAAGTCCCAGTACTTATGTTATAAATATGAAAGACACACAGATAGTCTATTATCTGGATTAACACATAGGATACTTTTTACCCCGGAAAAAATTTAGGTTCCTGTCTAAACTCAACGCGGATGAAGTCGCAGGCAGAGACTAGAATTATAAATGTGAAAGTTTGTATGTTTAGATGTTTCTTACTCTATCTATCTATCTATATCATCACGCCAGATCCCTTACGGAGTAGGCAGAGAGTACAGAGTTCCACCAGGCTCTTTCCTTACATACCTCTCTGGCTTCCTCTACTCTTATAGTCCGTCTCATACACGCTCGCCGGTTACGGAGACTCCTGACCTGTCCTTCAGATAAGACCCGGTCTATTTGGTCATGGTAAGATAGTCTAGGTGTTCCCCGGTACCTACATCCTTCCACTTTCGCATTGTATATCTATTTTGTCATTCTTCGGACATTCTTTCTATATGCCCGAACCAATGGAGCATACGCTTTCTCATCTTTACACCGATACGGTGTTCGATATCGGTGTTTGTTACTTAATCACGCAAAAACGGCTGAAGGGGTTTAAATGAAATTTGACACACAGATAGCTTCTTATCTGGATTAACACATAGCATACTTTTTATCTCGGCAAAATGTTAGGTTCCTGTCTAAAGCTGACGCGGACGAAGTTGCGGGCAGAAACTAGTTTTGTATAATTTTCTCACATGTGTGGCGACAAGTACACGATTATAACCCATTTTATCACCTTGATTTGAGAGAGACCTCTGGCCAGCAGGAGAATCATATAAACTGCACCTGTAGCCAAGTGGACTTTCTACAGTCGTTAACGCTAATAGAAAATGAAAAAAAGTATGGGAATTACATTTTGCACCGAAATGTCGCGTGGTCAGATCAATGCGATTTCGATTGCGACAAGAGAATAGTAACACAATGCATCTAATACTTCCAAATTGTCTAAGCCCTCTGATTAACAGTCCTACAAGGATTTTATGGCCCGCGGCTAACATCGACACTAATGCTGTCATCAAGTGAAATATCACTACATGACAGTCGCAGAGTTGCAGTTTGCTATGAAAGGATATTGTCGAAAATTGCCCCAGAACCAACAAACATCTGACCCCTACCATCATTATTTATCTATTTTATTAAAATAATGGCTAATATCCGTATGTAACGGACAATTTGCAATGTAAAACGAATATTTCAAAGTATTGTAATTATTTATATCGAATTGACTTAGTAAAAAGTAGTAAGCGTACCTATTAGCTGTCTAGATTGATTGTCTTGTTAGACTTAATACTTATATGGATAGTTCATTGGTGTGTCGATAGACATATATAAAAATATAATTAATCTTTAAATCTACTCAATATATTTTTGACTACACAATATAACCTTATATGTATTAATGGCTACTAAATTATAACCTCAAAATCTAATACATTATGTGCAATATTGCAATTCCCCCGCTTGTCCGAAACAGTTTATTAATAAATGCGTTACGAGAATTTATAGGTGATTTGAAATAGTATTTTTTCATTGCTGTTGGTTCTGGGGCAAATCATGTCCCTTAGCCAAGCTATTTTTTTAATTAGTAACCGTGCGGACCTATTAAAATATCTTCTTGGAAGTAGAAAAAAATTACTAAATGTTAACCCTAATTAATAAAACACACCAACGCCCCCTTGTCAATGTCATTAATGGGCCAAAAGATCCTTGTCGGGCTATACTTACTTACCTACTCTTGATCCCAGCTAACTGGACTCCTGCCGTCGAGTCTCGCCGACCCTTCGCTGGGCCAGCCTGATATACAGTTCTTCTTCAACGGTTTCTACGCTGATTGTTCGCACTCGGGCAGGATCGGGGAGCGTGTATTGTGTCACCGCGCTTATAATGTCACGTAAGTATTACACACATACTAACATCTTAGAAGAATAAAGGTCGAATTTTATCTAACTATATCATCACGCCAGATCCCTTGCGGGGTAGGCAGAGAGTACATAATTCCAAAGGTTCTTTCCATACACACCTCTCTGGCTTTCTCCACTCTCATAGTTCGTCTCATACACGCTCGCCGGTTACGGAGACCCTTGACTTGCCCTTCAGATAAGACACGGTCTATTTGGTCATGGTAAGATAGTCTAGGTCTTCTTCGGTACGTACATCTTTCCACTTTCGGATTGTATCTGTTTTGTCATTAGTCGAAAGGTCGAAATTAATAGTATAATATGCTGACAGTTCAATTCAATTTAAAACGGCCAATCAACATTAAATGAGAATATAATATTTTTTTTCTTTACCCTCTCCAATTCGTGTGATTTCGCACCTGCCACACTTGTCTCTACACCACCCCAAGGTAGACGGGCAGGAAATGCTTCAGGCATTAAGTCCGCCTATGTACATAAAAGTGCATAAAGAATAAATAAATAAATAAATACCCGGAATATGGCAACATCCCCTTACTACATGGGACCTCAACCAATCAATCAATCAATCAATTAATCAATATTTTATTTGTCAAGTATAGGTACAATACATTTTGTTGTTATATATATACTATAAAGATCTCTATACTTTGCCTGTGAGGCGTACAAATGTCAGTGGTTAAGATAATTAACTGTAGTTACAATTATAATGTCACAAATATTCCTTGTTAATCGGTGTTATGTCATCATCAATAATATATATTAATTACCTAATAGTTCACTTTATACATTTGTCATTTATAAAATCATCTACTGAGTAATAGCATTTATTGATTAATAGCAATGTCAAGGTCTTTTTAAAATTATTTATATCCATGATCTTAATCCGATTTGGTAATTTATTATAAATAACTGCTGCCATGCCTAGAATACTCTTCCGTACCAATGCAGTTTTACATTTACGGGTACAGATAT
Source organism: Phalera bucephala (assembly GCA_905147815.2). Taxonomy (NCBI): domain Eukaryota; kingdom Metazoa; phylum Arthropoda; class Insecta; order Lepidoptera; family Notodontidae; genus Phalera; species Phalera bucephala. Next base: position 11,937,775 of record LR990629.1, read on the forward strand.
CATTTTTGTACTGATTTCGAATTGGGACTGTGCGCAAAGTAGACACGGTTTCAAATTGTTTAATGTTTTCTTTTACAAACAACGCAACTTGTAGAATATATAAGCACGGCACAGTTAGAATTCTAAGTTCTTTGAAAGCTGATACACAACTCTCTCGCGTATTCAGACCACACATCGATCTTATACACCTTTTTTGGGATTTAAATATTGATTCTCGATCGGTCGAGTGACCCCAATACATTATACCGTATCTTAAAATTGATCCCACTAGACCATGGTATGCAATTAATAAAGAGTCTCTGTTAATTTTCTTTGAAAGTTGAAACAAGGCGTATGCCGATTTATTTAGTTTCTTGCATGTCTCTTCTATATGTGTTTTCCATGTTAACTTACTATCTATAAACAATCCTAAGAACTTTGTAGTATTTATCTGTTCTACATTAAAGCCTTTGTGGTTAATATTACGGTCCGGATGAGTTATTCTTTGATAGAAATGCACAATTTTTGTTTTATTTAGATTAATTAGTAAATTATTATTATTAAGCCAGTTTATAATGTCTGAAAGCGTGTTATTAATGTCATTTACATATTCATCTGAATTGTCGCATTTTACAATAGCAGTGCTATCATCTGCGAAGAGAATCATTTTGACCTATTGTCGTCGATGAAATGTAGGTGCACACATTACACCTCCGCTAGGGACTGGAGGCGTGACGGTGTTGTTTTTAGTCTGCTTAAGTCTACTCGAGGATTGTGATGTAATATTTTCAGTGCAAACGCAGCAGTGGTACTGCCGCGTAGCCGCGGCAACGTGACCATCAGATCCGCCAACCCGCTGGATGCGCCAGTCTTCAACCCTAACTTCTTTGACCACCCCGACGACATGATCATGGCCAAAGACGGAGTCGATTATATACGACGCATCTTCGAGAGCCCGGTAATACCTATCTATATTCATACTTCATTTTCATTATTGGAAACTTGCAATAACAACAATAATAATCAGTGATCGCCTAGTGGTTAGACCGTTGGACTGCTAAGTCAGAGGTCTCGGGTTCAAACCCAGGCTCGCACCTCTGTCTTTTCGAAAGCATGTGCGTATTAAAAATTAACTATCACTTGCTTTAACAGTGACGGAAAACATCATGAGGAAACCTGCATGCCTAAGAGTCGAATTCGAAGGTGTGTGAAGTTCGCCAACCCACACTGGGCGAGCGTGGGCCAGCGTATGGCCTAAACCCTCTCAGTTTGAGAGGAGGCCCGTGCCCAACAGTAGGGCAGTTTCTCAACATGGCTAATATTATTATTATTAATTGGAAACTTAACTGGTAATTCTGTATTTATTTATACTGTATGTTTCCTTCAGCTTAATAAATACATATAAAACTTTTGATTTAAATAAATCTTACAAAAACAAGCTTTTATAGCAAAAGTGGAGATATAATTTTTAGTTGTAGAATTCCTATGGCCTCCTTCCGGCTCCACCATGCGCACCATCCAGGTCTGCAGTACTCGACAAGACATCCAGCGCGCCCAAACACGGCGGGCTTATGTTGAGTAGTTGGGTGGTTCCATTGGCCACATTTTGGGTTTCGTCATCAGACCCTGAACACGATCTAGTTAAATAGTAGTTGTCAATACAAATCAAACAAACCTAAACACAAGTGGGTTATGTTGTGTATCTAACATGTTCCTATAGACTATTCGACTTCATCTTCAGACCAACTCCACGGTACCATATTATTGTATTATCACCGAACTTACATACGTATGCCAAATTGCAACTTAATCAAGCAAGTTCTTGAAAAATCTATCACAAAATTTGAACCGGAAAGGCAGACCGACATACGGATAATGCAAAAGTAGCAGGTTTCCGCGGCTTCGCACCCGGTCAACAACAGCGCCACCTCCCGGGTCCAACTATATCTTAGAAACATCCATGTGACGTAATAAGTTAAAAAAAGTCATCGAAATTCGACAGGGTTCAAGCGAAAAACTACTAGTACGTGAATTTGAAGCCAACCGAACCAGAGCAGCCTAAGTTATATTTAAAATTGGACTAAATTTAGAATTGTGATTCTAAATAGAAAATTTAACGCTTCGGGAGGGAATCGAACCCACGTAATCCGCCATGCCGGGGCGACCGCTCTAACCACTGAGCTACCAATGCACGTAGTTAAAACGGTGATTTTTTTCTGTGTTCACATCGTTGAAAACCCGATTCGTGTCTGTCGCAAAATAATTCTTAATAGGAATATTAAAACCATACAAAAAATGGAAAATATCATTAATAATCTACCTATCTATATCATCACGCCAGATCCCTTGCGGGGTAGGCAGAGAGTACAGAGTTCCAACAGGTTCTTTCCTTACATACCTCTCTGGGTTCCTCCACTCTCATAGTTCGTCTCATACACGCTCGCCGGTCACGGAGGCTCTTGACTTGTCCTTCAGATAAGACTCGGTCTATTTGGTCGTGGCAAGATAGTCTAGGTCTTCCCCGGTTGAAAGAGGAAGCAGGCCTCTTCCCATGCCGGCACCCAGGAGACCACCATGGCACCAAATGCCATGGCTGCGGGCACTAGCAGCCCGTCGGCCGAAATGGAGACTGTATAAAATTCTCTCCCCAAAGAGTTCTCCAGGGTAACTTGAACCACTGCCGCAACGCTCAGGACCTGTTACTGCAGTGCGTTGCGGAGTGGTCGGTTGCCTTGGTGGTAGTGGCGGAGCCCTACCGTGTCCCCGACAATCCTCGCTGGTTCGGGGATGATGTGGGCTCCGTCGCCGTGTACTGGGGAGGAGGGGAGGGCGCTCCGCCCTGCTCCCTACTGGAAAGGGGGCAGGGATATGTAGCTGTGCAGTGGGGAAGAATGGCCATAGTGGGCTGCTACGTCTCTCCCAATAGGTCCCTCGCCGACTACGAGGTGTACCTGGACGGGCTGGCTAACTGCATTCGCAGATGCCGGCCTCGTCCATCGATCGTCCTCGGGGACTTTAATGCCCACGCCAGGGCGTGGGGCAACCCCAGGGACGATCCGAAGGGAGGGACGTTGCAAGAGTGGGCGGCTGGGTTAGACCTCCGGGTCGTGAACCGGGGGTCCGTTAGCACATGCGTGCGGTGGCAGGGGGAGTCGGTCGTCGACCTAACGTGGGCGACTCCCTCGGCCATGAGCGTGCTGTCGAGGTGGCGCGTAGCGGAGGAGGTGGTCACATTATCCGACCACCGCCACATTGTCTTCGATGTGGCCCTCCGCCCCCCCGACCGCCTCAGCGGCCGTGCAGGCAGCCCCCCGCGACGCTGGTCTCTCAAGCGGCTTAACCGAGATCTTCTCGAGGCCGCAGCCAGCGTCGCGGCATGGCCAGAAATCGCCGATGAGGTCTGGTCCGATCCGGAAAGGGAGGCGGCCTGGTTCCGGGGCACGATGACGGCGATATGTGACGCCGCCATGCCCCGGGCCAGCTGCCCCAAGCGAACGGCAGTGTACTGGTGGTCGCAGCAGATAGCGCAGTTGCGCGAAGTCTGCTTACGCGCACGACGTCAGTACACTAGAGCCCGAAGGAGAAGGCGAGCCACCGAGGAGGAAAAGGCCGGAGCATACGAGCGCTATCGAGCGGCTACAAAGGCGCTCCAAATTGCCATCGCGAATGCCAGGTCTCGGTCTTGGAGCGAGCTCCTAGAGGGACTCGACAGGGACGCCCCTACAGGGCAGTGCTGGGTAAGCTTCGCCCCTGGGTGCCCCCCCTGACGGAGACCCTAGACCCCGGACTGCTGCGTCGGGTCATCGACGCACTATTCCCGACAGTCCGGGACAGTCCCTCTGTCCCCCCGACGATTTCGTCGGCCTTTTACACCGACGAGTTGGGGGTGACCGAACAGGAGCTGGACCGAGCCATCAGCCGCTTGCGCGCACGTAATACTGCGCCCGGCCCCGACGGTATACCGGGGCGGGCGTGGGTGATCGCTCTGGCCACCCTGGGGGACAGGCTGAGGCGGCTGTTCAGCAGCTGCCTCCGACATGCCAAGTTCCCCACGGCCTGGAAGGAGGCTCGCCTGGTCCTCTTGAAGAAGGAAGGCAGGACCGCAGACTCTCCATCTGCGTACCGTCCGATATGCCTGCTGGACGAGTGCGGCAAGTTGTTCGAGAGGATTCTTGCCGCCCGTCTCAACGGGCATCTGTCGCGCGTCGGTCCCGACCTGGCTGATAGCCAGTACGGCTTCCGCCAGGGGCGCTCGACGGTGGACGCGATCATTCGCGTCCGCTCCCTGTCGGCGCAGGCCGTGTCCCGGGGCGGGGTGGCGTTGGCGATAAGTCTCGACATCGTCAACGCCTTCAACTCCCTGCCTTGGGACGCGATCCGGGGGGCGCTAGAACATCATCGCGTTCCTCCGTACCTGCAAGCCGGAGTCGGGGACTACTTGCGTGACAGGTACATCCAGTACATCGGACAGGGCGGTACACTGCACCGGAGGGAGGTGTCTTGCGGGGTTCCGCAGGGGTCCGTGTTGGGCCCCCTCCTATGGAACCTCGCCTACGGCGCGGTCCTGCGTGTCGATCTCCCCCCCGGCATCAGTGTCGTCTATTACGCTGACGACACTCTAATAGTGGTCGAGGGGGACACCTTCGAGAGGACTGTTGGGCTCGCCGTGCTTGGGGCAGAGGTCGTCGTCGCCAAGATCCGCGAGTTGGGCCTGCAGATAGCGCCTCATAAGACCGAGGCGCTATGGTTCCATAAACTGCCTAGGAGCAGGGAACCGCCCGACTCGTGGGTTCGCGTCGGAGATTCGCCAGTCCGGGTGGGGCGGTACCTAAAGCACTTGGGCCTCACCCTGGACAGTCGCTGGGGCTTCGAAGAGCATTTCGAGCGTCTTGTCCCCCGAGTCGAAAGGGTAGTGGGTGCCATGCATAGACTGCTACCCAACCTCGGGGGGCCGTCGGAGGAGGAGGTACGCCGCCTTTACGGGGGGGTCGTGCGATCGGTGGCTCTCTATGGGGCGCCTGTATGGTCACACCGACTGTCGGGCGTCCGGCGCTGCAGGACCAAAATCTATAGCCTGCAGCGCAAGATGGCCATCCGCATCGCACGAGGATACCGGACCGTATCTTTCGAGGCGGCGACCCTCTTGGCACGCTTTCCGCCGCTCGACATCCTGGCGGACATGTACGCGAGGGTCTACGACCGAACTCGCGTCGTCCGCCAAAGCGACGAATGCGTGCCCGCGCTCGAAATCAGACGGCGGGAACGACGACGCGCTCTGGAGGAGTGGCGCGCGAGGCTCAGCCAGGAGCACATCGCGCGCAAGCGCGTCGTCCAAGCCATCCTGCCGTCCTTCGAAGCCTGGCAACAGCGGAGGAGTGGGCGAATCTCCTACAGGCTTGCTCAGATAATCACCGGTCACGGCTGTTTCGGTGATTATCTGAGCAAGATCGGACGCGAGGCGACGGCGATCTGTCACCACTGTGGTGGGGACCGGGATTCCGCAGAGCACACGCTTGTCGAGTGCCCAGCGTGGGCCTCCGAGCGGCGGATCCTGGTCGACCGGATTGGACCGGACCTCTCCTTGCCGGCAATAGTAGCGGCTATGCTGGCAGGGGATTCGGCGTGGGGGGCCGTATCCTCCTTCTGCGAGACTGTGATGTCACAGAAGGAGGAGGCCGAGCGGGATCGGGAGAGGGCCGATCCCGCTCGCCGAAAGCGAAGGCGCCGGGGCGGAGGCACAGCCCGCCCAGGCCCCCCAGCCCAATAGCCCGGGGCTCTATAATACGGGCTAACTTGTGTCCCCTGCCGCAACATCTGGTGGGGGACCCCCCCCTGCACCAACATCCGCAGGTGGGCCTTTGGGGTTGTGGGACGCTGGGGCGGGGGCCATAAGCGTCCTTCACGCGCGACCCCGAGGAGGATGGCGGCGTGATGTGGCCCACGCCGCCGTGAGCACCGCGACGGTGCAGGAGGGGGAAGCAAGCTACAAGTTTCCCCTCCCGAGGCGGGCTCTTCGGAGCGCGGCACAAGGGGGGCACCGGCGTGTTCCACTCGGAGATCCCGGAGCCCCTCTGACACGTGCCAGTGCCGGCCACCGTGGGGTTTTAGTCGGTACGAGTCCGACATGCCCCGCCAGCTTCCCCCGAGGTTGGCGGAAGTCCATGAGGATTTCCCCACGAAAAATAAAAAAAAAAAAGGTCTTCCCCGGTACCTACATCCTTCCACTTTCGCATAGTATATCTGTTATGTCATTTTTTCTTCTGACATTCGTTCTATATGCCCTAACCAGTAATAATACTAACTAGTATTACTACTAATACTTTCTGCCTACCCCGCAAGGGATCTGGCGGGATGATATAGGTAAGTAGAGAATACAAGTTACAAAACAGTACAAAACTAGAGAGAATGCATACGTTTATAGCTACATAATAGACGACTTGCGACCCGCCCCGGCGTCGCCCGGGTGAATTAATTACACATAAACCTTCCTCTTGAATTACTCCGTCCATTCGTGAAAACCGTATGAGAATCCGTTCGGTAGTTATTGAGTTTATCGCGTTTAGACGGACATCCAGATGCAGCGGGGGGACATTGTTTTATAATATGTAGTGATTCATTCATAACATTCTTACTTTCATAAAATCACGAAGGTCTGGTGGCTCGAGAATATAGAGCCTCGCACGGCCGCTTTTTCAACGCGAGTTAGGAAAGCGCTGGAATTAAACAAACGGAAACCAGTACATTTTTTTGAAAAGCGTTCACAGCACTTCAACTCTACCCGTTGAAAAAGCGCCCGCGTGAATGTAGGCTTATTCGTTCTATTTATTTATTTATATCATCATCATATCGCCGGCTCCCTTGCGGGGGCAGAGAGTACATTTCTTATATACAGGTTAGTTTCTTACAGAACTCTCTAGCTTCCTCCACTCTCGTAGTTCGTCTCATACACGCTCGCCGGTTACGGAAACTCTAGACTTGCCCTTCATATAAGACACGGTCTCTTTGGTCATGGTAAGATTGTCCATAGATAGGCTTATTCTTTAAGGACTATATTCGGACTACAAGTGATTATAACTCTCAAAAACTAGAAGGCGGTCGCGGACTCTACCTTTGAACTGCCTGGCCAAAGAGTAGCCCCTGACGGAAGTTAAGGCCCACGAAAGTGAAAGGCAGCATTGAATGTTGATTTTGAACAATATTATGTGTAACATTTATATAAAAACCAGCGTTCATACTATGACACAGGTTAGTTAAACTTTTAGTAACCTGTTACTTTTGTTTTAACCAGCGAGTATGCTTACATTTATAACAACATATCAGATAGTTCAAAAAATTATTACTTTTTTGAAATCACATATGTCACGTTGTCCAGGGATCTTATCTATTGAAACCTTCAAAGCAAAACCGGTATGACCGGTATGACCCGTATCCCAGCGAGATACATCTATGACAATAATAACGTCAACCTCATTGAACTACTCCACAGATTCTGCAAGAAGAATTCGGGATCATCTTAGATCCTGAGTACACGGACGCATGCTCCGACGAGAGCGAGGAGTGGTCGGAGGAGTGGAGCGAGTGCATGATCCGCCTGCACACGGACCCGCAGAATCACCAACTCGGAACCACCGCCATCGGCATGGTCGTTGACCCACAGCTTAGAGTCTACGATGTCGAAAGTAAGTGCACGCCTAGTGGCAGAGTTAGGCAACTATTTCGGATGTTATCACGATTTCTTTTTGGTTTTTAAGTTCTCGACGTTTTGAGTGCTCTACAGCACCCATGATCACGAGAGGGACTGAGTCAATTGACGTCCAAAAGTCATGGTATTCCGGAGTACCTTAGTGGAATTAATTTAATTGCAACTGAAATTTTAATTGTGTGATCTTACAATTAAAAAATGCCCAAACAACTTCTTTAGCAAAACTATTTTAATCTTACTTTAGCGTGAAAAGCAGACAATGCTATAACCTGCGTATACCTCTTTCTTACATAAAAGTAATATTATGACTGCTTTTTAATGGTATCGTGGTATGCGCCCTGACTTTATTTTTAAGTCTTTAAATAAAATTGTACTATCAGTAACGTGCTTCATATCCAATTTATAGTTTTAGTTTTTTATGTAGAAAAAATCCTTCCCAATTTGGGGAAATGTCGCAAGTTATATCTGACTTCTACTGCAGAAGCCTGTAACTGGTTAAAAATCACATTATGGCCGGCGTCGTTATTCCGGTAGGCCTTAATAAAGAGCTCATCAATTCGCTCGCATTGCGCCTCCGGATGTTCGCAGGGCTGCGGCGAGCTCTGTAGAGAGGAAAAATGGAAAACGACTTTTGGCACCCTATGCATGGCCGCACCCCAGTGTAGCAAAGGCTGAAGAGCCGTAAAAGCTTTACCAAATATGTCGACCCACTAACTTTGTAGCCACCAAAAGCGAGGTGCAACCTTTGGAGAGATGGAGTATCCCTTCCAAATCCTTTTGTACCACCTGCTGAGAGTCTCCCACCTGGACATTACCATGGCCGGTCTTTGAATAGACTTCGGACTCGATGGCCGGAACAAGAAAAATATGTTCAGGTGGAGACTCACAGACAATACCAATCCGAGGTGTTTGTGCAGTGTAACCCAAACAATAGCCCACCTTACACCGTGGTCTGCATGTCCTAACCCCCGCACACAGCAGGTCGTAATGAATGCCACTGACAATGCAGTCGAAGTAGCTGCGTTCCGGGCCGCTTCTTTATTAATTCAACATGTCTGCCGTCGAATCAATAAGAAGAATCCCTCTATAAGGATGCTCAAACGAGGGAGGCCTCGTTGGAGCATGCTTATAGAGGAAGCTGATTTAATTTAGATACATAATGGAACAAACTATTTCAGATTTGCGTGTGTGCGACGCTGGATCGATGCCGACCGAGCCGACAGCCAACCCTCAGGGTGCGATCATGGTCGTCGGAGAGAGATGCGCCGAATTCATCAAGGACACCTGGGCGTGTCATTTGTAAAACAACGTCTCAAATGCAATACCAAATAAACTACGCAAGCAAATAGTCTGATATTTAATTACTTATTTATTATAGTAGAGTTCAAAACAAAGAGCTGAGCCGAACGACTATGAGTGACATTCCAATTTATTCCAAGTGTAAAACTGTAGTTAGGGAGTGGTTACAAAGCTTGGATTACGAGTTAACGGAGAAACTACTTTACTAATATTCTAAGGTAACAGGACGACTAGGTATACATATTGGTCATAAATGCACACATATACACACACACGCACACACACACACATGCATGTACACACACAAACACACAGACGCCTACAATCATCCACATGGGGCATATTAAAACTAAATTAATATTCGTATTATATTGTCTCCTTCTTAATCTTAAATAATTTCTCACGCGTGATTATATCCTAATTTTTATAACTTTATTCCATATTTCCGTAAGGTGAGGGCCTGGTGATCTGTAATACAGGTTAACCCCTATAATAGACACCAGCTTCTCACAAACACCTGACAAAATTGTTCACTTAAATTAGTTAAGTTTCTATTATAAGTTTTGTTGTGAGGAGAAATAAATAAATTTATTATTATTATTATCCAATAAAGCAAGGCAGAAAATTAATCACGACTTTGTGACTTATATGTATTAGTCATAAGGGCGTGATTTATATATGGTACTTAAATACTATTCAGTTGTCGGTCGCGGTGATGAGCTATGATCATCTTATGCACTTTAATCTAAACGTCACTACAGTTTTAAGAACCACGCCCTTGTAGTTTATTTGGCCAGCACAGCTTTACCAAATGAGGAGTTTGTTTGGGGAAATATCTTGTATGTAAAAATGGTCCCTAAATGAGTCCTGCTCGTCATATCATACCATATTTATTATTTTAAGAATAATACTAATTTTTTTTATTGAAGTAATAATTCAACATCTTGTTGTCTCATAAGTATTATATTTCATTTTTAAAATTGAAATCTCTTTTATTTAATTACTGTATTATAAGTATATAATATTTTATATCGTGAATAATATAGATCTAAGGTTAGATATGTTTGCAACCGGCTGTCAGTTAAAAAGTCAATAAACTTCGACGGACGATTTGGCGCAGTGGTTAAGAGCTTTGTCGAAGTCGCGGGTTTGATGCCCGCACGGGACAAATCTTTGTGTGGCCCACAATTATTTGTTACGGTCTGGGTATATGTGAATTTTCATGTTTGTAAACGCACTGTGTCGTTACAGGAATGAATACTAGTGTGGGGCTACGTCTTATAAAAAAAATAACTGCTAAAGATTCCTAATAGATAGATGTGTATGTATGTTATGGAGCAAGCGTGTCCTAGAGTGGAGACCGCGACTTGGTAGGCGTAGGATGGGACGGCCCCCAGCTAGATGAACCGATGACCTCAAAAAGGGCGCTGGAACAGACTGGATGCGGAACGCGGAGGACCGTGTGCAATGGCGCGTGTTAGAAGAGGCCTATGTCCAGCAGTGGACTGCGATAGGCTGATTGATTGATTGAGATGGGTAGTATGTTACGACACAGCGTTTTCTAATTAAGCAATAAATTTATTAACACCTTACCTAATGAGGGTACCTAAAAATAACGGAGACCTGGCAACATCGAAGGGCAATATAAAAATAAAACAGCAATGTAGTGATAAAATTTTATACATAAATAAATGAAACAAATAGATACATGATTAAAGAACTAAATACACTCATTTAAATTATGTTAATACTATAGGTTAATTTAATATTTGCAACCTAAAACTAATTATTTCATCATTTAAAAACAAATCATCGGGTCATTTGAACTTAAAACATACTTCATTTCAAAATGAATGACATAAAACAATTTAGATCTCTATTTTATCCAAGGAATGATAATTATAATACTATGCCAATTAAAAAAAGCTGTACATTATGGCAACACACAATTTATAATCTGTGAGATATTGTATCTGTACCCAAAAGCCTGAGAAGTATGAGTTGTTTTTCAGCCTTGGGTAAAAAAACGATCAAAAATAAGTTTAACATCGAATACCCTGTTAAATTTTCTTGCAAAAATATGTTACATAGAAATCACCAGAAATGGCGTTTAAGACAAGTGCTGTTGACAATGGTGAAACAAGAACATACCTTGTAAGGGCGATCTACACATCCATGTGAGATGCTGTTTCAACGCAAATGTACTACCTATAGAAATCAATACTACTATTGGTACAGGTTTTAGTCTATCTGTACAGAGCGTTATGTACTTTTTAATAAAAATTGTATCAAGAATTGGCATTGTAAACATCTATGGTAATGTCACCAGAGTGACGTTTTAAGAAATCAGTGTTGCCATCATTTCTCATATCTATAGGACTACAAAATTAATAAAAAAAAAAACACAAATAGATACATTTTTAAATACAGCCAAACTTACAATTACCATGGTCCAATAACTTGGAATTACATATTTCAGTGAAATGCATGTACCATTGAAATGCAGTGAATATCGTAAGAACTAGGCTCTAGCACCTCAGTATCTTTAGAGATTGATCTGAAATCCATATCACTCTAACTTATGTATCTAATGATTTAACTTATACCAATTTATAGTTTGGCAAATATAATTGTTATAATGGCAGGTAGGTTGCCGAAAACCTATAGAGATGATAATTTTTTGATGTTAATGTTAAAATCATAAATACTTTTCAATAATCTCTCATTGATAAAGAACATTGGTAGATAGTCAAACCAACATGAACAAATGTTTTGTCAGTTATTTTATTACATTAAGTTTCTATGATGTAAGTATACATAACTGTCTTTTTAAAAGCTTTATTTAACTTGCTTTGTTCGCATGCCCGTCTGTCTGATTTAAAATTTTTATTATTTAATTTTTCAAACACTTTCTGACATCTGTTTCAGCTGTCATTTGGCATATTAATGTTATTTCGGTAATAATACAATACCATGGAGCTGGGCTAATGATGGAGCAGGAGGTAGCTATAGGAACTCCTCAACTAAACAAGATAGATAGAGATAGATAATTTTGACGTGATTGGGCAATACAAGGTCGTTTTAAAAAAAAAGTCGACGTTTATAATGATTCAGTGACTATAAGTTATATAGCAAACAACTTACATCACCTATTGGATCGTTTTCATATTACCTAGTAGTTCCTTTACCCAATAACTCCTTTTGTTCTGCTGGTATTCCCAGAGCCTGAAGTATTAAATACAAAAGTTAGCCCAGCTTTATAGCCTCACAAACAGTGGCAGATGGTATTTTAAGGACCCATTGACACACTACAGGCATTGACATACTCAATTTTTCGTAGATATTCAACTTAACTCCCCATGTCTCAAGAAACATACACTGTAAAACAAATATGCTTCACAAAAAAATCAACTGTCTTAAATGATCCAAAACATCTAGATACAAAAGTTAAACTACCTTCACAGATGTTCTTCCCGGCAGCCTACCATACGTAACTCCCTTACTGCTCGTCTTTGTCCTTGGCGCCGTGCTTCAGTATGCGTGTAAACTCCACGTAGTCGAACAGGCCGTCCCGGATGGGCGCCTCCCGAAGCATTTCGTCGACGTCATCGTCAGTAAAGCGGTCGCCCATCGTGGTCAACAACTCACGTAGACGCTCCTCACCTATCACACCCATGTTCTCTTCATCGAAGCATCTGATGAATAGATGACATTTTTAGTATACTATTGTTGAACTGTGGAAATTGAATCAGCCTTGCCTTAACGGATTAGGTCCGCCATGCCAGAGCGAACACTCTCACCACTAAGCAGTGGCGTGCATTGCTTATAGGCAATTTTGAGAAAAGTCTACCTCAGTATAATATAATTAATGTATACGTTATTAATCATTATAACTATGATGATTTAAATTATTTTACTTATGTATTAACTAGCTACGCACCCGTTTATTTTGTAATTTGACATTGCGCTTTAGATACCTATCTTATTCAACGCTTACGCAGTCTTATAAAAAAACATATTCAATACTTGGGTACTTTTACACTTTTTCTACCTACCCTGCCAAATATCGTAATCTGGCGAAATTTTATTTAAAAAAGGTACATTGCGAGCTACGTGTGTAACATTTGGACGGACGATTTAGCGCAGTGGTTAAGAGCTTAAACCGCTCCGCCCGCTGTGTCTAACAGTCGAGGGTTCGATTCCCGCACGGGACAAATCTTTGTGTGATCCACAATTATTTGTTCCGGTCTGGGTATTTGTGTATGTGAATTTTCATGTTTGTAAACGCACCCACGATACAGGAATAAATCCTAGTGTGGGGCTACGTTTTATAAAAAAAAAAAAAAAAAAAAAAAAAAAAAAAAAAACAGTTTTGTCAGTACATGTCGTGTCAGTCTGATCGTAAGAATATACAGTTCATGTTCATGATCAAAATTATGTTAAGATATCTTAAATTCATTTTTCATCGATTCATCATTCATCAATAAAGACTTTTCTCTAGAACAGTCGGTTCATGCACCAAATCATATTTAAGTGTGTAAATCAAACGTGTATGTACAATTTCATGCGAGTGCTTTTAACCACCGAAGAGTTTCTCATGAGGAGACGAACCTGAGTCCCTTATTAGTTCATGGAGGAAATCATGTGTAGGCAAAATCACGCATTTTAACGTAACATTGCACATTGAGACTAACAATAATAAAAATAATATTTTTATGGTTTATTCCGCGAGTATCCCGGATTGATTGTTGTTTCAGAGATAAAAAGCATTTATTATTTTAAGTTAGGGTATAAGTTATTACCCTACCAAATTTCATTGAAATCTGTTCGGTAGTTTTTGCGTGATTGAAACACCAAGAGACAGAAAATAATTCCAAAAAAAAAATTGTCGCGGCCTCTATATCGATAAGGAAATGTACCCCAATTAAAATTTTCGAAAAATATTTAATGTACAGATTCAGCTCGGTTACAATTTAATATATGTATGGTTATACATATTTCAAGGAAATGTAATTGAATTTTTATAATGTAGGCACTGCCTAAATGCCTATATGCAATACCGCTACCGAGCGAATCGGTAAATTTTCTTCCTGTATGTTTACATATGGTGCTATCTACTGACTGCATTTACAGCTACTAGTTGGCTTTGCACTTGCCTTTACAGGAAGAACTTACAAATTTAACTGGCAGCGATCAATGTTTGAATTAATTGGATTTAATTAATGGATGTCATATTTGTCACATTTTTTTTTTATAATGATTCTAAATATAGTTATTTTCATTAAGAATCACTATTCTACATTCACGCAAAGTGTGTCATGCAATGAATAATATAATACCAAAGGCATGGCGTAAGCAGCTTAATGAATAACAATGACTCACCCAAAGGCATTCTTGATGACATCCTCAGGGTCTGTGCCCTGCAGACGTTCACCGAACAGCGTGAGGAACATGGTGAAATTGATGGGGCCAGGGGCTTCATTCATCATGCCTTCCAAGTAATCCTCATTTGGATTCTTACCTGCAAAATAATATTGTTATAAGATTTCCTTTAATAGAAATGTACACTTAAAAAAACAATTTAAAGATTTCACCATTTTGAGATTTGGTCTATTTGCAACTCAATAGCCATTTTAAGAATTATCGATCCTGCACTTAAACCGTCCATCTGACTTTATCTTCTCTAAGATTTTAGTCTTTGCTCTGAGACCTGAGTACTTTGTATAATGGCAGGCTTGTTGTTGTAATTAATTACGATGTTTTATTTTAGATACTACACATATGTACATTAGAAATGATACTAAATATATGCGAAAATTTAGATATTTATATCATAATCACAGAGGTGATGAGCTGATGATGAGGATTTCAATTTATATGAAGGTTTGTAACATATGGTTATACACAGAGATTTCATAGACATAGCTGCAAGCAAAATAGCCTAATATAAACCATTATACTCAAAACACTTATGGATCTGTGTTGTTTCTACATAATTAGGAGGAAAACATATGAAATTTGCAAAATTAGTCACATATTATGTAAATTTAATGCATGAGTAATTTGTGTAAAACAATAATCTTAGAAATTAAAGAGCACTTTGTATTAGAATTAGGGTAGACAAAATTTTAAACCACTGCCTCATTGGTCTAGTGGCAAAAGCGCATAGCTTTGTGAACACAAGGTCTCAGGTTCAAATCCTAGATCGGACAAATGTGGTTTTTCTAACGAAAACTTCCCAGTCTGAGTCCAGAGTCTGGAATTGTGCCTGGCAATATTAGATGGGACATAACATCGTCGGCGAAAAGTGGGTGTACTGAGTACACCTCTACCACCCCAGGTTAGGGAATATAGGCGTGACGGTGTTTATTATTTTTTGGATATAAAATTTTAAACCAAAGAAAAAGTTTAACCTTTTAAATGGCCACTTTAATATATAATAAATATTGCTAATTTATTTTAGCCTTATATCCATTCCCCCATATGTTTTTCCCCTGATAGCCTAAATGAATCAGAGCACCCCTTGAAAGTTAAAATGATACTGTTGATCAATAAGTTGTAGGCACAGTGAAATAAAATTCAGATTAAAAAATATTTTAGTATTGAACAATGGGCAGCAACAACAACAACAATGGGCATACTTCATGATTATTAAAAAAAAGTTTGCTTTCTGTTGAGGGACGAATGGCTACCGTAATAAGTAACTTTTAAATAATACGGGGGGGAAACAGGGAGACCTATATTCTCAATACTTCTAACTATGACAAGTAATGTCATAACCTTTGTTGGATATTCTACCCCTATTACAGATATAGAACATAGCTGAATGTACAACAGAAAACCTTAAAAAATTATTGTACCTTCTTCAAGCCCTGAGAAAGTTTATCATCAAACAGAACTCAGTCTTACAGACATTGATATATAAATAACATATTAGATTGAAGATGACAATCTAAAATGGTCTGAATAATTATAGCACATGTATAGATGTGGTCTTATTTTAAATTAATTGATTCAATCCATTGATTCATAACTACAATGTGAGAATACAAGCTACAGTTTGCTACAATTACTATAATAAACAGATCTGGGCCAGTAAGGTATGAATAAGCTCGCCTTTGTATATCACCTGTAAAATTACAACTGTAAATGTACTGTATACAATAAAGGATTAAATAAATAAATAAATGTGGCCGTTTTTGGCTGTTGATTTTTTGTGATACATAAAAATAAATGCTCCCAATACCATGAGGAAGTATATGAATTAATTTGTACATGCATTAAGTTTGTACTCACCAAGAGAAGCCAACATGTCATGAAGGTCATCTTTGTCTACGAAACCGTCTCTGTTCTGATCGATCATGTTGAATGCCTCCTTGAACTCGGCAATTTGTGCCTGATCGAACATTGCAAAGACATTGGAGGTGGCACGTTGGGCACGCTTCTTGTTGGTGCCACGGCGGCCGGCGGTCTTGCGGGATGACATGATGGTGATCTGTTGGACAAGTAAAAGTATAAATATTGAGAAAAACAATGAAGAAGTAGCTTTGAAATTAAATTAGAATAATTACGAGGCCTGACTATATTTCTCTTAATGAGAGGATCATAAATCAATTGAATAGCAAGAATTATGTTAGTTTATAGTATTATAATAATAATGATATCTAATATCACTAATTATGGCCGGTGTCTGTCCCCTTTGAAATAGTCCAGTTTTTGTCCATCAAACCTCATTTACATAGCCCTTGTTTCTTTCCATAATTTACAATAGTCCTTGCACCTGTCGGGGTCAGTTCGCTAGTTATGTTTCTTCATTTTCAGCAAGTGATCTCAGCAGGTGGCTTACATAACATTAACTTCTTGCAAGGGGCCTCTACGTGTTGGACCCATGTCCCCATGCAAGCCTTTCAAAGGTCCAGGTAAAGCCCGTGAATCTCATCTTGATATCTAATATTCAAAACCAGATGTTCAAAATAAACTGTATATTATATTAAGTTATCATAAGGCTACAAAAAGCCAAAACAATACTTTTAAATATATATTGCTTCAAAATCTCAGTTTTGTCAAATATCTGCAGAAGGGACTATTAAAACTTACAGATTTATTTATAACATGTTTCTAAAAGAGACACCAAATGAAAACTAAGAAGGATTCATATAAAACCAAATGACATTCCTACTTATGTACTTATTTTAACATTTTTGCACACCCATTTTGTAATGAATTCAAAGAAGTAGTTATTTCAACAAATTTTATGCCCATAAATTTGTCTGTAACATAGTTCACAACAACTGGTTTCTGTTAAAATGGGGTTAAAAACAATATGACATAAATATTGCACTATACCTGGCGATTTCTTGTTAAAATAAACCGCAAAAACCTTTCTTCAGTAAACTCTTCTAAGATTCTAAACACTCTGACAGTGAAAATAACAGCGACGCGAAAGGATGGGTTTATAAATAAAAATTAATGAAGCTAGGGTGTCACTCAACTTATCGTCACTTGCAATTACTAACGAGAATGTGACTCATAACCGAAAATGCCTTGAAACGTTCGACACGAAGTTTATCTAGGGCACACGATGTCATATACCAAGGACTTCCATATAAGGATAAACTTTTCCAACAAACATCTGTTGTAAACTGATATGATAATATTACTTATGTTTTTTTATATCTAACTCACCTGTGTTTACTACACTAATATACAGCAGGAAACAGCGGTTAATAACCGAAATAAACCAAATTCAACTCTTTGTAAAGAAATGACTAATTCATTTGACGTCAGATACGCAGCTCGCATGCATTCTAAAACACAAATATTTTGCGAATATTGTAAATAAATTCATCAAAAGTCACTAATAATTGTAGAAAATTATAGCCGTTCCTCTAGTAACGATAATTTAAAAAGAAGTTAATGTATTTTCTGCTTTGTTTAAGAGTAATTTGGGAAAAATTATATAATAATATTTTTAATTGGTACAGAGTACTTAAATCGTAGGATTCGTAGGTTTTGAACAACTTTTTAGGTTGCCAGCAGTGACAAATTTAGGTCATTCAACTCAATTTTTAAAGGTAAGTACTTCTTATTAAAAATTGCTAACAAATATTACCACCATGAGCGATATGTTATATTTAATATAAAATATTTATTTGCACTTAGTATTTTAATATTATTATTTGCATCACGAATTAACTTAACGACTGAGTACTGTCAAAATATTGCTGGTCTGTATATTATACAGAATGGATTAAGATGGGACAGTAAGGGCAGCTATCTCATTCACAGAGGTAGGATTTAAAACAGATACCTCTATGATCTCAACCGTTGTAGATACTGAGAAACGGCTCAAGAAGACTATCCTTAATTTTTGCGTTATTTGGCGCTGAATTTACAGATTCTGAAAAAATTGTACAGTCAGTAGTAGTACTACTCATTTAAAATGTGGTATATGCGTAGACGGAAAGAATTACGGCAATAAACAGTGCCCGAGAACTATTGGTTTATTATATGTTAACAAGTCCATAATCGAACATACCAATGTTTAGTCACCCTACTTAGAAAGAGACGTAGGGCTCTAAGTGAGTATCCTTGTCATCGCGTTTTTTTTCGCAGAGTGCTCAATCCATTTATAATATATCCATGCTACATGGCAATTACGTTACGCACTGATAGTGTTGCCAATCTAAATTTTCGAAATTTCGGTGATCACGTGCCAAAAATTGGTATGTTTATCCATATATACCTACTTGTAGCATTTTAGTTCAGTCTTACTCGCATTACAATAAAAATACCGTTCACCTGTCGTACTTTCTTAAAGCCAACCTTCCTGCATATTCCTTTTGAGGTTGAGCGTCTAACCTTTAGTCGTTTATGTAACTCAAAGTACCTACTAAGAAAAAGCCGCGAAGTCGCCGAACTATCACTATCCATTAGGAGTGTTCGCAACGGCTATATATTAAAAACGCGTTATAACGATACGCTACTTTTAAAACGCCTATTATTTTTTACGCTATTAATAATAGTTATTACTTCGCTTCGTTGAACGACGCCTTTTGATTATTGTCGCAAAACACGCCGCGCCAACGCCGTGAGCTGTTAAACGATAAAAATGAAATATATATTTAATAAATTAATTATTTACACGTAACTAAAACTAACTTTTATTTACAATTATTACTATAAAAAAACCAACGATTTATTTGCAAACAATTTGACACGCGATACCGCAATCCCTCACAAACCCACGATAAATGCATAAGTACGTCATTCAAGATCACGCCAGTGATCCGCACTGATTTTATTAAAAAAATAATCTAACGTAGGAACCAACACGTTATAAATAACGTATAATACGAACAAATATATTGGCGCGGAACATAATAAATAACCTGATAATATATTACTTTCATTACTGGACACTCATTCAAAAATAGATCATATGTAGTTGTCTTAGAGCATAATATAACACGTGACTTTTGACAAAAATATTATACGTCTAAGTGAAATTGACCTTAAGTCCAGTCACTCAGTGTCGCGTGGCAGGCTGGTAGGCGGTTTTGGTCGGACAATATGTAATATAAGTAACGCTTAAAAAATAACGCTTGCCTGAGGTAATAAATAATAGGTGATTTGATTATTTATTAATAATAGATTATTTTTTCAGTTATGTAATATAACGATCACTCCTACTATCCATGCCAGTGCTCGGTCAGACTCAATAACATTCTGTTAAACCTGTGGGTTAATTCTCAAGCCTTGGTAGAAATTTTAAATTTTATGATGGTGTCGTAATATTTTGAAAAACAGGTGGATTAGAGGCAGAGAAGGGCATAATGTAATCAGATTAATGATTACAAGTAGATATTGTAATATTCAATCATGATTCAATTTTAAAAGTGTAATCGTAATCGTTGAGGATTACAAAATGTAATTGTAATCGTTAATCATTAAAACACCATCACGTCTATATTCCCCAAGCGGGGGGGTTAATCATTTATTTGATTACATTTTGCCCATCTCTGATTAGAAGACTATGGTGATAAATAGGTATAATAGAACCGAAATAGGTAGATCTACCAAAAAGTTGGTAGATACGACAACACTGTGCACAGATTACATAATACAAATGAAAAGAAAACGTCTTGGATTGGCGATTTGACATTTCCTGTGTATTTGCTTCGCAAGTTCCAATTTTGGAAATGTCGAAATTTATTCATTAAAATATATAATTTGTATTGGTGTTTGCCAATACAAATTTTTGCTACCTCATTATATACTCAAAATTAAATGTTTGCCACCAGTAAGTAAACAACGGTATAATGAAAATCCTCGGGCTGTTGACAATATGCAATTGTATAAGTTAAGTTTTTTTCAGATGTTCTCCCAGAGTAAATCCTGGTTGATGTCTGGCGTAACTCGTAAGATCAGCACCACTCCTTGGCTATATGCGTCACACTATGATGTCCTTGGAGTCACCCCGAAAGCGACACAAAATGATATTAAATCTGCATACTATAAATTATCTAAAGTCTACCATCCAGATCGTTCAGCGGTGAGTGACAGTGTAGCACTGAATTTCACTATATTCCATCTGCAGCAGTCTCGAAATTCAATGGTTCATTCTTCACAATTTAATATTTAGATGACTTCCTGTTATGACATGTTTGTTACTATGCTATGTGACAGATAAAATCCAGGAAATGAAAAAAACGTAGATTAAATTTGATGGAAACATTTTTAACAATTAGCTCATGGTATATAAATGTACATATGTAGGTAGATACCTAATATTAGCTATGTTATAATAACTAAACAACATCTTTAGCAATATCTAAAGTCAATCAAAACAAACTATGATAAAAAAAAAAATATTTGTTACAGGATGAGGGATCAGCAAAGAAGTTCAGAGCTATCACTGAAGCCTATAAAGTACTAGGGAATCTTCAATTAAAAAAAATGTATGACAAAGGTTTGTTACATGAATAATTTGTATTCTGTTTTTTTTATTGTCTAAGTTATACTATACACAGTACGTATCTCCCAAATCAAATGGAATTAGTAGTGTCCGGCTGAAACTACTTTTTATGGCCTAAGTCAAAAGCAAAACTAACCTTCGGCCAATGTTTCAGTTTTGGCCTTTTAAGGAAGTTATGCTTTTGTGTTCAAGTTATGTTGTGTCATATGACATTTTTAGTATTTTTTTTATAACATAAGGTGTTGTCACGCATCACATCATGTACAAATTAGCAGTTAAATTATTTATACTATCTAACTGTGCGTTTTGTGTTTGAATTCATAATTTCTATTGAAGTAAGACAAAAAATATCAGTTGGAAATATGGTTTCTAGACTCAGTGTATATCATGAGAATAGTGAAGGGCATATTAAAACGATCTTTCATAAAATAGATTCAATTATTATTACATATTATGGGGCAGCCTTAGAATAACATATCCATAAGTCATTATGACACGTCATGTGGTGAAGCCAAAAATTCAACAAATGGCCTGCACTCTCCGCACTTCCCACCCATGTAATGTTGGATGCCCGGTAAGATTACAACTTTTTAGGGTAACTGTTGATGACATTAGAGTAAAATCATTGTTGCGGTAACATGTATTTTAATGCAAAATAAACTCAAGAAATAGATATGGTTTGTACTTTGTTTTACTATATGGTTTGTAGTAATTTAATGTAATAAAAATATATTTTCATGATGTTAACTGAATATTAAAACCTTGATGTAGTAGTTAACTATATTAATACCATTTAGATACCATAGACGAACTATAAGAGTGGAGGAAGCCAGAGAGGTATGTAAGGAAAGAACCTGTTGGAACTCTGTATTCTCTGCCTACCCCGCAAGGGAGCTGACGTGATGATATAGATAGATAGATAGATAATACCATTTAATATTTGAATTTATAAAGTCCTTAGCAAAAGAAAGTAGGGAAAAATTAAATTGGATTACTAGCAACACTAACAAAATGGATGCGTCTTTTACTATGACAATTACAGACGAGCTCAACAGCATGGTTACGAGCAGGAACGGCACAAGACGGCATAATTGAATTTAATTTGATACGTGCAGAGTACGTTATTTCGCATGACGGTCGCAGCGGGACTACTCGCGCGAACGTGTCGGCTTAAAATATATTTTAACGAGTACAATAATCGATCGATTTAGTGAATCGATTCAAAAAATTGTATCAAACTGGTTCACGACAGCTACAATGATAAATAGTTATAATGACATAAAGAACTTCTAAAAAACGTAAAAAGTTTTATGGAGAAAATAGGACGGAAATATTTTTCTTAGTTAAGGAGTATGACCTTTTGGGTCAGACTCTGCTCCCTACCAAGGCATATGGTAGGCACTTGTCAAAATAAATACCACTGGGTTACGTTGTATGTTTGGCGGATTCCTATGGCCCCATTGTATCTCCATCATTATCAAAAAGTCCATAAAATTTACCAAAATATATACAAGTCTAAACATGTTGGGGGTATCCTGTTTATCTTTCAGGTTCGTTATCAGATCCTGGAAACTACTTAGAACTATAGTACTAATCAAAACAAAACCAACATGGTCAAATACGATGCCTAGTTGAAATCGAATTCGATTCCTCGATTAACGATAACTTTTAAGTCTCGATTTGTTCGACTCCTGATTCTGGTACATTCGATTACAATAAATTTAATAATAGTTTTTTTTACAATTAATCGACATGCCTAGTCCGTAATTAATCGCTTCGACCCTCGCCGATCATTCACGAACGTAGTTTTGGTTATGGCCCTAGTTTCGGCCGTTTTTTGCCGAAACTGAGACTCCAATTATGCGCCGCAACTGGCCGAAACCGAAACTTCAGTCGGACACTAGGAATTAGACCACACTGCCATATTTAATCTATCTATATCATCACGCCAGATCCTTTGCTGGGTAGGCAGAGAGTACAGAGTTCCAACAGGTTCTTTCCTTACAGACCTCTGGTTTCCTCTACACTCATAGTGAGTCTCATACATGCTCTCCGGTTATGTAAACTTTACTTGCCCTTCAGTTAAGACACAGTCTATCTGATCATGGGAAAATAGTCTAAGCCTTTCCCGGTACCTACATCCTTCATTCTTTCACCTGTCGTTCTTTCTTCTGACATTCTTTCTATAGAAAGACATGTCCGAACCAACGGAGCATACCCTTTATGATACCCTTCCTCATCTCACTGCAATATTGATTTACTAATGTCTACAACGTAAGATAATGGTACTCCTGCAACATTGAAAAGCGGTGGATAATTTTAAAGCCTTGTTTACAGGCACAGATAATACAAATATCAATAATTTTTATGTTGTAGGTTTACTAGTGGGTCGAGAGAACCGCTCAAGAATGGATTACCAGCCAGAACCAGAGCCCATTGATCCTGAGCTCAAATTCTACAAATCACGTGTAAATCGTCATGCAGTGCCCACTATGGATGGCAAAAGACCAATTTATGACTTCGATGCTTGGTATGCTCTTTTTATCAGTAATTATTTTATAGGTGAGGAGGATATAGTGTATTCTCTTTATCCTTACCTATGGCGCACAGACTTGGTCTTTGACCAAATAACCACGCTAGCAATTTGCCAGTGGTCCATGGAGCGCAGTATCCTTAATATTAAACTCACAGACCATGTCAAGAATAGCACACTATGCTCTATGACGCTAATTGCCAACGTATGTCGAAAAGCAGCCAAACTTAAATGGGACTGAGCCGGCCATGTCTGCCGCATGGAAAATTACCAGTGGGTCAAAATAACTGACTGCTCCCCACAAAATACAAAAAGACAATGCGGTAGACCCAGGCGGATGCAGGAAGAACTGGACGTCTTTTTGAAAGACTAAGGCCTTACATAGTAACGAACAGAGAGGAGTGGAAAAAGTGGAGGATAGCCTTTGCCCAGCAGTGGGACAACAAACGCTCTTAATAATAAAAATTTCGTTTTTAAAAAAAATAAAGTAATATAAAAAATAATATTATTATTTCATGGAGAAAGATTTCCCATAGTCTGTCTAATGAAAACTGAGAGTGAAAAATGGCAGCAAATTTAAATGAATTAGGTCGTGCAATCGCGGGTGACTGCAACTAAATGGATTCGATACTTTAAAAAAATAGAGTATAAGGAACAACTCGAGTATATAAGTTTATGATTTGAAGGAACAAATTTATACACATAGGAGACTCAAAGAATGAGGAAGGATAAGGATCAGGGAGGGAGTTACATAGAAATTATAGCATTCTAATATATTGCATTCTTTTGTATTAATTGTTTATAAATCCTTGGTTTTCTGCTGTGGGAACCTGATACTTGTCTTATCAATTTCTTGTAAGTCGTCCAACTTTTTAAATTAAAATATGGATTCTCTGAAGACTTAAAGTATCATTTATGCAATCCATCAATGCAAAGCCACGGAATTTAATAAGATTTCACATTTAGGGGTGTTAACTTTAAATCATGTAGATTTTTATGGAATGTACAATAACAAATAAATCTAGCATGTATCAAAACCAGTTCGTCTATGACTATGGTTCAGTTGAACAATAGGTTACATTAGTCTTATGAAAACATTAAAAAATAACTCACTTTTATTAGACAGACTCAGTAGATTTTTCTAACAGCAAACCTTTAAGTGATACAGAAACAAATCATTAGAATAAGGATATATATATAGATATATATAATATTAGCCCTGTTAAGATGTTAAGAAACTGTCCCACCATTGACCACGAGCCTCCTCTCAAACCATAGCCATAGTCTAACTTCTTTAGGACTTATTTTTTACATTCATTAAATTTTCAGGTCCAAAAACCACTATAGTGATTTACTACACAGATCCAGGTACGAAAAGGACTTTCTAAAGAAAAAACGTGAAAAACAAGAGGATTCCACACTAGCAGCGCGCCAAGAAGCTGTCTTGTATTTAATGGTTGCTTTAGGAGGCCTTTTCGTAATGTTAGTAATACAAGGGACCACGGATTATGATAAAGATACAGTTCATAATAAACATACGCCAAGCAAAAGCACTAAAGATAAATAGTAAATCGAGATCATTGCAGTAGTAAATTTAAATAGCCGACTCTTAATAATGAGGTAGCTAAATTATTGATATACAATTAGAATAAAACATTACATAGGGCCACAAGGATCTTTTGGCACATGCCCAAAATTGAAAATAACGCCGTCATCAAGTGAAATGTCACTTTATGACAGCTAACTTACCGTTTACTATTAAATTTACCAAAGTTCTATCTATCTATCTATCTATACCCTCACGCCAGATCCCTTGCGGGGTAGGCAGAGAGTACAGAGTTCCAACAGGTTCTTTCCTTACATACATCTCTGGCTTCCTCGACTCTCATATTTTGTCTCATACACGCTCGCCGGTTACGGAGACTCTTGACTTTTCCATCAGATAAGACTCGGTTTATTTGGTCGTGGTAAGATAGTCTAGGTCTTCCCCGGTACCTGCATCCTTCCACTTTCACATTGTATATCTGTTTTGTCATTCTTTCCTCTGGCATTC
Source organism: Phalera bucephala (assembly GCA_905147815.2). Taxonomy (NCBI): domain Eukaryota; kingdom Metazoa; phylum Arthropoda; class Insecta; order Lepidoptera; family Notodontidae; genus Phalera; species Phalera bucephala. The sequence goes on from LR990629.1 coordinate 11,963,318, forward strand.
TTTCTATATGCCCGAACCAACGGAGCATGCCCTTTCTCATCTTTACACCGATACTATCTTTCATACCTACTCGCTGTCTTACTATGCTGTTGCTAATGCGGTCGGTCAGCTTCACTCCGCCCATCTTCCGCAGAGCTCGCATTTCTACCGCATTTATCCTACTTTCATTCTCCTTCTTACATACCCAGCTCTCGCTACCATATAACAGCGTTGGGACAAGAACTCCGTTATGTATGGCCAGCTGCGCCTTATGGCTTAAGTGCCGGCTCCCGAGTAGCTTTCCCATCGCACCATTCTTTCTGTTCCCTGCACTCACTCTTCTCTCTATGTCAGCGGTGTATTTCCCATCCTTACTGAAGGCGCATCCAAGATATACAAACTCATTCACTTGCTCCAGCACATCGTTACCAACCACAATCCTTACATTCGTTCTGGTTCTGGTTTACCAAAGTTCTTTTTTCAATTAGTAGGAATATATCAAAGATTGTTTTGGTGTAACATCTATCCTCTCGATTGCTGGATATTTTTTGTGGGAGTGATTTTGGACAAAGGACGGAAATGTGTTACAGGAAACCGGGGAAGCGCGCACTATTTGATTTGACCAATGAGCGCGCGCAGTGGAACCGGGGAAGCGCGCGCTATTTTATTTGACCAATGACCGCGCGCTATTTGATTTGACAAATGAGTCATCTCAATTTCATAGTAGGATAACATGTCAGATATTACACATCATATGCGACTACTGTAAGGCTCGCTTGTTTTTTTTTATTTGTTTTGTACTGCACCTACATGGTGCAGCTTAATTAAGAACGTTGAGCTAGTGCGTCAACTGTCTACCGAAGTGTCTACGGAGTTAGGTACACCGTGCAGACTCATCTGTCGAAATATTTTCCTGGAAGTAAGAAAATTATACAAAACGAAACTAATTGCCTAAGTTGCAAGAGATCCTTGTCGCTCTATACAAGTGAACCATGGAGATAGGACAATTTGTCCAAGTATTTTGTTTATTGCAATCTGCAATCACATTCATGTTATCTGTCACCTCTCTAGCTTGTCTGTTTGGTGACATAATCATGTAAATGATATAGAAAGTAATCAACAAAAGGTTGGTTTCTGATTTGAGTTAACATATGTAAAATTAACCCAATGTTTGCACGGACGCTTTTTCAACGCGCCTTAGGAAGGCGCTGGAATGAAATAAATGGCTAACAGTACATTTTTTCGAATGCGCTGTACAGCGCTGCAGCACCCTGCGATGAAATAGCGTCCGTGCTGCAGCGTGATTTGGTGGGACCTCCCGCCCCCTTACGTTAAATTTACGCTGAAGTTGTTTTAATACTAAATCGAAGTTAATGTTTATAATAGCCATCAGATCTTTTTAGCGTACAAAATGGGATACTCTAAAGTATATTAAAAGCAATTTGTGTTTGTATAATAATTTGTTATTCAAAAGTTCATGTTACATTTTCAATGAGATTTTGCTGGACCCCCGCCCTTATTTTGAGCTCACGTAATTAATGGTTGCCCCCTTACAAGAACTCGCAGGAAGCAAGGGCAGTGCATGTGATATACGTCACTCATGCTTTCATTGCTACCCTTGTTGTCACCATCACTGAAAAACATTATTTGAAATAAAAATTGCTCCGATATGGGATGATTTTATAAACAGCAGCGCCTGAAGTTTTATGTTTGCATTTGAATGCGAACTGAGTATGACCTGGCAATGTGAATAGACAATTCGAACTGTTCTTTTCGACAAGTGGTATAATTTTAATCCAGCATTAAGTATGGTTTGGAGCAGGGACTTGTCAAATTTTATTTAATTTGATAGATTGCACATCACTATTTATAAAATATTCAAATAAGACTACTCAAATCAAAAACTGACTCATAGTATCTTACACAACATTATGGTGAAAATGTTATTATATTTTTCTCATTAAATGTATATATTGTACATATAGTAATCCATACTTCAGTTGTAGACGAATTGTGATAATATATGTAATAAAAAACACTTGTTAATATTGATGTTCTTTTTTTGATTTTATACCCAGAGACATTTTTTGTTACGTGGAGATATTTTTATAGACTTCCGCCAGCCTCGGGAAAATTTGGCGAGGCAAGTCGAACGCACCGGTGCCTCTCTGTGACGACACAGAGAGGCACTTCAGAGCACGAGCTCCTAAGAGCCTGCCCTCTAGCTTATGGACCCACTTCCCCCCTGTACCGACGCGGAACTCACGACGGCGTGGCCCACCACGCCGCCGTCTTCCTCGGAGTCGCGCGTGAAGGACTCTTAGGGCCCCTCCCCCGCGTCCCACGACCCCAAACCCAGAGGTACACTATCTGAACGGTTTCACCGTAACATTGTGTGAGGATTAAGTTTATTCTTAGTCCAGCTAGAAAAAAATAACAACTCATTAAGGACTTTAGTATGATTATCTACGAAAAGAACTCAAAGAAAGAACTATTTGCCACTCATAAAAAAACCGCACCGCTTCAAACGCGCGCGTTGAAAAAGCGCTCGTGCGAATGCGGGCTAAGATTGCTTTCATCCTACGTTCGCACGAGCGCTTTTTCAACGCGCATTAGTAATAATAGTACACTTTATTGTACACCATAAAAAAACAAATTACAAACAGATTTATACAAAACATAAGTACAAATAGCGGCCTTATTGCTGATAGCAATTTCTTCCAGACAACCGTTGTAAAGAAAATAAATAACGATAGAAAGAAAGGGGCAGTTGGTGGCGTACACTATAAATGATCAATGTAAATTACAAACCAATACGATATATACCTAATTATAAATACATACAAGACAATACATACTCACATACTAATACATATTATAGCTATAACACTGGTAAGGATTACGACAGCATCTTTCCTCATACAAGTGGCAAACAGTTATATTATGGACAAGTAGTAATTCTTGACCATTGTTTTAAATGCAACCAACGCCTTTGCACGTCTAACTGACATAGGCAATGCATTCCACAGACGAACAGCTTGTATTGTAAAGGATTTGTCGTAGAAATTTGTGGAATGCACCGGCATTTTCAGCTTCAAATTCTCCGATGATCTCAGCAACCTTAAATGTGTCTTATGAAGAAACTCAAAGCGATCTTTGAGGTAAGAGGATTATCGGATTGAGAATTCCGGCGAAAGCGAATTGGTAGCCACTTGAGCTATGTACGAAATTCAGAAACATGGTCATATTTCATCATCATCATCATCATCTCAGCCTATACTTGTCCACTGCTGAACATAGGCCTCCCCAATCGCTTTCCAGCGTAACCGGTCCGATGCCACCTGCATCCAACGACTTCCTGCGATTTTCACAAGATCGTCGGTCCATCTGGCAGGCGGTCGTCCCACACTGCGCTTGCCAATACGTGGTCTCCACTCTAGAATCTTTCTGCCCCAACGCCCGTCCGATCTACGCGCTATGTGGCCCGCCCATTGCCACTTCAGCTTGCTAATCTTAACGGCTATGTCGGTGACCTTGGTTCTTCTACGAATCTCCTCATTCCTGATTCGATCGCGTAGAGAAACGCCGAGCATAGCTCTCTCCATAGCTCGCTGAGCAACTCTGAGCTTTTTTATGAGACCTATAGTAAGAGACCACGTCTCTGATCCATATATCATCACTGGTAACACACACTGACTAAAAACTTTAGTCTTAAGGCACTGAGGTATTTTGGATGAGAAGATGTTGCGCAGTTTCCCGAACGCTGCCCAGCCGAGTTGGATTCGTCGATTGACCTCTCTCTCAAAGTTGGACCTACCTAACCGGACTACCTGTCCCAGGTAAATGTATTCGTCGACAACTTCAAGAGTAGAGTTCCCAACGGTGAGTGCGGTGGGTACGACATGGACGTTACACATTATTTTCGTTTTGTCCATGTTCATTTTAAGACCCACTTGTTGAGATACTCTGTTGAGGTCACCGAGCATTCGTCCTAGATCTTCCAGCGACTCCGGCACGACCACAATGTCGTCGGCAAATCGAAGGTGAGTGATGTATTCGCCATTGATGTTGATGCCAAGTCCTTGCCATTCCAAGAGCTTGAAGGCGTCCTCTAAGGTGGCCGTAAACAGTTTCGGAGAAATGACGTCTCCCTGCCTTACTCCTCTTTTTATGGGGATCGCCTTCGTGCAATGCCCCTGTACTCGGACTGACATGGTGGCGTTATTATACAAGCACTTCAACACTTCAATGTACCGATAGTCAATGCGGCATCGCTGGAGAGATCTAAGAACCGCCCAAGTCTCGATCGAATCGAAGGCTTTCTCATAGTCCACAAACGCCAAGCATAGTGGCCGATTATACTCCTCGGTCTTCTGTATAATCTGCCGCAGCGTATGTATGTGGTCTATGGTACTAAAGCCTTTCCGGAAACCGGCTTGTTCGGGAGGCTGGAAGTCATCAAGCCTGCGTTCGAAACGATTCGTGATGACTCTCGAAAACAACTTATAAACATGGCTCAGCAGTGTGATGGGCCTATAATTCTGGTCATATTTACGCAAACCAAATATGAACCTTATACAAATATTAAATTAGTAAGGCGCTGGAAAGAAAAAAATGGCTAATAGTACATTTTTAACACGCTTTTATTAGCTTGTTTTGAAAGCGGTTCGCATCGCGCGTTGAAAAAGGGTCTGCCTGCTTACACGGATACGAGGGCGAGTAAATAAGTCCGTGACTTTTTGAATGAAACAGGTTTTTAGATAAAAAGTTATTTTATTTTTCGACATAGTCTCCTTTGATTTTTAATCACTTTCCAACGTTTCTCCAATTTTTTTATCCCTTCCAAAAAATATGATTTGTCGAGGTCATCAAAATAGGCATTTGTTTGTGAGATGATTTCGTCGTTAGAGTCAAATCTCTTTCCGCCGAGCCATTTCTTCAAGTTTGGGAACAAGAAATAGTCACTCGGGGCTAATCTGGAGAATAGGCCGGATGAGGGAGCAATTCGTAGCCCAATTCATGGCATTTTGCCATGGAAACTGCACATGTGTGCATCCTTGCATTGTCCTGGTGGAAAAGAAATTTTTTCGTGGCCAAATAAGGTCGTTTTTTTTCCTCATTGAATCGACCCAATAAGTTGGTATAATATTCCCCATAGATTGTTTTCCCCCTTTGAAGGTAGTCAATGTGGATTATACCGCGTGCATCCCAAAAAACGGTCGCCATAACTTTATTGGCTGACAAACCCACTTTTGCCTTCTTTGGCGCCGATTCACCCCGAGAAACCCACTGTTTTGACTGCTGTTTGGCCTCCGGTGTGTTGTGGTGGATCCACGTTACGTTTCGCAAAAACTCGTCCATATTGCGGTTGAACAACGCCAAACATTCCTGCGAAATTGTCACACAGTTGCGGTTGTGGTCGATTGTGAGCAAACGCGGCACCCATCTTACGGAAAGCTTTCTCATACCCAAATGATCATTCAAAATTGAAATCACTGAGCCATGTGAGATGCATATGGGTTCCACAATCTCTCCACTTTCAATCTCCGATCGGCTAAAACCATATCGTGATTTTTTTCAATTGTTTCGGATGTAGATACCTCAGCTGGGCGTCCAGAACGTTCGGCATCTTCCGTGCTTGTACTGCCACATCGAAATTCAGTAAACCACTTCTTTACCATGGAAATGGATGGTGCAGAGTCTTCATAATACCAAGCTTAGCCTTGGTTTGAGTGATGGTTTTTCCGCAAAAAATAATGCTTAATGAGCACACAAAAGCCGAAAAAACCGTCGAGATGAAACGAATGGAAAACAGTATATGCGTTCACACGTGAGCGATTTTTTTATTGCGACCGATTTTAATCGCGCTTGTTCAAATTTCAACGCTCTACGTTAAAGCCGTGATCACACTTCGCGATCACGACTCCGACCTGACAGCCTTGAGACACCATTAAGCCGTGATCACACTTGCCGATTCCGACTCCGAGCTGACTGCCTTGAGACGCTATTACAAGGCAGTCAGGTCGGAGTCAGAGTTAGATTCAACTTCACCCGACCCCGATTGTGACCAAGGTTTTTTATGTGATGCATTCATCGTTATGATAAGTATCAGTGTATCGATATAATATGATATTGTTGTCGTGTAAAGAAATAATGTGAAAATGAAAGTGATTGATGATGTATCGAAACATCAACCTTTTATTGGGCTTTCTTTATTCGTATGTCTCTTCGTCTTTCCTGTCCGGATAAATAAAAAAATAGGTAGCTTGACAAATAATTATTAGAGGGACGTGTCGCGTACACGTCTAACTAATCTAAAATAGTCATCATAGCAGCGACATTGAATTCAGCACTAAGGGTGAAAACGATATATCGGTGTTATAATAGGCAACACATCGACGTTTTAAATTGCGAGTTATTTATGTTTCGATTTCGCTTTAGGTTAGTACAATGCAGTAAACAGATGTAGTGTTGGCATACATACCTCTACGGAACTATATTATTGCATTATCACCGAATTTATATTCGTATGCTAAATTTCAACTCATGCAGACGCCCGCAAGTGTTTGAAAAATGGATCACAACTTTTGAACCAGAATGACAAACAGACATCCGAAAAAAGTGCATAAACAACTTCTAAAATATCGATTAATCGATATTTTTAAAGCGATGTTTTTTTTTTACAAAGCTCATATCATACATCGACAATAAAGAAAGTTTAATAAAAGATTGATGTTTCGAAACATCACCAACCACTTCCATTTTATTTCGATCATTAAGAATAAAGGGGTATTATTTAAACGACTTGTAAAAAGGAGGAGGTTCTGAATTCGACTGTATGTTTTTTTTGTATGTATTTTACTCGAACATTCCTCCAATTATGAATCGATTTTGATGATTCTTTTTTTGAAATCCATGATGGTGGAAGTGACTTTTTGTGTAAAATCAATATGGGTATCATTTTTAGACTTTTAGGTGGTGCTGATTAGGAATATGGGGTTAATTAGGAAATCCAAGATGTTGTGTATTTGAGTACTAACGAGAGAAGTACTAGTGTGTGTTTAGTGCTCGTGTGTACTAGTGTTTGACGAACTGTTTTTTGCGTACAGCACCTAATAAAGTACTTCGCACGTTAGTTGGCATATAATTAACGTAACATTATAAACTACTTCATTATATTTACTGATTTTCTTACTTGCTTGCAATCTCTGCATGCTAATCCATTAAGCAAACATATGTATCCGGTAAACCCTTTTGTTGGCCTGGATTCCTGGATATTCGGGTATTCAGAGCTATGAAACTGTCGATGGTCTGGCAAAACTAGCAAGCCCCCAAGGCCGTTTAGATAGTACTGTTTATTGTAATGACATTCTATTATTTCCACATATACAGGTATTTAAAAATTGGAATCGTGATTATGTGAAATTAAATTTATACAAGGCTAAATTTTATCGGACAATTTAATCCGTAGTCCAAACCAACCCTGGTTCTCTCTTCTGGTCGTTTTCTTAGTCAATTAAAATTGACTAAGAAAACGACTTCTATCCTTTTCCGTCTTAGATGTAATTATTGTTACAGTGCTGTAAATCTTTATTATCATATAAGAAACTCGCCGTTGTGCGAGTTGTGTGGCTAAGTAATTGGCGAACTTAGCCAAATTTTATTTTCCTGTCATCAACTTTATCAACTATTCTGTCATAATCTAACAATTGATATATTTAAGCTATTGTAAAGTGTATTGTACATCATAATCGTTGAACCAAATGGTTGCAATTAGGTTTTAGTTTGAATTTAAATATTTTCACAGAATGACTTGAGAAAATTTTGACTGGCAAAATTTTTGTTAGAACTGAAAGAGCTGTGTTGTCAGTCAAAGCAAACAGTGTAATAATAATTTTGTACAATTATACTATCATGAACGTTTTGTAATAACTTATATACCTATACTGTATAAACGGATTAATAATGTGTATACCGTGAAGTGTTCCAGCCTTTTATTTCAAGCTTCCCTTAAAAAGGATTTCTCTTACACTGCGCATTAGAGTGAGCAGAGAAACTGATCCTGTTAAACAATAAAGATCTACGGGCCTCTGCTGTTGGCCCCCCACAATAATAATATCGATATGTAATTTTGTACGCGTCTATAATTGTTTTTCAAGTTATCTTATTCAATTTATGTTTATATTGCCCACTTTTCTCAAATCCGTCAAACCATTCCGTTTTATAATCTATGTAGTCGATCATCTCTAATTATTGTTCATCGGGGAGCTGAATTCTTTTAGAAATCTTACATACACGATTAAGTATTCCACTAAACATTGGCAAAATACACTTAAAATTAGTGTGAAGCCATAACATTTTCAAGTGATTTTTTAACGCTCGTTTGAACACTTATTTTGCAAGCGATTAAATATCGCCTAGGGCGATTCATTGCAGCGCTGCAAAAAACCGCTCGTGCGAACGGCCCCAAGGTCTGTGGTAGGGATGTGACAAGAGGGGTAAATAATCGATTTTTTTATAATCGATTTTCATACTTTTCCTAAAAATCGATTTTCAGAGATTCGATTATTATAAAAAAATATCGATTTTATTAAAAATCGTTTTTTTTTGTTTCTTGACGAAATATTTTAAGAAGTAGATAGAATGTCACTTTTCTCTTATAAATAATCGCAATAAAACTAAAAATTAATCAATTTAAAAGAAATTCTTTTTTACGTACTTCATTTAATTTCCATATCTACAATTTCCTGGCGAATAACATTGAGTTATTATGAAATACGTACTAGAGAAGACACTTCAAGTAAATTTTTGTAGCAAAAGTTAGAGTGCGTACACCCTAGTTCCCATTGTTCCAAATGGTTCCCATAATATGACACCTTCGATTCGTCATCATCATTTCAGCCTATACTTGTCCACTGCTAAACATACGCCTCCTCAATTGCTTTCCAGCGTAACTGGTCTGATGCCATCTGCATCCAACGACTTCAGCGATCTTCAGAAGATCGACGGTACATCTGGCAGGCGGCCGTCCCACGCTGCGCTTGCCAATACTTGGTCTCCACTCTAGAATATTTCTGCCCCAACGCCCGTCCGATCTTCGAGCTATGTGGCCCGTCAGTTGCCACTTCAGCTTACTAATCATAGATAATATACTAATATTTACTAATCCTATGGGCTGTCGGTGTGGTTCTTCTATGAATATCTTCATTCCTGAATTTGGGGAACACAAACATCCCCGCAAACCCAGAGGTCATCAAGTTACACGGCATGTTTTATTTGAGCTAAGCATATCTTTTCTAATAGTGTATGATGATGTATGTAAAAAAAATAAGGTTTGTCAAATGTTTACCGTACTTGGTAAACATATGACTAAATTTATTTTTTGGATTACGGTTTCTGGATTTGCGCATGATGTTGCCTGCCATCGAAAAGCTGCAGCATAAGCATGTCGATATAGAATCGATAAGTAAACAAAACGTTTTTTCGAGTCGAGTAATCGATATTATTAATAGAATGACCACTGAATAGAGGACCACTGAATCGATTTAGTAGGTCGATCCCGAAAGTCATCGAATCAGATCGATTCACGATCTAATCATAAAAATTCGATTACCTCGAAAATATGAACAGTTGTTTAAATCAGGGATATAAATATCGATCGATATATTTGATCGTCGAAAATCGAAATTAATTTAGACTTCCGAAACAACTGTGTAACAGAGGCGTATCCAACAAGTACTTAAATAAGATTTTTGGATCAATTTTAATAAACAAAAAAAAGTTTAATTTTAAAATTATCAATCAATCAAAACGATAAACGAAAGTAGGTTGTAATTAAAATAAACACGAAAATGCATGCTACAGTCTGAAACTTTAACACGAAGCACGTATTTGTAAGAATTTATTTAGGGCAGCTCTTCCGCGCAGTGGCAAGTACAAGTGCAGTGATATGCCAATTAGTAACAGATTCAGTATCAGAGTTGGTCAGTAACAGAGTGTGTTTAAATTACACCTAAATATAAAAATTTATTCAAGTTGATACTTATGCAAGTTGTAGTTATTTGTCTGTGTCCACCCGCCAAAGGCGCCGCGGGGCAGTGCGGTTGCGGGAGGGGCGTTCTGCCGTGCCGAAAGAGTAGAGAGATTTAAAGAGTAGGCGAAAATAAAATTATTAAACAAAATAGGTAAAACAAATTCTTTGAAAGGGCCGACTACGTGTATGGGGTGCGTGCACACTGTACTTGTTGTATCGTATCATAGGTATTTAATTATGTGATGTGTGAACGTATTTCATACATGTATTTGGAACTGTAACATATGGAATTTGTTTGGGGAAGCCTAATACCAATAGAAAACGTATTTTCGGTTATGGATGACAAAAAGATACAATTTTTGTACACTCAATGTTTGAGTATGCCCGATACCTATTATAAAAACAAACGATTTAATATATTATTTAATATAATAATTATTTACCTTCACATCTGTATCCTCATACGGGGTTGGCAGAGGTATACCTCTGCCTACCCGTAAGAGCTTAAGGGAATATAGTATACTGTGTACTATACACCTACTATTTGAAATCGCTGTCCCAATGTTATTACATACAAACATTCTTTAATATTATTACGGAAACGTTAGTGTAAACGAATACATTTTGCGGCACAAACATCAAACGCGCCGACAAAGGACTTGTCAGCGCATTTGACGATGTCTTGAGATTCGAGGTGACCTTGCTATTATAGTTATAGTTATGAAATAAACATCAATTAGGGCATATTGTACCTTACTCGAATCACTTAAAGTTGTATTTTTGCAAAGTAATAGGCAAAAAGCAATACATTTACGACCGAAGCTGAACACAAAATAAGTTGAATCATTACACAACATTAGTATAATACACACACACCGTCACGCCTATATTCCCCAAGCGGGGGTGGCAGAGGTGTACTAAGTAGACCCACGCTTCGCCGACGATGTTAAGCCCCATGTACTAAGGGGCGAGCCTATTGCCATATACCGGGCACAATTCCAGACTCCGGACTCGTACTGGGAAGTTGTCGCTAGAAAAACTACTCTTGTCCGACCTAGGATTTGAACCCAGGACCTCGTGATCACAAAGCGATGCGCTTTGCCACTAGATCAACGAGGCAGTATTTTTTAGTATAATTTATTAGTATAATATTTTTTTATTCGTACAGTACACACAAATAGATTTTTGAAACTATGTGAAATGTGTTGTTAACCCAGAATCAGACTCAGAATATTTTTTATTCATGTAAACCATTACAGTATTTATGAATCGTCATCTCTACATTCTATTGTGGGGTATGGGAGAACAATGTAGGTTGGTCATCAGGTGAGTCTAAGTTAAAAAAGCGAATAATACTATTTATGAGAATGGCTACATGGTTCCCTCATTTACAAAAAAAGTACATATTGTGTTAAATTAATAGAAGGAAGAGAGGTAATGTTAACTAACAACAGTTGAATAGGTTGTTATGACTCAAGTGGAGCTGGAATAGCATCTATCCAAGCATTTTTATCTTTTAAATAATCTTCTATTGAATAATAAGCTTGCTTACAAAGTGTTCGTTTTACACAAGCTTTGAACTTATTTTCACTAAGTTTAGTGACGTCAATGGGAATTTTGTTATAAAATCTAACACAGTGCCCCATGAAAGACGTGTGAATTTTTGACAGACGAAACTGCGGTTGGTCTAATTTATTTCTATGTCGTGTGTTATAGCAATGTCTATCACCTAGCTGATTAAAAAGATCTAAATTTTTTCTAGTATACATAATGTTTTCATAGATATATTGACATGGGACCGTCATGATATTAGCTACTTTGAACAGTTCTCTTAAAGAGTCGCGACTACTCAAGTTATAGATGGCCCTAATAGCCCTTTTTTGCAAGATAAAAACAGACTCAATGTCCGCTGCCCTACCCCACAATAATATACCGTAAGACATGACACTATGAAAGTAGCTAAAATAGACTATCCTCGCGGTGTCCACATCAGTTAGTTGTCTGATCTTCCTTACGGCATAGGCAGCGGAGCCAAGCCGCTTACCTAAATTCTCAATATGAGGACCCCATTGTAACTTGGAGTCAAGCGTAATCCCTAAAAAAGATGTATCATTTATGAACTCAAGTTTCTCATTGTTCAGTATAATATCATGTACAGTACTTTTTACATTTGGCAAAGAAAACCTTATACATTTAGTTTTCTTGTTATTGAGCACTAAATTGTTGGATGTAAACCAGTTATGTAGTTGAAGAATAGCGTCATTTACTTCGTCAAAGTTATTAACATGTCTACCTATTTAAAAAATCAAAGAGGTATCGTCAGCAAATAACACTATCTTCGCTCGATTTTTAATTACTTCAGGTAGATCATTTATGTAAACTAAGAATAGGAACGGACCCAGTATCGATCCCTGTGGAACGCCCATTTTAACTAAAGAGCCTAGAGATTTAGTTTGATTTATTTGAACACACTGTTGTCTGTCCTCTAGGTAAGATTTTAAAAGATTAAGTGCTTTACCATGGATACCATAGTGCTCCAATTTAAGCAGCAGTGTTTCATGTTTCACACAATCAAATGCTTTGGAAAGATAACAAAAAATGCCAATGGCGTCCTGTGAGTTCTCCCAGGCATCGAAGATATGCTTTATTAGAATTACACCGGCGTCAGTAGTACAACGCCCTTTGGTAAAACAAAATTGCTGATCGTGCAGGATGTTGTTTGCGTTAAAATGATCTAGCATTTGCATGAGCATTATCTTTTCGAACACTTTACTGAGCACTGGCAAGACATACACTGGCCTATAGTTGTTGGCATCTTTACTATCGCCGGATTTGAACAGTGGTATTACCTTACTAAATTTCATTAAATTCGAGAAGACTCCTTGATCTACGCACATATTAAAAATAACAGCTAAGTGTGGCGCGATTGTATGTATAATGGATTTACACACTTTTACAGACATTCCCCATAAGTCTTCAGTTACTTTTAATTTTAAATCATTAAATACTTTGATAACAGACCGGGGATTAGTGTACTCAAACCCGAACTCCACCGGACAAAGAGTAATGTTGCTTTTAACTAAAGAAATTGCAAGGGAAGAAGAGCAATTTAAGGACTTTGTTGTCCCTACCGGAATATTAGTGAAAAAAAATTCGAATTCTTGAGCTACGTCACTATCTGCCTGAATGAGCCCACGCGCAGTCTCTAGAGTAAAGTCCACACTGCGGTGCTTAGACCTCCCAGTTTCACTATTAACAATTAAATATTACCTATATTGTATTGTAATTCTTTTTTTTTTATTACAGGATCATAGCCCCACACTAGCATTTATTCATGTGTCGTGGATGCCTTAACAAATTTACATACACAAATACCCAGACTGAAACAAAAAAAAAATTTAGAATTGTCCCGTGCGGGAATCGAACCCGCGACTATTAGACAGTGGGCGGAGGGGCTTAAGCGCTAAATCGTCCGTCGAATATAAATCTAAATAGGATTTATATTTGATATTGAAACTAGTACTGGTATAATATATTTTATTTATTGGTCGTTATGCACAACAGGCATTTTCATATTTGAGCGTCTCTATACTACGGAAGACACATTAAGCCTTTGGTCCCGGTTACCACTTAATGTAGTAGTCGTTGAGCCGAGTTTGAAGCCGCGGCTTGATAAATTCCAACAGCAGGTGGCACAAACCTGCCTCCACCAGTCTGCACTGGGTCTGCGTGGTGGAATATGACTTAATCTCTTTCGCCTCGATATGTGAGAGAAGGCCTTTGCCAAGCAGTGGGCAGTATAGGCTGATATTATATACTTGAGTAAGTACTTAAGTAGACAGTACTTGTCAAGACTAAACCAACCTAAGTACCGTGGGGCTATTTTAAGTAGTTAGGTAGCCCCATTGGCCATCTACCATTATCAAACCAGGTACTATATTATTGCATTGTCACAGAACTTATATACGTATGCCAAATTTCAGGTCAATTTGAGAACCGCATGTGTTTGAAAAGTAGATCACAAACTATCTTTGAACTAATAATAATGCCGGTGGTGGCGGCAGGGGTCGGGGGGGGGGGGGGGGCGGATCATAGTTGGCGGCGGCTACGATTAACGGATTCGCATGGGTAGATCGTTCGCGAAGTGTCGTGTTGTCGCCCTTTTAATATAGGCGCGAATAGGTTCGAGACCTAGATCGGAGTGGAGATCGACATTCCGTACGAACCAGGAGGCTCCTACGGCTTTACAGAGGAAGCGGTTTTGAACCGCTAGGAGTTTATCGATGTGAGAGGGGGCCGAATGCCCGAACACGACACACGCAGTCATGATGGGTCGAACGCAAGTTTTGTAAAGCGTCACCTTATTTCTAAGGGACATTTTACTCCGCTTGCAGATTAACGAATGGAGACGACCGAGCACAAAGGATGCTCGGTGACGGACCCGCTTGATGTGCGGGCCGAAGGACATGGTACTGTTTAGGGTGACCCCTAGATATTTGACCTCTTTGACCCAGGGAATGGGTCGGTCGAACATGGTCACTTGACCGAGATTACTTCTAGGGCGGCGCAGGGAGTGGCGCGGGGTGGCACCTCTGGAGAAGAACACCGCAGCGCTCTTGTCCGGGTTCACCTCAATACGCCACTTCCTGAACCAATTCCCTAGGGAATTGGCGGTCGCCTGGAGGTTTCTGGTAATGAAACCCTTATTCCTATGCGAGACGTAGAGAGCGGTATCATCCGCGAATAGGGCTAGATGCACCTTACTCGAACGAGGAATGTCGTTCGTGTAAAGGCTAAACAGGAGGGGTTTAAAATTAGTGTGAAGCCATACCTTATAGAAGAAGATCCAAACAAAAATTATTTATTCAATCGGCAAATTAATATCTTCAAATCGATTAATCGAGAGTCGGTCTTTTAATCCTTGATTTATTAGAGTAGAATGAATCGACATACCTACTACAGCAGATGATATGATAAATAAATCGATTAATTTAACAATAATCGAATATTATTCGATTAAAAAAATAGATGATTATTAATTTTTTTATTAAAAAAATAATCGATTTTTTTTTAATCGATTATTTTTTCACAAGCCTAGTCTGTGGACCCCGATGTCTGTAGTTAAATTGTGAATTTTGTGATAAATCTATTCCGATTCCCAAGAATATTTTTGCTGATTTGATTACATCCTTTCCAATTAATTGTGCTACAATTAGCACGATATAACAAAGAAAAATGGATTCTCTTGTCGGGTACGGTAGCGACGATGAGAACGAAACCGAGCGCTACGGAAGCCATCAATCTGTTGCGGTAAGTTCGCCTCTGGCGTCCTTGAGTTTTTCTACGCTAAATTTTGATATCATCTGATGTATCCCATGAAAATGTTAAGTTTTCCAACAATTGGTAGGAATTTAGTTATAAGTTTTTTGAGAAATGGATATTAATCTGCGTTCTCTGCTTGACAATAGAATGATATTGTAGGTGGGAGCGGGTGGCGGCGTAGCCCCTCGGCGTCGAGAAGACGACGTTAACTACGATGACGTCAACATGGACCTGAGCGAGGTAATTTTCTATTCCAAATACAAAACGCCCTTTTTAAAATTATTGATAATTCCAGTCAACCTGGCTGGCTGTCCCACTATTTGTTGGCTAACATGCTAATACATTTCTAAGCGAAGCTTTGAACATATTGAATAGTTTATGTACTTACTATTTTCATCTGATATTGTTGTAGTATTAATATCAGTTTCTATGGTCATAATGAAACACCATTTTTCTTATAATACTATGCCTACTTCAATACGTAACTAGAAATTTATCTCAAAATAAATAAAAAGTAACTTTAAACAGTAAAAAGTAATAAAAAAACTGTTAGCAAGATTTTCAACGATGATATTAACACTTTTATTATTTTATATGTTACCCATTTGTAAATTGACACAAAACAAAAGTCAAATACCCCTTGAGTACGCGCTGAGGCATCAAGATGACCTGCCGAGTCCGTCACGCCAAGCTTCCAATATCAGCAGCTCCATGTGAGTATATAGCTTTAAGGTAACCAATATTTTATGAGTTCCTCCAGATCTTACATCTATTTTTTACATTTTAATGTAAGGTTTTCCAGTATTTTCCATCAATTGTTAGTCTATCTATATCATCATGCCGGATCCCTTGCGGGGTAGGCTGAGGTCAATTGTTAGTCAGAAATGTTTAAGTTAGTATTTAATTATCAAAGCCGCAGCAAAAATTTAATCAAAAGTTAGCCGTAGATGGCTTCCAATAGCTAGAGGGATAAAAGTATGTTATCAATTTATAAAATATGTAGTAATAAGGATTCCTTACCAGGTGGAGAGTAGTACTAACTACAGGGTTGGTTTAATACTCTAAAAACAGTGTATTTGTGAACATAACCAATTTGAGTTATTAACAAAAAACTGGTATATTGTCGCTTTCCTTCAAATTTGTTGTTACATCAGAGGTGCATGTAAGCCTTATTTTAAATAGTTAACATGGTCTAGAAATTTTTATCATGCTCACTGAGAAGATTATTATGAAGATAACGTCACATAAATTATTAAGAAGATCATATTCTAAAGAATAAATATGATAAAATAATAAATTACCATTCCTCCTCAATGCAGAAACAGTTTGAAAACTTATGTAAACTGTATGTCCTTTATTAGTATGTAAAGACAAACATTTTATTTTATTTGGGAAATTTACAGCTAGCGTAACATACTACAAAATATAAAGATTAAACAAATGAAAGCCATTTACAAGTTTCCACAGGTAACAAAAGAATAAGAGAAAATAAAAACAGTACAGTGGGTCTCCAGTATAACATTTATGACTATAACTATAAATTTGTTCCTGCATTTTATGATAGATCGCAAGTATCAGACGAGCTGGTATAAAACATAAGATCTAGAGAGTTATGAAAAGAATGCTCTAGCCAATAAGTTTCTGATTTGAGAAGCACTGGTACATTTAAAACCTATGGTAATCCCTTTGGCAAATATCACATAAAGACATATTTATGCAGTTTGTTTAGTTAGTGAGGAATATTTGGCAGAATTGGTACCACCATTGGTGTCAGCAATTTTTTTCTAAATTATATAGTTTGCATTTTGTCTGCAGAGGAGAAATGGAGAAGTGTCATTCCTCTCAATTGGGTGAATGAAGGATCTAAATTTAAGGGTTTTCTTTCCTAAACAACATATTGTGTTCATATCAGTCAATAATTTCTCTGTTCTCTTGTGGACCTCAACATAGCTTAGTTTATCTAAGATCAACTGATTAATAATTATAATATTTAAATTTGATAACATTATGGATTTTAAAAATTCTTGGAAATTTCTTAGTTGTTAAGAATAATCATTAGTGGTTTATAAGCTGTTGCTTGCAGCTTCGCTCGCGTCCTGGTAATTAATATATATTTCCGCATGTCATCCTTGATTTCAAAATGGCCGTCAAATTTGTAATCAACGTTTAAGATTGGAGGAATCATACTCCAGGGACACTTTTTATACGAACACAATTTTTAAGTAATCATTTTGGGTCACGTAATTACTTAAATTGTAATAATTTATTTAGATTAAATGTTTATAAGGAATACTTTATTTCCATTTTTAAGTGACTAATTTATCATCTTTGTGAGGAATCGTGATTTGTTCGTAATTATTGAATTTTGTAATTATGTAAGGCCGATTTTTATTTCTATTCATTGTTTTCATTTACAATGAAAAGTTACGTCGCCACAAGCAACGAAAAATTGTTGTACCGACTTCATTGCAAAAAGAAAAAAATGAAAAATTTTGTACATAACGCCAAAAATTTCTCACAAATCCAGGTGAGAGAGAATAGGTCACACTTTTGTTATGTGAAACCAAGCCTATTCTGTCCAAATACTGGGTATCGTTACATCACTATACGCACCCAGTTCAATGGCGGAAACGATGTCTTGTTCACTTGTTTTATCGTCATAAAGTGGGACTCCAAGATAAAAACTCGATGCGGCTGATACCTACCAACACAAAGTTCTCAATAACCACACTCAAATTAGCCACCACTACTAAATAACCACACTTGATTTAGAATACTTGGCTTTTAAGTATTTGTGACACGTACAGTGAGAAATGTGGCAAGTTGTCCCAAACTGCGCGAATAAAAAAATGATAGACGTTCCTATACAATGTACCTAAATTGGGTATTGAGTTTGTCTCTAACCTAGAACAGAGGGTTAAATTCGGATCGCGAAAAACTATTAAAGTTCAACTACGACTTAACTAGCAATTGTATAAATTAGGCTCCAATTCTAATAACAAATCGGTTAAAACCGAACCTTAACCTACGGACGATTTAGCCGCAGTGGTTAAGAGCTTAAGCCGCTCCGCCCACTGCGTCTAATAGTCGCGGGTTCGATTCCCGCACGGGACAAATCTTTGTGTGATCCACAGTTATTTGTTCCGGTCTGGGTATTTGTGTATGTGAATTTTTATGTTTGTAAACGCACCCACGACACAGGAATAAATCCTAGTGTGGGGGCTACGTTTCTAAAATAAAAAGAAAAAAAAATGTTTTTAATCGTGTTCAAAATGAAAGACGTTGCCAACCTCGTTCATTCGTTTGTATATATTCTTATTTATGTATGTTCGGGCGTCACTTTGTTTATGAACCGATTTCGAAGATTCTTCTTCGTATTCTAGTAGCATACGAAAGCAGCTAAACGCTGTTGATCAGCGGCGGTTAAGATTCGGTTTTAGTGGAATTTTGTTAGTATAATTGGTGCCCTTTACATGTATGCGTAAGACTTGCCTAAGTTTCCCGTGACATGGTCAAACCCAAGTACGCTTTAACACCACAGATGTTGCTTTATCACTTTATATAAGTATGCGTACTATGTTGTCGCAGGACTCGCAGGGAGCCGAGTCGGAGCCCGAGCTGCCGCCAGCGGAGCCCGCGCCTTTCTCCAGACAACCTTTACGCGATGATCGAAGGGGATCAAGTAAGGAAAATTTCCATTCCAGATTCCTGTTTTCTACCGAGTATGCTGAAGTGCTATTTTGTATTGGTTTGAAAAAATGGTTAATACTACGTCTTAGTGAAACTGTATAAGAACATGTTTAATCTAGTAACACAAGACTTGATTGTATAATTTTTTTAATGCACAAAGCGGAACTTAAATTTGTGCTGCGCCAATAATCTTCTCGTGACGCACACATCACATCTTCTAAACTTTATAAAATGTGCACAAACTTAGTCTTTAGTAATGCTGGTTATACAAATAGCTATGAATTTTTGCACTTCTTATACCAGGGATTCCCAAAGTGGTCGGTTTCCCAGAGGTCGACATAAACGAAAACTGATTTTGGGGGTCGACGACGTCTAAAAGTCGACTCCTATTAATTAACGCAAGTTCTTATTTGAAACTTTCAAGATACTATATAAGTTATGTTACGTATACCAAGTTGTTATAAGTATGACTAATATTTTGGTAGGAAGTATCATTGGTGTATTTTTAAAAAACTCAAGTCGATAAGCGTGCACAAGTTCGTACAAAATCAAAATCTCGACAAGTCACACTGAATTAATAATATTTTTATCTTTACTTTGCGATTTAATGTTTTTTTTTTTAATTTGTATTAATAATTATTAATTACACCTGATATTTCACACCGTCACGTCTATATTCCCCAAGCGGGGACGGCAGAGGTGTACTGAGTACATCCACGTTTCGCCGACGATGTTAAGTCCCATGTAATAAGGGGCGATCCTATTGTTGATATTTACTGAATTTTATGTCTATTTTGTAAAATTTTAATGAGAAAATGATGTCAAGTTTACTCACTTAACCAACCGCTAAGTTTTTAAATTGGTGAGTATTTTGTATCAATAGGAAAAAACTAGAGATGGGATTTTTAAAGTAATTTGGCTATGGGGTACTGAGGTATCAGTTCATTTTGGAAAAAAGGTCTCTTGCCCAAAATAGTTTGGGAATTCCTTTCTTACACAGTCAAATAATAAGCAGTAATATATACGCATATGGAAGATAAGTTGATGCACTCAGATCGCGAGGCAATCTTCGGTACTGGACCTAGACGCGAAGTACATAATGGTCATTTTACATCACTGTGTATATGTGTATGCATGGTGGGTGTTCGATGCTTTATGAAAATGACATGCGGCTTAAGAATTTGCAAGACTCCTGCTACAAAGGCATCTATTACTAAAATATTTCGTTACAGATGACAGTCGTGAGCGTGACCGCGATCGAGACCGTGAGCGCGACGCCGACCGTCGTGAGCGACGCCGCGAATCCCCCGCACGCTCTCGTCCAGACAAGGATCGCTCAGACAGGCGGTCGCCGCGTAGAGATGATAAATACAGGTAGGTACCCATGTTGTTTAAGTCAATTAAAAAAGTTGTAAAACACCGTCACGCCTATATTCCCCAAGCGGGGGTGTCAGAGGTCTACTGAGTATACCCACGTTTCGCCGAAGATGTTAGGTCTCATGTAATAGGGGGCGAGCCTATTGCCATATACCGGGCACAATTCCAGACTCCGGACTCGTACTGGGAAATTTTCGTTAGAAAAACTACACTTGTCCGACCTAGGATTTGAACCCAGGACCTCGGGATCACAAAGCGATGCGCTTTGCCACTAGACCAACGAGGCAGTCAAAAGGCAGTAAAAAAGTTGTATGTGAAGGAAAATGTTTAGAAGATAAAAAAAAAACCTGTTTCTTTTTCTAAGAGTATTTTTCGATTAATAAAAGTGATCCTTCAACTAAATTACGTGATTATCACGTGTCACAACGTGACCGAGTAAAATATATAAAGAGATATCTCAAATTGAGAACCTCGTTCGTCTATGAATTTAGTTATTAAAAGTGGAACAATTGAACCTTTTAATCGTATAGCTGCATTTTTCAATTCGTGTACCAGTGCGATCAAAAAGTCGCTACTATCGTTTAGCGGGCCATACCGATTATTTCAAATCCCAATTACAAATTATTTTATAAAATTTGAATATTGACGAATTGAAATTGGTCAGGTCGGGTCGGTCGGGCGCGGTACCTGCGCTCATGGACCTGAAGCCGTTTGGCGGCGAGCCCCCGCCGCAGTACGAGCAAAAGCGCTCACACGACGCTCGCGACGCCGTCTCACCCAGGTACTAAGTGGAACACACTCGTTGACGTTGTTACACGTTCGCGCCCTTTTGTCCGGTGCAGCGATATAGTGGAATATGTCATGTATGTTGATTTTGTTTTTATAATATTTACCAATTTGGTTAAAAACGAAATAATATAACCGATTTGAAAAATTGAGAATTCGTAGCAACTTGTGCCGCTGACTGTACTAAAATATGAGAATTTAAAAAAGGAGGGAAAACAATAAGAAAGTAACATACCAATATATAATATAATACTATACATAAATATGCAGACATACATATATATTTTTTTTTTATTTTTTATAAAAAACGTAGCCCCACACTAGGATTTATTCCTGTGTCGTGGGTGCGTTTACAAACATGAAAATTCACATACACAAATACCCAGACCGGAACAAATAATTGTGGATCACACAAAGATTTGTCCCGTGCGGGACTCAAACCCGCAACTATTAAACGCAGTGAGCAGAGCGGCTTAAGCTCTTAACCACTGCGCTAAATCGTCCGTCGTATACATAATAATAGATAAATATAATATATACATACATATATATGAACCAGATAGTGTGATATACCGACATGAATGATGATTACTGTTATCCGTATGGATAGATAGACGTATCAATACCATACTAATATATCAAATTCGGCAAGGAAATAAATTTTATCCAGGGTAAGGATAGGCTACATTTAGTCTCAAAAAAAACAACACAAACGAAGTTGCGGGTATAGCTGGTTTGTAATATTTTTACATTGCTGGTGTCACGTAGTCAACTAGGGGCCCATGGTGCAACTAGCGATCACTGGCTTCCGGGGTATGAATCCTAATTGTAATTAGGTTTTTTCTATGGAAAATTTCGATATTATACTCGTGACTCAAGAACTGTGCCGAGTATAGTGGCAATAAGCGGGCTTCCTGCGTAATGTAATATTACGACTAAACATTAGTGACGGATCGATTCTTTAGCTCCGGCCAAAACTTAGGGCTCGGCCGAAATGGGCTGAAGGTTTCTAGCAAGCACCGAAATTGAACGATTTTTTACGATTTACGTCTTTAGAATGCGCGAGGCGCGGAAAAGGCGACGCACGGAGGGAAGGTTGCGGCGCCCGGCCGCCATTGTCAATAAATAACCAAATCAAAACAAAACTAGTTCACTAATGCAGTCAACATTACTTATTGAAAATTCAGCCAATCATGAACGAAATTTCTTAGGGTTAATTAAACCTTAGACTTCGTCCAAACATCGACCTTCGGTCGGACACTACTAAACGTCGTCTTTATTAATTTAAGATATCATTACAATATTGCAATGAGAATTTGATATTTATCACTACACGTTACAGTTCTATTTCGATTGTCACGTCGAAGGAGATTCAGATGTTTTTGCTTATTTCTACCCAAATGATTTTTATCATTGTAGATTCGTGGATCGTGAACGTCGTGATCGCGAAAGAGACAGGGAACGCGAGCGCGACAGGGAACGACATGGCAGGAGATCTGAGGAGAGGAGGTTTGTTATTGACTAGAGATTTAGACTTACTGCACTGATCTGTACATTTTATTGATGATAGCATAAACTGTGGATAAATTTCATTAATTATAACGGTCATGGACCACATACACAAAAAATCAAATCAACGATTTTTCATTTTATTTTATTTAACTTGTTTTTATTTACGGACAAGTTAAATTAAATACAAAACTAAAGGCCGCAGGTTATTTGATTTCATATATAAAGCTGATCGATAGATAGTATTTAAAAGCTTAGTGAATTTTGGATTAATGATTTTTGTAGTGTGCTCAATTGTTAGCCAATCTAATAAATATCTTCTCGTTCTTCTGTCTTTGAAGTTTAATATTTTTTTACGCAGGTCCTCCAGTCACAGGCACTCTGAGCGTCGCGAGCGCTCGCGGTCCCGGGGAGCTGGCGCTGCCTACCCTCCGCCCGCGCACGCCTCCAGGTACTTGACAAACATAATACCCAGTTTATGCATTGCTCACTTCTGCGTGGAGTGAGGGACTAGAGGGTTAGATATAAGCTGTGCTATATTCCCACTTGTTAGGAGGTTAACGCACAGGTAACATATACAAACAGTTGAACATCGACGCGCGCTCTACGCGGCTTCTCGGCTGCTCTCAAGGTTTCGCCACATACGGTGGCGTGGCCTGGGGAGTTCTAATATACTGAAATGCACGGGAGACGCCACAAAACGCAGCTCCGCTCGGCGCGAAGGTGGCGCGGCTTGGGGAGTGGTAATGTACTGAAATGTACGGGAGACGCCACACAGCACAGCCCCGCTCGGCGCGACGGTGGCGCGGCTTGGGGAGTTGTAATGTACTGAAATGCACGGGAGACGCCACACAGCACAACCCCGCTCGGCGCGACGGTGGAGCGGCTTGGGGAGTTGTAATGTACTGAAATGTACAGGAGACGCCAAACAGCGCAGCCCCGCTCGGCGCCACTTCTTCTTCTGTCACTCTCCGTCGGCTATTCGACAAAACTTTCAGGGGCTACCCGCTAAATACTTCTTAGAAGATACTTTATAGAAGTCGCGAAGAGCGTGTGTCTGTGTGCGCAATTCTGATTCGGGACGCTAGTACTAAAATGCTCCGCTATTTATATATCGTCGGAGATAGTGCAAAACTGCGTAACTAATAACAGACAATAATTTACCTTTTACCTATCTAATGCGTACTCCATATGAAATACCATTACACTGTCATTTTATATATTGTAACGCGCCCCCTTTGGTTTGTGTTGTGTATTAGACTGGCCTCCCCTAAAAATTGCCACGACGACAGGCGTTGTGCTAAACGCTTCAATTTTTACCTGCGACCAAGTCATGAAATGATGCCAACATGGTGTCCCGGATTGGCACTATAAGACCATGCTCAAAAGATTTCTTACCTTCAATGCTATTGACGCTAAAGTCACCAGCCTCACTGAGAGAGGTGACTTGCTTCGAGCCTATCATTTAATAAACGAATCAATGCATCGTGCCTCGTGACAAAAACAAACACGTTTGGTAACTTCGGCATATCAGCGAAGGCGGAATGAACACAGTGCGGCCGCGTCGGTTGCGAAAATTCTAGAACGTTTGAATTGATTACCGATTAGAAACAAAGTACTTTTAGGTCTTGCCTTAAATCTTATAGAAATGTTTTTTTTGTTACAGTTCAAACGAGCGGCGCGGGTCGCCGCCCTCGGGAGATTATCGGCCGTCTTCCTATAAAGTTAACAAGAAACTTGAAGTTATGGAAAAAATGGGTATGTATCGGTTTCTTATGTATCATCAAAATACAGAAATAATTGAAGATCATTGCCATTCGGAAGTTTAAAAAAAATATACCCAACTGTAAGGTTCCGTGTTTGTATGTAATAAAAGATGGTCACTGTTCAGAGTATAGGTTTATTCTAATTGAATAATATGGGTTACAAGAGTATATACATAGGTCCTTAACTACTACACTACACATCATCCTACCATCATATTGTTACGACTTCAATACACCCCGATATCTCGTAAACCCCTCATTGGGGAATGTTAATTTAAAAATGCATTACATACACTTAGGTCTCCAAGCGATCTGTCTAGAGAGATCTAGAATCCGCGCTTAAGTGCTGAAACGTCTAGAAGGTTTCACCCAAAGGTGTAATTAAAGAATTATAGCCGGTGCGCGGTCGCGGTATACAAGTACCTATTCGTTCCCGTACAAATAGGTATGTAATAATAATACCGCTTTGTGGGCCGCGCCGGCTATTGTTCGATGTACTTAAGAGGGTTGGCGTCCGTTCTAGAACTTTCATACGAGTATAAAAGGAACACAGAGCGCGGGGACGGACAGTCTCTTCTCGGAAGCGATCAAATCGGAGAAATGACGGGGTCTACCCCCCACACCATACAAGCTGGTGTCCCACAAGGCTCAGCGCTCTCCCCCCTCCTATTCAGCTTTTACACGAATGATATTCGTCGTTCGAGTAAGGTACATCTAGCCCTATTCGCGGATGATACCGCTCTCTATATCTCGCATAGGAATAAAGGTTCCATTACCAGAAACCTTCAGGCAGCCGCCCACACCCTAGGGGATTGGTTCAGGAAGTGGCGTATTAAGGTGAACCCGGACAAGAGCGCTGCGGTGATCTTCCCCAAAGAAGCCACTCCAGAAGTAATATCGGTCAAGTGACCATGTTCGACCTACCTATTCCCTAGGTCAAACCGGACCGCACATCAAGCGAGTCCGTAACCGAGCAGCCTTTGTGCTCGGTCGGCTTTACCCGATGATCTGCAAGCGGAGTAAAATGTCCCTTAGGGATAAGGTGACACTTTACAAAACTCGTATACGGCCCATCATGACGTACGCTTGTGAGATGTTCGGGCACGCCGCCCGATCTGACATCGAGAGACTCCAAACGGTTCATTCCCGTTTCCTCCGCAAAGCCGACGGAGCCCCGTGGTTCATACCGAACATAGTATCTCCATTTCGATCTCGGTCTCGAACCTATTCGCGCCTCTATTAAAAAGGCGACGACCCGATATTTCGCGAACGCGTCTCATTATAGAAATCCGCTAATTGTAGCCGCCGCCGACTACGAACCTAACTACCCTCCTATCAGCCGCTACCGTCGTCCGCGGCATGTTCTCACCGACCCCCTATGTAACTCCCTCCCTCCCTCTTCTCCCTGGATCCTGTGTGTGTGTGAGTGATGTACGCTGCTGGCCGCGAGGCCTTTACAGCTTCACCGGACTTAAGGGCGAGCGTGCAACCACTACGCTCGAGCCAGATGGGCAAGAGGCGACATACTCGAGGGCGCCCTCGGTTGGGACAGTCGCTGTGGGGGGACGGGGTGCACTCTGCCCTCTTGTGTGTTGATGTATTTCTTAAAATCACAAACTTATTTACATGATTCAAGTATCAAATTCATTTATACCCAGTTCAGTTGCAAGACGTAATTTATTTAAATTTGCCGCTATTTTCCACTCTGCTCTTATTAGACAGAGTCTAAAGAATAAAATATTGAACTGAAGTGAGTTGCGTCTCCCCCAGGGTTGCAGATCAAGACGCCGGACGGATCGATGGCAACGGCACAGCAGTTGCGGGCGGCCGCCGGCGATGCGCCGCACTCAGGGCTTCCTTCTTACTATAACCCCAGCGCCGTCAACACTAACAAGATACTGGACCAGGTAACATTTACTCAGATAATAGCACCTGCGAGGCGAAACACTGTACTCTGTCAATACGACGATTTGCTCCAGGAACGACGACTCAGCCCAGTAAAGTATAGCCCGGGCGGCTGGTGCTCTAATGACTGCCATACGACTGGACTGAGCAATCGGGGATTCGATGCCCGCACAGAATGAATCGAAATAGATTCGGCCTGATTTATGCATGGGAATGTTTGTAAACGTGCTATATCATTTTCATGCACTTCTACCAAGACATGCTAAACAGGGAAACAAATAAATCTATATTTGACAGTGCTATGTAAACGGTAATTAATTCTAGCATTTTTAATTTTATTCCTACTTTTGATCGAATCCGCTTCAAAGTTAAGGAAAGGAACAGGAAGGCAGCTATAGCGGCGGCTAGTAGTAGTAGTAGATACACTGGTAATTCTGCAGATAAAGATAGGAAATAAAACAGAAGATTTATGGACTAATATTATATACTCGTAACAAACAACCAAACTTGAATTTTTATATAAATTATTTTTCCAAAGTTCATGATACGAAGCCGTAAAAACACAAGACCTATTTAAGAGATTGAATTCTGATCTAGACATGTGTCGATTTTTACTGATATGAAACATATTATAAACAGTTGTACGAAAATGCTTCATTTGTATCTGAATCTCATTCTTACATTCACCAGTCGGTATACGCAGGCGCTTATCGTACCGAACAAACAAAATACTTTATAGTTCATTCCAATCTGAATCTATCTTCCATTCACTAAACTTGCCGTGACACGGAATGAACGAATACGCGACGCCATGTTGGTCGGTGGACCGACTGTGCTTGGATTTAACTGATAAAAATGAAACATATTGGGATTCGAATCTATGCACTATTTCAGATACAATCGGATTCTGATCTGCATCAGATCAGATACAATCTGATTCCGATCTGCATTTTAGGTAAAAATATGGAATTCAATTGGATTTAAATATTCGAAAAAATCTAAAAATGAAATATGCCTATGATAAAACACCGTCACGCCTATATTCCCCAAGCGGCGGTGTCAAAGGTGTACTGAGTACACCCACTTTTTGCCGGCGATGTTTCGTCCCATGTAATAGGGAGCGAGCCTATTCCCATATACCGGGCACAATTCCAGTCTCCGGACTTATACTGGGATGTTTTCGTTAGAAAAACTATATTTGTCTGGCCTAGGATTTGAACCCAGGACCTCGTGACCGCAAAGCGATTTGCTTTGCCACTAGACCAACGAAGCAGGTCTATGATAAATATGATATTTTGTTATATCGATGTATTTTGCTCAATATTAGTTGGTGTAGTTAGGTGCAAAGTGTCTATATGGCGAATTAATGAGGTGTCTTTGCCGAAGGTGCAGAAGCGCAAGCTGTTGTGGTCTAACAAGAACAAGTCCGAAGCAGAGGAGGCGGCCAAGTGGAGCGGCACTCGCTTCGCACAGGACTCGGACGGCAAGCAGGTCTCCAAGTTTATGCGGCTCATGGGCATCAAAGAGCCAGGTCGGTACCACGTTCAAGCATTTTTGCCATACCTATTACTAGAATCAAACATGAGGCTCACAAATAAGCCCTGTTACTATTTTTTCGTATCCGTGGTGCTTCACAACTGGGCTTAACCTAGTTGTAGTCTCCTTCTCTTTGGCTGATCTGCCATTTTTTTGTCTCCCGCTTTGCAAAGTAGGAAAGTGGAATTTTTACATTTCCTACTTCTCCTGTTTTTCTTTAATTAACTTTTGTTGCGGGTTCCAAGACAATTAAAGCGCTTCTGGAGACACCCCAAGGTTCAACCATCTAAGGAGATCATTGTGGATCCTGGCTTACAGGAGTTACAATGGTGGGCATGTGTGGCGGGCTTAGTCCCAAATAAAAAAGGTTGGTACCACCGTCGCATAAATCGACGGGTGCAAAGTACATGTTATCTACAAACTAGTAACATTTAAGTAGTGGTTAAAAGAAAGAGTTACCAGCCTACTAATATTATAAATGTGAAAGTTTGTATGTTTGTTATTTAACGTGCAAAAACGGCAAAACAAATTTAGATGACATTTGGCACACGGTTTGTTACCTAGATTAACGTATAGGATACTTTTTATCCCAAATATAAGATTCCCAACTAAAGACAACGCGGGCGAAGTCGCGGGCAGAAGCTAGTTTTTATATTATTGACTGATTTTGATGGAGCAGAGTGACTTACTTAAAAAATAATTTCACTACACATCTTATAATGTTCATTGTATTCAGTAAGATGTGGGGTAAAAAGTAAAAAAATTACTTGATGGTAGATGACTTTTTGTGCTTTTAACCTGTCGAGATTTTAATAAGACATTTTGAGGAGGATTTAGTTTACTGTGTTTTAAAACTATTCGCTGGTTTCCCAAGATACAAGCTTTGCCTAGTTTGAGGTTAGCCTAGGAACCTTTGACAATAGGGAATGTGTTTTTTTTTATATTTTTATACGATAGCTTACATCAATATATAATTGCAGAAAAAATTTAAGCGTCATAAACAAAATCTAAAAGGCAAAAAAAAAATGTTGAAGATAAGAGCACTTTAAACGCCCGCCATTTTGGCGCGCTTGGCGTGACGGCAAAGTCTACAATAACAATCAATTAGTGAATAGCTGTAGAAGTATTTTATTCTGTAATTTATTTTTATTTTGTATTTTGCGACTATTATACAATGGAACAACACTGTGTTGTGCCTAGGTGTAAACTACAATAAGAAATGCACTCGATAGGTGCGGACATAAGGAGAAAGTGGTGTAAAATCCGAAAAAGAGACATGGTATCTCCATCAACTTGTTTATATTGCTGAATTAATTAAAATTAAAATTTTGTCTTTGTGTAAATCGACAACAAAAAATAACAATAAAACTAACTCAATAGCAAACATTTGTATTGTAGACTTTGACGTCATATTCGATCTGACCAATAGCGTGGCGTTCCAGCTACTTTGAATTTCCCACTCATTTTTTGTACTTTCAATAATTATTTTCTTAATAGTAGTAATGTTATTAAAAAAATATTGGTATAGACATTATTCTAAATCTATAGTTTGTAAAAAAAAAAATTACCCTTATTTGAATTACTCGCATATTCCCTATTCTGTGGTATAGAATGGTTTTCTGTATATTTTAATATTTAAAATTTACTGTAAGTACTATGTAGTTAATAAATAAATTATTATTATGTCCATTTTGTGGGAGAGAGTTAATATAGAAAAAATAATACAACCGAATCCTAAGTCAGGCAAAGGGTGTCTATCGGTAATCTTCAAATTCAGTCCATAGCTTTTTCAGTATAATGACAATAGACTTATATTTGGAGACAATTATTATACCCTGCTTTCTCTTGTCTATATAACTAACAGATTTTTATTATCAACAGCTGCCGTAAAAACTGAGACACCAGACAAGACTGTTGATCCTATCAAGAAGCAAGAGGAATTATTCCAAGCGATGCAAGCGCAGTACGAAGTGGCGCGTGCCACCACACACACCATGCGAGGCGTCGGGCTCGGCTTCCAACGAGGACAATACTAGAAATACACGGCTAGTCTATGAAAATGGCGCATTTCACATATTAACATTTCAGTGCCTGTAGTAGACTTTCTACAGTCGTTAACGCAACGAAAAAATGTACGTGAATGACTTACAACAGAAAGTCACGGGTTGCAAAAATGCGCTAGCGATTCCGGCAAGATAATAAAAAGGAAACACTTGCCACTTGTCTGAGCCCTCTGGAGTCTTAGTCTTCGGCTGCACGGACGCTTTTTCAACGGGCGTTATTAAAGCGCTGGAGCGAAACGAACAGCTGACAGTATATTTTTTTTACAGCGCTTCAGCCTACGCGTTGAAAAAGTGCCCGTGCGGTCGTATGGTAAATTGTCTTAAAAGCGCGGTCATACGTGCGAGCTATTTACCGGTGGATATTGTAATGGTAAATTATTAGCAACTAGCGATCATACTAATGCTGAGCTGCATTTAAGAAGATAGTGGGCTAGCACATACACGTCAATCTGCCAGCAAGTATGAGTCAGTAATCCACAATGTAAACCAACAACTAGTGGGATATTATAACAGTTAACATATATAAACAGTTGAGTATTTTAGTACCAGTGGTCATAATAATAATCACGCACACAGACGCGCGCTCCACGCGGCTTACCGGCAGCTCGTAGACCAGGGATTCCCAAACTTTTTTGGGAAAGAGACCCCTTTTCCAAAATGAACTGATACCTCAGACCCCTATAGATAAATTACTTTAAAAATTCTATCTCTAGTTTTTTTCCTATTGATACAAAATACTTACCAATTTAAAAACTTAGTACTCCTTCTAAAATATTAGTAACAAGTTGGTACACGTAACACAACTTATACAGTATCTTGACAGTTTCAAATAAGAACTTGTGTTCATTAATAGGGGTCGATTTTTAGACCTCGTCGACCTCCAAAATCAGTTTTTGTTGATGTCGACCCCTAGGAAACCGATATCGACCACATTGGGAATCCCTGTCTTAGACGGTACTACCCGCTGTACACTGACGAGAAGCTATGTAGAGCGCGCGTCAGTGTGCGTGATTTTCGGACCGCTAGTACTAAGATCCTTGTCTGTTTATAATAATATAAACATAATATTAGCCCTGTTAAGAAACTGCCCCTCCGTTGGGCACGGGCATCCTCTCAAACTGAGAGAATTTAGACAATAGTCTACCAGGCTGGTCCAGGGCGGGTTGGCGAACTTCACACACCTTTGAGAAACTCTTAGGCATGCAGATTTTCTCACGATGTTTTCCTTCACCGTTAAAGTATGTGATAGTTAATTTTTAAAACGTACATGCTTGCTCAAGGACAGATGTGCGTGCCTGGCTTCGCACCACCAGACTATCACTGCTTACACGCGGTGTAATTTTAGTCATCCTGGACCGAATGTCAAGGATGGGGATGTATCCAAATCCTACTGTTCATTGGAAAAAAAGAAATAAGAACAATAAGTAACATCTCCAAACGATACTAGTGCATTAAAAAACCACGTATACCAAGCGCAAAATGCCTTTAAGGAGCGGCGCGGCTCGTCAGTCGGTCTGTTGTATATATCTTCGGTGTTCCGGATTTTCACCCGAGTTGTGATATTCAGATAGATACTGATCTAGAATATCACAGCTACCTACTGAGGTAGATATTACTTATTGAAGTGTTCTTTTTATTATTTTTTTAATTACCAGTGAACAGTAGGCATTGGATAAGCTGGGCTTTCGCTCCAGTTCCCCAAGTCTCCTATTTTTTACGTGTTTTAAAATAATGGCATGTTATAAAAATCGGTCAATTACAATTGTTCCAAAAGTCGGCAACTGTGGACTGGTACATACGACTATGGAAAACCATAAGAATTATTGATAGGTACCATAAGAATTAGGAAGCATTAGATTGAAAACTGTCACAACTAACAATTATGATGTCTATAAACAACAATTTTATTAAAATTGCAATAACGGACTTGGGGGCTCAGGACGACATAAATTACTCCTTGTTAATGTTAACTGTGCTATTATATTGCCATTTTGCTCTAAACTCTTCTGAAACTATAATATCGATATTAGTTAATAGCTCCCAATTTGACCGCGCTAAGAGCGCAAATGCGCGCTTGATTGTTCTATCAAACCAATGTTGGTATAGCCAACAAATATCGTGCGGGATATTTGTCAGAATTTCAAGGCTCTGAATAAGAGGAATATTGATGTGGGGAGATAACATGATTATAGTCTTCAGAATGCCTCTACAAATTCCTAGTCTCAAATGTCCTAGTTTTTTACAATCCTAGAATGAAGGTAATAAACTAGGTGAATGTATATAATTGTTGAATTTCTAAGAAAATCTTGGACAGGTATTATGAAAATCCAGGGACGCCGTGTGGTGTAAAATAGGCTACAGCCCTTTGAGTTACTGGAGTTATGTAACCAGTTACGGATGTATTTTTCTTTTACTTTTACGGTGGATTAATTATTTTTCTTTTACGTTAAATTGTAATAAGGCTGTCAATTTAAAGCCAATTTCCACGTTTTGTTACCTGTTAACATTAAAGATATTAATTCCTTCATTGTAACTAGTTACGTACGAGTAAAAAAGCTTCCAACTTTATTGGTTCTGGCCAAAGTTCTTAGTTCGTTTGTATGCGGGAAGTAGAATAGGATTGTTGTGTATGAATCATCAAATATCATATTTTACAATATCTTTAAATTGAAGTATAAAATTGTATACAACACGTAGCGTCTTCAAACATTATATTTATACAATTACTAAAAATGTATCTATCAAATCCTAGTTTTCTTTTTTAACAGACAAGACAAACTATAATCAGTTGGAAAAGTGGGAAGAAACTGAGGAATGAATAATGTTTAACGGAAAGGTGCGTGCGTCATTTAAATTGTGTGGGTTGTATAGATTAGAGAATACACACATATTACGCAGCATTGAACTAAGGTTCCGCAGATATTATAGCGTTGTATATTTTTTAAACGTTAAAACGAACAAGTCTGCTTACGAATCTATGATACGTCAATATAAATATTCCGAAATTGTCTTATCGGCGACGGAACCCAAAAATGTTAATTTAAGTATTAGGTTTATTTCTATGTGTGATATAATAAATTGAATTAATGAATAGTTGACACAGAAATGATAATAGCTGTAGGGGTCAACATTATAAATTGAGATCTTCCCTGTTTGTTCCTAAGTTGTTAGTGATGTACATCGCAAGTAAGGTAGAATAATTCTTTTTTTTTCTTGATTTTCTTTTACTCATACAATTGTTGTCATTGCTGTGTATTTAAGAGAATAAATATAAATAAAATATAAATTGTTTCATTTAAAACTGCCTAGAAATATTTTTGGAAGGACCAGCCTATGGAATCAGCATAGTTTAGTGGAAAACGACGGCTTGGTCCAGTGGATCCAAGCGTAAGCCGCACCATGCACTGAATGGGGTAGTCGTAGATTCGATCCCGCACGTCGGCAATGACGTCATTAGTTATTTTTTTATGTATTGCTAGAAGGAGGGAAGGGGTGGATATTTAAAAACATACATAGGCATACATATCATGTTGCTTTCAATTTGCAGCAATTTTCAGCAGCTTTTGAACATTAACAAAAAATTTTACGAAATCCGAGAACAAATTTGTTTTTACACATGAATAAGCCCTCGGCGTATTGCTATCACAGTAGCAATATATAAAGTTTCGATAATACGTATTCGTAACGATAAATGGATATATATTTTTCATATTCTAAAATACAAAAAGCAATTATCCTCCACAAAAAACGTTTAGTATTATATGTCTATAGACACAAGTGTCAAAATATCTCTTCAAGTTCCCCTTGACTTAACCGTGGAAAGAATACTGAAACGTTTTCCTAACAAGGTAACTCATCAGTCTCTGAATTTGATAACAAAGTGCAGAGCAGATGATTGAAGATGATGAGACTGGTGAAGCTATATTTATGACGACTCTGGTTGAAATTGATAGCTGGACCAGAAATAATATGGGAAAATACTCTGTAACGTATTGTCGACCAGTAAAGTTTATGTTTATAAAAGAGTAGTACCTAGCTGATTAAAAATGAACTTGCAAAAATGGAAGCGGACATAACAACCTGAATCTATCAAAATGCGAGAACAAAGATGTAACACACAGTCTTGTAATTACTATGATTGATGGAAAAGTAGGCACATATCTGTCGGAAGCTAGATCGAGTGAAAAAAAACCCTCTGAAAATGCTCTGAAATAAATAATTTTGATGCAATGTTACGTGAAGAAGTGTGAAGTGATATGATTAAATTTCGTTTGTCACCTACCAAATGTCTTTTGCACATTGCATATAGGCAAAATTTAAAAGTTTCTAGAGTTTTGGGAGAAGGTATTAAATCAATTTTGTTACAGAGGAAGAAAATCATCCAAGATAAATTCCGAAAGTGGCTAGGCCTATTTAAAGACATTGTAAAGTAAGGATCAGGGACAACTAACAATGGTTATACTGCAAGAAGAACTTGTCCGAGGGATTGCAGTTATTTTTTAAACTATTATATGCGGAGAAATTATAAATTAGGTACCAGAAATTTCGAATTTATACCCGTGCAACTGCAGAGCGATATCTGGAGTTATATGACTGGTATTGTATGCCTGTAATAGCGCATAAATTGTTAATTGACGCAGCTGATATATTAAAAAAATCATATTACCAATACCTTGTGAGAAGTAGCATCTGTAGCGCGAAATAAAGACTCGTAGATATAGAGAACACCATTCACGAAAAAAAGATAGAGTAACTACAAATGAAGATGTGTTTAAAATGTTGCTTTAGCCAGATCCATATATTTCTGCTACACAACCGATGCGACACGCTCATAAAAAGCTGAGGCAAGAAACCTTGGATCTTTTGATTATTGAGCACAAGGAGTTCGATATTAAATTCTGTAATATAGATGATAATATTGTTTGTAAACACACGTAGTCCGATGAATATGACGTACAGTATTAGCTTTTGTAGTATATTTAGAAATAAATTTACATTCTTAAGTATTTTGCTGCATTTATAAATAGAGAATAGTTCTTTCACTTTTTGGTCTGGTCAATGTGCTGTTTATAACCATTCAATTACAAATGTAAGTAAGATGTACACCGTAAATTCTTTCAAAAGGCCTGTACGTGTCGGTCGGTACCATATCCCCACGCAAGGCTTTTGAAAATGAGAGATATATTTTTTTTAAATTTACTAATATAGTTATATATAATTTACTAATAGTATATATAATAACGCATTGCATAAGAAACAGGTTAAAACATAATTTTAAAAATGTTTTTTTTTTTTAGCGAACTTGCAAGGTGATTCGCCCACTGTGAAGTATAATCTTATTAAAAAGAATAACGGGCAAATGATAACTTTTTGAGATATACTGGTTATTATAATTTTACCCACGCTAAAATTTCTTTCGATAATTTGTACAAAACTGCAAAATTATAATTTAAAATAGCATTTAATTAAAACATATAGTAGTAATAAATGATTTAAGACTCAAAACTATATGATTTGGAAAGTTGATTCCTAAGTCCACTAGAAACGATTTTCGATCTAATATGCGTCGCAAGCAGGTTTCTGTCCCGAAGCAAATATAAAGAGGAGTCGGCCTAAGTACGACATAGTGGTGGGCGTGGCTTACGTTAGGTATGTCGATTTAAAATCAATCGAAAAATCGTTATTTCAAGCCAAATAGTCGATTTTTAGATCAATCTGAACCACTGAATCGATTCAGTAGATCGATTCCGTAAGCCGTCAAAGCGAATCGATTCAGGATTCAACCATAAAAAAGTGGTATTCGAAAATATGACAAAGTAGGTTGTGTAAATCAGGGATATAAATAGTGGCAAAACCCGTTTATTTTTAAAAATACTACGTTCCAAACATGAGTTTATTTTACGACAGTAGTCTTTCTAATAATTTCTAAATTGAATATATCAAGAAATTATAAAAAATGGAAAAAAACAAACTCATTCAAAGGGCAAATTAATAGGAATCGATTAATCGAGAAGCGATCTTTGATTTAACTGAGAATCGATTCTTACGCGGTCGATTCGAATCGATCCAAAGATCGCTTTTTCTTTAAATGAATCGACATGCCTAGTTTAGGATTTAGACGGCAACAGAAATGGGCGGCGTGTAACGTCTTCTTCATCCCGCGCAGTGATAAGCTTGATTGTATAGGAAAATCTAATTATGCCATATCCTCTTTATATTTGCTTACCGATATCTGTACCTGGTATTTGTATTTGTTAAAAAATCTCCCCCCTCTCCTAATAAAGGCAGCGGGGAATTTACTACAAGTGTTGCCAATTTGTGGGGAATTCCCCAAATCGCGGGGAATTTAAAGTCGATTGGGGATTTAGTGGGGATTGGCATTATGTGGGGAAAATGCGGAGATCAAAATATTAGGCTAACAAATGAGAAATGATTCAATTTACATAACTTGTTTCATACTGAGTTCTTAGATTCACGCGAACATTACACATGAAATAAAACCACTTTGCGGGCCCTATCGCGGCCTATTTTTGATTTTTAGTTCCCGACGTTTCCAGTGCCTTGCAGCACCCATGGTCACGGGAGGGTCCGTAAAGTGGTTTTATTTCATAACTTGTTTCTATTCTCTAACTATATTAGTTCTTAGGAATTTACTAGGTGCGATCTGGATGGTACCTCCTGGACAAAAGATGAGGTTTTATCACGCGGGATCAATTTAAATAAATGGAAGAGATTGAATAAATTGAGAATCCTGTTTTATGCTATATGGCTAAGAGATTTCAGAAAATATATTTTACTTATTTTATTTTACTCAAATTCAAACCTTTGCAGAATGTTTAACGCATGGCCCTTTTAGAGCCACTCAAGTTATATTTGTATTTTTTTCATTAATTTGACTACTTTTTATTTAAAAGTAGTGATAGCCTAGTGGTGAGACCGTTGGACTGCAAAGTCAAAGGTCTCGGGTTCAAACCCAGACACGCACCTCTGTCTTTTCAAAAGCATGTGCGTATTAAAAATTAATTATCACTTGCTTTAACGGTGAAGGAAAACATCGTGAGGAAACCTGCATGCCTAAGAGTTTCTCAAAGGTGTGTGAAGTTCGCCAACCCTCACTGGGCCAGCGTGGTGGACTATGGCCTAAACCATCTCAGTTTGAGAGGAGGTTCGTGCCCAATAGTGGGCCAGTTTCTCAACAGGGCTAATATAAAAAAAATTGACTACAAAAAAAATATCATTTATTTTCGAATTTTCTGTTTTCATCAGTTATATCTATAAAATATAATAATTTAATGTGCTACAACGACCTATTTGCTTAAATAAACTATGTAATAATAATATGAGCTGATTTAAATATAATTAAAATAGCGGCTTAATTTACAAGAAAGATACCCAAAAAATACCCTGAAAATCAAATTTTGAAGGAATTTGCCGGGAATCGGAATTTCGTTCTCCCCAAATTTGGGGAATTTGACCTATCTTTTTGGGGAATTCGGAGGGTTGGCGTTGGCAGCCCTGTTTACTACACTCTTGGCGGGGACTATGTCTATGATATTTATGATTGTCATAAATAGTTTATTTAAATTATAATATTACTCAACTAAAATTATACAAATCCATAGGCGTTTTTTATACGCACGGTACTTAATAAAAAGGAAATTGTTCAAACTCAAAAGAAAGCTACTCAAATGGATTATACAATTTAAAATTTCATTTAAAACGATACCCACAGGGATATAAAACTGCACTCCACATCCACTATATTACTTTACTCTATGCTCCTCACTGCGGTAATTTCAAAGGGCTCTAGACCCATAGACTATAAAGTGCACAATTAAGTTTCTAATACGTCAAAGCAAGGCCAAGCGTCAATTGCGTCAAAGTATAGTAGGCATGTCGATTCATTCTTAAATCGATCTTTGGATCGATTCGAAACGAACACGCAAACATCGATTCTCGCATAAATCAAGGATTAAAAGATCAATTCCTGATTATTCGATTCTTATTAATTTGCTGATTGAATATTTCTTTTTTGGATATATCCCTTTTTATTATTTTCTTATGCGTTAAATTAGCGATTATGAAAAACCACAACTGAATTAAAATAAACTCATGTTTGGTGTGTAGTATTCTTAATAATACACGTGTTTTAATATTATTATATTCCTGATTTAAACAACGTCTATGTCATAATTTCGATTACCACTTTTTTAAGATTGGATCGTGAATCGATCTGATTCGATGGCATTCGGAATCAGTCTATTGAATCGATTCAATGGTTCAGATCGATTTAAAATATCAATCATTTTGCCCAAAAAATCGATTACTCGATTTTCAATTGACATGCCTGAAGTATAGTCTGTGGTTGCGGATTCACCGAAAAATAATGAAAATGTTTTATCAAAATAGTAGATAAAGGTTTATATAAAAAAAATAAAACGACTATAAGATTCATACGAGACTACCGTCAGTGTGTTATAAACATAGTTGCAAAGTGACAAAAAGGTACCAGTTACGATATAAGACTAATATAGTGTACGAAGATTAATAATTAATATTTAAACACATTAATAGGCCTAAAATGGAAGACCCTGAAGCGAAAATATGCCCGAACTGGTAAGTTTATTGTAAATAAATGAATGTAAAGTTGTGTCAATATTAGTTCTATTTGCGTGGAGAAACGTTCGCCGGCTATTTTTAGATTATTTAGAGCATTGCGAAGATCGCAGTTGTCGGGAGTATGCCTTGTTTACTTTATCACAATTATTGTTTAGGCACCTTAGTTATTTTGAAAGCCATTTCATATGGCAAAAATGTGTAATAAATATTGAGAAATAATATTTTACACCTTATACTTGAGGAAAAAAGTTTATTCACTGGTGCCGTTACAAGTTTAATGACCCCCTGTGCCCTCTTTTAAAATTTTGCTTACATAGCTGTCCTATTTTTTTCTGGCAACATTTTTTTGTAGGTAGTTTAAAATCAATTTTCTTTTTTTTTTTATAATTATTCAGTTCATAATACTAAAGTTCTCAAATCATCTTCAGTTGTGCTTCATTCTATTGCCAGTCTTGAATGAGCTCATGAAATTTACACTATTAAGGGTGAATTATGGTTTGTGAAGTAAACACACATAGGCCACACAGCTGCAGTAGCCTAGTCTTTGAAAACTCATGTATTCATGAAGACCTGGGATCTAATCCTAGCAATTTTCAGGGATTTATTTTCAGGGATATTTAAACAGGAAATTGTGATTTGCTTGCTGGAAAATGTGAGGAAATCTTTATATTTAACTGCTACACTGGGAATTATTCCAGAGTCACATGGCAATATCACACCATCAGAGCATCATCTCAAAAAATTCTAGTTTTAGGGCAACTAATTGCCTCCCTTCAGAATCAAGTGGCTCTGGTAGAGGGAGAGAAGGTGAAAGAGACTGAAATATTGTATTTCTTAATTCTACCATAAAACGCAGCTGTTCTAATATTCTTATTTTATTTTTTGTTTCTTTTAAAAAAAAAAAAACATAGTCCCACACTATGATTTATTCCTGTGTCATGGGTGCATTTACAAACATGAAAATTAACAAACATAAATACCCAGACTGGAACAAATAATTGTGGATCACACAAAGATTTGTCCCATGTGGGAATCAAACCCGTGACTTTTAGACACAGTGGGCGACGCAAGCAGTTCAAGCTCTTAATCGCTGCGCTAAATCGTCCGTGAAGCAGCCACAGCAGTCCGCCAGCGCACCTTTCTCTATGACCGTAACTCAATTTTTTAGATGTGTGAGTCTATACTGTTTTGAAGGTGCAATATGCAAGTATACACAGTATGTCATACCACTTGGGGAATAAAGGAGTAGCATATATATACAGTGTGGATTTTTGAGACAGGACAGTAAGGGCAGCTTTGGCAACCTTAACCGTTGTAGTTATAGGAAAATGGTCTTTGGTGACCATCCTAACTTTTTGCGACATTTTGTAAATTATTTTCCCATGTTTTGTAGGAAATGGTTTTTTGGCATTATCTGAATTTTCTAGTACTTCAACCTTAGATGGTCCAATAGAAGTTGTCTGAATTGTTCCAAAAAGTTTAGGATAGTCTCCTAATACCCTTTTACTGTATCTGCAAAGTTCGAGGTAGCTGCCCTTACTGCTCAAAAATCCGTTCTGTATAATGTAAATATAGAGCACCAGAGAGCAGTGATAGCCTATTAGTTATACCGTTGGACTCCAAACTCGAAGGTTTCTGGTTCAAACTCAGGCATCAACCTCTGTCTAAAGAGCATGTGCATTTAAAAATTAACTGTCACTTGCTTTAACGGTGAAGGAAAACATCGTGAGGAAACCTGCATGCCTAGGAGTTTCTCAAAGGTATGTGAAGTTCGCTAACCTGCACTGGGCCAGCATGGTGGACTATGGCCTAAACCCTTTTAGTTTGAGAGGAGGCCCATGCTCAACAGTGGGACAGTATCTTAACAGGGCTAATATTATTATAGTATAGAGCACCTACATAATTTGTCTTATTCTATGAACTTACAAAACATCAAACAACTCAGATAACACTTTCCTGTTATTGTTATAAAGTACAAATCATTCATTCATGTTTCACAATATCCCATTGTCACCCAGTTCAAGTATACAATGATGTAATATAATGCAAGGTAATACAAACATAGGCACTTCTAGCACTGTGCGATTGTGGTGTTTTTAGGGATCAGCAAGGTTAAGCAGCATTCGAATCGGTCGGCCTGAGATGGGTGACCGTTTGTAGCGTTTTCATATTTGAGCGTCTCAGTGCTTCGGAAGGCATGTTAAGCCAACTA
This sequence comes from Phalera bucephala, assembly GCA_905147815.2. Taxonomy (NCBI): domain Eukaryota; kingdom Metazoa; phylum Arthropoda; class Insecta; order Lepidoptera; family Notodontidae; genus Phalera; species Phalera bucephala. Next base: position 12,004,115 of record LR990629.1, read on the forward strand.
TGTTAAGGAAAATATATTTATTTTTAAACCAACTTATTTTAAATAAAATAAAAAAAATCAGTAATAATCAACATGTCATTGAAGTTTTTTTTTAAATTCTTGTTTCTTACAAATATATCTAATCAACTCAACAATACTATCAGAAAATGCTGTTTTCTTATTAAATTAAAATAAAGAAACAAATTCACTTCACCTTTTATTCCTCAAATAGGGATGAGATGAGGTGTACCTTGTACACCCTCTTTTCGCTCAGGCCATAAAATTATAGGGGCCGAGCCTAGTGCCATCATTCCGGGCAAAATTTCAGATTCCGGACCGCAGAAACAATTGAAAAAATACCCTAATAAGCCACATCCGACCGGGCGACTTAGCATTTAAATCCAGGATTTTGTCGTGTCAGCCACACCTTGCATAAAAATTAAAAATCGGCTTTCTATCAGTCCACCTAAGGTAGATAAGCCCCAAGGGTAAATAGGATATGCTCATTTTTATTCTCGTAATAATAGCAAAAGTTAGCCAGGAACTGGAACTCCTTTCCATTGTTTCTTTTTCGCGACATTTTCAAGTTTTATATGCTTTCCTATCACTGCAAAATTTAAAATAGTAACCCTTTAAAATAGTGACACACTGTGAATCTATAACATTTCTATTTTAAAATACGAGTGGTTGATCGTGAATCATGTAAGGTTTGAACACGAATAATATCTCATCTTTCGTCATTCCCTGGAAATAACATTGACACAAAGTCTAAAATTAAATTAGTAATTTTATACATTGTCACAGTGAATACATGTTGTCCGTTAGTTTGTGTATGCAAACACCAAAATGGCAGCGGCTGGCAGCGAAGCGGCGAGCAGTTTCCGTGTCAATATTTTCGTAACATTTTAAACTTAATTTTTGTCGCTGTAATACATAGTATCGCTTGAGTGAGTGAAAGGGTTGCGCCACAAATTTAATAGGTACAGAAGGCCGGTTCCATATAATGAGCGGTTACAGGCGCACGAATACATAAACCCACGCTTACGGCGATCCTCAGATCAAGGGTTACGTTGGTCGTGAAGAGTGCGAGTAAACTCAAAGAAGATGCAACTGTGAAAAGGGGCAGGTTATAATGGCACTAGTATGTTTGTGTGTGAGTAATCTACGCTGTTGACCGCGGGGCCTTGACAGCTTCACCGGGCAAGAGGGCAAGCGTGTAACCACTACACGCTAGATGAGCAACTAGCTCATCTCTCTAAAGAGCGCCTTAAGGAGGAACGCCCTCGGCTTAGGCAGTCGCTATGGGGGAGGGCGTATACTAGGTGTCTCGCCGTGGTGCTCTGCACCGGCCGTTGTGTGTGTGTGTGTGTGTGTGTGTGTGAGTGTGTGGGTGTGTGTGTGTGTGTGAATGATCTACGCTGTTGGCCGCGGGGCCTTTACAGCTTCACCGGACAAGAGGCCCAGTGTGCAACCACTACGCTCGAGCCAGAAGGGCAAGGGGGCAACTAGCTCAAGGGCGCCTCGAGGAGGAACGGCCTCGGCTAGGGCAGTCGCTATGGGGGAGGGCGTATACTAGGTGTCTCGCCGTGGTGCTCTGCACCGGCCGGCGGGGAAGGGATTCTTCGACCTCGCCGGCGAGGTCGGTGTCTGATCGTGTGTGCGGTATCTGTATCCTAAAGAAGGGATGTAAGGGCATTGGGAGGGTCGGTGAGAACATGCCGCGGACGGCGGTAGCGGTTGATAGGAGGGGAGTTGGGTTCGTAGTCGGCGGCGGCTACGATTTTACTGCACCGGCCGGCGGACAAGGAATTCTTCGACCTTGCCGGTCGGTGTCTGGTCCTGTGTGCGGTATCTGTATTTAATAGAAAGGAAAGGAAGGGCATCGGGAGGATCGGTGAGAATGCCGCGGGTGGCGATAACGGCTGATAGGACGGAAGTCAGGCGCGTAGTCGGCGTCGGCTACGATTAGGGGGTTCTGATGGTTGGGCGCGATCTCAGTAGCAGCGGGTTGTCGCCTTTTTAATATAGGCGCGAATAGGTTCAAGACCGATATCGGAATTAGTATAGTATAATACAACCGCAGTTTACAATCTATATTCCACAAGAAAACTCAAATGAATCAAAGCTGTCGCCCGTGACCGCCCTTTAACGAGTAGCTACTGTTTACTTCGCTAGACTGATCGAGGTGCCGCGGGCAGCCTGCGCAACCACTAAAAAATTTACAAGTAAAGAAGGCCGGCTCGGTCGAGCCGAAACTGTCCGATCCCATTTTTTTTTCTTATTAAAAAACGCAGTCCCATGCTAGTGAATGCCCAAACACCCAGACCGAAACAAATATTTGTGGATCGCATTTGTGCCATGCGGGGATCGAACCCGCGACTACTTGATCCAGTGGACGGGGCGACTCTAGCCGTTAACCAGATTTCTTGCGAGTTAGGCAGAGAGTACAGAGTTCCAACAGGTAATTTCCTTACAGACTTCTCTGGCTTCCTGTACTCTCATAGTTCGTCTCATACACGCTCGTCGGTTACGGTGACTCGTGACTTGCCCTTCGGATAAGACACGGTCTATTTGGTCATAGTAAGAAAGACCAGGTCTAATAGCAATATATTATTACAAATACATGAGGGTGAACGATGACTTAAATCTGATGATGAGTGACATACCTTAAGTCCTTATCACTTGCTTTTTCACATATCCTTTATTTAATATTCATTTTTCTTTGCTTGTTTCACCTGTCAAAAGGGACCTCTTCTACTCTCGTACTTTTTTATTTGTTGCAGCAAACGCGAAATTCCATCGGTGAACTTCACGATCCACAGCGTGCACTGCGCGCGAAATATCCGCGTGTGTCCCGTCTGCAAGGAGCCTGTGCCCCAGGCCGAGCTGCAAGAACATCACGATAAACTGCACAAATTGTGTGAGTAAGGCACGATCCCGTTAATGCAAAGTCGAAGTGAAGCGACTATCTAAAATATATCATACCCACCTCACCACAACTCTCATGTCCACAGCATAATGCATTTTCTACTGAAATAAGAAATGCTTGAATTGTTCACAAAACAAAAGAATAACAAAAGATGTTTTTTTGTTGATAGCATTTTGTGCATTATGTTGTGAAGGTAGAAGTCAATATGCTATATTAACTTACAGATTGTTCGCTCTGCTTCGAGTGCGTCAGTGGGATCGGGCCTAGGAGCGATTTAAAACTACCGACCGTAAAAGGCGTTGGTGAAAAAGCTATTAATTTCTATGGAAGTGCGCACACGGCACGTACCCAACTGCTACTATTCTTTGCTACTATGATTTCCTTACTGTCAGTAGAGTTTTGACAAATTTGACCATACAAAATGTGTCAAAATTTTATCCGTAGTAGGCCAATCTATCCTTGAGTTGAATTTTGAAACTGCTGGTCTCCCTTAAATACAAACATACTTTCCCGCCTTTATCTCAATGGGATAGACAGAGACTAGAGTTTGCTACATACTACGATTCCGACACGCCTTTCCCTTCATCGACATTCATACATCCCGACGATTAAGAGCGCTACGCCTTTTTCAAAGAGACCATTAATTTGGCTGTTATCGGTTCTCTTTGGGCGACCTATTCCGACGTGCTTACTCACATTTGTTCGATATATTCCTTTCGTTAGTCGCCTGTCATACATCTTCTCTACATGCCCATACCAATTCAACATACCTTTCAATCATAATCACCACACTATCCTTCAACTTACATCGGTTTCTAATATTATATCGGTAAGCTAGGCGCATATACTCCGTCAAGAGCGCATATCCACGGCATTCACTCTACTTTCATGTTTCTTTTGCCATACCCAACATTCACTGGCATATATGAGCGTAGGTACCAACACACAATTGTGAATAGTCATTCCTGCCTTTACTATGACAGACTACTTACTACTACCGAATTTGTGCTCTCCACATCCCGCGAAATTTACCAGATTGTCGGTAGATCTTGTGAGAGGCCTGCTTGCTCCACGTTTTTCTATTCCTGGCGAAGTCAGGTGTTAGCCGATCATACTTGCGTATTTTCATGAATGTTGTGTTAATTTTTAGTGCCCTGCAAAAAATGTGGCGAAAGTGTCTGCGGGACCGACCTTGAAGATCACATACGAGACTCGTGTGCACACACCATTAAATCATGCAGGTACTTTTTTATGGTACACTCTTGGCTTACTGCAGTTAAATATTTTTATTATTCACGTCTTCTTAGGTAAAAATCTATATGTATATGTGTTAGTTCGTCAGCCATGGGTTCTTCAAAGGTTACTCTTAAGTTGGTCTAACGATTTGTCCTAATACTCTAATGCACCAAGTCTTTAATTCCCAATATAATGCTTTTACATTTCAAGATACTTAAATTTCATATTTAGTAGGTATCTGTTAGTTAACTACAGCTATCTCTATTGACGAGTATATACAATGCCGGCGATATGCTCGCCGCATGCTCGTGAATATAATATACAATAGATTTACGAAAGATGTCCATTGCAGGACAAAGCTACCCTCGAAGATTGCCACAGCAATCGACTATGTGCTGTACGTGCCTAGCTTTTTTTACCTGCAAGCTTCTGACCGCAATCAGGTGATCACTCCACCTAGTGACGATCCTGTCCACTCCACATCCACATTCGTTGTGATCGCTACTCGAGAGCCTTCCTACCCGTCGGGGTACGACCGGACTTCTACGAGAAATATTCTCCGCCCACTGCCATTTCCCTTTGTCAATTCTGAGGGCTATTTGGGATGTTATTGAAGATGTTTTGTTTTCTGAAAAGGTAAAAAGCATAATAGGTTGATCTCCCGTTCCAAGGTTTTGTGAGCTGGAGCTTCCGCGGCGTGACCTGCCCGCGCACGAGGGCTACTGCGGCGTGCGCACAGAGCAATGCCCCGACTGCCGCGAGTGGGTCATGATCAAGTACCGCCAGCTGCACCTCGACTCCAACCACGGCTTCCTGCGACTCGACGACGGTGAGCAACCAGACCATCCATAATTTAAAGAGGGAATAACCGTATACTACCCATACCTATATTATTTATTTATTTATTACAATATGGAGGATTTACAGCTAATCAAATCATGGTAACACCGAAACAGAAGCCCGCAGGCAGGTGATTAACTATAGGTTTACCAATTATTGTCTCACAAGTCACAACACATTGTGGACATTTATTTCGGTTGCGTTTTTCTAATATTATATATGTAAAAGTTTGTATGTTTAGATGTTTGTTACTCAATCGCGCAAAAACAGCTTAACGGAGTGAGTTTAAATGGCCACTTCCTTTGTTTCAATTTTTACATCCGCAAGGGATCATAGGTAGACAGATAGAGAGACAGACGAATAAAGTGATCCTATAAGGATCCCCTCTTTAACGATTAAGGTACAGAACCTTAACAAACTATTGGTTTCACAGCAATCTACTCCGCAGCCTTTTTTAACAATAACCTAAAGTTGATTGACCTGGTAGCCAGTATCCTATAAATTTTCCCTTACAGATCCTGCACCACAACCTAAAAAGGAACTTCCAAAAATCAGTAACATAAAAAAACCACTCGTAGCCAAAATCACAAACCTGCCTTCCACAAGCAACGGTCTAACTAGACCGAGTACTTCCAAACTCGATAATGCCAGCCAGACCAACGGAATATCAAGGAACTTCGAAATAAATGATAATAAACCAAGAACCGATATGAGATACTTCGGCAAGGAATCAAGTAATGCTGGTCCATTGAGTTCTACTAGTTCTAATGAACAGGGACCGTCCAGTGCGCGGAGACCTCCGGCTAATGTTCAGGCGAACGGGCCCAAAGCTCCATTAAAGAGGACCAATGATCAGCCGCAAATAAATACTAATGTAGCTCCACCTAACAAAGTTGAGAAAAACTTGTGAGTACTTTCATATTGTATTTTTTACAGTTAACTGTGTTCGAGCCTTTGCTTAATATAAAATGAACATCGATAATTAATTATGATTTAGAATTTTATTAATTTTATCAAATGGTACACACACAGATTACAATCAATAATATGACATCAGGTTACATACACACCAACAGTTTATATAGTCTATGCCTTTTTGAAATGTCAGAGCTTTTGATAGTTGAGAATACTTTCAAATCATCAGCATAAAGGATACAGGGGTTAAAAAGGGAATAGGTGAGATCATTAACAAAATGACTAAGAATAAAGGACCCAAATGCGAGCCCTGGGGCACGCCAGATGTAACAGGGATTAGTGATGACAAGTAACCCTTCAACGCTACCAGCTGACTTCTATTCGATAAATAGTATTTCCACTAGCGAAATAAACTGCCGCTATTCCTCTAAAATTTTCTGACAAAGTTGAACATGATTGACTCTATCGAAAGCCTTGCGAAAGTCAGTGTGGACAGAGTTAACTGGATTTGTAATTTTTATTACATGGAACAAATACGTGGTTGTCAGTTGTAAGATAACGAGCCCAACGTAGATATTTATATACTGTAAGTGATTGATTTCGCCAGGCGAAGATTAAATTCTTTTAACGGCGTTTTCACACGAAATTAATTTTGTGGTCCTGTAGAGTCTTTCGTGGTCGTCTTTCGAAGGCCGTTAACTTTTTCACATACACCCAAACCGAAATAAATGTTTGTGCGTCACACAAAGATTTGTCCCGTGCGGGGATCTAATCCACGACTATTAGATCCAGTAGGCGGAGCGGCTTAATCTCTTAACCAAGCTTTCCGTCAATTTCTAACTTATCTCCCAAATTTTTTTTCTAAGGCCATTCTTCAATATGCAGGTCGATATCCCGGGGTGCTGTTAAAAAGCGTCCAGCTCCGAAGCCACCCACCCGCGCACCGCCGAGTGACTCGCGGCGCGACCTGCCCTACTACAGTGCTTTACAGCGCCAGCAGCAAGAGGAACAGGCGCGTCAGCAGCAGACCGCCTACAACTTGTCCGTGGGTCAGTGCATAGCCAGCCTTTATCGCATACATTCATCATTGTGAGAGCAATAAGAGTGTCAGCAGCAGACCACCCACAACTTGCCTGTGGGTCGGGAATTTATCGCATACGTTCATCCCAATCGCGAATCAGTGTCGTCTTCTCTGCTCATCATAAGCCAGGTCTAAAATAAGGGTATACAGTTCTTCAGCTTCAGCTGTGCTTTTTCCCCTGCTCATTATAAGCCACGTCTATAGGAAGACTTGCAACAATCCGCTGCAGCGTCATTTGTAGAGCCAGCAGCAAACCTCCTACAACTTTCCCATGGGTCAATGCACAGCAGCCCATTTGCGCAGCAGTACCGACTTCTCTGGTCATCAAAAGCCAGGTCTTAAAGCGAATATAATCCGTTGTAGTGCATAGCTCTGCCGCGCGGAAGTGCCGTCTTGTGTGCCGCGGACGATGTTAATTCATCAGGGGGCGAGTTTGTTACCATTATATCGGGCACAATACTAAATTTGCGACTGCTGGCGAGAATTTTTCGATAGAAAAACCCGTATGTCCGATTGGAACCAATCCGAACTAAACTAATAAGGCAGTCTTCCCTGCTCATCATAAACCAGGATTGCAGCAAGGCCCACAACTTAGTAAATTAATAAAATGGAACTTGTCTGTGGGTCAGTGCACAGCTGGTTCAGGTCATTACCTTGTCAGGTTAGTCATCCTGGTTCATGATAAGTCAGTTCTAACGCGTCATACAAGTTTTTACCTCTGAAGTTAGCTACGAGAAGCGTCGCAGAGCACGCATTTAGATGCGAGAGGGGTACGGCGGGCGTAGCAGGAAGTCTTCTGATTTACAAACTTCACTGACGCAAACTTGTGTGACGTGCTTACTTCTAGGGGTATAAGTGTGAGATACATATAAGTTAAGATTTTTTTTCTTAGGTCTACCTCCAGTACTAAGTCCGGCGGCGCAGATCGAGAAACTTCGAAAGATGGATGCTCTCCAGAACCCAGACTCTTCTGTGGACTACAAGAACCGCTTGCAGGGTCGCGTGTGGAAGAGTCCAGAGTACGAGAACCCTGGCTATGTTCTAGGAGCCCTTGACAATGAGGAGAACGAGAGGAGAAAGGAGGAGTTTAAGAATGTGAAGCCGATGACTCCTCAGGAGTTCATGGAGAGGTTTAATAAGATGCATCTGAGTAAGGAGGGAGAGGGGAGTAGGAGTGGGGACAGGTTCAGTGAAATTAAGTCCTCGTTAAGGGAGCTGAGGAGGGGTCTGAATGAGGTTAGTATTTTCCATTGTTTTTTTTATTATTTTTGCCTGTGTTAGGCCATTTAAAAAACCTGTTTTAAATATAAATTAATATAATAAAATTTATACATACGTTATAACAACGTCACGCCTATATTCCCCAAGCGGGGGTGGCAGAGGTGTACTGAGTACACCCACGTTTCGCCGACGATGTTAGGTCCCATATAATAGGGGGCGAGCCTATTGCCATATACTGGCCACAATTCCAGACTCCGGACTCATACTGGAAAGTTTTCGTTTGAAAAACTACATTTGTCCGACCTAGGATTTGAACCCAAGACCTCGAGATCACAAAGCGATGCGCTTTGCCGTTAGACCAACGAGGCCGTCATCAATCAATCAATCAGCCTATCGTAGTCCACTGCTGGACATAGGCGTCTCCTAACACGCGCCATTGCACACGGTCCTCGGCCTTCCGCATCCAGTCTGTCCCAGCGACCTTTTTGTGGTCGTCGGTCCATCTAGCTGGGGGCCGTCCTACCTTACGCTTACCAAGTCGCGGTCTCCACTCTAGGACACGCTTGCTCCATCGGCCGTCGGTCCTTCTGCAGATGTGACCAGCCCATTGCCACTTTAGCTTACTGAGTCTGCGAGCTATGTCGGTAACTTTGGTTCTTTGTAACGAGGCAGTCATACGATATGCTAATTTATATCATACAAACAAAATCGACAAGTCAAACAAACACAGTCCTATAATCCAGTATTTATATTTGGCATAAATAACCTTATCCACAGGCACGAAAGTTGCAAATGCCATTTATTTAGTTTAGCATGTGTAACTTTGTTCTATGGGACCGTCGAAATATATCCTTTTTTTATTTTGGCCCATACTATTTCCTTATATTGTATCCCATACTGTCTTTATATTGTATCGTCTATATCATCACGCCAGATCCCTTGCGGGGTAGGCAGAGAGTACAGAGTTCCAAGAGGTTCTTACCTTACATACCTCTCTGGCTTCCTCCACTCTCATAGTTCGTCTCATACATGCTCGCCGGTTATTTATTTATTTATATTCTTACATGCCTTCGGGAGAGCCTTACAGCTTTCCAAATCACTCTCCGAAGCTCTTACATTTAACTTAAATGTTTAAACTTATACTAAATATAAAAAAATTAAAACTGTGAAGCATTGTAAAATTAAACAAATTAATCTATAAGATCTACCTATGTACAAAAAACTTATTTACATTACGCCTAGCACTTTGGCCTCATAGTAAAAAAAAACCGTTGCCGACCTGTGAAACTCGCTACGAGTACAACGAATAAGGTCTAGTTGTTGGTAGTACTCAAGCATTGCATTCAACATGCGTATTGCTCTAGAGATCGGGGAATTCCTGCCCAATTCAGTATTGGACCACGGCTCACATAAGAGCTTGTGTCGACGAGCCCTTAAAGAATTATCTGGTACAGCTAAAGATATGCGCTCCAGTACTGCCGGTATAACCTTACGTCCCCTAATTATCACGTAGAGGTATTCTATAATATATGGAGACTCTATAATCATGTGTGTCTATATAATTACAAATATCATATACAGTAACAATTAGACGATACCTTTGTGGGTCATATTAAACTCACTCACTGGATCACCGATGCTTTAGTACGATCATGCGAAAGTGATGTGCATCCATGATGCAGCGCGTGCGTGCCAGTACCAATGGCATCCTGAGACCATTAGCTGAGCGTTGGGACTCGCCGATGCTCGAGCGCTGGATACGATTACATGTAGTCAAATAATAAAGCATCTTGGGCATCGGGTTGTTCTGACGCTCAAGTATTTTCTTAATGTAAAATATACTAACATTAATATTAATAAATGTATTACTAACCCTAAAATTATGGATCAAGTATTTGAAAAAAATATTGATCATCATCATCAGCCCAAATCTGGCCACTGCTGGACATAGGCCTCTTCCAATTTTAAAAAAAAAAATAAAAAATAAAAAAAAAGAAAAGAATGTGTGCCACAGAGCCCGATCCTCGGCTTTATGCATCCAGTTCCTGCCGGCTATCCGACGTATGTCGTGACTCATCTCGCGGGGGGCGTCCCACACTGCGCTTGCCGGTTTGTGGTCTCCACTCCAAAACGCGTCTACTCCAACGGTTGTCCGTTCTGCGGAAAATGTGACCAGCCCATTGCCACTTTAGCTTGCTGATTTTCAGAGCTATGTCGGTGACTTTGGTTTTATGCCGGATAGTCTCATTTCTGATTCTATCTAGCATAGAAACTGCAAGCATAGCTCTCTCCATAGCTCGCTGGGCGACTCTTAGCTTACGGACCAGTTCCATCGTGTGAGTCCACGTCTCAGCTCCAAAGGTCATGACCGGCAAGACGCACTGGTCGAAGACTTTCGTCTTTAGATTTTGCGGGATGGGTGACGAGAAGACATGACGGAGCTTCCGAAACGCTGCCCAGCCCAACTGAATCCTCCTATCGGCCTGCTATAGCTGCAACGTCTGCCCAAGGTATACATACTCCTGTACAACTTCGAGAGCAGCTCCGTCGACAATGACCGATCTCGGAGTCACATGACGATTAAACATGACTTTCGTCTTGCCCAAGTTCATCCCGAGACCGACATGTCGGGAGGACTCATTTAGGCTGTCCAGCAATTCCTGTAGATCCTGCAAGGTATCAAAAAATTATTATTATTATATTTATATTCCTCCCATGTGGGTCCTGGTCCTGGTCCATTAACTTCGACCCATACAGCAAGGGACTTCTGTTCCCTCTGTGAATCATGTTGTTGCAATTATGTTTCAGGTGACAGCGCCATATAATTTAAATTCGAATGTCGTCTCCCCGTGTAGTAATCGGTAAGTTCTTGCATTTTTATTGATATTACATATTTGAGTCTATAAGCTCTCATTAGTCCGAGCGCTTTTTTAACGTGCGCTAAGGAAGCGCTGGTAAAAAAAAATGGCTATCGCTACATTTTTTTTATAAGCGCTTATAGTGTTTCAATGGCTCGAAGCTCGCTTACCATGAAGTAATTACAAAGAGGTGATGGGATTATTAGATTTCCGTATATAATCAATTACATCCCGCCCACTTCTGTTTTTGCCATTCGGCTAAATGCATGAATAGAAAAATTAAACCGTTCGTCTATGTCAATGTTACTTATAGGTACATTCTAGAGATGGTATTCGTGTGTATTTTAGAAGACGTATAATAAATAAAAAAAATATATGTCATTAGCAGACAATTTGAACGTTCTCATAGCACTTTTTATTAAAAAAAGTTTTAATACGCATGTAAACACGAGCGTAGTGTAGAAGAAGCGAGTCGTTCCGACATTCTGACGTAAACCACGCCCACTGCGATGACGTCAGTGCCTAGTTGAAACTCATAGTGTACAGCTGCTTGGGCTGACTTCTGTATATATTTGCTTCGTGGGGCTCTTCTATATGGACATGAAATGTTTGTCTATAGGATAATTTAATTGCGGCCCATCTGCCCTTTTAGCGGCCAGCTATGGCCATGGTTACTAGTACAGTTTCGGTCAAAACGAAGCTGCAGTATAACCGATCGTCATTTTAACGTCCCGACACTGGCACGTTATTTTCGTAGTTAGGGCATATCCATATATATTACGTCATTTGAGTTACTCTTGACTGCCTCGTTGGTCTAGTGTCAAAGCGTATCACTTTGTGATCATGAGGTTCTGGTTTCAAATAGGTCGCCTAAGTCTGCGTCCGGAGTCTGAAATTGTGCTCTGTATTTGGCAATTGGCTCGCCCCCTATTACATGGGAACTAACATCGTCGGCGAAAAGTGGGTGTATTCTATACCTCTGCCACCCTCGCTTGGGGAATATAGGCGTGGCGGTGTTTTTATTAGGGTTACTGAATTATTGTCGTAGTGAGCGTCCTCGAAGGCCGTCTCCGCGCACGTCGCCGGTGCCCAGTGACAGCGAGGAGCGGCTGCCGTGCGAGTTCTGCAATGCATTAGTGCCGGCGCACAACCTCGTGCAGCATCAGGTCAGTATAACTTTGTCTACACTAGTTGAGTAAACTTAAAAAAAAAACCGTTACACTGTGCCTGACACCTCAATTTTTTTTTTAAATATTTGCTGATTTACGTTACATATTTTGTGATTTTAAAATACACGCCGCGCGAGCATTAAATTGAACACATTTTTTTTTTAATTGTTTCCTTCGTGTGTACGGTCGTGCAAGGATCCTTTGGCCCACGGCGAAATTCGGAAGTAACGCTGTCATCAAGTGAAATGTCACTTTATGACAGTCGCAGAGTTGCCATTTGTTATAAAATTTACCCAAGTTCGTTTTTTAATTAGTAACTGTGTGGACCCACTTGTTCAAATATTTCCCTAGAAGTAGGTAAATTTTACTAAATGTAACCCTAATCGCACTAACGCCCCCTTGTCAATGTCATTCATTGCTCAAAAGATCGCATTATACGTATAGTCTACGTAGCAAATTGACATTTTTATGGTTATCAGGATTTGGCAATATTTAAATAGGGATGTTTCACAATATATTATTTTTGTCAATTATAGAAATAATAAAATAAAAAAATAAGTGTGAGCAGTATTTGCGCATTGAGAGTTCCATACAAGTGCAACTCTATGTCGTTATTTTAATTTTCATCGATAGCGCTATTTATATTCAAGTTAGGCGTTTTCCATTTTTACGCGAAGCAATTTTAGTATTTCCATATTTTCTCCTAATTTTAGACCGGGTGCCGTCCAGATTTAGCCCAGTTCCGACCGCTTCAGGGAGCTTCTGCAGTTACATCGAACACGGCAAACGTAGCGATGGCGACCGCGGCGAGAGACCACGAAGAGCCAGTTATTCCATGCGAGTTCTGTACCAAGTCACTGCCTGTCTACCTCATCAGTGAACACCAGGTTAGTCAAATCAACAGTAAAAAAATTATAAACAGAAAGGTCAGTTCAATGAAACAATATAGGTTAAATACTAACCCGCTGAGATTCTCGCCGGAACTTCTAGGTGTGAGGCCATGTTCTGAAAGGCCAGTCCAATAAAACAGTATAACGGTGGGATCATGGGTGCTGCAAAGCACCCGAAGCGACGGGAACTTAAAAATCAAAAATAAACCGCGATAAAATCTGAAAAGTAGTTTTATTTCATGTGTATTATTCGCGTAAATCTAAGAGCTCGGTATGAAAACAATATAAGTCAAAAGACTAGTCCTCTGAGTTTCTCGCTGGAACTTCTCAATGTGAGACCGTGTTCCGATCCGGTTGTAGATAATTGTAACAATTTTGTTTTTTATTGGACTGTACAAATAAATTATTTTGACTTTGAAATATTAACACCCCCAGTACAAGCAGTGATAGCCTAGTGGTTAGACCGTTGGACTGCCAAGTCAGAGGTCTCGGGTTCAAACCCAGGCACGCACCTCTGTCTTTTCGAAAGCATGTGCGTATTAAAAATTAACTATCATTTGCTTTAACGGTGAAGGAAAACATCGCGAGGAAACCTGCATGCCTGAGAGTTTTTCGAAGGTGTGTGAAGTTCGCCAACCCGCACTGGGCCAGCGTGGTGGACTATGGCCTGAGCCCTCTCAGTTTTGAGAGGAGGCCCGTGCCCAACAGTGGGACAGTTTCTTAACAGGGCTAATATTATCAATACAGTGCGATAAGGATTTTTTGGATGTGGACGACATGACACCCGTTGGGGTGAAATTAGGTTTATCATTTTTCTACATCCAAGGAGATATTTCAAGAGCTGGGACCGCACGGTTACTAATTAAAAAAAGAACTTGAGTAAATATCATAGCAAATGGCAACTGCGACTGCCATGTAGTGACATTTCACACGATAACAACATTAGTTCTGATTTTGCCCGCGGGCCAAAATATTCTTGTAGGACAATATTCTTGTACCTACAACTTGGATATAAAACAATGAATGAGCACTCTGCGAAAAGAAACGGGATGACAAGGATACTCACTGAGAGCCCTACGTCTCTTTCTAAGTAGGGTGACCAAACATTGGTACGATTATGAACTTGTTGACATATAATTAACGTATAATTCTCGGGCATTATTTATAGCCGTAATTCTTTCTTTCTACGCATATGCCACATCTTAAATGAGTAGTAGTCAAAGTTTTTGATTTAATTGTCCATTTTCTTGCTGAATGTTCATTTTTTTCAGAATCTGTAAGTTCAGCTCCAAATATCGCAAAAATTTAGGATAGTACCCTAGAGCCGTTTTTCTGTATCGACAAGGGTTGAGATAGCTGCCATTACTGCCCCATCTTAATCCATTCTGTATATAAAGACGAATTGAAAACCTTGTTCGTTTTGAACTCAGTAATAAATGGTTTACAGCATATTTAAACCACATCATAAATAGGTATAGTCCGTATTAGTTCTACCTTATGGTCACCGTACTGCATTGTAACACCGGGCTTCTGGTTAATGCTTTCACTCATCATGGTTTCTCGAGTTGTTTAAATCATAGAAAATTCAATGTTGTGTCTGTTAGAGTTTAATTTCTTTGGCAAATTTTTGACAGTACTCAATCCTTTGTTTTATATCCATGACCTACAAAATACCACGGACCAATTTCACAAATGTATTCAGAATACTTTGCAAACTATCGTAATTCGCTTTTATCACTTACCACGCCATGCTCGCCGATTTTTATGGCCGTTGTGAATGTACCCGCGTACCAATAGTAGAGGAGCCCAAGAGGGGATTTTGGGATTTACTCAAGCGCGGCAGATGAACATAAGGGAAAATACCAGCATCTTACTGAGTAACTATACCATATATAAGCCTTTTATATGGGACCGTGCGTCTAGGATAGCCCATCAGATTAGTAAAAAAATAAATCGTCAGAAATACTAAAGCGCGTCAGATTAAGGTAAGGTAGGTTAATTACGAGCTAAAAAGAGTGCATTTAGAAAATCTGACGATTTGAGCGTAACGTTAAGGAATGGGACGGTTACAAAGTTGCGAAAAAAAACGTTGTCTTGACATACTCAAGCGCGGTCAATCTTTTTTTATTTTAAAGGAAATAACGCAAAAAAAAGTCTTATCTGATGGAAAAGTCAAGAGTCTCCGTAACCGGCGAGCGTGTATGAGACGAACTATGAGAGTCGAGGAAGCCAGAGAGGTATGAACCTGTTGGAACTCTGTACTCTCTGCCTACCCCGCAAGGGATCTGGCGTGAGGTTATAGATAGCTAGATAGATAGAACACAAAAAAATATAATCTGCCGATTCCCACAGCCGAAGTAACAAAATCATCTATAAAGATGACAGCGTGCAGCTGGAGTAAAGCATGTATTCCCCACTCCGCGCGTCTCTTTTCCTATCTCTGACTCTTTTGCGCCATCCCCACACTGCTTTTCGTCACCATGACACCATCACAGCTGACCACAAAACAAAAAATTAAATTGAAAAAAATAATAAGATTTAAAATACCCCTCATAATAATCGTCAGATTTTAGGCTACCATAACTGGGACTTCAAGCCGAACCTTCTGTATAATATTCTGACACGCTCGAGTATTTCAATATGGCGAATTTTTTTTTGATTTTTAAAAAAAATCGCTGCAACATGGCGTCACTTCCGGATCGTCAGTCTTAAATGGGACCATCTTAAGGGTTCACTTAACATCCTCACTGAATTTCTGATGCGCAGAATTTTTTTTTTCTTTTTTTTTTACCCTTCCAGATGTCCACCCCCATTACGCAAGTCGGCAGATGAATACATCTCCCATATCAGAGACACGCGGGGGCATCTAAACTATCAATATCGGACACGCTTAAGTATAAAATAAAAAATAAACACCGTCACGCCTATATGCCCCAAGCGGGGGTGCTAGAGGTTTACTGAATACACCCACTTTTCGCCGACGATGTTAGGTCCCATGTAATAGGGTGCGAGCCTATTGCCATATACCGGGCACCATTTCAGACTCCGGAAATTTTCGTTAGAAAAACTACATTTGGCCGACCTAGGATTTGAACCCAGGACCTCGTGATCACAATGCAATGCGCTTTGCCACTAGACCAACGCTTAAGTATTTTTGTAATTGTTATTTTTACATTTTTTAAAATCTGCAGACGCTTCCCCTACCATTGAAAGGGGAATCATTATGTATAATATATGTATTTAACGTTTTATTCTTCTACATCATCACGCCAATTCCCTCGCAGGGTAGGCAGAGAGTACAGAGTTCCAACTGGTTCTTTCCTTACAGACCTTTTTGGCTTCCTCTACTCTCATAGTGCGTCTCATACACGCTCGCCGGTTACGGAGACTCTTGACTTGTTTTATTCTTTCTATCAACTAATCTACAAAAACTAATAGGTCCCCACGACGCTCGAGTAAATCCCCATTTGGCATCATGGGTTCCCCATGCTTACCGCAGCGCAGTAGGCTCCGCTACTACGACGCGGGTATATTCAGAGCGGTCAGAGCAATTGACACCAGCATGTGGATTAACGTGAAATGTGGTGTGGTGTACACAGTACACCATTGCAACATCTAGTTGTTGAATACAAGCGCGACGGGGTGTATTTTTGTGTTTTTAATGTATTAATTTTATATACATTTTCCTAAATAGAGAAGATTTGACAACCCGCAAGGGAGCTGGCGTGGTGATATAGATATAAAATAATATTAGCCTATACTGCCCACTGCTAAACAAAGGTCTTCTCTCACTAATCGAGGTGAGAGAGATTAGGTCGTACTCCACCACGCGGACCCAGTGCGGATTGGTGGAGGCAGGTTTGTGGCCACCTGCTGTTGGAACTTATCAAGCCGCCTTTAAGGCTTCCAACTCGGCTTAACGACTACCACATTAGCCGGGACCAACGGCTTAACGTGCCTTCCGAAGCACGGAGACGCTCGAATTTGAAAATGCCACAAACGGTCACCCATCTCGAGCCAACCGAGTCGAACGCTGCTTAACCTTGGTAATCGGTAAGAAGACCGCGATCGCACAGCGCTACGAGCGCCGCGGTGATATAGATAGATTGGAGAAAAGTTAGAAAAGTAGGGACACCACAGTTGCTAATTCAAAACTTTATGCTACGACCGTAAAATTACAAAAAAGTGTGTATTTTTTCCAGGAACGTTGCGGAAGAGACTCCAATTTACTCTACGCGGACTGAAATATACATTTTTCTTCCTCAAAATTAATACTAGGATAGTATTTTAGATGTGAAAGTCCACAATACTGGTTAAATTCAAATGTTAATAGAATGTGGGCTAGTGATCGACTTTTTACATGATTTCGACGACTTATTGTAGCTTTGAAAGAGAAAGAAAGAAAACTGTATTTGACACGGCTTAAGCATATGGGGAAGTATCCCAACAAAGACAAAGCTTTTGTGTGTGTAAGTGATCTGCGCTGTTGGCCGCGAGGCCTCACCGGACAAGAGGGCAAGCGTGCAACCACTACGCTCGAGCCAGAAGGGCAAGGGGGCAACTAGATCCAGGGTGCCTCAAGGATGAACGGTCTCGGCTTAGGTAGCCGCTATGGGGGAGGGCATACACTACGTGTCTCGCCGTGGTGCTCTGCACCGGCCGGCGGGCAAGGGATTCTTCGAACTTGCCGGCGAGGTCGGTGTCTGATCCTGTGTGCGTTCTGATTCGAAAGAAGGGAAGTAAGGACATCGGGAGGGTAGGGACAAAGCGACACACAACCGCGTTATGATAGTAAATTCAGTGGCGTGCATTGCATATAGGCAATTAAGTAGTGCTTGCCTACCTCATAAGAATTAGATAACACAACCTTTTATTATACACAGTGTAATTTTAGTAGCCCTGGAGCGAAAGCTCAGGTGATGTATCCAATGCCTACAATTCACAAGAATATTTTAATAAGTAACATCTCCATTACAATACTTAAGGTGCATTAAAACCCAACTTTTAACCTATATCAAGCGCAAAATGACATTGAGGAGCGGCGCGGCTCGTCAGCTAGCGGTAGATACATGCGGTGTTCCGGATTTTCATCCTAGCTATGATATTCTGATAGGTCAGTAGGGAGATGTTACGTATTGAAGTGTTCTTTTATTCATTTTTTCTTACCAGGGAACAGTAGACATTGGGTACAGCACCTGGGCTTTCGCTCCAGGACGACGAGACGTCACGCCTATATTCCCCAAGCGGGGATGGCAGAGGGATTTTTCGTTATGAAAACTACATTTTTCCGACCTAGGATTTGAACGCAGAACCTCGCGATCACACAGCGATGCGCTTTGCCACTAGACTAACGAGGCAGTCGATTAATAATATTATAAATCAATAATAATAGTGTATTATACTGCGGCAGGCACTTTTTATTTGCCTATATGCAATGCACGCTATAGTATACTTACTACACGCCGTCTGAGGACAATGGCCGACGTAAACCGGTTTTCTCCTCGGGGGCCGTGTACTTGAAATAGATGGTAACTCACACGGCGCCGCGCTTATAAGCTTGCTATATCGACGTTGTCAAATGAATATCTGCTATACCTAAGACTACCAAAGGACATTGTTCTGCGCCTATGCATGATTTGCCCCAAAACCAACAGCTATGAAAAATACTTGTATCATTTCAAATCACCCATAAAATCTCTTAAGGCATTTATTATTAAACGGACTAGCGGGGAAATCGCAATATTGCACAAAGTATTAGATTTTGAGGTTATAATTCAGTAGCCATAAATACGTATGAGGTAATATAAGTACTTACAATACTTTGAAATATTCATTTTTCATTGCAAATTGTCCATTAGATAAGGATATTCGCCATTATTTTAACAAAATAGATAAATAATGATAGCATGGGTCAAATGTTGGTTGATTCTGGGGCAATTTTCGACAATGTCCTTTTCGTATAAAGTCTGCTATGGGACTAATTATTATACGGTAAACTAGTCGCGAAAAAATATGTTTCGAAAATCTGCTTTACTTAAACATCCACAGGAGAGTGTTTTTATTCAATATCTCAGATATATTTTATTCATATATAGCAGATTCATTCATTCATATAGCAGATATTCATTTGACAACGACGATGTTGTATGTAACCATATAAGATTGATCTATGTTGGGATATTTACTTATTAGGCTTAAGAGAGGCACATGATCAATATAAATATGTAACATTATTCAAAAACTTAACGATACGTATAGAAAACAATTCTAAAACTTCAAATTTCAATTTTTAGAATAATTTTCTGTAACAAATACAGTTAAGTGTCTCACGGCTGAGTTAAAACAGTGTCGAGCTTTGGTAAGTATATATTTTTTATAACTTATGGTTAGGTGGTGAACTGGGTGGATATGATCAGTGGAGATGTGAAAACGGATGACAATATCTTATAAAGATCGTTCAATCCACAAGCAGGCGCCCCACTCTTTCTCCTAATCGTGTAGTGCAGGGTAATATTTGCCCAATAGCACATTGTTAAGCTGCTTATGCTAGTGTATTAGTTCTGTTGTTACACGTGTAACGAAAATGTAACGATAGAATTAGGAGAGAACTAACACATTTGGATAGTTTTGTTTTATGACAGTGACAATGGTAGGCAATACTAAGTAATTTCAAACTGCTTTATTAAACATCCTAGCCCATCGCAACAATAAGACAATTTATTCACTTTTTTAAATATGTCATACTGTCAGTTTTATTAAATAGGGACCAGAAAATTGGACTGTAAGCAGTGCAACGATCATGGTGCGAACGCGTTTTTGTGGATTGAATTTTCTATACCTTTTAGATGATTAAAAATCATTTGTAATTTAGCTAGATCGCCAATTTGGACAACATGACATATGGTATAATATATTTAAAAAAAATACTAATGATCAAAAGTGTTTTGACATCAATACGGAACGAGTGGAATAACATACTGTGGGAGGCTCATCTTAAAAATCGTATTTCGGAAATCTGTTCACAATAGGATTGCATGCGACTTTATTTGAAATCGGTTCCAGAGTTTCTTGACGAAGTAAACAATACATTTAAATTATTGTATCTTCATTAATCCGGCCCGTCCTAAAAATATTTACACGCACAATTAGAAAATGTTTAAAACGTGCGCATAGTAAGACTGTTTGACAAATAGAAAGGACGTGGATTTGTTGATGCATCAATTGATACTTTCAGTCCTTAACCCTTCTTTACTAAGTTATTACGAGCTCAATCGGCAACTTTAACCTTTTTTCCATCGCGTGCTTAGATTGCGTTTGTTTGCTTCTTTTAATTTCATTCTTATACCCTACTCTTACTTCCATTCTAGTCTTGGTGCAAGTCCTACGTTATGTAATAGGCAACTTTAGCATAAATAGCCAAGTAAGTAACGTTCCTATTGCCGCGTTCACTTTATCATAATTAATTTATACTTTACCTGTATTATATTCTTTTATAAAAGCGGCCTGCTTCCTATCCTATAACCATAACTGTAACTAACTAACTTTATTTATGGCACCAACAGCAAAGGAAAAAAATTAGTTTGACTATAAGTTACAAAAGCCAATTTTCATTACTATATAAGCGTATAAATTTGTATGAAAAATTGTGCTACGCTTTTAATGACGCGAGGATTTAGAATCTGTATCGTGAATGTTATAGATTTCAATAGGTTAACAACAGAAACTCATTGCAGTGCCACAGACATTGGTAATTTTTTTTCAAACATGAGATGTAGATTATAATAACAGGTAAGTGTATACGATAATACTGGCCACTTTTGCATAAGACTTTAATTTAGATAGTACAATGCTCCTAGTAACTCCAATTATATGCTTAAAATGTACTACACCGAATCATTAAGTATATGGTGCGTAACCAATATTTTAAACGCTCATACACATTCGCTAGACTAATAGAATAGTGTGTGACACATGTAAACAATCAATTATAGTTATTAAAATGCTTTTTCAAATAATCATATTGTTGAGTCCTGTTATTATTACATTCAGCCAACGATATATTATTTAAATGTACCTATCTTTTAAATTTAGCGAACTTATAAAGTTATCTTCTCTCCTCGTTATAAATAACTTTTACCAGATTTTAAATCTATTTTGACGTATTTTTCAGCTTATTTGAATAGTTGTTTGCTCTCTTAATTTCAACAACAAAAAACAATATTTTCAATACATGTTGCATTTATCACGAGAAATTTTTCTTCTGTTATTCATGATAAATGTTGAACATTTTTTTAATTATTTATGTACATTGGCTATTTATTGCATTTTATGACCATTTTATGTTAATTATCATTATAAAGAAAAACTGATTTTATACTGTGAAAATTTGTGAACTTTAAATTGAAAAATATTTTTTTTTTCTTTTGTATGCACACTAAAATATAATGACCTATGGAGGAGGTAAACAATTAGCAAATGTATAGTCTGTGGTTTATTTAGTGAGTACAACTTGCTCTGTTCTTTTAAAATCTTTTAACGTCCAAATCTTGTTAATTGTTATATGGGGGCTGTGTCCCCAGGCCTCTTCAGGTACGTTTGGGTAGGTGTAGTGACCATTACTGAGATCTTTCAATCCACGAGGACTCGCTCTACGCTATGACCTAATAGCTTACAGTGCAAGTGTGCGATATTCTGTTAGTGTGTTTTAGGTCTGTCATTATACACGTGTAACGATAATGTGCGATGTGTAAATTGTTACAGAATTAACACACTTGCAGACTAATAGAACAAAAGCACTTGCAATGTGTAAGCGATTAGGACATACTTAGTGATTAAACATCTATATATTATTTGTAATAGATTAAACGTGTCACTCTGAAAAATAAGAGCACAAATATACACAAATAAGCTATAATGTGTCATACAATGTGCTATTAAAAATTAAATTTTGTATTTATACTAAAGTATTAATTAAAATGCCACGTTGCATTTGGTTGAGATGTTGTTGCTTATTTGTGTTCAAATATGGGTATGATCTTATTTCGAATTAGTCCGATCCCATCAAAGCCAACTTGACGCGTTAAAATACAGTTGCTAAAACTACCATAATAAAAAGGTGATCTGAGTTCATTAATAACTCAAAACTAAATTTTCTAGAGTTTCCAGTTACGAGTATGTATCCATTTGTATGTTCTAAAACGGTGGTTTTGGACTGACATTTCGTTCGTGAACCGTGCCAGTGACGTGTGAATAATATATTGATGCGATTAAACGATTTATGTGTAAATAATATTTTAGTGTGCATAATTCCTATATGTATCTATTTTAATGTGAAATCGTGTAGTTAGTTTTTTATTAATTATATTTGTGTAGCATGTATAGTTTTATAGTAAACATTTATATTAATATTATGAAAACGACTGTATGTAATGTTATATATTTTGTGATAAATGTTGTTGCTATATGACGAATTAAACGTGATTTTTTAATAGTTTGTTTTATTTGTGACATTAAAATTAAGTAATTTGAATGTAGCAAGTGTCTTGCGTTGTGGTCAGCGTAGGGGGTTTTTAATTATGGTAAAAGTTCTATACCTTTAACTCAGTCTTACCCAGGATTAAAGACGAAGACTTACACCCGTATCTATAAACAAGTTTAAGTAATTACTTGTATGGGAGTACATACTTAGTACATAATTTTTGTATATAGTTGAGAAACTGTCAAAACTAAGAAATGTCAAAAGTAAGTTTTCTAAGCAATCTGCCTCGTTGGTCTAGTGGCAAAGCGCATCGCTTTGTAATCACGAGGTCCTGGGTTCAAATCCTAGGTCGGACAAATGTAATTTTTCTAACGAAAACTTTCCAGTACGAGTCTGGAGTCTGGAATTGTGCCCGGTATATGGCAATAGGCTCGCCCCCTATTATATGGGACCTAACATTGTCGGCGAAACGTGGGTGTACTCAGTACACCTCTGCCACCCCCGCTTGGGGTATATAGGCGTGACTGTTACTTAAGCAATAAGTTTTACTTGTAATCGTACATAATTTTTAGTCCCTGTGCACCCTTTTTACAAGCTTTTGTGTAACTTTCAATGTTCGTATGTCCGTTGGTCTTT
This sequence comes from Phalera bucephala, assembly GCA_905147815.2. NCBI lineage: Eukaryota > Metazoa > Arthropoda > Insecta > Lepidoptera > Notodontidae > Phalera > Phalera bucephala. The sequence goes on from LR990629.1 coordinate 12,027,347, forward strand.
CCGGTTCAAATCTTGTGATGCATTTTTCAAGCCCTTGCGGGTATCCGATTGGATGTTTGTCATACATATGTAAGTTCGGTGACAATGCAATAATATGGAACCATGGAGCCAGCTCCATCAGACCAGTCTGATTATGGAGTCGGAAGGTGGCCATAGGAACATGTAAACTATACAACGTAGTCCCCTCGTGTTTAGGCTTGTTAGATTAGTACTAACAAGTACTATACAACCAGATGGTGTTCAGGAACTGATGATGAAGCCGAAAGGTGGCCGATGAAACCACCCAACTACTCAATATCACCCCGCCGTGTTTGGGCTCGTTGCATTTGTCTTGACGGGTACTTTAGGCCCAGATGGTGTCCAGGGTCTGATGATGCAGCCAGAAAGAAGCCATAGGAACTCCTTAACTAAGCAAGATATCTTCGTTGTGCTTTTGCTATAAATGCTTGTTTTCAAAAAGGCCTTTGTAAATAATTATAATTTTTTCATTAATAATACGCGATTTTGCCTAAAAGAGCAGCATTCATGATGACAAGGGTGCGTGACAGCTCCCACTGATTTTTGTTAATTTTGGCGGACCGGTTTGACGGCGTTATTATGAGGCATTGGATCAGTATGCATGGTTCATGCTGGTCGAATGCCAAATAGTGTTGTGTTAAATAATTAATTGTTACTAACATAGATTATAAGGAAATTGTTACTGACACACTATGGATCTAATCCGAAATAAGTTATTATTATTCATCATCATCATCATTTCAGCCTATACTTGTCCACTGCTGAACATAGGCCTCCCCAATCGCTTTCCAGCGTAACCGGTCTGATGCCACCTGCATCCAACGATTTCCTGCGATTTTCACAAGATCGTCGGTCCATTATTATTAATTATTATTATTATTATTAATAAACAAAACATAAGATAATGCCAGTTCCAAAAGATATTTCTGAACTGAGTAATACTTGTTTTTGCTTAAGTAAGTAATGGCCATTAATTGAGTTTAGAATAGGATTTCGACTGATAGAATTCTAAACACATGTCATTTCCCGGCTGAGTATCTTCTTAAGACTAAGTAATTACTACTAGTCTATTAAGTCGGATTTAACAATCTTTTGAAAATTTGTGACACTCCTACTGTAGGATGGACGCCGTATAAGAATCAGCTCAGATAAGGTGAAGAACTATTAATCTCTTTCGATCTTTCATTACTCAATTCCAATAGAGGTAAAGTAACACTTGCTCCGGCGGATAGTGGCGTGTCTTTTTACGAATTATTTACAGCTTTATTTGAATTGGATAAGAAAGATATTAGATATATAATTGTCAATAAGAAAATATGCTTGATTAAGTCTCCGACTGAACTTCCTTGACCCCCAAGACGGCTAATAAATTGAAAACCATTGATATAATTATGCCTTTACTCTGTCTACCCTGCATCTGCATCTGGTGTAATGATATAGATCTAATTATATTATTAATAAATATTATTAAGTTGGTTACCGTCAGTCTTTGGATGTGGTAAGTACCAAATGATTTACAAATATAATTTTCAAACTTCTTTTAATGTAAGACTACAAAGATAGGTATAAATATATTTCAAACAAATTATGTTTTTACACACTTATCGAACAAACATTTAAATAATTAAATTATCTTATGTTATTAGATTACTTACTAGCTACTTAGCAGATCCATGGCCTCTGCCGTTCTAGAACTTGGGTAGGTACTAACGTCTTTGAAAAAACGTCTAGTGAGGCCAATGACTCCTGGCGCTGAATATCGAAAAAGGTAAATAGTGACTTAAAAGTATTTTTTACACAAAAAAGTGTCGTAAATAATATAATGTAAATTCTTTAATTAAAAAAGATGTTTGTGGTTATGGCGCGACATTAATGAATTTATATTACGCGCGTAAACTATTTAATTATGAAAATGAAGCTGGCAATGAAAACAAACAATTTTTTATGGTAGTTCGTTAACTGAAGCTGTGATACTACTACGCTTGTTTATTCGCCTTCCAAGGGCAACAACGTCTAGGACTCTAAGTACCCTAGTTTTTCAAACTTTGTGTAATTAAATTATTGACACGTGAAAGAATGAAAACTTATGTTGTATGAAACCGCTTATCTTATTTTGTTTCCGATGATAGTTATTACTATTTGATGGGTATAGTCATTGATATATATGTAGTATATTTGATGGGTTCCATCAACTGATTTAGGTTTTGCGCACCCTTTTCTTGTATCCTGTTTTTAGTCTTACTTCATGAAACTATTAGGAGGAAATCTACTCACGCGTGTACTAAGTATACAGACATGATAGATATTCCAATAATTATACCAATAATATAATAGGAACTAAGTAAGGTTCTGCAAATATTATATATTTTTGTTTGTTGAAGAATTACTTAGTTCTGAATACCCTTTGTCTAAAAAATTAAGCAACAACATTACACAGGGTCATTGAGGTCACTTTAATTGGTAGGTAACTAACTAATAATGTTCGATTAGTAGACAATTACTATAACGTTACAAAAGTTCGGTGGGTTCACAAATAACTAAGCAAACCATTCTAAGAACAACACAGAAAATATTCGTCCGGACACCTCGGGACACTTATCTGGAGTTTTACACAATTCCAAATCTTCTCACACTTGCATTTCGATCTAAATTTCCTCTTCCCATGCGCACCAATCAGATTCTTCGAAGGAGAACCAAAAGTTGACTTCCCAAAATGGCTCAATTTTGGCAAGAATCTCGGCAAAGGCGCTTTTGTTACTTCTTCAACTTCAGTGCTCACTGTTGTTTCTCCGTCTGTAGCTAGTTCATCATCATTTGTGATATTTTCCTCGTATGTTGGAGTTGTTGTATCAGTTTTAATACGTTTGTCAGTTTGTCTGCTTTCTAAAGCTAATGTGTCAGTTTGACCTTCAGTATTACTAGAAGCTGTTGCTATTCTTTCTGATTGCTTGCTCTCTGAAGCATCGTAGTCTGTAGTATTAAATTCGTTGATGTTTGGATCAGGTAGAACGTTTATAGGTAAATTTTGATCTGTCGATATCTCAGTTGGGGATAGATTGTTTTCTTCATTCGTTTTAGATTCATTTCGGTCATCAATTGTTTCCACATTTGTATTGTTCTCAGGCTTATCATTTTCTGAAAGGTTTATTATAGGATCTTTTTTGTCGGGATAATTGCTACTTGAGGCATTTTCTTTGCGGATATCAGTTTCAATGGAAACTTTGTTGATATTGCCCGATATTGTTAAAGGTATGTTTTCAATATTCGATTCCCTGCTCGAAGTCTGTGAGGTTGATTCATTCTGGTTTGATGTTACATGTGTAATGTTGATGAGGTGCTGTGAGCTCTGAGGCGCAGCCATAGACGCAGTTAGACATAGCGCCAATGATAGTGGTAGCCTGAAAAAAAAATAGTTTTTAGACAATTTTGTATGTATAAAACAGTTCGTAGTTACAACAGGTAAAACTTTGCATAAGCTTGGACAGTCAGTACAGTTTTTCAAATTGTTTGGGAACTTTTGCATCATATCAATTATTTTTCTTGATTAATAGTAGGTGATTAATAGTATTTTTTTTAATACGCACTATGTTTTCGAAAAGACAGAGGTGCGTGCCTGGGTTTGAACCCGAGACCTATAACTTTAACTGCTGCTTAATTATCACTTGCTTTAACGGTCACGGAAAACATCGTGAGGAAACCTGCATGCCTAAGAGTTTCTCGAAGGTGTGTGAAGTTCGCCAACCCGCACTAGGCCAGCGTGTTGGACTATGGCCTAAACCCTCTCAGTTTGAGAGGAGGCCCGTGCCCAACAGTGGGACAGTTTCTTAACAGGGCTAATATTATTATATAATAATAGGTATTTAAATGGTATGCTAATAATTGGTTTTGACAATGTTCATCAAAGCTTGCGAAGCAAAACGTAGGTAGATATTATATAGGCAGCAAAAAAATAGGTACATGTGTTACAGATTTGAAAAAGTGAGAATATTTAGTGACTTATATTGTATAATGAAACTATTTGTAATAAATTTCCTTAATAGTAGATCGTCACGGTATGGACCCCTGAGGACGGTCACAGACGCGGTGGTCGGCGGAGACCGAAGATGGCGTGACGACTTGGACTTCCACATCTTGTCCGGTGAAGCTGTAAAGGCCCCGCGGCGCTTATGCGGTAAAAAACATGGCCATACACAGGACCAGAATCTATTTGTGTGGAGACGTAAAAGCGAGGGCTTTGTCCAGCAGTGGGCTAGTGACTAAGCTATAAAAAATGGTAGATATAAAGAGCAGATCGTAGATATTTTTTATATTTGTAAACGAATATTTTTGATCACCATACATGTGTGTGTTTAATTAAACTATATGATCACATTTAAATTTTATAGATTTATCAAAGAAGTATATACGTATACTATTTATTGGTCTGCATTTATTATTATTATTGCATCATCCAGAGATTGTTGACCTCCTAATAAACTGTTTTTATTTGAATAACTTGTTTTAATTTTATGTATATTAGACTATGTTGATATTATTAACTACCTATCTCATTAATTTCTACTTGATCCGAATTTTCGTCGTAAAAATTCAGACATGTTAAAAGTGCTCGGTGGACGAGTTAAGAAAGTGGTGTTCATTTTTAGAGATCTGTATCTCATTGGTAAAAACGGAAACCTTATAGGATCTCGTTTCTACCCATTTGTCTTTCTGTCTGACGGGTAAGGAGCTACCGCAATACCAAATTTGTAAGTTCTTCTTGTATTGGCCTAAATAAATAATTTTTGACTTTGACAATAATAACGTGTTTTTGCGCGCCATACACTTCAATAAGTATATGAATTAGAGACTTAATATTTAGAAATATGTTTTTGACTCTATATTTTAGAATCTGGTAAAAGGAATACACGATTCGTCTAATCGTGTATTCCTTTTACCCGATTCTAAAATATATTTTTTGATAGAAAAAATCTTAAATCAGCTCTATTGTTTTACATTTTCTTATTACAACGCGAAACGCTTAAGAACTTGTCAATAGAATGAACTCAAAAACATAGAGAATAATTGTAGTAAAGTTCTTGTAAAGCAGTTTTCTATTTCATAGTGTAGTTTTTTTAGAACATGCTAAAAGACATTGTTCTGCGCCCATACATGATTTGCCCCAGAACCAACAGCAATGAAAAAATACTAGTATGATTTCAAATCACTCATAAATTCTCTTAAGGCATTTATTATTAAACGGACAAGCGGGGGAATCGCACTATTGCACAAAAGGTATTAATTAGATTTTGAGGTTATAATTCAGTAGCCATTAATACATATGAAGTTATATTGTGTATTGAGATTTAGTAAAGATGTCGGCGACTTCAATATAAGTACTTTGAAATATTCGTTTAAGATTACGAATTGTCTGTTACATACGGATATTTGCCATTATTTTAATAAAATAGATAAATAATGATGGCATGGGTCAAATGTTTGTTGGTTCTGGCGCAATTTTCGACAACCCCCTTTGTTTTTGAAAAAACTTCGTTTATTTCCGAGCGCGCGCTCAATATATTCGTCCCTTCTTATTCATTTGTGATTGTATCATTGTCACTCTCCCGGTCGATAAGTGATTGATCGCGGTACCCCCCTTAAGACCCTTTTGCTCAGGAATACGTATAGGTTTCAAGTGGAAATTTACATTCATGTTAAATCATTGGACTTGGTTACTACTTAATGTGGTAATCTTTAAACCAAGTTGGAAGCGTTATAGGCGGCTTGATAAGTTCCAACAACAGGTGGCCACAAACCTGCCTTCACCAATCCACGCTGGGTCCGCGTGGTGGAGTATGACCTAATCACTCTCTTACCTCGATTTGTGAGAGAAGGCTTCACACTTCTTCACTCTACAGTATACACTGATTCATCATAACTTCGTTAACGATCGTCACCTACTAAAACCGTTAATTAAATTGGTCGATTAAAAACATTAAAGTAAAATTGATTCTATCCAATTTACAATAAAAATACCTGTTTACAGTGTTATCTTGTTTGCTAAGTTAAGATCATGTGCCTGCGGAATAACGTAATATTTATTTTTTTTGTTGGTAAGATGACTAAAGGCTTGGTAGACGCTCAGCAGTGGATCGTGTAGTCGCGCGTTCTATCCACGCACGGGATAAATCTTTGTATAGTGATAATAATAATAGCCCTGTTAAGTAACTGTCCCACCGTTGGGCACGGTCTCCTGTCAAACTGAGAGGGTTTACGCCATAGTCCACCACGCTGGCCCAGTGCGGGTTGGCGAACTTCACACACCTTCGAGAAACTCTTAGGCATGCAGATTTCCTCTCGATGTTTTCCTTCACCGTTAAATCAACTGATAATTAATTAATACGCACATGCTTTCGAAAAGACAGAGTTTGAACCCGAGACCTGACTTTGCAGTCCAATGGTCTAACCACTAGGCTATAAATGTTAAAATCTTTGTATGACCCACATATATTTGTGTCGATCTGGGTCCTTGTGCGTGAAATTCACGTTTTTAAACGTACCCAGCACCTAGGAATAATTCGTAGTGTGGGGTAGCATCGTGGCGTTAGTATACTTAGTTGCTTTTAAAAAAAAACATGCCTCGTTAGTCCATTGGCGCATTGTACAGCTGACGATTACGAGGTCTTGGATTCCTGGAACGGATTCGGATTAGGTGAGACGAAGCGTCCTTTTTTATAGAAAAGATCACAATAGCAGTGTCGTCTGTGGAATCGTGCCCGGTATACTGACAATAGACTCGTCGGCGTCGGATCTCTTTAATTTGGGACCCCTCGATACAGGCATGCCCAGTGGGAGGACCACATATAAGTATAATTAATGTACCGCCAATTTACAAATATTAAAATGTATAACTGTGTATTCGTTTTGTAAATTTAACTAAATCATTTTCATATGCACACCATACACCTCAGCCACCACTGTCCAGGAGATATGAGCAAGAATAGAAACCAGTTTTTAAAAAATCACGTAGCTCCACACTAGGTATAATTCCTGTCTCGGCAGTGCGTTTATAACATATGAAATTCACATAGGTACATAATCACTCAAATCAAACTAAATATGGTGAGTTCTTAGATTTACGCGAATATTACACATGAAATAAAACTATTTTTCGGTTTTATCGCGGTTTATTTTTGATTTTTAAGTTCTCCATGTTTCGAGTGCTTTGCAGCACCCATGGTCACGGGGAGGACTGTGGTGTTAGACGTCCAAAAGACATAGTTGTTCCGGGGTACCCTCAAACTTCTTAATTATTTTTGTTGTATATATATATTAAGTTCTTTAACAATGAGATACATTTTTTATAAATAGGTATATTTGTTGGTCACTCAAAGATTTATCCCTATGATTGTATGATCCTACCCGCGACAACTCCATTCTGAGCGGAGCAGCTTAAGCTCAACCACTGGATTCGAGTTTACAATCAAGCTAATGTTTGCGTAGGTGTTGCAGAAATATGGAACGTTCATGGGCAATATTACGACGAGTCCGAACCTGAGGATTTAACGCAGGATCCATTAAGCAAACCGGTGGAACAATGGCCAGTGATAACACCGCGAATACCATCAGTCGACGACAGACCCAGGACGTCCAGGAAGACCACGTTGCCAAAAACGGAGATAACGACGGTCGAGGAGACGACGGTGACGGGGCCAGACCCAGGCTACATGAATGTCTCATCGACATTGATGAAAGATATAAAGTTCACAATGAGCATCGAGGAAAAGTACGAGCCGGCAGCCACCACTAAGGATCCACGGAACTGTAGTGTATTTATTGCTTGACATGATTTGTGTGTGTGTGAATGATCTACGCTGTTGGCTGCCTTTACAGCTTCATCGGACAAGAGGGCGAGCAACCACTATGCTCAAGCCAAAAGGGCAAGAGGGCAATTAGCTTAAAGGTGCCTTAACGAGGAACGGCCTCGGCTTTGGCAGTCGCTATGGGGCAGGGCATACACTAAGTCTCGTCGTGGTGCTCTGCACCGGCCGGCGGGCAAGGGATTCTTCGACCTTAGCGACGAACTCTGTGTGCGGTGCGGTGCAAGACATATGTCGCCCGGATAAATTTGTTGTGCGTTTTACGTGCTAAAAAATTCAGTTACGAGCGAGGACCAAAGAGCATGGATGGCGTGACAAAAGTTTCACACGAGTTGGGTTGAATATTTGGACTTGCGCACAAGACTCAAAACGGGTCGGCAATATTTTGCCCCGCGCAAGACGTCTTGCCGCTCCTTGCGCGTTACGCCAACTGCAATGTCTATGCCACTGGCATTGACGTAAAAAAGGCGGACGAAATCACACTAAACAAACAGTGAAGCCCAATAGTAACGTAGTTCGCATGTATTTATTTATTAAAATAGGCACGCCGACAATACACATATTATTACATTTACAGACACCGACCTCGCCGGCGAGGTCGAAGAATCCCTTGTCTGCCGGCCGGTGCAGAACATCACGGCGAGACACCTAGTATATACCCTCCCCCATAGCGACTGCCAAGCCGAGGCCGTTCCTCCTTGAGGCGCCCTTAAACTAGTTGGCCCCTTGCCCTTCTGGCTCGAGCGTAGTGGTTGCACGCACGCCCTCTTGTCCGGTGAAGCTGTAAAGGCCCTGCGGCCAACAGCGAAGATCATTCACAGACACGCGAGAACTTAAAAACCGGAATATTTAATGATATTATGTAAAATATAAAATGTGTAATGGTATTCATAATTAATTATTGCCGAACTCTGCAGGGTTACAATGGCTATGGGGATCGATTTGGGAGGGTACATACGACATTTTCCATAATATTATGCGGATTGAAGCTGATAACGATGTTCTGAGGGGCTGTTACATCATTTCAACTACATATATGAGCGCGTAAGTTTTCTTAACATAGATACTGTTGTTTGGTAACCGCGCGTACCTATAAATGCCTTCACGCACAATCTTACGAATCCAGGCAAGAGAGAAACATACTCTACCACGCAGACCCAGTGCGGATTGGACGAGGCAGGTTTGTGGCCACCTGCTGTTTGAACTTATCAAGCGGTCTAAAACGCTTTCTTGAACTCATCAAGCCTTGGCACTCATCAAGCCGTCTATAACTTGGCTTAACAACTACTACATCAAGTGGTAAGCGGGACCAACGGCTTAACATGCCTTCCGAAGCTCCAATATGAAGTTGCAGACGGTCACCCATCTAAGACTGATTGAGCTGAACGCTGCTCAGCCTTGGTGATCGATAAGAACATAGCAGTCGCACAGTGCTACGAATGCATGTTCTGGTAATACTGAACACAAATACGTAAAAAAATGAGACTAAACTTATTTTATATTTATATATACATACTATCTGTTCTAGGTAAAGTATTGTTTGTTTGTAATTGATAAACTCTGAACCTACAAAAGACATTTTAATAATTCTTTCACCACAAGAAAGTTATATTACCGAGGAGTAACATACACTAAACCATAGATGCGCAAAGCCACGGAAAACTGCTAGTAACGTCAATTAAAAAAAGATCCTTTCCTGTGCCTTTATTGCGCGTTTGTTTGTAACCCGCTCTCGCCTCCGGGCCCAAAGCAAGTGTGTAGCTACCACTGAAATCGTTATAATAAACACTAGAAGTCAAATAGCGCACGTCAAAAAATCTCTAAAATCACATCATGTAATTAATGGACGCCCCCTTAAAGGTTTGGTTAAATAGCCGACGGAGCGTGACGGAAAGGCTCAGCTACGTTCGGTCGTGACGTTTACCGTCGTTAAACGGGGCTGCGTCGTGTGGCGTTCTCCGTACATTTCTGTACATCACAACTTCCCAAGTCGCACCACCGTCGCGCTCCCGTTGCGCTGCGTCGGCTATGTGGCGAAACCTTTAAAGTACAGTTACAATTTGTGGAAGACTTTCATACTTTAGCCACTGTATTACATAGATTGGTCCACGCAATCCTGAAGTATTTTGTAATTTTCTAACGTGTGGTGTATGTGTGTGTGAATGATTTACGCTGTTGGCCGCGTGGCCTTTACAGTTTTACCGGACAAGAGGGCAAGCGTGCAACTACTATGCTCGAGCCAAAAGGGCAAGGGGGCAACTAGCTCAAGGGAGGCTCAAGGAGGATCGGTGTCGGCTTGGGAAGTCGCTATGGGGGAGGGCGTGTGTCGCCGTGATGCTTTGCACCGGCTGGCGGGCAAGGCATTCTTCGACCTCGCCGGCGAGGTCGGTGTCTGATCCTGTATATGTGTGGCGATAAGTTGACGGATGTATACGATTTCTCGTCTATTATTATTACGACTGCCTGTGTTGGTCTAGTGGCTAATAATGCGCTTTGCGAACACGAGGTTCTGGGTTCAAATCCTAGGTCGGACAAATGTGCGAGGTAGCGTGTTATCAAGTCTCCTTCGGATGGCGGGCTCTTCAGAGCGTGGCACAAGAGGGGCACCGGTGCGTTTCATACGGAGATCCCGGAGCCCTTTCAAAGTGCTGATGTCGGCCACCCTGGGCTTTGTAGTCGGTAGGAATCCGACACGAAGTTATATGCAGGATTTTCCCCAGGTAAAAAAAACAGTCAGGCGAATGTACTTTTTCTATCGAATTATTTTTTTTTTGCCCGGTACGTGCCGGTTTTGTTCCCGGTATGTGGCTAAAAGTTCGCCCTCTATTACATGCGACCTAGCATCGTCGGCGAAAAGTGGGCGTACATAGTATACCGTTTGGGGAAAATAGGCGTGACGGTGTTCATATTATTACGATGTCCATGTATGTATTCTAAATTACAGGATTGACGAATTACGAAGATATTTTCAAATACGATTTCTGTACGTTGATAACCTCGAATACGAAGTCGGGTACGTGGTTTACGAGATCATATCTAAATATCAGAGGATGCTGGAGATATTCTACCTGGTGGAGAATAGGTTTTTCTTTAACGATACTCAGAAACAGCATGGCAATGGTACGGAGAACGTCGCGCCCAACACATATGTGCTCTACATGTACACTAATGTACTGGAAATGAGCAAAGCGATCATACACCTGTGCAATATGCTCCAAGAGATTGAAACCAAATATGCGGGACACCAGTCAATATTTGACGATTATTCAAGTAAGTTGTTCTGTTGCTAAGCTGAAGACACTTTTATATCATTCTGAGGTGTTTAATTTAGGGCTGGTTTTGCTAAAATGAAATAAAAGTTATGTTACACCTGTCTCACCTGCATCGTAATGCGTTAATTAATACGCATATGTAGCAAATGTTTAATGCTTATTTTGACAAAGATAGAACAAAAAGGGAACAAAATAAAGTAATCTCATCATTTATTTACGAATCAAGCTATTGGTAGGAATCGTCTGTAAAATCGCTTGATTCGTCGCTTACGTGTATTTCAAGAGTGGAGACCGCGACTTGGTAAGCGTAAGGTAGGACGGCCCCCAGCTGAATGGACCGACGACCTGAAAAAGGTCGCTGGGACAGACTGGATGCGGAAGGCGGAGGACCGTGTGCAATGGCGCGTGTTAGGAGAGGCCTAAGTCCAGCAGTGGACTGCGATAGGCTGATTGATTGATTGTGTATTTTTATTATTTAAAATATTACTCTGTTTTAATATGTCAAGATAGCGCATCCAGGTTTATTTATTAATTTATTGACCATGAGAATACTAAATATTTCAGTCATATACACAGAATAATGTATTCGTAAAAAACGACAACAGATTTTGTACATTTAAACAACATATCGATTATAACGATTTCATCGTGTCAGTCCCTAAAACCCGTACCGTTACAATTAACATTATTGAGTAATAGTGTTTTATTAAGTTTTAAGTTATTTAAATAATTTCAGTTATCTATATATTAATACGTGAAGCAAAAACTTTGTACACATTTTTACGAAAATTGCGCGGACGGAGGAGTATGAAATTTCCCACACTTATATTTTATATAGAGAAGGAGCGCAGAATGCTAATATTTTTTTAAATTATGCATATAACATACATTAAATCAATGAAAAAACCATTACACACACTACCATGTATTTGACACAATACACGTCAAATTGATGTTTGTCTTTAATATTATTTGTCTATAGTCTTAATGAATGTCAAAAATAACCAGGAAACGATGAAAGAGTAGGTCGAATATCGACCTATGGCCGACCACTAGTTTAAATAATTACGCAAATTTATGAACAGTATATGACTTAAATAAAAAGTAAAGTAGATTTTTGATGTATTTTTAACCGACTTCAAAAATGGAGGAGGTTCTCAATTCGACTGTATGTTTTTTTTGTATGTATGTTACGCGATCATTCTTTTTGTATTGCCATTGTACTCGTAATTCGACTGTATGTATGTTACGCGATCATTTCGTCAATTATGAACCGATTTTGATGATTCTTTTTGCATTTATCTTTCTTTTTTTCTTTTTTTAAAAAACGTAGCCCCACACTAGGATTATTCCTGTGTCGTGGGTGCCGTTACAAACATGAAAATTCGCAAACAAATACCCTGACACAAATAATTGTGGATCACACAAAGATTTGTCCCGTGCGGGAATCGAACCCGCGACTATTCGACACAGTGGGTGGAGCAGCTCAAGCTCTTAACCACTGCGCTAAATCGTCCGTCGCTAAATTGGATTCAGTATAGCTACAAGGTGGTCCCATTTTAATTTCATTGGTATTGGACCTTGGACTTTGAAAATACACTAGGAAAATCCTTAACGACAAACAATACGAATATGTAGATTGAGATATTATGGGTATTACGTCAATCCTATAGGTACCCTGCCATAGAACTAATCAGAATATTAACCGACTTCAAAAAAGGAGAGGTTGACAATTCGTCTGTGTTTTTTTTATAACGTCTTTATCTATGAACTGGTTTTGATTATTCTTTTTGCGTTGGGTTTAGTATAGTTTCGAGGTGGTCCCATTTTAATGAAATCGGTGTTGAACTTTGGACTTGGAAGATACACCAGGGGACTCTTTAACGGCAGCACGCATGTTTAGATTCCGTTGTTATGGTTATTATATCAATCCTACACACAACTCAGCAGACTAATATAATATAGGTGTATAAATATTAGTAAATAATTCACTCGTCACTTAAAATTGTTAAATAAAAATCTTTTTAAAAAAATAGTATATGACTTCAAAATGCAAAAACTGAATATTTGAAGTCGGTACCGGTTAGTGCAGTCGGGTACTTGGCACCGACTTCAAATATTTATTATTTGCTATTTGAAGTCATTTTATTATTTTTTATAAAAAAATATATATATTCCTGTTTATTTTTTAGATTCTATATTTTTAAATACAATATGCGTCATAGGGAATATGTTTTAACGTCACCGTACCCATGTCTCGTGAAAAGGACTATAGAGATCAAACAAAAAATGCCAATGGGTTTTTAAGGATAAATGTGGAAACATGTAAATTGTGTTTTTGCTATATAATTCGTTATTAATTTTTTCTATGTCAATATTACACTGTATGTTTTCCTAAGATAATAAAATAAATAAATAAATAATAAAATCATTTTTTCTGGAGTTGTTTACGACTGTGTGTATCTCGGTTCACATGAATGCATATTTTGGAAATAAAACTTAGCACTCGAAGACGTCATATTGCGGGAAGCCCCCGGAACCAAGGGAACTAGAGTGTATGCACTCTAACTTTTGCAACAAAAGTCGAAAATTGACGAAAATTGCCCCAGAACCAACAAAAATTTGACCCGTGCCATCATTATTTATCTGTTTTATTAAAATAATGTCAAATATCCGTATCTAACGGACAATTTGCAATCTAAAACGAATATTTCAAAGTATTGTAAGTACTCATATCGAAGTCAACCTCATATGTATTAATGGCTACTGAATTATAACCTCAAAATCGAATACTTTTTTTGCAATATTGCGATTCCCCCGCTTGTCCGTTTAATAATAAATGCCTTAAGAGAATTTATAGGTGATTTGAAATTATACAAGTATTTTTTCATTGCTGTTGGTTTTGGGGAAAATCATGTATAGGCACAGAACAATGTCCTTTACTTGAGGTGATTTTTCTAGTATGTAGTTTATAATAACTCGATGGTTTATTACATAATAATTTAAACATTTAAAACATGCAGATCTATCCCTCGTTGCCTACGGCGGCGGCGGTAGTGGTGACTCAGCCGTGAATGCCATCCGCGAATATGAACGAATATTAAAAGAAAAGCGAAAGGAAAGAAAACGTCAACAAAGGCGGAATAAGAAACTCGGCATTATTACCACACCTCGCAGAGTAAAAAAAAGAGGGTATGTTTTTGTCTCAACAATCTATATAATATATCCTATTACTATCTTTTATCCTATACTAGCAGTTAGAGTTGTCTGCGTACGCGTTTATTTTGTATCTATATCATCACGCTAGATCCCTTGCGGGGTAGGCAGAGAGTACAGAGTTCCAACAGGTTCTTTCCTTCCATATATCACTGGCTTTCTCCACTCTCATAGTTCGTCTCATACACGCTCGCCGGTTACGGAGACTCTTGACTTGTCCTTCAGATAAGACTCGGTCTATTTGGTCATGGTAAGATAGTCTACGTCTTCCCCGGTACCTACATCCTTCCACTTTCGCATTGAATATCTGTTTTATCATTCTTCCTATTAATCCTATTAATAATATTATAAAAGTGAAAGTTTGTATGTTTGGATGTTTGTTATTCAAGTACGCAAAAACAGTTAAACGGATTTGGATGAAATTTGGCACGCAGATAGTTTTTTACCTGGATAAACTAACTACTGAACACAAAGAATGCTTTTTACTTGACTTGACTGCGTCGTTGGTCTAGTGGCAAAGCGCATCGCTTTGTGATCACGAGGTCCTGGGTTCAAATCCTAGGTCGGACAAGCGTAGTTTTTCTAACGAAAACTTCCCAGTACGAGTCCGGAGTCTGGAATTGTACCCGGTATATGGCAATAGGGTCGCCCCCTATTACATGGGACCTGACATCGTCGGCGAAACGTGGGTGTACTCAGTACACCTCTGCCACCCCCGCTTGGGGAATATAGGCGTGACGATGTCTTTCATACTTTTTATCCCGATAAAATGTAAGTTTCCTGTCTAAAATTTACGCGGTTCGTCCGCGTAGATTTTAGACGCGGGTAGAAACTGTTTTTTTTTAATATTATTGACTAATTTCGATGTCTATAAGTTATACCGTAAGTACATAAATAGTTATTCTGTTGTATTAGATAATAATTACTGTAAAGTTTTATCAAAATCCGTTTAGATCATCTAAAGGTGGCGCAGTGGTTAAGGTCTTAGCCCGCCCCGCCCACTGTGTCTAATAGTCGCGGGTTCGATTCCCGCACGGGACAAATCTTTGTGTGATCCACAATTATTTGTTCCGGTCTGGGTATTTGTGTATGTGAATTTTCATGTTTGTAAACGCACCCACGACACAGGAATAAATCCTAGTGTGGGGCAACGTTTTTTTAAAAAAAAGAAAAGAAGGAAAGAAAGAAAGAAATACATGAAAGAGTAACAAACATCCATACATTCTCTCAAACATTCGCGTTTATAATTTAACTAGTTTCTGCCCGCGACTTTGTCGCGTGGACTTTATACCGGAACCTAACATTTTGCTTTTTATAAAGTATCCTATGTTGTAATCCAGATAATAAAATTGAAATAAAACTATTTTACGGATTCTATCGCGGTTTATTTTTGATTTTTAGTTCCCGACGTTTCGAGTGCTTTGCAGCACCCATGGTCACGGGAGGGACTGAGGGGTTAGACGTCCAAAAGGCATAGTTGTTCCGGGGTACCCTCAAACTTCTTAATTATTTTTGTTGGTCCAATCTACGCAGAATGAGCTCACGCTGTCTTGAGGTCTTGCAGTGTTATGCTTGGTTTTGGATTTGATTATATTAATTACCGGATCCCAAGTCGATGGAAGCACCCAGCCATCTTCTCTATTGAAATTAGGATGTTTTTTAATTTCAATAGCCTCGCGAACCATACTCGGTAGGAATCGGTGTTCTTTCACGAGGATTTGTGGTCTATCAAATCTGATGTTATGGCGGGTGCGGTCAAGGACATGTTCACAGACTGCAGACTTTTTTGAGCGGAAACGTCGGGAACTAAAAATAAAAAATAAACCGCGATAAAATCCGTAAAATAGTTTTATTTCATGTGTAATATTCGCGTTAATCTAAGAACTCAATACAGGTAATAAACTGTTTGTGCGCCCAATTTTATGCAAATCCGTTCAGCCGTTTTTGCGTGATTGAGTAACAAACATCTAAAGATCCAACATACAAACTTTCACATTTATTCACATTCATATCATTAGTAGCATTTGTAGGATACATCCTATAGGCACATGGAGATCATTTTCACAAGGCCGTGCCCAGCAGTTGGACAATATAGACCGATTAAAAAAATAATGAAGTGTTGTTTCTTTCAGTCGATTTCCTTTGGAGTATGGTTGGTCGATCGAAAACTGGTAACTTTACATGGTGGTTCTAGTTATTATTGAAGTAATAAATATATAATGATTTACTTACGTTTTTGTAAAATATCCCGCTTATAGTGCTACAAGGATATCTTAGCCCGTGGATGACGTTGTCAACGTTTGTTGTCTAATTAGGGTTATCATGGCCATGGCGGAATCGCTGGAAGATCTAGGACGAATGCTCGGTGACCTTAACAGAGTATCCCAACAAGTGAGTCTTAAAATGAACATGGACAAAACGAAAATAATGGTTAATGTCCATGTCGTACCCACTGCACTCACCGTTGGTAAGTTTACTCTTGAGGCGGTCGACAGTCCGGTTAAGTAGGTCCAACTTTGAGAGAGAGGTCAATCGACGAATCCAACTCGGCTGGGCAGCGTTCGGGAAACTATGCAACATATTCTCATCAAAAATACTTCAGCGCCTCAAGACTAAAGTTTTTGTTCAATGTGTGTTGCCAGTGATGACATACGGATCAGAGACGTTGTCTCTTACAATAGGTCTCCTAAAAAAGCTCAGAGTTGCTCAGCGAGCTTTAGAAAGAGGTATGGTCGGCGTTTCTCTACGTGACCGAATCAGGAATGAGGAGACTCGTAGAAAAACCAAGGTTACCGACCCTTAGGATGGCCTTTAGGATGAGCAAGCTGAACTGGTAAGGGGCGGGCCACATAGCGCGAAGATCGGACGAACGTTGGGGTAAAAAGATTCTAAAGTGGAGACCACGTATTGGCAAGCGCAGCGTAGAACGACCGCCTGCCAGATGGACTGACGATCTTGTGAAAATCGCAGGTATTCGTTGGATACAGGTGGCATGGGACCTGTTACGCTGAAAAGCGATTGGGGAGGCCTACGTTCAGCAGTGGACAAGTATAGGCTGAGATAATGAGGATGATGGTAGGGTTATCATTCAGTAAAATTTTCCAATTTTCAGGGAAACATTTTAACAGGTGGGTCCGTAGGGTTACTGATTAAAGTAAGAACTTTGGTAAATTTCATAGCAAACGGCAACTTTGCGACTGTCATAAACTGACATTTCTCTTGATGACAGCGTTAGTTCCGATATTGGCGGCGGGCCATAAGAACCTTGTATGAATGTAGATACAGTCGTAGAAGCATCTTTTTGTGTTTTCATACATTAACGTGTAGTTGAATGACATCAAAAATCCTGTTTTACGCTATCTAATTTTTAATTAATTTGCAAATAGCTCATTCCAGTTTCGGATTACATTTGTCTTCGTTTTTTAAGCGTTTTTAATATGGGTTATTGAACGCAGTTGAATATTAAGTAGGATATTAAGTCTTGTAGGTTACTTAATTCTTAGAATATTTCCTGTGTCGTGGGGGCGTTTACAAGAATGAATTTAAAATACACAAAAGCTGTTATTACCCCTGTTAAGAAACTGAGAGGGTTTGAGGCCATAGTCCAGCACGCTGGCCCAGTGCGGGTTGGCGAACTTCACACATCTTCGAAAAACTCTTAGGCATGCAGGTTTCCTCACGATGTTTTCCGTCAATCTTAAAGCAAGTGATAGTTAATTTTTAATACGCAAATGCTTGCGAAAAGACAAAGGTGCGTGCCTGGGTTCAAACCCGAGATCTCTGACATTGCAGTCCAACGGTCTAACCACTAGGCTATCACTGGTTTTTCTTACAATACCTACCTGTCAAAATTTATTTAGTTGTTTTAGAGCAAATAATAACTGGTTAAATACTCTAAATGATTACCCTATGAAAAAAACAACTCACTCCAATAGTCATTTTCAAAAAAAAAAAAAAATAATCTAAAATTTAAGAATAGAGTCTAAAAATCTTTCTACGCTTCAATTTTTTACCCAATAGTATAAGTACGCAGTAGAGTATTTCTTAGGTACGATTTAAGTTACCGTAATACACCATATATGTATGTAATAGATAAACACAGAGTGCAAATATATGGCGTCCCTGACACGCAATGGTTGTCATGGCGTAAACACCGCTAATGTATGTCATTTTAACGTTAAGTCACTGAGAAGAAAATTGAAACAACTTTTTCGTACTAATCACAAACACATTTGCTTCACTTTTACTCCTGGAAACCAAGGGGCCAATTATACTGAAAAAATTCAAATCGAATCTTAACCCCGCGAATCAAATGCGTTTATGTATTCTACTAAAATCGCCGGCGATACGAACTAGGAAAAAAGGCTGCCGCGCTCATGTCGAATGCGAAACACCATAAGTATGCCGATCCATAGTACATATACATAATTAGTGCGAGAAGCTTGCGAGAACGATTTTTTAGACCATGGATGACTTGACAGGGGGACGTAGGTGTGACATTAGGATTAGGTATATAGATAGAGTACTCCTTATTGAACACCAGGGATATTACAATTAATTACATACAAAAAATATTAACAACAGCTAAGTAGTCAAACATAAAGGCCGGCGTGACTTTATAAAAATATATTTATTTTACAATATTAATTTATAATAAACATACAAAATACTATGCAGTGAATAGTATTGCTTAAGGTTTATGCGAACGGTTAGAGAGCTAAGTCGATATTAAAGTACTTTGCTTGGTGATGGCTATTTATACGCATCGCCACGTATACACATCTTTCTAGAAGGCGCCCACGCAGAGTGCGCCGTATTAATTGATATCTGCTTATTAATCAAAACAATTATTAAAACTGAACTGAGACTAAACACGTAACCTGATAGTTGTTTACTTGATAAATACGCAGCTGAGGCAAGTTAAGCCGAATCAGCAAAACAGTACTTGGAATTAATTTGCATGAGCAATAGTTTGTTATTATTGCATCATCTTTTAAAGTACTTGCACTGAGCTGTGTACTGGTCTGGTATACATAACTAGGTACAATTGGCGATCTTATTGCTAAATGAAATTTCTTCCTAACAACCAATGTATATAATATGAGACGCTCGTAGCGCTGTGCGACCACGGTGTCCTTACGGATTACCAAGGTTAAGCAGCGTTCGACTCGGCTGGCCCGAGATGGGTGACCGTTTGTGGCATTTTCATATTCGAGCGTCTCCGTGCTTCGGAAGGCACGTTAAGCCGTTGGTCCCGGCTACCACTTATGTGGTAGTCGTTAAGCCGAGTTGGAAGCCTTAAAGGCGGCTTGATAAGTTCCAACAGCAGGTGGCCACAAACCTGTCTCCACCAATCCGCACTGGGTCCGCGTGGTGGAGTATGACCTAATCGCTCTCACCTCGATTTGTGAGAGAAGGCCTTTGTCCAGCAGTGGGCAGTATAGGCTGATATTATTAACCAATGTATCGGAAGAAGCAACATAAGGAATAGGGCAGTTTTGGTGGCGTACACTATAAACCTAGATAAAACATCTATATCATCATCACGCCAGATCCCTTGCGGGGTAGGCAGAGAGTACAGAGATCAAACAGGTTCTTTCCTAACATACCTCTCTGGCTTCCTTCACTCTCATAGTTTGTCTTATACGCGCTCGTCGATTACGAAGACTCTTGACTTGTTCTACAGATAAGACTCGGTATATTTGGTCATGGTTAGATACTCTAGGTCTTCCTCGGTACCTACATCCTTGCACTTTCATATTGTATATTTGTTTTGTCATTCTTTCGTCTGGCATTCTTTCAATATGCCCGAATCAACGAAGCATACCGTTTTGCACCGATACTATATTTCATTCCTACTCGCTTTCTTACTACGCTGTTGCGAATACGGTCGGTCAGCTTCACTCCGCACATCGTCCGCAGAGCTCGCATTTCGACCGCATTTATCCTACTTTCATTCTCCTTCTTACATACCCAGCTCTCGCTGCCATATAACAGCGTTGGGACAAGCACTCTGTTATGTATGGCCAGCTGCGCCTTTTGGCTTAAGTGCCGGCTCCTAAGTAGCTTTCCCATCGCACCATTCACTCTGTTCCCTGCACTCACTCTTCTTTCTATGTCAGCGGTGTATATCCCATCCTTACTGAATGCGCATCCAAGATATACAAACTCATACACTTGCTCCAGCACATCGTTACCAATCACAATCGTTATTAACATATCATCCCAAAATAAACCCCAAGATAAAACATATTGTACCCATATTACCTACGTACACATATAATACTATGCAAATATATAAATAAGTGGTGGTGAACCATTTTTTAAGGACGCCAACGACTATGTACGACGGACTGTCACAAGTAATACATTTCACAAGCGAACGGCTTGATTAGAAAAGGATTTATCGAAGTAGTAGTGTTTTCAGCTTTAGATTCTGCGTTGATCTTAGAAACCTTGAATGCGTTTCGTGTAGGAATTCAAATCGTTCTTTGAGGTAAGAATAAATAATATACTTATTATAAAGAAGAGATAATATGTGAGCATTCCGGCGAAGGCGAATTGGTAACCACTTAGGTAAAAGTCTTTAACGGAATTCAGAAATGTGATGAATCAAATGCAGAAATTTTGAAGTCGCTCAAGCTTGTTATATTGGTTCTCTGTGAGATCAAGATAGCTGGCGTCGGCATAGTCGATTAGGGTAACATTAAGTAACATTTTACTACTTTTGAGGAGATATTTCAACAGGTGGGTTACTAATGAAAGAAAAACTTGGGTACATTTCATAGCAAACGGCAAATTTGCGACTAAAAGGAAGTAACATTTCACTTGATGACAGCGTTAGTTTCGATTTTGGCCGCGGGTCAAAAGATGCTTGTACAATTGTACATGTATCATTTGGCTCGACATCGCACGATATTACGAGCGACACGTGTCAACTTACAAATGGTATTACAAAGGTCATTGTTCTGCGTCCATACATGATATTCCCCAGAACCAACAGCAATGAAGAACTGCGTGTATGGTTTCAAATAACCTGCAAATTATCTTCATGCATTTATTATTAAACGGACAAGCGGGGGAATTGCATTATTGCAAAAAAAGTATTGGATTTTGAGGTTATAATTTCGTAGCCAACAATACATTTGTAAAATCGTCATAATCAAATCTATCATTATTGAATGTAATCGGTTGAATATAACCGATTGATAGGATTGACATCTCCAACAGTAATTCGAAAACAACGTTGACATTCGGAAAAGACGTTGGCGACTTTGAATTAAGTACTTACAGTGCTTTAAAATATTCGTTTTGGATTGCAAGTTGTCCGTTCGAAATAGATGTTTGCAACTACTATAATAAAACAGATAAATCATTGTGGTATAGGTCACATGTTTGTTGGTTCTGGGGCCAAAGTGTCAACATACCGGTAATTGAATTATAAAGTAAATTAATGTACAAAAGTGAGCTTAATTCAAGACCGAGTTCTCTAACAACAATCCTTTGAATGATAGAGAAACAAATCATATATACGATATCGTTGTGAATAATGATTTTAATTATGTTAGCCATTGTACATTCTGCTAATCGGACACAAGTGCCTATGCGCAACTCACACATTTTGTTAACAATGCAAGGACGATGTAAAAATAACATAGAGGTAAAGCACAAAAATAATTGTACTTTTTTACTTTTAATAGAAGCCCGCATATAAAGTTAAGCAACACTACAAAAACAAAATAGATTTGTTTCATATTATTCCTTGTTTTAAAATGTACTCGTAAATATTGTAAATTGAGAATGGTGTAACGAAACTGGATTAGGTAATTTAATTATAATATTTTTTACTATAGTGGTGTCTTGATGAGAAGTCCGATTTTGAAGCTTCATCTGCCCTGCTCCACCAGCTGTGTGGAGCGTTAATTAAAGCGTTAACTGAGACATTCCGTAGATGTAGCCTAAATTTAACGCGTAAATTGTGATGTAGCACCTTATTATTTTTTGATGCAGATAGCGCTAACATTAACGCAGGTGGAGCATTACGACGGCAAAAGTATCCGTTAAAATGAATGGTGAGTGACGTAGAAACACCTTAATGTCTAATATTTGCCGGACGGTTTGGTCCAGTTGTTTAGAGTTTAAGGCTTGTATTACGGAACGTAAAACAGTCGTGAATCTTTATCATCACGCTAGAACCCTTGCGGAGTAGGCAGAGAGTATAGAGTTCCAACAGGTTCTTTCCATACCTCTCTAGCTTCCTCCACTCTCATAGTTCGTCTCATACATGCTCGCCGGTTACGGAAAGTCTTGACTTGTGCTTCAGATAAGGCTCGTTCTATGTGGTCATGGTAAGATAGTGTAGGTCTTCCCCGGTACCTACGTCCTTCCACTTTCGTATTGTATATCTGTTTTGTCATTCTTTAAAGCTCGCATTTTCACCGCATTTATCCTACTTTCATTCTCCTTCTTACATACCCAGCTCTCGCTGCCATATAACGGCGTTGGGACAAGCACTCCGTTATGTATGACCAGCTGCGCTTTGGCTTAAGTGCCGGCTCCCAAGTAGCTTTCCCATCGCACCATTCACTCTATTCCTTGCACTCACTCTTCTCTCTATGTCAGTTTTAAAACTAGATTCACGACTGATTTTCGTTAGTTTTCTATTTTCATTGTAATACGGGCCTCAGTCGCTCTGCTTACTGGATCGAGTAGTCTGGGATTCGAATCCCGCACGGGAATAATCTTGTGTGACCAATAAATATATGATTCCGCCTGAGTGTTTGTGTATGTAAATTTTATCTTTGTAAATGAATCCACAACACAGAAATAATTTTTAGTATAAGGCTGCCTCAATTTATATATAAAAAACTGGTCAAAACGGACTTCTTATGATGGTTGTAGTATGTGAAGTCATCTATTTCAATTATTGCCTAAAGATACCTTAGATCAGATAAAATTAACAGGGTTATCGTTGGAAGACATTAAAAATGTTACCGTGTTGGTGTATTATCATGTCCTCTTTTTATTTGCACAGATTTTTAACGCGAAACCTTGAAGACATTTTCAGTTATACCATGTCAATGCCGCCATTTCGCAATCCCGAAAATGTGCTAACACACTATTATATTATAAACGGAGCATCATCTTATATAACCTTTAGTCAAAAGGTGTTAATCAGATATTTTCATAAGTATGTTATACAACGAGTTTCGTTAAAATATGACCTAGGTTAGGTCGTATTGTTAGCGATATAAGTGGATGGGACTTTGCGGTAAAGGCATTAATTAATGAAAATGACTACTATTTTATCATCATCAAATATACCGTGTCTTATCCGAAGGGCAAGTCAAGTCTCCGTAACCGGCGGGCGTGTATGAGACAAACTATTATAGTGGAGGAACCCAGAAAGGTCTGTAAGGAAAAAACCTGTTACAAATTTGTACTCTCTGCCTACCCTGCAAGGGAGCGGTCGTGATAATATAGATCGATAGATAGAAAATGAAAAGGAGACGACCTATGATAGTGGAGGAAGCCAGAGGTAGGTCACATAATATATAAGGGACGAGCCTGTTGTCATTGGCCAGTACAATTTTTCAGACCTTGGATACAGATCGATACAGAGAATTTTTTTTTTTAGAAAACTACTCTGGTGACCTGGAATTTAAACCCAGGGTGGTAGCATAATCTGCTGCACTATGAGCGATTAGACATACGATATAAAATCATCGACATACGAAAAATCATTAATGAAAATAAAATTTATATTATAAATTTATATTATTAATACCGTACCGTGTATGAGACGTTAATTATGAGAGTAGAGAAAGCTACAGAGGTCTGTAAGACTCTTTTGGAATTCAATACTCTCTACCTACCCGCGAGGGATCTGGCATGATAATACAGGGTGGATTTTTGAGAAGGGGCAGTATGGGCAGCTACTCCAACCGTTGTAAATACAGGTTAACGGTCTTACGAGACTATTCTTAACTTTTTGCAACATCTGCATTTGCAGATTTTTGAAAAAAAAATTAAAGTCAGTAAGAAAATGGGCTATTTACTCGAAAACTTTTTTTGTTGCCAATCGATCTGCCTGTTTCTTATAAGGATCAAAAACTTCTATTGGACCAAATGAGTACCAGACAAGTCAGAAATCGCAAAAAAATCCCATACATTTTGTAGATCACCGTGCTAATCAAATGACACAATAACTTTTTGATACCGAGTTTATCCTGTTTCTTATAACTCCTTATAAGAGACCGAATCGATTGGCATCAAAAAAAGTTGTTTCAAAATCTGCAAATGCAGTTAAAAATGTCATAATAAATTAAGGATTGTCTCCTTAGACCGTTTTCCTGTAGATACAACGGTTGAGGTAGCTGCCCTATCCAGTCTCAGAAATCCACTCTGTATAGTAGTAGTCTACTGTACAGAATGGATTTTAGACAAGTAGTAACAGATTCAAACTGGTAGTTGTATTCTAGGCTAGGGGGTGGCATTTGTTTTCTAGGGGGTGGCAGAGCTTTTTTGTATTGTTTTGGTTTTTTTTTTTTTTAAAAAAACGTAGCCCCACACTAGGATTTATTCCTGTGTCGTGGGTGCGTTTACAAACATGAAAGTTCACACACACAAATACCCAGACCGAAACAAATAATTGTGGATCACACAAAGATTTGTCCCGTGCGGGAATCGAACCCGCGACTATTAGACACAGTGGGCGGAGCGGCTTAAGCTCTTAACCACTGCGCTAAATCATCCGTACTGAGTACACCCACTTTTCGCCGACGATGTTAGGTTCCATGTAATAGGGGCGAGCCTATTGCCATATCCCGGGCACAATTTCATACTCCTGACTCATACTAAGAAGTTTGCGTTAGAAAAATTTCATTTATCCGACCTACGATTTGAACCCAAGACCTCGTGATCACCAAGCGATGCGTTTTGCCACTAGACCAACAATATTACTCTGTACTCTCTGCCTACCCCGCAAGGGATCTGGCGTGAGGTTATAGATAGATAGATAGATAGACCAACAATATTCTAATTCTGTTAGTTGTATTCTAAACTAATTATAATATTTACTATATAAATACTTAATAAGTCTTATTAGCTCATTAAAATTGCAATACGGAAGCTTACCCTACTATGTGGCGAACTCACCGTGAAGATATGAGTGTATCTCAAATCTGGTAATTACAAGCGTGTTGTTAATAGCCTGCGTCTGCGCATACCGCCCCTCTCCCCACACCGCACCCTAAACCATTGTCTAATAACAATGAGTAAGTTTTTTACTAACAGAATATTGCGTTTATTAGTAGGTAGGTACTACAAGGGAACTAATTGTTGGCCTATTGCAACAAATTGTCAATTTTATAGTTATTTGTTGGCTTTTAGTATGCCATAATAATAATAAGCCCGCAGGGCAGCTTGTGGCGAGCTGTTGGTGAGTAACGACACCACGGACCCGAGTGCTTCAGAGAGTCGGTCAGAGCCCCCAACTCGGCGTGTCTTCGTCGGTCGAGTGGAAACCGAAGGGTGCCCGCAGGACTCTCGGCCGTCCAGGGAGGAGCCGTGAGAGCTATATCGACGTAGGAAGATAATGCGTTCCTACGTCGATGTACTCCAGGGGCGGAAGTGTTAAAGGGCATAACGCCGCGAGTAACTTCGGAGAAAGCGCAGCACACCTCTCTACACCCCTGAGCCGCTCACACCGGTGTTGCCCTCAGTTGTCCTAGGACGACCGTTTGAGGGCCCATCTAGTAAGCGGCGAGTCACCGCCGGCCACGGGTAATTAGGTCTTAGGGTTAGGAAATAGTCCAGTTTTTGTCCATCAAACCTCATTTAAATTGCCCTAGTTTTCTTTCCATAATTTACAATAGTCCTTGCACCTGCCGGGGTCAGTTCGCTGGTTATGTTTCTTCATTTTCAGCAAGTGATCTCAGCAGGTGGCTTACATAACATTAACTTCTCGCAAAGGGCCTCTAAGTGTTGAACCCATGTCCCCATGCAATCCTTTCAAAGATCCGGGTAAAGCCCGTGAATCTCAGCGAGATACATATATAATAATATCAGCCTATACTGCCCACTGCTGGACAAAGGCCTTCTCTCACAAATCGAGGTGAGAGAGATTAGGTCATACTTCACCACGCGGACCCAGTGCGGATTGGTGGAGGCAGGGTTGTGGCAACCTGCTGTTGGAACTTATCAAGCCGCCTTTAAGGCTTCCAACTCGGCTTAACGACTACCACATTAAGTGGTAGCCGGGACCACCGGCTTAACGTGCCTTCCGGAGCACGGAGACGCTCGAATATGAAAGTGCCATAAACGGTCACCCATCTCGGGCCGACCGAGTCGAACGTTGCTTAACCTTGGTAATCGGTAAGAATACCGCGGTCGCACAGCGCTACGAGCGCCATAATAGACACATCAATTGCATCAGGCTAGGTGTGTACAGTCCGCGATCAAATTCGGAACTAACGCTGTCATCAAGTGAAATGTCACTTCATGACAGTCGTAGAGTTGTCATTTGCTACGATTTTACCCAAGTTCTTTTTTTAATTAGTGACCGTGCGGTCCCACTTGTTGAAATATTTTTATGGAGGTAGGAAAATTTTACTAAATGATAACCCTAATTTCACACCAACGCCCTGTCAATGTGTTCACGGACGATTTAGCGCAGTGGTTAAGAGCTTAAGCCGCTCCACCCACTGTGTCTAATAGTCGCGGGTTCGATTCCCGCACCGGACAAATCTTTGTGTGATCCACATTTATTTGTTCCGGTCTGGGTATTTGTGTATGTGAATTTTCATGTTTGTAAACGCACCTACGATACAGGATAAAATCCTAGTGTGGAGCTACGTTTAAAAAAACAAAAAAAAATGTCATCCACGGGCCAAAATATCCTTGTCGCACTGTAACAAGTAGGAACCTAAGTTGTTTGATATTCAATTTACGAAATAAAGAGGTTTTGTACCTAAGTAAGAAATAGGTATTTTTTTAGTGCATATTTGCTTTTATGTATGACATATTAATGAATAGTATTTAGCATCCACCGGATCCCTTGCGGAATATAGAAGAAAACCTTATCGGTGCGGGTAGGAATCGAATTCACGTAAGTCTTGCCAGGGCGACCGCTAATTACTTAAGTTATCGAAGACTGCCTCGTTGGTCTGGTGGCAAAGCGCATCGCTTTGTGATCACGAGGTCCTGGGTTCAAATCCTAGGTCGGACAAATGTAGTTTTTCTAACGAAAAATTCCCAGTATGAGTCCGGAGTCTGGAATTGTGCCCGATATATGGCAATAGGCTCGCTCCCTATTACATGGGACCTAACATCGTCGGCGAAACGTGGGTGTACTCAGTATACCCCTGCCACCCTCTCTGGGGAAT
Source organism: Phalera bucephala (assembly GCA_905147815.2). NCBI lineage: Eukaryota > Metazoa > Arthropoda > Insecta > Lepidoptera > Notodontidae > Phalera > Phalera bucephala. The sequence continues at coordinate 12,055,094 of LR990629.1, forward strand.
ATAGGCGTGACGGCGTGTGCTTATCGAAGCAGTTAGCTGATTCAGTTAGTTTTTTTTTTATGTATTGTTGGAATCACATCGATTTTCTAACGACATCAAGATATCACGTTGTTAAAAACTAACAATTTAGGTTACCGTATAGGATCTTTTTGCAATATTAAGCGCCGGTTTACTAAATTGCAAAAAGAGAGAATCAGAACAGAACAGGCAAAAAATTAGATAAAAAACAGAAGATAAATAGAAGCCGATCTACATTTTTGCAATATCGAAGCATTAATCAGTGATAGCCTAGTGGTTAGACCGTTGGGCTGCAAAGTCAGAGGTCTTGGGTTCAAACCCAGGCACGCACCTCTGTCTTTTCGAAAGCATGTGCGTAATAAAAATTAACTATTACTTGCTTTAACGGTGAAGGAAAACATCGTGAGGAAACCTGCATGCCTAAGAGTTTCTCGAAGGTGTGTGAAGTTTGCCAACCCGCACTAAGCCAGCGTGGTGAACTTTTTTTTTACTTTTTTAAAAATAACGTGGCCCCACACTAGTATTTATTCCTGTGTCGTGGGTGCGCCTACAAACATGAAATTTCACATACACAAATACCCAGACCGAAACAAATAATTGTGGATCACACAAAGACTTGTCCCGTGCGGGAATCGAACCTGCGACTATTAGACACAGTGGGCGGAGCGGCTTAAGCTCTTAACCACTGCGCTAAATCGTCCGTCATTGCCTAAGCCCTTTCAGTTTGAGAGGAGGCCCGTGCCCAGCGGTGGGACAGTTTCTTAACAAGGCTAATATTATAAGCATTAATATGGATATTTGCGATTTTAGACCTACTTAGTGTGTGAGTTTGTAAGATTTACTAAGAATTATCATAGGTACTATTCAAGAGTCTCTGTGACCGGTAAGCGCGTATGAGACGAACTATGAGAGTGGAGAAACCGAGAGAGATCTGTAAGGACCTACCCCGCAAGGGATCTGGTGTGATAATATAGACAAATCAATAAATTATGCCATTGAGGGACTAAAATAAATACTATTATTTTTTATCCTATGAACCTTGGGGCACAGGCCAAGGCATCATTCTATATAAAGATTTGAATAATGGTATTCACAGAGTTATTTGGGTGTCAGAGCATGAAGGTATCATGTCTACATTGTTTTCACGGCTTCATAATCACGGTAATATCTGAGCTTACAAATACTAAGTCGTAGCAATTCCTAATTGTTTAAATTGCTTAGGTCCATAAGAGGACCGATCTAAACAATTATGGACCTCTTAAATAGGTACATACAATATTTATTTTTTAAAAATGCCGTAATGTGCCAGCCATGTAGGACCTACTTAATACCGTTTAATTAAAAATACATAATAAAATAGTCCCTATACAGCAAAGATTTTTTTAATAAATGGTCATTCCATAGTTTTTAGTATTTCCTAAAATGCTTCATAATTTTCATTTTACATAAAAAAATAAATGAATTTATGTTTATTTATTAGGTATATGAGTTTACTTCCTGTTATAATTTATTTTTAAATGTATTACCGACCCTATAGAAGAAAATATTTTTTTTTTTTTTATAGAACGTTAAAAACAATTTTATACTAATAATATGAGTACTAATTATTCTTGCTTAAAAAATAAATAACCGTAATTACTCAAGTAATTTTAAAATGTGCACTAACCGGTACATTGTTATGGACATCGCCCGTCTCGTGAGGTCTTCGCCGAACAGTCCGGAGGGATGCGACACACACCTTATAAACTAGCTATCATACAAAACGACACTATGGAGCACCTGATGTACCGCGGAATGTTTTTTCGCGCCAATTCGTAATCGACTGAAGGTAACCACCGGCTCCGCAGCCTCTAGTAGAAAATGGTAGGGCGTGAGTTGGGATGCGATTGTCTATGATACGCAAACTGATTTAGGGTACCGCGTGATAAGTTTTTATTACCATCTATGTTGGTTCATTCTACTTTAATCACCCGTATTAATTATAAAATTCTGAAGGTGCTGGGTCTATACAGTCGCCTGCACTGAGTATGCGTTCTATAATTTTAAAATTATTTGAACATCAAATATAATACGATGGATGGCTTGGTCTAGTGGTTAAGAGCTAAGCCACTCCGCCCACTGCATAGAGTAGTCACGCGTTCGATTTCGCCCGGAAAAAATCTTAGAGTGACGCATAATTATTTGTTTCGGTCTGGGTGTTTGTGTATTTGAAACTCATGTTTGTAAACGCACCCATGACATAGGAATAATTTCAAGTGTGGGGCTAGGTTTTCTTTCAATGACTACACCTTCTTAGTCCTGTGTGGGATCCTATTTACTTCAGTAGAATCTTTTTTAGACATTTTGCCCGTTTATTCGGGCATCACGCAAAAACACTATTTAAATAAAAATCTGACGGGGTCTTCACTTCACCTCGATGTTAAATCAAAATTGTTCTTGAAGAACTGGAAATACAGCTTGACCTAAATCAATACTCTCCGTCATAATATGCAAGCGTATGTAGTTAATGGTAATTATAATAATCATTATCTACGGGACCCCAGTATAATTAGTATTGCGTATTATTTTATTGTTATTTGTCTGAACTTGAATCTGCTTCCCATCCTGTGGGAACCGTTTCGAGGAAACACAATTGTTCAGAAACGGATATTATATGATATTATGCATTATGTTTATTACGGAATTTTTAACAGTTGTTGTTGACTATGAGAACAAAGTTGAAAAGTTTGAGTAATTATAATTTTAATTTAGATTTGTTAATGAAACTATCAAACACAAACGCACAAGTGAAGTTGTTTTAACACATTTACGGTGTTTGGGAGAGATCGCAAAACGCTATTAGTATTTTCTGTGACCAGTCCAGGGCATTTAATTCTGTTAACCATGAAACTCCTAATCGGAAGCTGAATCATGGCAATAGTAAATAACTGCCTCCAATTCACTAGCATCATACTTAGGTAAAAAAATGAATGTGTTGAGATCGATGGGGGTTAAGTTTTGTGAAATTAATATGTCAATTGATGCTCCACAAGGCTCTATCTTCGGTCCCTTCCTGTTTCGAGTAGGTACATACTATTGATTTGCCGTATTTGTCCACAATGTTTGTGAAATATGTAGGCTATTTGTAAATGATACTTCATTGATGTTTGAAGTTGACTAGGCCTAGCTTTTTGCCGCTATGAAAATATATTTATTAACTATTATTTATCTATGGTACAATTTGTACAGTATAAAAATGATAGTTTCCACAATAAACATTAAATATTTAAAACAAACGTCCTGTGGCAAATTTTTGGTTATAACAAGTCTAACTTCTTTTCTCTTATGAAATAATTATCTAACCAGAAAACTCAAATTGAAGCTGCAATTTTTTGTAGTGAAACTATGTTATTATCAAAGAATTGAATTTGCAGTTTGACATGTATCGATTTTAGACTGCATGTATATGTACACACCCATACTAACCAATTCAGCTATGTAAAATATACGGTAAATGCAACGAATAATTAATAAAAATCGCAATAAAATACTATTGCAATCGTAAAATGTATACAATTCAATAAATTAGTAGTCTATTTGCGCAACTATTTATCGCATCTTCTTGAGTGCCAACATACGTGCCTAGAAATATTTCCATCATATTATTTAGGTATTACTAATTTACTTACTGAAAAAATATTGTCCTCCTTCTAGTAAAGCCGAATGGTAAAAACAACTATAATTTAAATCGAAAACCATTTTCTGCGACTTTCAATTCTTCATTAAAAATGGAATAGAAAGGGATGCTTAATTTTTTTGATGTAACATAAACGTAAACTATTAGGCTTTTCGAAACGTATTTCATTAGCATAAAAATAACACAAATATTTTATACATTTCCCTACTGATACTTGCACTCAATTATTTATACTCTGTCTGTAAATTTATTAATCCTTTAATTAAAAACCATTTTCGATTTGGTATACCTACCTATCTACTACAAAAGCATGGTTATTTAGGTACATCTTATAGAGAAGAAAAGCTATGTTTTCAATCCACTACATAATATGTCTCATTTTCCGATAGTAAGAACTGAGATATTTTAAGGCCGTTAACCTTTATACTACTCCTCTGTAAACCTAGGGAAAATAAGTTACACTATTCTCCTTATCAACGGTCCATATATTCGAACCCATTATTCTTGCCTTTGTTTTGTGTCCGTGTGTTTCTGTGTGTTAATTACGGAAATTTACACACAGTGTATGAAAATCTTTGGTTGAAATTATAGGTTGCCTGAATAATTTAAGTTGAAGAAATGGTCAGCTTATGTTGAATGAAATTGCAGGCGGTGCAACTGCTCCCGCTCAGTTTGGAACAATTTAGGTTGTCGTTTACGGTTTCAAGAGAACAACCTTTACATTTTTTTATCTAATTTCACTTTGTTTTCTTTATTTACTTTTGTTATGTAATGCTCGTTACAAACAAACTGTTTTACTTTCTTCTTCTTTTCTTTATCCAGGCCAAATAAAATAATCGTAAACATTAAAAATCTTTGTTTCTCTCTTCTCCGTATAAAGCTCATGTGCAACTGGAAGTTATCTCCTGTATTATTTGTACTGCGGTTGTGCAGCGCTTACTACAGCATAATGGCAATAGGCTTGCTTTCTTTTACGTAGAGACCTAACGTTGATCCCGAAATGTTAGTAGTAATAACTTTGGAAATATAGCTGCGACGATATTTATGTTTTTTTAGGACTCAATGGCCATTTAAACTTACTCATCAAAGCCTACCTAGTGTACCTACCTACTTCCTGTTGATTTAGAATCATGACATTTGGCAAGGAGAAAACTTTCCACGTAGAATCATAATATAATATTAGCCCTGTTAAGAAACTGTCCCACCGTTGAGCACGGCCCTCCTCTCAAGCTGTGAGGGTTTAGGCTATAGTCCACCACGCTAGCCCAGTGCGGGTTGGCGAACTTCACACACCTTCGAGAAACTCTTAGGCATGCAGGTTTCCTCACGGTATTTTCCTTCACAGTTAAAGAAGTAATTCTATTAAAGTTTTTTTTTACCTTGCCATCATACGAAACCCTTGCTTGTTTGTTTTTATTATTTGTGTTCCTACGAGAAGGGAGGGAGCTTGCAAATTCGATCTAGTCCACTTGGGTTGTGTCTAGGCCGCACAGTTAGAAACTAACTGGTACATGCCACCGTTAAACAATGATGCCAATTTTATTAGGCACTATTTTAACGCTCCGTTTGTCTGGATTAACGCCAAGATGTCTACGTGAATATTTACTTTACATTAGTAGCCACAATAATAAACACACACGTCTTTTATATAGTACCTTTACCTATACAATCTGCTCCTCGTGTTGACTTAGAATAAATAATATATCCAGAAGCCGCATCTAGTCGTAATTGCACGTCGTGCGGTGAAACCAAAAATTCAACAAACGCCCCGCACTCACCGCACTTCCCACCCAGTAATGTTGGCAGCCAGGAAAGATTACCACTTTTTGGGGTGAATGTTGATGACATTAGCGTAGATGATAATAAAATAATTATTGCGGTAACGTGTATTTTATTGCATATTAAACTCAAGAAATATATAAAGTTGAACTATTAAAGTTTGTAGTAATTTAATGTAAGGAAAAAATATATTTTTTATCATCTTAACTAAACATTAAAACCGTGATGTAGTAGTTAACTATATTAGTACCATTTAATGCTAGAACTTAAAAAGTCCTCAGCAAAGGGAAAAATAAAATTGTTTTACTAGCAACACTAACAAAGTGAACGCGTCTGACATGACAATTACAGATGGAAGAATTAATTCGATATTTAAATAATACAGCACCTAAATGCGCTAGTTACGTATGAAATGTGATCCTATCATGTTTCTTTTTGAGCTCAACAGCATTTTTACAGGCGGGAACGACACAAGACGACATCATTCAATTTAATTTGACCCGCGCAGAGCACGTTATTCTGCACGACGGTCACAGAATGACTACTCGGGTGAACGTGAACGTGAATACTTGCTTTGCAGGTAGGAAATGTTGCTTCAATTTGGTGTGCGCCCGCAGCTTCTAGATTATATTTGCGTGTTGTAAAGTTTTCATACATGTTAAGCAATTTAAAAAGTTTTCCTACCCTTTTCAGGAAATGCGTAATCCTGCAATCTTGGGGCACGTGAGAAGAAGATCGGTTAATTCACGTAAACGCCTTCGTCCATTCCTCTAAACCCTCGTTTGCACGCTTTTTCAAAGCGCGGTGCTTAAGCGCCGTGTAGAGCTTTAAAAAAAACACTGTTAGCCTTTTATTTAATTCCAGCGCTTTACTAACGCGTGTTGAAAAAGCACTCGTGCGAACGTAGGCTAACTGCATAAGGTGCTAGTTTGAAATGTTCTGCTAGCGTAACAGTTCTATCGTCAGATTGTCTTGAGAGAGCGCAGAGCTCGTCTTTATGATTGAACGATCTATTTACTATTCACTATATTATAAAACAGAGTCCCCCCGCCGCTTTTGTCTGTCTGTCTGAACGCGATAAACTCTAACTACCTAACGGACCTAACGGATTTTCATACCGTTTTCACTGATGGACGGAGTGATTCATGCATATCAATGGATTCAAGAGGAAGTTTTATATGAATAATTCACCCGTGTGAAACCGGGGCGGGTCGCTAGTAGCCGATAATAGAATTCCGACATAACAATAAACGAGTTACCTATTGTTGACACCGAGTATTAAACATATTTATCATACCTATATAAATTCTCTTTTGAACCACAGCTCCAAATGGAAGAATTGGAGCTCTGGTTCAAAATACAATTTCTAGAATACGAAAACATCGATCACCGGCTTATGGTTTGGTTTTAGTGGAATTTTGTTTGTAGAAATTATGGCCCCGACTGTAGATAATACTCGGCGTAAATACTCATTTAATAATAACACAATATGATGTATGTTCACTGGGTTACTACTGGACTTTTTCCTGTAGTTGAATGTAGGTAAATACCTTCATCAAGCTGTACGTTGATAAGGCACCAAGTTATACCCTGTGCATTTATTTCTAAACACATTTCTTGTGCAATATTTGTTTTCTACGTCCTCCGTAGTGGGCGCACTCAGGCTAGGTGGAGCGATGATCTTCGTAGGGCGGCTGGCAGAAATTGGGTGAGAGTAGCCGAGGATCGTACTTAGTGGCGGGAAAATAGAGAGGCCTAAGTCCAGCAGTGATAGCCTAGTGGTTAGACCGTTGGACTGCAAAGTCAGAGGTCTCGGGTTCGAACCCAGGCACGCATGTACGTTTTAAAAATTAACAATCAGTTGCTTTAACGGCGAAGGAAAACATCGTGAAGAAACCTGCACGCCTAAGAGTTTCTTGAAGGAGAGTGTAGTTCAACAACCCGTATTGGGCCAGCGTGGTGGACTATGGCCTAAGCCCTCTCAGTTTGAGAGGAGGCCCGTGCCCAACGGTGGGACAGTTTCTTAACAGGGCTAATTATATAAGTCCAGCACGGTAGCTTTAGGCTGATGATGATGATGTCTAGAATACTTGATAAGTGTTTTAAGAGTTCCAAACATCATTTACCTTTGGTAGCATTGTCGGGAAAGGTTGCCGTAGGGCAGGAGTAGGTATCTAGAGTGTATCGAAGTGTCTAACGAACAAAGTCCTATAATCCAGTATTTGTATTTGGCATAAATAACCTTATCGTCGGGCACGAAAGTTGCAAATGCCCTTTATTTTGTTTGGCATATGTAACTTTGTTCGATGGGGCCGTCGGTATGTGATCTAACGCGTGCTACAAAAAAAATAGTTGAGTACATAATACATAATAACTAAATTATCTGAACCAATCTGTTTAAAAAATGAATATACATTTCATTCGGACACAGATTTAAATTACTAGACAGTCAATCTGGTTATAAAATTGAAATATGTAAATAAAAAGTACAAAAGCTCTTGAAGGTCCTGCCCTAGCACGTCTCATAAAAATCGTTACACCGCCGGCTGTGTTTATAAAATTATATTTTTTATTCTGGCAAGGCCATGGGGTAGAGAAATACCTGCATTAAACGTCTGGTCAATGCACCTATGCTACTCATCTCCGTATATCTTTACGACGCTTGATAAGATTGTTTTAATGAATCTTCGAAAAATTATGGTAAGTTAAATATAAAAAAAATAAACATCGTCCTATATTCCACAAGCGGAGGCTTTTCGCCGTTAGGTCCCAATGTGTGGGGTTGAGTCTATTCCTATTATACCGGGGACAATTCCAGACTCCGGACTGACACTGGGAAGTTCATCTGGAATTCCGATTTCCTACTCTTATTTTCTATAACTATTGGAATTCTGTACTCTCTGCCTACCTCGCAAGGATCTGGCGTGATGATTTAGGTAGATAGAGAAAACTACACTTTAGACTTAGGATTTGAACCAACGCCTCGTGACCGCTACTACGCACATTATACGCTACTAAACCAACGAGGCAGTCAAACAAGTTAGTAAAAAATATTTACATTAAGCAATGTTGACTTACCTAATAACACAAAAACGGAAAAATTTATTTATCATCAGGTAGGACCTGGCTAAGACAGGCTTAGGATATATGCCAACCATCTTGGCCAGGCCAGGGCAGGGATATGTAGTGTAAGAGGGAGAAGGCTCATGCCCTGCAGTGGGTAGAATGAGCTGGAAGGATTCTTTTTCTTCCTCGTTCCCTGATTGCTGAAGATCGCGACCACGCATAAAACAGTCTCCATTGGGTGCGGTCATATGCGGAGCGGACCGCCAGATGCATGCTGCCACCCAACGCCTTCTTTATTGCGTTAGACCATCTTGTAGGTGCCCTTCCCTGAGAACGTTTACCGTCCATTTTGCCTAAAATAATCTGCTTCTTCAGACAATGCTTTGAAGACTGCATAATGTGTCCGTAGAGGCTAAGGGCTCTTTGAAGGAACTACTTGTGTTCAATTTCATTATCGACGAATGTGTCAGTATGGTATTGAAACTTCTGGCTGTTAGGTCTCTCCCTTTCCCTCCTCTGTGGGGTTTCCTCACGCCTTTATCCCACTGGGGTAGGCAGAGACTACTACGATTCTGACACACCTCTTTCGCTTCATCTAATTTCATACATCACTTCATACATTTTCGTCGATTTAGAGTGCTACGCACTTGACCCTTTTCCAAGAGGCTATTAAATATATAGGTATTAAGTGATAAAAATAGTTTCATTGATATATTTATGTTAGTAGGTTAGTAGGTACCAAATGCGTACATGCATCATGGTATGCGGAGGTAAAAACAAAAAAAGAAATAATTATTTTTATCCGCTTACACCATAAATTCAATGCCGTCTATAAAATTACAACGCATAATTACAAGTTGGGAGATGAGACATAAAGGTTCGAGGTTACTTCTGCGCGCCTTACCATTTACTCCGACACAAACATTCGTTCGACACAACCGATAAATGTACCCACTCAAATTACTAACAACCAGAGCATTGACGTATTATTAAACTAAAATAGTAAGTATATTGGCCGTATCAAGCAATAAGGTTTATTTATTAATATACGTATATAAATTGTGTGCGCCTAAAAATTTGTGGAACATGTAACAAGGAGGAAAAATATTAATATTTATTCACACTGGTAGGAATTTTACTTAACCAATTTGTTGTTTCAATACGTAATAGGTACTACTACACTAAAAGGTAAAATATAATGACAAAAACATATGTTATGTGCACCTGAACTGACTGTAATTGTTGATCATTTGAGGCATTCTCACTTTTGAGCACCTTCATATTTCAGAAAGTAACTTAAGCTGTTGGTAAAATAACCACAAAGAGAAAGTTTAATTCTCCAACTCACACTGGGCCAGCGTGGTCCAAACCCTCTCAGTTTGAGAGGAGGCCCGTGCCCAACGGTAGGACAGTTTCTTAACAGGGTTAATATTATTTATTATTATTATTATTACCACAAAACTGCCTTCACCATTCCATAGGGTCCATGTAATGACCTATACCCTTATACCTTGATCTGAAAAACCTTTTTCCAACAGTGAGACATTATTGACAGCATGAATTACTTATTGTTATTATTGTCGACCAAGAAATCGTAATAATAAGACGAAAAGTTTGGTTGGACTGAACACATAGAATATATAGTAAATAAATTACGAATACTTTTATCCAAGTTTTACCAACTTCAATATAAAGTGCCAAAAAATGTGTTAAAAAATTTGTACATGGCTTTGGTTGAAAGTATTGTGAACTATGCCTTGGACTGCTACGGTCTTACATTTAAAACACATATAGATAAAATAGAATCACTTCAAATACGATTTCTAAAACTACTCGTAGATAACAAAACCAAAAGTAAATACAAAAGCAACTATAAAGAACTATTCAAAGTTTGTAAAATACTACCGGTTCGATTAAAACATAAATATCTATTAGCTGTCAACAACCATGGCAGTTTGGAGCATAGAACTCATATTCACCACAATATATGCACAAGAGGTGTAACACAAGGAAAATTCCAGACTACAAGTATTAATAATTATTTTGGGGGGAGAACGCTTAGCCGTAGACTTCCACTGTTGTATAACGAAATGCCTTCTGAACTACGATTAGAAAATAATAAAAAGAAATTTGCGAATATGTATAAAAAATATCTTTTTGAAACTTACGACACCAACACCTAACAATTGGGATTTATGTAATTAAGCTTTCTTAGATTTTAAATACCTGCAATTGTTTATTATGAATTTGTATTCATGTTCGAGTGTGACATCCTTCCACAGTCAAACCGATTAATCGGTTTTGTGGAACCTAGCAATTGTAAACTTTTGTTCTATGTAATAAAGTTTTTATTATTATTATATGTATCTCGCTGAGATTCACGGGCTTTACCCGGACCTTTGAAAGGCTTGCATGGGGACATGGGTCCAACACGTAGAGGCCCTTTGCGAGAAGTTAATGTTATGTAAGCCACCTGCTGAGATCACTTGCTGAAAATGAAGAAACATAACCAGCGAACTGACCCCGGCAGGTGCAAGGACTATTGTAAATTATGGAAAGAAACAAGGACTATGTAAATGAGGTTTGATGGACAAAAACTGGACTATTTCAAAGGGGACGGACACCGGCCATAATTAGTGATACCTAATTACCCGTGGCCGGCGGTGACTCGCCGCTTACTAGATGGGCCCTCAAACGGTCGTCCTAGGACAACTGAGGGCAACACCGGTGTGAGCGGCTCAGGGGTGTAGAGAGGTGTGCTGCGCTTTCTCCGAAGTTACTCGCGGCGTTATGCCCTTTAACACTTCCACCCCTGGAGTACATCGACGTAGGAACGCATTATCTTCCTACGTCGATATAGCTCTCACGGCTCCTCTCTGGACGGCCAATTAAGGCTAGCCAGAGCCGAGAGTCCTGCAGGCACCCTTCGGTTTCCACTCGACCGACGAAGACACGCCGAGTTAGGGGCCCTGTTCGACTCTCTGAAGCACTCGGGTCCGTGGTGTCGTTACTCACCAACAGCTCGCCACAAGCTGCCCTGCGGGCTTATTATTATTAAAAGAAATGAAATAGCGCACGATTTCGTCCGACCCCACTGTCATCGCTTTGTCACACATGCACAGGTTCAAAAATAAATATATACAGCCATCACATACTGTTTGCGTTGTCATTATTATTGCAAAAAATACTTTCCGATGGATTGTATACCCATAAAAGTAGGTAAAGGTATAACTTTCCAGAATTGGATCAATCAATCAATCATTTATTTTGTAAACATAGGTAGTGTGTACAGACAGATGTTGATATCTTAATGTAGACCGCTATATTTTGCCAGTAGTTGGCGTACAAAATTTGAGTATGGATTGTATTAAATTATATATTATGAAAAATAAAATAAAGCAATTCTCAAAAGTCAGTATACAATGCTAATAGAATTATACAGTATGTCATATCATCATCTCAGCCTATACTTGTCCACTGCTGAACATAGGCCTCCCCAATGTATGTCATATAGATTAGTCAAAATACAGTCATTATTAATTAAGTAAAGATATGATTGGTCAAGTTTAATAAATCGGACCCTGGTTATAGCTCTGTTTGTCAGTAAGAAACTCTGTGATGGAGTAGTAACACCTTTCTACAAAAATGTTATATGTTGAAAAATACTATTTTTAAGTACCACAGCCAGGCTTTAAGACTTCTAGTGTTACGATTTCTGATCTTCCGACACATCGGCACAACATGTAGAATCCCCGACAAATTCGTGTCCTTGTCCGTTACCGTTGAACTTGACTGAGTGGAAGTTCATTGTAGGACAGGTTTCTCGTCTTAATTCGCTAGTTATAATATACTATAACTTGTCTTTCCGGCCCTACTGTTTACTGTAAGTTTCCAAAAACTATGTGGACATCACGACCCTATCTCTGGATTTATAGGATCCTAGGATTGAATCCGAAGTCGGACAAAACGTGGCTTTTCTATCAAAATATTACTTGCGGTCCGGTCCGCAGGACGATGGCAATAGACTCGCCCCTTACTTCGGTACCTAACATCATCGAATATATATGTGACCACGTACACCACTCCCACCGCTTAAACTCAAACTCAAACTCATTTTTTTTTGTGTAAGCCCAGAGGGGGCGCTTACATATATTCAGATTACATTTTTTTTTTAAATCTAATTTAACTACTAATCTACCACCGAATCGGAACGCGACCTCCACTGAGAAGATCCGGCGAAGAAACTCAGCGGGCTTGTCTTTTTTATTTACTTCTCTTCTCTTTTTTCTTTTCTTTTTTTTCAATTATATTGTGTGAATACAATGTTTAGATTACAATTAAATAGTCCACGATCTAGCCCCAGTGTGATGCCTTACGATCGAAATATGAATCTTATGATGTTATCTGTAAAGAGTGTCTAAAGGATTTTAGATGGACCAGTCCCCACAAGCAACACCCGTTCACGAGTATGACTGCTGGACTGCTGCCGCTGTTTGGGTATATACCCAAACAGTGTGACGGTTTTTTTCATTACTATGACAAATAACTGTAGTGTGATTAACTCGTTGGTGACAGACAACATCGTGATTTTGAGGCATGTATTTTACGTTTGTCGTAACTTAAACCCTAAAATATGAAATATTTTTTTCTAACTTGAGAAAGGGAAAAATTTCCTATACACTTATTTCAACCCCTTCAGTTTTTTTATGAGACAAAAGGTAGCCTATATCCTAGGCTAGGATACAGACAATCTCCTGGCCAATTTTATTAAAATCTGTACAGAAGTTAAAGCGTGAAAACGTATCAGACAAACAGTTAATTTCAAATTATTTTGTTGATAATATGGAGTATAGATGGTATGGATTATATCACATATTCATGACTATTTTTGTGTTATTTCGTTCGTTATCTATACTGCATCCTACGACCAACCCAGCCGCCGACACGGATATACCCAGATATCTCTATTCAAACGGATATGCAACTTTTTAAAGTGATATTCTTACTTATACATTTTTCAATTAACAAATTTGTAAGCCGCTCCAAATAAATAGAATGCTGGTAGTTAAAATAGATGTAAAAAATATAACGCTTGTCTAGGTACTTTCTATAATCTACTAGTGACGCGCCCCAGCTTCGCACGAGTTAATTATTGGTGAAAACCGTATGAAAATCCGTTCGGAAGTTATTGAGTTTATCGCGTTCAGACGCACAGACAGACGCGGCGGTTGGGACTTTGTTTTATATTTAGAAGGTCGATTTTTGGCAGAAGCCGAAACCGATTAATATACCAAAACCATATGCCATAACCAAAACCTTCGCCGAAGCCGAAAATTTAATAACTCTAAGAAATTTGGTTCATGTTTGCCTAATTAAAAAAAAATATATGTTGATTGTTTTATCTTAACGAGATGATTAGAATTACAACCGGGGTAAAAATGATAGCACTGAAATAATATTATTTATATTACGAGTATTATTTAAGTATTCGAGTATTATTTTATAATATTTACTTAAAGGTGTTCGTAAATCGTAAATTGTAATAGATTGTTCAATTTCGGTGCTTGCTGAAAACCGTCGGCTTTGGCCATAACTTCGGCTCATTTTGACCGAAGCCAAAGGGATTGGCTGGAGGTGGTATTTTTGGCTGAAGGTGGCCGAAGCTGGAACTAATGCTTCGGTAGGAAACATTATTAGTAGTTCGACGGACGATTTAGCGCAGTGGTTAAGAGCTTAAGCCGCTCCGCCCACTGTGGCTAATAGTCGCGGGTTCGATTCCCGCACGGGAATTGTGTGATCCACAATTATTTATTTCGGTCTAGGTATTTGTGTATGTGAAATTTCATGTTTGTAAACGCACTCCGACACGAAAAAATCCTAGGCTACGTTTAAAAAAAACCTAAAATTAAACACAGGTTCATATTGCACTAAAAATTACATTAAATAGCATAGGTAAAAAAAATGCAACAAGACATGTAGCTTCGGCTGCAATAGTTTGTTAATTCATTAATAGTTTCTTTATAATAAAGAAAAAAAAAGTGTCCGACCTATGTGCTTCGGCCTTAGCTACGATTTAAGACTTATGAATAACCTATGTAAATGATTCACCGTCACGCCTATATTCCTCAAGCGGGAGTGGTAGAGTTGCACTATGTACACTCACTTTTCGCCGACGATGTTAGGTCCCATGTAATAGGGGGCGAGCCTACTGCCATATATTGGGCACAATTTCAGACTCCTGACTCGCACTGGGATTTTTTTGTTAGAATAAATAACATTTGTCCGACCTAGGATTTGAACCCAGGACCTCGTGATCACAAAGCGATGCACTTTGCCACTAGACCAACGAGGCGGTCGCTGATTTATTATATTTATTTACTTAAAAGCTTACGTAAGTCGTAACGTTATAGATCGTTCAATTTCGGTGCTTGCTGAAAAACTTCGGCTTTGGCAAAAACTTCGGCCCATTTTGACCGAAAACGATTGGCTGGAGGTGGTATTTTAGGCTGAAGGGCAGGATCTCGTGATCACTAAGCGATGCGCTTTGCCTCTAGACAAACGAGGCAGTCGGTATAAGTCATTATTTTTGGGTATATAATAATCCATGGTTTAAGTAAATATACATTATGTATTTCAGAGTTATCATTTAAAGCCAGTTGTAGGTAATTTTAAATATCTAGTTAAGGTAATACAGTCAACATAACTATCAAAAACCGACCTCGCCGGCGAGGTCGAAGAATCCCTTGCCCGCCGGCCGGCACCACGGCGAGACACCTTGTATACGCCCTCCCCCATAGCGACTGCCCAAGCCGAGGCCGTTCCTCCTTGAGGCGCCCTTGAGCTAGTTGCCCCCTTGCCCTTCTGGCTCGAGCGTAGTGGTTACACGCTCGCCCTCTTGTCCGGTGAAGCTGTAAAGGCCCCGCGGCCAACAGCGTAGATCATTCACACACTCACAAAAAATAACTATCTAAAATTTAGCCAATCATTAATGAAATTTCTTGAGGTTATTAAATCTTCGGTTTCGGCGGAAGGTTTTGACGATGGCCTAATAATGGGCCTTGACCAAAAAAAGTATGTAATGAGTACTTAAGTATACCATTGACACTTTTTATCTAGAAATAGTCACGTACTTCTACTAAGAAAAAATCATGTATATTTTCCATCAGGCGGTGGTGTCCGAGGTGTACTGTGTACACCCACGTTTTGCCGACGATGTTAGGGCACAATGAAATACGCAACAACCCTATGGCTAACTTACTGAGCACTATTCTAAACTCCGGCCTGTTAGGTCCTGGGAATTTATTCGATAGAAATTCCCCAATAATATTTTATCCGAGCTGGGATTTGAACACAGGACCTCGTAATCGTCAGCCGCACCCTGCACCACTAAACCAACGAGGCATATATATTCGTATAAACATGTCTACAGCAAGAGTTTTCGCCAGGAAGTACCTACCATCAAGGCACTTCTGACCTAGGCAAGGGCTTCTGAACTAAGTTTCGTCGAAATCGTTTTAAGTAGGGAATATTTAAAAAAAAAACTTTTTTTTGTTAAAATAAAACCTAGCCCCGCACTAGGATTAATTCCTGTGACGTGGGTGCGTTTACAAACATGAAAATTCACACACACAAATACCCAGACCGAAACAAATAATTGTTGGTCACACCTAGATTTGTCCCGTGCGGGAATCAAACCAGCGACTATTAGACACAGTGTGCGGAGCGAAAAATACACAAAGAACAGGCCTAAGTTATCTGAAAAGCAAAAAAAGTCAGTGCCAAGAAGCCGACGATCGACATCGACTGACTAGCACCGACTGCTTTTTTTTTGAAGTTAGTTAAAATACTTCTGTATACGCGTGCAAACTTCGATGAAAACCTCCTTCTTTTTTGAAGTCCGTTAAAAAAATATTTAAAAAATGTGTGCACATACGAAAATAATCTCATAATTGATGATGTGAAGGAGGCAAGTAAAAGCTGGATGAGGACAACACCAAGCTGTAGTGGTGATCTTTGGGGAGGCCTTTCTCGAGGCCTATTGGGCGACTGATGATGATGACAGAAATTAAGTAAAAAAATATATAAAACAGATAGTCTTCTCGGATCTTCTGTCTTCTTTTCTTTATCTTCTATCGTCGTTGGTATGTAGAACAACTCGGTCATTTGTTGCCCTTCGCTAGGCAGCTGGCAATACTACACAGCAAACTGCCATACGATGAGCCGCAACCGACAAGAGTTTTTTTTTCTTTTAATTCTCTTCTTTTCTTATCCTTTTGCTATATCTTGTAATAATTTAGCTACGACTTAGATTAATTAATTAAAATGAAAACTTAGTTTTAAAACAATACACTTACAGACTCTCTTAAATTGGCGTATTAATATTAAACAAATGAAAACAGTTTTTACAACACATTAATACTTGCATAAATAAAAAATAAAAATTAAAACACATTAAACATAAGCAGATTCGGTATGTCTGTTAATACAAAAAAATATCGTTATCGTAAATCACTTTAATTTAAAAAAATATGTTACCAATTAAAGTAGAGTAAAGCCCAAAAATAACTAAAAATAAATCTGTAAGTACATACCTGACAGCTCCGATTCCCGTGGTTATTCACTATTGAACAAATTCTCCATCGGCCGTTGTTAATAAACGGTTGTTTATCTACAAGGAAAGCCACGCGTTTATTGTATTATGTAGCTAATTAACGTATAACGTGACCACTGAACGACCAACTGTTCGGTGTTATACAAAAATATTGCTGACCGATAGTGATGTTCCATGAAATCCCGGAAAAAAACGCGGGTTAGTGATTAGAATTCACTAGCCCTTACCCCGCGGCAGCACACGCGGTTACTTGTAGTTTATGAATAAATAAAAATAGCATTATTTCAGGCCGATGTTTAATTATTACTGAAATACAATATAGCCAATGTTACTTCTGGATAATGTAGCTTTCTAAGGGTGAAAGAAGTATTAAAATATGTTCGGTAGTTTCAGAGTTATCGATTACAAACGAATCTTTCCTCTTTATAATATTGGTATTCATGACAGCAGCCGTCACATGAATCCATCTGAGGACTAAAATTATGTAAAGCACAATTAGCAGTAACTGTTCATGAAAACTGTGATATTTACAAGCAATGAAGCAAACATCGGCACTGAATTTCAGGAATTATTGCACAATAACCAGATAACGGCATTCTATATGTTGCTAGCTAATTCAACTAACCAAATTTGTGAGTTGTGTCCTTGCTGGTATCGTTATTCATTTTAGATAGAGCCGTGTCCATGCAGTTTGTTCGTTCGCTTTATAAAGACATAACTTGCTGCTTATTTTGTACAGTGTAAAGATTTGCACAAGTCTATCGTTGCATTTTTGTAGTCTGCATATAACCAAGTTATGACCCACCGCAAATCTCAGGTCACGATACTATCCTGACACTCGAAATAAATTACTTTCTTACGAATGACGGTCCTGCTACCAGACTTACAACACACTAATGGACTAACTGATCGTCTATTCAACAGAAATTTTAAAAAATCTACATATTATTTAGGTATATTTACCGCCAATAATTAATAACCAGTGAGCTATTGCGCATATCCACATACAATTTTTCTGCAAGATTTCTTGTGAAAATACAATACGTTCCCAATTCTAAACTTAATATAAACTACTTTGCGGTTGCTGAATAAATCAGATACAGTGACAAAATATATAGATAGATAGATAGATAGAGTATTCTTTATTGTACACCAGCGAACAGAAAAATACAATGTGATATTAACTTAAGATAGAGGCACAATTGGCGGTCTTATTGCTAAGAGCAATTTCTTCCAATATAAGTATATATACCTAATTAGTATGCCTTACATGTGTAGGTATTTTACTAATTTGCCCGTCATCTGCCTTGGTAGACATCATGCGGTTTTTAGTTTTGTATTTTATTACATAAGAAAAAGATCTTAGGTATGTATGTAGCTCTTCCATATCTGCTCTAGTTATTAAAGTCACTCTTACTTACTTTCGAGAGTATGCATAATTAAGACATTAGTACTTACTGTGGTTAAATGTATGTAGAACAAACCTGCTGTACAGCCAAATTTCACATGTCTTTGGTTAATAATAATTATAATATTAGCCTTGTCAAGCATCCGTCCCACCGTTAGGCATGGGCCTCCTCTGAAACTGAGATGGTTTAGGCCAAAGTCCAGCACGCTGTCCCAGTGCGGGATCACATACCTTCGAGAAACTCTTAGGTTTCACACGTTTGCGCACGATGTTTTCCTTCACCGTTAAAGTGAGTTAATTTTTCATATGCACATACTTTCGAAAAGACAGAGGTGCGTGCCTGGGTTGAACCTGAGATCTCTGACTTTGCAGTCTAACGGTCTCTACTAAACTCTAGAATATCGCTGGTTTTTTTTTGGTTCTTTTCTTTAAAATAATTGAAGCTACAGCGCTCCTTTTGGGAAAGCGAGAAACAAAAGCTCTGTATTGTAGTTATCAGATTGGTATACTTACTTTTGATAGGTAATAAATTACGTAATTGACTACCTAATACAATAACAACTCGTTCTAGGGAAAAACACAAGAAAAACTTACAGATATACCAGATAGGTTACTTCAAAATTGTGTATTCATCGGTCGTAGTCCAATTAAGAAACATTTCAACGCATTGTAGCAGTTTCGTATCCTTTAGCTAATTTACATGGAATCGACTGTAATCCTGGGTGATTTTTAATCAAACGATTGTTGCTTACTTTAGGAGCATACGATTGATATTTTCTCTTGGTGTTGTGATTAATCACAATACTGTCAAGCAGGTGATTCTAAAATTTTCATGAAGAAATTACTTTGAATTTTTGGGGCACAAGCAATCGTTTACTCGAATTTGGCAAAAGTATGGTATCAATATTAATAGTCAAAAGGCTATGAAGTCACAAATAGGTAAACGGTTTTCAGCCCTAGAGCCCAAACCGTCTCCCTCCACGACATATGTTTAGGTACGACTTCAAACTGAGGTTATCGTAGCTTATTTTAAGTTTTGGTTGTTATAATTATAGATAATTCTGTTCTTTATAATCACTGCTGCTTATTTTTGAGTTTGATTTCCATTCAAGGATAAATAACAGTCTATAATTCAAAGCAATGCTCGGCAGCATTGTTTTGATGTAAAAATAAATAGGTAAATAAAAGACCAGTTCCCGTGATGTCCCATCACTATTTCAGAATCAGCATTCGCCGTTATCGAGCGAGCAGGAAATGTGACAGGAAGCCCGCGACCCGCTCTGCCGATATGCAATGTTTCCCTGTATAACCGCTAAATATTATTAGGTATAATACTAAACTAATCGATCCCAGCTTCCATCATCACTGTTATTTGAGTAAATTGATTTCTAGAACATTTTAATTTGACAGACTGCGTGGCAACCGTTATCTCAGTGTGTGTGGCAGTGATGGGCAATATTTTTTTTTTTATGTATCTATATCATCACGCCAGATCCCTTGCGGGGTAGGCAGATAGTATAATAATATAATAATAATTATACTATCTGCCTACCCCGCAAGGGATCTGGCGTAATGATATAGATAGATAGATACATAAAAAAAAGGGTAGCGGGGTAGGCAGATAGTACAGAGTTCCAACAGGTGCTTACCTTACATACCTCTGTGGCTTCTTCCACTCTCATAGTTCGTCTCATACACGCTCGCCGGGTACGGATACTCTTGACTTGTCCTTCAGATGGGGCTCGGTTTATTTAGTCGTGGTAAGATAGTCTAGGTCTTCCCCGGTACCTATATCCTTCCACTTTCGCATTGTATATCTGTATTGTCATTTTTTTTTAAATTAGTGTATGTACGTTCGCCCTCTTGTCCGGTGAAGCTGTATAAGCCCCGCGACCAACAGCGTAGATCACTTACATACACACACACACACACACACACACACACACACACATACACACACACATAATTTTGTTAATTGTAGGTTTAGCAAATTGACAATTTAATTGTAATTTAATTAATCCCCCTAAGACACTCCGGAATAACGATGACTTTTGGACGTCAAATGCCTTAGTCCCTCCTGTCACTCAGGGGTGCTGTACTCTAGACGTCGAGAACCTAAAAACCAAAAATAAACCTCAATAAATTCCGAAATATTTTAATTTGGACTTTCTCACAATTGGGCACAAATAAGCAATAATATGTCATACATAAACAAAGCGCTATTAAAAATTAAATTTTGTTTTATACAATTAGAGTATTAATTTAAATGGGATATTGCATTTAGTTGCCAGGTTGTTGCTTATTTGTGTTCAATAAATGTTTGCCCAACTCTGCTCTACGAAGCGTACGTTACGCACCGTTCATATAATAGTTGTTAGTTGTTTCGCGGGGGCCTCAATTTTAGTATTTAACAAAATTCTGCTAAAACTGAATCTTAAATACTGCCGATCATTGGTTTTGTTTTGTAGTAGTATGCGAAAACAGCGGGAATTAAGATGCATTTTAATTTGGTTTTATAGTCTTTTTCACTAGACATAAGTACGATGACGTTTGATCATATTCCATTTCACGCATATTGTGTTTAAAAAATATTGAAAATATAGAATCCAAAAAATGTAATATTTTTAATGAATATATGTCTATCTCTATCTATCTATATCATCACGCCAGCTCCCTCGCGGGGTAGGCAGAGAGTACAGAGTTCCAACAGGTTCTTTCCTTACATACCTCTCTGGCTTCCTCCACTCTCATAGTTCGTCTCATACACACTCGCCGGTTACGGAGACTCTTGACTTGCCCTTCAGCTAAGACACGGTCTATTTGGTCATGGTAAGATAGTCTAGGTCTTCCCCGGCACCTACATCCTTCCACTTTCGCATTGTATATCTGTTTTGTCATTCTTTCTTCTGGCATTCTTTCTATATGCCCGAACCAACGGAGCATACCCTTTCTCATCTTTACACCGATACTATCTTTCATACCTATTCGCTTTCTTACTACGCTGTTGCCAATACGGTCGGTCAGCGTGACTCCGCACATCTTCCGCAGAGATCGCATTTCGACCGCATTTATCCTGCTTTCGTTCTCCTTCTTACATACCCAACTCTCACTGCCATATAACAGCGTTGGGACAAGCACTCCGTTATGCATGGCCAGCTGCGCCTTTTGGCTTAAGTGCCGGCTCCCAAATAGCCTTCCCATCGCACCATTCACTCTATTACCTGCATTCACTCTTCTCTCTATATCAGCGGTGTATTTCCCATCCTTACTGAAGGCGCATCCACGATATACAAACTCATTCACTTGCTCCAGCACATCGTTACCAACCACAATCCTTGCATTCGTTCTGGTTTCTTCCCGTTCACAACCATAATTTTGGTTTTCTTCACATTCAAATGTAAGCCATTGTTCATGCAGTCGTCTCTCATAACTGTGACTAGTGTTTGCAGATCAGTGGCTGTTGGCGCTATCAAAACCGCGTCATCTGCATACAATAGGTGGTTTATCACTAGATCACCCATTTTTACCCCTTCAGTCATCGCATTCAGTTTTTTGAAGACTTTTATCCAGATACACTATAAACATTCTAGCGGACAACACGCAACCCTGCTTGACGCCGATTTTAACGTCAAACCAAGGTGACATGTTACCACCCACCCGTACGCATGCCTTGCTGTCCACGTAGGTGGACTGGACGGCTCGCAACAGGGTGCCGTTTATACCATACTCTGGCAAAATGTCCCAAAGTCTCTTTCGTACGACTCTATCAAACGCCTTCTCCAGGTCCACAAAACCGCAGAAAACCTTCCGGCCTACTGCCAGATGCTTTTCTACGATGTTGCGGAGGGAGAAAACTTGATCCGAACATCCTCTTCCAGACCTGAAACCTCCCTGTGCCTCACACAACACTCCATCGGACTTCTCGCGCATTCTCCGTTCAATAATTTTACCATACACCTTAGCTGCCAAGCTGATCAAACTGATGGCCCTGTAATTGGCGCAGTCATATTGTGAGCCCTTGCCTTTATACAAGGGTACTATGACTGCGCGGCGCCAATCTGTAGGGACTCTACCGGTCTTCCAGCAAAGATTTGCGAGGACCCAAAAAGCGTCCCGGACGCAAGTTCCACCATATTTAATCATCTCGGCAGATATCATGTCTCTTCCCGCAGCTTTACCAGTTTTCATACTTCGTATCGCCCATTCAACTTCTTCCATAGTGATGTCCTCTGTGGATTCTGGTGCCGCAAACTCGCCTCTGGGCTCGTCTGTGGCACCAGCATCCGGGGCATTCTCATACATTTCTCCAAAGTATTCACTCCACCGGTTTAGCACAGCTTGTCTGTCTGCAAGAATGTCACCATCCTTAGATTTTATCTTTTCCATTCTGGATTGTTTTATGAATATATGTCTATGTTTTATGTCTATGTATGCTGTCCAAGGGTAAGAACCATCATCACGCAAAAACTACCAGGCGGGTTTGGATGAAACTTTAAAATGTTGGCTAACTTATTCTATAGTAGGTATTTATTCCGGGAAATCAAAAGGTATTTTCCAAAATAAACGAAAATAACCGAATCATTGAATTTCTAAAAAGACACTTCTCCAAACCTGTTTGATGGATTTAAATGAAATTTTGTGTAATTGTAGTCTGTAAAAAAGATCACAACTCTGTGTACTTTTAGTTTTTTACTTTTAATACTTTTACTGTGTACTTTTAACTTTTAGTCGAGGAAAGAAAAAGAAAGTCGATTTGGATAAATCATTCATTGTTCTAAAAGTTCTCTCCAGATGACAGTGAAACTTAGCAGGGAGTTACTTAATATGACAGACTATATCGTTAATACTTTTGTTTTCAGGATATCAAAGAGTTTGTAGGGAAAAGTTAAGCATCTATATCTATACATTCATAAAATAAAACTGTAAGGAAGTCATGTCGGTACATGGATTATATATAATTTTAGGAAATAATAACCCAGGGATATTATTCTATCGATGTAGATGCCAATTCTACAATTTTTGGCTTTCGTGTCTGTTTGTCTGTCGGTCTGTCCAAGGGTATGATGTACGTTTAATTTCTAAAAAGACATTTTATTTCAAACCTGTTTAATGGATTTCAATAATTTTTTGTGTAATTCTAGCTTGTACAAAAGATCACAACTCTGTTTTCGGAAATATAAGTAGGTATATTTCCGAAAAATCTAACAGTTTCTGAGGAAAGAAAAACAAATGTCGATTTTAATAAATTATTAATCGTTCCAAAACAACTTAGCTACTAGATTGTCGCGGGATAAACCATAAAACTTTATTATTGTTTGCCCCGAATTGCAATGTAACGACATAAAATATGTGATGTTGCCTACACATGAATACCTCCATGAATTGATATTGGACTCAGGTTCGTCTTCTCACAAAACTTTTCAGTGGTTAAAAGCACTCACTCGAAATTATTCATACACGTTTGAATTAAACACTCAAACATGGTTTCGTGCATGAACCGATGATGCATTCAGGATCTTCTAGTAAGAACTCTAACGACGAATGGGCCGCATACAAAACTTCGCATATGCATTTATTTAACAAGTTTTATTATATGCTGCTGTTACCTGCGGCTTCGCACGCGTTTATTTTTGTAATTTGACATAGGTAGGTATGTGACTTTTTGAAATAGCATTATTCCAAGACTTAAGAGACACTTTCATATTTAATTTCTTTTAAATCTGTTCAGCAGTGTTAATATGGAGAAATAAAACCGAGATAAAAAATAAGTTTTAAACAATCTTTGAAAAATCCACCACTCTCCAGTGATAGTCTATTTACAATCGGTTCCACCGTTCTGGATATTAACACGGATAAACCAACATTTTTTTATTGTACCCGTATGCACTTAACACGTAAACCGCCAACGCGGTCAATGTTGTGCGACACTTGATTATGCTACTAAGCCAAGCAAAAATCTCAGATTCTTATTACTATTTAGTTAGATTATATGCATAGTTAATGTATTCAATTAACGCAGAATGATTCTCGATCCTCTTTTATGAATTACTAAGCACATTTTATTTATACAATTATTTACATCGACTGCCATGGCCTTAGCGGACGAAAAATCGAAAATCCGTTCTATATGGCCGCGCAGTCACATTGTCGCCCACCCCCTCCCGAGACTCTCGTGCTTATTTTAATAGCCTATCCTATGTCCCACGGCTGGGCAAAGGCCCCCCCATTATGTCTCAACATAAATCGATTCTGGACCAGTAGTATCTATGTCTTTCCCGAAAAAGTATCCAAATTGACACTCCATTTTCATCTCGGTTGACCACGACACCTGTGACCGTCTTCAGGGATCCATGCCGTTACTATATTTGACCAAGTTTGCAGGTTCATACGGAAGACATGTCCCGTCCAATCCCACTACAGCTCTGCTGACTTTAAGCCTACATCTATAAACTGAGTGTGAAAGGCAACCTGGTGTTTCTGATGCAATCCATCCATTAGTGCTCTTTGGTAAACCTTAAGTCTGGATTTCTTCTCTTTAGGTGGGTTACGACGGGTAAAACACACATATCCACCAGTCTGGCTTGAGGGACAAGGGAAGGTCGCCCTCCATCGTATCCCTCAAGGACCACACTCTTCCAGGCGTTCTCTTTCTGTCTAGTGAATGTTGCCGGTTATGAAACGAGACAGTCTGGCCCAAGTACGTATGATCGTTGACACTATGCACTACGCATACATTTCGTGCTGTTGGTCGTAAGTTGAGTTTTTGATCTTTTCATGGATAATCTAGCTTCGAGGCTTGCTGTACTCAGTTTATGAGCATTTGTTGTTGTTCTGATGGTGTGGATGAAAACAGCACGATATCATCGGCAAAGCGGAGATTAGCCAGTTTACCTATCAATAAGTTTTTGGAGAAGTTTATAATTTTTTTACAAGATTATGTTTAATTTCTTTTTCTTTTTAAATAATTAAACAGCTATTTCTGCTTTTAAAAGTTGGTTTAATTTATTGTGATTCCAAAAACCCGTACAGTGTTTTACACTTGACAGTAGCGTCTCAAAAATCATCATTTTTTTTCTAAGTCAAAATCTCTTGTAAGAACCATGCTATATGGGGTAAACTAAAAGGCTGCGCGGGTCAGCTTGTAAGTGAATTATCTAGGTGCCGGTGTCCGTCGGCGCAGCATAGAGTTTCGAACACGGGCCTGCCGCGCATTAAACGTTGTCTGACACGGCCTGAACGGAAAGTTTCAGTGTCGCCCAACATTGTCCACCATAGCCCGAATGAGAAAGGGCAATTTTTGTCATTGGCAGTTAACGTGTTAAAATATCTTTTTTATTTCAAAGTAACAAATTCCAAATCAATATTCCTGCGCGCTGTACGGGGATCTTACTTGCGAGTATTTGACAAAGTAAGTTAATCAGTCTACGTTTTATCGCTTAAGCGAAGTCGAAGGATTGCCAGGATTTTCTTTAGCCAAAATATGAATAATATCTTTGGGCTTTCATGCAGGCTGTAAAAAGCTATTATTTTTTCATACTAAAACTGCTGAACGGGTTATAAAGAAACTTAATATGAAAGAAAACACACAGATATACAATGCGAAAGTGGAAGGACGTAGGTATCGGAGAAGACCTACAGTATCTAACCATGACCAAACCGTGTTTTAGCCGAAGGGCAAGTCAAGTTTCTGTAACCGGCAAGCGTGTATGAGACGAACTATGATAGTGGAGGAATCCAGAAAGGTCTATAAGGAAAGAACCTGTTAAAACTCTGTACACTTTGCCTACTCCGCAAGGGATCGCACGTGATAATAAAGATCAATAGATTGCATTAAAGTATCTTAAGTTGTGAAAAAATAATATGGAATAGGTAACTTTGTTTACACACTACATCATGCCGATATTATCCGTCTAAGTGGAATATAAAATCACACTAATATGCATTTGGTAGGTGTTTACCGGCCTGCATAAAGGCCCAAAGATATTATTCATATTTTGGCTAAAGAAAATCCTGGCAATCCTTCGACTTCGCTTAAGCGATAAAACGTAGACTGCTTAACTTACTTTGTCAAATACTCGCAAGTAAGATCCCCGTACAGCGCGCAGGAATATTGATTTGGAATTTGTTACTTTGAAATAAAGAAGATATTTTAACACGTTAACTGCCAATGACAAAAATTGCCCTTTCTCATTCGGGCTATGGTGGACAATGTTGGGCGACACTGAAACTTTCCGTTCAGGCAAGTAAAATCCCCGTAAAGCGCGCAGGAATATTGATTTGGAATTTGTTACTTTGAAATAAAGAAGATATTTTAAGCACATACGCACAATAAAAAACATGTTTGTTTGTCGTATCCAGAACGGCAGAAACGATTTTAAATAGACTATCACTGGAAAGTGGAGGATATTTCAGAGATTTTTTAAGATTACTTCTTAGCTTGGGAAATGCAAGATTCCTGGGGGATAGTTGTTTTATTTCTCCTTATTCAAACTTTTGAACGGATTTAAAAGAAACTAAATATGGAGGTGTTTCTTAAGTGGAATAATGGTATTCCAAAAAGACCTACATACCTATGTCAAATAACAAAATAAACGCGTGCGAAGCCGCGGGTAACAGTTAGTAAATAGATAAACGGCGATGTTATGAGTTAGTACTCATAACATCGTCGTTTATTTATATGACAAAGGTATTGACGAGTAGGTAGGACTTTTTGGGACAGCATTATTCCAAGACTTAAAAAATAGACTACTACCACATTCAGTAGTCTGAATGTGGTAGTCGTTAAACGAAGATGAAAACCTTATGGACCGCTCCTAAAGGTACAACAAGTAACATGTGACCAGAAACCTGCCTTTACCAAACCGCACTGGGTCCGCATGGTGGAACATGACCCAAGCTCTCCCTTACCTCGATTTGTGAGCGAAGACCCAGTGAGACAATGCTGGCTCATTTATTATTTATAACCTATAATATTTATGAAACTGTAAATAAATATACGATGTTTACTTCTGATTAAATTATACCATGCACTCAAGGAAAACCGCAGTGTGTGACTCGACTGAACATGTGTCCTGTCCTGATTATTACTGAAATATTAATTGTGTTATTTGTTGCTAAGGACACGTGACTAACTAAAATCGAACATGGAAAAATCCCAGTAGGTAAATACCAACAGGTTTTACCGTTTTATCCAGGGAATTAGTCCAACGAACAAGTGTAATGTAAAATTTGAAATACCAGTATTTTCTTCTGTTTTTGATAGTAGCTGTTTTCTGCATTCAAAACCATATCTTTATGCAGATGATTTTAAGTTTAGTCGAACAATTACAAATGATACAGATACTGTAACACAGAATGTTTTAAATCGATTAACCCAATGGTGTATCGTCAATTGAATGAAACTAAATGTTGAGAAATGTTTTCATATAAAGTTCACTCGAAAGCAAAATATTATTCTTTCATCGTGCAATATAGATTTTGGGGTGATCCTTGACAATAAACTAACTTTCGTACAACATTATGAGCATGTCGTAAAAAAGGCCTCAAAAATGCTGGGTTTTGTCATTAGAAATGGAAGGATCTTTCGCAGGCACCAAACAAAGCAATTACTATATAATGCCCTAGTACGCAGCACTCTCGAGTATTGTAGTGTAGTGTGGAGACCACACTACGCTCCCCACTCACTGCTCCTTGAGCGGATCCAGAAGCGATTTCTTTGGCATCTGGCGTTCTCTTCCAAAAAATGTACAAAAGGTCACTCGTATTTGATTAGACTCAAGCATTTCCAAATGCACTCACTTGAAAAGCGTAGAGATATAAATGATTTGGTTTTCCTATTTAAAATTCTCAAAAACGAACTAGACTGTCCCCAGCTTCTCAGCAGTTATAGATTTAGAGTTCCTAGAAAATACCCTCGTTTTCCTATACATCCTTTTGTACCACCGTTTCGTAGGACTGTTTTGGGATCCAGCTCTCCAGTGGCCAGAATAAGTAAATATACAACAAATATAGTGGTCGAACCGACATTCACGCGGTCTCTTCGCATAGTTATATTTGTTGGATGCAATATCAAATTTTTTTTTTCCGTCACTTACTTTCTAGTACTTATTTAAATTTTTATTTGTTATTAAATTTTGATTAGATTAGCGGTGTTTGCCTATAAGTGATTGTGCAATTAACTGTAAAACCATACTGAACTATCGTCTTGTGAAATTATATTGTTGTAAAAATTGTTGGCAGATCTTACAATAAATAAATTATTTTACGTAACTCCACACTACGTCGGTGCGGTTACAAATATTTGTGGGTCACAAAGATTGTTGCGTGCGTGAATCGAACCCGTGACTACCCGATCTAGTGGGCGGAGCGGCTTAAGCTCTTAACAACTTTTTTTTACTGGGGAAAGTCCTGCATAGGACTTCCGCGAGCCTCGGGGCAAGCTCGCGGGGCGTGTCGGATTCCTACCGACTAAAAACCCCAGGGTGGCATCAGCACCTTGGAGGGGCTTTAGGATCTTCGTATGGCACGCACCGGTGCCCCGCTTGTGCCGCGCTCTGAAGAGCCAGGCATCGGGGTAGACTTGACGACACGCTCCCCCTCGCACCGACGCGGTGCTCACGGCGACGTGGGCCACACCACGCCGCCGTCCTCCTCGGGGTCGCTCGTGGAGGACGCTCAAGGCCCCCGTCCCTTGCGCCCGCGACCCCAAAAGTTCTTAACAACTGGGCCAAGCCGTCAGTATACTATAGTATTTACAAGGTATCGAGTTGCTTTCTAAGAGAGGATTTTTCAATTAGATTCAAGTTTATCCATCTACTAAAGTACCTACCTATAACCTGACTGAATAAAAAAAGATACGGTGAAACAATTTTTTATAAAACTAGTATTTTTAATTATTTCACGTTGTATTTTATTCTATAAATTATAGCTGTAAATTAATTTTACTGTTTGGTAAAAATAATGAAAAATAAAGAAGAAAAAGAAATGTGTGCATTTCAAATATATATTTATTTCGGTCTAAATTCGGTCTTATTTCGGTTTTTATAGTTACGTGACGAGTACGTACGGGGTAATTACTTAACGGAAATCGAAATAGAGTTCGTAAAATTTCTATAGTTTTAGTTTTCTCCTTAAAACTACTTAGGTACCACGATGCCTAATTATTTTGAACATTTAATATCAATACAGCATTGCGTGCAAGCAACACGGGTACCTGAATATTCAAATTTTTTCTAATCAGTAGGTATGATTACCTATACATATTATTATACGAACATTGCGTTGGTGAATATTGAAATAAACCAAACGTTAGCTATATATAAATACTATTTAAATTAATAAAACAATGGCTTTGATGCAAAATATAAGTGTGTAGGTAAGCCTTTGCAAAACTTTCCTACTTACCGATAAGATACTTGTCTTTATTTTTAACTAGCGTCCCGCCCCGGCTTCGCACGGGTTAGAATTATACACACAAACCTTCCTCTTGAATCACTCCGTCCATTGGTGAAAACCGTTTGAAAATACGTTCGGTAGTTATTGAGTTTGTCTCGTTCAGACAGGCAGACACGGCGGAGGGGGCTGTTTTATAATGTGTAGTAATTATTGTCAGCAAATATCAGAGATTTTCATTTTTTCTTTGAGCACCGAACACCGTTTAGAACAATTCATCTTTTATTTGGTCACACGACATTTAAGTAATCACAGTTATAGTTTTTATAATATTACCATCACATTATAACAACTAATACATAAAAAAAGAATAACACCAAATGTTTTTAAGTTTTTTTAATGAATCTTAGATATCCTACTTAAAATATTTATGTATATTGAATTATTTTATCGTGCCGTGAAACAATTTTCACCGCTCTATATTGAATTGTTCGTGATTTGAAATGAAATAAAGTCTGCGTAGATGTTTGATTCGATAATGTTATTACATATCAGGGTCACTGGGTTGTCAAGTTCAAGGTGAAGGTTGCGCAGTGACCTGCGCAGTGGGACGCTACCATGGATGTTGCCAGTTTCGTGGATAACCTTGTTAATGACCAGAAATCAGTCGCAAAAGAGCTAAAAGTGGTTAACTCTCTATGCTTTTTGTAAATCGGTTCCCGCTTATATGTACCAATTGAGAGTGTCTATAATTACGCCTAATATTCCCTAAGACGGAGTGGCAGAGGTGTATACCCAAATTTCGCCAGCGATGTTAGGTCCCTATTTAATAGGGAGCGAGCTTATTGGCATTATACTGAGCACAATTTCAAACTCCACACTGCTACAGAGAAGCTTTCGATTGAAATAACCCTCTGATCTAGGAATCGAATGTGGGACTTCGAAATCGCCAGCCACACTGCTCCTTCAAACAAAACTCAAATTATTCTATAACGTTAACGCTCCTCGGGTCCATAGCGGCTGCCCAAGCCGAGGCCATTCCTCCTGGAGGCGTCCTGGAGCTAGTTGCCCCCTTGCCCATCTGGCTCGAGCGTAGTGGTTGCACGCTCGCCCTCGTGTCCGGTCAAACTGTAAAGGCCCCGCGACCAACAGCGTAGATCACTAACACACACAAAGCTCCTCAGGCTTGCCAACTTACGTCATTTGGAAACCATTAAGAAAGTAGTCCAATGCAGGACAAAAGTCTACTCAAATATGTCTACGCCACGACGACCGGTTTCGTGCTTTACGCATCTTCCATTAAATCATATGGTGGGCCTGCCCACTCTACGTCTTCCGGTACGAGATCTCCACTCCAGAACCTTTCTACCCCAACGGCCGTCAGATCTACTAGCTCTATAAATTGTAACTGATTTACAAATATTTAAATATTTTAGAGTTTCATCGATATAATGCAGATATCCCAAATACCGCAGTGTCTTAAGACAAAAGTCTTTGACCAGTGTGTGTTGCCAGTGATGACTTACGGCACCGAAACATGGTCACTCACGATGGGCCTCATAAGAAGGCTCAAGGTCACTCAAAGGGCAATGGAAAGAGCTATGCTCGGAGTTTCTCTGCGAGATCGAATCAGAAACGAGGAGATCCGCAGGAGAACCAAAGTCACCGATATAGCTCTCAGAATTGCCAAACTTAAGTGGCAGTGGGCGGGGCAAATCGCTCGTAGTGGCGACCTCGTACCGGAAGACGTGGAGTGGGCAGGCCCCCCACAAGGTGGAGCGATGATTTGGTGAAAGTCGCGGGTAGCAGCTGGATGCTTACAGCACAAAGCCGGTCGTTGTGGCGATCTTTGGGGGAGGCCTTTATCCTACAGTGGACGTCTTTCGGCTAATGATGAATGCAGATAAACCTGTACAAGGCTTTACACAGTTCAGAGTATAAATATATTTACACAAATCACAAATAAGCTGTATGTAACGCGCACATCGACGCTCATGATTTTGGGTTGCTTCCAGACTTTCAAAATCCATTGTTTTGAACAAATAATCTTTTATACATTAGTTCCCGCGTATATAGTCAGCTAGAAAAATATTTTATGAAGTTACAATGTTCTCGGAGTAGTATTTTTAGTAACAAAGTTTATCAGTATTTGAAAAAAAAAACGAGTATGTATCCAAAAAATTGGCTATTATCATAGAGATGAATTACGAATACTATGAAAAATGGTTACCTAATCCAAATACATACACCCAGTAATGCCATCTAGTTACTAATAACGCATCTTCTCTCCCTGTACATGTTGACTGCAATGTATATTTCATGGAAGTGGTGGTAATGAAATTCTAAGTCTGGGAACAGCCCATGATTTTGTCAGATGAGAATTGTGTTTTGGTAGTGCAAGAGGGCTCTGTGTGTGTGAATGTGTGGTGTACGATCGACTTTTTGAAGAAAACTTTCTGTTAATTAGTTTACTGTGTATAAATTATTTACCTATACTTCTGTGGCATGCATATAGCAGTCCATTGCTGAACATAGGCCTCTCCAACTGCATACCACTGAGTACGATCCTCGACTGCTCTCATCCAGTTTCTGTGGATCCATACGAGGATCATCCGCGGTGGCCACAACTAGGAAACTATGTGTCATACGTCGCCACTGGGGACAGATGGGATATCTTTTACCATTTGTCCCAATTTGTGGCGACGTAGAATAGACCCATCAAGGCTGAGGGAGTCCGCATGACGTTTAACAATCCATGATCTCCTCAGAAGAACTCATGCATCATAGCAATTATCAGATCCTCGGCGAATGTAGCCAGCTCACTGCCACTTCAGCTTACTAATTCTAAATGAGCTATGTTGATAAATTACGTTCTGTGACGGATTACCTCGTTCTGGATTCTATTCATAGTGTAAAGATTTACAAAAAAGACGCCTATTGGTTTAGGTAATCAAATAAAACACACGTGTTAAATATATAATGTATAATGCTATAATATCTAAGTAAAATAACGTATTAATAAAATTGAATAGTACATAAATGGAGGTCACAAAAAAAACAAATAAGTAAATTAATCAAATATTGCATTTTCATGCGACGGGTTACACTATAGCGTCTGTCAGTTACATTCATTAAATATTAGTTTATAATCTTAACGACCGTTTGGATTATTTATTTTATAATCTTTAAAGGCGTTAAAATAGCTCGGATCCCTTTTTTATTCTGGAACAAATTGCGAAAATATTTTTACGGTAATACCTATCACAAAATATAATTATTCGAAACGTCTACAGTTCATTTTGCACATACCCACATTATAAGCAGCGTAATAGCTAGGGTCTGGTCGCAGGGGCGCAAACAAAAAGAAAAATTATTGTATTATTTTTCTTATAAAAAAATTTGAAAGAATCAAATCTTGGCTTGAGCGCTTATGATCTTAACTATGACACCAATTATAAAGAATGGTCAATAAAAATATAAAGCGACAAGGATCTTTTGGCATTTAGTAAAATTTTCTCCTGCTTCCAAGGAGATATGGGGACCCACCTATTACTAATTTACTAGTTACGGTTACTAATTTAAAAAAAAAACTTGGCTGAACTTTCATAGCAAACGGCAGCTCTGCGACTGACATAATGTGCCATTTCACTTGATGACAGCGTTAGTTTCAACAGTGGCCGTGGGCCAAAGGACTGTACTTTACAAGGGTTGCTCAAAATAATAATTATAATGTCAGAAATAGGGTTCAGTCTTAAGAAAACAGCTCCTAATAATGTCGACATAATCTATGGTGTAACCCGCCAAAAACCCAGCATTAGCTGCCCTCTATTTAGCTAGAGGTGCCAAGTAACATGCGACATTTTAACTCAAATGTTACATTTTACTTAGCTCCTATACATATTTTAACTTATACCATTAGGCCGTTACATAGCAAATCAATCGAATATGGCTTATTTTGATTGCCAACTGCAAAATATAAGTGCGCTATCGAAAATTTGTTTGATAATAAAGTGCGAAGCTGTTTTACGGAACAGAATCGGTTGTTATTTTTTTTCCTTAAAACTTTGTTTTGGAGGCGCTCGTTGCGCTGTGCGACCACAGTGGTCTTAGCGATCACCAAGGCTAAGCAGCGTTCGACTCGGTCGGCATGAGATGGGTGACCGTATGTAGCGTTTCCATATTCGAGCGTCTTTGTGCTCCGGAAGGCACGTTAAGCCGTTAGTCTCGGATACCACGTAAGAAGTATTTCCTTACTTCCTTATCCTACCTACGTAATTTATGGACGTGAGGTTGGAAAGGTGGGGAGGGGATTCGGAAAATATCACGAAATATCCCAAGGGGGGAGAGTAGGTATAGTAAATATACGTGTATAATTTTTTTGTAGAACGCGCGATTTCTAAACCTAAATGCCCTTCTTCGTGACGTTAATTCGCCTTAAAAAATTTTACGATACTTTGTATCAAAAAAAATACACGTCACCAGGAGAGAGGGGATGTTGAAAAGTTGCTAAAACATCACGTTAATGAACAACCCCTAATGTGGTTATCGTTAAGCCAGGTTGGAGTTGGCAGCCTTATAGACGGCTTTATTAGTTCCAACAGCAGGTGTCCACAAACCTGCCTTCACCAATCCGCACTGGGTCCGCGTGGTGGAGTATGACCTAATTTCTCTCACCTCGATTAGTGAAAAAGGCTTTTTTGCTTAGCTGTGGGACAGTATAGGCTGATAATATATTATAATTATTGTTTTATAAGTCACTCAACTGTTCGTTAAAGACATTTAAAACCAAATGGATATTCAAACGTCTATTCCTATAATGATTAGGAATACAGCATGACTTTTAAAACGTGGTAAAAACTATGGTGGTGGATGTATGGTATACATACCGTATTCGGTGATCAAAACCTATATGTCTGGACGAGTGAAAACCTCGTAAGTGTTTAAAACGAAACGACGGACGGACGATTTACGAAGAGCTTAAGCCGCTCCACCCACTGTGTCTAATAGTCGCGGGTTCGATTCCTGCACGGGACAAATCTTTGTGTGAACCACAATTATGCGGCCTGGGTATTTGTGTACGTGAATTTCCATGTTTGTAAACGCACCCACGACACAGGAATAAATCCTAGTGTGGGGCCACGTCTTTAGAGAGGAACAAAAAAAAAAAGAACACGCCGACAGTCGGACGATTTTTATAGTATTTACAGTCATAGATGACCTTCTAAACTATTATACTGAATTTGGGCGCGTTCATGTTATGCGATATAAGCTTATCTAACCATATAAAAAATCCTATTTAAAAAAAAAAAAACGATTTGCGAGGTTTTCACGTCTCGCAGACGATATGTAGAAAAATCAAACATTAATTAAAAAGTGTTCTATACATTCCATATGAAACTTCGGAAGTCTATGGAACAGGTCATCAGCCCAAAGACGTCCATAACAGAACAAGACTTCTCAAAGGTCACCATGACGACCGGATATGTGCTATACAAATCCAGTTTTTACCCGTGGCCCTGAACAGGTCATCGGTCCACGGTGTAGGGGACCTGACCACTCAGTCTTCTGGTAAAGTGAGCAGGCTCTTATTATAAAACAGGTACTTTAATAAACTTGTTTGAGACTCGAATCGAGCCATCTCGTTTCCTAATTATATTGGACTCAATACAACGTATTTTCTTCAATTTTAATTAATTAATGTACAATAATATAAATAAATGTAAAATGATTATTTAAGTAATGTAGCTTAATAAATTAAGAGTTGTTTACGCGTATTTTCGTATGATGATATACACATAATATTGGTATATAGTAAACTAGTTTTTGCCCGCAACTTCGTCCTTGTTAAGACAGGAACCTAATTTCTTTTCCAGTATCCACGTGTTAATCCAGGTAATAGAATATCTGTGTACCAAATTTCATGCAAATGTGTTTAGCCGTTTTTAACCTAACATTTTTCCGGGACAAAAAGTCAATCCAAACATCTAAACCAGAGGTTCCCAGACTTTTTTTCTCATAGACCACTTTCAAAATTTAGCTGGTTCAGCTGGACCCCAGAAGCAACAACGCTACCATATTCCCAAAACTCAATAAAAAATGTGAAGATTAGATCCAACTATGGAAATTTGCGTACATACCTACCACACGCAACCATTACAAATATACTTATTACAACATAAAATAAAAGTATCTATAACAAATAGGCAGGTAAATACTTACTTTTTCTGACACTGGCAAACACTAACATCGATTCACTTTACTTTTCAAAATTCCGGAACCAATGAGTAACGTTTATCCTTGGTATTCGTATTTATATTGGTAAAGAATCAAACAAGATCATGCAAGATTGCAAGCACACACATCACAAGTCGTATTTCATCCCTTTGCACGTCTGAACAAACGTTGCGGGCGGCGGCGGCCCTTTGCAAGTCACGACACGTTGTACTGAATATGGAATATGCAAGTTTTTACAAGTAACAGTCGCTGAGCTTCTTAAAATATTATCTGCCTACATTGATAGGTGAAGTCAAACCAACATTTTAGTTCTTCACTATCGAAAGCAAATAAATTTACGTTGAACCCCCGCTTACTAATTGTAAACCGCCATTTTTTTGTCACGCCAACGTAGACCCCCGTCGACCCCTGGGGGTCCACCTGGACACTTTGGGAACAAAGGATCTAAACATTCACATTCATAATTTTTTTTCTGCGCGGCGAATAAAGGGATTCTATTTACTAGGGGTGGCCTATCGATCACCATAGAAATACAAGCTCTTTTCCCTGGTGGAATACACAATCTATTACAGGGAGTATTTGGGTCACCAGGTACGTAAGAGCACTAGGGTAAAAGGCAGTAAAATGGATCCCCTTGGGTCCAGGTGCGCTTGTGGCAACTCAGCCCATTAACATGCCAACCAAGATAGAAAATTATAGTTTTAGGACCACATTTACAAGTCTATATACACCAAAATTATATAAAAACCAGCCGAAAAATTAGACTATCAACAAAGGTGCGGTCACAGTGAGAATCTCAAGGGTTGATGACCTCGAGCGCCACCCAAAAATCACCCACAACACAATGGAAACCTCTTCAAAGATATCTTGACATTAACTTGATCTTATGATCTGTGCTTGAGGTAAGATAACCGCCTCTAAAATTGTACCTGAGCCAAGATGAATCTCTTCAAAACGTGGGCTGGGTTCGCGTCTACATCGTCACCCTCCTCAGCTGAAAGACGACCGGACCTTTAATCGCCATAACCAAACGCGGCGCGTTAAGATATCTTATATCATCGTGCAATTGAATACCGTACAGCATACCTCCCCGAAGATAGCCTAAGGAGTTTTGGCGGGAAGGCGAAGAGTGACGTCAATTTGTTTTCTATCTATATCATCACGCCAGATCCCTTGCGGGGTAGATAGAGAGTACAGTGTTCAAACAGATTCTTTCCTTACATACCTCTCTGGCTTCCTTTAGTCTTTAAGTTCGTCTCATACACGATTTGTTTGTTTTAATTTCCAAAACTTGTTATTTCGAATAATAATGTGTAATAATGTTAGTGGAATATTAATCCTTGTGTTCTTATATCCGAGTGAAGGTAATTGTAACAAAGTGATAAAACGTGCCTTTTCGATTTCCCTCAAAACGGCTGTCGCATTGGTATTTGTATATGATAAGTATCCATCGCTCTACTATCCAGCGTGGGGTTTTTCATCAATTTCAATCATCGTTGTCATCAAAATCATGGGGATCTATTATTTTTTCTTTTTTAAAAACAGCGCTACCCTAGGATTTAGTCCTGTGGTGTGGGTGCGTTTACAAACATGAAAATTCACATACACAAATACCTAGACCGGAACAAATAATTGTGTTATTAATTTAGAAATAAAATCTTTTTTTTACCTCCATTTCCCTTTGAAAAATGTCATAATGTAAAGGCAATAGCCAAGAAAAAAAGAGCGCGATAACGTCATCATCGTCCCGTCTCATTGAAAATTCAATGATTATAACTTTCTAATGACGTAAAATATTATCAAGAACAAGGTGTATATTTACCGGATCGGACGATCGCTACACTTTTTCCTAGTAATATCAATTACCGATAGCATCGATTTCAATATAAGACGTTTTTGAAAAAGTATAAAATCATTTAAAATGAAGTAAATTACGCGTATTTTTTTTTAAATACTTGCCCACACTATGATTAATTCCTGTGCCATGGGTGCTTTTACAAACATTAAAATTCACATACACAAATACCCAGACCGAAACAAATAATTGTGGATTACACAAAGATTTGTCCCATGTGGGAATCAAACCCGCGACTATTAGACAGTGGGCGGAGCGGCTTAAGCTCTTAACCACGGCGCTAAATGGTCCGTCAATCACAACTGTGTTACTCTGAAGTACACTGCAAGTGGCGTTGCGCAGTCGCAGTAATCATTTTCTTAGGTGTAACTGGTAGCGCATAGGGCGCGGAAGCGAACTTCAGGGCGGCAAAGGTATTACGTGTACTGTGAATAAATCGGCTCACAGGGCAAAGGCCTTTAGTCACAAATCGTGGTGCGGGAGATTAGGTCTTAAGGTCAGTACGGATCGGTGAAGCACGTTCGTCTTTACCTGCTGTTGGAACTTATCAAGCCCTCTATAATCCTTCTAACTTGGCCTAACTACCACATAAAATGGTTACCGGGACCAACGGATTAACTTGCCTTCCGAAACATGGAGACGCTCACCCATCTCAGACCGACCGAGCCGAACGCTTCTTAACCTTGGTGATTTCCAAAAACCGATACAATTATACTGTTATGTATGTATGTAATACTTCGGCGCACTTTAGTACCAGACTCACAAAACAGCCATGGGAACCATTTACCCTGATCAAACGTACAGTCGGCTTCAACATCGTCGTTCCGCGTAACATCCTCGTTAAAGCTTATGATAACATCGAGATTGTAAAGCCTTTGACAAACAGTATTAACGTGGTCGAGTGAACGGGGGAAGTCTATACGAAATCTGTTTGAATAATCATCTATCTCTATACCTTCGGTCTAATATGTTAATCTGCTAAATTCTTATGGTAGCTATAAAATAACGATAAAAAAAAATTCTCTCCTTTAAAATTTTGTCGAAGTGATTGTAAGGACAGGACATACTGTTCTATGAATCCTGTATATTACTTTATTTCATTACCTTACACACACCGTCCCGCCTATATTCCCCAGAGGGGGTGGCAGAGGTGTACTGAGTACACCCACGTTTCGCCGACGATGTTAGGTCCCATGTAATAGGGGGCGAGCCTATTGCCATATACCGGGCACAATTCCAGACTCCGGACTCATACTGGGAATTTTTCGTTAGGAAAACTACATTTGTCCGACCTAGGATTTGAACCCAGGACCTCGTGATCACAAAGCCATGCGCTTTGCCACCAGACCAACGGGGCAGTAACGAGGTATTACCTTATATAGATATATAAACCCCGAATTTACCACCACCACTATAACCCCAGTAAGTCAGGATCCACAATGTTCTTCATTAGATGACACCAAAGTTTGGACCTTGGGGTGTCCCGGAGAGCGCTTTGTCTTGGAACTTGCAAGGAATTAGGCAAACATGTGTAAAAAGTTATAAAATTTTATGTAAGACATCTAACTTACTGCGCTTTGGATTATCACAGCAGAATTTATACATTAAAGTAATCTGAATAAATCTGATCACCGCTTCTCGGATACTGATCTTGATGGTAGATGCAAGCCATTCACATTTAGCCCATTAAAGTAGCAGAGAAATGGACATGAAACTGACCAGGGAGAGAATATAAACCACAGAGTGAACAGGGAAAAGGGACATATATATGAGCAGTTTAAGGAAAAAAGGAAATACGTGGGATACCTTCTCATTTCTAACCTTACCAAATATACCAATCACTCGTGAAATCCAAAACCCCGACTTCGTATAGACTTCTCACCGCGACAGTATTGCGATCAACAAATTACCTCCCAGGTCATCTGTCCGACTTGCCAGCATTGTGTAAATGATTCGGCGCGTCCGCGAACGCGAACTTCAACCTGTACGCCTCAGCAACCAACACACTTATGTTAGAATCCGTCCAGTTCTGCGTCGGAACATTCTGGAGAAGAATCATGAGACCTTGGAAGTCCTTCTCTAGCATTAGCCTTTCCCGCCAATGGAGTAAAAAGGCTGCACATACATAGAGCTGGAAGGTGGCAAACCCGTCCGATTCTGCAAGGTACGTATCCCAAAGACGTATAGTACAGGGTAGGGGTATTTCTCTTGTAAGCAGGTTATTCATCCAGCGGAAGGAGAACTGCAGATAGTCGACACCATGGTTCTGTAGGTGCTCGTGAAGGGGTAGATCGATACGACGAATCAGTTCTTTTAGCTGGTTAACCTGGAAGATAAGTAAAGTATGTTAAGTGGATGACCTGTAGGCAGAGATGGGCAAAATGTAATCAGATTAATGATTACAATATGGAATATGCGTGTAATTCAAATAAGGGTCAAATATTTTTTTTACACACTTTATCGCATTAGAATAATGTCTATACCAATATTTTTTTAATAACATTACTTTTTTATTAAGACAATAATTATTGAAAGTACAAAAAAAATGAGTGGGAAATTCAAAGTAGCAGGAACGCCACGCTATTGGTCAGATCGAATATGACGTCAAAGTCTACAATACAAATGTCAACAAGTGCATATTTGTTGGATGTTGCTATTGAGTTAGTTTTATTGTTCTTTTTTGTTGTCGATTTACACAAAGACAAAATATTAGTTAAAATTATTTAAATTAATTCTTACGTTAAAGTGATGTTCGCAGCAATATAAACAAGTTGATGGAGATACCATGGCTCTTTTTCTGATTTTACACCACTTTCTCCGTATGTCCGCACCTATCGGGTGCATTTCTTATTGTATTTTCACACCTAGGCACAACACAGTGTTGTTTCATTGTATAATAGTCGCAAAATACAAAATAAAAACAAATTACAAAATAAAATACTTCTACAGCTGTTCACTAATTGATTGTTATTATAGACTTTGACGTCACGCCAAGTGCGCCAAAAAGGCGGGCGTTTAAAATGCTCTTATTTGTTTGCTATCTTCAACATTTTTTTTTGCCCTTTAAATTTTGTTTTTGACACTTAAATTTTTTCTACAGTTATATATTGATGTAATATATCGTATAAAAATATAAAAAAATACACGCATATTCCCTATTGCATTTACAAGTACTCAATCCTGATTCAAGATAAAAAGCGTAATCGTAATCGTTGAAGATTACAAAATGTTTCTGTAATCGTTAATCATTAATACACCGTCACGCCTATATTCACCAAGCGGGGGTAATTTATCATTAATCTCATTACATTTTGCCCATCTCTGCCTGTAGGGCTAACACGGGCGGCAAGACTTATCGGGCAGGACAAAATGTTGCCTTTGATTTAGTCTTGAACGCAAGTCAAAGTAGTCTTGTTTATACAAATCTTGTAACGAGTTTTCTCGTGAAAACCTTTTGTCACCGCAAGGCATGCCAGTGCGTAAGATAAAACTGTTATCACACGCCTAGGGCGACGGGCGACCAGATCCGTGACATATTATATCTTATCGCGCCGCCTATGCTACCTCTATAAGTAAAGGCAAAAGCTGAATGCAAACAGCACAAGGCTAATCATCGTGGCGATCTTTGGAGAGGTCTTTGGCCTGCATCAGACGTCTTTCGGCTGACGATAATGACAAAGTGGCGTTTTTGATGGAGCTTTACGTGTTCTGACTATAAGTCTACACACTCCGTCACGCCTATATTCCCCAAGCGGGGGTGGCAGAGGTGTACTGAGTACACCCATGTTTCGCCGACGACGTAAAGTCCATGTAATAGATGGCGAGCCTATTGCCATATACAGGGCTCAAGTCCAGACTCCGGACTCGCACTGGGAAGTTTTAGTTAGAACTACA
Organism: Phalera bucephala; assembly: GCA_905147815.2. Lineage (NCBI taxonomy): Eukaryota > Metazoa > Arthropoda > Insecta > Lepidoptera > Notodontidae > Phalera > Phalera bucephala. The sequence goes on from LR990629.1 coordinate 12,097,026, forward strand.
CTTGTCCGCCCTAGGATTTGAACCCAGGACCTCGTGATCACAAAGCGATGCGCTTTGCCACTAGACCAACGAGGCAGTGTCCATAAAATAAAGGTTATATTTAGGGCTAAGCGTTTTTGGGTGACACAGAAGACACAATCTTTAAAGTTTTCCAGTCCTCTCTGAAAAGACTTAGATGGGACGGTTTCAATGCATCGGGATTTCAGAGTTATGAAGAGTAGATTTTTTGAACGGGGCATTAAGGACCGCTACTGTAACCGTTGCAGTTACAGAAAAATGATCTGATGAAACTATCCTTAACTTTTTAAGGCGTTTTGAGATACATTCGCAAATTTTGAAATAATGTAGTCAACGAGAAAATAGGCAATTTACACGAAAACTGTTTTTTGATGCCAATCGATCTTGTTATCGGTGAGTTTACAGTGCGGTGTTTATTCAAATACCTACATAAAGTAATTTACCTCTTACTCATATCCAAATATAGAAATAATACAATATTTTCCTGCGTTTGTACGAGAACTAATTAGTTAAATGGAAATAGATGGAGCATTTTATGAACATTCATCGTAAACATGGCCGTTTTGTGGTAGATACGATCCCTTATTAATTCCACAGATAAGTACTGAAGGAAAACACGTTGCATTTGAGGCAAAACAACATATTTGTTGAAGCTGAAAACGTGTATTATTAATTATATTGTTATTTAACCCGTGTACAGTTCACTAATTATAAAACTAACGGTGACATCATGACCGATATGGTCGAGGGGAGATATGGCGGTTCCAGTGGGCATACTCGTGAACGGGTGCTGCTTGTGGGGGACTACTCCATCTGTAATCCTTTAGACCCTCCTTATAAATAATATCATTAGTCTCATATCTCGGTCGTAACGCATCACACTGGAGCTAGATCGTAAACTATTGAACTGTAAAACATTGTATTCACACAATATGATTTAAAAAAATAGAAAGGAAAAAGTAGAAAGAGAATTAAATTAAAAAAAGACTAGCCCGGTGAGTGTCTTTGCCGGATCTTCTCAGTGGAGGCCGCGTTCCGCTACGGTGGTACACAAGAAGTTAAATTTATTTAAAAAAAAATGTAAGTGGCTATTTGTAAGCGCTCCCGCAGGGCTTATACAAAATAAATTATTTAGTTTGAGACATTACAGAACCAGTTTAAAATTACTTGTAGTCAGTTCAATTTATGCAGTTAGTTTTCAATGGAAAATGAAACTTATTTATGATAGAAAATATAATGAACATCTGATAATAAATCAAATTCTGTTCAGCTTTTCTCACAGATCGAAGTGAGATAGAAAAAAAATCAAGGAACACTCGAAATACCTGTACTCTTCAGCCTGAATCATAATAAGGCAGTGCCACAATTCTCTTTCATTTAACAAATGTTTTTGAAAAATTGTTAATTAGTAACATATTTATTAAAATGTTTTATATGCTTGGACAAATAAACATTTTTTTCCTTTCTATCTATCTATCTATATCATCACGCCAGCTCCCTCGCGGGGTAGGCAGAGACTACAGAGTTCCAACAGGTTCTTTCCTTACATACCTTTCTGGCTTCCTCCACTCTCATAGTTCGTCTCATATACTTTTTCTTTTCCTTTCCTTCTTAATAATAGCGATTTTCAAATATCGAAGTATCTGTATCTGACTAGGTATATACAAGGTGTATCGTAAATAACGCAAGACCTCAGACACCCCGATTAGATAATTGCTTCATGAATTCAAGACGAAAACTAAATTTCCAAATTTAAAAGTTTATTACCCTTTTTTAAGCACTTTTATACCCCAATCAACAATGAAACTTGTACGTGTATGTGTGCGTATTGAGAAATGCGTTTTAGAAATCCATTTGAAATCTCCTTATTGAACCAAGAATAAATGTAGTTTATTATAGCGCACTGAAGGAGTAAAAAGCATTCTTTGCAAAATTAAAAAAATAATAAAGATACATTAAAAATTATTGGATTCAATTCAGTTACCGATTTAGAACAAACTACTTTCAGGTCTTGAGTTAATTATGTTACAGCTTGTATATAGGCGCTCGTAGCGCTGTGCGACCGCGGTATTCTTACCGATCACCAAGGTTAAGCAGCGTTCGACTCGGTCGGCCTGAGATGGGTGACCGTTTGTGGTATTTTCATATTCGAGCGTCTCCGTGCTTCGGAAGGCACGTTAAGCCGTTGGTCCCGGTTACCACTTAATGTGGTAGTCGTTAAGCCGAGTTGGAAGCCTTAAAGGCGGCTTGATAAGTTCCAACAGCGGGTGGCCACAAACCTGCCTCCACCAATCCGCACTGGGTCCGCGTGGTGGAGTATGACCTAATCTCTCTCACCTCGATTTGTGAGAGAAGGCCTTTGCCCAGCAGTGGGCAGTATAGGCTGATATTATTATTATTATTGTATATTGGAAGTCGTGTCATCGTGTTTTTTATGCATGTACGCGCCCATAACACTAATTGAAATATCGATTTACGAGACTGCCTGCCTCGTTGGTCTGGTGATACTTTGCAACGAAAAGTCACGTGGTCAAAACAATGCGCTATCGATTGCGACAAGGGAATAGAAACAAAACGCTTGCAACTTGTCTAGGCCCTCTGTTTAGAGAGAAGTCTCTTCTCTACCAAAGGATAAAGAAAATAAACACCGCCACGCCTGTATTCCCCAATAGGGGGTGGCAGAGGTGTACTGTGTAGACGAATTCATGTTAGGTCCCAATGTAATAAGCTTCGACTGTAATTTTTTCGATAGAATAACCCTAATAATAATCCTACCTAGGACTCCAACTGAGGATCTCATGATCGCCAGCCGGACCAAAGGCCACTAAACCAACGAGCAATCAGACTTAATAATAGTGCGGCAAGGATCTTTTGGCCAGTGGCCAAAATCTGAACTAACGCTGTCATCAAGTAAATTGTCACCATGACAGTCGCAGAGTTACAGTTTTCTACAAAATTTACCCAAGTTCTTCTTCTTCTTCATGTTATGGCTTCACACTAATTATAAGTGTATTTTGCCAGTGTCCAGTGAGATATATAATCGTGTTTGTTTAAATTAATTCGACTCCCCGTTGAATTTGATGACAAGGATGATAATGAAACTAATGAAGTACCCCACCCTGGATAGTAAAGCGGTGGATACTTTATATACCGACTGCGACGGCCGTTTTGAGGGAAGTCGAAACGGCACGTTTTATCACTTTGTTACAATTACCTTCACTCATGCACATATAAGAACACATAATGGTTAATATTCCACCAACATCACACATTATTAGTCGAAATAACACAAGTTTTGGAAATTAAAACAAATTGTCAACATCACTCTTCTCTTCCCGCCAACTCTTACTCAAGTTCTTTTTTTATTAAAAACCGTGCGGTTACCAGTGGAAATATCTCCTTTGAAGTCTGAAAATTTTACTAACTAGTAACACTAATTTCACAACGACGCACCCTTGACAATGTCATCCATGGGCCGAAAGATCCTTGTGTGATGTGTTTAAATGTTTGTTATTCAATCAAGGCTAAATGGATTTGGATAAAAGTCGTAATTTCGTAATTTCTTTTTTCGTATTTTTTTTAAAAAACGTAACCCCACACTAGGGTTTATTCCTGTATCGTGGGTGCGTTTACAAACATGAAAATTCACATACACAAATACCCAGATGGGAACAAATAATTGTGGATCACACAAAGATTTGTCCCGTGCGGAATCGAACCCGCGACTATTAGACCCAGTGGGCGGAGCGGCTTAAGCTCTTAACCACTGCGCTAAATCGTCCGTCAAAAATTAGGCACACAGATAGTTTATTATTATGAATATAAACATAGTATAATTTTTATCCCGCAAAAATGTGAGGTTTCCGTTTAAAGTTAACGTGACCGAAGTCACGGGTAGAAGCTAGTTCTAAATATTTATATATCAACGCTTAGTTCCATATAGGCATGTTCTATCTATGGTCCGCCAAATGTCCACTGCTAGACAAAGCCCCTCCCCCAAATTCGGCACGAATACACATGAAAGTATATACGGCACTTATAGCAAAGAAACTATTCTTTCAATTATTGTCTGTCTGTTCCGACTAATCTACGAAACTGCTGAAGCGATTTTGACGGACCGATTTCACTGGCAGATAGCTGATGTAATAAGGAGTAACTAAGGCTACTTTAACCAAGGTCACCGACATAGCCCTTAAGATTAGCAAGCTGAAGTGGCAATGGGCGGGCCACAAAGCGCGTAGATCGGACGGGCGGTGGGGCAGAAAGATTCTAGAGTGGAGACCACGTATTGGCAAGCGCAGCGTGGGACGACCGCCTGCCAGATGGACCGACGATCTTGTGAAAATCGCAGGAAGTCGTTGGATGCCGGTGGCATTGGACCGGTTACGCTGGAAAGCGATTGGGGAGGCCTATGTTCAGCAGTGGACAAGTATAGGCTGAGATGATGATGAAGGCTACTTATATTTTAGGAAAAGAAATAAAGTTCCGCGCCAAAAAAATTAAACCCATGAAATCCACGCGGACAAAATCGCGGGCAACAACTAGTCCTATATACGTATAGGGATGTTCAATATTATTGGCATTGTTGTTATCAAATAAGTACTAACTTGTTTTAAGAATAAACACACTTTAACACTTAGAAACAAGCAGATCATGATAACACATGTTGTTTGTATTATATTCAATCTTATACGGACTGTTATAAGGTACAATATTAAATGATTCGCGTCTCATGAACCGCGCGTATGGCGTGAAATTTTAATCGACCAATGGCAGTATACAACTTCGGCCGCGTTATTAAAATACGTGAAAATAAAATAGTCTCATGCTAATAATATAATAAACGGGGGTGGCAGAAGATTACTATGTACACCGGAAAACCATGCAAAAGGAGGCGATTCTATTTTCATTATACCATTCTCACTTCCAGACTCTGGACTGTGCCTGAGAATTTTGGCCGACCTATGGGTTAATACAATTGAGACCCAAACGTGCTTAACATCAATATTAATAAATCCAGTCGTATCGTAAAGATCGAGTGCATTTTCTACTCGTCCCGTTGGAATACTTTTATACTGTTGAGGATCAATCCGTCAATTTAAGATGGTCAGATAAACTTTAAACATTTTAACTTTAATATGATAGACCGTGTCTTATCTGAGGGACAAGCCAGGAGTCTCCGTAACCGGCGAGCGTGTATGACACGAACTATGAGAGTGGAGGAAGCCAGAGAGGTATGTAAGGAAAGAACCTGCTGGAACTTTGTACTCTCTGCCTACCCCGCAAGGAATCTGGCATGATGATATAGATAGAAATTCAATATTTTTTTATTCAGCTGTGGGGGGCCGTGGGTATGGTTTGATGACACAGTAATAGCCTATTTACTGTAAAATAGGCCGAGGAGGCGGAAATTAGACCGAGTTCCGAATCCGTATTACCCAATTTACACATTGCTCACTTCCGCGTGAAGTGAGGGAAGGTTAGTCGTACAAACGCTCTACTTCCCTTCATACACTATCACTGCCAGGCGCTCCCTTTGTTGGCGGTTGTTTGAGCGGGAGTCAAAACTGACAGGCCACGCCCAGTCAGTGTGGCCGGTTAAGAAATCTTTTTGGAATGATGGCGAAAAATAATTTTGGAAAATAACTTAAGGTCTGTTGGAACTCTGTACTCTCTGCCTACCCCGCGAGGGAGCTGGCGCGATGATATAGATAAATAGAACTTAAGGATAAATGACTAAACAAATATACAAATTACAAAATAAATGTGATGGTGGTGCATCAGAATAATTAGGGGAAAGCGAGTATAAAAATTGCCTTGGGGATAATTTTATGAAAAATTATCGATTTGGGGAAAAGAAAATTTGATATCGGTAGTTTTTTGCAAATATAAGAGCAACACAGAGCGACGCTTGAAGTGCGAAGGGAGTATGAGAACAGTCGACGCTGCCGCGGTCCTACGCATTACTTTTGGCGGAAAGTGGCGGCAGTAGCAGTGTATAAATCGGGTATATGATCAGGCTAGACCTGGCTCCTTATTCCAATTGCATGAATCTATCTATCGTCATCCGAAAGACGTCCACTGCAGGAGAAAAACAACCCCTCCTCCCTACTCCAAAAACCGCCACAACGAGCGGTTCCGTGTTGTACGTATGGCAGGAACGTTGTGGCAGGATTTGTCAAAGAGAAGATCTTCCAGCCAGACGGGTGGTGTGTCCGGCGGGGCCTGCCACTCTCCCCGAGAGTTGTTGTCGGGGGCTTGTATATATGTTACGCGTCGTGCGCACTCTAATATCGCGTTCTAGACATGTATGGCGAATCGTCAGCACCATCTATTGGTAAGTAGTCGCAACTATGTAGCGATTTAGCGCAGTGGAGCTTAAGCCGCTCCGCCCAGTGTGTCTAATAGTCGCGGGTGCGATTCCCGCACGGGACAAATATTTGTGTGACCCACAATTATTTGTCCCGGTCTGGGTATTTGTGCGTGTGAATGTTCATGTTTGTAAACGCACCCACGACACAGGAATAAATCCTAGTGGGGCTGTTTTAAAAAAAAAAAAAAGTATAGGGGTCGCTACATACGCATCCACCTTCTACAGTCCAGCCAGCTTACCCACCCCACGTTTTCCGGTACCTGGTCGCTTGGATAATGAACACCGTCACGCCTATATTCCCCAAACGGGGTAGCAGAGGTGTACTGAGTACACCCACTTTTCGCCGACGATGTTAGGTACCATGTTATAGTCGCCCCCTATTACATGGGACCTAACATCGTCGATGTCGCCTATTGCCATATACCGGGCACAATTCCAGACTGCGGACTCGGAAGTTTTCGTTAGAAAAACTTTGTCCGACCTAGGATTTGAACCCAGTTGTGATCACAAAGCGATGCGCTTTGCCACTAGACCAACGACGCAGTTGGAGGGAGCACTAAATAATAAAATATCAGCCTATACTGTCCTTACTACTGGGCAAAAGCCTTCTCTCACAAATCGAGGTGACAGAGATTAGGTTATACTCCACCACGCGGACCCAGTGCGGATTGGTGGAGTGGCCACCTGGCTTAACGACTTCCACATTTAATGGTAACTGGGACCAACGGCTTAACGTGCCTTCCGAAGCACGGAGACGCTTGAATATAAAAATGCCACAAAAGGTCACCCATCCCATGCCGACCGAGTCGAACGCTGCTTAACCTTGGCTATCGGTAAGATCACCGCGGTCGCACAGCGCTACGAGCGCCGCCTAAATAATTATTGTCGAAAATATTGGTTATGTAAACCCCGATGGCGTACCTTATACTGAATGCCGAGTTGAGCAAATATGTAATTATCCTGGATGCTGTCGAGAAACTTGGAGAGGCACCAGAAGGAATCCGCCTCGATTACGTCCCGCTGCTCCTCGCTGAGCTTGTTCAAGGGGAAGTTATCCAACTCCTGGCTAGGCGCTGCCTCCTGCAGGAACACCATGAAGAACGGCGTCACCAGATCGTTTATGCCCTGCACATAGCCAGAGGCGGGGTGCCGTATCGCCCATATGTATAGGATGCGTTCAAACATCACCTAGAAAGAAGTCATTAATATAAGCATAACATTCTTATCAAGACTGCCTTGTAAGTCTAGTAGCAAATCGCATCGGTCAAATATAGTTAGTATATAGTTGGACAAATATAGTTTTTCTAACGAAAAATTCCCAGTATGAGTCCGGAGTCTGGAATTTTGCCCGGTATATGGCAATAGGCTCGCCCCCTATTACATGGGACCTAACATCATCGGCGAAAAGTGGGCGCGACAGTGTTTATATTTATTTTATCCCCCACAAGGTGGATCGACGACCTAATGAAGGTCGCAGGTAAAAGGTGGCAAACAGCACAAAGCTAATAGTTCTGGCAATATTTGGGTGAGGTCTTTCTCCAGCAGTGAACATCTTTTAACGGGTGATGATGATGATCCATCATCAACTGAACGATGTCGACTGCAGAACAAAGGCCTCATCCAAAGATCGCCAGGACGACCGGCTTTAGGCACAATAATACTTTTATATATGCCACCACCACGCACCTCTATCTTTTCAAAGCATGTGCGTATTCAAATAAAAAAATATTATAACTTGCTTTAACATTGAAGGAAAACATCGTGAGGAAACCTGCATGCCTAAGAGTTTCTCGAAGGCGTGTGAAGTTCACCAACCCGCACTGTGCCAGCGTGATGGACTATGGCCTAAACCCTCTGAGTTTGAGAGGAGGCCCTTGCCCAACAGTGGGACAGTGTCTTAACAGGGCTAATATTATATTATCTACGCGTATCCGCCCGGGGGTGCTAGCTGTACAACTTTTTTATAAGAATAACAAATACGCATCTCATTAAGGATTAGCTTCATTGCTCATGGAAAAGCAACTACCGAAGAATTATTATAAGAAGTCGGCGATACGTCGTTTAAAAAATTTCCAAAGACCTCATATTAAATTGAATAAAGTAAGATCCCAAAGTCGCCACCCTTACTTGATTTTATGAGCTAGAATTTTGTGTACGAATAGTCTAATAATCGTGGCTCTGAAATCTAGGACCACAAGATCAGTGTAAGGATTGCACCACTTAACAGAAAATTTAACTAAACCTGCCACGATTTCAGAATGGCATTCCTGTGAAGAAGAACGGCAGGAAACTCCACAATTCGCCTTTTATATTATTTTTTCATCTACGTTTTGTTATGAGGTATGGGAGAATAATGAAGGCTGGTCTATCAGGTGGCCAAGAACAACTCCTTTAATTTTTCATTACATAGCATGATATTCTGCCGTTAGAAAGAGACGTTAATATATGCAGTACACAACACCATCTCAAGACTAATTTAAAATTAGAACAATATCACTATTGATACCATAATTCCCCCAGAACAAACTCTTCTCACCTGCACCGTAATCTGTTGGAACAGAGCCACAAGCGGGCTCATCCTGGGAATATCAATGTGTATCTGGCGGTACGTATCGTCGTCCCTCTCTGCGTCGTAGTATTGGCGCACCAGGTGCTTGTAGTCAGCGCGCTTGCGCTCCAGCGTTTCGGCGCGGCGCTCCGAGTTCGCTGGCAGGTACCCGGCGAGAAGGCGCCATGTTACCGCACGAACCTGGCGGAATAAAATTATAAAAAGATTACATCCTGATATTAACACAAAGGATCATAGATAACTGGACTGTTTAATTTGTCTAGTGCAATCTATGTACTGCCCGTAGCGATCAGTAGGTTCTGTATGATCCTGTAGGTGGGACAAAACGTAGATAAATTTGACACGCCGCCTATTAAATTGGACCTAATAGGCGGCCAAAAATGGGTGCACACAGTACACCTCTGCCACCCCATTTGAGGAATATAAGTGATTAGATGTAAAATATGTATAATAATAATAAAACTAACATACTAGCAGAACCTTGCATATTTGCAAAGGTATGAGAAAAGATGAGACATATTTTCAGGAATTGAACAATCTATAACACCTACTATATAACATCCATGCGATTTTTACAGGGAATACAGACTTCCAACAGGTTCTTTCCATACCTCAATTGGTAAAAACTGAACCCTGTATAGGATCACTTTGTTGTCTATCTGTCCTAAAGTTAAATTCTTTTTCTCAGAAACGGGTAGAGGTATCAAGTTCATATTTACATCAAATACCAATATCTATTGCAGTGTATAAAATTGAAGCTTTAAGTCAAAATCCAAAGCCCTCAAACTCACTCATCAAAACTTATTAATTATATTTTATAAATTAAACAAAAACAAGCCCTTAAAATTTGTAAGATTAACTTACATACAGCCAATGACGGATTTACATTTTGAGTATAATGTAATTTAAATTAATAATTATTAATTTTGACAAGAAGCAAGGCTTCCCAGCACAAATAAAGGAAAAAGTCCAAAAATTATCACCTCAACTGATTTTTTTTAGCACAAGTTGGAGTCACACTCTCTAGCTTACTTATGGCTAGTTTCAATATTCAACTCAAGGATAAATTTGCTTACTGTCAGTAGTATCTTGACAGATTTTCCATCTTATCTTATTGCTGGCTTACTGGACCGAGGAGACCTCAGGCGCACTTCGATCCGATGGGATCTTTTGTGCTGTCCTTGCCCTAATGCTCTTACATACCTGAAGGAAAATACTCCCTGTATCAGGCTGTAGATTCCAGCAGGGGCAGAGCCGTAGTTCCTCTGGGTTTGGATAGGCCAATCCCAGTAGCTTTATTCGCCGCGCAGCCAGAGCGTCACAGTGGCAGAGGAAGTGCTTCATGGTATCTGTACCAGAGTTCCTGCATACCACATCGCTGCATAGGTTCATCTTGTGTAGATGTTCTTTCATGCCATAGTGGCCTGTGAATGCTCCAGTTAGTTGCCTTATTTTCAGATTTTCCATACAAAATATGTCAAAATTCTATCTGTAGAAGGCAAATCAATCCTTGAGTTGAATATTGAAACCGGCAGTTAGTGTCAAGTGCTTCCTGCAATGTGGCACATTCACATGTTAAGTTTCATTTAAAAATATCGTCATGGGCACAACTTGAGAAATTTTATTAAAGCGCATCACTTTGTGATTTCTAGGTCAGACGAATGTAGTTTTTCTAACAACAAATTCCCAATATTAGGCCGGAGTCTGGAATTGTGTCAAGTATAAGGCAATTGGCTCGCCCCCTATTACATGGGACCTACATTGTCAGCAAAAAATGGGTGTACTCAGTACACTTCTGCCACCTCTACTTGAGGAATATAAGTGTGACAGTGTTATTAACAATCTAAACACAAACTTCCCTGGCTAGCCTCGCAGAGATGTTTGTGTGTAATTTTGTGTATGAAATAGCTTCTCTAGTATGTGATACATTATAACTCAATCAATTTAATGATGAATTCAAGTAGCGACATCTAGTGGCACTTGTACAGAAAACAGAAAGTATGTGTCCTACTTGCACATTTCTGGATTTGTCAATGGAGGTTAATACCAAATAGTATAATTTTACTGAAAAATCTGTTCTACAGCATTCTGATACCTGGTAATTGAACTGATCAATAAAATTGTATTCCACCAGTCTACACACAATTCATTACATGGATCAAGACATACTCACTAAAAACCGTTGTCAAAAGTTGTGTCAAAGAAAATTATACTTTATTCAATGGCAATAAGAGGCATGACCCTATTCTATACTTATGGTTTTATGACTTAATACATTGATTTAAATATTAATTTTCTTTGGCACTTAGAATTGTCACTACCGATCTTATGTGAACAATTCTTCCATCCATAAACAGGCATGTCGTAGCAATGCTGTCAAACCAAAAACTGACCTAATAATCACCTATCCATCATGCTTAATTGTTATTAATGAGTCATCAAAAGCACAAAGAATACTAACTTTAACAGGGATTCCAGACCAACTGAGCTGCTTCAACTCGTCCAGATCCACCACAGCATTCTCATGAAGCTGCTGGAACCTCTCAAGCTTGGATTCACTACTCTCTTCACGGGAAGTCAACGCAGAGAGCCTGACTGGCCGCGGCCGCCCAGGATACGCACGGAATGGCCCCGAGCTGCCCCCAGGCCCTCCCCCAACTCTCCGAACCTCATTTTTTTTCCCCTGAATCGCCTCAGCCTTAGGTTTCACAGTCTCACTCTCAACTTTTACGTCACTCTTGTTTAAGTTCTTACTACTATTCCTATGTGAATTTATCACGTTCAAAGCGGCGGTTTGCGATATGGCCTTCGATATTTTAGTCTCAGCGATGCCAGATATGATGTCGTCGTCGCCGAGGTCCCAGGCGTCGTTCACCGACGCCTGGAATTGCTGATACGATGACCCAGACATAACCTCGTTACGTTTGACCGTCTGACAAGGCCTGCCCGGGATTGCGCGCTGTGGAGTCCTCCAGAATGTGTCAGACAACAATTCGTTCTTGTCATATTCGGGTTGGTGGCTTTCCATAATAAAATATAGCCGTAAACATTCTAAATAACTTTGTTGGACAACAAAATATCACACTGAAAATATTGATATGACATATCACTGATTGACCAAAGACAATTTACATTTCTATTCACGCATACTTTGTGCGGGTTTCTTCAATAATAGCATAGATAATTTCTTCAATAATAATGATGATGAGATCCAGACCGATTTGCGCCACGGCGACTGCATCAACTCCATCATTGTTGACGATCGTGCGCTCGCATGTGACTTATGTAGCCAATCTTCTTGGTAATCCTCGCACATAGCGGGCATGTGAGCACACCGTTAATATAAGAATAATTGATCGCCACGGGTGGTCGGGCTTTCAATTGATCGCACTTCGCGTCAAGGGCTGCGTATCGATAAGCTTCAAAGTTCCGGACTTTGGATTTAACCAAAGTCCTCCACTCTGATCGGTTAGCAGCTTATTTTTCCCACTGAGAGGGCTCAATGCTGCACAATAATAGGGGTGAGCCAAAGTGGTCTGTTGCTTGAAGTCGCATGGAAGAAGTTATTTTCTTCCAAGGTCTGTCGTTCTTGGGGCATGATTAGGATTCCCAGACATATAAGAGACACATTAGGGCAAGCCTTGCTGGGAGATTAGAACACTTCCACCACAGTAAACATATATCTATGTTTACTTTGCCTCTACATTCATGTTTTATTTGACAATTACTTTGCCTACACTGCACATTTTTAAGCGTGAACATTATCTGCTATAGCTTACTCTTATCTTGTAACTGTACTGTACCTTACATTATAGTTATATTAGATAACATGAGTTTGATTAACAGCTAAAAGGCCCTATAATATTCGAAAAATAAAACAAACGGCTGTCATTTTAGTACTAAATAGGTTATGCTAGATTTTTTTTTAGTTTTGTAAATACTGAACAAATAGATTTTTTAGTAGTTTCTTGTGAAGAAGAATATTGAAAATTTTATAAAGTTAAAAGTGAAAACATTTGAATAAATTTTAACGTAACAGAACCGGAATACTGCTATGTACTTATCTCGTCATTAAAATTTCGTATCTAGGAGGCTTGTTAGATCAATAGGTATTGTGAGATTTTGCTTTGATGCCGTGAATAGAAATGAAAAAATGTCTAGTTCTAATCCAGAAGTAGATTCAGCATCGATGTTCGTAAATAAGAATGACACAGTTAAGCCCAAAAGTCCAGTTCGGTCCGAACCATCTTCAAGAAGGAACTCTACCGTAAAATCCGATGTGCCAGCTGAAACGATCACTGTGAAGGACTTTTTCGATTTCATGAAAACCGCTTACCAAGTGTACGAACATTTGGATGGTGATGAAGATGAAGGTTCAAAAATAGATTGGGAGGAACTGACGAAACTTACTGTAATCAATCACGTTATTGAGCAGCAGGAACGAAATCTTTTGTACCAGACGGCGTTCACTGAAACCAAGGCGATAACGAGCAAAAGCGAAAGTGCCATTGAAAGTAAGGGCAGCGAAGATCGGATTGATAAAAGGCTTAGTTGCTGTGAATTTGAGGGTGATTTAGCATTTAGTTAAGGGTAGCATAGTTTTTATTAAACGTGATATGGATAAATTAACAAACTAAAACGTGCCAAATGCATTCAATATTTCATTTAAATTTTACTTTATACTAATAACACTAAAGTTAAATTCTAATTTTAATAGTTTACTCGTTATTGTGTATTTGGGTCTTCTAGCAATGTTGGTTGAATTCCGTATTTTAGATAGCGCCATCTAGCGATGGATGGCTGTAACAGATGTTTCTTTAATCTAGGAAAAGGACGCAGACAATCTTTGCCTCCCGAAGCAAGGATTGAAATGCTGGGGATATGGACTGAAGCTAACCTGAATTGCAAATTGAATGATGTAAGAAAAAACAAATTTCGAATTTATTTGACTTTCATAACGCTCCGATAGATGGCTCTGTGTTATCAATTTCAGGTGGTAAATGAAGGCATTTTGGATTCTATATTGCCATATTTGGTTGGATATAAAAAACCGTCGAAAACATCAAGCGTATATGCTCCAATTATAAAGAAAACGCAATCTAATTCCACAGTTGAAATTAAAAAGCCCGCTAGTTTTGGAGGTAAACAGTATAATTTTACATGAATAATCTAATTTTTTATGCATTTAATAATATCTTCTTTATTTATTTTTAGGTTTTGTAGACGAAAAAGAATCACGAGATCGTTTGGGAAGACGTAAATCTTCAATAACTGCAGTACAAGAACGTCTCAATCAAAAGCAGGAGTAAGATTTTATTATTTTAGAAATTTCTTGATAACTCGTAAATAAAACTCTTTATGTATTTAGTTTTTAAGAGTTATAAAACATAATTTCAACTATAGTTTCAACATCCGATATGGTCTAGTGGCTAGGATACCTGGCTCTCACCCAGGAGGCTCGGGTTCGATTCCCGGTATCGGAAAACTCTTTTTGTACTTTATGATTTTTTCTTTTCAGTGGTGACGTGGAAATTCACGTATGTGATGAAGTTAAAGGTATGAAAAAGGATTTTAGGTGTCCACAAAAATTGCTAGTATCTAAAATGGGGTACTTTGCTGACGTCACCGCGGGCCAGAGACTCGAGGACATGGATATATCGGTACATTGTGACATACAGGTGCGTTCAATTAAACAGAGGTAGGTATACAACGAAATTATTTAATTAATTAAAACATTTCTCACATCTTGTACTACTAAAGAGGTGGCTAGGGGTACACAATACAGTCAATACACGCACATTCTACCGAAGGATACTGTTTCTTTTTTCTTTATGAAATACAAAGAAATAGAGCTGGGCAGTCAAAAAAAATGGACTGCCCAGCACTATTGCGAAGTTTCAACTTACGCGTTCCATGCCGACCTATATTAATTACTACTTTTTGATGCCGACTGCCAATCCGAGCATCACGCACCGTATCCATTTTGCATCAACCCCCTGCAAGAACTAATCTCAAACAATTCTCCCTTATATCCCGATTATCTAAAACGCTCTAACTCGATTGGTAGTGAAGTGGACGTATTTTATGATACACACATATGCATTTCGAAGACTTCCCTTGGAGTCACTCAGGTGATTTTCGTAGGGTGATTTTGTTTTTTTTTTTTTACAACATCATCTATCTTAACATAATTAAAAAAGATAGTTTTGGTTAATATTTTTGTTTATTGTTCTTTTATTAATTTTACCTTTATTTTCTTAATATTTACACCCAGTTTAGCTTAGTTTTGTATAAAAAAAAACTTTACCAATTAATTTCATTCTTTCCTAAACAATACATTACTGTTTTATGCATGCTGTGACACCTTAAAAATTGTACATTTAGTTTTATTTTTATGCAAGTTATAGTTATAAATTTCAAATGTAATAATTACTGGTTATCCTAATAAATAAATAAATATAAAGTATATTCATTTTGGTCCCAATACTGGCCTGAAATATTTTAATTTGTTGTTCTCTTTATAAATACTTGTTTTTCTCCCAGACCTGGAGGTTTTATTACGATGTTTTCTTCCACTATTGGGCAATCATTACTCGAACTAAAATGCGAGCTGTATTTATTTTACTAATATACTAATATTATAAATGTAAAAGTTTCTATGTTTGGATATTTATAACTCAATTACGCAAAAACGACTGAATGTAATAATCCTAATGATTGTTTATAGCTTGAATTTAACACATAGGGTACTTTCCATCGCGGATATATGTTAGGTTCCTATCTAACATCAACGCGGACGAAGTTGCGGGCAGAACCTAAGTAGTTAATTATATAGGTTGGGCATGATGATTGGAGAAGGAGAGCTGAAGATCGAGCTCAGTGACGTGCCATGGGAGCGGCCTACGTCCAGCAGTGGGCTGACACGGGCTGATGATGATGATGATGATGATGATAATTAAGATTTGTATGTGCCAAGTTAGGGTCCTCATTCGCTGTAACCAATTAAACACGTAACGCTGCCCGTTACGATAACATTGTGCAATCATCGATTATTGGTACTCCAGAAACATACATAATAACATTACAGCATAACGAGCCGAGTTTGGTCATGCGTACTAATTTTATAAACTAGTTTCTGCTCGCGACGATAGGAAGCTTAAATTTTTCCAGGATATAAAGTATCTTATGTGTTAATTCCTATGTCTGCCAAATTTCATCCAAATCCGTTCTGTTTCTGCGTGATTGCGTAACAAACATCCAAACATACAAACTTTCACATTTATAACATTAGTAAGATTCGAAAGTGCTGAAAAGAGCTTGATCAAATTTGGCCTGGAGATAAATTTTACCCGGGAGAAGGACAAAGGCTACTTTTTATTACACACACCGTCACGCCTATATTCCCCTAGCGGGGGTGGCAGAGGTGTACTAAGTACACCCACGTTTTGCCGACGCTGTTAGGTTCTATGTAATGGGGGGCGAGGCTATTGCCATATACCGGGCACAATTCCAGACTCCAGACTCATACTGGTAATTTTTCGTTAAAAATACTACATTTGTCCGACCTAGGATTTGAACCCTGGAGGACCTTGTGATCACAAAGCGATGTGCTTTGCCACCAGACCAACTAAGAAGTACTTTTTATCTCAAAAAAAAATCACTTGAAGGTGTGAATCAGGTGACGAAAGTTTGTATGGGGAACCCATCATTATTCAAGTTAGGCATATGAAAATTCATATATAGACTTTTGGTAAGAAATAAATGACTACGTGTTTCAGCGGTTTTGAAAAATCATCCCTTACCCTCAGGGAGATAAAACACTACTATACCTATGTCAAATTACAAAATACCAGCCGCGTGTGCAGCCGTGGATAACAGCTAGAGCTAATAAGGGTTCCGATTTGTTACACAAGAAGTGCATCAGAATACAACCTTTATTTTTATGTTATTGCAGATTTTCGATTGGCTAATGCGTTGGGTGAAAAAAGATACCATTTTGGTAGCAGACTGGCCTCTTCTGGACCCACATAATGTTATACCTATATTGGTGTCAGCTTCGTTTCTCCAGGTAACATTGATGTAGATGACAATGTAGTGGGTACTCCTCTGTCTAAAAATTATGCCTGGTACGAAAAGACGATCGAAGAAAAAAATGCAAAAAGACTCATCGTATTTGTAGCAACTGTTCAATAGGTATCCTATTTTTTTCGCGCCTTCCGATATCGCGCCGAAATGATGCGCTCCACTCCCCACTCCACCTGAGCTGGAGTCCCGCAGGGCTCAGCTCTCTCGCCCCTCCTGTTTAGCCTTTACACGAACGACATTCCTCGTTCGAGTAAGGTGCATCTAGCCCTATTCGCGGATGATACCGCTCTCTACGTCTCGCATAGGAATAAGGGTTTCATTACCAGAAACCTTCAGGCAACCGCCAATTCCCTAGGGAATTGGTTCAGGAAGTGGCGAATTGAGGCGAACGCGGACAAGAGCGCTGCGGTGTTCTTCTCCAGAGGTGCCACCCCGCGCCACTCCCTGCGCCGCCCTATAAGTAATCTCGGTCAAGTGGCCATGTTCGACCGACCCATTCCCTGGGTCAAAGGTCAAATATCTAGGGGTCACCCTAAACAGTACCATGTCCTTCGGCCCGCACATCAAGCGGGTCCGTCACCGAGCATCCTTTGTGCTCGGTCGTCTCCATTCGTTAATCTGCAAGCGGAGTAAAATGCCCCTTAGAAATAAGGTGACGCTTTACAAAACTTGCGTTCGACCCATCATGACTTATGCGTGTGTTGTGTTCGGGCATTCGGCCCCCTCTCACATCGATAAACTCCAAGTGGTTCAAAACCGCTTCCTCCGTAAAGCCGTAGGAGCCCCCTGCTTCGTACGGAATGTCGATCTCCACTCCGATCTAAGTCTCGAACCTATTCGTGCCTATATTAAAAAGGCGACAACACGACACTTCGCGAACGCATATACCCATGCGAATCCGTTAATCGTAGCCGCCGCCGACTCGCGGGCGCCTCTTCAAGGCGCCCTCGAGTATGTCGCCCCTTGCCCTTCTGGCTCGAACGTAGTGGTTGCACGCTCGCCCTTAAGTCCGGTGAAGCTGTACAGGCCTCGCGGCCAACAGCGTACATCACTCAATGAACAAGATTGAGAGAGCGTGTGTATGTAAGCTTTCCCGCGGGGCCTTTACAGCTTCACCGGACAAGAAAATTGAGAGAGCGTTGATCAAATCTAAAGAAGTTACTGGTTCCTAATGTTGAATACGAACAATATATTTTGCTTAAAAGAAAACTTGTATTCATTTGGGATATTTTAAATGTCCCCCTACATAGCAGGGTAAAGCTCTACAAGGAACGGTTGTGAGGTCGCATTCCGCACGGAGCAAGTCTTTGTGTTACCCACAAATATTTGTTTTAGGTAGGTGTTTATGGATTTAAACGTCATGTTTGTAAAAACGCACCCACGGCGTAGTAATGTTTCGTAGAGCGATGCAACTTTCTTTTAAAGAAAGAACAATATAAACACGTTCTAGTATTTTTACAGATGGAACCACTGCTCCACGATTGCTTGATCTACTGTCACGCTCATATGAGTGATATTGTGAAGACGTCCACTAACTTGGCGTGCCTTAGCGATGCTTTGCTTACCAGGTACCTACCTGTGCAATAGATGTTCCCCTACCTGCTGTTGTCAGGACTTGCCAGGATTACTGGTTGGCTATTACCGGACTGAGAAGCGACCGACCTCATGCGCACTTCGACCCAATGGGATCTTTTGTGCTGTCCGTTGCCCTAATGCTCATACGTACCTGGAGATCCAAACTACCTGTACCAGATTGTACATTCCAGCAGGCAAAAAGAGCCGAAAGGCTGGCTGGTTACCATAAGATGTTATAGCGTTATAATTTACCTAGTCGTTATTTTGTAAGTTCAGAATCGTCTCTTGCGTCTGCTATTTCATACTTGTGTAGATCCTGGGATCCTTACATTTACTTTTGCATTACTGCACAATATTACCAATAACCGAAATTAGTGGAAAGATAAAAGTGAAAAGCAGGCCTTCTATCAAATATCTATCAAATCTATCAAATATAGGTAGACACATGCTCGTCGCACGAAAAATGCCACTACCAAAAGCCAGGCAAAGTGGACGGTAAAAAAAATTAACAGGCTTCCGTTTTTACAAGCTTTTATTTAACTTACAATGTAACTATGTGGTGGAACTAACGAATGGAATCCAGCAACTTAATTTTGAAGCAGATATCTTCAACCGATTGAGCTGAAAGTTTTTGAGGTATACACTTTTAGTTTCGATGACATTGCATGGTAAGCTGTGTGACGTCATTCTAAATCCAACATAGCGGAACACGCAATATGGCGGACTTGTTATTTTTTTAATGCACTCCTACAATGTGGGTATCAAATGAAAGGGCTTGCTGAGAATAACTCAAAAAATAAAGTGACGTCACTCTAAATCCAATATGGCGGACTTCTAAAGATGGCGGACTAAGTATTTTATGCTTTCCTACAATATGGGTATCAAATAAAAGGATTTACTGGTGTAGATAAACAAGTAAATTAAATAACTTTATCTGACTGATTTTATAATATCAGCCTATACTTCCCACTGCTGGGCAATGGCCTTCTCTCACAAATCGAGATGAGAAAGATTAAGTCATACTCCACCATGCGAACCCAGTGCGGATTGGTGGAGGCAGGTTTGTGGAACTTATCAAGCCGCCTTTAAGACTTCCAACTCTGCTTAACGACTACCACATCAAGTGGTAACTGGGACCAACGGCTTAACGTGCCTTCCGAAGCACGGAGACGCTCACATATGAAAATGCCACAAACGGTCACCCATCTCAGGCCGACCGAGTCGAACGCTGCTAAACCTTGGTTATCGGTAAGAACACCGCGGTCGCCCAGTGTTACGAGCGCCTCACTGATTTTAATTTTAAAATTTTCAAATTAAGTAAATACGGGTACTTAAATCTCGCGACAAGCCTTTGTATCACATAAATTGAAATCACAAAATAAAAGTTTTAAAGAAAAATTGTATTCTTTTTAGCGCATTTGAATAAAAGCTTTTTTCTTTTAATTTTTTTGCAAATAAAACTTTAAGTGAGGTACCTACAATATGCCCTAATTTATGTTTATATCATAACTATAACTACGCACGTGGTTTTGGGGGACGTTTTTTAGTGTAACTTTTGAACGGGACTGTGTATCTTGTACAATATATCAATGCTTTGAACAGCAGTGGATTAGCAACCTTATACAGTCTTAATAAAACATTGAGACTTTCAGATGGTGAATTCCTGAGCAAAATTTCTTATAGTGTTAGTCACTTTAAAAAAGTCCCCATAGTTTTTCATACTAGAATTTGATACTATGGAAATACTTCCGAGAATTCTCATCACTAGTATCTATACAGCTATCAGCTATGATCCTACAATATCCATTATATTTTTCCGTGCAGACTAGCAGCAATGTACACGAACGCCGAGCTGGAAGCGATCAGGGACCGCAAGGACAAGGTGCAGTCTCGGCTGTACTGCAAGATGATTCTGTCCCTTGCGGAGCCCGTGCCAGAGACCCTGCGTGGCCACTACTCCACATTAGCCACGCTCTTCAAGTGTAGCAAGTAAGGGTTCAGACAGCATACCGGCGACTTCGCGTTATTCGCAGCATTTGTACAGGTCTGTGATGCCCTTAGATCTCCTGGGCCGCAGGCGGGTCATTGAAGGAATCAGCATGTTCTCCCTGGCCTAGAGGCACGGGCAACCCGCTGAAACTCCTTCGTGCTGGGGATTGGGGTTTGCAATTATCCCCCATAAACGAGGAATTCCTAGTAAGCGCGAGTCGTAAGCTCGCGTTGATTACGTCCCTGCCCTTTGTACGCACCGCCTGTCGCTACTACCGATTGAATGATTCACTGAGGTCTTCGGACCGACACGCGGTGGCTTCACACACAAAATTGGAACGTGTTTACCGAAACACATCGGTATAATCTCTTAATCTGCGGCGACTAATAATATACAGGCATGCATTAGATACGGCCCAGGTGATGTGTCTAATGCATACCGTTTGCTGGTAATAGAAAAAATAATAAAAAGAACATTTTATTAAATAACATCTACCTACTGACCTATCTGAATATCATATCTAGGGTGACAATCCGGAACACCGAAGGTATCCACTGGTTATAATATTTTTCACATAAGATGGGTAGTGACCGTTCTAAGTGCCAAACGAAATTAATATAACCATAAGTATAGAAACAGGTCATGCTTCTTATTGTCATTGAATAAAGTATAATTTTCTTTGACACACAACTGTCACAGTACCCTTCCTTCATGAAAAATAGCTGACGACCCGCGCCACCCTTCAATGTCATTTTGCGCTTGGTATAGATGTTTTTTTAATGAAAAATTGGTGTATTATTATAGAGATGATACTTATTTAAGTAAATTATTATGGAGATGTTACCTATTGAAGTGGAGATGTTACTTGTTAAAGCTTTAATTTTTTTTTAGTACCAGCGAATAGTAAGGCTTTGAGTACATCACCTGACTAAAATAACACCTTGTATAACCGGTATGACCGCCAGTCTCGTACCTTTGGCATAGGGGAACGCTGGTTGGTGGCCTTTCCGGATGGTTAAATGCTCTAAGGGACAACGTTACCCTTTCTTTAATCGGCTATTTATTTATTGAATAGATGTAATAAACTACTCGGGCGGCACATCGCCGAGCAGGTGCCGTGCCAGCCCGCCAGTATGCACATTGACCGCCGCGGGAACGTCATCTCCACACACATCAAGTAAGTTTTATTACTCCACTACGGCAAGCCAAAAGGAAGGGTTATGTTCTTAAGATATGGTCCTATATTCCACAGTTCCGCTTAAACTCCTCATCCGATTTTGATGAGTAAGTTGTCAATTTATTCGTTATTATGGTCTGAGTGACATAAGCTACATTTTTAACAAAATCGTTGTACGTCGTGTTACACTTCAAATATGAATCCAGGGACCAGTCGTGGAGCCTGAACGAGTACATTACCTGGTTGTACGGGGAGTTGCGGTCGTGGCGGCGCGTCTACTGGCGTCTTTGGGCCGACTGCCACTTCCTGAGATGCCAGCTTTGCGAGAGCTACTTTCCGGCTTACCAGGTAGGTGTCTAGATAGATAAGCAGTAGGTAAGCACAAAGTCATTTGTAAAGGTTTTCTCATTGTAAAGGTGCTAGAGCGAATATAAGTTCTAAGTCACTTTCAGAATCTAAATAGATGGAATAGATATATAGAGCCAACCTCAGGTGTTCGGATCAAGTAAGAAATGAAGATGCTGGGCTAATTACGCGACACTTACATCCTCCTCCAGCCTTTAGTTTGGTCTCCGATGTGCAGATGGAGTGGTGCTCCCACCACGAGCAGCCTCCCCACATGTTCCAGCTGGAGGGCAGGCCTTCGCTGCCGGCGGGCCGCTACCCCTGCTGCGGCGAGAGAGCCTACCGATTCGAGACTATCACCAGAAATACCGTGAGTATGCATTACGTAACCAGGCATGAGCCATATCAAT
The DNA here is from genome assembly GCA_905147815.2 of Phalera bucephala. Classification (NCBI taxonomy): domain Eukaryota; kingdom Metazoa; phylum Arthropoda; class Insecta; order Lepidoptera; family Notodontidae; genus Phalera; species Phalera bucephala. Next base: position 12,119,568 of record LR990629.1, read on the forward strand.
AATGTAACGATTACAATTTAGGCATAATTGGAGCCTAAAAGTTGGGTGTATTCAGCTTAGCTGAAGTACAGATCAAATTATTTAATGTTATTTATTTATTTATACTTTATACACAGTTGGTACATAGGCGGACTTAATGCCTTAGGCATTTTCTGCCAGTCTGCCTTAGGGTGATGCAGAAACAGAAGGGTCAAGCAGGTGCAAATCCGAGTTAGGTGAGAAAGAAAGATAGAAATAGCGAAAAATAAATATTAAAAAATACTATGTGAAATAAAATTATTTGTAATTAATCGAGAAACTCTGAAAGTACTGAACCGATTTTAATATTTTAGACAGCTACATTATCCAAAAGTAATATAGACCAGGTAGGTGGCACTGTTATCGACCGCGTGCGAAGCCGCGAGGAACTAATAGTTCCACTGTTTATTATTACCTTTGTGGTCCGTTACTATTCAATATCATTTGATTCAACCGAAGACGTCTGCCGTGATATTGTCTAATAGAATAGTTTTTGTGCTTCCGCAAGCTTCCTCCGGGACTCGCATAAGTCCTAACGACGGGCGCGCCGGATTCCTAACGACTAAAAGCCTTAGGGTGGCCGTCACCAGCACTTTGGAGGGGCTCTGGGATCTCCTTATGGAACGACCACCAGAATACCTATCTAAACTTTTCTTTAGAGCTATTTCACCTCAGGGTTGTCAGTTCCGCGAGCATCTACCAGACGAGCGGCTGGCAACGGATGCCGCTGTAATGGAGCTGTACGGAAAATTCCGCGACATAATTGCCATGCGACCACCGCAGCTGATGTTCCCAGAGCGGCTTACGCGCCTCGTCGGCAGGGGTGAGCACGATATTACATGATATACCCATATCTTCGTATGATGCTAAGCTTTCGTAGCGACGTGCGACCGCGGTTTTTTTAGTGATCACCAAACTTTAGCAAAATCCAGACTTTCCTATCCTAAAACATGCTTCGTCCTAACTTTATTATTTTATAAATCGAACATCAAATCATCCTCGTGCTTAGCCTACATTAACACATTACAATTTCATCTGATTTGCCGATGCTGCTTAAAGCACGATCTTCCTATCCTAACTAGGATAGGAAGATCGTGCTTTAAGCAGCATTCGGTTTGGTCGACCTAAAATGGGTGACCATCGACCATTTGTGGCATTTTCATATTCGAGCGTCTCCGTGCTTCGAAAGACACGCTAAGCCGTTGGTCTTGGCTACCACATAATTCGATAGTCGTCGAATAATGTGGTGGTCGGCGGCTTGATAAGTTCTAACAGCAATTGGCGATACACTTAGTGTTGTAAAAACGCTCGAGTCGGCGCTTAAAACGCTCGCGTCTTCTACGTGTTTCAACGCTCGCGAGCGTCGACTCGGCGCTAAGCACTCGACTTCAGTGCTCATTTTTACAACACTAGATACACTTGCATCCACCAATCCGCACTGGGTCCGCGTGATGACCTATTCTCACTCACATGAGCGTGTGCCATTGCCCAGCAATATAGGCTGATGTATTATGTTCGTTTAGTTAAGTAATCGAATCGAATAGTGCCGTTTACTTCTTATAGACTTTGCAAAAGCGACTCTGTTTAAGAAATTATAGAGGAAGATTTCACAGCCGCCAGAAATATGTTATTGTAAAAAAAACTAGAATTTTGGGAAGAAATAGTATAAATTAAGAATGTACGCATACTTTGTAGTAGGTCTATGGTTCCTAACATCCGCCGGAAAGTCCAAAGGTCGTGCCCAAGAGCTCCTATATTTCGATAGCAAACATTTACATATTTAATACACTCATATTCTTTGGTGTTCACGACAGCACAGTATTTCAAAGTTGGTATAGTTGAGCAACTCACCTCAATCTTCTCTAGGTGTATCCTCCAGTTTTGTCTGTATTTCCGTGAAGGGCACCTCCTAAGTTTCAATTCCTAGAACCAGGTGAGGACGGCCACGGGCGGCTGCAGTGCAAAGAGGTATTCTGGTGGGAGGGCATCCAGCTGGTGCCGGTACGGCAGCCGTTGGGCCTCCTCGGCAAGCTCTACACCAGCAACAGCAAGTTCAACCGTGAGACTTGCACTTTGACGACGCCGTGTAGATAATTGTGTTGCGATGACGGGCTGTGGAAACAGACATATACCAAACTATCCCTTAATTGCTGCTGCGCACGCATAAATTTTGTAGTTTCTTTATAAATGTGTAATTCTGATATATAAACTATATTACTGTAGAGTTTCATCAAAATCCGTTCTTTAGGTTTTGCGTGGAAAAGTATCTAACAAACATCCCTATATCCAGTCTTACAACAACAATAATCTTAATCGCGTTTATAATATGAGTAGGATGTTGGGTTACTGCATATGAAAACATTCATTTTAGACGTATTTTTAAGTTATGGATTGAAATGTTTTGGTGCCTTTATTAGACTAAAGATTTTCGAGAGAAGCATGTGTTTAAAGAACATTGTTCTGCGGTCATATATGATTTGCCCCAGAACCAACAGCAATGAAAAATGCGTATATGATTTCAAGTTACCTGCAAATTATCTTAATGCATTTATTAGTAAACTGACAAGCGGGGGAACTGGATTATTGCATAAAGGTATTAGATTGTGAGGTTATAATTTAGTAGCCAACAATACATTTGTAAAACCGTTACGTAAAAATACACTAGCAATAATCAAACCGATCATTATTGAATGTAATTGATTGAATATAACCGATTGATAGGATTGACATCTCCAGCCGTAATTCGATAACAACGTTGACATTCGGAAAAGACGTTGGCGACTTTGATTTTAATAACTTACAGTACTTTGAAATATTCGTTTTGGATTGCAAATTGTCCGTTGGATATGGATGTTTGCAACTAGTACAATAAAACAGATTAATAATTATACTATAGGTCACAAGTTTATTGGTTCTGGGCCATTTTCGAAGATGTCCTTTCCTTGTTTAAAGTTTCTTGGTTCATTTGTCATCCAAAAGTCGATTTGAGCCAAAGTCATCGCAACACAGAATTTAGAACAAGATTTAGAGTGGAAAGCTGTAAATATGCTGCTACGGCTGGCAAAACTTGTAGCGGCCATAGGGCACTTCGCTTGAATTATTAGGGACTTGCAATTGGCAATATAGCGACAAAATTGTTGTAAATACACAATCGTTTTTCAATCCTTTGGCTCAATGAGGATATTGCAGTTGTTTATTAAACTGCATAAATTAAAAAAATTATGTTTTGGGAGCCAAGAGATATGCGTATATTAATGGAGTTACATCTGTATTTTGACTTTGCCAAGACTAACAACATCTTCTCATCCAAAATACCTCAGTGCTTAAAGACTAAAGTGTTTAGTCAATGTGTGTTACCAGTGATGACATATGGATCAGAGACGTGGTCTCTTACAATAGGTCTCATAAAAAAGCTCAAGGTTGCTCAGCGAGCTATGGAAAGAGCTATGCTCGGCGTTTCTCTACGTGATCGAATCAGGAATGAGGAGATTCGTAGAAGAACCAAGGTCACCGACATAGCCCTCAGGATTAGCATGCTGAAGTGGCAATGGGCTGGCCACATAGCGCGAAGATCGGACGGGCGTTGGGGCAGAAAGATTCTAGAGTGGAGACCACGTATTGGCAAGCGCAGCGTAGGACGACCGCCTGCCAGATGGACCGACGATCTTGTGAAAATCGCAGGAAATCGTTGGATGCAGGTGGCATCAGACCGGTTACGCTGGAAAGCGATTGGGGAGGCCTATGTTCAGCAGTGGACAAGTATAGGCTGAAATGATGAAGACTAAGTCAGTACGAGTAAGAAAATATTTTCACGCGATAGAAATTCAGCTACCAATGGCCTTGTGTAGTTTCAAGGATTAAGATTGAATCCTCACAAAGCCATTGATGCAGAAACTACCCAAAATATACCTACCAATGACCGGCAATATAATATTCATAACCCAAAACACGTATGGCTTTATGTGTGGCTTGTGATGACCATACAAGTTGGTGATAATAAGCCTAAGCTAAGACTAATTATGCTGGTAAGTAACTTAACCCGTCTTCTATTTACTGCGCTATACCGATGACAATTTACCAAAAATTCAGATTACCAACAATTTAGACGCCACATAACTGGCCATGTTGGCCGAAAAAGCCAAAACTAAGGACCTTAAATAGCGGAAATTGGTTATAAAACGACGCGTGCGCAGCGAACGTGCGACCCGGCTCACCCGTACTGGGTCAAACGCAAGTATCCACGCAGTCCCTTGCCGGGCACTGCTCCAGCGGCAGCGTGGTGGCCCCGGATATGGAGTCCAAGACTCCTAAAGTACCCAAGCCAGTGAAGGAGGTCAGAGAAGACACAAGGAACAAGGTAAGTCGGGCTCGAAGGACCAAAACCAACATGGCCGGCCATGGACTACGAGCACTTTGTATTTGGTTGAATGTAATTTGTTATTATTTATTATATTACGGATTTTGTTACGACTGTTATTGTTTGTTTGTATGTTTATTCTTGGAAAAGACCCGGGTTGCGATGAAATCCATCAAATTAGTTTTATAAAAAATGTGGTTCTTTTTATATTATACTTAGATATCTGGATCTAAGCATAGTGAATTGTTTAGTTAATTAGACATTTATGGTAGCATACTTATAATTCAATAATGTAGGAGTATATTATTGCATGTACTACAATTAGTAATTAGAGCGTTACTAAGTAGATAAATTTAGTATGTTTGTATAATAAATGTATGTTTTATAAGCGTAGCCTCCTTATCTAGAAGGTAACTTAGGTATTTTGATTGCCTAAATAGGTAGATAAAACTATCAACCGTAGAAATCATCACATAGATATCTTCAGATTAAGCACACACTTATAATTGTAAAATATATGATAATGGACTGACATACTTATACCAAATGTGGCTATTTTACAACGCGGCAGCGCCTATAGATATCTATTAGTAGATAGTGTGCTTTTTGCAGTGTTTTTATTAAGACTTCAATGCCTGAAACCCTGTTGTGTTTCGGCCCTGAAATATCTAATTCCTGTTTGAACGAATTAATTTACTTCCATTCTTGCTCTTTTAAAACTTGTCTGTATAACTCATATTATACCAATATTCAAATTTTCAGCAACGTGCAGCAGTGATAGCCTAGTGATTATACCGTTGGACTGCAACGTCAGAGGTCTTGGGTCCCAGGCACGCACCTCTGTCGTTTCGAAAGCTTGTGCGTATTAAAAATTAATTATCACTTGCTTTAACGGTGAAGGAAAACATCGTGAGGAAACCTGCATGCCTAAGAGTTTCTCGAAGGTGTGCGAGGTTCGCTAACCAGCAATGGGCAAGAGTGGTGGATTATGGCCTAAACCCTCTCAGTCTGAAAGGAGTCCCGTGCCCAACGGTGGGACAGTTTCCTAATATTACGAGGCATGCCTTTTAAGTTTTGTCGTTTGAAGAAAAAAACACTAAAAAACTAGAACCTTATAATACTTTTTATTGTTTTTCAAAGTATTCACCACGTAGCTTAATACACTTTTCCATTCGCTCAAACCAGTTATTATAACATTTATTCCACTCTAAAGTGGGGGTGTTCAAAATGGCTGACTTGAAAGCGTCGACTGCTTCTTCACCGGCCTGGAACCTTTGACCACGAAGACTTTTCTTAATTTTAGGTAATGTAAAGAAATCGTTAGGGCTTAGGACAGGACTGTATGGAGGATGGTTAAGAATTTCTACTTTTTCCTGCTTCAAATACTCAATCTTTTGACGAGCGCTGTGTGAGCTTGCGTTGTCGTGGTGCAGGATGATGCGTCGCTTTGAGTTAGATTTTCGAAGTTCGGCGATGACTTGTGGTAAACAAACTGTGGTATACCAGTCTGCGTTAACGGTTCTACGATCTTCAAGTGCAATAGTCGCAACATGGCCGGTTTTTCTAACAAACGTGGCCACCATCTTCTTTGAAGTGCTTCGAGAACGAACAACTTTAGTCGGCTTTGGCTCGCCTTGAAAGACCCAGATTGTAGATTGTTGTTTGGAATCAGGATCGTAGGCATAGATCCAAGACTCGTCACCACTGATGATGTCGTAGACGTGATTTGACTCTCCTCGGTTGAACCTTTGCAGAGTTTTCTTACACCATCTGACGCGGGCCGCCTTGTGATCGTCGGAAAGCAGATGCGGTATCCAACGGCAAACTAGCTTTCTCACACCAAGCGCTTCATGCAAGATCTTCTGAATGGTTGTCCCTGATATGCCTAATAGAGCCTCTATCTCTCGATACGTCACATGACGATCTTCGAGAATTAGTTGTCTCACAGCAATGATGTTATCTTCAGTGAAGGCGGATTTTGGGCGTCCTTCGCGAGATTTGTCACTAACACCAGTATGGCCACGCTGGAATTCTAAATACCAGCGTTCAACAGTCCGCAGACATGGGGCTTCATCACTGAACACAGATGTTAGCTCTTCAAAACACTGAAGCCGTGTCAGGCCTCTTCTAAAGTTGGAGAAAATTATTGCACGAACATTTTCCTTAGAAAGATTCATTTTCGTACGTAACCTGACAGATTCCAATCGACGCTGTGACTAAACAATAGGATTAATCCTAATACTTTCAACTGTTTTGAGATTCAAAATTTAAACACATTCGAATATAGAACAGTTCCAAATTCAAAATTGCCGGGAAATATGGAAACGACAGAACTTAAAAGGCATGCCTAGTATTATTATTTATTATTCAAATTTTTATTTCATGTGGTCTGAGTCATTCGGTTTGATTATCATCAGGTTAACTATGACAGAAGTGTAGATTACGATGTGATAGTTTGCCGGGAGTCGCCACTAATACTCTTTAGCTCAATAATAGATAAATAAAGCTCGTATACAAAGAAAGGTGCTGCGGGTGGCGGGGACTCGCCCGAGGAGTCCGGCGGGGAGCAGTCTAGTTCGTCGGAAGAGAGCGAGCAGAGCTCGGGCAGCGCGCGTAGCGATGAGGAGTGCGCGCCGCGGCGCAAGCATACGCGCACTGCGCGACGACACTCGCACCCACACCCTGCCACCAAGTGAGTGTACCCATCGCAGGAGGGCGCTGCGGGCGACTTGTAAGAGGAGTCTGGTAGGGAGCAGTCCAGCTCTTCGGACGAGAGCGAGCAGAGCTCGGGCAGCGCGCGCAGTGACGAGGAGTGCGCGCCGCGGCGCAAGAATACGCGCACTGCGCGACGACACTCGCACTCACACCGTGCCACCAAGTGAGTGTAACTGTCGCGGGAAGGCGCTGCGGGCGACTTGTCGGAGGAATCTGGTGGGGAGCAGTCCAGCTCTTCGAACGAGAGCGAGCAGAGCTCGGGCAGCGCGCGCAGTGACGAGGAGTGCGCGCCGCGGCGCAAGAATACGCGCACTGCGCGACGACACTCGCACTCACACCGTGCCACCAAGTGAGTGTAACTGTCGCGGGAAGGCGCTGCGGGCGACTTGTCGGAGGAATCTGGTGGGGAGCAGTCCAGCTCTTCGAACGAGAGCGAGCAGGGCTCGGGCAGCGCGCGCAGCGACGTGGCGCACTCTGCCACCAACTGAGTGTACTGACCAACATCACAGACTTTAGAATAAATATAAATCTAAGCCACAGACATATATCTATATGTCTGTGGCTTAGAATAGAATTAGTCTCGAATGTTAGAGAAAATGCTTGCGAAGCAGGCCCTCTATTCTGAACCCAGGTAAGGCAAGCGCAGGCTAGCACGGGGCGGCAAGGCTTTTCTAGTGCGGTACAAGTTTGTTAGCCTTAGAGATTAGAGCCTTGTACGCTTCAAAATAATTGTAACCGTTCGAACATTACCTAAGTAAATGTAAATAACCATTTTGATATAGGATCAACGCGATCTTTGCTGTTAAAAAGTAAAAAGGAAAATAAGTAGGCATGAAAACGCGTCGTGCGTGTACCAAGTGCGATAGAGTACAATGCCAAACATTGGTTAACTCAAAATCATTCTGTATTTCTGCTTCATAAACCTGTAATAACGAAGTATTAATTTGATAGGCGTACTCGCGTCGTTGGCCGCCAATGGATCTCGTGCCTATCGGCTCGGAGTAATCAGGATGGGCAGCGTCGGTTCGAGGAGCGAGCTGCCCGGCAGATGCGCGCCGCGCTCGCTAGGACAGCTGCCCTGCAGCTTAACAAGACGAAACAACCACCAGGTGCGTACAACGAACAATAACTGACGCTAATCGCGACCCAAGCAGCACGAATAGGTTAACAGAGGTCCCTTACTCTTTAGGCTGCCCAAGAACACTGCAGTAAGGCTGCATAAGCTTTTATGCAGCCGTAATAACTCTTATTTGGCCCCACATACAACCAACGTCTGTACAATAACTGCTAATCAGTTATATAAGAGTGGTACAGAGGCTGACTAAAAACTGCTTTAGGGCTCCAAAAGACACGTATTGCATAAGATACCTCCTTTGTACAGCTAAGGCTGTATAACGGAACCTGAATATTTGTCCGAAGTATTATTGACATAGGGATTGTGAAATATAAAATGTGAGATAGTACTAGGTACATATGGGCATCGATACCCAAATTTATTTTTTCCGACGGACAATAGTTTATTATGCAAGCGTTAGGCGCTCCATGGACGCTTCTATGTTGGTGAAGTCATTGGATCTACGTAGATATGCATCGTACGTTTGGCATTTTTTGTTCATTGAAGGTTCTATTTGATTTAATCTTACGTGATACGCGTCAATTCTTGAAATAGTGATTTAGTTGAAAAGTATATAGATACGTATAACAGAAGATTTCTTCAAGTTCGTTTAGCCAATCGACGTCGACTATTAACAATTGAATAATGACATCATTATTAAATTGTTAACTATTTCTTTATCATCACGTATTAACCAACACTATATTACGTTGAAGGATTCGATTAGGGTTGATTGGGGTATTATGGTTTTGATATTTTGTATTAACTTTCTTGCTGGCTATCTCGTACGTGGGTTTAACGTAAACTTTATGTACTTATATGCAGGAGGCGTGTACGCACGTCTTGAGGCGGAGTGGCGGGAGCGGCATGGCCAGCGTTCGCGCAACACTGTGTCGGCGCGCCCGCGCCCTCACCAGCCCGCCAACAAGTACAAATGACTTTTATAAAATAAAATTGTTTATCAAGATAACAAGTATTTTTATTCTATATGAGAAAATCAAAACCTTGTACCACAACCACTCGTGATGTGTTATTGATTTACTCAGCCCGTCCGTCATAGGTTAGATTTTTACCTGGTAAGGGCACCTTCAAGTGGAGCTATGAAAAGAAAAAGTAAACAGAAAAGGGGGGAGGTTATAAAAAAAATGCCCAAGATTTCTTCATTTTTCCATCATCAACTTCTGTGAGTGATTTAGATTGCAATGGTAAGTAAAGCTATTTATCTAGTAGATAAATTAACACACCGTGTGCTATTGAATCCAGAGATGAGCTTCCGAAACCGGAAATACTCCGAATAATAATTGTAGAAGAAAACGATGCGCGGCGACATGATTACAGACAGATCGACGATTCAGAAGCGTTTTAATTTATCTAAACATTAGTTTTAGTCCTCTAGTTATAAATAATAAAAAAATACTGTATTAATTTTATTCAATTATATTTTAAGATTCTTCTGAAGCACATTCTCCTTTAGATCTCCATCCGGAAATAGAAGAAACCCAAATCAATGATTCTAAGAAGTCTGAAGAATTTAATAATATAATTTCGTCAGATAGAGGGAATTTTGGTGACAGTCTTACTGAATGCGCACGATAAATAATTTTTAAATTGTGTCCATTTAAACCACAAGGACCGTTTCCAAATATTCAGAAACAATGCGATGGAATTTTTTGGCCTATCATTATTAAACTCTATGCTCACTAAGTTACAAATTTGTCCCCGCCAAAGTCATAGACCTTATACGTACTCACTAAGTCACAAATTTGTCCCCAAATACGGCTGGTTTAAAAAGTCCATTTTAGTATGAACACGTGATCTTGTAGACATACGGTTTGTTTGGACGAAAGATGGCGGAATTTACGTTCTTTATTTTGCTGTATAATACTTGTCATAAATCGTCTGTGAGCGTCGGCCATTCATTTTTCAAAACTCGTTAGAAAAGACGCGCGTCAACAGTTTTTACGAAAAAATACAAAAATTATTTCGATTATAAGGTTAGTGCATTATGTAATAACTGTATTATATAAATATGTATTGGACGTTCAGGTAAGTTATTTTATATAATTTGAATAGAATGTGCAATAAAATATTAGTTTTTCGTCATTTTCATTGTAATGGTAACGAGTTTTTTTGCGTTCAGTGTTTTGCCGGGTATATTTTGACGTAAATAAACATTTGTTTGTGATATGAGTGGCATTGTAATCCTAAAATAATATCCTTCTTTATATTTTTGCCTATATTTTAGATTGAAAACCACACATTTTTGTAAATATGTGCTTTTATTTGTAAATGCGCGATAGGTACGACCGCCATTTTCTCATACAAAATTGTACTTACTTTGAACATTGTTTTGTTGGATTATTTGTTTGAAATGCATAATACTAAATATTTCAGAGCAATATATCAGTATTCCACTATAAAATATCTTGTTTTATGTCACCTAAACACCACCCCCGTATGAGTATAGGAGACGAAAAAGAAACTAGGTGCAAACTAGATGACTTTCACATTTTACCTCATTTATCTTTTTCTGTTGATTATTTATCTATTTCAAAGTATGTTACAATAAGATAAGTATATTTCCTTCAAACTTATCTAATGTTTTTATCTACAAGTTTCAAGATCATAAATTACTTGATAGTACAAAAGGTCTCTTGCCATCTTATCATCAGAAAAAGGCCTTTCTTCTCTAAGGCGTTTTGGGCGATTATTTTGTTTAAAAGACATAAAACTAGATATGCTGATTTTTTAGCTACTTATCCTAGAATATAAAAAGCATAACTTGTTATTCCAAAGTAGCGTAATATTTTCTAAAAAAAATATTTTCATAAACACCCATTATTTTTTCTCGTATGTATTTTTAGTCTGAAAATGTAATTGTTTAGGGTGATGAATCAAATAAATGTATATACAAATAAGACACAGTAATATCATAGATGAAAATACTTTTTATTTTAAGTCAAAACATTAGGTAGTTTTTGAATTATCGTCGTTTTTATAAACCACGGAAAATTTCTGACCGCGCGGCCGCGACCTTAATGAGCATACTGGTATAACGTCTTTCGTCGCGGCTGGAGCAGAAGGGTTAATGTTTAAATAAGGCTGGCATAAAAATTCCAAGACCGTGGCGATGTTATTCTAATGTTTTAAACAAGCCACATTATTATCTGTTGGCCAGTATTGCCACTTCTGTTGGCTATTAGCAGATCGTCAAAGCAAATCGTACTCCGCTGCATGGGTTAACGGTGTTTCCGTTAGAAGCAATTTTACGCAATGTATATTTGACCGTGAAAACTCACAGCAGCATATTAATGCATCCTTATCTTATAATAATTGGTTACAGGGAAATACCATCGATACTTTATTGCAAAGTGAAATCAATAGTAAAAATACATTCTGGAGAGATGTATTGCATCGTATAATTAATGTTATAATGACTTTTTGGGGTTTATAGCAGTATCCGATGGCAGTGCAGAAGGACTTAAAACTGAAATTTTAAATACGATTAAAGTATATGGAATTGATTTGTCTAAATGTAGAGGACAGGGTTACGATGGAGCAAATGTTATGTCGGGTGTATATAGAGGATTACAAGCCCTTATAAAAGAGCATGCCCCGAATGCTGATTATGTTCATTGTGCTGCACACGCATTAAATTTAATTTTAAACGATGCTGCGAAACATGTTCCTGAAGTGGCGATTTTTTTCGATAATTAAGAAAAAATATATACTTTTTTTAGCAATAGTATAAAACGCTGGGCAACGTTGAGTAACGATTCATCTGAGAAATATAAAATTACCATTAAAAAGGTATGTCCTACTAGATGGTCTTCAAAGAACGAAGCTTTATTAGCGACAAAGAAAGAATATTTATTAATCATGAAAACTTTGTACCAACTAAATTTAATTTTCACTAAAAAAGATGAACGTGAAGAATGTAAAAATATAATTCACATTTTAGAGAGTTATGATTTCTTAGTGCTCGTCACATTTTTTTTTCACTATTTGAAATCATTAATCCTGTTTCTAAAGCTCTACAGCATGAAAATAATGACTTGCAGAAAGCTAGTATTTTATTAAGTAATCTTTTGAATAGACTGAGCGAAATAAGAAATCAAAATTCAATCAATGGTTTGCTAAATGAGTCCAGAGATTTAGCAAAAGAGTGGGAGGTAACAACTGTTTTTAAAAATAAAAGGCGAAAGATAACGAAGCGTTTTTTTGATGAGTTATCACAAGATTTTCAGACCCGGAATCATATTTCAAGGTCAATGTATACTATTGCTGCTTAGATATATTAATTGCTCAAACTAACCGCGACCCCTGCCAGTCATTATTGCTGCAATCTTGGACCGAAGACGTACCGCAGTGCGGGCTAGGGCGTCCCCCCGAGGCAACGCGTACCGGCCCGCCCCCGACGGTACGAATATAGGTGGAAGCGGCGATGGGGGCCGCCACCCATCACGCCGGGCCCGAACTAGCGAGTCGTGGGGTGCAGAGTGCCGAATAGGCACTTGGAATGTAAGAGGTGGTATGGAAGATAAGATGCATGAGGTGATTGATGTGATGAAAGAGAGACGCCTGGATGCTCTGTGTGTAACAGAGACTAAGCGGAGGGGCAGTGAAACCTGTGATCTTCCTGATGGAACGATGGCTCTGTGGTCTGGGGTACCGCAGAGCAGTCGTGCCAGCATGGGGGTGGGTATCTTGCTGTCCCGTCGCCTGGCCTCTGGAGTGAGAGATTATGGCCTGTGCGATGCGAGACTTCTCTGGGTCCGTTTAAAACTGGGTGTCACTAGAGTATTTTTGGTCGCAGCATATGCTCCCGTAAGCTCGTCGACACCCCAGGACCTTGAGAAGTTTTGGGATAATGTCAGGGAAGTTCTGGATTTGGCTGAGGCTAACGAAAAGGTGATTTTGTGTGGCGATCTGAACGGATGGGTAGGAATCAGGCGGCAAACTTGCGACGCTGCTCTGGGTCCTTATGGTGATAAGAGAGTGAACGATGCAGGTAAGCTCATTGTAGATGTTTGTTTGGAAAGGGGTCTCCTTGTGTCTAACACGATATTCCAGCACAAGGACATACATATGTATACGTGGAGAAGGAATGAACAAAAAAGCATGATAGATCTGATCCTGGTTGATAACCGTCTCCGAAGCAAACTACAAGATACGCGTGCGTATAGAGGCCCCACTCTGGAATCAGACTACTATCTCGTAGTTGCGCGGTTTAGTGGTCTGTTCAGGAAGTGGAGGCACTGGCGAGAGCGTATCCCCTTCGGAGACCTTGAAAGATTAAAGGTTGAAATGTTGCAAGATGAGAGCGTGAGGAGAATGTATGAAGACAGAGTCCGGGACAAGCTTTTGACAGCAGACTCTTCGGACTCAAATGTAGATGAATGCTGGAATAGCCTGAAAGAGAGTTTGGTGGAATCCGCGAAAGAAGTATGTGGTTGCTCAAAGAAGCATATAACAGCAAAAGGTGATGCATGGTGGGATGTCGAGTTGCAAAGCTCCGTAGAAAATAAGAAGAAAGCATGGCAGGACTATGTATCTTCCTTGAACCTGAATGCCAGTATGACAGAGATGAGGAAAGAAATATACCGGCAATGCAAGAATGCCACTAAAACTTTAGTGAAAGAAAAGCGTGAAAGAGCCAGTATGATTGAGGAGGAGAGGCTGGCGAAGAACTTCGAGAACAACACCAAACTCTTTTGGAGCAAGGTGAGAAAGGCTCGAGGTGATTCGTCAGGCTCCAGAATGGAAAGGATAAAATCTAAAGATGGTGACATTCTTGCAGACACACAAGCTGTGCTAAACCGGTGGAGTGAATATTTTGGAGAAATGTATGGAGATGACCCGGATGCTGATGCCGCAGACGTGCCCAAAGGCGAGATTGCGGCACCAGAATCAACGGAGGACATCACTATGGAAGAAGTTGAATGGGCGATAGGAAGTATGAAAAACGGTAAAGCTGCGGGAGTGGTGGAACTTGCGTCCGGGACGCTTTCCAGGCCCTTGCAAACCTTCGCTGGAGGACCGGTAGAGTCCCTACAGATTGGCGCCGCGCAGTCATAGTACCCTTGTATAAAGGCAAGGGTTCACAATATGACTGCGCCAATTACAGAGCCATCAGTTTGATCAGCTTGGCAGCCAAGGTGTACGGTAAAATTATTGAACGGAGAATGCGCGTGAAGTCCGATGGAATGTTGTGCGAGGCACAAGGGGGTTTCAGGTCTGCAAGAGGATGTTCGGATCAAGTCTTCTCACTCCGCAACATCGTAGAGAAGCATCTGGCAGTAGGGCGGAAGGTTTTCTGCTGTTTTGTAGATCTGGAGAAGGCATTTGACAGAGTTGTGCGAAAGAGACTTTGGGACATTTTGCCAGAGTATGGTATAGATGGCACTCTGTTGCGAGTCGTCCAGTCCACTTATGTGGACTGCAAGGCATGCGTACGGGTGGGTGGTAACAGATCACCCTGGTTTGACCTTAAAATCGGCGTCAAGCAGGGTTGCGTGTTGTCCGCTAGACTGTTTATAATATATCTGGACAAAAGTCTTCAAAGACTGAAAGCGATGAATGAAGGTGTACAAATGGGTGACTTAGTGGTAAACCATCTACTTTATGCAGATGACGCGGTTTTAATAGCGCCAACAGCCACTGATCTGCAAACACTAGTCACAGTTATGAAAGACGACTGAATGATCAATGGCTTACACTTGAATGTGAAGAAAACCAAGATTATGGTTTTTGAAAGGGAAGAAACCAGAACGAATGTAAGGATTGTGGTTGGTAACGATGTGCTGGAGCAAGCGAATGAGTTTGTATATTTTGGATGCGCCTTCAGTAAGGATGGGAAATACACCGCTGACATAGAGAGAAGAGTGAGTGCAGGGAACAGAGTGAATGGTGCGATGGGAAAGCTACTCGGGAGCCGGCACTTAAGCCATAAGGCGCAGCTGGCCATACATAACGGAGTTCTTGTCCCAACGCTGTTATATGGTAGCGAGAGCTGGGTATGTAAGAAGGAGAATGAAAGTAGGATAAATGCGGTAGAAATGCGAGCTCTGCGGAAGATGTGCGGAGTGAAGCTGACCGACCGCATTAGCAACAGCATAGTAAGACAGCGAGTAGGTATGAAAGATAGTATCGGTGTAAAGATGAGAAAGGGCATGCTCCGTTGGTTCGGGCATATAGAAAGAATGCCAGAGGAAAGAATGACAAAACAGATATAAAATGTGAAAGTGGAAGGATGCAGGTACCGGGGAAGACCTAGACTATCTTACCACGACCAAATAAACCGAGTCTTATCTGATGGAAAAGTCAAAGAGTCTCCGTAACCGGGGACCGTGTATGAGACGAACTATGAGAGTCGAGGAAGCCAGAGAGGTATGTAAGGAAAGAACCTGTTGGAACTCTGTACTCTCTGCCTACCCCGCAAGGGATCTGGCGTGAGGTTATAGATAGAGATAGATAGATAGTTATATGTTCGAAGTATTACAACCGGAGACACTTCTATCTTCTTCAAACGAAGTGATAAAAAACGCTTCAGGAACTGTCGGCTTAATACAGTCAAGACATCTCAGTTAATCTTTATGAATTAATTGCTCTGAAAACATGCTTAAATCTGAAATTCAAAAAATTCATTCCATTAAGGAACTCATGGAATTATTGCTGATAAAATTCAATAGCCTTGCATCCAGTTTTCCGGAGGTAATAACAGCATGCTTTCTATTCTTGACCCTTTCAGTTACAACCGCAACAGCTGAAAGAAGCTTTTCAAAATTAAAACTGATAAAAAATTACCTAAGGACTTCGATGGGACAGGAACGGCTATCAGACTTGTCACTATTGTCTATAGAGGCAGAAATTTTAGAAAATCTGAAATCTTCTTCAGCTATAGATGCTTTAATAAATCAATTTGCCGCAAAAAAGGCAAGAAAAGTGTACATTTAATTTGAATTGTTTGTGACTGAGCTAGCTCAGTTTCTATGAGGAAGTGATAACTTAAAATCAATAAATAATTATTTTAATTTAATGCAAGCATTTTTGTTTCTTTTGTGAGATATCTTTACCTTTCATTTGGGCCCCCAACTAATTTTTTGATACAGGGCCCTCCAAGGCACGCTACTCCACTGATTATTTTGCTTGGTTAGACCGATGGTCTGCGAAGTCAAAGGTCTCGAGTTCAAACCCAGGCTCGCACCTCTGTATTTTAAGTCTGTATGAAAAGTTAACTATCACTAGCTTTAACGGTGAAGGAAAACATCGTGAGGAAACCTGCACGCCTAAGAGTTTCTCGACGCTCGCCCTTAAGTCCGGTGAAGCTGTAAAGGCCTCGCGGCCAACAGCGTACATCACTCACACACACACACACAGAGTTTCCCGAAGGTGTGTGAAGTTCGCCAACCCGCACTGGGCTAGCGAGATGGATAATGGCCTAAACCCTCTCAGTCTGAGAGGAGGCCCGTGCCCAACGGTAGGACAGTTTCTTAACAGGACTATTATTAATATTATATATTATTTTGCTTAGTTCTACCTCTTCTAGTAAATACCTACAGGATTGATATAATCATTAAAATCGGTCCAGAACTGACGGACATATCGGTGAACATACATAAAACAATAGTAAAAAAAGCATACATACAGACGAACATAGAACCTCTTCCTTTTTGAAGTCGGTTAAAAAGAAATAGAGAGACCCATTTTGAAGATTCTTTTTGCATTGGGTGCAGTATAGCTCCAAGGTGATCCCATTTTAATTTCGTTGGTATTGGACCTTGACCATTGAAGATACACCAGGGATCCTTAACGACCAACAATACGAATGTGTAGATTGAAATATTATGCGTATTACGTCAATCCTATAGGTAAACTCCACGGTTACTCTTTTAAAATAAGAAATTACAAACGTTTTCATCTACATTCTGTTGTGGGGTATGGGAGAACAATGTAGGTTGGTCATCAGGTGAATCTAAGTTAAAAAAAGCGAATAATACTATTTATGAGAATGGCTACATGGTTCCCTCATTTACAAAAAAAAAGTACATATTGTTTTAAATTAATAGAAGGAAGAGAGGAAATGTTAACTAACAACAGTTGAATAGGTTGTCATGACTCAAGTGGAGCTGGAATAGCCTCCATCCAAGCATTTTTATCTTTTAAATAATCTTCTATTGAATAATAAGCTTGCTTACAAAGTGTTCGTTTTACACAAGCTTTGAACTTATTATTATATTAAGTTTAGTGACGTCAATGGGAATTTTGTTATAAAATCTAACACAGTGCCACATGAAAGACGTGTGAATTTTTGACAGACGAAACTGCGGTTGGTCTAATTTATTCCTATGTCGTGTGTTATAGCAATGCCTATCACCTAGCTGATTAAAAAGATCTAAATTTTTTCTAGTATACATAATGTTTTCATAAATATATTGACATGAGACCGTCATGATATTAGCTACTTTGAACAGTTCTCTTAAAGAGTCGCGACTATTCAAGTTATAGATGGCGGCCCTAATAGCCCTTTTTTGCAAGATAAAACAGACTCAATGTCCGCTGCCCTACCCCACAATAATATACCGTAAGACATGACACTATGAAAGTAGCTAAAATAGACTATCCTCGCGGTGTCCACATCAGTTAGTTGTCTGATCTTCCTTACGGCATAGGCAGCGGAGCTAAGCCGTTTACTTAAATTCTCAATATGAGGACCCCATTGTAACTTGGAGTCAAGCGTAATCCCTAAAAAAGATGTATCATTGATGAACTCAAGTTTCTCATTGTTCAGTATAACATCATGTACAGTAATTTTTATATTTGGCAAAGAAAACCTTATACATTTAGTTTTCTTGTTATTGAGCACTAAATTGTTGGATGTAAACCAGGTATGTAGTTGAAGAATAGCGTCATTTACTTCGTCAAAGTAATTAACATGCCTACCTACTTTAAAAATCAAAGAGGTATCGTCAGCAAATAACACTATCTTCGCTTGATTTTTAATTACTTCAGGTAGATCATTTAGGTAAACTAAAAATAGGAACGGACCCAGTATCGATCCCTGTGCAACGCCCATGTTAACTAAAGAGCCTAGAGATTTAGTTTGATTTATTTGAACACACTGTTGTCTGTCCTCTAGGTAAGATTTTAAAAGATTAAGTGCTTTACCATGGATACCATAGTGCTCCAATTTAAGCAGCAGTGTTTCATGTTTCACACAATCAAATGCCTTGGAAAGATCACAAAAAATGCCAATGGCGTCCTGTGAGTTCTCCCAGACATCGAAGATATGCTTTATTAGAGTTACACCCGCGTCAGTAGTACAACGCCCTTTGGTAAATCCAAATTGCTGATCGTGCAAGATGTTGTTTGCGTTAAAATGATCTAGCATTTGCATGAGCATTATCTTTTCGAACACTTTACTGAGCACTGGCAAGACAGACACTGGCCTATAGTTGTTGGCATCTTTACTATCGCCGGATTTGAACAGTGGTATTACCTTACTATCTATCTATCTATATCATCACGCCAGATCCCTTACGGGGTAGGCAGAGAGTACAGAGTTCCAACAGGCTCTTTCCTTACATACCTCTCTGGCTTCCTCTACTCTCATAAACTAACTTACTACTATCTCTACCTTACTAAATTTCATTATATTCGGGAAGACTCCTTGATCTTCGCACATATTAAAAATAACAACTAAGTGTGGCGCGATTGTATGTATAACGGATTTACACACTTTTACCAACATTCCCCATAAGTCTTCAGTTACTTTTAATTTTAAATCATTAAAGACTTTGATAACAGACCGAGGATTAGTGTACTCAAACCCGAACTCCACCGGACAAACAGTAATGTTGCTTTTAACAAAAGAAATTGCAAGGAAGAAGAGTAAGTACCTATTTGTTCATGCGCAAATACGAGTAGGTATGTAATAATAATACCGCTTTGTTGGCCGCGCCGGCTAATGTTCCATCTACTTCTATCGATGTACTTAGAGGGTTCGCGTCCTTTCTTCTAGTACTTCGTACATTATTCGGCATTTAAGTACCCCGCAAACGTAACAATAATTTCATTTTCGGCTTCTCTTTTAACCTCTCTACTCTTTCGGCAAGTAACATCCCCCCCGCGACCGCTCCGCCCCGCGGCGCCTTTGGCAGTGACAAATAACTACAACTTGCATAAGTACGAAGGACTCGCGCCTACATTTTTTTATATTTAGGTTTAATTTAAACTGTGTGTTGTTCTAGTGGCAAAGCGTATCGCTTGGCAATCATGTGGTCCTGGGTTCAAATCCTGGGTCGGAAAAATGAAGTTTTTCAAACAATAACTTTCCTTCTGGAATTGTGCCCAGTATATGGCAATAGGCTCGCGCCCTATTACATGGGACCTAACATCGTCGGCAAAAAGTGGGTGTACACAGTACACCTCTGCCACCCCCGTTGAGGGAGTATAGGCGCGACGGTGTGTAAACACCCTCTGTCCAGACGCTTGCCATTAGCATTCCTGCTAGCTTCGTGTTGGTCATTGTAAAATTACACACCTTTTTTCATTTATCAAAATTGATGCAAAGATCTTAGTTACTGGTGTTGGGCACGCCTCTGTATACAGTTGTTTCGGCACTATAAATTAATTTCGATTATCGAGGATCAAAGCAAAAGAAATTATAACGCTTGAGCACGCAGCTCGAGCGTTTGGTGCCTGCCTATAATCAGATTTTAAATTGAACTGGATTCTATTTCTTACTATATTACTCATAGACGAAGAATGCCTAGACACCGCATATAGCCGCGGTAGCGTGTCAATTTTATGTCGGTGTGAGTTTGTGAATCTGCGTTAGACTGCGTGATTAGGCAAGTGATTACTCGTACAGAATTTATCGATAAGAAAATTTATGGATAATTTATGATTAACAAATATTTACTTCATGCAAAACCGTAATTGACACATCTAAATTATGATTTCGAATTACAACGAGTAATTTATATAAGTTCGCACATACGTATTATAACACAAATCTTAAAAACGAATCTGTAAACATCGATATTAGTATGTACAATTTAATACACTAGTAAAGCCTCATTGGTAATGCGCATAGCGATCACAAGGTCTTCGGTTCGAATCCTATGTCGGAAAATAGTAACTTATTCGATAAAAAAAATCTAGTCCGGTATCTGACACTGTGCTCGGTATAATATCAATAGACTCATCCTCTACTACATGAGACCTTACATTGTTGAACGACAAGTGAGTGTACACAGTACACCACTCCCACTCCCGTATAGGCGTAGCGGTGGGATTCTAATTCACGAAGTACAACAGTTCCATCACACGGACATCAACATGTTTTTCAGGGTTCAGTATTATCTACGTACGGGCATGGCATAAAACGCACCCTCGCGGGGTGGAGGGCACAATGCCAACTCATATAGAGGTCAAACCTCTAATCTAGGCAAAACTTCATTTCGCAACCGAGGATCTATATGCCATCTCAATATAAAACTTCCAGTGAAGTAAATAGTTTA
The DNA here is from genome assembly GCA_905147815.2 of Phalera bucephala. Lineage (NCBI taxonomy): Eukaryota > Metazoa > Arthropoda > Insecta > Lepidoptera > Notodontidae > Phalera > Phalera bucephala. The sequence goes on from LR990629.1 coordinate 12,140,296, forward strand.
ATAAGCGTTTTATTTCAGGTAAAACGCCATTATAGTTAAAGATGAAATAATCATAAATACATATCTAGATATCCCACCCCCGATTGGGGAATATAGACGTGACGGCGTTTATCTAGATATCCTATCCTTACTAAATTTCATCCAAATACGTTTAGTCATTGTGACGTGAAATAGGAATGGTTAATGTTTCAGTATTAATTTAGTAATATCGACAGTAAGCGATAGGCGCTGTAGGACATCACTAGTGGAGAAGCGTAAAATGCATATTTGAAATATAAATTAAAGCTTTAAACTCACAGTTAATTATCACCGTATATTAATTATAGGACGTCAGTGATGTATATCTTTAATGTTAAATCCATAATTTTGCTGTGAAAGTTCCCTATAATATAATACGAGGCAATAAATACATGTGTGAAATGATAATTTAGGATTTTTCACTCCTCCTTTGGTTGTCCTTGATTGACAAAATACAGCACAACACGATATAATTTCACTGTATTAAAGTATATTTAGTTATCACAATGATTTTCATTTATATTTTAATCGTTGAAACGGACGGGGCGCATTTGTTATGGCCTAACCACAGGTCACAACGGGCAACCAAGCACATGCACAGGGCGACGTTGCCAACCTTACAATAGCTTTCTCATTCACTCAAAATGGTGATCCGTGTAATTGAGAGAAAAAAGACAATGTGTTGAACGATGACCGGCGGAGCGGCAACGTCGTATGACTCCCTCCAGGTAATTTTAGCTTCATGGCCTAACCACAGGTCACAACAGGCAACCAAGCACATGCACCGGGCGACGTTGCCAACCTTACAATAGCTTTCTCATTCACTCAAAATGGTGATCCGTGTAATTAAGAAAGAAAAAAGACAATGTGTTGAACGATGACCGGCGGAGCGGCAACGTCGTATGAATGACTCCCTCTAGGTAATTTAAGCTTCATGATAATAATTGTCTAATTTGTAATCTGTAGTCATGCCTATAAGTAAATAAATAAGTCTCCAGCTTGCCCCTGTAGGAAGGGCGAATGGGTGACCGTAGTCTCCCTACTTACGACGATCGTTCCCGAATGATCACGAACGTAGTTTTGGTTACGGTTGTAATTTTTCTCTAGTTTTCTACCGAAATCGAAATTAGACCAAATCTTGCCGAAACCGACACGTCCGTTCCGTTTGGACACTAGATCCTTATAACAGGTACTACAAATGAAATGCTCATCTTATTCACAGATGTTTATTGTGTCTTATAACTAGAAGCGCAATCTGTGCGGGAACTGGCTGGAGCGCAGGCCGAACGCGGACTTGAGGTAGCCTCGGAGGATCTTCTTGTCGGCGCGCTTGCCTATCGCCTTCACCACGGCGTCGTCCACGAGCTTCTGGTCTGACTTGCGCTGTTCCGATGGGACGTATTTCTGCGAGAACAAAAATGCTTTGGGTTATGTATGATTGGCATTGGATTTATAAAAGTTCCCAGGGGTGGTATCAATTCCAGTTTATATAGAATGTTGTGATAATTCATTGCACTTTTTTCATAAAGCCTTTGGACAACATTTGAAGAGCTACCCCCCACCAGGCGGTTTTAAGAGAACTATATTCGCTATTGTTCCTAAGAAAAGGTGTCTCAGTCAGGTGTCGCATGTTTAGATGGATATATTTTACAATTGTGGTAACATTGAGATGAAATTATAAATTGCATACAGAAGTCAATAAAACTAGACAATACTATAAAGCGTGTGTTACGCAATTGATGAAGTTAGTTTGAAAATTAACATCTGGGATACATTTTATAAGGGTTCTAGATAACTAAAATCAGTTTATACCGTTCCACTGGCTAGTGGACTTCCCTCACAACTTTATGTGAAAAAGAAAAGGTGTCTGTATCTACACTGCATCTCCACCATGCAGATGCAGTGTAGATTGATGGAAGCCAGAAAACCATAATGATTATTTAAATTGGAAAGATCACACTTGTACTACTAATCCACTATTCTACACTAAAACCACTTGCCTCTTTCTTGGTGGCGAAGATGTCTTCACCCTGCTTGCGCTTCACGCTGCGCTTGACAGACTTCTTGTTCTTCTTGAAGTAGTCATCATTCAGGTTCTCGGGCAGTTTGAAGTCGCCCAGGTCGATCCTTGTGGACGTGCCGATCACGTAGCGTTGTGGAATGCGGCGGAGGGGGCACGAGTTGAACTGTAATACAAAGAATAATATGTTGTAAGTTACAGGCCATGTAGATGTTGAATATTATGTTTCGACTGTAGGCTGCATAATGTACTAATTTAGGAGATATTTTTGATAGAAACATGGTGTTGAAGTTACAAATAGCTTATTCACTTGTTATATATGTACCTCAGTCAATAATAATGGAGCCCTTATAAGATCACTTTGATGTCCATTTGTCTGTCTGTCCAACAATTAGGGCCCCTTTTTCTCATAAGCAGATAGAAGTAAATATTAAGTTTTACAGTTCCTAAGCAGTATCAAAAACAGCCCAGAGATAACTTGAGATATGAACAATGGTGAATTATAGTATAACCGAAGATCACTGGGACAAACGAGTTCTTGAGTAGAGACCACAGACTGGCAAACATAATGCAGGACAACCTCAGGCTAGGTGGAGCGATGACCTTTGTAGGGCGACTGGCAGAATCTGGATGCGAGTGGCCGAGGATCGTACCCGGTAGCGTGCACTTGGAGAAGCCTATATCCAGCAGAGGATTGCTATAGGCTGATGATGATGATAGTATAAGGCCATACAGTTACCACTGCTGGCTAAGCAAAGGCCTCTTACACAAATTGAGATGAGAGAAAATAGGGTCCAAAGCAGATTGGTGAAGACAGGTGTGCCTAACCTTACAATCTGCCCAGTCTCCTAAATTCAAGCTAATAGCCATAACCACTGTATTAACATGTCTTCTAAAGCATGGAAGAAGTATAAAGATATAATACATACAGCGAAGGGTCCAGTGATGAGCAAGAGTCCACTAGGCAGAACTCCAACGAGCACGACGCGCTTGCCGGAGTGGCGGCCAGCCAGCAGGATGCAGACCGTGCCGGGGGTGAGGTTGGGCCTCGTCCTACGCACGTGCTTGCTGAACGTCTTGTGGTGGGAGCGCTTGCGGATTCTGGGGAAGGCAAATAATACTGGTTCAGTATATTATGTAAAACACCATCACACTTGTATTCTCCAGAGGAGGGCCGAAACCCTCCCTTGGGGACATCACATATTAGTCTGCATCTGCGCATTGGCTAGTTACTCTCTCATTATAAGTAAAACTAAAGTTAGAATTTAAAAAAATCCTGCTCAAATGAATCAGAAGAAAACTCTTGATCAAGTAAGACAAAAAAAAAACACAATTAAAATTGGTTTATCTCTTTAGGAGCTATGATGCCAGACACACATATATTCACATGTTAAACTAATTAAACCCCCTTTTTTATGCGTTGGGGGTTAAATAGGAAGATATGTAGCACATAGCCAAAAATAACTGAGTATAAACAGACAACTTTTTTGACACAAGCCAGTGGTTTAACAAAAAGGTAAATTGGCATGCATTAAGTCCATTTCCTTATAATAAACTAGCCACCCGCCTGGCTTTGCATGAGTAAATTATAATGAAAAATCTTTCTCTTGAAACACTCCATCCATTGTTGAAAACCATATGCTATCCATTCAGTAGTTAGTTTATCGCGTTCGGACAGACAGACAGATGCGGTGAGGGACATTGTTTTATATGTAGTGGAGTAAATGACCGAAGTTGGCGTGCATTAGGGAGCATAGATAGGCTATTCTGCTCACTGGATTGAATAATTGCAGGTTTGAACCTACTAGTGACAATTTTTCCTAAACTACAGAAGTTTCTTTTGATCTAGGTATTTTTGTATATGAATATCATGTTTCGAAATGCACACACAAAACAAAAACCTAATCTGCTTCAAATGTAATAATCACCATTTCGATGGATAATTTAGCATAGTGGTTAAGAGCTTAAGCCACTCTGCCCACTGTGTCTGCTAGTCGCAGGCTCGATCCTGCATGGGACAAATCTTTGTGTGATTATTAATTTGTTCTGGTCTGGGTATTTGTGTATGTGAATTTTCATGTTTGTGAACGCAACCACGACCCAGGAATTAACCCTAGCATGGAGCTACGTTTTTTTAAAAATAAATAATCAATTATACATTTTAAGCACGTATAAATCAATACACTATTTCAAAGAACTTCCTCATACTCTATTTACTATTATAATAGCTACAATCATTTAGGTCTTCACACTTAACAAATTATTATTACTATTATCTAGCCGTCGGTGTCCCACTGTTGGGCAAAGGTCTCCCTCCATACTTTCCACTCCACTCTGTTTGAAGCAATTAAGGGCCAATCACTCATGAAGATGTCCAGTTTGTCTCGCCATCTCCACATGGCTCTGCTGCGATATTTCAAAATTAGGAGGGACCCATTTAGTTATTATTTTAGCCCACAATGTGTCTGGCATGCGGCAGACATGGTCAGCCCAATCCCATTTTAGCTTGGCAGCTTATTGATCAACATCAGCTATTTGTCATGGAACGCAGTACACTATTTCTGACATAGTGGATAAGACTTAATAAATATTAACTTTAAATGTTTTTAAAGGCTCATTATACAAAAGGTTAATAGAAAGAGTTCAAAGGTTCAAACCCTAAATTAAACTGGCACATTTAACAATATTTGCTGCTATTGTTAATGGGTTAATTCAAGTGTAAAATTAATGAAAAACTTCTCCTTACATACTTAACTTACTTAATGAGTTACAGTCTATCCTATAAAAATTAATACATGTATTCCAGTCCAATTGAAAACAGGTACAAAAGGTAGTTACTAGCTAAACTTACACTACACAGACTGGAACAAAGATCTGTTCAGAGTAAAATCCATGATGATCGAGGAAGCTTAGCAGCCTACACTTTGTTCAATAGACCATACCATCATCTTTATATTTTAACAATCATTATCTATGTATCAATATCATCACGCCAGATCCTTTGCAAGTAGGCAGAGAGTACAGAGTTCCAACACCTTCCCTTACAGACCTCTCTGATTTCCTCCATTCTCAGTTTGTTTTATACATGATCACTGGTACATCATACATGGTTACGGAGACTGTGATAAGGTTAATTTTAACGTACTTGTCCTGAGTGGGGTAGAAAGATCTTCTACTGCGCAGCAGGACGGTACGGGTGCCTCCATTCTTTTCACCACCGATTTGCTTCACAGCCACAGTAGGTTTTTTCGGCTTAACAGGCTTAGGGTTCTTCTTGCCCACAAACTTGTACTTAGCCTGAAATAAAGTTTGTTTCATTAGTATGATAGTTGTGATTTTTAGTATTACTGAAGTCATAGTATTTCTCGATTGTTATTTCTTGCTAAATGATCAGTTGTTTTAGCTCATAACAAATGAGTTTGTTGACATAATCTATTTAGTTTTAACTACAACTAATGTGACAACTTTGCTTACTAAATTTAAGACAAAAAGTTCTTGATTTTCGGACAAGCACCATTGAGGTTACGAACACCTTTCATCGTTTTATACTTAACCAAAAATTTAACTTACTCAGGTTAGTCCGAAACAAATTTAACATGAGACCTCATATTAGACATGAATCAATTTTTATCACCATATTATGAGCGAAAAGTTTTAATTACCTTCTTGTGGAACATAGCTGTCTTCGAGAATCTGACAACTCCATTGCCCAGGTCATAATTCCTCGGTTTGCCAACTTTGGCCTTGGTGACTCCGCCCGCGGGCGCTGCGGCGGGCTTAGCCGCCGCCTTAGGCTGTGGTGGAGCCATTTAAAATCTGCGCAAACAGAAATACAATCTTACAAACAATAACCCACCTGACTTTAATTTTTAGGTTAGGTTCCTCTTTAACACGTCCCCTCGCAAACAAGTGATCATAACACTTTCATATACTATGTAACACCATATTTTTTATTATAACTACACAAGGAAACCTGAATAATCACAGTATTTGCACTAACACTTGGTGAACGTCAAAACTTTGAAACTAATTTATCAATATTTATGGTGTTGATGAAACAAAAATATAACACAAAATCACTTGTTTGAAGGATATCGTATTTATTTCGTGTGTCGGAATATAAAAAACTTGTTGGGTTTAAATATATTGGATTGGATTTATTTTCTTTGAAAATAACATCAACTCACATTCCAACCGGGATCAAGAAAAAGAATTTTTTATAGAAGTTTTAATCTATGGTTGCATATACAATAGAGTAGTATGTTAGTAGAAACGTAATCGATAGGTAGTTGATTACCGGTTTTTTAACTTGATTTTAAAGCACACTAATAATTCGAAGTGATTTATAAATTTCATTTTTATGAACTAAATAAATCTCGGAATTATAATACAGATTTTATGGAATTTTATTTCTTTCATCTATCTCCCCTACCTACCTCTGTGTGTTAGAATACTATTTGTTAAAATGAAAAAAATATTAATAACTATTTTCGATCTATATTTTATATGAATAACTCAACAAATAAACAGTGTATTTCGCTAACTTCAAGTAATAATAGGGCAGCAATAACGGTATATTATAAAAATAGGTATATTGTCACTACTAGTGCTGAAATTATTGCTATTTTATTTTAATTTAATCACCATGGGAATACTTAGGATTCAGCCTGTTAATTGCTATTGCTATGCTAGTGGTAGGAGCCAAAAAAATACTTGTAGTTAAAAAAACCTATAACTATTTCAAGGTAATTTTGAGTGGCTACAATATGGTGGTAACAAATTCAACTACTCTACCTCAGAATGGTTTCATTAGTATTACTTTATTTGTGTTCAGGGTATCGACCAATGGTGTAAGTATTATGCAATCGTTTCCACAGATGGCGCGAGTTGCGGGAAGAGTTTTTAAGTGCACCATAGCCATAAAGCGCAAAGTTAACAGTTCAACGCAATGCCACTAGATTCCATTTTTAAAAAGAAAGTTGCATTTTCTTAAGATCAGTAAAGCTATAATAGAAGAATCGTAATTATGACCTTTTCTCTTCAATTTATTCCATATTTTATTGCTGTACTTTTAAACGGCTACCTGTTCATTATGTTAATATCGTAATTTATTAATTGTCGTTGATATGTGACTGAAAATCCTTCGTTAAAATTTTAGTTTCTTCGTGAATACTATAAAAATAACCCCATATAGCGTTAGTTTGCCAATATAATATATTATAATTTTACTATTTTTTATATACGGCCTATTCTCACTAGGAACTTTATATAACACACGCTATTATCTACAGATAAACAAATATCCAGAAATCTGAAATCTTTCCGTATGTAATATAATAAAATATTAGCCCTGTTAAAAAACTGCCCCACGGTTGGGCACGGGCTTCCTCTCAAACTGAGAGGGTTTAGGTCATAGTCCACCACGCTGGCTACGAATGTAGCACTTTCTAAATTTTACTGAATATCGACACAATAGGTAATCACAATAGGTAATCACAATAGGTAAAGTTTGACGGACGATTTCCCGCAGTGGTTAAGAGCTAAAGCCGCTCCGCCAACTATGTTTAATAGTCGGGGGTTGGATTCCCACACGGAACAAATCTTTGTGTGACCTACAATTATTTGTTTGGTCTGGGTATTTGTGTATGTGAATTTTCATGTTTGTAAACGCTCCCACGGCACAGGAATAAATCCTAGAGTAGGGCTACGTTTATTTTATAAAAAATATCAAGGCCCGCGGCCTGGGCCAGCTGTGCAAGTGTCGCATAAATTTATTTAGCAATCATACTCCTCGATCAATGAATGAAATTATAGCATAGCTTGCCAATTTACGCACTGCATACGAATGAATCAAAGGACAATGGCAAACTCCCATACATGGTTTTGCCTGGTATCGATTTGAAGCGTCTATTAATAAAAAAATGTGCAAACAATAGGGTTTCCATTACTTAAAAATAAACACCGAGAATTTTTATTTGAGACATCGATTAAAACTAAATATTAATATTTTAGTTGTAAGGTTATGTCAATATTCCATACATATTTATATATTTATATATCAAGACATTAAATAGTTAGAAATCATGAGCTATTTATAACTTTAAGGTTTCTAAAACACTCAGCGGTAACCATAAAAAATATTAAAAGTACCCATTTAACTTAATGCAGCCATACTATTTCATGTTTTGAGGTTATATCAATATGAATTTAATATGATATTACTTCTACCAGTTAGCATTGGGTCATTGGTGATTTGAATTTACGAGTCTTCTAAAAAGGGGTAACTTGCAACCATTAGAAATTATAATAGTAGGCACTACGTTTAAGTGTGTGAATGATGTACGCTGTTGGCCGTGAGGCCTTTACAGCTTCACCGGACTTAAAGGCGAGCGTGCAACCACTACGCTCTAGCTAGCCAGAAGCGCAAGAGGAGACATACTCGAGGGCGCCTCTTCGAGGCGCCCTCGGGTATGACGGACGGGTACGTCGGACAGTCGCTGTAGGGGGACGGGTGCACTACTAAGTGCACCGGTCAACCGCCGGTTATGGGAGGGGATCTACTTCTACGTCGTCGTCGTCGCCCGTATTCTGAGCGGAAAGAAGAGATGACAAAGCATCGGGGGGGTCGGTGAGAACATGTCGCGGCCGGCGGTGGCGCCAGGGGTCGGGGGCGGGCGGTGGCTACGATTAACGGATTCGCATGGGTAGATGCGTTCGCGAAGTGAGGTGTTGACGCCTTTTTAATAAAGGCGCGAATAGGTTCGAGACCTAGATCGGAGTGGAGGTCGACGTTCCGTACGAACCAGGGGGCTCCTACGGCTTTACGGAGGAAGCGGTTTTGAACCACTTGGAGTTTATCGATGTGAGAGGGGGCCGAATGCCCGAACACAACACACGCATAAGTCATGATGGGTCGAACGCAAGTTTTGTAAAGTGTCACCTTATTTCTAAGAGACATTTTACTCCGCTTGCAGATTAACGAATGGAAACGACCGAGCACAAAGGATGCTCGGTGACGGACGCGCTTGATGTGCGGGCCGAAGGACATGGTACTGTTTAGGGTGACCCCTAGATATTTGACCTCTTTGACCCAGGGAATGGGTCGGTCGAACATGGTCACTTGGCCGAGATTATTTCTAGGACGGCGCAGGGGTATCTACTTACTTTTATATGAAATTTGTAAAGGTGGTGGAGATCGAGAAGGACTATAATCTATCTCTCATCTCGATTTGTGAGACACTTGGCTAGCAGTGGGATAAAATTAGTTGATTCATTATTTTTGTTGTCACATAGTTACCACCCAAACACTGCAGCAAAATAAAACAGGTAAATTAAAAATGGTTATCAAGATTTATTTTATAAATATGTATTCTTCGTCACATACTACAGCTAAGAGTCTAGTTGTAGAGCGTGTTCTCGTGTTTTGATCCAAGACTTATATCGCTGAGCATTATGGACTTCAATATAACATTTGCACGCACATAATGCGTGTAGGTCTGTCACACCTTTTAGTAAACATTCGGATGCGAAGCAGCGTTCGGAACCGTACGATAATTATCGTACACATACGATAATTTTGTGCCTACGTACGATGTACGATAGCATATTATTATCGTACGCAGATTGTACGATAATTTCTATCATGATGCAAAATTTGAGAATTTATATTATTCCACTCATGCGCTGATAGTCTAAATCACAGCTGCATGATTTTATTTTGTCCAATAAACACTACCTATTCATATCCATTTCTTCTTTATAAATACAAAATTTTGGCGTGTTTCATACCCAACTTGCATGGGAACAGTGAAATTTTGTCTGAGTGAATTTTAAGCTTGGCGCGTTTATTGAACTTAAAGTGGAAAGGTAATCAGTTCAGGTCTGTACCACGTGTAAAACATTTGGGTTTCAGTGTTCTGTTGATTTGACAGCGGTGGTTTAAAAAAGATAAACTATAGAGTACTTGCATGCATATCAATATTACAATTTATATGATTTATTTATCTATAATAGACATTATCCTAAAAAATAAGATAATTTCGATCAATGTACGATAATTTTACGCCCCTGGTACGATAGTCAGTCCACTTCAAGTTGCTAACGCTGATGCGAAGGAGAGCGTATGCTAATTTAAGTGAGACGCGCTGCGAACGTAGCGACGTGCGAGCGTACAAGATGCGAAAACTTTTAGCAGTCACGTATTTTAGCAATTTTATTTTCATTTGTTATTAGCTAAACAAAGATCACATTCTATAAATGAATGTAACTGCGAATTATATACTATATAGTCACTACCACCCATAGAGGTAGGACATAAGTACCTCTATGCTACACTCTATAGGGCTTCTGATTAAATGTCAAATTTGGCAGCGTAAATGTCAGAAATTAGAATTGTCAAAAATATTAGTATTGAAAAATGGCTTCTTTGAGGAGCCCGTCTTCGCCGTCCGACGGCTACAAAAGGTTTAGTGATGATTTCGCAAACACCAGCATCAACAATTACGGGTCAAACGTCACAAGTAAACGAGAAGCTATGATTTTTATAAGCACTGTAGCCGCAAGATTATGTGTACGCTTTTGTTGTATTAACAATACATTTTGTGGATCATTTAACATTTTTGTTTTAATTTAATTCACCTTGTTCTTATGCATTTAATCGTTATTGATCATCTTTATGTCGTGCAAAGACATCGATTTACTCTTTCTGTAATGCTAAAAAAGATTTTATGACGCATCAAAGTGAGTCATGAGCTACATAACTAACCTGTGCATAAAATAAACAGTACGCTATAAGCTCGACCTAAATTGATCCTTGGTAGTTTAAGCTTCTGAGGCTTTACAAAGTGTTTTATAATCCACTGCACGTATGTATTTAGTCGCTTTCCCTTGCATGTTGTATAATGCCCAAATTAAAAAAATGATATGCACAGACAATTTTTGCACACATTTTATTTTTTAAGATTTTCTCATTAATTTAATTCAAACGATTCTTCAATGTTAACCAACATTTGTTATAATTATAATGCTAATTTGTATGGGTAGGAAGACATAAATTGACCAGTTTTTTCAAAGTACCTAATTAATTTGTAAAAAGTGTAGGGAGGTATACATTAGGAGTGAACTGAAATAACTTGAAATTATATTACTATTTTGTAATTTCTAAGTGTTTGTCTAGATAATGTGTCCATGACAGAGCAATGGAAGGTCTAGAATGAACTGGTTCAATTTAAATTGACATAACCAGATTACACCACTTGCGGTTCTATCAATAAACAGCCACCTCTTTGCTTTTGTATCATAATAGTTCCGAAGACTAAAAAACGGGTTGTTTTAGCTAACACCATATAGTTCAGTCGAATTGTGAAATTTCTAAAATATTTTAAAAAATGGCATAATAAATTATCATGTCGGTGAGAAGATTTATAGCTAAATGGTATCATGTTTCTAAAATAATCAAACAATATTTCCACTTCTAACTACACATATTTTTATCTATTAGTGTACTCAGTTTATTGATATGATAAAATTAGATTGGTACTTCGAGAATAAAACAAGGCTCATAGTTTAATAGTATAGATTTGTTTAATAATAAAAACATACATAAGGCGGTTGTAGCGCTGTGCGACCGCGGTGTTCTTACCGATTACCAAGGTTAAGCAGCGTTCGACTCGGTTGGCCCGAGATGGGTGATCGTTTGTGGCATTTTCATATTCGAGCGTCTTCGTGCACGGAGGCACGTTAAGCCGTTGGTCCCGGTTACCACTTAATGTGGTAGTCGTTAAGCCGAGTTGGAAGCTTTAAAAGGCGGCTTGATAAGTTCCAACAGCAGGTGGCCACAACCAATCCGCACTGGGTCCGTGTGGTGGAGTATGACCTAATCTCTCTCACCTTGATAAGTGAGAGAAGGTCTTTGTCCAGCAGTGGGCAATATAGGCTGATATTATTATTATTATACATGAGTAAATTATTATTCAACCAATATTTTTCATTAAAAACCAATGCATGTCAGACTCACATCTAGAATTCCATACAGCTATCACTTCACGCGGCGCGCCACGATAACTGTGTCATGATCGTTTAGTTCATGTTCGATGGACCTATCCCCAGTGTCAAACAGGTCAAGTATCTAGGATTCACCTTAACGCCACAATCTCTTTCTGACCGCATATTAAGCGAGTCTGCAACCGAGCCGCCTTTGTGCTCGGTCGTCTCTACCCCATGATATGCAAGCGGAGTAAAATATCCCTTACAAAACTTGCGGCCCATTATGACGCTATTCGGACAGTATTCGGGCATGCCGCCCGCCCGTACTCACATCGACTGCGGTCAGGCTGTCCAGTCCCGATTCCTCCATAAAGCCGCTGCTGTCCTGTGATGCATGCGGAACGTAGATCTCCATTCCGATCTTAGTCTTTAAGCGATTCGCGCCTAAATAATAAAGGCAACTACTCGCTTGTTTGCGAACGCTTCTCTTCCATCAGCCGATATCGCCACCTGCGGCATATTATCACCAAATCCTCCCAAAACCCTTACCTCCCTGCTTTCAGATAGAAATACCGCACAAATAATAATAATAATAATATAATAATAATCTTTATTCACATAAAATATTTTGACATAACCCTATGAAGTCCCTGACTCCTGAGCTAGGTTATATGACCTGTGTTACAGAAGTCAGTGTCTCCTCTCATTTTGGTTCGACACTATACAATTTTATGGAAATATATGCATATATTACATAACAATTTAAATAAAATATTATGATTTGTATGTGCGCGTGTGCGTGCGTGTGTGTGTGTGTGTGTGTGTGTGTGTGTGTGTGTGTGTGCGTGTGTGTGTGTGTGTGTGCGTGTGTGTGTGTGTGCGTGTGTGTGTGTGTGTGTGTGTGTGTGCATATGTAGTATATAATCATAAAACAGATACTTTTAATTCAATAAGTTTTCAATTTGATCGTAATCTAAATTTAATAACCAGTTTTTTATTTTTATTTTCATATCACGAGTGCTTAATGGGTGGAAATTAATACTTTTGTTAATTTTGTTGTATAAATATACGGCCATGAAACTTTGTTGTCGTCTGGCTGCAGCTGTGTGACATCTCACAGGTATACAAACGTATGGCACTGTACGTTTTAAAGTATAAGTTTCACCGTTATAGGGGGTGACTTTATGTTGTGTAGTAAGTAGTTGCTGTATATACAGTTGCCTCACTGTTAGCACCTGGCATTCTTCGTATAGTAGTTTTGTGGGAAATCTATACGGTTTAAACGCCATAACTTTCAACAACGACCTTTGCGCTTTTTCTAGATCAATCATGTACGTTTTGCAGGCACCACCCCACACCTCAACACAGTATCTGAGGACAGACTGTGCAAGTGCATAGTAGATCGTGCGCAGAAGTGTAAAGTCGGCTACATATCTTAACCTCTTGAAGACCCATATCAACTTCCTTATACGTGTAGTTGTGAGATCTATATGTAGGCGCCAGCTTAGCTTGTCATCCATAATTACACCAAGATATTTAACTTTTGTGGATCTGGCAATTATGACACATGAGCAATTTCTATTAAATGGGTAATCACATGTATGAGCCTTTACTTCTATATTATGTGCTAAGTTAGATTTAGTCAATGAGAAGTACACACATGTGGTCTTTGAAAAATTAAGTGTTAGGAGATTTGTACATAGCCATTGGTAAACTCGATGAAGGCCCATTTCTGCATTCCTACGAACCTCGTGCCAGGTCCTTCCGTGAAATATTAAAGCAGTGTCGTCGGCATAAGTAAAAATATTTCCATTCAGTAGAGGTTGTTGGCACAAGTCGTTTATATATATCAGAAAAAGACTCGGACCAAGGATGCTACCCTGTGGAACTCCATAAGTAACCGGTGCATCAGAGCTCACCCGTTCACCAATTTTGACCTGTTGTACACGATCGCACAGAAAATCCCTTAGGATTGCAAGAGCACTACCGCGAATACCGATACGTTCTAGCTTGTTCACAAGGGTGGAAATCGGGACAGTATCAAACGCTTTAGCTAGGTCAAGGAAAACACCTATACATTTACGTCTTGCATCAACTTGAGCAGTTACAAAATTCGTGAGATCACTAATTGCATCTACTGTACATTTTCCTGGCCTAAAACCAAATTGTGAGTTTGATAGCATATTATTGTGTTCGAGAAATTTTATGATCCTATTATTTAAAGATTTTTCTAGAATTTTGGAAAGTGACGGTAAGACTGAAATTGGCCTATAGTTTGATACTTCGTCTCGAGACCCACCCTTGTGAACAGGAGTTATAAGCGATCTTTTAAAAACCTTCGGAAAGATTCCTTGCCTATAGCATAACTGAACCAGTTGAGTAAGCGGAGGGACTATGATATGTTTAGCTAATTTTATGAGTTTCACAGGGATTAAGTCCCAACCAGTGGCACAGTTATTTTTAAGATTCATAATGATTGAATCCAGTTCAGCTTCATCAGGCGGAAGTAACACCATAGAGTTTAATGCAGGTCGTATGTCAAATCTGTAAGACGGATGGTTTTGTGTATTATAGATGTCAACAGCATCAGCTAAATGCTTACCAATATTTGAAAAGTATTTATTAATATTTTCAATATCATGCGCCGCACTTTCGTTGGAATGCAATAAGGCCTCAGCTGATGTTTTTGGTTTCGAAAAGTCCATAATTGATCTAATAGCACTCCATGATTCTTTATTGGTTTTTGCATTAAATAGCAAAGACCTTTCGTAATTTCTTTTACATTTTCTTAATAGTAAATTACAGAAATTCCGATATCGTTTATATGTTACTTCGAGAATATAATTATTAGGATCCCTATTATATCTTTTATGAAGTTTGTCTCGGTTGCGTATACATCGTAAAAGCCCCGGTGTCAACCAAGGTTTAATTATTTTTTTCTTGGACGGAATGTGACAGACTCTAGAGTTTAATTCAATAGCTGTAGTCAGCTTGTCAACAAATAAAGCAGTGGCATCATTGGCATTACTAGTAAGAGTGATAAATGAAAAATCTACAGTCTCTAAGTGCCTTACACATGCGTCATAGTCAATTCTTTTCGTAAAATTGGGCTTGTTCGGTTTAGAGTGAGAAAGACAGACATTGAGTATTAACATAGCATGATCCGTAATGGTAGTGTTATTTACATAAACTGAGGCACGATGTACAGTTTTTAACATAACATGGTCCAGGCAATTGTGTAGTCTTGTAGGGTAAGTATGACCCGGTAACATGCCTAATTCAGCAATTAAGTTTAAGTAAGTAGTACTATTTTTGTCGTTGTTATTTGTTTTTACATCAATATTGATATCACCTATGAGAATTATGTTTTTCGTAGAATTTATTGCACCAATAATACTTTCTATCGAATTTAAGAAAATATCGGTACATCGTATCGACGGTGATCTGTATGCGGCTAAAATATATATGTCTGGATGGATTTTGATCGAAAGGAAATTAGCTCCCATAGGTTCATGTTCTTCTATGGAACATTTAATATTTTTATTGACATAAATAACAATACCATCATTTTGGTTCAGGCATTTTCGGGTGGAATAAGTTATGTAATTGGGAATGTTAGGAATAGATTTTTGATCGTTCAACCAGCATTCTGTTAAAATAATTATGTCTATTTCAAATGTAAATCTAGATAATTCAGATACTAGGCTATCAAAGTTTTTATATACGCTTCGAATATTTTGGCAAATAATGTTAAGAGACTTAGAACAGTTATTAATGTGCATATTACACGTTTCTGAGTCATAATTATAGGCTGAGGCTACACTTATATTATCCAATTCATTAGAGATATATTGGTTTATATCAGTCATTGTTAAGATAGCTTAAGAAAGGAGCACAAATCAATATTTGATATTTAAAGTAGTCACTTATCAACGGCTTTTTGTCAAAATTTGAGTAAAATAGTGAAAACTTATTAAATGTTGTATCTCTGTGTATCTGTTTGTGTTGGTGTGTGCGTAATTGTGTAGTGTGTGAAACTGATCGTAATAAACATATTATGTAGAATATTAGATGTGTTGTTAACGTGATATAAACTAATAGCATAAATAATTTAAGTTCATTCAAAATAAAACAAAAAAATGAAAATACAGTTGCATTACAATGAAAATAGTAATAATATGATATGTAAGTGATTTGAGGTGCTAGTCACTTTGCCACAGAAAGATTTTTAAGGTCTGCCTCCGATTTGATGAGTATTTGTTTCTGGCCCTCTGTTTGTCGAAGAAAAACCTTTCCGAAGGATGTCCAGCAATACTTATAGCCGTGTTCTTTAGCAAAATTACGTGCAAGATGATAGATACGACGGGCTGTTGGTGTTAATCTTTCTGAGATATAAATAGGCCTGGCAGGTCCTTTTATTTTTAAATGGGTCGTATTTAACTTGCTATTTTTGTTTTTGTTATTAAACTGCCGTGCCCGCCTAATAATACTTTCTTTCGTAGAGGTATTAATAAAGTCAACAATTACTGGCGCATCGTCTTTCTTACTGACTCGAAAAACATCCCTTACATCATTTTGTTGAATTGGAGTGTTGAGTACATTGGCAACCTCCCTTATTAGTGTACAGAGGTCCTCCTTTCCCTCCCCTTGTACTCTAGGAATATTTTTTATTTCTACTTTTGTTAAAAGCGACTGATTTTCCACTAATTCTAATCTATCCTCGAGTTGTTGAATGTAAGAGCGGTCCTCTTTGCGTTCCGATTCCAAATTCTTAATTTTTACCAGCATGTCGTCATATTGTTTAGAGATAAATGTAATGGTGTTCTTAATCTCAACATTCTGTGCTATCACTTCAGCTATCGATGCTTGCAAGGCGGTAAATTTGGCTTCAGATTGTGCAGCTGTAGCGGATAATAATTGACGAATCTCGTCCATGCATAACAAGTCATCTGCATCACGTTTACGCTTCATACGCGTAGCGATATTTTCTAGTTCTATGTTACATAAATTAGCGGTGGATCTATATTGGCGTTCTATCTCGGGGTGTGATCCGGTATCCTCCTCACAGGGGGTGTTTGGTGGAGTGCGTTTAAGCGGCATAATAAATAAGAGTTTATAATTATATTCAAAACCTTAAAACCACCCGCAAAGCAATAAAATTGTTTACTTGCCAATCTGTTCGAAAAGTAAAGTTTCCTTGTCCGATGCACAGCGCGGTCCCGGCAAGAACGTCGTAAGTGCCGTGGAAATCGCGTCGCTTACGCGTTACAGCAAAGCACTTCCCAATATCCCTTATGGCAGAGTAAATTCGTTGTTGTTTTAATTTGTATTGTAATAATCTTGTATTTTACACTTTATAATCAGTATTTGATGCACAAAACAGTTAAAAGCTAATATCACTTGTCGATTGACAACTTAAAATCGAAACCAGGTGACTTTATAACAGCAGAAATACTTTAAATATAGGAAACAAATTGAATAAGGTATTGTTTGCACGGTAGCCCGAGAGCGAGTCAAAGGATTAGATACCGAGCTCACCGATGAGGTTGAAGAATCCCTTGCCAGCCGGTTGGTGCATAGCACCACGGCGATACACCTAGTATATGCCCTTGCCCAATCTATGGGGATAGAGACAACCCAAGTCGAGGCCGTTCCTTCTCGGAAGTGCCCTTGAGCTAGTTGCCCCAATGTCCTTCCGGCTAGAGCGTAATTGTTGCACGCTCGCTTTCTAGCCCGGTGAATTTGTAAAGGCCTCCGCCGACAGTTTGGATCATTCGTATAAAACACGACCGCTTATTTGTACTCCAGTGACAATACCCTCTAATAGTAGTTACACGTTCTTCTTCTTCTTCTTCAAGTTATGGCTTCACACTAATTATAAGTGTATTTTGCCAGTGTCCAGTGAGATAAATAATCGTGTTTGTTTAAATTAATTCGACTCCCCGATGAATTTGATGACAACGATGAAAATGAAATTAATGAAATACCCCACCCTGGGTAGTAAAGCGGTGGATACTTTACATACCAATTGCAACGGCCGTTTTGAGGGAAGTCGAAAAGGCACGTTTTATCACTTTGTTACAATTACCTTCACTCATGCACATATAAGAACACATAATGGTTAATATTTCACCAACATTACACATTATTAGTCGAAATAACACAAGTTTTGGAAATTAAAACAAATTGACAACACCACTCTTCGACTTCCCGCCAAAACTTAAAAGTTACACGTTCATCTCACAAAGATATTGTCACGGCCCGATTTCGATCATGTTGGGCTCTTATCTCATGACTGGTCTCTTGTCCGGTGAAGCTGTAAAGGCCCCGCGGCCAACAACGTAGATCATTCACACACACAAAAACTCATGACTGGTGTAATACAACACGATGACGAATTTAGTTTTTTTTTTGTACAGAACCGTACGCAATTCATGCGTTGTTTTTAAAACACTCATGCGAACCCTAGACCGAGTACTTACAAGGCGAGTCTACAATCGACTTAATTGTTTGTGTGAAAAAATAATAATTCTATTTATTTCATCACGCCAGATCTCTTGCGGGATAGGCAGAGAGTACAGTTCCAACTGGTATTTTCCTTACAGACCTCTCTGGTTTCCTCCACTCTCATAGAAATAAAAATAAGAATTGTTTCTGTTTTCAATAGACCAAGGTTACGTATTGTCGATATATGGGTCGCCATCTAAAAAGTGAAAACCTCGTATATGCAAAAAAAAGTTAATTTACTAAACGAAGATAAAATTGCGCCCTGTAAAGTTTTTTTTTTACCAAAGACACCTCCATACTAAGTTTCTTTAAATTCATATTGATATGATTTTATATACTTATACGGGAAATATTGGCATGATCTATTGTGTAAACAAAGTATCTATCTTGTATTTTTATTTTATTACGTAATATAATTTCATCCTAAGGTTCTTTAAAATCCGTTTATCTGTTTTAGAATGATCAAATTATAGCTATTCCGCAGGAGACGTGCTATTTTTCTGATTTTAAAGTTTATTATTATTTTACGATGTAGGATACCTTCTTCTTCTTCTTCTTCAAGTTATGGCTTCACACTAATTTTAAGTGTATTTTGCCAGTGTCCAGTGAGATATATAATCGTGTTTGTGTAAATTGATTCGACTCCCCGATGGAATTTGATGACAACGATGATAATGAAATTAATGAAGTACCCCACCCTGGATAGTAAAGCGGTGGATACTTTACATACCAATTGCAACGGCCGTTTTGAGGGAAGTCGAAAAGGCACGTTTTATCACTTTGTTACAATTACCTTCACTCATGCACATATAAGAACACATAATGGTTAATATTCCACCAACATTACACATTATTAGTCCAAATAACACAAGTTTTGCAAATTAAAACAAATTGACAACATCACTCTTCGACTTCCCGCCAAAACTCCTAGGATACCTTCATATAAAGTTTCAATTAAATCCGTTTAGCCATTTTAGTATAAATAATAGTTATCCCGTAAGAACCGCGTAGTGCACGAAATCATGTTTAAGTGATTAAATCAAATTTCAGGTGAATGCTTTTAACCACCGAAGAGTTTCTCGTGAGGAGACGAACCTGAGTCCAATATCGGTTTATGGAGGTATTCATGTGTAGGCAAAATCACACATTTTAACGTAACATTCCAGCTTGAGACTAACAATAATAAAAAAAAAGTTTTATGGTTTATCCCGCTATTATCCCGGATTGATTCTTGTTTCCGGGATACAAAGTATTTATTATTTTAAGTTGGGGTATAAGTTATTACCATATCATGGTAATACGTTTGGGAGTTTTTGTGTGATTGAAACACAAAGAGCAGACAGACAATAATTCCAGAAAAATTGTTTCGCCGTCTCTATCGATAAGGAAGTGTTTGTCAAATAATATTTTTAAAAAATATTCACAGTTTATATTCGGCTTGGTTTTACTATAAATTAATATGTATAGATGTGTAATAGGCTTTAATTTTTGCTGACAGGTTTACAAATACCTAATAATATGAATAAAAACAACGTTGAACAGTAAGGAAAGAACCTGTTGAATTTTTGAACTCTCTGCCTACGTCGTAACCGATCTGGCGCGATGATATCGATAAACTAAAATCTCATTCGCATGGTTTTTATTCTAAGGTAATGACATAGTGATCTATATTTATCTATATCAGACAACTGATAATACTGCTATCAAGCAGGGATCCTCAACTATTGGCGCTTATATATTGAGGCAAACGAGTGTTAATATCATCTCTTTTTAATTCCTCTAGTCATTGACGTTCCACCACAATGTCTGTAGTATATACCTACTACGTGATGCGCTGTGATAACGAAACTATTGAGATGTTTATGATAATAATAATTGTAGCCTATACTGTATTACTGTACTGCGAAAAGGCCTTCTCTCAAAAATCGAGGTGAGAGAGATATCATACTCCACCACACGGATCCTGTGCGGATTGAGATGTTTATAATGACGTATAAATAAAGCAGTAATATTAATCTTTTTACATAATTTAACATAATTGCGTTTATTTATGTAGCGCTATTTAAGCAGTACTTAGTGGTTAAGTTCCCTTAATTTTTTCAAGCTTCCGGTCTACATCACACTTGGGTGATAATTGCCTTAAAAACAAAGCAGATTGATGGAACCAGATCTATAAAACATTGCGGTGATTATTTTTTTTCTTTTTGGTGCTAAATTTATCGAACCTTAACAAGTTTATTAACATCCAAATGTTGATGACCTCTGTATTGCTCACTACATTTCCTTCATTGTGCGTCAGACAATGCCTATTCAATGTAGATATAAAATAATATCTACTAACTTAAATGTGCTTTTTTAGTGTTAATTCCTAAATTTCGTGTTAAAATTTACATAAGTTTAAAAAAATGTCTAAAGCAGTGTTGAGTGTGTCTGACAAAGTCTTTTATTCTGTGAGAGATCATTGGCACAGATTGAAATCATGTGAGTTTCGGCATTTTATACTAAAACCGTTAAGTACGAGAAGTCCCTTATGACTTATTATGAAAAATGTAGAACATGACATTTAGATAAAAGGACACCTAACAAGGTGTACTTGTCTTCGTTAAATCTTTGAACCACTTATGTCCTCGTTATTATTCTATGCAGATAAGGGACCTCTAGAAATGACACTATTTGAGTTTATAATCAGTCCTCTTGGGATCACCACAATAATAAATAAAACCAAGTTATCCTTGGTTTGAATACCTATCAGTTGAAGACAATTTTTTGTTAGAGTATGCTCAAATCACTAAACCAAGCGATTGTCTTCACAGATTTGTGGTTGTCATCAAATAACTGCATATTACCATCCCTAATCAATCTATATAGTATATCTAAAGATAGCAAACATCAGTGCAAATTACTAAGTTAGCGCTAAAATTCGATCGTTTGGCGCCGAACTGCGATGACCTCGTTCTCACCCCACGCTAACAATGGTGACGCTACGCCAGTTTCTATACAAATTAAGCCTCGGGCCATGCTGTGTATATTAACTATCTAGTCATCTGGCATTGGTGTTTTATTATCTGTGTAATCGATTAAATTTGGTTGGCATTCGGATATAATTTAAGTCCTTTGTCTGAAAAAAAATAGTTACTTCAAAATGATTAAGGTAAAGGCATTATGGCTGGCCGACAACGGATTCAGTTAAAGCGGCTTTAGTTATTTTGCTGTTATTGCTATTTTGTATTACACACATACACCGACAGGCTTAGATTCCCCAAGCGGTGCTGGCATAGGTGTACTGTGTACACCCACATTTCGCCGAAGATGTTAGGTTAGAATGTAATAGGGGCGATCCTCTTGCCATCATACCGGACACGAGACTCTGAATTGCTATCGAGAATTATTCAATATTAAATCAGTAATCTCTCTCATCTCGATTTGTGAGAGAAGGCCTTTGCCCAGCAGTGGGACAGTATATATTATTTAAAACCATAATAACATTTTGTACGACCTAGTATATTATATGCTATTGGCCTTAAAAACAAACCCTTTTAATGTAATACTTAATACTTACATACACAACTATGCGTCTCTATTCTCATCTATAAGCCTTTACTTTCTATCAACAATAGCTTTCTGACCTTTATGTAGCTCTGTCCCTTTCGTGCGATTAGTTGTGCAAGCGTTTCTCACGGCCACCCATCACTAGTGGATGACGTCATTGAATCTAGGAATTGTTCCATTGGACAAGTACATTTTTTTTTAATTAAGAGAGTGCGTGGGCTAGTTTCTCGGGAGCTGGGTAATTATAAAAACTTTTCCATCGGGGCGCAGATTTTTTTGTATTTGGTTTATTACCTAGCTTTGACCTCATCGTAGCTTACCAACAGATAAATCTATTGATAATGGTTCAATAATAATTATATATAGGTAGGAATGTCGTTAATATGTCGTTAATGTGGTTTTGTGCAAATATAATTATTTTATAGAATAATTTATTGATTATATAGGTTAATATGGAACACAAAATAAACACAAAAATGAACACAGAATGAATTTCCTTACATAAATCTGCTACGAGCTTTCTATATATTTTTAATTGTCCAAATCATAAAATAATGGCATACAGTATCGAGAACAGACTATAGTTAACTCACGGTAAAGCCATGGGAATGCTAGCTTAAGCGCAGTAGCTTTGCCATAAGCTCTCCTCCTATCAGCCGCTACCGCCGCCTGCGGCATATTCTCAACGACCTTCCCGATGCCCTTACTTCTCTTCTTTCGAATACAGATACCGCACACAGGATCAGACACCGACCACGTCGGTGAGGTCGAGGAATTCCTTGCACGCCCGTATAGGCCCTCCCTATAGCAACTGCCTACGCCCACGCCCAGGCCTACCGGCCGCCCTTGAGCTAGTTGCTCCCTTGTCAAATTTGCCATAAGTAACGACCTTGTAGAAGCTCTCGTAGCGCTGTAGTACGTCAATAATCTAGGTTTATGCGTTCCTTTCAGTCAGTCTGCGATGGGTTACCATTTGCGGCATTTTAAGCGTCTAGGTGCTTTTGAAAAGAAGCTGTTGGCCTCGGTTATCAGTTTCAGTAGTAGTCGTCAAGCAAAGTCGGATGCCTTATAGGCGGCTTGATAAGTTAGATTGGAACATTATTTGGTCACAGACCTACATCCAGCAATTCGCGCTAGGTCCGCGTGGTGGAGGTTGTTTTTTTTAACCTCGGCTTTTGTCCAGCTGAGGGACAATATAGGTTGACTTAATATAAAAATAAATAATAATATTAGCCTTGTTAAGAATCTGTCCCACTGTTGGGCACGGGCCTCCTCTCAAACTGAGAGGGCTCAGGTCATAGTCCACCACGCTGGCCCAGTGCGGGTTGGCGAACTTCACACACCTTCGAGAAACTCTTAGGCATGCAGGTTTCCTCACGATGTTTTTCTTCACCGTTAAAGCAAGTGATAATTAATTTTTAATACGCACATGCTTTCGAAAAGACAGAGGTGCGTGCCTGGGTTTGAACCCGAGACCTTTGACTTTGCAGTCCAACGGTCTAACCACTAGGCTATCTAGCTATAGATTGACTTATGAGTATCTAAATGCCAGGGTAACCAAAGAGCATTTAACATAGATTGTTCAGAGTCTTAGTCGCCCTATAAAGAGAAGATTGGCGCTATTTTACTGATCTCGAAAACAACGGAGCTTGCAAGATATTAGATAAGGTGAGCAGTTAATAATGCTATGAATATTTCGCACCTTCAGAACGGTATAGACTTAACACCGTCTCGCCTATAATCCCCCAAGCGGGGATGGCAGAGGTGGACTGACTACAGCCACTTTTCGGCAACGATATTAGGTTCCATGTAATAGGGGGCGAGCTTGTTGCCATATATAGGGCACAATTCCATACTCCGGACTCATACTGGGAAGTTTTCGTTAGAATAACTTTATTTGTACCAAGCGATGCGCTTTTCCACTAGACCAACGAGGCAGTCTACTTAACTCAATAATCTAAGAAATCGAGTTACGGTCATAGATGGCCTTTAAAAGGTACGCTCTATCTGGTGAATATTAAAACTCGCGTTTTTATGGTAGAATTAAGAGATACGATACTTTCCATTTCCCTCCTCTACCCGCGCGACACGATAATTTTACAAAAACTTGTTTTTTTTTTTAGATAAGTTGTGTTCTAAAGGTGCGATTTGATTTATCTTGTCTCTTTGCTTTAGTAGCTTTGTGTGTGAGAATGATCTACGCTGCTGGCCGCGGGACCTTTTCAGCTTCACCGGAAAAGAGTGATTTAGTAGCGTATGCTGCGCTTACCGATCACAAGGTCCTGGGTTCAGATCTTAGGTAGGATATAGTTTAAGTGTGGTTTCTTTTAGAAAAGTATCAGTAGTCGTATCAGTCGGATTCTGGATTTGTGCCCGATACATCAACAGGATTATCGCTTATTACGTCCTAACATCGTCGCCAAAAAGTGAATGTATACAGTATATCTCTGCTATTCCCGCTTGAGGAATATAGGCATGATGTTTATAGAACTTTAAAGTATAATAATAATATTAGTCCTGTTAAAAAACCGTCCCACCGTTGGGCACGGGCCTTCTCTCAAACTGAGAGGGTTTAGGCCATAGTCACCACGCTGGCCTAATGCGGGTTGGCGAACTTTACCCACCTTCGAGAAACTCTTAGGCATGCAGGTTTCCTCCCGATGTTTCCCTTCACCGTTAAAGTAAGTGATAGTTAATTTTTAATACGCACATGCCTTTGAAAAAACAGAGGTGCGTGCCTGGGTTAAAACCCGAGAATTTGACTTTGCAGTCCAACGGTTTAACCACTAGGCTATCACATTCAAGTATATTAAGAAATTAAATTACTTGTTATAATCATGAAAGTATCATTTTTATCTGTGATAATTTACAGCTAAAAAGAGGTAATAGTTTCATGAGTCACTAGGTAGAAAAACTATTTTTTATCTCATTGCCGAGTGCCGACATAATTGCCTGGTTAACATTGAGATAACTTGGTCCTATCTGGGTTTTATTATGTAAACTGCAGTTGGTTATATTTGTTTGAAAGTCCTACTGTTTTGGGTACAGACAGAACATAAGCGAGATAGATTTAGTAAAAGATTCTGATTTGACAATTTAAAGATATTGTTTGGAGATCTGTCACATATTTGTGAATCATAATTTGACAGGTCATACAAAATACATATGTGACCATTATTCTAATATTCTCAAATGAAAAACTTAGTACGTACTGACCTGATCAATCAGCCCATTCAAAAGATAGGGCAGTCAAAATATGCGTACTGCTGTACCTCGTCGGTCTAGTGGTGGTCAGCCGGCGATCACGGAGTTTTAGCTTCGAGTTTAGGTCCAAGAAAGTGTTGTTGTTGTTATTATATCCGCAGTTCTCAGCATCAATCCGAAATTGTTTTCTCGCCCCATTACATTAAACAACATTATCGTCGAAATGTAAGCATATACAGAACATCTCCCCCGCTTGGCGAATGTAGGCGCGTGATGGTTTTTTATATGCTCATTAGCGACCCGCATCGTCTCGCACAAATTATTCATAAATGGTAATACCTACGACCTACACCTTCCACTTGAATCAATCTATCGATTGGTGTAAACCGGATTAAAATCTGTGTAATAGTTTCTGAGATTAGAACGTACATACTTAAAAGAGTCGCGGCGGGCGAATGTAAAAACACTGTAATTAATTAGCACTAGCTTCTGCCCGCGACTTCGCCTGCATTGACTTTAAAAATGGAACCTAACCTTTTTCCAGGATAAAAAGTATCCTATATGTTAATCCAGGTAATAAACTATGTTCAGCCGTTATTGCGTGATTGAGTAACAAAGATCGAAATATCTAAACAGACAAACTTTCACGTTTATAATATTAGTAAAATAGGTGTAGATACCAACAAAATATTTGCTGTTCGTACCACTTACCTATATTCTATTCTTATCTTGTCAAATTATGTAAACATTTGCTTTCCTTGTATCGTCTTGAAAAACATCAGAATTACCTCGCGTACCGCCCGATGCTGTTAATTAGCGTCATTAATAGAATTTTATATTAAGTTATAATGAATACGATGCTTGAGAAGTTGGTGAGACGCGCAAGGAATGTGTCACGAGCCGTTTATTGGAGTGTTTATAGTTTAATGGGTACGTGCAATTTGATCTTAATTTCAAGCAAGTCAAGAGGCTTCATAACTGGTGAGCGTGTATGAGACGAATGAGAGTCGAGGAAGTGAGAGAAATCTGTAAGGTGAGAATTTGTTGGAACTTTCTGCCTAACCGCAGGGGATCTGGCAGGACGGAATATGTATATCATCTTGCCAGATAGAAAGAGATCTTATTTTGCGGTCTTCACCATCACTTTCGGCTCATTCCAACCTCTACAGGACATAAGCATCTTCCCTCACACCACACATTAGGAATGTGTGATGTGAGGTCTTGAGCCAAGTTTTATTAACGCATTTATTCACGTAATCGACCCATCGTGTGTGTGTGTGTGAATGATGTATGCTGTTGGCCGCGGGGCCTTTACAGCTTCCCCAGAAAAGAGGGCGAGCGTGCAACCACTACGCTCGAGCCAGAAGGGCAAGGGGGCAACTAGCTCAAGGGCGCCTCAAGGAGGAACGGCCTCGGCTTGGGCAGTCGCTATGGAAGAGGGCGTATACTAGGTGTCTCGCCGTGGTGCTCTGCACTGGCCGGCGGGCAAGTAATTCTTCGACCTCGCCGGCGAGGTCGGTGTCTGATCCTGTGTGCGGTATCTGTATCCGAAAGAAGGGATGTAAGGGCATCGGGATGGTCGGTGAGAACATGCCGCGGACAACGGTAGCGTCTTATAGTAGAGGAGTTAGGTTCGTAGTCGGCGGCGGCTACGATTAGCAGATTTCTATGATTGGACGCTTTCGCGAAATATCGGGTTGTCGCCTTTTTAATAAAGGCGCGAATAGGTTCAAGACCGAGATCGGAATGTCGACCCATCTTTACACTGGCCTTCCACGATTGCGCTACCTACCCCTTCCGTTGCCCCCATTCGGCTTGTGAACTAAATCATCTGTCATGCTATCTATTGCTACATTGCGATGTTTTACATAATTTAAAGTTTTGTCCATTGTCCGTAATGTAAGTATTTTGGTAAACCAAAGTCTTACATAATTTTTTTTAGCCTAAGGCTTAGGCCATTTTCAAACAAAGTATCTCTCGTTAAGTCCAACTATTAACAAATAATGTGTACATTAAAGTATTTTTACGCTCTTGTTTTCCATAATACTTGTAATGCGAAGCAATATCGTGTCTTCTCCTGTGTATTTTTAAATTGTTTATATGTGTATGGAATTCCAATGTATTCGCGTTCAGTTATAGTATTGAGAATTTTAAAGTGATTTCAGATAAGTTGTGTTACTAATGTTTTAGTAGATATGATATATGAATATATGATATTTTATTTATAAGTAGGTACTGGCCCTACGTGTGTGACAACTATGCTGAGAAAATCTCAATCAACTTTATCGATTATTGTTTCCATTACGAAAGTCCATTTATAAATTTAAAATAGGTAAATAGAAATCACTTTTCGAAAATAAATATTTATAATTTTAGCTGTCCTAGTTCGTTTAAACTGTTTAATTTATAACGTGTTTCATTAAAATCCATGCTTATATTATAAATTCAAACGTAACTCTGTCTGTTCGGCTGTTACTTTTTCAAGCCTAAACTTCTGAACAGATTTTAGTTAAATTTGTTAGGAGATAGATTGCATCCTTCAGAAGTACATGAACTATCTTTTGCCCCCAAAAATAACACAGATAAAGTCGCAGTCACAGCTATTATTATAATTACAACAATCACATTTTAAATATCGTTCGTTTCCTGTTTTAACTACTTTATTTTCGCTGACATAATGCCTAACATAATGTAATGTACGACGTAATTGGGGTTACTATCGCTTACTCATTCTTTTACTGAAAATCATATTACTTAACAATGTTTAAAATTAAATCTTGATGATAAAAATTAATGAGTTGCGGAAGTGAAAGGATACAGCATCTGGCGGAGGATTTAAACTGCCATCAGAAGAAATAAGATCATCAAGTCGTTCATACAGTGTTTCAGGACGGGGTATGGTTTCTGAAACCGGCCAGTGTGTTTGAAACGAAATATATAGGCAGCGAAGGCAAGAGTTGTCTCCATCATCCGTTCATATTCTCTGCGTAAACCAGAACAGATATTAACGGCATCATACATATAGTATTATATATGAACGGCATCTTGCATGGTGTGCTGACACTTTTGACAGCTCAAAATAATTTAACGCCGTTCTCTACCTAGACATAATTAGCGGGAAGTCGATCGGTCAAATAGCGTCTTTATTGTCTATTCTCCAGTTTTACGTATATACTAAGTACTCTATATTTTACGAAACTCCATAACTCTGAAAACGTAAAAATGATGGTTATGCACCGGATGACACTTTTGATATTTCTGTATAATAAAGGTGTCATTTTATGATGCCGCTAGGTGTAATATTATGCAAAGGTTTACCAGGACCGTAACAAAATCTCTTTAACAAAGCTGTTATAAGCTTACTTTACTGTAATTAGGGTATACACAGTTTATAGCGCTGTCTCTTTTTCACGGTAAAGTAACCTCTTAGATCTCTGATATACCAAAATACATATTTGTCAACTATGAAGTTGGTTAATTAACTATGAAAATGGGTTATAGTCATATTCGGAGGAAATGACCCATATCGAAGTTATAAAAATGTTGCCTGTTGATAGTTAGGTAAACTGATGGATTGGTGATTGTTCATCCGAATTTCTTGAGTTACTAAATGAGAATGAGTTCATCAAGATATTTTAGCATCATGAAGTAATTTCTATATAGTGACATCATTCAGTATATACATCTTAATAGGAAACACATTAACGTTATTTAACCTGTATACGAGTTATACAGCTGGTCACGGCAATGCCCATATATTCACGTAGGATGTTCTTGGAAGATTTTATATTATTTGTGAACTGTCTGGTAATTCTGTTTGACTGTCTCGTGGGTCTGGTGGCAAAGCACATCGCTTTGTGATCATGAGGTCTTGGCTCAAATCCTAGGTCGGACAGATGTAGTTTTTCTAACGAAAAATTCCCAGTATGAGTCCGGAGTCTGGAATTGTGCCCGGTATATGGCAATAAGCTCGCCTTCTGTTACATGGGGCCTAACATCGTCGGCGAAACGTGGGTGTACTCAGTACACCTCAGCCACCTCCGCTTGGGGAATATAGGCGTGACGGTGTTTTTTTTTTTCTGACTGGTTAGTTTAGTAGAGCTTGGTGCGGTTGGCAATCGAATTTTAACACCATAAAGTAATTTCTATATTGACATCAATTAGTATACCCATCTAAATAGGAAACACAAGAACGATATTTAACCTCTATACGACTTATACAAATGTTTACCACGGTAATGTCCATACCTTCATGTGGGATGTTCAGAATCAAATCAAATCAGAAGATTTTATATTATTTGTGAACTGTCTGGTTCGTTTAGTGCGGTTGGCGATCGACTAGGTCTTGGGTTCGAAACAGTGTTATTGGGGTTTTTATGTCCAAAAGTTATCATTAGCAGTCCGGAGCCAGAAATGATGCCCAGTATGGCATATTGATGGACGATTTGGCGCAGTGGTTAAGAGCTCAAGCCGCTGCGACCACTGGGTCGAATAGTCGCGGGTTCGATTCCCGCACGGGACAAATCTTTATGTGACCCACAATTATTTGTTTCGGTGTGTGTGTGTGTGAATGATGTACGCTGTTGGCCGCGAGGCCTTTACAGCTTCACCGGACTTAAAGGCGGTCTGGGTATTTGTATCTGTGAATTTTCATGTTTGTAAACGAACCCACGACACGAATAAATTGTAGAGTGAGGCTACGTTTTCTTTTTAAAAAAAAAGAAAATAGGCTTGCCCCTACTTTGAGAAGTAACTTCGTCGGCAAAATTACACTTGCCACTCACGCGTCGCTTGGGAAATCAACACATTACACTGTTTACTTTTTTATTTTATTTATTCCTGACGGGTAGGTACATGGAGTAGCCATCAAATGTATCTGAACACCGCGTGCAGGAATCAGTTGTGGGTGTATGTGTTATATTTCGACTCCCTGTCAATCAAAGTCATATGTGTTCATGTTTATATTTGGCATATTCGACTATTCAACGGACCCAAAAATCGTATATAGTCGTTTAGAGTAAACCCTTGGCCATGCAATTTTAAACTAAAACTAAACTTTGCAGCGGTAATGAAATTTGTTTCGTATGCATTTAAAATATTTCTAAATTGCGCACTAAAAGATAAATAATAGCATATGCTACAGCCTATAAACATTTTACCGGTCATAGGGCACAGTTTTTCTTCCTCTTGTAAAATTATGTCTTCCGCACACCAGACGTTTTCGTTTTAATGCTACTGCTCCACCTGCGACGTAGTGCGTTTATTAAAACGCTTACGAAGACCTTGAGATGCGACGTCTTAATTTGTAGCATCTCGTTTAGGGCGCATTATGATGGCGTTAAAACTAACGTTAACTTAGGTGTGACAGGAGTATAAGGTGAAGATATCTTTACCACGATTTTCATATTTGGAACATTAGTTTTGGTCCACGGACTCAGAAGTCGTTTATACTAATATTCATATTCGGAATATACAGCTTTGTTCCACGGACCTAAAAGTCTTTTATGCCAATGTTCATATTTGGCATATGTGCCTTTATTCGACGCGCTCATCTATTTAAACAATCATTGTATCATTTAAATCGAGTACGTCACCATGACTCATGCGTCGATTTACTTTCGAAAACACGTTTGATCCTTCACTAAAATACTGGTTTTGTATTTTTTACCTTTACCACATATTAGTGATACCGATGTGGCTCCCCGGTTTCGGGAATCTATAAAATTCGGGTAGAGTGGAAAGATGACAGAAAAAAAAATCACAGGCTCAACAATAATAAGGTTCCTACTAAAGTCTGAAACTTCATACTCTCTGCCTACCCTGCAAGGGATATATATGGCGTAATGAATGATGATATATAGAAGTTAGGTCCCTCTAAGGATCCCCAATAACGCCGACGTCTAAGGTATAAGTTTGTCGCGTCCATAAACCGACGGAACTTAAGAAAGATATCTCGATGTACCAGAAGGACCATCTTGACCTTCTTTGTTCCCCTCGAGACGTGCTAAAACAGGCAAGGCATAAGAAAGGGGCACCAAGGCGTGCCGTCGGAGCATCTTGGAGGCCCTTAGTCATGCCAGAAGTAAAATCATCGCAAAGGATAATAGTGTATTAAAAGTCTCAGTCGAAATAGCTCAGTCTTCCCCACAGCAGGTTACGAGATCTTTGGGAGATTACTTCCTCGTGAAACAAAAAAAGTAGAGCCCCGATAGGTAGAATAGAGTTCTATAAAACCTTATCTCATTATTTCTTTAGTTTATTTATCTACCATAACCTATGTACATACATGTAACATAAAAAGATAAAATAACCAATAAATACATGTAACATAAAAAGATAAAATAACCAATAAATACATGTAACATAAAAAGATAAAGTAACCACATCTCATCTATTTAGAATGGTTAGCATATTTTTAATAAAACTAATAATCATATTACCGGATGTAATAAAATCTACAACGATTAGTGTAAACTCAATACGCTGGCAACACCGCATTGTTAAGTCGGTTACTAGGTTTACTCAAGCAATGCATTCTGTTTTCTGTGCCACGGTTGTGTGCGGCGCGTTTAGTTATGGAAGATAAGGAAATTAAAAAAGAAATTAATGGATTTCAAGGTATTTATTTATAATTTTACATATTTACAGTGTGTTCTTTAAATACTGTGGATATATGTATTCTATTTCTTTATATCATATTGTTTTTATTTTTTTTTTGATACCGGATCTGTAAGTTAGGTAAAAGTATACCTACTTGTACTACTTACGTTGTAATTTTTTATAATTCATGAGTCCATGAACTAAAATGGACTGCCGCGTTCATCGGTGACTAATTGTAGCTTTGAATATTTTATTAATAAACTGTTTTATAAAGCTATCTGTTAATTTTAGGTTTTTAATGTTCTTTTTGAAAAAATATAAAAAAAAACTCCATTTATAAGTAAATTTAAATTTAAAGAGACGTAATCCTAAGCTTAATCTTAAGACCGTTTAAAATAGGTGGTTATTATGATAAGTGGTCCATCTATCTATATCATCACGCCAGATCCCTTGCTTGCGGGCAGATAGTACAGAGTTTCAACAGGTTCTTTCCTTACAGACGATAAGTGGTAAGACTCGAAATCTTCGAATCCATATTATGTCCAAATCTAGTTATAAAAATGTAGAAACTAAAAATAAGAAAGTAATAATTTGCACATCCGAGAAATTGAACCTGTCGCTCTCTACACTGCCAGTGATGATCCATAGGTACTATTGACAATCCCGTTAAAACAATTTTGTTTAAAAATCTATCTATGACCTTACGCCAGATCCCTTGCGGGGTAGGCAGAGAGTACAGAGTTCCAACAGGTTCTTTCCTTACATACCTCTCTGGCTTCCTCGACTCTCATAATTCGTCTCATACACGCTCGCCGGTTACGGAGACTCTTGACTTTTCCATCAGATAAGACTCGGTTTATTTGGTCGTGGTAAGATAGTCTAGGTCTTCCCCGGTACCTGCATCCTTCCACTTTCACATTGTATATCTGTTTTGTCATTCTTTCCTCTGGCATTCTTTCTATATGCCCGAACCAACGGAGCATGCCCTTTCTCATCTTTACACCGATACTATCTTTCATACCTACTCGCTGTCTTACTATGCTGTTGCTAATGCGGTCGGTCAGCTTCACTCCGCACATCTTCCGCAGAGCTCGCATTTCTACCGCATTTATCCTACTTTCATTCTCCTTCTTACAAACCCAGCTCTCGCTACCATATAACAGCGTTGGGACAAGAACTCCTAATGTAATTATATTATATTGTTTAAAAATGTTAAGATTAACATAGTAATAACTCTTATTACGCACGGTTACTAATTAAAAAAAGAACTTTGGTAAATTTCCTAGCAAACGGCAACTCTGCGACTGTCATGGAGTGACATTTCACTCGATAACAGCATTAGTTTAGATTTTGGCCGCGGGCCAAAAGATCCTTGTCCGACTGTATATGCATTAAATCTGTTTATATGTGGTCTGCGGATGATGATGATGATAACACCCGCACGCGGGTTAAGTAGCATTTCTTTCAAGGTCTGTAGACTATTTTATTTTATTTGGGGAGATTTAAAATTACCCGTAAAATTTTACAATATATTTTTTATAACGTTTTTAAAAACTACATGTGCCAATAATAAGCTTCCACATTTAGGACAAAACATTTTGAAACGTTAAGACACCACAAAAATTACACGGCAGAAGCAAAACTAATCACAATAATACTTCTGGTTCGTTGTATGAAATGCTCTTCATATTGAGAGTGCTACTACAGAATACATCTAGTGTTACAAGGTGGTTCAGTTTGTTAATGAAAGAACCCCTGGTAAGAAGCTGTTACACCGGTAGTGGTTGCGGCAGAATGGAATATGGAGTAGGTTGCTGGAACGCGGTCTTCTAGTGGGAATATTAAGGTTATCTA
This sequence comes from Phalera bucephala, assembly GCA_905147815.2. Taxonomy (NCBI): domain Eukaryota; kingdom Metazoa; phylum Arthropoda; class Insecta; order Lepidoptera; family Notodontidae; genus Phalera; species Phalera bucephala. Next base: position 12,174,032 of record LR990629.1, read on the forward strand.
CTTTGAGCTACGTCAAAGAGAAGACAAATATCTGCTATTATTAATACACCGTCGTCGTCGGTTTAATAATTATATAATAAGGGTTTTTTTTTATTATATTAGAATTTTTGCATAGCTACTTAAATATACACAGTTTTTTTAAGTTTCTTGAAAATATCTCTTTTACCTGTACGATTTTCAAACTAACGGATTCCCAAAGCGATGATAATAATGATTAGTATTCATTTGCCGATTTATAAAGATGGCGGCAGTGGCTCGGCAACAGATAGGTATAAAGAAGTGAAGCCGTTTAAAACATATATTTGCAGGGAAATGGAATATAATGCCGAGAGTTGTTGCATTTATAGGTCAGTCTGTTCTATAACTTTCTATTATTCGCGAACTGTTTCTTAGTTCAGTTCTGTACGGTTCAGTACAAATTGATCATCTGATCGATTGATGATTATGGAAACGTGAAAAAAGAAAAGCGGAAAATAAAAGTTCTTTGAACACCACTTGGTGTTCAAATGCAACAACTCTCGGCTTAATATTCTAAATCCGGAGTATCCTGTATATTGAATTTTAATAACTTCAAATCTTTCTTGTATAATAAGTCAAAATATTGAAAGTTCAAGCTAATAAAATAAATAGTATCGCCGTTTGTTTCATAATGAAATAAATTTAACTTTACTTAAATTTTAAATTGCGTTAACTTCAGACACACGGACCGACACAGATGGCGCTGGGGACACGGGCACGTTGGACATGGGCAGCCGGTCTTCGCTCCACACCGGCCTACACATGTCCGAAGACGAGCACTGGGAGATGAACTACCATGAAGCAGCTATATATTTAGAGGTACGAGACATGTTAACCGTCGCGTGACTGCAGATCATTCATCCCAGAAGACGCCCGACCCTTTCTCCTAATCACTTACCCTACGTTCGCACGAGCGTCAACCAAAGCCGTCGTGCAGAAGCGCTTTTCTAAAAAGATCTTTTAACTTTTTGTTTCATTCCAGCGCCTTATTAACGCGCGTTGCAAAAATGCTCGTGCCAAAGTAAGGTAACACTGAGTGCTACTGAGTAATGTTCTTTAGGTTAGTTCTATCTTACACATACTGTTACATATGTGTAACAATGAAACTAATACACTAGCAGAACATTACACACTAAGTCTTGCACGTGTGCAAGTGTGTCTTGCAAGTGATAAGGTACCTCTTCCATACATACACATGGTACATTCTTTTAGTTTCGCGGGGTATTAAGACGTAAAATCGTATTTCAGGAAGGCTTAAACAATGAGAAGTTCGACTCGCACCCGTCAAGTCCAGAAGAGCTGCCCGCATACCTGCGGGTCCACAATCCTTGGTATCACGGGCTGGATCTGCTCGCTTCCTTAGTTTTAATTTTACTAGCATTCACTGAAGATCCCGCGGTACCTACTTTTGAGGTAAGCGTTATTTGTATCATCTTGAAGTTTAGGTTTTCACGTTCCGTCTCCTTTATACTGTAATAGCAGTGATAGCCTAGTGGTTAGACCGTTGGACTGCAAAGTTAGAGGTCTCGGATTCAAACCCAGGCACGCACCTCTGTCCTTTCGAAAGCATGTGCGTATTGAAAATTAACTATCACATGCTTTAACGGTGAAGGAAAACATCGTGAGGAAACCTGCATGCCTAAGGGTTTCTCGAAGGTGTGTAAAGTTCGCCAACCCGCACTGGGCCAGCGTGGTGGACTATGGCCTAAACCCTCTCAGCCTGAGAGGAGGCCCGTGCCCGACGGTGGGACAGTTTCTTAACGGGGCTAATATTATATTATTTTTTATTATAGTTTAAAGACGTCTTAAATGTTATAGGGATTTTCTAAGTGAAATGGATGATCTTTGGGCCAATAAGGGATTAAGGGAATCGCGTTATGCCGTTGGTCCAATCACCACTTCATGATGTAGATGCTACACTAAGTTAGAAGCCTCATGGCTGGCTTGACAAGTTTCAACAGCAGATTGCCTCAAGTCTCCACCAATCTGCACTGGGTCCGCGTGGTGGAGTTCGATCTATATTCTCTCTCATTGCTTATGAGACGCCTTTGCTGAGCAGTGTGACAAAATAAAATGATTTATTCATATTATTTGAATACTTATACTATTTCGAATTTTTGTAACCTACGTCAGATATTATGATCTACTTTATTACTATAAGTCTTATCAGGTATTTTTTGAAGGATGTGTCATGCTCATGTATATTTGCAGTTACCGGTGTGGGCTCATGGGACGATAGAGTTGTTAGCGCTGACGATAATCGGTGTGGAGCTGCATTTGAAGCTCAAGTGGATCGGGTGGGGCACTATACTCAAACATAAGAGGACCATGTTGAAGGTTAGTATTTTGTAAATACGTGAATAGGTAATAATACTTAACATAACAGAAAATATATTTCTAATAGAGAATTTGGTATGAACACAATGGTGACTCCTAATTATTTATCAACTCTATTAGGGGCATCTATTAATTACGTGAGCTCAAAATGGGGGGTCCAGTAGAATCTCATCCAATCTCATTTCAACTGGGGGGAGGGGTGATAATTGAAAATCAAACTTACCTTTTGAAAAACATAAATTAACTTAATTAAAAAAATATTATTATAATATTTTTTAGAGTGTGCCATTTTGTACGACAAAAAACCTCATGGCTTTTGAAACATTTAACTTCGAAAATTTAGTCTTTTAATAACTAGAGCGTAAATCTCACGTAAGGGGAACGGGGATAGGACCCCCCTATCAAATCTTACCAAGGGGGAAGGAGGGGTTCAAATTGAAAGAGAAACAGCTCACGTAATTAATGAATGCCATTTAATAGAGAGATACTTACAAGTATGTTTCAATGTTTCAGGGTATAACTCTACTAATAATGGTGCTAGAAGCGGTGGTGGTGCTGTGCAGACAGTCGTCGCACTTCCGTGTGACGCGCGCCATCCGACCCATCTTCCTGGTGGACACAAGGCATTGCGGGGGCGTAAGACGGTTCATAAGACAGATACTGCAATCGCTACCACCGATTATTGATATGTTAGGTACGTTGCAGAGAAAACCTTTATAAGTCCAATTGTTTTATGTGGATGGCTGTGGCGCATTTACCAGGCTAAGTAGGCTGGAGCATAGGGGGGCAAATTTAGCAATTTTTTTTTATAAGTAGTACATGATTGGGCTTTTCTGAGCTCAAAAATATACCAATAAACTTCACTAAATCGTAAGTTGTAAGAATAATCTAGGAACTGACACAACCATCCCTTAGTTCACGGTCATACTAATAACGGGAAAAAGCTGATGTAATGATGACGATAGAACACAAATCATAAAATTGCAATTTCATTGACAAAGAAAAAGTAATTAATATGATTGTGAACTAGGGTATCGAATTGCAGAGGTTAGTAGGGTCGGCAAAAATTGAATAGCCTACTGGCGGCAACTATGTAAATCCACCACTGGTGGATGGCTTATGCAATCGTTATTACGATCGACCAACATGACACGTTTATGGATTCATTCTTTATTGCATGACCTATATGAGATAAATGATGATGTTCTTAACACCTATAACTTTCAGCAGTTCCTAATCATAATCTTTGGAATATGATATGAGTTAGAAGAAAATATTGAAACTTAGCTCAATACATGACAGTGAGAGAACAATATAATATCATCTAGGTATACAAATCAATATTTAGTTCAAAAGAACAGTAAAAGTTAGAGATCTACTTATTAAATTTTCTATGTCAGGTTGTTCTTATTTATGAAATAATACTATAATAACTCGTACACGTTAATTCAGTATTCTCAATAAATTATCAGAGATTGCTTTCTGGTGATAGGCAAGGCTTGAATCTAAATGTATAAAACATATTGTTTCAGGATTATTAATGTTCTTCGTGGCGACATATTCGTTGCTCGGATATTATTTGTTCTCCGAACACGTTGACAATGGCCACTTCCAGACGATCAGCGATTCCTTCGTCAGCATGTTCGTCCTATTGACTACTGCAAAGTGAGTAAGATTGTTTTCAAAACTATTACTATAGTACTAAAATGATGTTAGAACTGATAAGTTAATAATAATATTAGCCCTGTTAAGAAATTGTCCCCCTGTTGGGCACGACTCCGAAGGCGACGGCCATAGTCCACCACGCTGGCCCAGTGCGAGTTGGCGAACTTCACACACCTTTAAGAAACTCTTAGGCATGCAGGTTTCCTCACGATGTTTTCCTTCACCGTTAAAGCAAGTGATAATTAATTTTTAATATGCACATGCTTTCGAAAAGACAGAGGTGCGTGCCTGGGTTTGAACCCGAGACCTTTGACTTTGCAGTCCAACGGTCTAACCACTAGGCTATCACTGCTGATAAGTTGTTTTCCTTAATTGTTAATGAACGAAGATTCCCTCTGTTCCAGCTTCCCAGATGTTATGATGCCGTCGTATGCAAAGTCCAAGTGGTATGCGGTATTCTTCATTCTCTATATCATCACGGTCTTATACGTGCTTATGAATTTGGTAAGTAGGTTACTTTTGAGATTTCATTCTTATTAATTAACTTTTTGAGATTTTTATTATATTAATATGTTGATTATCGAGTTGCTATTATTAGTATTTGAGCTATTTTATACGCAATCAATGTTAGGTTAGGAATTAATATCTATTCTAGCATAAATCTTTGGATTTTCTGAATCTGAATGACATATATCATTTAAGTATTATAGAACATAATATCATGTAGTTCTGGTATACAATTATTCCAAGCATCAACAATATTTTAATTATTGCTTGCCTTTATTATTTTGCCTTTATTATTACGCGATTTATAACCAAATCGCGTTTAGGTCATTTGCTTTGAACATATCTTTTTTTTTCTATACAAATGTAGCCCCACACTAGGATTTATTCCTGTATCGTGGGTGCGTTTACAAACATGAAAATTCACATACACATTTACAAATACCCAACCGATACAAATAATTGTGGGTCACACAAAGATTTGTCCCGTGCGGCAATCGAACTCGCGACTATTAGACACAGCGGCTTAAGCTCTTAACCACTGCGCTAAATCGTCCGTCGAATCTTTGATTACGCTGAATGTTGCTTGTTCGTAAAATGCGCACTTATAGAATAGAATACACTTTATTGTACACCAACAATATTATAAAACAACATGTACATATATATACTTTGCTGTTTGCCTCGTTGGTCTGGTGGCAAAGCGCATCGCTTTGTGATCACAAGGTCCTGGGTTCAAAACCTAGGTCGGACAAATGTAGTTTTTCTAACGAAAAATTCCCAGTATGAGTCCGGAGTCTGGAATTGTGCCCGGTATATGGCAATAGGCTCGCCCCCTATTACATGGGATCTTACATCGTCGGCGAAACGTGGGTGTACTCAGTACACCTCTGCCACCCCCTCTGGGGAATATAGGCGTGACGGTGTGTGTGCTGTTTGCGTTTTGCATTGCATTACATCTACGTTCTCTGGTTTCTAGATGTTGGCGGTGGTGTATGAGACGTTCACTCGCATCGAGCGCGAGAAGTGCCGCGCGTTGCTGCTGCACCGGCGGCGCGCAGCACGCCACGCCTTCCGCCTGCTCGTGTCGCGCCGCGCGCCGCGCGCCGTGCGCCTGCGCCACTTCGCGGGGCTCGTGCGCCACTACGCGCCGCATTACAGTCAGTACTTACTTCATACTAACTAACACTAAATGTAAACAGCTAAGCATGTCGCCGTAGAACCGACGGCCGTTGGGGTAGAAAGGTTCTCGAATGGCGACCACGTACCGGAAGACGTGAAGTGGGTAGGCCCCCTACAGGATGGACCGATGACCTGGTGAAGGTCGCGGGTAGAAGTTGGATGCGTACAGCACAAAGCCGGTCGTTGTGGCGGTCTTTTGGGGAGGCCTTTGTCCTGCAGTGGACGTCTTTCGGCTGAAGAAGAAACAGCTAAGCATCTTAGTACTAGCAGTACGAATAAGAATCAGGCAGGTTTTTTTGACGGAAAGTCGAAGAGTGATGTTGTCAATTTGTTTTAATTTCCAAAACTTGTGTTATTTCGACTAATAATGTGTAATTTTGGTGGAATATTAACCATTATGTGTTTTTATATGTACATGAGAGAAGGTAATTGTAACAAAGTGATACAACGTGCCTTTTCGACTTCCCTCAAAACGGCCGTTGCAATTGGTATGTAAAGTATCCACCGCTTTACTATCTAGGGTGAGGGGTACTTCATTAATTTCATTATCATCAACTTCAGCCGGGAGTCGAATTAATTTAAACAAACGATTATATATCTCGTTGGACACTGGCAAAATACACTTATAATTAGTGTGAAGCCATAACTTGAAGAAGAAGAAGAATGAGGCACACAAACGCGCGCCCTACGCGGATTCTAGGAAGTTTTCAGTAAGTTATACCCTGTGAGATCTGCTGAGAAGCCGAGTAGACCGCGCTTCTGTGTGCGTGATTCTTATTCGGACCTCTAGTACGCAGATGCGCAACTGTTTACATATGTTAACTGTGGTACATTTTGTGTGTGATTATTATCTTGAGGTAATTATTTTTTCCTTTTCAGGTGGTCTGGACGTCTACCTAATGTTTAAGCAACTCAACCAGTCAGGTTCCGGTGGTCTTTCTTGCAGCGAGTTTGCTAACTTATATGAAGTGTTTGCCCTGCGATGGGCAGGCCAGCAGTCCAGAGCCCCGTGGTATGCTCACTCTCCGTTAGAACCAATCGCGAGAGGGGCTGCCGCAGCAGTCAAGTGGCCTTACTTTGAGTACCTTATATGTAAGTATCATTAAGTTTATGTAGTTATCAGCTCCGCTTTTTATATAGAACCAACCTATACCTACTGTCTCACTGTTGGGCGAAAGCCTTCTCTCATATATCGAGATGAGAGAGATTAGGTCATACTCTACCACGCGGACCAGTGCGGATTGGTGGAGTCACGTCGTGGTGGTGGTAAGTTACTACTCAAAATTTTATTATGTATTGTTATGCACTTACACTGCAGTGTGCAAGACAACAACAACACCAGGGGCGTAGCTACCGCCCTATCAGCCGTATCAAAGATACGGGGCCCCCAGCTTCAGGGGCCCCGAACCCGTGTAGGCAAAAATTCGTAAATTGTTATCCACAATCTCACTCAAACTTTGGCCAGACGCTAAGCTTTTTAAAAATAGCTTTTAAAAATTCCTTACATACACGATCTTATATGGATTCTCACACATGATCGATATGATCACACGTTAAAGATCCTTTAAATGTTTTATTCCAAACACAAAACGTCTTCAGCTATAGATGATTGAATAAATAAATTTGCTGAAAAAATGCTAATAAATAAATTTGATTTGAATTGTTTAGCTAACTTAGCTCCTAGAAGAATTTATTGTAAGTAATTACTAGTATACTACTGCTAGTATACTTATAATCAGTAGATGTTTATATTATTCAATACGACAGATTTTGTTTCGTTTGTGAAAAAATTTACTCTCTATTTGGGTTTCGCCATAGTTAGGTAGCAGGGCCCCGTAACCAATTTTGATACGAGGCCCATCTAGGGCAAGCTACGCCACTGAACAACACCTAATGAAAATTCCTATCTACTAATTGGTTACATTCTTATTAATTACTTCAAAAGTAAAATTTAGAAAAGTATTTCTTTTTTTTCTTTTCTTTTTTTTTAAACGTAGCCCCACACTAGGTATTATTCCTGTGTCGTGGGTGCGTTTACAAACATGAAAATTCACATACACAATTACCCAGACCGGAACAAATAACTGTGGATCACACAGAGATTTGTCCCGTGCGGGAATCAACCCGCGACTATTAGACGCAGTGGGCGGAGCGGCTTAAGCTCTTAACCACTGCGCTAAATCGTCCGTCCGTCGTTTAACCGTCATTTGTTTGTATTACAGATGCATTGATTATTGGCAACGGAGTGGCGATGGTGTTAAGAGTGTGCGAAGCAGCTGGGGACTTGCAGGACAGTGCCCGGTTACTTTGCGCTTCCTGGGACACGTGGCTTTTCCTTACATGTAAATATTTTTCCTCTTTTTTAATTATCAGTTGCATCAAAAAAGTAAAACTGGTACATTCCAACAGCTTTTTATTTATAAGTATGTGTATAGAGCCAAAAAGCCACCGAGCTTAAGTGGGACTAAACCAGACATATCTGCCACATGGTAACCAACTGGACCAAAATACCAACTGACAAGTCCCCACGAAATAGGAAAAGGCACCGCGGTAGGCCCAGATGAAGATGGTAGGACGGACATCTTTTTACTAACTGAAAAGCATGAAAATGTTAGAGGAAGTTCTTTACCGAGCAATGGGACAACAATGGCTCATAATGATAAAAATAATGTGAATAGAATACAACAATATGAGTTGTTACTATCTATGACGAATTTACCACCAACCATGTAGATCACGAACATTTTTCAAAAGGTCACAAACTACTCTTTTTTCAGTGTTCCTTGTGGAAGCGGGTCTTCGTATGACGGCGTCAGGTCTTGGCGCGTATCTTGAAAGCGGCTGGAACGTGTTTGACTTGAGTGTCACTTTGCTTGCGTTAATGGGCGCTGTGCTCCTCAGTGTAGCTCCCAAACTCTTCATCGTCGTAATATTCAGGCCACTTAGGTGAGTTATGGAAAGAATTTGACAAGATAACACTAGATATGTTAGTGTTGGTATTCCTCGAGGGCATGTTTGGTAGCCTGCACTTTATATCACATTGCTCGCGGTAATAGGCACCGCGCTTCTCAATGTTGCACACAAACTCTTTATCGTAATATTTAGGCTACTCAGTTATCAAGAAAATTTTAGAAAACTAAGTTAGTGTTGTTGTTCCGTAGGGGTACGTCTTGAACCCTGCACTTTATATCTTGCAAAAGTACGGATAGGTGATTTATGCGTTGAAATGCGTTATCTAATACTTGCACTATTAGTTGTGTAGTAATTACTACGCATAGAATGCCCCAATAATCTAGCAGCCGCGGGCGCGCATCGTGATGAAGCAACAATTAGTACCTGCAAAGCAAGTAGTCACACGTTTACGCGATTAGTCACTCGGCGACCGTCGCGCGGAACAACGTGCTCTAGGCGTGTCAAATTAAATTTAATTATGGCGTCTTATGGCGTTCCTACCTGCAACAATTCCGCCAAGCTCGAAAAGAAACAGGATGGGATTTCATTTCATTTGTAACTAGCGCAATCGGACATCGTATTATTTAAATATTGAATTAAATGTTCTGTTCACAATTGTCACCGAAAATGATGCGTCCATTTTGTCTGTGTTGCCAATACCTCAGTGTAATTTTTCCCTGCTTTTATTTACTATGTTATAGTACTAACTTTTATTAATTTAGTTACTTATTACATAATGACTTAGCTACTTAGTTACGATGACGAAAGTACTTTTGACGCAGTAGTAGATAGTTAAGTCGGGATATAATTTTATTCCTAGTAGTATAATGATGAAGCCGGATGAATCATAGGCATACATTTTGCCGACGACGTGGCGGTGGCAGAGGTGTGCCACTTACACCCATATTTCAGACAATATTTAAAAAATGATTCAACAAAAGGGATATTAAACATAATATTTTTTTTCCGTCCTAAGAATCGATTTCAGCACTTCTTAATTATAACGCAACGACACAAATAAAAAAAATAATTATTAAATTATAAAAAAATAAACATTATTAACTTACTGCTAATGGAATCGCGTTTTATTTTAAGAACCTACTTAATTACGTCTATTTCCATCGTTAATATATATAAAGATATTGTGTATGACATGTTACTGCTAGAAATAAATAATAATGATTTTATAATTTCTTACTTAACATTTACCCCAAAAAGTGGTAAATCAATTTTAACTGGCAACATTATGCGGGTGGGAAATGCGGTGAGTGCGGGACGTTTGTTGATTTTTTGGCTTCACCGCGCGGCGTGCAATTACAGCTGAACGCGGCTTCTGGATTATTGTTATTCTATGCTACTACGCTATTTAATATGTAAGGATTAGGAGTTGGGTTTGAAGTTATTTAGTTATTAGGAGTACTGACGGCCCAGAAGTCTGTGAAATTATACTATCAAGAATTAACCTTAATTGATTTAACTATTCTTAACTAGAGTAGTGCTTGTCTATACCATCTTTTCTAGAGATTTATTAAACGATGAAATAATTTATATTGATTTGTTTACTGTCAGGTTAATGCGGCTATACAAACTGAAGAAGCGTTACCGCGACGTGTTTGGCACTCTTGTTTTGCTGTCCCCTCTGATGTCGTCGGCTGGCTGCGTAATGCTCGTCATGTACTACTTCTTTGCCATAATTGGCATGGAACTCTTCGCCACTTACAACCTTAAGAACTGTTGCGTGTAAGTTATTTTAATAAGTTAAATAGGACGATAATATTTCTTCTTGAATAACATAGAGATGCTTATATAAACTCGTGACACGAGACACTATAAAATTATTACTATTTATTGGTAACCAAATGACAAGTCGAAGAAAAGCCTATTAGACTATAGTAATATTGATTTTGAATATGTGTTATTTGATTTTTTTTTTTTTTTTTTTTTATTTGTCAACATTGTGATTATTTAGCCGTTATAGCATATCGAATTCAAAAGCACCAACGACCATACGTTGAAGAGTTACAAAATGATAGATATTTTCATGTTCTACATCTTCAACCATTAAATACCGTCTTTCTTCCGCAGTAACACCACAGTGGAAGACTTTTACAAGTATTCATCTAACGGCTCCACCGCCTTAGGCTACTATTACCTCAATAACTTCGAGAACCTGATCACTAGTGGCGTCACACTGTTCGAACTGACCGTCGTCAATAATTGGTTTATCCTGATGAACGCGTACGCCACCGTCGCGGGTCAATTTAGCAGAATATACTTCATGGTGAGTTTGTATCTACAGTATTAATCGTAACAGTTAAAAAATAAATAGCTATTTCGCACATTTACAAAATCTGCGCACCTAAAATATTTGGAAAGCTCAAGCTGAATTCAATCTTTTACGATCCTAATTATTATATCAAATACATGGGACAATTTTAAACCTGAGATACTTGAGAGTTGAGAAACAATTCTGTGCCAATACTCATTCTACGTTTTCGTCTAGGCATCTTTTAGTATGACATACACACAGTTTTTGTACATAGTTATACTAACTAGTATTATAATATAATATCAGCCTATACTGCCCACTGCTGGACAAAGGCCTTCTCTCACAAATCGAGGTGAGAGAGATTGGGTCATACTCCACCACGCGGACCCAGTGCGGATTGATGGAGGCGGGTTTGTGACCACCTGCTGTTGGAACTTATCAATCTGCCTTTAAGGCTACCAACTCGGCTTAACGACTACCACATTATGTGGTATGAAAATGCCACAAACGGTCACCCATCTCGGGCCGACCGAGTTGAACGCTGCTTAACCTTGGTAATCGATAAGAACACCGCGGTCGCGCAACGCTAGGAGCGCCTCATCTATTAACTAGTATTAGACAGTTCATAAAATGAAGCTAATTAGTATTTCACAAAGTGTTTGAATCCAGTATAATAACTACCTGCGTTTATAATTCAAAAACATTGTCAACAATTACTCTTTTTGCTCTAATGTTGTATATAAAAAAAAAATATCGTCACGCCTATATTTCCCAGAGGGGGTGGCAGAGGTGTACTTAGTACACCCAAGTTTCGCCGACGATGTTAGGTCCCATGTAATAGGGGGCAAGCCTATTGCCATATACCGGGCACAATTCCAGACTCCGGACTCGTACTGGGAATTTTTCGTTAGAAAAACTACATTTGTCCGACCTAGGATTTGAACCCAGGACCTCGTGATCACAAAGCGATGCGCTTTGCCACCAGACCAACGAGGCAGAGCAACGAGCATGTTGTGTTGACGTAAATGTGACCTGTCTTAATTATGTTTAATATATCGCTAAGTTCTTTGGTATACTTTGATTTTTTGGCCACCACACGAAAGCTTTTTGAAAACTCCAATTACGTTCTTATCCTTATCAAACTTCAAACATTTCAGGTGTTTTATTTGTTCACGATGGTGGTGCTTACCATCGTGGTGGCCAGCGTGTTGGAAGCCTTCAGGTTCAGGATACAGTACAAGCGCAGCACCACCAAGAGAGACGGTGAGATATTCTTAGTACTTTATCTTTTTGAAACATTTTTTTTGTCATAGGTTAGTCTCCACCGCGTGCATTTTTCTACGACGAATGTACAGTGAACTGTACAGTTTTACTTACTCGGCGTTTACTCAATCTATCTATCTATCTATAATCTCACGCCAGATCCCTTGCGGGGTAGGCAGAGAGTACAGAGTTCCAACAGGTTCTTTCCTTACATACCTCTCTGGCTTCCTCGACTCTCATAGTTCGTCTCATACACGCTCGCCGGTTACGGAGACTCTTGACTTTTCCATCAGATAAGACTCGGTTTATTTGGTCGTGGTATGATAGTCTAGGTCTTCCCCGGTACCTGCATCCTTCCACTTTCACATTGTATATCTGTTTTGTCATTCTTTCCTCTGGCATTCTTTCTATATGCCCGAACCAACGGAGCATGCCCTTTCTCATCTTTACACCGATACTATCTTTCATACCTACTCGCTGTCTTACTATGCTGTTGCTAATGCGGTCGGTCAGCTTCACTCCGCACATCTTCCGCAGAGCTCGCATTTATCCTACTTTCATTCTCCTTCTTACATACCCAGCTCTCGCTACCATATAACAGCGTTGGGACAAGAACTCCGTTATGTATGGCCAGCTGCGCCTTATGGCTTAAGTGCCGGCTCCCGAGTAGCTTTCCCATCGCACCATTCACTCTGTTCCCTGCACTCACTCTTCTCTCTATGTCAGCGGTGTATTTCCCATCCTTACTGAAGGCGCATCCAAGATATACAAACTCATTCACTTGCTACAGCACATCGTTACCAACCACAATCCTTACATTCGTTCTGGTTTCTTCCCTTTCAAAAACCATAATCTTGGTTTTCTTCACATTCAAGTGTAAGCCATTGATCATTTACTCAATAAGTGTGCGTATTAATAAATCAGTGCACTTACAGCATTCAATTCGTAATTGGTCGACCTACCCCCTAACACTTATCACCCTATCAACCGTGAGACTATCATCACCAGCTCTCACAATGAACTTATGAATTTCGGGCTGTGATGACGTTGAAAAGAGTATTACTGAAGTTCATGTGTTAGTACAAAGTCCTTTTAGTGCGCTTGATGAATAGATATCTACATTCTGAATAACACCGCTCAATGTTTAATTGTTACCGTTTGGGGATACAAGCTTGGCACACGACGGAAGATTCACTTGCGAAGAAATTCTAACAGTTATATCGGAGACTGCACATTGTGCTTTACAGCAATATCATTATTTAAGTATATAATTCCTATGGGAATTGCCTCATTCTTACCAACGCTCTTTTAGCATTCATTCTATTTGTTTACTTATAGAGGAGAAGCTATTGCACGAGGAGGTGCACACGAGCTGGGAGGAGGCACAGAGGCTGGGAGCCAGTGGAGATCTGGCCGAAGAGCTGAGGCCTCATTTGCCTCCTGGGGTAAGTCAAGTAACCTTTAAATTAAGAAATATTGATACGACCAATTAGTAACTAACGTATGCAAAGCATTCTATTCATTCTCCTAAAAAAACTCCACTAAAATTTAAACCACCGCGGATTGAATCTTAATCGAAATTTAGAATTTAATCTTACAGATTAGGTTGGATATTAACCACCTGTTTAATGGCCTTTCAACCCTTCCTTTCATTCGTGGCCACCCTCAGCCCTTGCTGAGCGCGGGCCACACTGCTCAGCACACCAACTCGGCAAGGCAAATGATTCATATTTGACAAGGAGAAGAACAACTCTGCATAACAACTGCTCTTAGCTGTTTTCATATATTACAAGAATGCGAAAACATTGATCAGTAGCAATTAAGATTTGGTTTTACCTGAGTTTTATCAGTAGAATTGGGACTCTGGACTCTTGAACATTGTATACGATAACCATCAATTTGATTATCGTTTGCAGGTGGAAGTGACATTCATAGGGTCTCGTCCTCGCACAAAGGAAGTTCTGCAAAGGAGGATGTACCAAACCGACATTCAGAAGTGGCTCGCTGAAGAAGACGAGAATGAAGGTGAATAGCGGATAGAGGAGGGTTCGAATGGCGCTACCCATATTAGATTATTATAAGACTTTTATGAATATACGCGTGCCAAAGCGCGTCAACGACTTAGCGCGCTTTCGCCTTATTACAACGTATTAAAAAGCGCCAATATTGATATAAGCGTGATTCGGACCGCAGCTAAGATGTATGATATAATAATTGTGTTATCTAATTTGGGGCGATAACAATTACGATACTACAAAATCGAAAAATCGGCGATCGACGATTTTGCGTCTGCATCGATGCTCTATCAGGTTTGGCGCCTTGCTGGGCTCGAACGAGAACGACTGTCAAGATCACTGCGACTTATATTTGTCTGAAACCTCCAAAAAGCACTTAAATCGCCGAATGCTGATGCTAAAACTCCCAAGTCTGCTTTGACGTTTAAACTGTTGATATCTAGAGTCCATAATCCAGACTGTATAATCTTTAGTTAATAGTCTTATACCCAACTTTTTCTATTCACCCAGGTCTCCCTCCCTCTACAACGATAACCTCCAGCGAGGATCCCCTTGCGCCCCCACTGATTCAGCAGCCAGCGGCCGATAGCAACCACCAGCAGATCCGCGGCGGTTATCAGTTGTAGAACATAATCCACCTTGCGCTGTACAACAGGGTCGTATTCCTGTGGCACGCGCTCAAGAACTTATGATGGACTGTATGCGGATGGCTTGAAGCAGGATTGAAGTGGATCTTAAATATTTGAGTCTTTTTTATCATAGGCAACTCCGTAAAATGTCAAACCTATGACAGCTGACGTATTTAAAAGGGCAGATGGTAGATAGGTATCAATTATTAGGGCTTCATTACAAAGCACATTCTTTGGGCTTCATTAGGTCTTTTACAAATATTTTATGTGGCAGTAGAAAACACCTGATATGAGGAACATAAAAATGTAGGTACACGTTCATAAAAATTTAAAAGTAACTGGCTAATATTTATTGGGTTACTTTTTTATTTTGTTGACGTTTGCGTGTTAATTATTAATGGGCTTAAATTATGCGTTCCTCATAGTTTTTTTGTAGAATCTGCCAAGTACCGTTTAAATATCTAACTATAATACCTAAAACAACGTCAGTAAAAATAGTAACCTTAATTAATATTTCTTATTTTGTACAATGAATAAGTACCTACTATGTTAAGATATTAAAAAATGTATGAAAGTTTTAACATCTGTGATAGATATGCATGTAAAATGTTTTATGAATGTGAAAGGCTGGTATCCCGTTCAATATCTTTTGCCTAATTCCAAGAAGTGATAATAATAAAAAAATTAAATCTTTTTTTATAAATTGCACATAGACATAGGTATTTGACGAGGGCAATATCACGCTAAACCATTATTAACTAGGTAGGTATCAAGTTTCTTTAACCGAAACGAGGTAACTATTATTATATTCGCAAGGTGGCGTATCGTCAATGGTACCAAATAAATATAATAATTGCTTATAATGACTAATATTGCGAATTTTAAGGATACATAAATACAATTGTATTTTTAGATATAATAGGGAATTAAAAATCTTTAAATTTTCATTAACTTTTTAAAGAATTAATTTGTTATTGTTTTATTGGACTCCACTGACTGAAACATACTTTTTATTTTATAATAGGTAATGTTTAGTTTTTATACGATCATTTTTTGGTTAGTGTCCACTTCTCTTTAGTCATGCTTTTAATTGCATATTTATTTGTATGCTTACATTTAATTCGTCTATTTCTTTACCTACGTGATGGACTAATATGCATTCAAGCATACCAAATCAAATGTCCCAGAGAGTGGTCTGACTTTTATTGTTATTTATATGTGAATGCTTGGCTGTGCCTGTAGTTCTACCACAAGTTTAAAAACTCACTCTCTGCCTATCAAGATAATGATTTATGAAAAATCGCGTCTAACGAAAATACGAGGAAGAGAAGTAAATGTCTATATACTTCATTTATCGAAAACAGTCGATATGCCTTATTGAAAAGAGTTATTCCTCTTTTAAGCACATTTTTGGTACAGACTTTAGGGCCTCAAGGAACCGCTAGGGGTACTGTGTAATTATTCGTACAAATAATAGACGTAACCGGCGATGGTGTTTGAAATGAACTATGAGAGTGAAGGAAGCCAGAGAGATCTGTAAAGAAAGAACCTGTTGGAGCTCTGTACTCTCTGCCTACCCCGCAAGGGATCTGGCGCGATGATGTAGATAGATAGATAGACGTAAACAGTATCAAGAATTATTGTTATAACTTATGGTATAGCTACAGGATGCCGCTCTTCAGGGTAATCCGCGTTTGCTGAAAAATTAACTCGGCATTTGCTGAAGAACTATAGTAGGTAAAGAGCAAGTAACAATTTGTACTTTTGGTTGTGTGATTTACTTTATTTAAGTCGCTAAAATCTATGAACACATTTCATAATGTTTCAATGCCTAGTACAATCAGTGCAGCTATCTTCATCGATTCGAAACTCATAACAGTCTGGGAACAATTTGTGAAACTGCGCTTCAAAAAAATGTTTTTAAAATTTCCATGAGCTTGTAATCCAACATAGTTTATTAAGTTTATACACCTAAAACTGGCGAATGGTTGTCTAAAAGTATTTCATTTTGTATTATTTTCCTAACGAATGAAGATTTTTATTATTTTTTTGATTATTATTAGATATAAGTTTTTTTTAATGTAACTTATTCATTCTATATTGACTAGACATGTCACTAATTTATTGAATTATTGATTAATGATATTAAGAGCCTCTTTCACCATGATCGACTTAAGTCTGAAGTAAACTAATCGACAATTAAAGTAGCAAGTCTTTGTACGAATTACATTATCTCTGAGTAGCCCTATCCGATGGGTGAACTAGCAAATTTTAATTGCCGAGTAACGCTAATCGGGATATAACTAACCAGGACTTTACTGGAGGGTGGTAAAAGAGGCCCTAAGAGTAAAATTCTAGAATGCCTTTGTAGTATTAGGATAGTTGACTCTTCGAATCATTATACTTGAGGATATTAGCCAAAGACTTCATGTTATGTTAGATCATTTGCATTTTGCCATTCCTTGGCCGATTTCTGATTAAAAACAGTCCTTGCAGCGTCCGTTTAAATATTCGGAATGATTTCGGAAAGCACCGAACGGTTTTTCTTTCAGTTTTTAGTAACAGATATACTGTTTTATACAGGTTTTATGTATGATCACTGCTGCCTCGTTAATGAATGGGCCAATAAGGAACCCTAACATGGTAATTTCAGTCCAGTCTTATAATCTTAGAAGGTCATATCACCATTTTTTAATTAGCCTGCCAATAGTCCAATAAGTCAAAAGAGGACAGCTGTTCGTCGTACAGCGAGTTGACGGTTAGCGATCCGTTATTTCATAGCTCAGTGTGTTAGCAAAAAAAAATATCCGTTATGTAACGGGAAAGAGAAGGAACTAGTTTTCACCTGCGTTCGCACGGGTGCTTTTACAACGCGTAGTGCTGAAGCGCTGTAAGTGCTTTTAAGAAAGTTGTACTGTTAGCTAATTATTTTATTCCAACGGATTATGAAAAAAGCGCTCAAGCGAATTAGGGGTTACTGTTGCTCGCTTCTCCTTATTCTAGGGCAAGTGCCTAATTAAATAGAAAAGCTACAGTGTATTGTAAATAAATGTATTGGCTACAGTTATGTATCTGTGGTATTAACTATAATAATGTTCATTATCTGTCTAAATAACTAAATCGTGTTAGAATACAACAAAATGAATCCGAGCTTTCTCTTCCATAGACTTGTTTTATTTATAGAGTAAGTATACAGATTATTTTTTGTTGTTTCATATTTGTGATAAAAAGATGGACCATCTCGAATTATTTACACGCGTAATTTATTTTGACCAAATAGTTATTTGTGATTTTTCTTAATTTTGGCAGCCCAGTAGGTATTAATTTAAATAAATGGGTATATTTTGAAGTAATAATCAATTATTATCATACCGTTATTAATTTTATAGTGTATGTAACGCTGTCATCATTGATCATAATAATATGTAAATATAGCAAACGTATACATTCAAATTGAAATTTATAAAATGTATTTCATTAGCCTAATTAATAAACAGTAATGCGATGTTGTAAGACAATTTTATAACAGTTATTAAATATTGATGTCATTTAAAAGATTAATCGCCATCTTTGATTAATCAACCATAGAGTATTGACTAATCATATTGTACTGTATGTATCTACTTTATTAGTTCCTCGAGTATCCGTTAGGGGTGCTACCATAGGTAGGTACAGCATAAGTTTTTAAACGTGGTTAATTTTGGATCAGGTTTACAGTATGGGATTCTCGAAACAAATGTACCTATATGTATAAATAAGATTGCAAATGTTTGAAATAATCACAGAAATCATAATAATTATTACGATTCCTGTGGAAAGAATCTACAGTTCCATATATTCCGGGTGTGTGGACTTCGAAAAATGTATGAACAGGTAATTTTTCGTTAGAAAGAACAAAGAATTATACTCAGGTTATTAAGAGTCATCAAAAGTACTGTTAAAATTATGAAATATTGAACATGAAAATTGTATGTATGGTATAAAATGGTGCTTTCACTTGGACGATCAATTTCAACCTTAGGTAGACGAATAGTATTATTATTAGTATAGATTGTATACGTGTCTTTACGCTTAAAGAGTTCCATTTATTCGGTTTTCAGCTGCTCCTAAAAGGAGTAAATGTGATTTTATTTTTTGTAGGCGATTTATGAATGGGCTTGTTATTTTTATAAACTAATTGTGTTTTTGAAATACTCTAGTATTATTTTTACTATTTTCTACTAGTATTCGAGATTCCATGCCACAACAAAATATATATTTATCGAGCACCGTCCGTTTCGAAAATAAATAACTATACCTTTTATCCAAAAGATTTCATTTTAATCCAAAAGAAATATTTGGTAGATATGTACTTCTATTCCGTACTCAGTAGGTGGATATGTATAATTATTTATGTACCTATGTTCCATTTCTGTCAGTCATTTAAAATATACGGCCGTAGCACTATGCTACAAGATTTTTCTAATAAGAGTACAACATCAAAGAAATAAGGCCAGTCCTTTGTATGTTTAGCCTAAAAATTATACTCTACATAAATGTGTCATAGGTAATCTAAGTTACTAATTGTTCTAATCTAAGTTCATGTAAACAGAATTTTTTAACATTTTTTTTTCAGAATGTCTATCATCTAAATCCAACTCATAATGATTTCCAACATTTAATTTTGTAGAAGCTGTGTAGATCTCTACTTTGTATTAGTAATATAAACTTCAATTCACACAGCATTTCTTTCCAATATATTGCAGAATATCCTTTATCGGATGCCGTGTGGATAGAGGCTAGTTTTAAAAGAAATTCTTCAGTCACTATATTCTGTAGTCGCAAAAGAACATTCATGTATTATGTATTAAGAAATAAGTATTACTACACTACGCGTTAATTAACTCTGCCGCTCTGAATTTCTCTTCCGCGCCCCCCGCGCCACCAGTTACATTTAAAACTATTACTGCGACCGCGCAACGCCCCCTCGCAGCGAACTTCAGAGGCACATTTATAATACGCGTAGTGTACGTTTCATTCCGCTATTGAAGCCGTGTAATTTTGTTGGCATACTCGATAACGACATATTGTTGGCATACTCGATAACGACATATTGTTGGCGATACAGTCACCGATATCAAGGCACGGAATTTTATATAACACTAGCACTTACCCGCAATTTCGTATTCGGTTGACAACAACGCTACCTACCGCGTCCAATTATAATTAAGAACTATATAGATGACCCCATAAGTACAGAAAAAAAAAACAAAATAGTCCAAGCCGTTTAGAAGGACAAGAATTATGAACACACTTACAGCTAAATCTATACTAATAATAATACAAAGAAGAAAGATTTGTTTGTTTGCAATCGACAAACTGTGAAACTTCTGGACCGATTTTAATAATTCTTTCACTATTAGAAGTACCCGTCATCGGAAGTAACATAGATCCGGTAGGTAGCGCTGTTTTCGACAGGGTGCGAAGCCGCGGGAAACTGATAATTTTATATATGAAGATAATTCACACGCTGGTCTAGTGATGATGGTAGAGCAGCTGGCCATATGAGGTCATGGCTTGAAATGGACAAAAGTTACTGGGGTTCAAAAAAATCTCAATAGCAGCTTGGAGCCGCTTGGGCCCAGTATCATGGGACTAGGCTCGTCCCCAATCATACTGCGACCTAACATCGTCGGCGAAATGTACTGTACATATAAACGTTTGCCACGGCCACTTAGGAATTGTAGATGTGACGATGTCTATTGAAAATTTATGTATCATCTTGTAGCGACCCCTATACATCGCTACAAAAGCTGTGTCTACCTACCCATAGATGGCGCTGAATATAAAATCGACAACGATTCTCCATACAAGTCTAGAACGCGATTTGAGAGTTAGCGCGACGCGTTACATATATACAAGCCCCCGACAACAGCTCTTGGCCGTAGTAGTTGCACGCTCGCCCTCTTTTCCGGTGAAGCTGTAAAGGCCCCGCGGCCAACAGCGTTGATCATTCACACACACACACAACATCTCTTAAGGGAGTGGCAGGCCCAGTCAGACAACACAGTCTAGCTGGAAGTCTTTCCCTTTGACGAATCTTGCCTAGTCTTATGACGTTTTTTTACTAGTTGATCCTGATATGTGGTCACCGACGGGTTATGGCAAACGGGCTTTTCGGTCCTTCCGATGTGTTGAAGCCGACATCTCTTTATCGAGTAGGCCAATGAAAAAAGCTCTAGGATAAATCTTTTTTCAAAATAGCTGAGTTAAACTCAATACTCATTAAATGTATTTTAGGAATTATATTTTAGGTTGCATATAGACTAAAGACCCAAGTGTTTTATATGTTAGGTGTGACTTTCACTGACTGGACGGCATGGTATCATCATCATCGCGATCAGTCCACTGCTGGACATAGGCCTCCCCAAGGCACCCCACTGAGCACGGTCTTCGGCTCTTCTCTTAAGCTGCTGCCAGCCACCTTGCGTATATCTTCGCTCCACCTCACCTATCTTATGGCGTACCTATAAATCATCATGTCTCATGCTTCGGTATCATTTCAAGTAAAATATTGTCAACTATGGCCACAGAATGAACCCAACTTAACATTTTCAAGGTGGCTGTGTAATCAATTAGGAACTCTTAGAATTCTAAATTAAGGTCTAAAATCATTTGCATTTTAAACCCCGCAGCAGTTATGCGCTAGCTTGTCTTGCCAGTGAGTGTCGTGCCTTTGAACATGTTTTAGACCGAATTTATCAATGTATGGTAAATACTGCACTGGCTGAATGTAATAGTGATACAACATAAGAAGCAAAAACAGGCGAAATTGAGCTTTATAGTTTTGAAAATAGAGTGCTAGCTCTATTAATCGTAAATTTAACTTGTGTCGTTATAACATTCGGCCAGTGATATTTTGCCGTAATTTACTTTTTGTTTAACCAGTATTAGATGGTTGCTATACAGGCTTTAGTAATACTATTTAGAACTCGTCACTTTGTTGATATGCAAACCGTAGTTTTAAAAGATGTGTTAATTAATATAAATAAATGCACTTTTAAGTACAAAAGTTTTGTTTTTATATTTCGTTGCGTTCGCGTATCTTAATTCTGATCAGTGATCATATTATCAAAATCTTCAGTTAAAAATAGAATCAAAA